>OV884004.1:24963481-27363481 GCA_930367185.1 Myathropa florea | reverse complement strand
CGGGAAGCTATTCTTGCAAAATTTGCCATCTAGCACGAAATGTGTGTCTTGTGGCACCATAATTGCTTCAGTTTGGTCACAAGTAGGTGTTATAGCATTGGCTTCAGTGTCCTCAAAGAAGTATATTCCAACGATGTAGCCGCGCCGTCCCAAATGGCGCACCATGCAGTTACTCTACGAGGGTGTAGGAGTTTCATTTGATGTTTTGATGACATTTATAAGCAAAGCCAACCAAGTTAAAATGTCCTACGTCGCTCATAAGGATTTTTTAGCTGGAAGTGGTATATTTCTGCTGAAAAATTATTTAGTACGTTTTTAAAAATGATTTGCTCCATCAAAAATTCTAATTACCCACTCCCTACAACTGTCAAATGGCAACTAAAAAATGTAATTCAAACAGAAATGGGGGCCAAAAAGATCGATCTGGAACATAAAAATCCCCTTGTTTCTGCATATTTATGTTATGATAAACATTTTTTAATTGGTAAACTAGTGAACGATTAAATAACAGAACCTTGGAAAATAGGGAGTTTTTTAACCAATTAAATCGCAAAATTCCCCAGCAACCGCAAGTTAGTCATACTGAAGAAGTCGCCCTGTTTTCCAATTATTCCGGGATACTGTAACCATGAATCAATTTTCACGAGTAATTAAATTCTGTATCAGGTTTTAAAATAAAGGAAGTAAAATGTTGAATCACACAAATTCATCATCCATATACAACAATATAAATGAATACATAATGCATTTGATCACGTTACTTTAATATAAGCAGATCTACATACAATCATCATATTTTGATGCGGGGAACAGGAAAAAAATAAAAAAGGCGAAATGAATTCAGTTTATTTTTGTCAACTGGTAAAACTCCACTCCGTACGTTGGTGACAATTAGAACATACCCACCTCCTGCTCTAATCATAGTATAATGTGCGAAACTGGGAAATCCGGACAAAATTAATTTACATAATAAACCCAGTTCAACAGTGATTAAAAAGAAGTTCAAGCTTCAAAGTGTATGAATGTAGGGTACATACATACGAGTATGTGTGTCATTCAAATCTGACGAGTTTCTTGTTCGCGTTCGGTTTGAATGTATCATATTTGTGTGTATAAACACGCTTCTTTCGCCGTCACAGTCCGGTTTTTGAAACTTCCATTGCTCATTGCCGATGAAACGTCACATAACGCAGATTTGTTTTTTTTTTTATTTACTCACTTGTTTAGTAGCTTCACAGTTCAAGTTGGAATTGATTATCTTCCCATGGTTATTTCAGTCACAATTCAGAACAGCTCTTTGACGGTCGCTTAAGGCAATTCTAAGTGTTAAAAAAAATATTTTATTGATTCAACGTAACAAACGAAAGTGAAAACATCGTGCTGATTAGTGTTAAAATAAAAAAATAGATTACATTTTAACAGCAAATGAATTGAGAATAGCGTAAAGATGGCAAACTGTATTAATATCAGTAAAATGCGAAGCAGTTGTTTGTTTTCTTTTGCAACACTGGTCATTTTCGGCAATCTCTGGGAGCTGTCAGGTGGACAAAGTAAGTGCAATGCATTATTCCGTGATGATATTCCCAATGAATTGATATAACAACAGACGCCTGCAGCAATCCAAATGGACGAGGTGGTTCCTGCGTTTCCATATACGACTGTTCATCTCTTTTATCAGTTATTCAGAAGCAACCACTTCCTGATATAGACAGGCAGTTTATACTGCAATCGCAGTGTACAAACGGTGTTGGTCAACAACCATACGTTTGCTGCACCCCAGATGTTGGGTATACAAGTGGTTCGAGTAGCAGCACGACTGGTTCGCCCAGATCCATTCCCAGTGGGAATGGAGAAGGATCTGCTTTACCTACTCCCCCTAGGTGTGGGCAAGCTCCTGATACCGGTAAAATATACAATGGCAATGACACCCTGTTGAATGAATTTGCTTGGATGGCACTTTTGGAATACGTCCAACGTAAGTGCTGACTGATATTTACAACCTCTCTTCTAGAAAGTATTCTTATCTCGTTAAAGCCAGTGGCAGTCGGATTCTCAATTGCGGAGGAAGCCTTATAAATCAGCGGTATGTCCTCACAGCTGCTCATTGCGTGACTGGAGCTATTTTAAGAGAAGTTGGAAGACTGTAAGTTGTTGTTTAACGACATTTCTCTTACCGATATTAAAAAAAATATATTTAAGGGATCGCGTACGTCTAGGAGAACATGATCTGACAAAGGATGTCGATTGCATGGAAAACACATGTGCCGATCCTGTGTTGAATGTAAGAGTTGCGGAAGCTTTACCGCATCCAGACTATTCTGACTCAAGTCAAAATCGACAAAATGATATCGCCTTGGTTCGGTTGGACAGTGTGGTACCGTATTCGGATTCAATTAAGCCCGTGTGCTTGCCTTCGGCTTTGGGACTAAGAGCAACAGCTGAACCAGGAACTAATTTAATCGTAGCCGGTTGGGGCAGAACTCTTACGGGTGAGTACAAATTTTGTATTATTAAGGAAATTCAGTGAAAACTACTTTTAATTTTATACAATCTGAAGTGCGATAGTTAAATTTTTTCATTAAATGTTGTCTTTGTGTACAAAGGCCTTGGTGAATACAATTACATGAAAATGAGTTCTTGTGCAATATTTGCAACATTCTAAACGGTACAAGATCATTTAGTTAAAAGCAAAAACAAGAGTACGTCAGCTAGGTTAAGAGATTCTAGGCTTAAGACAAATTTAGGTTTACGTCTATTGACATATTTCTAAATATACACTTTACCTTTCTACAGTAGATAAATATTCTCACTCTGTTGTTAATTCAAAAATGATACAATCACTTTTCATAAAAAATATTACCAGCTCTATTATATGTGATCCAGAATACCTTCGGCATGGAATGTTATTAGCAAATGACGGTAGATGTTAATTAGGTGCAAATACACCTATCAACTCAGTCCGTTAATTAAGTGAATATTCATACACCGTTTTAAATGCGCTTTTTATTAGTCACATTCTATAAAATGACAAAAACAATAAATATAACTTAATTCATTATATTGTCGTTAACCAAGCAGACGTAGATTCGCAACGACCCTCGTAGTCGTAGAATATTTATTTGTAACCATCGCTTTAGAAATCCCAAAAAAAACGAGTTTAGGAAGTTGAGAATCAACAAAAACAACTCTTCGAAATAGTGTACAAATGTTTGTGTACATACAGCAAAACAATTTATTTGGTATAAATTATTATTTTTAAAATAATTCCACTGGACACACTGACGTATCTGTTTGTGAATGTATTTCTTAAAAATTTTGAAATAATGATGACTTTATGTAGAAATACCAAGATTTATTAAGAAAACATTTTTTTGCCAAAAATCAACAATCGAAACACTAGTTATAATAATTTCTTTTTATTTTTAGCTCGTCAAAGCAATATCAAGCAGAAACTGTTTATTCCCGTCAATGACCATCAAGAATGTGTACAGAAGTTTGCAGCTAAAAGAATTCAATTAATTCCTTCTCAAATTTGTGTTGGTGGTCGATTTGTTGAGGATAGTTGTGACGGTGATTCCGGTGGTCCACTTATGCGCTGGCAAGGATTCTATGTACTAGAAGGCATTGTTTCCTTTGGAAATCGGTGCGGTCTTGAGGGATGGCCGGGTGTATACACAAAGGTATTGGACTATGAACCTTGGATTAGAAACACTATCCGATCCTGAGTGCTTAGAATATAACTAGTTTTGGTGTTTTAATAAAGTTATGACAATATTTTGAATCTATGTTGAGTCTTTTATGTACATTATCCATATACTTTATGCAGGTGGTTGTTTTCATAATTCTTCGAGTAAGCAAATACGTTGAGTAATTTTGAATGTTGTCATACAAAATTCTCCAATACCCCAAATTTCGTTTTGTTAATGTATGCTATCGACAAAAAATCGGTCCGTCGAACACCACCTTGGTCAAAATGTGACAATCGGCAGTTAGAATTTTGTCTTAGTTAGGGAGTTTGTCTATTTCGGGACAAATGTGAACTCCACCAACGACATCTTGATGGAGATTCGATGCCCTTGGCAACCGATGTTGTTTCGGTCTATCGAAACTATCGAAACAGCTAGGCTCAAAACTCCTGACTCGAAGGACCAAAATCATGCTCTACAAGATGCTTATCCTACCAGTATTGTTATATAGAGACGATTTCTGAATGATAAGTAAAACGGCAAAGCAGATTCTCGGTACCTTTGAAAGAAAAATTCTGCGAAGGATATATGGTCCTGTCCTGGCAAATGGAGAAGAAGACACAACCGCGAACTCTACGACCTGTACCAAGATGTGGATGTAATCCGGAAGGCAAAGAACCGTCGACTATACTGTCGGTCGGCTATATCGAGCGTATGGACATCAATGCTTCAGCTTCTTCTTCAAATCCCAACCTCCAGGTTCAAGAAGGATAGGACGACCGAGCCTCCGGTATGGGGATCAACTGATCGCGGATGAAAGAAAACTTGGGCTTGACGACTGGGAGCAGCGTGCTCATCCATGGATGGAAAGCAGCTATAACTTAGGCTCAGAACCTTCAACGATCGCTGACCTGATAAGTAAATAAGTATATTCAGAGACTGAAATTAATTTGAGAGATACAATTGAGACTCTTGTCCATTTGTCGATTTCAATCGATTTCGAAATATATTTTAATTAATTCGTTCCCGTATGCCCCGAAATTTCACCGAAAATTCAGATGAAAAGGAATGCACATATTTGACATTTTGTATTAACGTAAGATTAAAGGTCCGAAAAATCAATTAAGAAGAACGCACTGATAGATGTAACTAAAATGGTATAATTGTTAATATTTTTTTGTATATATGTACATACATAAAACAACGTTCCTAATTAATAATAATATAATAATGGCGGCGCTACAGTCCTTGCATGCTACTGTTCTCTCACGAGTGGAGGAGATCTACAGTTTAATACCGACACCGAACGGCGAGATTGAGAAGCTTTTTCTGGACACTTACACTCTTTGAGCATTGTCAGTGACTCGAAACACGTGGTGCCGTGAACATTTTTTTTTAAATTATTTGTCTGAACTGGGATTTGAACCTAGACTTGAAAGTCTAGTGCGTATGGGTCGACGCACAAACTCACACGGCCACGGCGCCGAACGTGCCTAATTAATTACGTCAACTTAATACAACTTCCAAATGGTCAATGTACGCGTGTAATACATCCTAACCACTGGGCAAATTATTGTATAACGACTGGCTGTGAAGTTATTAGTAAAATTAATAATTAATTAAATTAATAACACTGTCAGGCGCTAACCAGCAAGTTCAATCAAATTTGCAAAATAAAGATAGAAAAATAAAAATTCGAACAAAAGACAATAGCAAGACTGGAAGACGGGATAAGGCTGATGAGTGGTACTTCCATCCTGAATTTAAATTTTCGCGGCACCACCTTTCTTTAGAAACTGACAGTGTGTAGTGGGTAGGCTTGTTTAGTTAAACTGCAATTAGCCATCTCACTTAGGCCCTTGTGATGCCACGTGGATCGGGATATCTCCTATAAATTGTACCATTTGGAACTTGCAAAGAGCTAAAAAGCGAGTGAGTTTGCCGATTCTGAGAGGGCGATCATAACATGTTCGTTTAGGAGCCATACTCGTTTCAATTTGTATATGTTGAGTAGGGCAAATAAGCTGTGAGCCACTGTAAGTATAGACCTTCCTACTGATGCTATAACCCAGCATGCGAAACCGATACTAATCCACGTTACCATTCAGTTCTTTGCAATGGCGTGCAATAATGACCTTCCTGATCCTTTCATGGATGTTGAGTTTCCAGCTTATTTTATGATTTATAATGAAACCCAGAAATTAAGCTTAAACTATTAGTGATAGCAATACACCAGACCTTCTTTAACTTAACGTCGCTAATATCATTATAATATACTTAAAGTAGTTTAATTAATTTTTTTATTTCATCTAAACGCAAAAAATATTACATTTTACTGAATTTTTATTTGTTATATACAATACTTGCTAGAATTCTAAATCTGAAAATAATTTTTACTTAAGCTCAGATCGTAAATAAATAAAATATTTTTAATTTATTCAAGCGTAAATATATTCCATTCAGGGCTGCAAATTCGCTCTGATCCAATTTTCATAGTCATACACTCTTGTATAAACTCCAGGAATATTTTCTAATCCACAACCTCTTGAGAATGAAACAATTCCTTCGATAGCCCATTTGCCCTTGAAGAACATTAAGGGTCCACCCGAATCACCATCGCAAGAATCTTCTATGAACTTTCCGCCGGCACAGATTTGAGACTCCACCAAAAAGTTCCTTGTCCGCCTGTATGCCCTCGCACAGTCAGCTTCGCTACTGACCGGTAACGACACCTTCAATTTGATATTGCTTCGTTTTTCTGGAAGTGAGATTGGAGTTAATATTAGAGTTTCAATGAAACACTTGAAATTCACCATTAAGAGTTCTTCCCCATCCGGCTGCCACTAAATTTGTACCGATTTCACTTCGAGCGAGTCCTATGGTCGAAGGCAGGCAAACGGGGGCTATAAATGGCGAATATTCGACAGCGTCCTTCAAACGTATCAGTGCTATATCATTGAGCCGGTGAACGCTCTTCGCATTATAATTTGGATGAACAATAATAGATTCAATGTTTACATCTATTGGTGGATCGGCACAATCTGAATCAATGCAGTCGATTGGTTTAGTTGTATCGTATTCGCCCAAACGAACAGAGCGCCTAAAGCGAAAGTGAAAAAGTGAAAAAAAGAAGCAATTTGTATAAAACTGTAAGCCTACAAATCTTTCTCAACTGCACAATGCGCTGCTGTTAGTACGTATCTTGAATTAATAAGACTTCCGCCACAGAAGAATTGAGGACTATTTGGGTCACCTGCGAAATAAAGAAAAATATTTTTATAACAATTTAATGTTTCAAAAATATTGAAAAATGGTTTGAGTATGAGAAGAAATTTGTTGCAAATAGAATAATTTGATGAATTTTTCTCGAATGTACACTCACAAGGTTATAAGCTACCCTGCGTTACTGAAAAACTATATTAAAAAGTAGAAAAGATGAGATAAGTCTAGCCAATTGCTGTTTCTTTGGGCTCAAAAGGCAATTGGGTAATGGAGTCCTGACTTTATATAGCACCTTCATCATCTCTGTTAAGAATCTTTGGCCGAAGCCAAGCTAGACGCCGGCTCTGAAGTGCTGGGCAGGGGCATAGCAGATGTTGGATCATTTCGGTCTCTTCATCATCACCACAGCTCCTGCAGCGATCCCAGGACTCCGCTTCCATTCTCGAAGCATAGTTCGAATTGGGCACTGACTTGTGATTACTCCAACCAGCACGCGAATAGAGTTCAGTTCCAACGCCGGGAGCTTCTTTGTTTTACCATTGTTAAGCTCTGTTCGCGTTGATCTTGTCGTGTGACAATAATTTCTTTCAAGCCAAGACGAGTTGGCTTTTTTGATCCGGTACATTGCACTAGTAGGTGGCCGGAATGACGTATCCGCCTCACTGATGCCAATTTGAGACCCTCGTCTAGTTAATTCGTCTGCTCTCTCGTTATCTGCGATTAAACTGGGACCCGAGACCCAGCACCCAGAAGAGTTTGACTTTGTGATGACTGATGGACCTCAGTGAGTCGCAGCAATTCATAATAGCCTTTGATTTCATTGTGCAGGATCATATTAACTTCAGTGCAGCTTGGGTCTACAAAAATGATATCCGATGGTGGGATGATGGTTATTTATATGCATTTGTCTGCCTTTTCAATCGCCAGAATTTCTGCATTCTGCAATTCTATAAACACTGTACATGTAGGAAGTCTAAATGATTCCTTTTTATGCAAGGTGTCCGAGTAGATTCCGACACCTGTACCTGTGTCCATATTTGATCCGTCAGTGAATATGATAAAAGAAGATAGGCAATGTGCAGAAAAATAATCAAAATAACCAATATAAAAGTGCGTAATTTTAAATAGTGGTCACTGCGTCGTAGTGCACAGGAAAGTGCAGCAACTCGTACGAACAATTTTGGATTTCGATTAGACAGGGACAGAAATTTGGATTATGTAAAATCGACGCAGCAAAAATAAAAAAAAAATTTGTATTTCATTGCTCGTAACTGCCAATTCTTAAAAGATATTAATGATATGGAAAACTACTCAAATTTCGTTACCTCTGCGATAACGGTAACAACACGATTGGCTTCAGAAGAAACTAGGTACAGGCTCTTAGTTTACATCAAGCAATAGTTATGTCTTAAAGTCAAGGTTTTTTTAGAATACGTTAATGAAAATTGCGATTTGACAAGATGTGCCAGTTTTAAAAATTGTAGACTATAACCAGTGTTTAGCACAAAGGCTTGTTCTGGACTTTTTCATGGTATACGAGTATACCAGAGTTTAGGAGAATATTTGGAGAAACCTCTGTCTATGCTTGGAACTCTGTGTAAAAACAATACGAAAATAAAAATCTCTAATCATGTGATTAAAAGGAAAGAATGGCGATGACTCAAATGTCACCTCTATATTTCACACGAAATCAATGGCCAAGAGAGGATATATCGTCTTTGAATTAATAGATGCCGTAAAGAATTTTATTATACACCAGACACTGACCAAACCAAGTCAATAAACTATATAAGAGTTGTTATTCTAAATGCAATCTTAAATCACAGACGTCTAAAGTTAAGATTGTGCAATTTGTAACTTATTTATCAAGTTGTCGTCGAAATTCTTCATTTACTACCTTACTTTATATGCACATAAAACGAAGTAAACCAGTGTGTGAAATACATCAGGTGTTGTCGAACTGAACCAACTGGTTATTACAAATTCATAAGCAAAATTTAATTAAAAAAATTGAGAAGCCCTAAATCTTTTAATATAAATAAATGCAAACTCGAATCAGGTCGATACACTTTTTCTGGAAATGCATCGAACTCATGATACTCATGCATCAAGAAAAAAGCAAGAACCTGACTATAATTTAGAACACGACGACATACAAACTGTTTACCTCAAAAGTGGATGAATAACTCCAATTGAACTCTAGAATACATAAAGAATAAATTATAGATATGCAAAATGTTTACTTAATGTCAAAACAAAAATATTGGGATTAAGAGATGGAGGACATCGTACATCAAGGAATGCATAATTCAAAATATTATATTAGCAATCCGAACTTCATAAACGATACCCTGATAGCAAAACAAGACTTGTTCGAAGGTTAGCACACATTTGCGTCCATAAATCACATACACTTTCAAAGATAAGATAAATCTATCAAACGTGACAAAGTTTAATCATGGTATGATAGAAAAAAAAGAATCACCGAAGAATAAGAAAAGATGAAAAGAAAATATATGAATCGTTATACACATTCTCACCATAATTTAACAATGCCATCCATGGGAATTCGTCTAGTTCAGTTTCTTTTCCACTGTAGATCTTGCTACCGCTAGGCTGATCACCGCAATCGGTTAAGCTTGGAAGCAAATCATTTTGTATCCTAAAACTGGTGTCTATCAATTGAAAACCTGCATCCTCTGTGCAGCAAACAAAAGGTGGTCCTCCTAGACCAGCTGTGCAAGACGATGCTTGAAGAAATCTAAGATCTTCTTCGGTCGGAGCAGGTTTTGAATGAAGTGCCTTCAGTACAGGGCATTCCTGTACATTTATGCAATAACCCTTCTTTTGATTTGGATTAATACAACTCGCTAGAGAGAAGAAGAAACTATTTTATATCTTGTGTTAAAGATTGAAATAGTTAACTTACATGCGGCATAAGCAGTAAAAAATGAGTTTGTTGCTAAAGCAAGAAGTATTAAAATTCCTACGCTGGAATACATCTCGAGAAGTGCCTCACGACTGACTAAGATTCGATAATGAAACACGGCTTAAGTGTTAGCCGACTCGATGATGATTAACAACATTATATACATATGTTTTAAGCGACTTTAACTAACAGGTTTTAAATGAATTTTACGAATATAAAACAATGTGAGTAAGTTCAGCTTCTGTCAAGACTGTGCTGTATCCGAAATGCTGCATTCGTTACAAGGCATCTGTGTGGCTGTTAGTGTTTGAAAGGTTGAAGCGTGTCTTTTAATTACCATCGAGAAGTAATACAATTGTTGGGTCTAACAAAATTCCATTTAATCTATATGTACATTTTATTTTTCCAAGAATATTTTGTATGGAATGAATCTTAGAATGATTACTTTTAAATTCGCAATTGGTGGTGCTTATTCGGTTTAGCATCCGTGTTTAGCTTTTTAGACGCTGTTTAAATTAAATGTATAAATATTTAAATACAACTGGTCTAAAGTTTATCTTCGTAATTTTAGAGGCTGTAAACAAACTTCTTAAATAAGATAAACAGCATAGCTTCTAGTATAAAAAATATTTCTTTTCTGATTATTTATTTGGTACCGAATTACGATGTATGTTCAGAAAATAACTTCATTACTACATTCATACATACAAAGAAACATCCATCCATACATATAACTATACCCCTATCCAAGTTTATCCAACACAGAAAATCCCTTCCATCATACCCAATCAATGTTCATGCCTGCGGTGTGTGTGTGCATTTCTGTTGGGCATTTAGGGTTTGAAATTGATCTAAGAGATAACACTCATCAACGTATAGAGTGGTCAAACACAGCAACACAACAGTAAACATTTAAATCTTAGATATCTCGATATTTACACATAAATCGATATTTTGATATTTAAAATTTCTTAATGCTTACGCTGACGTCTTTAAAACTGCCTTTTCAGATCTTCAAAAATCGCATGTCGATGGTTGACCGTTTTTGGCCAATATCTCGAAAACTATTAGGGCCAAAATGCTTGATATTTAAAATGAAAGTACTCAATGAAGCCAAGTTTTTGTGATTTTTTCAGATTTTTAAATACTTTGGGTTAGAAATGGTAGGGGATCAAAAACTTTTGAAGCTAACCTCTACCTCATTTCAGAAGATCTGTCGATTTATATATCACTCAAGGGAATGCGACAATGTTTCAAAATCAATGGCAACTTCACCTGTACGGGAGCCAATCCCAAATGCCTCCACTTTATAAATTTGGGTTCATGGGCAATAATATCTAGGCCTGAAGTACCTAATTCCAAAATTTCGGAGATAAAAAAGTGTGACAGAAACGACAGACGGACGGACGGACACACAGAAATTCATAGTCGTTTTTATTGAACTACACTTCTCACTTTTACTGTCGAGTCACTTTTTAGGCGTTTAAGTGGCGGTATTACAATACTTAAACGCCAGTCGTTTTCGATCCACATACATTCCACATGAACAAAAAACAAATACCGTTGGACATTTGAACAAAATTCCAATTTTGTGAATTGTGAATATTAAATAATGAATAGTATTGCACTTTTAGTGGTAAATAATATTATTAATGAAGATGAGAGGGAAGAAGAGGAAAAAAAAGTTAATAAGAGAAAAGAGAAGATTAAGATCGAAGTCCAATCCCTTGCATTTTTTTGATTCGAAGTAGGTGGCTGACTGCAGATAGCACTCACACTTAGGCCAACTTAGGCCCATTGTAGTACCACGCGGATCGGATGTCACCTATTCAAAAAAACATTTGATGCTTTGCACGAAGCTCCTTATTTCATGGATTCCGACGTTGAGCAGTTCGTTCAAGTCGTTAAAGAAGTAGTCTCCAAGGTGCTTCTTAACGACTGGATGGCGCAGTTGGTTAAGTGCCTGCCCCAAGTTAGAAGGATCCCAGGTTCGATTCCCAGTAAAAGCAAAGTTAATACGCTTTTATCCGGTTTTTCAAATCTGGTCCAGTCAGCATTTGCCGTTGGGATCAAATTAACGGCACTACGACTGAAGCAGTCGATTAGTGGCAGTAGTCTGACTGTGGGTATCACAATGGACCAATATGGTCTAAGTGTGCTGGTGAATTCACTAGCAGCCCCCTAATCTAACCTAACCTAAGGTGCTTCTTCTGTAGAAGTTGTTATGAGGGAGTCCCATTCGTAAGGCGTGTGTGCCTATGGCACAGTGTAGTAGCTATCAGAAGTGTGTACGCAATGATTTTAATTTGGATATTGCACAACCAACAATGAGTATCATTTACTTGAGCATATGGAAGCATTTGTTTGTCCTCGTTGGATAAACGCATCCTATTTAAATAAGGAAAAAAATAAATCGAAGGCTTTTTTTTTATCAGAAAAAGGAAAAAAAAAACAAAAACTTACATTTTATTTGAACGCACACAGCTTGTCGTTTGAAAAAATGTCATCGCCAAAAAGTATCGTAATACTTGTCGTTTATTTTAACTTAAACGAGAGTTACAATACCGACGAGTGACATTTGTCGATAAGAAAAATACGTTCTACTTAATGACAAGTAAAACGACATCGTAATGACTATCGCAATACCGATTTCTATAAGTGACAATTGTCGTTTAATAAGAACGACTATCGCAATAGGGGTGATTATAAATGTTCTGTTTTTGTAGACGGAACCTTAAAAATCAACATTTTCAATTGTAACTCATCAATCATGTGTCCGATCAATATAATTGTGACTATTTATAAAATTTTGCATAAAATAAAAAAAAAATTTACAAAAACCTTTTTCACAGAATTCTGAAAAAAGTTGCCAAAGACATCAGTGCTCTATCTCACCAAGAGTCTATAAAGGTCAAACAAAAAGTCATCAAATGTTTTTAAGGTTCCGTCTACAAAAACGGAACCTTTATAATTTCGGTGTGTCCGTCCGTCCGTCGTGTCTGTCACACTTTTTTATCTCCGAAGTTTATGAATATATCGGCATGAAATTTTGGAATTAGGTACTTCAGACCTAGATGTCATTTCCTATGGAGCGATTTTAAAAAGTCGGGCCATTTGGGGGTGGCTCCAGTACAGGTGAAGTTGACACTAATTTTGAAAAATTGTCGCACACCATCGATATATATTTCGAAATGAGGTGGAGGTTTCTTTCAAGACTTTTTTATCAAAAGTACCGTTTGGAAAATATGGAGCTCCAAAGATTTCCCCCCCCCCCTGCCATTTCTAAACCAAAGTGTTTAAAAATCTGAAAAAACCACAAAAACTTGGCTTCATTGAGTACTTTCATTTAAAACCATTTCGAGTACTCTGGCCCTAATGGTTTTGGAGATATTGGCCAAAAACGGTCAATCATCGATATGCGAATTTTGAAGATCTGAAAACGCAGTTTTGAAGACATCAATGTAAGCATTAAGAAATGATACATTTCAAAATATCGATTTATGTTGAAATTTTGAAATATCTAAGATTTAAAACAAGAAAAAAATTTCATTTTCACACATAATTTCATGCTGGGTGAGGGTGACGTGAGGTGACGTTAGTTTAACGTGAGGTGACGTGAGGGTGACGTGAGGTGATGTCACGTAACTTCGCATCACGTCATCTCATTTCATGTCGCATTACGTCGCGTCATTCTATGCCATCTCACGTCTTTCGACGCCACGTCATATCACGTAGGGTGGAGTTAAGCGTGATATATGCATTCACGAAAATTTCGAAGAGACCCTCCATATCAAAATTCGTCATGAATTATGTATTTGTTCTAAATTTTCCTTGGAACTAGAAGTGAAACTAAGCACTTTCTTCAAATTTATTAAAGTTTCTTTTCAAATGTATAACATCCTATATATTTTCTGAAAAGTCTGTATTTTTAGTTTACAAAAAATAAATGATTTTTGAAATCGTATAAAAAGTTGAGCACTTTGCGTAGATTTGTAAATGTAAATTGGTGCGCGACAAAAAAATTGCTACGTTGACGTTGACCAATGACAATTCCATGCTGTGATCGATGATGTGATTTCTTTAACATCGTTCTTGAGAAGATCGTGCAAAACTCACTGGCCAACACAAGAAGCACGATCTTTCAAAAGTTTGTTCAACTGCTAACCTACGTGGATGACATCGACGTGATCGGGCGAACACAGCCAGCAGTCAATGATGCGTTTGCTGGCATTGAAACGGAAGCGGCTAAAATGGGTCTGGCGTTAAACGAGGGCAAAACCAAGTATATGCTGTCATCGAGAAAGGACGCACAACATCAACGACTTGGCCAGAACGTCAGCATAGGCAGCGAACACTTTGAGGTAGTTAAGGACTTCGTCTACCTTGGCTCCGCGGTAAACAGTACAAACAACATCAGTACCGAGATCAAACGCAGAATAACTCTTGCCAACCGCTGTTTTTATGGGCTCAAAAGGCAATTGAGTAGTAGAGCCCTCTCTCGGAAGACTAAGCTGATTCTATACAAGACCTTGATCATCCCAGTCCTGCTGTACGGTGCAGAGGCATGGACAAATCCCAAGCGGATGAACAGTCTCTTGGTCTTTTCGAGAGAAAAGTTCTGCTCGCGATCTTTGGTCCTGTTTGCGTTGAGGGCATTTGGAGGAGAAAGTTCAACCACGAACTATACGGGCAGTACAGCGACATGAGTCTAGCCAGGCGTCTACGGATCCAACGCCTAAGATGGCTAGGCCATGTTGAGCGTATGGACAACTTAGCTCCGGCCCGAAGAGTCTTCGACTCTGAGCCTGTGGGACAACGCAACAGAGGACGTCCACGAACAAGGTGGCACACACAAGTCGAGTGGGACCTCGGCCGGCTTGGTGTGCGAAACTGGAGACAGCTGGCGAAAGATCGTGCTGCCTGGAGAGGCATGTTTAGTGACGCCCAGGTTCCCCTCGGACTGTAGCGCCCCAAGAGGAAGAAGAAGATCGACGACTCAAAACGATGATGAGTGTTACCTCTCACATTCCATTCATTTCAACCCCTAAATGCCCAACAGCAATGTACACACCGCAGGCATGAGCAGTGATTGGATATGATGGAAGAGATTTTCTGTCTAAGATAGAGGTATAGGATGGCTGTTTGTTTGGTTGTATGCACGAATGTAGTAATGAATGGTTGATTTGGGTTCAAGTTAGAAGAAAATTTGACTCAAATAACTTGAATTCTTCGCCCGATATTCAAAAATGCTTCCATCAACAAATATTTATGCGACGGAACCTTCGCCGTGCGAGTACAACTCGCATTTGCCCAGTTTATTTCAATATTTGCCCCTCTCTTGTTAATTTTGTTTACCGAGAAATATGTATATGTAATCTGCCCTAACTACCGCAACGGGTCATTTGGGATTGGTATATGTAGGTGTAAGATACGAGTACGAGCCACGATGACTAAATCCAAAAAGTGTTATCGTCTTTCTATGCTCATAAACCGTGCCCTTAAAACATGAAGCCATATCTAAAGCAAACAGCATAGATGCAAACATAAGCGTATGTACTCGTATATGCGAATTGACGTCATAAAAATGACGTTGTGTAAAGTTTATCTGTTCATGACCCCATCCAATATTGATTTAACAATTCTGTTGTTTCTGATCTTAAACTTGAGAGCTATCTTAAGAAACTTTCAAAATTTTATTTTTGGTTTTCAATAACACATGGCAGCTATTATAAATATACAAATATGTACACACACTAACTTTTTTTTTCAAATAATCACAACCAGGTGCTTTTGTTCGGGTCTGTGTTTAATACCAATTCATCGGAGGACGGAGCAGATGCCTGAGGGATAGCAAACACGGGATATCGTGGAACAAAATCACTTCTCCCCAAAGGATGCTGATCTTCTTCATTGCAATCAGCACGTGTCATAAAAATGGCTTCTTCATAACTTGGTGGAGCTACAAAAGATATAAATAATTATATAGTCTAGATCTATCATATTGAACTTACGAAGATTTAGATCCGCCGATGACAAGGGATCTGATGGATTCTGCACGGGATCGATGACTGGTAAAATGCTTCCATTAGATACAGTAAATATTTCTTTCTCTTCCAAGGGTACGTTTTCGAATTGTGGAGCTGATGCTTCAGCCGTTTGAAATTCGCTTGAGTGTGGCTTTGGCTGTTGCTGTATAATGCTTACTAAGGGCACATTTCCAATCATTAACGGCACAGCAATAAGCGGATTCTGGTGCATTCCTTTCAGTTTGAGTTCAACTTCTAATTGATAGGAGACCTGAAGAATGCGGCAAAGGTGGGTACATGAGGGTGGAGCAGCAGGAACTTGTATTGACTCATTGATAGTTCGACTGCAATGAGTGTTGACTGGACCAGCTCTTATCTTTGCTAGATTTGTACGTTCAGTACGAGAATGTACAGTGGGGCTTTGACTGAACAATACTGCAAACATGACGAACGAAATTTTTACATCCGTAACTATTATACTGCTATCATTTGTCACTGCTACTGTAGTATTAATTGTTTGGCCGGGCACAAATCCAGTCTGCGGCACTGAGACGGACATGACTAGTGGTTTTGTTGAGCATGGTCCACAGAAGAATGTCTTCGTAGTTTGTTGATTTACAGGTACCTAGAGAAGACGCACATTTGCATACACGAAATGTGTATTATTTATTTTATAAATTCAGGCTCACTTACCCTTAACACAGGTGATTGAAAGTTTAGATCTAACATCTGTAGAACAGTAAATCCTCGGGTGTATGTTTGATCGAATTTCCATGGGCGCGCAAATACAACCTTGACGACATACCTGATGTGTCCCTGTTTGCCCTCAAATGATGATGGACAGTGAATGGGAAGTGCACACGCAAATGTGTAGGTGTGAGTTCCAGGTTCGATTTGAACAGTCTGACCTAGAATAGAACCATTCAAGTTAAGTCGATTGTATTCATATATAAGAATTTCTAATCTTTACTTACTTTCCTCAGATCCGAGCAGATAGGTTGTTGAAGCAATATAATCCTCACTGCCATAATATGTACGATTCCTTCTTCTTGAACCAGTTCCAGTGCTTTCAGACCATCTAGTACGCGCACAACCCTTAATTTTGAGAGCCAAACCTATATAAAAAAAGAGTATTATTGGAGAAGCTATTATTTATGAACAAAATAACGGAGTATAGGTAAACAGAAGGGAGAGTTATGTCTTCAAACTTATCTACGGATCATGTCCGACAGTCCTTGAAATATTTTCTCTTCACAGCTTGTTCTAAGAGTAAAAATACTTATTATGTAAGTAGGATTTCTAATTCAGGGTCAGAATTTGACGTTCCGGTTTCAATCACATACAACGTCAAACCGAACCGTCATCCGAAACTGGATATTTAGTTAAGGTTTTGCCATTTTACAATATGGATCGTTTAACAATTGCTAAAGGTGTTCAAATTGTGGAAACTTTTGTATTAGGTATGTTTCGTCGAGATAATCGCCCATCTAGGCTTTCTATACTCAAAACTTTAAAAAAATGAAGAGACTAGACTAGAGCCTAGTTAAAGGAGTCTTAAGGCCTGGATCTGATATGCAGTTTTTTTGTGTGAATAAATATCCCTAACAGTTATAAAGTACAAGTGGACGCCGTGGCGTTGGAATACGTGCATCGACCCCTACGCACTAGACTTTCTAGTCTAAGTTCAAAACCCAGCATAGATAACAATTTTTCGAAACAAAAATTATCCACGACTCCTCTTCTGGGTCACTGACAATAATCAAAGAATATAATTGACTACAAAAAGCTTCTCAATCTCGCCAAGAGAGACACGGTAACATTACGTATTGCTTTGCTTAGATCTGCCGCAAGCTGAACGTCTGCACAAAGACCTTTGGCATTGACTGGGATTTGTTTATATGGATTACATCAGTTCACCAAGAGGTGTTTCGGTTTTGGATTAATTTAATAAAAAATAAACTGCAAATTGCTTAGAAATGTTTATTTATTTATCGTGAAACTCACATTTCTTTAGTTTAAGGATATAATTCAGACGTACAATACCATTAAACATAACTTACTAGATAATTTCCTCCAGTTACCAAAAATGTTCATTCGAGAGATAAGAAATAAAAATTTAGTCGAACATTCGCCAACGATAATACGGTGGCAACAGAATTCGCTAAATTCCTGACGTTTGAATCCAACGTCGTTTATCATATAAATATCAATTAAATAAGTAACTTAGTCATTTAGCACAAAACATTTAAGGAGTCCAGTAATATCAATTCGTGGTCAAGAACTCCCGACGCTTTCGAGAGGCTCCCGACATCGTATTCGAATGATTTGCAACTTTATGCATACATAGTGTAATTGGTACAATTAATTCACTGAAGCCTGCTGACTACGCGCAGCAAAGAATGCTGATTTTTCAAACACAATCATCTTCAGCGGTGGTTTCCATTTTCATCTCGTCGGAATTGTCAAATTTGGAATTAAAAAAATCCAAGAGTGCTTGGTTAGAAGCGAATGCATCCACAGCGTGCGTTATCGCGCTATCCTTCTTTGAAAATGGGGCCGGTCGGGAAATACCATGGTTATCGCGCCATGATAATATAATTTGCAATTTTGTACCTAGATTGCAAGATATGGATCTGTTCGACATGAGGTCTCAGCAAGGTGGTGTCACATGCCACACAGTCTAAGAAACAATGCATGAGTAATATTCTGGTTGTATAATTTTCCGCTCTATTTATCACAATTGGCCTCTCAAAACACTCAAATTTTTCCAACGTTTGTGTAAATAAGCTCTCGAACATCCACGACCTGAAAGAGAACATTGAGCAGTGTAGCGATAAAATCTAAGCACAATTATTCAAAACGATCGTAGAAAATTTCGACACAAGAGTGCGTAAGTACTAGAAATGCAGGAATGCTACTCAGTACATACATACACTTGATGCTTCAAGAATCTGTAAAAAAGAATACAGCTTTTAATGAACTACCCATGTTTTCTGTCTAAAATGAAATTACATTTTGACTACATAAAATTGAAGATTCAAAGTTATGTATTTCAATCAAGACCCTGTGTTCTAAACGTGGCAGACAGGCATACAACATCCTGTGGAAAACTCTTTATAAACGGAAGAAGGAATTTAACTGGGCGACTGCAATGAGTGCCTGGGTCTATTAAATTACGTTAAATAACGTAATATACGCACTCAACGGGCTTACAAAAAAGTAAAGGAAAAATAAAATGTAGATTAAAAATAAAAGCATAACTAATCAATGAATCAGTAACAGTCATTGAATCTCTAAATTTACACTCTCGAGATTAGATAAGATAAACTCTATGAGTCACGCATTCCGTAATTATAATTTCTAAATGTTTACAATGCTTTGGGGAAATATGCCAACGGTGCCAAATACAAAACCAAGAATGACGTATGAAGATAATACCTTTAACAATTTTTATTTTATCCGTGTTTATTATTATACTTCCGGAAACCATTTGTCCGGCAAAATATGTTCCAAATGGATTTTGATTAAAATTAATTTCACATGTAACCACCATATTTATTTCGAGCACCCCTTAAAGGTATAATAATACAACAGACTCTCGCAATTAACTAACAGGAACTAAAATATTGTTTAACTTACGCGACTCCCAACTGTTTCGAAATAATCGAATTATATTGTGTACAGTTGAGGTAGTAAAATCTTATCATTATCAGAGATATGAACACATTTGTATGTACTCGTAGGTAAGTTACAAAAAAGCACGTGCTTATCGGTAAAGGTAAAGTTTAACTTGTTATCTTAACACTTTAAAATTTGCATGATACTGTTGGTGTGCATGTTTGCACATCTTTATACATAAGGATAGTTGTTATGGGTAGGACGCTAAAATATATTTAAATCTTACCCTCAATGTTTGGTTTAAATGATCAACTGGGTTGGGCTAGTAGATAGTGGATGCATACATGGCTTAAAAGTAACTGTCACAAAATGTTGATAACAACTCTTCAAAATGTTATTCAACTAAAATTTAAACATCGTGTAATCATCGCGAAAAAAATAGTAACAGGGCTGCTTGTTGCAACAAATTTTTTCTTCACTGATGATGCATAACTTCACTGTTCAAAGAAACTCGATAGTTTTAGAAGAAAACTTCATATATTATGTCTTGCTGGGCATTGTGGGTATATGTTTGTCCTGGAAGTTAATAAATAAATAAATCGAGTTGATCGACTAAAAAATATTGTAGTACACCTCTGTATGGCATAACTGCACATCTGGTAGATTAGTGGTTAATTAATACGGTCCTGATTACCATGGCATGTATAACTCTCCCTATTTGAATCAGTTCTAATAATAGGTCAAACTCTTAATTGAGACTGCTGATGCTAAATTCAAAGCAATGTGTTTGGATTAATACGATTTATACAAGGTGTCAATCAATTCAATTCACGTAAGAAGTAATTTTTTTTAAAGAAAAGACAGATTTTTTTGTTTCGTGATAGTATTATTTTCGTTATAATTCTCGTACACTTTATGGTATTGAGGTACGTATAAAAGACAATATCGGGTTCGTAGCCTCAACGTTTTTGCTTCACATACGCACCTTTCCGTCTAAATTCTTCATAAATCTAGTTGGATTTCCTTCAGAATGAGCTCAATTTGCTCCTTCAAGACGTCCATGATCATGGACTTATTGTTGTCATAAGCCTCAGAAGAACATGAAGAAAGAAGTCCATCGGCGTTAAATCACATGATGTGGGCGGCTAAATCTTATCACGAAAACGTGAAATCTCACTGAATGACTCATATAGTCATGTGGAAGTATTTTATTGAAATCACATGTCGCCCAGATTCATATCTTCCAATTTAGGTACAAAATCAAGTTTATCACGACGCGATAACGAGCACCATTTATTTTAGTTTCCTGACCAACCGGTTTTTGAAAGAAGAATGGTCCTGCAATTAGAGTGACATGTTGTGGATGCATATGTTTCTCAACAAGTTTCTTGGCCTGCTTCATTCCACGAGCGTTATTCCAGGTTTCTATCCGGTATCTTCTTTCGAGTTCCCTGAATTCTTCTCTGAGGAGATGGTCTCCTACAGCGCAGAATGGTTCAGGGCCTCTGAAGGGTTCTGATGCTCCTTCCTTTCTCCCCTTCTATCTCCGTATGGCCAGGTATCCAGCAGAGTTTTACTCGGTTTCTCCTACTCAACTCTTTGAGCTTTTGCAAGCATTCCCATACAAACTTGGGTTTGATGATGTAGGAGTCAGTGCCATAATAGCGGCTCGACTGTTCGACGTTATTGCTATGTCGCAGTTAGTATAATTCCTTTGAAGATTGATCTGAACGCATCTCTATATGGCATAAATTTCCGCTTGAAAGATGCTGGTGCATTTGCCCATGGGTTCGAATTTGTTTGTCCTGAATCCAAAAACTCCTGCTCCAATTCCTTCATCAGTTCTTGATCCGTCTGTATACCATTTTACCGTGTTACTGCACAGTCTGTGAACTATTTGCTTGAATATTTCTGCAGTAGATTTACAAAACCTGTGGCGGAATTCCGAAAGCATGAGTTTCTCGCCCGTGTACACACCCAACTTAACCGAAAAAAGTGTGAATAAAATATCGGCTTGAATAATGGAGTTACAATCAGAGGATTATATACGGTTAAGGGAAATATCTAGTAAAGTGTGCTTCCGTTTCTTTTTTAGGTGGCGTTACAAAGTCGTATTTATATTTGAACCTAGCCTTTGTTTTTAGAGCGAGCAAAAGAAACGTAAATGGCAAATATGTCTACTATGTTAAGTACAAAAACTATTTTCTCTTGTTTGAATCAACCAAATTACGCAAGAAGTAGAAACAGTTATCAATTGGATGCAACAATAGGATGTCGATCGCGCATCCTGGATCTAATGCGCGTCTTCAAAAAATAACTCCCCGACAAGATTGTGAAATCACAAGACAAACAAAATCCAAATCTCCTGAAGACTGCAGTGGAAGTTACTGATTACGTCAATAATTATTTGGAGGTTAACGTAGAACCATACCCTGTTAATCGGCGATTGCGATAGTCGGAAATATGCAAGACGACTAGATAAAATTCCATGCATCAGTTCCATCACCTGTATTGGAAAACCGACCAATGAGCAAACGATTTGTGGAGTAATGAAACCAATTTCAACCTGTCAGATGGTATTTGCTATGACAGACTTTGCTATAAAGACTAGACATTAAGTTCTGACTGTTAAACACCCAGGAGAAGCAGTTTATGACAATTCAGAATACTTATCAAATTAAATTTCTGTTTCAGCTTTTTAAAAGTTCATTCTTTCATCAATAAATGAGTCAATTGTATCAAATAAGCGATCGGATGAATGCTCAAATTATTAGGAAATATTGAAAACCATTTGTTTTCACATTTGCGGTCGAAGAAGCGTGCGAACGGTCCATTCTAACAAGATAAAGACCCAAAACACAATAGCATATTGGTAAAAACTAGAGAATCTGTTTTGGGGATCTTGTTAATGAGGAAATATGAAAGCTAAAATTATACTGAGATAATGGAACAAATAAGGTCAAAATGGAACCAAATGTCCCTAGACTTATCGATGTCCCTGGTTTACTAACTACCTTATCGATTGAACCGAATTTTAGGTTACGCCTTCAAAACCGCATTTTTGAACCTTTTTAATTTAGTAAATCTTTTACAGTTAAATTTGATAGAAATGGGCTCCGCATGATGACAGTCTTAAGGTATCAGAGTAGATGGGACTTCATAAATTTTTATTGAAATCTTTGAGACTAACCATTCTTTTTAAGTAGTTATCCAATTACCTTTCAGAAATTAATTAGTAGCAATTACTTTCGACCTTCCATACTTGGATTTGGCGATAAAATAGGAACAAGAAAAACATCAAACAAAACTTTACCAAGATGCAAATGATAATCAGTCTTGATTAGTCAAATCTCTGAGCCATATAAATACAAATAAAACAATTAGTAAAACTTAAGAAAATTTGTTCATTTTATTTCAAGTTGAATATTAAATATTTATGTTTTCCTAATTATTAAACTTTAGGAGCATAATTTTTCAAAATTTGAGTCTGAAAGAGCTCCTCGGCGAGCAGATCAGTAAATGGAAAAAGGCTTTCGACAGCTGATGAGGCTGGTAGAGGTGCTATGTTTTCTTTAGGGGTGGAAACTGATGGAGCAGTTGCCGGGCTACATATGTATGCAAAATATTCGTTTTCAACAGATGAACTTTTGTTATTAATAATAATAACGGCGGCGCTACAGTCCGAGGTGGACCTGGGCCTAGCTTCTCAGCAACCACTCGTGTTGTGCGTGCTATTGTTCTCTCACGTGTGGAGGGGACCTACAGTTTAATGCCGACTCCGAACGGCGAGATTGAGAACCTTTTTCTAGACAGTTATACTCTTTGAGCATTGTCAGTAACTCGAAAGAGGTTGAGCCGAGAACAATTTTTTTTTGAAAAATTGTTTGTCTAAACTTGGATTCGAACCTAGACTGTGGAAGTCGAATGCGCATGGGTCGACGCACGGACCCACACGGCCACGGCACCCACTGTTGTTATTAGATGACTCTAATAACCGATCTGAAATGTAAAATAATTGATGACTTTGCAAATAATGTATTTTTTTTCTTACCTGAAGTACCGAAATTAGTTTTACGTTTAGTTTTGGATGTATTTTCATTTTGACTTTCATTAAAAGAGGTGCGACCATTTCCTAAAGTAATTTCCTTTTGACCAATGAACTTATTACGGGTGAATTAGTATCATTGAATTCGCGCAAGATACGCGTCAAATCCGTGGAAGCAATTAAGGTAAGTTTATGTGTTGCACATTTGATATGCTTCGGCAATAAATTCTCAAACACAATATTTCTTAACTCAGATGTTTCCATTTCATTTTCTTCCGAGCTGTCAACTTTATCAAAATTGTCGACAAAATATGTCTCGATTCCATATTCCTTGAAGGCTTTTAGGAAGTTCGAATCGTTGTGAGCCACCGAATTTCGCATGAATTTCAAAGATAATGTCATTAATGCGATCGTATGTATACGATCCTGAAAATCGCTTACAAGCAAGAGGAAATGACTGCCTATTGAAGTTTTCGTCTACCCAATGACATGCGTAGGTAAAAAAAACTATCATATTTCGTCGACAATACATCAGCCGTTGTGCAATCATACTTTTGTCTTGTAATTACACGCTTCAATTTTTCGATCATGAAAGAGTATGTATCATATATGAGTTTCGATGTTGTTAGACGACTCATTACTTTTAGATCACTATTTGCAAATCGCAAAAGCTTTCTGAACGATTCGTCTTCCTCAATCGAAATTGGCAGCATATTGTTTGCAAGTGAAAGTAATTGGGGGGATTATATTCGGTTTCACTTCCAACATCTGTGAAAGCAAAATAAAGCCTTATGCATTACTCCCATCTATGTTCATACAAAATTATTTTCTATTTATAACCAATCACAAAGCACTACTCATTACACAGTTGCGTTACATTTTGATAAAGACTGGCAAATAAAACAAAAAACATTACATACAAAATACTAGCTTTATAATTTTGAAAAAAGTATAAGATAAGATGAGCTTATTCGCATAACTTACTTCCACTGATTCTCCCGATGTTTGTGATAATTGTTCTCCTTCACTACTGCAAGTATTTACGTTACTAACCGAAAATGTAGTCTCGGTTTTCTTCCTTTTGTGCCTCACAGAAGGTTTATCATCTGAATACGATCTGTTACGATTTGAGACTTGCGTTTCAATGAAAGGCTTCAAAAAGAATGATGACTTCTATATGGAAATCTAAGTCCCTAAATCTAATCAATTGAATGAATCACAAATCATGAATTTAGAGAATGCATTACCGAAAGATTGCAGTCTTTTACAACTCCGAAGTATTGGCATGTAAAATGGAATAGTTGCTATATAAGACGAAACCACGCTATTTCGTTTGCAATTGCATTTACTCGTTAGTGTATGCTTACAAGTTAAATGACTTAAATAATAAATAATACACATTTCGTTACATATCCGCCGTTTTAAGTTATATTGTGAAGGAACTGCAGTCTACATGCACTGAACCTTGAACGTACAGAAATTCTGTTAAAATATTGTTTCTTTACTGATTTGTGCTGCATATATCCCCAAGGCAAACTGCTTGTTTAAGCGTCGGCCCATTCACTCTTTCGTCACTCTAGGAATGAGTTTTAGCTACTTGAAAAACACTTATATAATCTTCATAAAACTAAGAGAGAAAATCCTGTTAAAAGGTTATCAAGAAAGACGAATCACCTTTTAAAAAAATTGTATATTAATATACGTATCTACATATGTATAAAATTAGAAAAAAGCTGTATAAAAAAAGCACACTTATTGCCTGTCCTGCGTTGCCCAGTAGGGGAACTGTGCACTATAAACTGGATATCTAGGCAGATACCTCTCAACATGAGTATTACGTTCGCCCTTCCAAAAGGGAACTTGGCTGAATTGATGCATAAAAACTGCCTCTTCGTATGAGGGTGGCGCTATAAAAAAGTTAAAAAGAAACAGTAAGTGCTCTGAAATGGGTATAGTGAAAGTCGCTGAATACAAAAACTTACGAAGTTCATCTTCTACACTGCTTTGTCGCCCCGGAGTTATTCCATTCCTTAAATTGGAAATCAGAACATCCTGAGATAAATGCGCAGACCTTGCAACGAAAGGGATACTCCCAATTGTTATTGGAATTGAAACAACTGGTGATAAGTGTGCCCCTTTAACTTTTGCAGTTACTGCAACCTCGTATGATATTTTCAAAATTTCGCACAAGAACCCACAGGTCGGAGGTGTTGGTGGTACTTGAAGTTTGTTTTTAATCTCGAACATATCCTTTTCAAGTGCACTGAAACTGCTTTTAGTGATAACAATTTTTTCCGTTTTTGTGCTAACCCGCGTTCGTGTTTTATAAAGTGCTATGAGATTTATTGACATTTCCAGCTGGTCCACCGTAGTGCGGCTATGGTTAACGAATCTTGCATTAACATAAATAAATTCACCAGGAGCATAACCAGTTTGTGGAATATCCATGGAGAGTACAAGCGGTTTTGATTTGCATGGTCCACAACAAAACGTTTTGAACACTTCCATTTTAGACGGAATCTGAAAATAAGGGATGGGATGGTACGTATGCATATAATTACATATTAAAGTTTTTAAATTTGCTAACCATTAAATGAGGGTAATAATTCAAGTCAACTACATCGATAACGTTGAATCCCATGGAATAAGATTTATTGAATTTTAGTGGTCGCACAAGAGTTATTTTGGTTTCATAGTGAACACGTCCATAAGTGCCTTGAAATGAAGAAGGACAATGTATAGGTAGTGGACATTCAAAAGTGTAAGTGTGTACACCCGGCTCAAGACTGTACTCCAATCCTGGAAAGACAAGATATAATTATCAGTTCATTAATAGATCCGAATAAATCAAAATTGTGTATTTTATAATAACGGTCTATTTCATTATACGTAGAATTGATCTGGAAAGTAATTCTCTTTATTACGGATGTTGCAAGCGTGACCGTAGGCTTTAAACAACAAGCTTCCGCAGGAAACTCTTTCAGTATCTAAATACATCCAGAATCACGCTTTAGACGTTCGTTCAATATTTACCATTTGTTTCGATGCAGTCTGTATTGGAATCAAAATACACTATTTTATCGCTTTGAGTATCAGATATAGAATTATCAGAATTTGATTCACTCCACTTCACCGTAGCATAACCGCGTACTCTCAGCTTGACACCTAAATAATCAATTCATATTCATGTGCGTTAAATATAAACCTTGATGTAATTTATAGTATTTTCACCTTTTACAGGAACTGCCTCATCCAACTTAACTATCGCTCGTCCCCTTACTACCTGTCCGGCAAAGAACAATCCATAGGGATTTTCATCGTATTGAATCTCGAAATTAATGGTCATGTCGGGAACGTTTGGCCAGGTGTTGAAGACTAATATTATGTCTATCCAGTAAATTGCAAGGTGCCCCTAACTCTCTCATTGATTTTCTTATCTGGAAAATAATAGCAAGAATTTTTCTATTAGCAGAACTGTGAGTGGGTGTTTATAAATTCATAATGGAGTTTTCAAATACTGCGGAAAAAAGCTTCTCTATAGAATGCATATGTAAGTATCGTATGAGTAATGCTGTAATGTAAATTATTGGGAAGCGAGCGATGAAGCGCTGTACCGAATGCTTTAACTGGAATATGTATGAATGGGTGAATAAGAACAATAGAATGCTGAAAGGTTCTAAAGCCGGCTTCGAATTGATTTGTGCTGAGTTTTCTATGCTGAACAAGAAACACAAGTAAGTAGCAGAACAAGTTAGACAGCTTAAGAATCGCAAAAATATTCTTTAGACGCGAGTTGACAAAAAGGTGCCAAGCAGTAGGGAACCGTGAAGCTCCGATCCGACAGAAAAAACAATCTGCTTTAAATTGCGTGACAATTGCCATGCAAACAGGTACATTCAGTCTGCACACAGTTTTCACTGGCAATCAGATTACTACAACTATAGTACTCAAAATGGAATGAGATTCTAACATCAGAGAGAAACAGAATCCACGTAAAAAACCAAAGAAATAAATAAATATTACCCCTACTAAAGTTCTTACACTGCAGACACCCAGAAACTAAATAGATTTCACTACGGAACTACAGCAAGTAGAGAACGGAGCATTCACATGGCATGTATCAGATGGATCAAAATATGGCAAAAACATGCTGTGGGAATATAACAAAATTGTTTAAACAATTACTCGCATATTTGTTTAAGTCATCGCTCGATTTGAAAACAAAAACAATTCCCCAGGCGAAATGTCAGTAGCATTCAATAACGCCTGAGAGCTGTCAAAATTCAACCCAGGGTGGAAACACATGATGAGAAGCCGCTGTAAAATAACAAAAAGATACTTTCTGTAGCGGGACCACAAATCGGTTAAATCAGGAATTTGTGAACGGGAGTCCTGGTTGTAGGAAAATAGTAACATTTTAATACTACCGCAAAGGTCTTTACAAATTTATACATCGTGTTTGTATCAGCTCTCAATTCTATCGACTTTGGACAACTTTACTACAAATGAATTGCAAATCACGCAGCTTATTTCGTTTTAATTTTAGTCGTACGTAGTAATTTTGTTCATGCTCTTCACTTTGGTTTATATGTACGATTGTAGAAGAACGACTATATTAAGCATTTGAAAACAAAGAAAAAATGTTATTTGGTAACCAACATCTTATATATATATACCTACATCATAGTTGTTGGTTAATACTTCTTTTGAATACTGTCACTATTTTGTGACGCTATTAGGGCATGTATTTGAACATTTCTTTGGTATACTCTGAATTATTTGCTCTCTTCTTTTTGCAGTCGAATCTTCAGTCATACTATAGATGAAGGTGGATCCTGACGAAAACGTCAATCTTATTCATTCCATAAGTTTTCAATTGGATTCAAGACAGGAGATTGTGGTGGTGCTTCGATTACTTCGAGGCGGTTGTAAAGGAACTATTCGCGGACAATGTATACTCATTGCCTTGTGCATGATGAAATAACAAACCTTACTGAATATTCTGACAGCTGAGTGTCATTGGTGACTTTGACAGCTGTTGAAACATTACAATTGGAAAAATTATCATTCCTATCTGGTCACCCGTTAGTTAACTTTATTTACATTTTGAAAAATCGAACTTAAGCGTCGTGAAGCCGATCTTGAAGGTCCTTGAGCATTGATTAGTCGAGGTAGCTCATTTGCATTTTTTATTATGTATTATCAAAGCCTAAACCGGTGCCATTTAGTGTTCCTAACTTTGACCGAAACAAATGGAGTGTCGTTTTTGTAAATCAAAATACCATCGATTTGTATTGATTTCGTTTTCATTAAGCAGCGACACGAAGTGCCCTCCTACGGCTACTATTTCGAAGAACGCTATTGATTGTAAGTACTTTATTTCAACTTCATTTCTTCAAATATCGTGCGAAACACATCGGTACTCAAACAGTTTCACGGTTTATTTGTAAAACATCGCAAACGGCTTCTCCAACTAACCGACAAAGCCAATCCAAAATCATATTCCTTATTGCTCTTATTACGCTTTTACAATCAATCGTCTGTTCTGATATCGCAGATCCTTCAATTCGTCCTAATTATCGAGTAACCACTTTCAGAAAGCCTTCCAAGATACGAATTTCATGCTACAAAAGACGGATCCTCATATCTTAGCCTCTAAATAGCCAACCAAGTCACTCCCAAAAACTGTTAATCAAAAAATGGCTTTTTTTTTGTTTCGAAAGGAAATATCACATATTTAAGAAACCTAAAAAATATTTTTAACAAACAATATATGGTCCTTATCAAATGACGATGTTTTTGACAACTGATGATAACGGTATTGTCACCGTAAATTTGTGGGTTCACGATCTGTAGTATTCTATAATAAGATTTTAGAAGCACTTTTTAAATCGGGCCTGTATTTTGTATTTATTTGTTTATTTAGCAGAACTCTGCTATTAAATTTCATATTTTGATATAATAGAACAAGATTGAACTTAACCTAGGATACATATAAATATTATTTTTCAAATTCTTCATGTATGTGGGAAGTGACATTTAACATACATAGTGACATTTCTTTTGAACGATTAAAAATTCGTTTAATTTTTTATAGAACTTGGCAGTGAGTTAAACAGTTGACAACCCTTATAAATTAAACTATTTTGCGTAACATTGTTTAAATACTGTGGAAGTCTGAAATCCCTGCAGTTTCTTAATAAATATGGTTGCGAATCTCCTACATATCTTAAGTATTTTTGTAGATATTTTGGTAACATATCATATTTTAGTTTAAAAATGAGACACAACACTTTTACAAAAATTCTTTTTTTAACATTTAACCACATAAGCATATCTAACATAAGTCTCACAGGGGTCTAACGATTACATTTAATAATTATTCTCATTGCTTTGTTTTGTAAACGCTGCAGTTTCAACAGTGAGGTATCACAACATAGGAACAATATAGAAGAACAATATTCAAAATGAGGTTTTATCATTACATTATCATTACATTAAATAAAAAAATTTATTGCACAAGCTAGAGATATTTTGTTTCTAATTCTATTGAAGAATCCAATCTTCTTCAATACTTTTTTGATAATGTATACTAAGTGCGAATTAAACGTTAATTTAGAGTCTACTATTACCCCTAGATACTTAATTTGATACACCTGTTCAATAGGCTCATTATCTATGTTGAGAATTAGTTGCAATGGATGTTTTATAGCCATACATTTTGATTTAGTTACATTAATCTTGAGTTTGTTCGCCCTTAGCCATATGTTCACCCTTATTAGGTCCTCCTGCATGAGTCTTGAGCATTCTTCGAAGTTGTTGCCAGAAATGAAGAGTAGAGCATCATCAGCAAATAATGCAATTTGAGAGTTGTTTAGCTCGTTTTTTATATCATTGATGTAAATGATGAATAACAGAGCGCCAAGTATGGATCCTTGGGGAACTCCGTGAGTTGTTTCAACACTGCTAGACATCACTCCATTGACACTTGTTTTTTGGGTCCGACCACTTAGAAAAGACCGAAACCAGTTTAGTTCATAACACCATATAGTTGAAGCTTCTGTAGCAGAATATCTCTGTCAATGGTCTCGAATTCTCTTTTCAGATCCAAGAATACTGCTAAGACATAATTACCAGCAGCCATCTCCTCTTTCCAACTAATAAGAACGCTATTTAACGCTGATTCGCACGAGTGTTTTTTTCGGAACCCTGATTGGTTTTCTATTAGTAGCTTCTTTTAGTAGTTTGTTTCAAAATATTCCTCGAGTTGAATTTGAACTACTTTTTCCAATAATTTTTCATATATTGGAAGGGCTTGAACGGGACGGAAATCTTCACATTTATTGGAACCAATTACTTTGGCTACAGGAGAAATAACTGATTCTTTCCATGTTATTGGAAAGCAGCCAGCCCTCATAGAAAGATTGGAAAGTCGCTTCATCACCGGTCCTATTACAGATATATTGTCTAACAGCATTTTTTGCATTCATTTGGTTGTAGTCTCTTTTTTTTGACTAATCAATCTAAGTACTTTTTCAATGTCTACAGACCTTATAGCCTTGAACTCAAAGGTCGTATTCACAGTTGTCATTTTATGGCAAAATTGCATATGTGGTAACGTCATATTAACGTCATAAACACTTTTTACAAAATACTTATTGAATTCATTAGCCATTGATTCATAGTCGTTCACGCACTTGTTATGGAAGTATATGTTTTTGATCGATGGTATTGTTTCATTTAAGACGTATGACTTGATTACTTTCCACATCGATTTTTGGTTATTTGCCTTTGCCACAAGCTGTTTAATGCTATTGTTCTTAGCTCGAACGATTTCTGCCTTGTACCGATTTCTAGCTGTGCGATATCTCTCCCATGGATTCTCACATCCAGTCGCTAAAAATTATTGGTATATTTTTATTTTTTCTCACTTCATTTGTAGCAGGCTATATTTAAACCACTTATTTACACCTCTTATGGCTGGTTTTATAACAGTCATGGAGCTTGTAATTCTTATTAGTTCATTTTGAACTATGTTCCCAATTATGTTTGGGTCCTCACTGCTTGTCGTTATATCGCTATTTCTTAGTTGACACAGGAACGACTGTTTGTTGTATTTTAATACCTTGATCTTGTCTAAGTTGGTACTGTTCATGTGTCTGCTTTCATATTTGTGCTCAATCACTATTGTTTCATGGTCACTAATTTTTAGACTTATATCCGTTTTGGCTTCTACTTTTTCCAAATTTGTTTGTTACATAGTCGATCAGAGTTCTCGACCTATTTGTTATTCTTGTCGGCTCTACAACTATTTGCTTGCAAGAATTTTCTATTTGGATTATTGTTTTCATCTCACGGGTATATATATCTGATTCATTAAGCCAATCGATGTTTATGTCCCCAGCTAAAACAAATTGCTTATTCAAATCAACTAACTCCTCCAGCCATTCCTTAAACACATTGCAGAAGAGTCTTTCTGAAGAACTAGGTGATCGATAAATTGCTGCAATATATAATGATTGGTTATTTAGTGAAATTTTAACAATAAGCCACTGAATTTGTCGCTGGATAAACTCATTTTTTATCAAGAATACATCAAAGGACTTATTGACATAAATGCAGAGACCCCCTGTATGCCTTGACTCGCTGTTACATCGAACCATGTTAAAGTCTTTTAGCTGAACTTCATTATCATCGATATTTTTCGTGAGATGTGTTTCCGACAGAATTATAAAATCAAAATTTTTATTTAGAAAATTCTATTCAGCCTCTGTTAAGTTACCGGTTAGTCCTTGAATATTACAGTATACTCCTGTAAATTTTCTTCTTTGCTATATTACAAATCTGTTTTTCTCAGTTTGTAGTAATCTACTGTACACGGAGCATTTAATGTCTCTACAATCCTGTTTTGCATCTAGGCTCAAAGAATACCTTTCATTGTACCATGTACAATTAGGACAATTCAACTCTGTTGATTTACAATCTCTCGTATCATGATTATTTCCACATTTTGCACATTTCGTAGCGTTTTTGCAGTTCTTCGCAATGTGGTGGTATCCACAGCAATTATAACAACGATTCAAATTGAAGTGCTCAAACACACGACATTTCTCCCACCCTATGTTGATTTTGCGGTTGCCGAGTACGTTTTTATAATCGCACTCATCAAGTTCGACGACCGCATAATAAGTCTCTCTGTTTTTATGTTTACAAACTTTTACACATTTTACCGCTCCAATTAGACTGTTCTGTTTTTTTAAAGCCACTTCAAGATTCTCTATTTTCCATTTTTCATTCATATCAGTTATCATGATTTGAGGATGTCTCTTGCTAAAAAATGTTTACTTCATATTTGTCTCCTAGTTTTTGGTTGACTTCACTTTCAATTTTCTGCACGGTTTCTTCCTCCCTGCAATTGATAGTAATTGCCCCTTCTTTTCTATCAGAAACACTGTCGACCTTGAGTGAAAGAGATGCCGGATCAATATTTTTCTTTATTTCATTCTTTGTTGTTGAGTTCATTTGTTTACTTTTCGGTTTGATGTAAATTACTTGTTTGAGTTGTTCTGCGTAGTTCAATTTAGTTTCGCTCTCTTTTGATTCCGTTAATCTTTTTACACCATTCTCAATATTATTTTTTATCTCTTTTGCAATCATTTGATTATGTTTTGCCATCTTTTTCACACTTTCTGTCATTTTTTTACTCTCAGCTTTAAATGACTCACTAAAAGCACTCATTCCCTTTAATTCTTCAACGCTTTTTACACATGTCTCTTGAGCTTTTTTCATTGAGTTCAAACGATCGGTATATCTCATTTCGATTGCTTCAAGGAGGTTTTTGATTTCACTCTCATTTCGTTTCAGTGATTGCTCGAATTCAGCTTTGTACTCTTTGAATAATACGCCGTTTTTGTTTACCGTGTCTTGGATTTCTTTAAGCACTAGGTCAACGTTCTGAATATACTGTATACAGTCATCACAAATAAACTTAATCATCGGTATGGTGTTTAGTATGTTACTACTGTAGCTGTCTAGACCACTACATTTTGCAGTAAGGTGAAACACTTTCCCGCACACGCCTTGGCATTGGACTCCAGATTCTCCCCGTATGGCCGTTTTACACCTGGAGCAGTCATTCATCCTGCAACCAGATCCGCCTTATCAATTCCTTCTTTTTTTTTTTAATACGATTGTATTGAAATTAGACACTTGAGTTTTAATTATAATCACAAACTAGGTATACTTCAATCAACTTGAAAAAAACACGTCCGTTCGTAATGAAAGTTCGATATTTCTTGAGTAGTTTTCAAAACTTTATTCAGTTTATCAAGAAATTATTTTGACATGACAAAAAAATGTTTAGCCTTATGAAATTAATACTTTTTCATTGTTTCAATAATTTATTTGTTTTACAAAGGGAATTATTGGGCAAAATAGTGTGATTTTAATAAAAAGGATGTGCAAAATCTGTAGATTTCTTCCTTCGGAATGAGTTCGAAAATGATATGTACGTTGTCACTGGTAAATAAATTTTCTGGTCTAAACAGTAGAAAATATAAATGCAAATCATTGCAAGTCCTGCGTTGCCACGTACGGAAATTGTGCACTATAAAACGGATATCTAGGCAAGTATCTCTCAAAATGAGTATCAGTATTTTCGTCGTCTTTTTGAGGAATAACGGTACTGAGTGGTTGCATAAATACTGCTTCTTGATATGAAGGTGGTGCTAAAAAAGGTTAAAAAGAAATATTTTTGTTGTGGAAATGGAACATCTAACTGTGAACTTACGAAGATCAACATCTAAATCAGTTTGGTAACCTGGAGTTGCTCCATTTCTTAAGTTTGCAATCAGAGAATCTTCAGAAATATGTGCTGATCTTGGAACGAAGGGGATATTGCCAATTGTTATTGGAATTGCAACAACTGGTGGTAAGTGTGCCCCTTTAACTCTTGCAGTTATCTCAACCTCGTAAGTTATTTTCAGAATTTCGCACAAGTCTTCACAGGTGGGTGGTGTAGGTGGCACTTGAAGTTTATCCTTTATTTCGAGAATATCTTTTTCAAACCCACCAAATTTGCTTTTAGCGATAGCAATTTTTTCTGTTTTTGTGCTAATGCGTCCTCTTGCTCTATAAAACGCTATAAGATTTATGGCGATTCTCAGCTGTTCCACCTTGGTACTGCTGTGATTGACAAGTCTAGCATTTACATGAACGAATTCACCAGGAGCATAGCCGGTTTGTGGTATATCCATAGAGAGTGCAAGCGGTTTTGATTTGCAAGGTCCACAGCAGAATGTCTTAAATATTTCCATTTTAGTCGGAATCTGAAAAGAAGAAATGAAGTGCTCTCATTTAAATGGCAAAAAGCAAATAACTTAAAATACTCACCATTAAATTAGAGAAGTGATTCAAATCAACAACTTTCACAACGTTGAATCCCATAGAATAAGATTTATTGAATTTTCGTGGTCGAACAAGAGTAATTTTTGTTTCATAGTGAACACGCCCGTAAGATCCTTCAAATGAAGAAGGACAATCCATCGGCAGAGGACATTCAAAATTATAAGTGTGTACCCCCGGCTCAAGAATGTACTCCAGTCCTAGAATGATATTTTCAAAGTCAGCTCTTGATATGTACGGCACTTTGTATCGAAGGTTTACAATGATAAAGATAATGATATACAGTACTTTAAAAAAGTCGAGAGTTAGATAGCAATGTTGCAGTTTACGAGTATAACATGATGGCAGACTTTGAATACTAATACTTCTTTTAGATAGTACTACTAAGCATACAGCAGTGATTTAACATTCAGGCTTCAGCAATTAGCTTGTTCTCTTCCTTAATATACAATGCCACTGTTGAGCGCCAGACGTCTTGTCGTCTGTTAAGTTGTTCTACAGTTCTACTGAATCTTTTCCAAATGTTCTTCGATCCCAAGTCTTTCCTGGGCTATATTTGTCATAAGAACTGCACATTCTATTTCTTATTCCAATAACTTAAACATTAGCACAATGTGCAGTCAAAAAATGTTTACCTTTAGTTTCGATGCACTCTGTAATGGTATCAAAATATTGTATTTCATCACTGTGAGTATCAGTGGTAGAACTCGTAGATCCATCAGAATTTGTCGTTGTACTCGTCTCATCCCATCTCACCTCAGCATAGCCGCGTATTCTTAGTTTAACGCCTAAATAAAAAAAAAATGTTATTTACATGAAGTATATAAAACTTGTTGCAATTTGTAATGTTCTCACCTTTGACAGGAACTGACTCATCCAATGTAACTACAGCTCGCCCCCTCACAACCTGTCCGGTGAAGAACATTCCGTGGGGATTTTCTTCATACTTAATTTCGAAATGAATACTCATGCTGAAAACGTTTTCCCTCAGTGACGGACGGTGCTTTAATGCTTTAGCTGTTGTTGGTTTCGGTAAATGGCAAAGTTTTTCGTACTCCCTGTTGGAATTCTTATCTACAAATTAAGTACAGGCTTCTTTCTTTTATCTGAACTGCGAGTGACTGAAGTGTTAACAAATACATACATTGTCGCATATTAAATCACAGGTTTCTGTTTAAGAATCATACGTATCATATGAGTAAAGCTGTTAAAAGCTGCCTGATAACAAATATTTAAAAAAAATTATTGAAATAAGGGGAGCAAGTGTAAATAAGAGTAATTAAAACGATTTATACTCAAGTAAAGACAATTGTAATGTAACGCATTTGTAATAATGAAGGATTTACGGTGTTGTAATCCATAATTACATACTTAAAAATATAAATCATACCTAGGTACTTTCATATGGATATGAATCATAATGTAAAACTTAAATACGCATAAGCTGCTGCTATAGACTTACTTACATATACTGATATAGATGTAACGTCTGCAATAGCTTGTGATCTGGACTCGCGCTGGACTGTCCATAAATGATTGATTGGTATTTTGATATAATTTTTGACTGTGTTTGCAAAGGGTTCTTAACGATTTTGTATACATAGAAAGGCGCACTTAAACTTTTTTATGACCTGTCAATGTCAGAACATCACTCAAGACTCGTGGTGAAGTTCACGAACTAGTAAAATTCTAATTTGTTTAAAATGACTGCCCAAATTCTAAGTTGGTTATCATAACCTAAAGACCGCGTACTCCAATTTTTGGTCGTAATTATAGTCTCACCAGAAAGGCTCTAGCGGATGGATTCAAAACATTCACAAATGAATGTTCTTGTGCAAGTCAAACTACCGAAAACATCGTTATGTATGTATAAAGCATTGATTTTCACCCTGAATTTTCCATATCTCACGGCTCTCGAGCAGGCCCGGTCCCAGCTAAATGAGCGCCCTGTGCAAGACCTGCATTTAGCGCCCACCCCCCCCCCCCCCTATTTTTTTTGAAACATGGTTGTCTTAAGTTTAAATTTGGAGAGAAAAATTAGATTGGGAGCAAGATAATCTCGGTTTGACCCTAAAATTTAATACTTCTAAACATGAGCTTTCTGGTTTTACAAGGGGGACTAATACAGTTTTGTAAATTAAGGAATGAGGAACGTATTTTTCAAGCATTAGCTTGTTGAAAACTAATAATCAAAAAAATATTTTAATGTTATTTGAAAACTCAAAATTCGTTTTTATGCTTCAAGCTACTCAAAACTTTCTTTTGATCTAGTGTTTTAAAATAAAATTCTACCTTAAAACTTTCTTTCGGTTCTAAACTATTTTCGTAACATTCATCACCATCGTAAAGAAGATGTTTCTGGAAATTTAGATGATGTTTCAAATAAGCATCGAATTGTTTCAAAAAACATAACAGGTGCTCATTAGGCACCGAGCTGAATTATTGACTACTAAATTGAATCAATACGAGCTGCATGGGACGAAAATGTTCTTGGTCGAATTCTGTTTTGAAGACCAGCATCTTTTCCCTTCATATTTGAACCATTATCGTAACTTTGACTTCGACAGTTGCTTATTGAAATTCCTTAAAATTCAAGTTTGTCTAAAATTAACTTTGTAAGTTCCTCTCCGGTCTTGTCTTCTCCTTTTAAAAACCCAAAACAACAATAGTCAACAATAAGCGTAGAATTTGGCCTCTTTTAGCATGGACACAATTTGATCAGTAACAGTTGTAGAAAAGATCAGGGCCGGCCCTACCATATGTGCAGGATGTGCAAATGCACAGGGCGCCAAGCGCTTGGGGGCGCATTGTGAGCCTAAACAAACAATATGCAATTTATCGATATACTGACTTTCATAAAATTTTAGTTCGTCCAAGCTACCTTTGCCTTTCTAAACGCTTTCTGAACGCAGTTATTTTCAAATAATACAAACTACATAATTTCACCTGTTCATACAATATACCATTCACACGCAAGACTGTGCAAGATAATTTCTTGCACAAGCACTCAAATATATCCTTAGGAAAAATTCTCAAAATAATAAACTCAATCCTCAGTTCCTATGGAATCATATGAGTGACAACGTGCAGGTTTTATTTCTGCACGTATGGCGCCTTACTCAATACAATTTACATAATTTCTCGTCTCTCTCTCTTCTCTTCATTCTTCACACAAAAGGCCAATCGCGCACAGGACTGTGCAAGAAAATTTCTTGCACAAGCACTCAAATATTTCCTTAGGAAAAATTCTCAAAATAATAAACTCAATCCTCAGTTCCTATGGAATCATTTGAGTGACAACGTGCAGGTTTTATTTCTGCACGTATGGCGCCTTACTCAATACAATTTACATAATTTCTCGTCTCTCTCTCTTCTCTTCATTCTTCACACAAAAGGCCAATCGCGCACAGGACTGTGCAAGATAATTTCTTGCACAAGCACTCAAAAAACTCAAAACAATAAACTCAGTTCCTATGGAGGAGAGAAAATGTGCAGATTTTATTTCTGCACGTAAGAAAGAGATTTACTCATCATACATATTTGTTTGAAAGGAGAATGAGTACAGTAGGCATATATACACTACCCCAAAAAATTGAGCATACACCCAAAACAAAAAAATATTTTTTGGTTTTTTCTTCTTAAAAAATGTAATGTAATATATTAGAAAATTCAATTACACATATTTCATTTCTGGGGGACTTATGTACATATTGCCTAGCAAACTCTATTCTCTATAATTTTGTTTGTATTTTATGCAATGAACAAAAATTCCCAAGCCTTGTCAAGCACAGATACAGGATGTTTTTCGAAAAAGTTTTGAGAACGGAAACAACAATAGACTCACCTCGATCTAAACTGAAATAAAATATTAGATAGAGCTAAGCTGTTTTGCAAACACTAATTAGTTTAGATAAATTTCTTGGTTCTCAAGCATTAGCTTCTCGAGGAACTTCTGAAGTGTTGTTTGGGCTTAATAATGGTAACTTTTTACAGGTTGTTGAGGAAGTAGCCTTATTTGATTTGGTGTTAGGAGAGCGCTTGAGGAGAACGAATCAAGAAACCCAAAATAAATATTTGAACAAAAATATACAAAATTAGATAACACGTATCTTTTCTACAACTGTTACTAATCAAATTGTGTCCATGCTAAAAGAGGCCAAATTCTACGCTTATTGTTGACTATTGTTGTTTTGGGTTTTTAAAAGGAGAAGACAAGACCGGAGAGGAACTTACAAAGTTAATTTTAGACAAACTTGAATTTTAAGGAATTTCAATAAGCAACTGTCGAAGTCAAAGTTACGATAATGGTTCAAATATGAAGGGAAAAGATGCTGGTCTTCAAAACAGAATTCGACCAAGAACATTTTCGTCCCATGCAGCTCGTATTGATTCAATTTAGTAGTCAATAATTCAGCTCGGTGCCTAATGAGCACCTGTTATGTTTTTTGAAACAATTCGATGCTTATTTGAAACATCATCTAAATTCCCAGAAACATCTTCTTTACGATGGTGATGAATGTTACGAAAATAGTTTAGAACCGAAAGAAAGTTTTAAGGTAGAATTTTATTTCAAAACACTAGATCAAAAGAAAGTTTTGAGTAGCTTGAAGCATAAAAACGAATTTTGAGTTTTCAAATAACATTAAAATATTTTTTTGATTATTAGTTTTCAACAAGCTAATGCTTGAAAAATACGTTCCTCATTCCTTAATTTACAAAACTGTATTAGTCCCCCTTGTAAAACCAGAAAGCTCATGTTTAGAAGTATTAAATTTTAGGGTCAAACCGAGATTATCTTGCTCCCAATCTAATTTTTCTCTCCAAATTTAAACTTAAGACAACCATGTTTCAAAAAAAATAGGGGGGGGGGGGTGGGCGCTAAATGCAGGTCTTGCACAGGGCGCTCATTTAGCTGGGACCGGGCCTGGAAAAGATACGTGTTATCTAATTTTGTATATTTTTGTTCAAATATTTATTTTGGGTTTCTTGATTCGTTCTCCTCAAGCGCTCTCCTAACACCAAATCAAATAAGGCTACTTCCTCAACAACCTGTAAAAAGTTACCATTATTAAGCCCAAACAACACTTCAGAAGTTCCTCGAGAAGCTAATGCTTGAGAACCAAGAAATTTATCTAAACTAATTAGTGTTTGCAAAACAGCTTAGCTCTATCTAATATTTTATTTCAGTTTAGATCGAGGTGAGTCTATTGTTGTTTCCGTTCTCAAAACTTTTCCGAAAAACATCCTGTATCTGTGCTTGACAAGGCTTGGGAATTTTTGTTCATTGCATAAAATACAAACAAAATTATAGAGAATAGAGTTTGCTAGGCAATATGTACATAAGTCCCCCAGAAATGAAATATGTGTAATTGAATTTTCTAATACATTACATTACATTTTTTAAGAAGAAAAAACCAAAAAATATTTTTTTGTTTTGGGTGTATGCTCAATTTTTTGGGGTAGTGTATATATACCTACTGTACTCATTCTCCTTTCAAACAAATATGTATGATGAGTAAATCTCTTTCTTACGTGCAGAAATAAAATCTGCACATTTTCTCTCCTCCATAGGAACTGAGTTTATTATTTTGAGTTTTTTGAGTGCTTGTGCAAGAAATTATCTTGCACAGTCCCGTGTGTGATTGGCCTTTTGTGTGAAGAATGAAGAGAAGAGAGAGAGACGAGAAATTATGTAGATTGTATTGAGTAAGGCGCCATACGTGCAGAAATAAAACCTGCACGTTGTCACTCAAATGATTCCATAGGAACTGAGGATTGAGTTTATTATTTTGAGAATTTTTCCTAAGGAAATATTTGAGTGCTTGTGCAAGAAATTTTCTTGCACAGTCCTGTGCGCGATTGGCCTTTTGTGTGAAGAATGAAGAGAAGAGAGAGAGACGAGAAATTATGTAAATTGTATTGAGTAAGGCGCCATACGTGCAGAAATAAAACATGCACGTTGTCACTCAAATGATTCCATAGGAACTGAGGATTGAGTTTATTATTTTGAGAATTTTTCCTAAGGATATATTTGAGTGCTTGTGCAAGAAATTATCTTGCACAGTCTTGCGTGTGAATGGTATATTGTATGAACAGGTGAAATTATGTAGTTTGTATTATTTGAAAATAACTGCGTTTAGAAAGGCAAAGGTAGCTTGGACGAACTAAAATTTTATGAAAGTCAGTATATCGATAAATTGCATATTGTTTGTTTAGGCTCACAATGCGCCCCCAAGCGCTTGGCGCCCTGTGCATTTGCACATCCTGCACATATGGTAGGGCCGGCCCTGCTCTCGAGTAACTGACGGTGCTCAAAGAGTATAATTGTCAAGAAAAAGATTCTCAAACTTTGCCGTTCGGAGTAAGGTGCGTTGACTCATACGCTCGATGTTCTCGGTTTGATTTCCTAAAAATCACGTAAAATTTTTTCACGGCTCCACCTCTTTCGAATCACTGACAATGCTCAAAGTGTATAACTGTCTAGAAAAAGCTTCTCAATCTTGTCGTTCGGAGTCGGCATTAAACTGTATGTAGGTCCCCTCCACTCGTGAGAGAACACGTTTGGTTGTTGAGAAGCTAGGTCCAGGTCCACCTCGGACTGTAGCGCCGCCATTATTATGATTATAATATTATATTATTATCGCACAATATGCTGTCGGCCCAGAAACTTCACCAGACTGTCACTCGTTGTGAATGGAAAGATTATTCCACGTCGTGTCTTGCATGTTCAAAGCTCCAAATGCAACCAACTTGTTATTTTACTTACGCAGCCAAATAATTATTAGCCTCATCCAAAATTTTGTGTGAAAAATTATGATCTTCTTCAAATATTTTCAGCACTGCTTTTGTATTTGATTATTTTAGAATGATGTGCAGTAAGGTACCAAAACATATTAAATAGCTTTCTAGTTTTTACTTGTAAAGTCATTGTAATGATAGTCATCAATCGTTGGAATGACAGTTTAATCATGACGAGAAATTTAAAATTACACCTTTTGTACGATGTACCATTCGCAATATAAACATCATAACACACGCTTTAATTCCAAATTTTGGGTGATAAGAATTTTACAAGTTCCTATAAAAAAACAAATATGAGAAAAGGTTTTGAGTACATGATGCTGATCACAGATTTCACCTATCTACACTCTTATTGGCTATCTTAAGATCAGAAATTAGTCATCGGTCATTCGATTACTATCTAATTTCTGCTCAAAACTTAACCAGTACCCTTAGTACAAAGAGATTCATAACATGGGCTCTTGGGTATTTGCAAACTATTTGATTTTGTGAATTTGCTTTTAACAAGGCTACCACAAATTAATCTGTCGTTGTCATTGACTCGATTTGGGGCATTTCAATGCTTGTGACCATAACCGGAGAAATCTTTGTAGTGTGAGAGTTTGTTATATGCACACATTTTTAGTTCATTTTTCCATGGATGGGCACGTAATCCTCAGAGATTTTAGTTGAATTTCACGATCGCACAATAATATTTATTTGAAAGGTTAGGAGCAGGAGATTATCTGTTGCAAATAGACATAAATAATTAATTTTTTTTTATTTAGATAGGGAGATTTTACTAGCTGTAACTGTTAGCGGAGATGTGAATTATTAAAATGGTTATTCACTTATTTACTTGTGGGAAACTATTTTAAGCTTTCTTTGAAGCGATGTAATCTTCTGACAGGTACCTCGATTGTATCTTGGATATTGCCGAAAAGAAGGCTACCAAATTTAGCTGCAAAATCGATGTTGAAGAGGTGAATAGAACATTCTCCACCTCATTATCGCCAAAATAACTTCTGCACAAGTCAATTGAAAAAATATCAAATCGTACATATATTGTTGTTTTCTCTTTTATGAGGAATATTGTGTGATACACTTTCCATAAATCTAATTTTTACTTTTGAGCATCTCGGATTAGTGGATCTAATCGTATCAAGATTTAGAAGATTTTTATCAAGCAAGAGCCATGAGCGGTGTTTTTTGCAAGGAGAAAGTAATGAGAGAGTTCCATGTCTGGTGACATCATCGGCCTCGCAATTTCTTGAATGTCACAGTGCACTAGCACTCACATGAGTTGAATGTTGAAATACTCAGCCAATTGATCAAGAAACCGGCGGCATTTTAGTGAATTCTTTAAATAGAATGTGACCGAGTCTAGGGATTTAATCGCAGCCTGGCTGTCGAAACACATGATAATGCCCCTTTTGGATACCACATTGTTTTTAAACCATGGCAGAGCTTCTTTAATCGCCTCAGAACGGCTAATTTTGATAAGCTTTCATACTATTGTTATTTTTTATTTATTTCGAGTAGTTGGAAAATTCTTTACATTGTATTACATTCAAGACTTATTTTAGAGAATCAGGACATAATGAACCTTTACAGCTATGATACAATTCTATACACCAAGTGGCTAGTTATGATTATATGAGTACACAAGTATAAGGGAAAAACTACTAGCAAAAACCCTTATGTGATACTTAAAGCTTTCATACTAGTTCTACTCTTTGAACATTGTCAGTGACTAGAGGGAAGTTGTGCCGTAAAAATGAAAAAAGTGATGGGCTTATACATGCATATTAGCAGATATTATTGGGGATTGGCATTTGTTATTTTTTGTTACGTTTCTGAATTTTATTTGTGAATCTCAATATTAAATAAAAAGTTTCGCGGAGTTTGATTGATACATCAATGCAGAATGTTCGAAATTTCGAATTCAAATTGTACTCTTTGGTTATTGTTACTCAACAGTAGGTTACAGCATTAGCTTCATGGTTCCTTCCATCCCTAAAAGGTAATCATAGGACTAGGGCCTTAGTCGAAATGGATCTTCAAATCAAAGCAAGATCTATTGCTGACTGGTATTGTCTCACGATTATTGCTTACTTCGACATGTGTGCGGACGGCTAATAACCTGCCCACGTAAAAAAAAAAACAAATTGTTATGGAAAAGCTAAAAATCATTGTTGTAGAAAATCTTTTATTATTGTAGAATAAAATAAACAATATTGCAAGCCTGCTCGTAGAATATCAGAACATTGTATACTCTCAGAGCTACTCACTAACTAGAAATAATTCGCACTAGTACAGAACAGACATTATTTCCATCGAGGATGTTTGGTGGATAAGGAACGAATAATACTGAAACAAGAAATCACCAGATCACCACGCTTCCTCCACCATGTCAAAGTGTGAGAAATCCTGCAACGGCTGATTGTTGCCAAATGGAAACTTTTGACTTTTGAAACCTATAGTATATATGAAATTTCAGATGAATTGAAGTTCAAAATGACGGGCATAGATGGCTTAAGGCGTGTACAAAGCCCAAAATGTGACAGTATAAATCTACGGTTAGCGCTAGGAAAATAAAATATGTACCAAAGAAGAAGTGCGGTGGTCTGGTTCTGCTTTTGTAGTTTTCAAGTACAAGCTGCCCCAAAATTAATCATCCTATCGAAAGATGTTATAGTTTTTGCAAATGGCGTTGTACGTCAATCATATTTGACATTTGTGAACTAGACAGCTGCAGTATACAAACAGACAAACAAGCAATGGCGTGGAATAATTGTGTCGATTTTTTGACCAATAATCGGTCGGTGGTGCTAGCGCAGCGTGAATTTCGACGTCGATTTCCTAATCGTGTCGCCCTAACTGGGCTAACATTCCGGCGGTTAGGTACTCGTCTCGAATAGACTGGAATATGTGAAGAAAGCATTTCCTGTTCGCGTAATCTCCCGTTTTTGCGATTTGACATGGCCGACAAGATCGCCCGACTTAACCATCCCAGATTTCTTTCTTTGGGGCTACTTGAAGTCGTGGGTTTATGCCACAAAGCCTCAGGCAATCGCAGCCCTTATGAAGAATATTCGATAGGAATGCGAACAGTTATCACCGGAAATCTTGTTGAAGGTCATGGAAAATACAATAAAACGGCCATAAATGTGTATCAAAACTGGTGACAGCCACTTAGCGGATATCATCTTTTTCATTAAGCAGAAAAAATTGTAAAGGTCCAAATAAAGATTGCCATCACTCAAAATCATTTTTTTTATTTAATAAAAACGTAATTCAAAAACAAAATTGACGATTAACTTTGCGCCACCTTCCATAGAGAAAGGTATTGTGCAAAATGTCTATACAGACTATTCGGCGCTCTTATTTTATCCGACACTGTATAGGGATCCGGATTTCTCGTCGGAAGGCGGCTATGATCGAATGTTATCCAAAATAAGAAATCGTCTGGCTGTGATCCGAAGCCAAGACAGATTCTACAACATAAGCCTCATCTGCATACACCTACCGACGAGACTGAAGATACCATCAAAGAGGAATTAAATGAGCTCTTGGTCGATGCCTACGGAGCCTATCTGTCCCGCAACTTAATCTTGATAACTGGAAACAACGTATCTTAGACTGTCAAAGAGAGACGACAACATTTGGTCAGGCTTAAACCCTTCGTGGGTTGCCTGGCCTGATAAGTAAGTATTTACTGTTAGTAAAAATGAAGCTACGTAGAAAAAGATCCCATCCCATACACTGATATCATAATATCGTGATTAAATCATCCGTATTCCAATCTGAGAAGCGTTTAAATAAAATTAAGCAAAAAAAGTGAAAAAAGTATATGATAATTCAAAAGTAAATGATAAAAATAAAATAGAGAAATGAATTATTCTTCTTTAAATTTATTTGATTTTAAACTATCATATATAACGATGATATAGAAAACTGTTTGATCAATTATTCAGCAAAAGAAGGCATAACAATTGCTTAAGGCTACTGGCATAAGCCAGACCGCAACATTTATGAAGATATCTCTCAGCAATTATCTGACGTCCGTAATCCTTCCTTTATTTATAAACGACCGAAATCTTACTTGGAATTATGAATACATTTTCGTGTATCGTGACTGCTTCATGAACTTTTTTTGATTTCTAACATTTAAGGTCAATGGCGCTTGCGAATAAACAATCCCTCTCAATTCAAAACGATAAGAGCGGGAACTCACCTCCCAAACACAATTTGAAAAAGCTTCACACGCCTCACTCTATCAATCTTATGGAAGCCCCCTTTGTGGGTAAACAAGTTAGATTTACCAAGTTTTTATAAACATACAAATGTGCACACGTATATATGATCAGTTGTGGTTGTTCGTGATAAGTTGCACTGTGAACTTGAAACCGAAATCTCAGGTATTTCCTGAACTAACTAATCTAAAGCTTTGTGGCGCGTCACAAGCATAATTAAACACAAATTTTGAGATATCACACAAAAATACAACAATAAGAAAAGCTATATCCCATACACTGATATCGATAGCAACTGGCCGTTTATCTAATCGAAAGTGGTAATGCCATGCTAACTTTTGTTTATTAATATAGATAAAACTAACACACCTTGCGAGGTATGATAACATAGTCGCATCCAACACAGAGATAGAACCAACAAAACACACTTACCATCTGGTAAACAAAACCAGTTTATTTCGAACTTGGTTCAAGCTAGGTGATCGGCAGTACGTACTGCGGTAACGGTAGACTCTAGACGCGTGGTTTCATACACCATGCGATAATTGATAACGACATTGTTTAATTATATCAAATACATACGTGAAATATGACAACTTGTGAAGTGTTTTTTGACCAAAACATCCATGGAATCTACTTTTCCGGACAAGCAGTCACCGGGAGAGTGGTACTGGGATTTAGTAAAAAGAAAAAACTTAGAGGTTCGTTGGAGCACAAATATCTTCTCGATAAAATGTATCTCCCTTTAAAATGTTTACTATTAAGTTGTCTGAAGAAGACAGCTGTTGTGATGAAGTGAACAAAAATAATTATTGCTTTCTTCTGTGTTGGCAAAAAGTGCAAAAAGTAAATACACTCAGAGATAATTATTAAAAAGCTAACTCTGCTGTGCAGGATATTTCTTTTTTACCAAATCTTTAAAACAGATCAGTGAAATTACGTATCAGCTTGTTTTAGTTTTAAATACATATATTTTCTGCGTAGGTGCCGCCAAGCCTTACTATTATAAGGAATTATGAACAGATATTTGCAATAAATGCGTGTAGTAATATTATCAGTTTGGAGAGATAACCGAAACAATTGCGTAGTGATAATATTAGTTTACGTATGTGCATCACACAAATCCATAAAGTTTAATCACATTTAGATAGAAACGATTGTGATATCAATTAATTACTAATGGAAAAATCTGAGAATAAATTCTATCTATTGCTTTTAGAGAGATAGCAACATCATGGGCGACTGTGATTGCAAAATAAAGATACCGTAACTCGACGTCTACACCTTTCATATTTAAGACCACTATGCTAATTGCGAAATGGAATACATCAGCAGACGAAATACTTTCTCACATAAATCTGAGACCGAAATTAATGCAAAGAAGAGACATTGTGATTTTTTGCTTGGAATGAAAACAGAAAATCGCCATAAGTCTATAGGAAAATATACACTTTTTTAATCTTCAGATTTAACTATTGGACATACACATACAAGTACTGACTTTATAAATTTTAACTTATCAACAAAAGTAATTCTTCGGAAAAAGTTTATCAAAAAAATAATCAATCTCTTTTTTAATACGTATGAATTATTGAATAATATTTATCTACGCACTTGTTATAAAGATATTGCTTTGGTATTTCCGATTTTATACATTTAAATGTTATTTAGCAGGTCTTCACTTCACAAAATTATGATCCATTAGATTAGAAAATTAAATTAGCTGTTTCATATGGGACAATACATTTTACTTAAATCAAATGGAGAATTTGTATTTAATGTTGAATATTTAAAATTCCAAAAATATTCCAAAGGATAGAATTGCACATTAATTTAGCAGGTAAACAAATAAACGTATAAAGAAATTTTAACTGTATGCAAATTCATACAGGTTCTTGGACCTCTCCTTCCAGATTTGAAGCTGGTTTTTATTTGATGCAGTAACACGTTTCCTTATACATTTCCATTAGAATCTCAAACTTTACCGAAAGTTCAAAATATATTCAGCTGTATTAAAATAGGATCTATTGGATAAGGCGTTTATTGTAAAATTTATTTTTCTCCTTCAAAAGCGTGGTACAATTTTGTTGAAAAATCTTAACTTAATTCCAGAAATAGATAAATACAAAAATATTTTTATTCAAAGCTATATGAAGGAAATTAAAGTCATTTTGAGAAATCACACATGCAAGAAGTTTGACAAGATAAGGGCTATTGCTTGACCAGCAGTGTGGCATGTGATGTAGTCTAGCTGAAAGTAATCTCTCTACGTCTAATGTATCAAGCTTACGCTGAACAAATTCAGTCAATATCGTTCGGTAACGAAATCCATTCTCTCAAAGAGTCACACCTCCATCCTTACCTTTTTTTCAAACAATGTGACCCTATACACTGTCAGCCCAAGAACAGCGGTCATTTTGGATGTTTTGGAGGTATTTCCAATATTCGTATTCGGTTTTTGGAGTCTTGAATAAGATTTTGTTTTTTTACGAACCCAGGCAAATGGAAATGAACATAATCATTCAGCATAATTTTGTTTAAAAATTATGATCTTGCTCACTCATTTTTAGCACCCAATCAAGCGGCAGTAGCGCATTGTACGTGATCTCCAGTTTTTAATTTCGACTCCGGACCAGTGTAACTACGCAACAGAACACGTCTAAGGTGGTGAACCCAACTTGGCGTGCACAATTGGCAAAAGATCGTGCTGTCTGGAGGAATTTTTGGGTTTTCTGTCTATTAGCTGACCTACTTAGACAAAAACGAGTTGAAGATACTATATCAAAAGCTAGTTATTAAAAAGGTTAGCACAAAAATGTCTTTTTTAAAGGAGTTACTTTCCGCCGTACAAAATTGTAGGCTTCTGTAAAAATCAAAGGAATTATTATTTTCAGAGTGTCCATAATTGCTTTTATACACTTAAGTAGCATTCAGCAGTAACTTACACTTGCTACGTTGAGTGCGATTCGTTTTACTTTCGCATTTAGTACCCAAAAGATAATGATCGTTCAGATACAGAGCGAAGTGGTTACTATGGTGACATAATTTTTGTGTATTCGCTTGGTTGCTTCAGTTCTTTTTAGTTTCCGTACGGGCATTATAGTTAGCCCTTTCATTGTTGATATGGATATTGTTCTAAATGGGATCGAGTTCAGTTTACGAAACTGTACCAGAATAGCAGACGTCGGTAATAGGATTAGCATAAAAGCCATAAAACCGGTACACAAATTAAAAAATTAATAGTTGATTAATGTTGAAATAAGTGGTTTAACCGACATTTTTCGAATTCTTTTTTTTCTCTATAACATGCAAGTAGTCTTTAAAATCAGAATTATTTTTTTTTAAAGTATTGAATCTGTTTTAGCACATCTCGCTTCGATTCCCAAAAAACGTCTTTCATACTTCACGGCTAAACCACTTTCCTCGATAACCATTTTTTTTCGTTTTGTTTTTTTTTATCTCAACGGCAAATGGTGACAGGACCAGATTCGATTTTACTGGGATTCGAACCTGGGACCCCTCTAACTTTGGGCAATCACTTAACCAACTGCGCCATCCCAACTGCAGGTAGCAGATCTATCATTCATTATACGTCCATCAACCCTATCATCTTTTAGCGCCACATATAGTATTGCTCTGCAGAACATATTGTAATAGTGCACAGAGTGCGTTAAATTCAAAGTGAGGTTGTAAGATGGGGAGTAACACGAGTTATGTGAATACTTGCATATTTGCATTATTTATCGTGGACAAATTGATTTCTTTTCATTAAAAAATGGTTTTTAGAACCATTTGTACCTTATTACTCCTCATAACAACATTTTTAATTTTTCTAGGAATCCAGCTTAAAATTTGCGGATACTCGTCAACTAGTTGGAAAGATCGCAGATCAGGTTCTCGGAGGGAACATCACCACAAAAAACGACGATTTACAGGACGGGAAGACTATATTGCATCGAACACATTTTTGATTGGTTCCGAAAATGGTAAGCTTATGTGAATGTGTCATTACTTTAATGACTTACACTATTCTTCTAGGATACGATGTTACCATTGACCCTGGTACACACACATTTGCATTCCAAAGCTTCATTCCCGAAAATTGTCCTTCTTCATTTGAAGGAACATACGGTCATATACGTTACCTCGTCAAAATACTCCTGATCAATTCATTCGCAAAAAATCAATCGTACACATTCGGGTTCACAGTTGTCAAGCAATTGGATCTGAACAGGGAGTCAAATATGCTGAAAGTAAGATTTTTATTTATTTTTTCTCCAGTTTACATAATTAACTTAGGATTTTTTTAAAGATGCCGGCTAATATTGAAGCTATGCAGGGATTTTGTTTGAGTACTGCGAAGCCAGTTCTACTCACGGTAGACATCACCCAAAGAGGTTACGTTCCCGGTCAAATGGTCTTAGTCAGTGTTGATGTGAACAACCAATCTAACTGTGATGCTAAAAAAATTTTAGTCCTACTTAACTTAAGAGCAACATATACCTCAAATTTGCCGCGCATCAATACAAAAACAGAAAAGATTTCTTTAGTCAAGACAAAGTCCAGCTCTGTATCCCGCCGAACAAGACGAAATTTTACTGAAATAATCCGAATCCCAGCTACAGCCCCAACTTGCGAACACTTCAGTAAAATTGTTCGTATCTCCTACGAAATTGCGGTGATTGCCATAATGAATGGTTTAGTCAAGAATCCTAAAGCAGTTATACCAATTACTATTGGCAATGTGCCACTTCAGTTTGCCTCAATGCCTGAGGCAAGATCTATAGATGCACCCTCCACTTCAGCTTGGGCTCTAGGACTTACTGCCAGTGCAGAAAATCTGACAAATGGAATTGTGAACATTGGACCATCGGCACCTGAAAAAGAAATGCGTAAGATATTTTGAAATATGACTTTCCTTGCAAGTAGGTAATCTGTTTGAATGGTTTTCAGCTCCGCCAACTTATGAAGAAGCCATGTTTATGACCACTGAAATAAACGATGATGAAGTTCAATCTCCGAATGAAACCCATCAGGCAGTTCGATTTACTCCGAGATATCCAGTATTCAACGTCGACGGTACATTAGTTCCGGAAACGGTTGCCAATTCAACGCAACCTCCAGCGTTCGACTCTGTAAAATCATCTACAGAAGCGCTTAAGTATATTTAAAAAAAATTTCTTTTGTGTGTGCAGGCAGTTGGTGGAGATTGTAGCCGATGTTTTGTAAATGATAATATTTAATTGATACATACATACATACATACCTCAACAGTAAATTATATTTTAAAAAATATTCTGTTAGCGAAATGGAATCAAGTGACCTTGGCATTTTTCATTTGTTGATACGAAGCTGATAAGCATTAGTTGTCGAGTTAATTAATTTAGCTCTTCCAATTAAGGGAGCTCAAACCATTGGATTCATCAAACTCTTTTTAAAATTTGTTTAGAAATAATTCGTTTGGCTTTTGCTGATAGCCGTGGGAGTTCTGAGAAAAACGAGTTTCATCTTTGAATAGTTTTTGTAGAAGTGTTGGCACGGAATCCAGAGTTTTTGTTACAATGTTTTGCTGTTTATCGGTAATTACAATAATAAAAACAATGGTGGCGCTTCAATCCAAAGTGGACATAGGCCAATCTTCTACAGCAACCACTCGACTTGCGCTCGCTATTGTTCTCTCACGAGATGAGGGACCTACAGTTTAATGCAGACTCCGAACGGCGAGATTGAGAAGATTTTTCAAGACAGTTCTCTTTGAGTACAGTCAGTAACTCGAAGGAGGTGGAGCCGCAATTTGAACCAAGACTGAAAGTCTAGTGCTTTGGGTTCGACGCACATACCCACAACGCCAATGCGCCCACTTTATCGATAACTAGCCGTCAGAACTACCAACCATACTACTGGACTAAAAATTCATTGATTTTGACAGCATTTATGATGTCTTATACGGTAAGCTGAACTTATTTTTTAACTACTTTACATCACCTGGCATAAATGAGAATTGAATGAAGCGCAATCTGTGAATATAACTTTTAGCTACTTTTTCAGTAACTTAGACCGTATATTTGAAATATTTTGATCATTATTAGCTTCCAAGTGGTCAAATCAAAAGCTTTTGGTTAATCACTACATACTCATACTACCGACTTTACATATTCCAACAGTGAATGGCCAAAGAGTGTGCCATCAAATGGCACATGTAATTGGAATCCAATTCACTGCCCCATTCCGCGAATTAATACACTCATCCCAGGTCTCTTTCAATAAATGGATTGTGTCACACATTCTGTGACATGTAGAGACGCCATACTGAAACCAGAACTCTTCTACGTAAAAGTCACTCAATCAGGAAACAAAAAAATAAGTTATCATTGATTTATAGTACTCGCCATTGATTGTAATGCTTTGTCCGACCTTATCTTCAAAGAAATATGGGCCAGTGATTCAACCAGCACATCATACCGTGATTTTTGTGGGTGTAATGACGTCTCTATAAAGGATTGTAGGTTTTCTTTACTACAAGTATAACGTATCCAATCAACGGTAAGTTATGCTAACAGAACCGGCGGCAGTCTGTTTATAGACAGACTTCCTACCCGAAAATATCGACCGCTCTGCACTACAATGTTTTCCTGATAGGAATTTCAAAAACCAAATTCCAGGGAGGAATTTCTGCGCAAGAGATTTTTTGAGGAAGTCATCCCTTTTTTCATAGGGGGATCTAAATAGGGAAGAGGGGGTGGCCAGCGGCTGCTTCTCCAATGAACTAAACATGAGTCTCTCCCTTCGCCAAAGTTAAGGGCAAACCGCTCGTGATATTTACTTTTTAATGGATAATTCGGCAGTCATCACAGCTCTCGGATAAGTGTCTATAAAATCTTAAGTAATAACAAGCTGTCCGTCATTTCTATACAACATGATTTTATTTCAAGTTTAAAATTCACCTTTCATGGGTAATGGGGCAAAGAGACATGTCAGCTAACTGTTAAGCGGACGTACTTGCCAGACATGCGACATAGAGCGCATATGACAGCATGTTTAGAGATTAGCTATACAATGTCATGTCTAGATTTGACATCCTTGTCAAACTCTTACGGCCCCATTAAGGTCGGTAACAAACTATCGAGTCCTTCAATGCCAAGACTTTAAATATTAGGACCTTTAATGTCAAAACTTACTGGCAGAGTAAGACACGATCTTCCAAAAGTCCGTACAAAAGCTAGGGGTATTGACATATGAAATTGGTCGAATACAGTGAGCCGTCAATGAGACGACATTCACTGACAGTAAAACGGAAGCGGCTAACATGGGTCAGGAGTTAAACGAGGACAAAACGAGGTATATACTGTCACGCACAACGCCTGGACGAAATGTCACAATGGGCATCTATAACTTCGAGGTTCTTTTTCTACCTACGCCTACACTTGGGAGTCTACTTCGGTAATAACATCTTTGACTTCAATGGGATATCCAACGGCATTCTACTACGTTAAATCGAATTCCCAAATAGTTTCCTACAATTGGACAAATGGATTACCCCTCAGTAATTTAGGTGGGAGCACAATGGATCCACCCTGGTCTAAGTGCACTATCAACCTACTTCAACCTACCTATCTTAGTTTATTCGTGGTGAAATGACAAAGCATGTTAAGAACAAATCGACTTTCAATTGTCAAATGTCAACCATGTTGAAAAATTAAATGAAATTTACTAAAAGTTGTGGTTTTTAATTTGCGCAGAGTATTGCTTTTGTAAACCACCAATAAGGCTTTATAGTTACCGTTACTGTCTTTTGTTTTGACAGACACAGCATTCTCCATTTTTGTATTCTTTTCTGTGACAGAATTGATTCCTCTAAACGAATTCATTATGTCGAACAGGTTCAATGCTAAGCGCAGAAAAAGTGTTAAGGTTATTCAAAGTATTTTTTCTTTCATAGTTCTCTATGCAGATCTTGAAAGAAAAGATCCAATCCTATTGGCCTTGAATTTGGTTAGGTAAGAAAACTGAATTTGAGATTGAGTGCTAAAAAGCTAGTTTCGCTTAATTTGTGAAGACTATTAAGACTTTACCTAACGACTGACAGATGTTAAATTCGTAAATTATCCTTTAAAACTTGAAGTTGATAGCTGAATTTCGGAAATAGTTAATTAATTGTATTTCTTTCGTGTCACTATTAGTTTAAATTGTGCAATAAAATTGAGGAAATATTTGTTTTCATTTTGCTTGGTGAGAGCAGAGAAAATGGTTATATCAAATCCCTTTGAAATTAGTTATGACTTAAACCTTGTAGATAAAGTGTGTATATCCGTTTTATTGAAAATGATTACTAAGTTGAGTTCACGTCACAAATACGATTGAATGGAGCAGCTGGTTAAGTGCGTGCCGCAAGTTAGCGGGGTTCCAGGTTCGAGTCCCAGTGAAATCGAATCTGGTCCAGTCACCATTTGCCGTTGAGATCAAATTAACGGCACCGGAGTAGATTGTTACCTGGCAGTACAATGGACCAGTTTTGAGTCTGAGTGCTCCAGTAGTGCTTCAAAAATCCTTCGAAAAAAAAGTTGAGTTTACAATTCTGAATAATACGCCTAATGTCTTGTCAGTGATTCGATAGAGGTGGAGCCGTGAAATTTGATAATTCTATTTTTAGTGCCGGGAATTGAACCTAGACCGAAAGCCATATAGGAATGCATAGGAATCGACGAAATTACCCACTACGCCACGGCGCCCACAGCAAATGAATTACTACTAACTTCTGAATATATGAACAAATTAAATTTGATTGCGTGTAAATGGTAAAGAGGAATTAAAATACTTTTGCAAATCGAGCTTTGCAAAATTAATTTACCGGCATGTTATTTAATTAACATATCAATTGATACCCTCAGAGTTTTTTCTCACCGATTGAAGTTAATTATACAGGCTACATGTTACACGCTTATCTGTTTATTACAGTGGAGTAATATTGAACGTTCAAATTGTTTTGGGTGAAAATTATTTGTGCTGATAAATCAATACAAAAATGTATATGCATTGGTATGTCCATTAATGCTCCACAGCAAAATGTATGCTGCAAAAAAAATGATGCATTAGCTTGTCCAATTACTTACTTACTTATCAGGTCTACATCCCATGGGCCTGAGCCTTAGCTGTCTGCCATGTATGACGGTCCCGGGCATGCTATTCCAGTTCTCTGGACCAAAATGTTTTGAGTCCGCGATGACTTGGTCTTTAAACTGGAGGTTCGGTCTCCCTCTTCTTCTCGAACCATGAAGCTCGGATTCGAAGACCCTCTTGGCTGAAGCATTGTTGTCCATATGCTCGATGTTGCCTATTACGTCCACATTTTGGAACAGCCTATTAAGTTCGCTTCTATTACTTCTCCATAGGACCATATATCCGACGCAGAATATTTCTTTCGAAGGAACAAAAATCAGCTCTGCCGTTCTGCTTATCGTTCAGCATTCGGCTTCATGGAGCTGGAATGGCAGAATAAGGGTTTTGTAGAACATGATTTTCGTCCTTCCAGTTAGGAGTTTTGTCCCTAGCTGTTTAGACAAACCGAAATAACAACGGTTGCAAAGAGCGATTCCGCGTCGGATGTCCCCCAGGATGTTGTTTGTGGAGTTTACATTAGCCCCGAGGTAGACAAAATATTTCACTACCACAAAATTGTAGCTGTCGATAGTGATGTTTTATCCTAGGCGGTGTGCGACGGATGGATTTGTATTTAACAGCTTATTTTTTGCTTTATCCTCATTTAAACGTAGACCTCCTAAACGTCGTAAAAGCTTCTACAACAGCACGCTGGGAACACGCGATGATGTCGGTGCCATCTGCATAACTTAGCAGTTGGGCAGATTTGTGGAAGATACTGTGTTCCGTGTTTACACCTGTCTACCACACTATCTTCTCAAGCACCAGATTGAAGAAATCACACGATAGCGCATCTGCTTCCCGAAATCCGGAACTTGTTCAGTTAGGCCCATTAAAAAAATTACACTTTAATGTGAATCAAGGAGCTGCCTTTATTCACCTGCTTCACTAATCTATCTAAATGTTATCAAATTATATTTTATGACTCATTTTTTTAAGAGTATTTCCCCGAAACAATACAAGACCTTAGATAACATCTCAGCTATGAATCTACATTATATGGCGATACATTACGCAGCCGATTGTAATACATACGTTCATATGTATACAGGCATGTGAAATAAATTTTTATAATAGGACATCAACTTCTCATACTACCGTTCCTTATCAGAGACCAAGTAACACACGAAATAATATTGATCCTAAATTAGTAAATAATAGTAAGTGTATATGTATATTTTCATTGTTTTTTTATTTATATCGCCTGACTAATCTTTGCAATGTATAATAAATACTAAGCTCACATTGAACGACCGATAAGATAAAAGCAAACTTCATAAATACTTAGAAACCCTTTCAATGGGTTCCAATTTTTGCTTTTAGTATTAATTTGATGACAGCTGTGTTTGGCTGTCTCAATTCTAGTCAATTTGAAAATAAAAGAAATCAATTCAATTACATAACGAAAGCATGACGGTCAAGTGTGAAGTGATAATAAACAACGAGGATGGAGTTTACTATTCGGGTCAAATTATTTCCGGAAGGATTTGCCTTTCTTTGGATGAACGAATACTGATTAAAGGTAAATAAACACTTATCATTTTCAAAAGAAAAAAAATGGTAAAGAATCCGAAACATTCCTATCAAATTTAATCATAAATGAGTAGGGAATCAATTTGAAGCAATCGCGGAACTGTTGTGATAAATATGTAAATACCTCCGAACTTTTGATGCGACAAAACTCGGTGACGATTTATCAAACAGCTCGAATTTTATAATTAAAATCTTATGTTTGACAAAATACTGATTCTATTTTGCTTAAGGGGTGCCGGAATTAATTTAGTGATGATTTTATGTAAAAAAAAAAGTTTGCTGCTAATATTCCCAGCACACTGAACGAGAAAATGCACCCTTTTCTAGCAGTTATCCTTAACACAGATAATTCGATTACGTGTCAAGAATGTCATGCTGGATTAAAGAACAACATTTGCAAACAATATAAGCCGGTAATAATGACATGAACACTGGCAGATATTAATGTGTTTCTTGTGTTATTCCTTTTCCAATATTAGTTTATTCACGGGCTTTGTGAACAGATAATAGGTAATAGTATGCGTGAAGTGTTTCACATAACTTTCAGCAATCTAAATTTCACAACCAAATTCCAACCAAATTCCATCTGCACTTGAGGCTTCTGTAGACTGCATTAAGCTAAATAAATTTTGATAATAGGTAGTAGATTAAAAATATTTATGAACACCATTTTTGGATATAGATCTAAATATTTAGGCACATATTAAAATGTACTTCGTTTGCTCAGAGAGGACATTGAAACCAACACCAGAGCGAATATTATGGCAGTAATCAACAACCTAATGCCAAAAGGTAAAGATATGCAGTGATTACTAACAGTACAATCATGACGCAGATAAAGCATTGATCACAAACCGATACAATAATTTACCATTATCAGAAAAATATAGTGGTGGTTGAAGAATTTTAAGCCTGGTCAAGCTAAACTTTGATCAGTCTATTGGTTGAAAATGAAAGCTTACGATTGTAATAGAACTTTTAGAGGTTGCTAATAACGTCATCGCCTATAATGATCAGTTCCTTATAAAGACCACTGTCATTTTTAATTATTTGATTTATATTATGCACAACTCTACCATGGGATATAACCTCTTCGTATATAGCTACGTGTCTCGGGTGTAGAGACCAATTTTGAAAACTAAATAATATTTGTCGTCGCTTTTAATGACGGATTAAGCTAATCTTTCTTGTTAAGTTTTGAGACTTTGCATTGGATAACATTAACAATTTATAATATTGCCGACGTGACCATCGTTCTACCTACATTGTGTATCTGTCTGTATATTGAACGTTGTTGAAGTCTATTTGATGTGACTGCTGAATAACTGCTTCAACACAACTAATTTAAACTTGCTACATAAAAAACAAATAAAAATTAACGACTGTTTTGACAAAATTTATTGATCCACGAATTTGAACAATAAAATAAATGCTTGCTGTTTTAGTTTTTTTACAGTCGGTTATAACAAACACCAGTTATAACGCTCCATTTGATCGGTTCTTTTACCGTCCTTATAAGCGAATTTGACTGTACTTGAGCTTACATAAATGCTTACCCGAACTTATTACGGACACAACTTCCTTTTTGAAGGATGTCCCAAAATAAACACAAGAAATAAATTTGACTGAAAACATCGATGATTTCCAAAGAATACAGTATAGGTTTATATACGGACTAGTATTTCTGGTAAATGGCTTTCATAACTTTGATTGTACCAACGCATTCTTCTGTCATGACCGTGCATAAATGTGGCTGATTTTGTTAATATAACCCCTCACTTGTTCCTTCAAAAAGTAAGGTGCTAATGGGCCTTTTGTTATAAACTTTAGACTTTATAACCTCAAAAGACGTCCATCGTGCTCAAATGGCATAGTCTGGACGACCAATTCTGATCACTAAAATGGGAGACTATGGCGCCACATTCCAGGGGCTGCAGAGAATATACCACCGATTTGTGCAAAACTCACGTCGTCCATATCCATATCTTGAAAATTAAGTAAAATAAACTGAATTATTATGTGACGATAGCGAACATTATAAACTCTTATTGGTTGACCAGTCACATTTTCGAAAAGGAATGGCCCGAGGATGCATTACAAAAAAAAGACAAGTTGTCAATGCGTTTCCCAACAATTACTTGCGGATTTTTTGAACTCTAAATTCAACAATTTTCATGATTAATAAGGCGATTAAGATAAAAAAAGCCTTATGGTTAAATATGATTTTATTTGAAATCAACATCCAAGATCATCAATCTTCCATAATTCATTCATTCTTGATTGAATTGCAGTTTATATGCATGAAGATGTCAATCATAAGCTGTGCAGAGTTATTTTTAATTTATATGTTTGCCCACTATGGCGATGTTTTAAGACTCAATGCAACACTCAGACGGACTTCTTCGATATTTTGTGTCGAACGATTTATTGAAGTACACCCAACGTTTCCAAGATCATTTCTTTAATTAAGGAATTAACCCATTGAAATTTGATGAAACCACAATTCCAACCATATTTTATATGCTCTTTAAATTACTAAATTATCTGTCACACCTACTAAGCTAGAATTAAACCTTGAAATAAACATTTACTTGAGAAACACATGCGCAGTATGGCAGAAACGGTAAATAAAATCAGAACAGACTTCTTAAAAATATTTGTGCTAAGTACATTGATATTTTTCAACACTGAAACAAAGCCATGTACTTTTAAATTCTGATTACTTGCTTTACAGCTCTAAAATTAAGCAATTATTTTTACTATTGCACACCATAAGGAAGACAATTCAAACAATAGTAAATCGATACGATATGAACTTAAAGTAGTCTCGTAAATAATCGCTTTTATTGATAAACACTGCTAAGTGTATGTATGCAATAAATAGATTTGTTCTTCGTATTCTTATTAGTTCTCATTCGTCAATATTTAAACAATTTAGAAATTAGGTTATATGTCATCGTAAATGCATATATTTAACAAAAACCCACATATATTCTTTAATATCCTCTCAGCTTTGGCCTTAAAAATAAATGGCTATGCACAGACGGAATGGAATGCAGCTAAAAAGGTCACTGATAAGCCCAATATTGTACACGGTCGTGAGGACTACATTGCCACAACAACATATCTCATTGGGTCTGATGAATGTAAGTAAGTTATGAGCATAATATGTCATATCCTGTTAATCCTACTTTTATCTTCGTCTAGCTTCATCAATTATGATTCCACAAGGCAGCTACACGTACAGTTTTTCCTGTGCTATTCCTGAAAAAAGCCCGTCGTCTTATGAAAGTCCATGCGGTCAAGTTCGATATCAAATAAAGGTTGTCATAGATTATCCGAGCAGGTCTGACGAAGTTTTAACGCAAGCATTTCAAGTAATAAAGGCTTTTGATCTAAGACCGCAAGCACTTGTACTTAAAGTAAGTTTTCCAATGTTTTAAATATGTTTATGTTTTCTAAGTAGATACTTTGAAATGCAACTTTTGAGAGAATACTTTGAACCTGTGCACCAGGAGTTTATTTATCCGGAACAGTATTGCATCCCATTGTTATTGTTGCCTCTTAAGGTTCTCCAATCTCGCGTTCGATATTTTGTCAAAAAAGTTTTTCAGCTTATGACGCGACAGCCTGTTCTTTTTCCAAGTAAAATGTGGAGATTGTGCCTCATGGCTTACTTCTTAATGAAAATTCCATTGCATCGTAGATAAATATTATCAAAATTATGCGCGGACATACATTCTAAATTTTGAGGGATTGCTGTGTTTGTCTCTTATGTAATGTACCTTACAGCAATAATGCCTGATATTTGAACCAAACAGTCGCATTTTTATCCTAGTGTTGCAGATACCACTTTTCTAAAAACTAAATTAAAATGAACGTAGTTAAGAGAGCTCCAAAGCTTAAAAGCTTCAAAAAGGAACTAATATTATTTAAAGACTACAAAAGTCTATACAACTGTTGACAAACGCGGACGCCATTGATGTACACCAATGTCAATAGGTTGAAAACAGGGAGCAGTCAGTGATTTTCTGCTATTGAAACGGAAGCAGATAAATTGGGTCAGGTAGTAGATGAGGGCTGAATGATTATTTGCTATATTCAAGAAAAGACACAAAAAATTGATGACTCTGCCAGAACGTGACTATAGGTAGCTACAATTTATAAGTAGTTAAAGAGTTCATCTAGCTCAGTTCCGGGAAAACGTTGTTTTTTTTAAGAGGCAATTTAGTAATTGTACAGGACTTTGCTTATCTTAACTTCTACTCTCTGCTAAACCATCGAGAATATCTAAAGTGAAAGTGGATAAGGGAGCCCTCGATCGATTGGAGAGAAAAGTCCGACCTTTGGCCCTAATGTAGGAAAAGATTCAACCATGAACTATACGGGTTGTTGACCAACTTTTGTCTCCGGATCCAATGTCTAAGGCGGCTGAGCTACTTAACTACGACACAAGGAACTTTGGACTCAGACCTCTCTCAGGGTCAAAGTGCAGGTGAAATGTAGAAAGTGCATGATTGAGGGGTCGGGCGCAAGTGAAAAGTATCTCAACCAACTTCGGTGTAGAAACCTGGACAAAGCTGGCAAAATACTGTGAAGGATGAACAGCCTTGTTGGTCGAAGCCAACTCCGTTTCGCACTGTAGCGAATTCAGTGAAGAATACGAATATGTTCTGATTAACTGTTCCGATTCAAATTAAATCATGATAAATGTTATACTAGTAATTGGTAACCCCCTATTCTCTGTTAATTTGTGATAAACTTATGCCATTTATTTACAATAGCATACATTTATACATTTCTAACATTTGATTGATTTATTTATTTTTTTGTTCATTTTTGAAGCTCCCACTTGATATGGAAGTATATGAGAAGAAATGTTGCGCGGAGTATTGGAAGACTCCTTTGTGCTTGTATGTGAACCTACCTCAAGCTGGTTTCGTTTGCGGTGATACGATATCGATATATGCAAGGCTACTTAATGAGGGTCAAATACCTCTAAAACATATATCATTTTCCCTTAATCAAGTAGTTGCATGTAAGGCCAGAGTCCCTCGTGAAACAACAAAAACCGAACGCTACAATATTGCAAATCTAATGAGCGGTCTTGCAGGAAAAGAACCACTACGTGAATTCCTTGAACGCATACCAATTCCCAGTTTACCGCCAACGTGTGATACAGACGTTTCAGTCCTTCAGGTTAGTTACGAAGTGGAAACTATTGTCGTTCCAGCGAAGGGTGATCGAGGCGTAATGGTCAGAATACCCGTATTGATTGGAACAACTCCATTTGATGATGATCAAAAGTACGGTTTCGAAGGCATGAATGTGGAGAAACAAATTCCAGAAGAAACAAAATCAGCCATTCCAGCGACTATTATTAGTTCAAGTTCATTAGAAACAGGTTTGAATACCTCTGATCCAAGCATAAGTATACCTGGTAAGCGCCTTTCTCTTTATTAAATAACAAATACAATTTACCACTTCTTTAGCCTCATCATTTCAAGAAGCCTCTTATATGGGAACAGCAGATTTCAAGAAGGAAGACAAACATAGCTTGAACCAAGATAAAACAGGATTTAAGCCAAAGTACATGTATTACGAGGTCAACGAAGAAGTCGAAATGACACCAACGACAATGGAAATAACAAAAGAAATAACGATATCTAGTCAGTAAAGTCAATGCAACACATATTTTTTCAGTAACTGCAAGTTAAAATTGTTTTATAGTGAAATAGATTAACTTATATTTTTTATAACTACTGTATTTCTTCAGAAATGTTTCCGAAAGAGAAATTATACGGCGGAAGCCAAATCAGCGATATTATCAGTTATTTTATTTACTTGAATTTCAGTAGACTCCATTTTGGGAAGTGCAGTATTAAATTTGTGTTCGAAGTTAATAATAATAATAATGGCGGCGCTACAGCCCGAAGTGGACCTGGGCCTAGCTTCTCAGCAACCACTCGTGTTGTGCGTGCTATTATTCTCTCACGAGTGGAGGGAATCTACAGTTTAATGCCGACTCCGAACGGCGAGATCGAGAAGCTTTTTCTAGACAGTTATACTCTTTAAGCATTGTCAGTGACTCGAAAAAGGTGGAGCCGTGAACAATTTTTGTTTCTGAAAAATTGTTTGTCTGAACTGGGATTCGAACCTTGACGCACAAACCCACACGGCCACATGCTCGAAGTTAGGTTAGGTTAGGTTAGGTTTTGGAAGGGGAGTGTGATGGTTAAGGCATCACTTCCACTCGGAGGCCATGGGGCCCATTGTGAATCTCTTCAAATGCGGAGTATGTAATCTAATAACCTATCCTGTCACGCGATGGCTGGAACCACCCCGTGCTCTTTATGAATTTTAGCAGATCCGATATGTCTGCATTCGCTAAGTCCGCAGTCTCTGTGAAGAATCTCTGGCCCAACGAAGCCAGGCGCCGATTCTGGAGAGCTGGGCAGTGGCAAAGCAGATGTTGGATCGTCTCGGTCTCTTCCTCGTCGCCGCAGCTCCTGCAGAGGTCGCTGGACTCCGCATTCCATTTCCGGAGCATTGCTCCTATGGGGCAGTGTCCTGTGATCACTCCGACGAGCATACGGATCGAGTTTCTGTTCAATGCCAAAAGCTTCTTTGTTTTGCCGTAATTAAGCTTTGGCCACGTTGATCTTGACGTGTGACAATCATTTCTTGTAAGCCAAATCGAGTTGGCCTCTTTTTGTATTGTTTCGCTTATGATCCGGTACAATGCACTGATCGGTGGTCGTAATGACGTATCCGCTTCGCTGATGTTCATTTCAGATCCTTGTCTGGCCAATTCGTCCGCTCTCTCGTTCCCTGCGATTAAACTGTGGCTCGGGACCCAGCAGAGTTTGACCTTATGTTGGCTGATGGACTTCAGTGAAATGCGGCAATTCATGACAGCCTTTGATTTCGTTGTACAGGATCCTATCGACTTCAGTGCAGCCTGGCTGTCTACAAAAATGGTGATATCCGATGGTGGGATATCGGTTGCTTGTATGTGTTTAGCTGCTTTTTCTATTGCCAGGATTTCTGCTTGGAAGACACTGCACAAGTTAGGGAGTCTAAATGATTCTTGTTTCTGCAAAGTGTCCGAGTAGAATCCGGCCCCCGTACCTGTGTCCATTTTTGATCCGTCGGTGAAAAGGGTTATCTCGTGGTCGTTTATAACGGCATTCGATAACCACTTGTCTCTGTCGGGGAATAGAATTGGTATCTTGAGGGAGAAGTCATTATGGGGGGATATGTAGTCGGTTTTAGTCATGAGGCTACTAGAACCATGTTTCCTTCCCAGATCGTCCAATATCTTGATTATGGCCGCATGTCCATAGTTGGCTTGTATCCACAAAGAGGACTCCCTTAATCTGAGAGCACTTTTAGCGGCGCAGCCTTTTATGAATAAGTCCAGGGGAAGGAAGTGAAGTATCATATCCAACCCTGCTTGCGGTGTGCTCCTTATCGCTCCCGTTGTACAGACAGCTGCTGACCTTTGTACTTTGTTGAGCATGCTCATATAGCTTTTTTTGTTGCTAGCAGTCCACCAGACTAGGGCCCCATAAGTTATAATAGGTCTGATGATTGCTGTGTACATCCAGTGAATGATGTACGGTTGCAAGCCCCATCTTTTGTGCTCGAAGTTATGGCAACGATATTTTCAGCAAAACTTTCCAGACACGACTTGGAGTATTTACATCACAAACCGGTTGCATAGAAATAATCTTTATGTCAAAGTGCTCCGAAAGAAGCCATCTATTGGTTCGGGGATGTATGAGGGCTTCTGAGAAATTTGGTTTCCATCGACTTAAAACCGAATAAGCGAAAGAACATACAATTTTTTAGAGAGAATTTTCCAACAAGTGTGCATATACAGGGTCTCCCAAAAACGGGAGTCTTCCAACAACACAACGACCCTCAGCACACATCGTACCTGGTTAGAGAATGGCTATTTTTATAACTATAAACCACTGGATCATCCTTTCTAGCCAACGGGTCTAAATCCTATTGAACATTTAGACCAGCAAATAAGAAAACATCCAAGTTGAATGTTTTCATTCCGATTTTTTGTTGCCAACAAGCTAACATCGACTTTGGTGATAAAAAATAGTGATTGTTAAACAATTTTGTTTTTTTGCAACGACACTCACATAAAAATACTATATAAGTGAGACTTCAAAGCTGTACACTTCTCTTGAGCATATGTACATACAGACATACTCATGTGCGCACAATCTAAACCACAAACACAGAGGGTAAGTGAAATTATTTGGATACCCAAAACTAAATGACACTATACGACACTACCCCGACACCTTTGGATCCAACAATTCGTAAGCCCGGATACCCGGATGTCTTACTATCACAGCACAAATCACTTTATTGATACTATTTGATGCCCAAGAAAAAAAGAAACTGATTTCGGCACTCTGTTCTTCAGCATATTCAACAGATTACCGTAATAATCAGTCTCAAATGCCAGTCCCTTTTACTTCGGCAACAGATCATATCAAATTTGATACATTGTATCAAACTTTTGTATTTAAAAATATGTAACAACAAACTATACACATTAAAGTATTTTTTTAAAACAAAGCATTGCGCGTGTAAATTTACATCAGTTTAAAAAAATTATACATCACTTATCTTTGATTTACTGTTTAAAAAAATATTGTATGATAGAATGACAAAAAGCAAAAGTGAATTAAAAAATTCAAAAAATCTTAACTATGAACGCCAACCGATGTTGGGTCCTTCCCCGTTTTGGGACAATGAGCTTGATTCAGGAAGTGGTGCCATATTAGGAAACGGGTGTACAGGGTGTACAGGGTATGGCAAAAAATTATTTTGCGATAAGCCTGGTTGCTGTTCAATTGGTTGAGGTGCGCCCGGTACCACTGGTGGTGATTGCCATGATGTCTGAAGGGATTCTTGCATTAAGCGAGTTCTGTCGTCTTCAGGTGCTGAAGGATTTGCAAAATTGTGATACACTGGGTACTTTGGCACGAATGGATCTTGTACTCGATTTTCATCAGCATCCGTATCGATGAAAGGCTTGTTCATTCCTGTGGCCTCTTCAAATGACGGAGGAACTACAAGAAAATAAATTAGTTGTTCAATTCACAAATGAAGAGTTACCAAAAAATAAGTGCATACCAATTGAGCCATATTGTGGTGGTTTGTCGCCATCATCACTCGAATCGAAAGAAGGCGCCGTGGGTTGAACAGTTATAATGCTGTTTGGATTAGTTGCACTTGCAATTAAAGGAACAGTTCCGATTGTTATATTAGCTTGTAAGTCTTCGTTTGCACTGCACAAGCCAGTTTCGATTTCGGCTTTTATAAAATATGATACAGAGATAATATCTGCTGGATTCATAGTTGTGGGCGGTAGTGGCGGTACTTGGATGGATCCTTTGTGAAGTTTTTTCGTCAATCTAATTGCACCACCAAGTCCGATATTTGAAATTGTATTTTGCACATGTTTGGTCTTAACCTCAGGTGTTTGACTTCTATAAGCCACGTTTTGAATAAGCTCCACGGTACATCCGTCAACATCTCTGTTGGCTTCGTTATCAATTAAAAGGGTAAAATTTATTTTTTGACCTGGTGCGTACCCCGAAAATTCAGTACGCAACTCAGATTTCATTGGTCCTGACGCACAACAACAGCAACAAAAATATTTTTCTTCTTCATTTACTGTTGGTTGCTAAGGATTATAATTACAAATAATTAAAAGGAGAGTGTTCTCATAAGTTGTGTATTTTTCTCACCAAAAACAAAGGGTCCATATTCAGATTTAAAGGTCGGATCACTGTAAAAGAACTTGTGTAAATGCTGTCCAGACGCATGGGTCGATCAAGCTTCAATTCCACTTCATAAGACACATGACCGTGCTCGTCGGATATAGAGGAGGGAATTTGTGGCGGTAATGGTGTCGTAAAGGTGTATTCATGCACTCCTGTTGGCAAATCCATTTCCCCTTCCACAAGTACTTGAGAATGCAGGTATTGTTCATCACCACGGTAATAAACCGAATAGTATTCCGTTTTGTTGGTTCGATGGTTGTGACGACTTTTTCTTTCTGTCCATCGAACTTTTGCAACACCCTTAATCGTGATATAAACTCCTGTAATATTTTGATTTTTTTATTTGATTGAAAATAAAAAAGCACAGCTGATTGTTTTACTCAAAAATGAAATAATGTGATCGTGCAACGTCCAGACATTGCTTTTGACTTCTAACTCTTATGTGAACCTAGTCAACCTTGTTTTAGTTTCGTTTGCAGCAGATTATGCAAAGTATTTAGAAAGCTTATTTCTTAAAGTCTTCCTTTCGACCTACAAGACTTACGGGGCTTACATGTTTTGTAATCAGAAACTTCGTCTCACATATATTTCCTAAATTTTGTCTGTGTCTTTCATAAGTACGTATGAGAGTACGTTCTTCTCGTACACTACTAAAGGCTGATTAAGCGCTTCCTATTTTTAAATTTAAATAAAACAAAGTTTGTGTGAGATTCGACATTTTTCATTCGTTTGAAAGGCCTATTGATGCCATTATATATGAAATATAAAATCGTTCAAATGTCCGCCGCGGTTTCTCTGGGTAGCGCGCATCAAATATGTCAAATTTTCCATGACTTTGGCGCATAAGTCAGGCTATTTGACCGATGGCATGAGTTATGTTGGCTTTGAGGTTTGCTGTGGTTTGTGGCTTATTCGCATAGACTTCAGACTTCAGAAAACCCTACAAGAAAAAGTCTAACAGGGTCAAATCACATGATCTCGGTGGCCGGTTCACATCACCATCACGTGAGATGACCACGCCCTCGAATCGGTCGTGCAGAATTTACAATATGGCGTAAGCCATGTCGCACGTAGCGCCGTCCTGTTGAAACTATATATCGTTGGCGTCCTATCATCCAATTAAGGCCAAAAGAAGTTGGTAATCATCGACTTATAGCGTTCGCCATTGACGGTAATGACCTGGCCAACGTCGTTCTCAAAGAAATGTGGACCGATGACGCTGCCAGCCCAAAATTCACGTTAGCGACCGTTAAATCGGCGAAGCGCTCCGAATGTTGCCGTACAGAACACCCATTTTGATAAAACAATTTTATCATATTCACATGTTTTATGAACGCTATACGTTCATGGTGATTTGGCAAAACAGACTGAATAAATGATAGCCTATTTGAGAGATGTATCTTCCACAAAATGGCTGCTATCAACTGCCAAAATTCGTCCTAGTGGAAGATCCTTTATTACGTTGTGTAGATTTTATTGAAGGGTCAGAGCCTTACATAGATAAGCTTAGGTCGCTAGTCTTTCCTCGACTGTTAAGTAAAAAAGTAAAGAAGTTCCAGTTGTTCCAAGTATTGGACGAGACTACCCCTAATCGTTGATCCAATTCGACACTGCCCTCTAACAATACTAAGTATTACAACATATTATAGTCCACTCTTTATTTAGTTTGACAAAAATAGCCTAGGTATTTTGGAGTAAGGATACCTAACTCATCTATTGATGACTGTACTTTGTATTTCAACATCGATTAAAAAAAAAAATTTAATTGGTAGTGCAATAAATTTCTCTCTCTGTAGCTCAGTAGCGAGATGTCCTCCTATCTTATCCTTCTCGTCAGCCCCTTTGTCCGATGAAAAACTCTGGTGTTTAGAAACCCTGTACAAATACATTATCTTGCCACTGTGGGGCTTTTTAGATGGATGGGACTTCAACTTAGAATTTGCTCCAACCATCTCTTAACCTAAACATTGCATGCGATTTAAGGTGCTATTGCAAATTCCAGTACCACTGCCGACGTTTTATGTTGAACCATTTACGGGGTGTGCCATCTGGTGGTTTACTTTTGAGTCATATGTTATTTTGACTTTGATAGCTCTTATGTCATCAAAATATGTACAGAAACTCGAAATTATTTATTACCGCGGTACGAAACGGATAGATTTTCGCTTGAACAGTGTTGGGAAATATTAAAAAATTACCTGTAAAACAGTGGAGACTTTGAAAATAAATTTCTTTCGAAATAATGCACTTGTGTACGCAAGTTTCCAAGGAATAAGTATATTCCCGAGTTCGTTCTGTATGCTAAAGGGCGAATATTGCTAATTTTTCAAAAAATGTTTGTCTAAACCCGGTAACCTCAACGTGTCAAAGATTCCAGCAACTAAATATCAATCGCCTGAGCAAAATTATGCACAATTGTCATGGATTATTCACTTACAAGGCCCAATTGACTTAGTAGTTGAAGAAAACTTGCCACGTGCTTCACTATTGCCTCTATGTTGGGGCATAAGAGCGTTGGTAATGGGTGATTTTGCTAAAAAATCAAGCATAGCGATTTTGAAGCTTAAGGACCAAACATTTCTAAATACATTTCGATGACAGGGTAACCTTGAAACATGCACTCACGGAATCATTAAATGTGTCGGCTGACTGGACGTATGGTGCAATTAAATGTAAATCTGATTGGAATCAGTGAAAATTGGTATCAAACAAATTCCATGTAATTGCCCATGTGTAACACTGCCGGAACAAGGTTTTATTCAGATAAACAACTGCACCTACGGCTCTATGTGCAAAATCAATTTCACATTGCTCTTAGCGTTTAATGATTTTGAATGCGGTCTTTAAAAGTTTTTAAAAACAAAGATATTTTCATATTTTGCGAAAGTGTATATTGGAATCAAAATTAATTTACTCATTTGTTTGCTCTTGAGATGCTGATAATGATACCATTATAAAATCAAACACAAAAAAAACCGTACTGCTGGAATTTACAAGTTTCACAAAATAAGCAACATGATTATGTTTTTATTCGTTGGAAGCTTATGTGCTTACTTATACAAAAGTAATCAAACGGAAACATGTTTCTTTTGTTGGTTTTCCCGGAATCGAGCTAATAGAGTTTAATATATTTAATCGAATAACTAATTATTCGAGGTGCCGATTAACTAAATTTCACACAATCGAAATAGCATATACACAGTTACATATATCTCGTATTTATGGGTTGCGCAGATATGATAGCATATCTCAGTTGAAGAGAGACTTGCTATGAATTCCTCTTAGATACTTGGACCCTATAAATTGCATTCTTGCATAAAATTATAGTAACTAAGACTCCAACGTATTTGTATGAAAATCTTAATTTTGCTTGGTCTGTTAGAACAAGTGCATTTACATTCCATCTAGCCATTGCTATACTAATTCATAGCGTCTATTTTATTGTAAAACTTTGGAACACTACCAATGAGTTTTCGAACAATTATTAATGTTAAAAACTTTAAAAGCGCTGTTCTTCCTTTTTCCTCTTTTAAATCCTGATCCATACTTCTCGTATATTTTCCTTTTTGTGTATACTCTCTTTATATTTTTATTTTTAGTTCAATTCTATGTGGCTGCCGAATGATGACGCTCTCGCAAGATGTCGGTGTTTGTTGACCTTTTTCGTAAACAGTATATTTTTTTTGTCGGAGGTTTTTAAACACTACACTGGAGCACTCAGACTCAAATACTGGTCCTCAAATACTAAACAAAATAAAATTTGTCTTAACCTCATTCACCACAAGACTCATCATTGCCGCTTCTTACTCAATGCTCGCATAAGCCCTACTGACAGGCTGCTGTGTCCTCCCATCATGGCATTTGAGTTACTCTTCTCAAGAATGGTATTTAAAAAATCGCTTGGCAGTGCGTCGCCTTGTAATAACCTTTTTTTCGCAATGGTCTCGGTGAAGTCATTACCGACTTTAACGGAGCACGGCGCATACTCCATCGTCATTCTGCAAGGACAGACGAATTTTGCAGGTATAATGAAACGACAATGTGCTTTATAGAATGTCTCTGTGAAAACGATCATGCGCGGCCTCAAAATCGATAAACAGAAGCTCCTGGGTCTTTTACAGTAGCCATCGCAATGTAAAAATCTGATCGATGGTGCAATTCGCTAGGCTAATCCCGCAGACATTGACCAATCAGACACTTGATAAAGGGTTTCAGGCGCTTACACAGTGCGGAAAAGAAAATCCGATCGCTCTGTGGTCAGCTCAGTTTAGAGGGTCTGCTTTCTTTAACATCGGCAAGCGATGCTGAGATTCTATCCACCGGGCACACTTTCATCCGACCAGACCGTAAAGATGAATTGGTGCATGTACCTTCCCAAATCATCACCAGCTGCATTGAAATGTTTTTGCAGGCATAATATCATCACCAGCAGCCTTAATTGTTATATTCACTCAACTCAAATATCTACAAGCCTGTGAAGTCCAAAATCAAAGAACGAAATATATGAAATAAGTTGAATAAATACAAAAAACGTGGAATTAAAATAAAATAAACTGAGATATATGCTCTTGAAATAAATTCAAGATGTAGCAAAACTATTACAGATTGCCTTATGCATAATGAAATAAATAACTTTTGTCTTTTTTATGTCTAGTATTTTTTTCCCAAAAATAATTCAGTCAAAAATATCAGTCTGGATTTTTACATAAATTCCTTACCATCAGACCCAAAAAATATTTAAACATTACATTTTCCAAAATTCAATTTTAGATTTTTAATGTACAATTTGACGAAGTCTAGACGTTTTTTGGCAGTTATTATCGGAAATAAATGGCTTTTTCCTGGCCGTTCTGCCATACATTTTTGCAACACATTTCGAATAATTTATTTTGTATACAGTCGCACCCTATGTAGTTGAGACATGGCTGTGGACGCCTCAAGCATACATGGATCGTTTATATTTGCATCTTTTATAAAAACTCATTGTTTTCTAAGCATTAGCTTCCTGTTTTCGCAGAACGCGGTATAGTGCCAATTGTGGTAGTCTTCTGACATACATTTCATGTAATTTTCCGGTATTTTTTTCCTAATCTTACTCAACAAAACAATCCTTTCATGATGTGAAACGCTTTTCCTGTGAGATATCCTGTATCAAATGATGATTATTATTGATCCAACAGCAAGTTCTATCAGGGCCAGTGCGATATTCAAAAATAATAATTTTGCAGTAGAAACATCATTTAAATGTTCTGAGTAAATTGCAAGACCTGGTTGAAGTGGCTTAATTATTTTGCTTGATTTTGAAAGTTATTTTTTTGTCTACAAGATTTTATATATGATGAAAAAAATAATAGTGGCGCCCAAATACTTATTTAAGTCACTGTATTTTACTTTGATATAGAAAAAATTGTTTCTTTTTTTACATTGTAATACAAAAGTGAACATTCTATCTTTTTCGATGAGTGTCTGTGAAATTCGGGTATGTATTTGTGCCACTAAACAGAGAGCATTTGTAAAAATATGTGCATTGGGATATTTGAATCCACTTCTATTCTGATGGGGGCGTTTTAATGTCTTGCAATATAACATCAGCTAGATAGTACAATTTCACGCTCAGCAAGATGCCACATGAGCTATTTGGAGAACGAAAAAGGAATATGTGGCAAAATAATGTAGTTAAACATCTACATGCAGTGTGTTTGAATGAATATCGTATGCATGCATGTCAATATTATTCAATGATCTTGAAAGTCATAAGCACATATTTTATTTGTAATAAAGATACAGTTGGTGCAACGAGACTGCGAACATACTATACAAGACGGTCGATTGGATAAAAAATGTTTTTTTTATTGAATTCTTTTACGACGACTTTAATTTACCAATGCAACAACAAATAATAAAAATGTTAAAAGCTGCATAACGGCTAAACATAAAGCCGAGCAAAATAAGAAATTATAATTTTTGCAATGATTTTTGGTACCCTCCCCTGAAAATTAATTCTTTTATATGCTCTTTCAATGAATTGACCAAGCATTTTTCTTAGTTTCCTTTTTGGTGAGCATATTTTGCAAGATTGTGCCAAGTCGTTCATTATATCGATGTTATATCTGCTTGTGGGGACGTTCTGGCGAAGTTGTCAATGTTGTGCGACTTTTCTGGATGGAATCATTATTTTATAAGACTCACTGGTTGAAGCATAAAAGTATTTGGGCAATTGTGTTAAAATATTACATTTTTATTTAATTAAGGAAATTGATAAAAAAATTACTTAAACCAAGTGCAGTGAGACCTGTTGTTAACTACTTAAGAAGTTGGCTTAAATATTTCAGCACGAACAAAATTTCATACAAAATATCTTAAAAATGCGTGTATACGAGGTGTTTTCAGAAATTAAACTTTTATTTTCTGCGACAAATATTTATTTATTCGTCTACATTAATTTTGTCACCCTCAAAATAGTCCTCATTAGACATTATGCACTTGTGCCATCGCTTCTTCCAATCCTCCAAACACTTCTCAAACACGATCTTTGAGATAGCCGTTAGCTCTTTCAACGATGGGCTTTTAATGTAATCTATGCATGTGAAATGACAGCCCTTTATGTTTCTCTTTACTTTTGGGTGGAGGCAAATCTCGTACGGAGCCATGTCTGGCGAATATGGAAGCTGGGACAGTATTATTTTGGGTCAAAAATTCACGAACAAGCAAAGATGTAGGTGCAATTTTGGAACAAATTTTGCTGCCACGAGTTTCATATCCAAAACATTCGAAAAAATGTCGTGGCATAAGCCGGCGATCCACCAGTTCATAACCATTTCTTTTAATTTTTCCATGTTTTCATCAGTAGTTTATGTGCTGGAGCGTCCGGAGCGTTCGTCATCTTCAACGTCTTCACAATCGGACTTTACAAACTCGCCAAATGTAAAAATGTTTGTTATTTTCTGAACACACCTCGTATTAGGGAATGTGTCTATCTTGAAAATAGAGAATTTTCCTATTTTTTTTTTTTACAAAACAAGTTCGCTACTAGCTTAGCATTAAGCACATTTGAATACGGATACATACAGTACAGCAATTCCAGGGAGTAGCAGTACGATAACGAGCATCTGTTTCATCATTTGCAACAACATGACGCAGTATTTCCAGTTTGTGCTAAATTGGCTTCAAGGGTTAGGGCTTTTTTCTTAAAAAAAGGATTACGAGACGGGAAAAAAAATCTTCTACTATTGCATAAAGTAAGATAAACGCAGCAAATATTAAATTTCGAAATTCACTTAAAAACAGACAAAATGGCTAGCTGCCTTATGTGATCAGGAATGTTTGCACCACTGACAGCCAACTTTTTCGTATAGTATCTTAAAATGTACCGAATATGAAGAAAGAGTATTTGTGTACAAAACCATGAGCGTTTGTATCAGAAACGTACAATCGTATCAAATTTTCATCCCTGCTTTCCAAAGCCATTTCCTGTCGTACACCCATTACAATTATGATTCACTCTTGATATGTAATAGGTTTACTTTGTTTTACTTAGTTGCTGATTTTTTCCACACAATATCGGGAATGGATACCCAACGCAAATATTGTTTTTTTCAAAAATTTTCCGGCTTGAGAGCATCTGCAGAGAAAGACGTTTTTCTTTGCTCATAATAACTTTATCTGTACAATTCTAGTGATAAAATTCCTTACAGCCTTGCCTTGCTTGGATTGTATTGGATTGAGCTGTTTTGACTATTTTAGGGGCCCTTGTTCATGAATTTACCTTTATTTCAGCAAATGCCTTTTCTCTGCATGTAAGCAATTACGACCTTCCAGGTTGGTACATTAAGATACAATTCTGGGTATATACGCAGTTGTGGTTCGCCTATTTTCCATTTGACTTCTCCCTTTAGAAAACAGTTTCAGTATGAAATTTTGAAAGTTTACTGATATTTCTAATTCTCAAAAAAACACATTCAAACGTTAAATGTGGAATAAAACTGATTGTTTGAATGAAATGAAAAAAAGCAAAAACAAAAAAAAGCGGAAAAAGTAACGGAAATCATACTACATACAAATCTTTTAGAGGAGAATTTCTGTGGCATTTTGCAATAAGTGGCGCCAGTCAGACCAATAAATGCGGGAGATGAGATAATACTTGTGATTCGAGGAAAATTATGATAGACGTTATTCTTTCCAAGAAGAGGAATTGTACTCAAACTTTTTACACTAACTGTATATACATATTTTAACGATCTGATACACATTGAACTCATGATATTCGAAGAAAAATTGTATCTGAACTTATGAACCGAACACTCAACAAAAAAAGAAACAAAAACAAATGTAACTCCTGCTTTAAATTCGACAGAAATAATCTATACATAAGCATGTATGTATATACATACATATGTATAAGTACACATGTTTGTGTTGTAGATGTATACATGCATGTACCTCTTACACTTTTCACCTTGTCGGTGGTTAAAACTATTTTTCCATTCAGTACATCACCACTATAGTACACTGAACCGGGCCGGTCGTACAAAAACTCACACCGTGATGGCATTATTTAGAAAAAAAATAAATATTACTTCGAATAAAATTTAAACATGCAGTTGAAATGCATGAATTTAAGTACAAGAATCACAATGCCCTCGAACTGAGTCGGAACGACGACTACTTTTTAACTCTGAGAGGGCTGACGAGAATCAACTGGCCTGCCTGGTTTGCAATCAGACATAAAATGACGTAGTCGCCTTTGATATAGTGAACTCGCATGCGCTACGCATGTGTTTACGTCGGTACGAGTTTGTTAGGCTTTCAGAATTTGATTGGGTTAGTGATATCACTGTGTGTATTTGTGTATGTGTATTTTTATGTACATGATTATTTGTTTATGTGCACAGCATTCCTACATCAGCTGTTTTAGGCAGCGGTGGATCTGGCATCATCATTTTGACATACAATTTTGCTCATGTATGTTTATTTACATTTTGTCAGGTGTGAACTGAGAAAGGAATACACATCTAATACGGTTCACATGTGCAAAGTGCACTGAGTTTGCAGCATAGCGCCTGTGTTACATTGGTGCGAGGGAGTGGTGCTACAGTAAGGCGAAAGTCGCTACTATTTCGTTTGCGCTATAAATTATATAGCTAACTCGCAATGAACGTGCTGCATCGGCGGGATTTTTGACAGAGTTTCCTCTGTGTAAAATCAAAATGGGAAATTCATTCTTCATCCATAATTTCTTAAAAACCACATTAACGGTTGCGCGTGTTGCATTATACAAAAATACAAAGTCAAAATAGTAGCCAATCAATATATTTAAAGAAATATGAAATGGGAAATGTTTGTCATGTCAGGATGATTAGAAGCTTTTGTCAAAACCGTCTATCACATCGTCTCGCATGAGATTTATTCAAGTTTTTCGAAATCAGAACAGCGCGAGATGATGTGTACGAGTATATCATAGTGTTTTATCTTAAGGTCCAGCTATAATAGCCGTACGACAACTGAATCATGTCAAAAGCAAATAAAAAGTAATCAGAAGCAGCGTCCAATATCAAAGAGTCCTTATTTGCTTATCGAAACTTAAGGAGAATTCAGCTGTCAACTGACACTATGTAGGATATGCAGAGATATGTACAGAGCGATTCATTTCGCTCCCACGTAAGTATGCAAAAGTGAATCTCTGTTAATACCCTCAACAGCATTGAAACTATTTCCTGAGGCGGCAGGCTAAGAATTAAAACCCAAATAGATAAGGTTATAATAATTTTAGTCAAAATGAATCTGTTTATGTGTCAAAGAGCCGCTGATGGAGGTTTTTCCTTTTTCAGGTCCTTATTTCGACAGAAAGTAGTAGGAAGCAATGTTGAAGTTTGCAAATGATCACATCAACTAGAGCATTCAAAAATGTAAAACGGTGTAAGACAAATGAAATTTGTACTCAAACAGGCGTCCAAAAATGCCTGTTCCTCCTTCATGCTCAGAAAGGAAACACCTTTGAAATTGATCTTTCAGCAAGACAAAGGTTAGAATGCTAAACTTATGGAATAGCCGTCACAGTCTCAGAATAGCAATCCAAGTCCATAGATCCATGTTGATATAATAATAAAATAAAAAGCAACAATTGCAATACTAGGACAGTACTGAACCTTTAAGCCAGTTAGGCTGCCTCCAGTTTCGCAAACTGAGTTTGTTGTGGTCGTTCTTCACTTGTGTGCGCCACCTCAATCGTGGACGTCCTCTGCATTGTCCCACAGAATCATAGTCGAACATTCTTCGGTATAAAACTACGCCTGACAAGGTTCATGTCGCTATTCAGCCCCTGTAGTTTGTGGTCGAATTTTGAGCTCAGAGAAACAGTGTTTAGCAAAAGTAATTCTTTTTTAAGCAGTTTACTGATGTTGTCTCGGTCCCGGAATTAAACTTTTTCATACCAAAGAGATGTCAGAAATTTTGAAGAAAGTCCTGCAAGTTTGTACGAAAATGAATTTATACAAAAAAATATTTCTTTTCCAATCGAAAGCAGATATCTTATTTAGATTTAAAACAGAAAAAAACATTTTTTGTCCTATGGAAAACCATATACTCTTTTACCCGGAATGATCGTGATCCGGCCTTCCGGATAATCGATTTTTTAGAGGTTTAAACAAAGTTGAACAAACAAATAATTTCTTAACAGATTACTTTAATTCACGTCAATTTAACAAAATATATTTCATATATTAGATGTTTCTCCACATTGATTGAATATTAATAAAATACTTCCGGATATTAGAGCTTGCCGGTTATTAGAGTTAATAGAGTTTCACCTGTAATTTAATTCGGAATCGAATTTAAATTTGTTTCCCTCAACTATCTGTCACAAATTTACCCTATAAACTCAGTACAAAAAAATGCCACTAAGCGCTTTGCCAAGTGTCAACACTAGTATCCGTGCGGATACTAAATTAATCCCATAGATGTCGCCGTGCAGGGTTTGTAGCCCAGTTTCACAAACATATCTCGCTCAAAGTTCATTCGCTGTTGCTTGGCTAAAACAGAACCCGTTAAAAGTTTGGAAATAAAAGAGCTTTTCAAAAAGCTTATGTACAAAATGTATAACAGTTTGATAGCTTTGAACTGAATTGAGTAGTTTCAGAATTGATTTCCTCCTCTCAGAGAGAATTCGTAATGTTTAGCATTTGAATTGCAACTTCCTTGAGTCAAAAATGTTTCGAAGAAATTGGAAGATTTTTGAATGTAGGTAAGTTATATTTGGACTAAAAGACTATCTGTGTACACTTGACTAGCTCAAAATTCAGTTTTTTTTTACATTTTGCATTTATTGTCTTCAGGATTCCAATTTTGTTTATGAATTAATTGAAGGGGCAAGTGGAAGAAGGACCTACAGCCATGGACATATAAATAGCACAATCAGAGATAAAAACCGAATGCGCATATTTCTTATCTTATAATTGATATGCATCCTACTTTAACTGATGATGCTGCTAAACCCTATCCTGCTGCACACATCTGGCACGCAAAAGTACCGTTATCAATACGATCTGTTGACACGTGATGAGTTTGGTGTGCGAAGTGATAATTGTGCCTGGACATATAAATAGCACAAGTCGTTGCGTTCAGAATTTCTCCGCGAATTATTGAAGTATTTTCTTTGTTTTTATAAAACTGAATATTGATTATTACTTGGTTAGTGAATTATTTGCTAAAATGGGAAGAGGTGTACATTGCACTATAGAAAAAAGATATAATATATACATGTTGTACAAAGACGGTAAAAAAAACAGCAGAAATTGCTAAAATAATAAATAGTTCAAGGAAAATGATATATAATGCCATTAAATTGGTAAAGGAAGACGAGGTTCACCTAAATGAAAAAAAAAAGGAAACCGAAACCAAGGAAAACGACCGTTTCAATTGATAGAGCCATTGTCCGAAAATGCAAGAAGGATCCCTTTAAGTCTTCTCGGCAAATTGGAAATGAAATTACAGAAGAATTTAATGTTGATATATCGAGCAGATTAGTCAGAAGGAGAATAAATGAAGCACAATTATTTGGACAAGTAAGTAGGAAGAAACCACTCTTGTCAAAAAAAAATATTCGAAAACGCCTGATTTTTGCAAGAGACCACCAGAATAAGACTCTACAGTTTTGGAAACGAGTGATGTAGAGTGATGAAACTAAAATTAACAGAATTGGACCAGATGGCAGGACAATTGTTCATCGTCCAAAAGGCCAAGCTCTGAACCCTAGATACACCCAAAAGACTATAAAACATGGTGGAGGGAGTGTTATGGTCTGGGGTGCTTTTTCCTGGCATGGTGTAGGGCCCATTGTTAAAATAGATGGAAAAATGGACAGATTTCAATATTTGGATATATTGAAAAATACGATGGAGCCGTATACTTTTGAGTTTACGCCAGTTCATTGGATATTCATGCAGGACAATGACCCCAAGCACACTGCCAAAATAGTAAAATATTGGTTTTCGCAAGAAAACATCCATGTTTTGGATTGGCCAGCGCAGAGTCCCGACCTTAACCCAATTGAAAATTTGTGGAATGACGTTAAGGTAAAAATTGGGCAACAACATTTTAAAAATAAGGATGAACTCTGGGATGGCATAACAGAAGCTTGGTATTCTATCTCGAGGGAACTTGTTGAAAGTATGGGGCGTAGGTGTTTGGAAGTAATTAAAAATTCTGGCTATAGTACAAAGTACTGAAAGGGTAAACTATAAAACAGAAACATTTGAAATAATATTTTGAATTTTACTTAATTTTCTTTCAGATATCCAGTTTTGTGCTATTTCTGTGTCCAGGCAAATTTCACGTTTATTATTTTCTTTCTCTTCGACTCTTTTTTTTATGTATAGTAACACGAAGTTTTTATATTAATTACACTCATCATTAACAGCATTTTAAAATAAAATGAAGTTTATTATTATTTTTAAAATATTGTTTGATTCAGTGACTTTTTAATTTTGGTAACAAGGTTTGTGCTATTTATGTGTCCATGGCTGTATGTTTGGAGATAATCGCTGATTAAGATTTACTACTGGTAATTTGCCTTTGTATGCACCACGATGAACAATATTTCCCAAATTGTTCGTTTCTTAAAGAAATTCGTTTTTTCTTAAAATTTTAAATTTGTGTAACATACATAGGCCCTTTTCTACTTGCCCGTTCAATTAATTCCAGTAGAAAAAAATTAGAAAAATTAAAATGATGTCGAATATAGAAATTTAGACATTTACTGAAATAGTCTGAGGATTTTAATAAAACAACAAAAGTATCGCAAAAATGAAACAGTTGTGTGTAGTACCTGCCCAGTAGTTTGTATGGTAACCAAAATAATCAAAATTCCCTTGATATCTTTCCACATGTGTTTTCAGGCCCCCTTAGGCTGAACCCACACCGGATTTGACAAAATGTCGAGTCTCTTGAGTGGTTGCCGAAAATACATTGCTTCGCATTGGACCAACACCCACCAAATGAGACAAACGTGTCTCGGATGATCCTCGTTGCCGATTATTGCGCACGTGTTTATGGTGCAACACGCACAGCATACGACAGAGCAAAAAGACAACGATGGGACAGAAAAACATGCTCGTTGACTATAGCTGGAGTTTTGTCTTTCAAAAACAAAATTTCCTTACTGTTTTGTTTTTGTACTGAAGTCATTTACTTTAGGATTTCTGCTGAAAATGGATGTAGATGCAGATACATTGATGTTTTTAATAGAGACAATAAACCTAATTAGGTGCAAGTATAATAGACATTGAAAGAGAATTACTGAAGTATCTAGAAGTACACCCATTACAAATAGTGGCCTCTCGGTTCATACAGAATTTTTTTCATTTATTCGTTTATATTAATGTCGCCTTCCAATATGATATTATACACTTGTGCCAGCGCTTCTTCCAATACTCGAAACACTTCTCAAACTCGATCTTTGGGATAGCCTTTAGCTTTTTCAGCGATGCGCTTATAATGTCTTTTATGCTTGTAAAACGACGGCCCTTTAAGGTTTTCTTAACTTTTGGAAAAAGGAGAAAGTCATACGGAGCCATATCTGACGAATATGGAGGCTGGGGCAGCGTTATAGTGTTGGTTTTGGCCGAAAATTCAAAAACAAGCAAAGAGGTGTGAGCAGGTGCAATTTTGGAACAAATTTTATTGCCACGAGTTTCATATTGAAAACATTCGAAAAAAATCTATGACATGAGCCAATCGATATGCCAACATCATCAGGGACTTCGCTGATTGTGATTCGGCGATGGTTCATAATCATTTACTTCACTTTTTCCACGTTTTCATAGGCTATTTATGTACTGGGGCGTACGGGTCGTTCGTCATCTTCAAGGTCTTCACGGCTATCTTGGAAATGCTTATACCACTCGAAAACTTTTGTTTTACTCACAGCAGTAGTAAATTTTGTTCATTCATTTTCAAGAATGAATTTCATTTAAGAGCTTTTCGTGTGCATTCTGGGGTCATAGCCTTTTTCCTAGATGAAACTTCATTCTGCCATACGTCGCAACGTCGAGTGACTGTAATTTTGTTTTCACGCCATTGGCATCAATTTCAAAGAAAACGGAGCGTAAAAAAAAACTAAATTAAAAGCCTTTTGTTATTGTTGAAAACACTTTTTTTGTTTTATTTTGTGATACTAAATTACTTCATTTTTAGTACAAGTTTCTAAAGAAATTAATTTTAAACTTTGCTTATGTTTTAGCGATTAATTTAATTAACTAAAATTTTGTTTACCGATATCTCTGTTCAAATGTATCTAACACAAAAACTGTAAAAATTCACCGCATTTCAAAATATATCCTCAATGTTTCAAAAAAAAAAATGTTCCAAAATCCATGACTTCACCTATACGGGAGCAACCCTCAAATTGACTGACTTTTAAAATTGCGTGCATGGAAAAGGTTTTCTAGTACCTAATTCGAAAATTTCATGCCGATATCTTCATAAATGTAGGAAATAAAAAATGTGACAGACAGGCGGACGGGCACATTGAAACTATAGGCATCCTGCTTTAGTGAACGGAACATTAAAAAAATACAAAAAAAGCTGCACCAAGGCGTATATTGTTTTTTTGGCCTAGAGAAACGAATTGAATGCGAGCTTAAATCTGGCGCCAACTGGAAACCGTCCTTTAAACAGGAAAACACGATCTGAAGGCATTTATTATGCACTTTTATATCTTTTCCACGATTTTTACAATTATTTAAGACACCTGCTATCTAGTCTTAAATGTAAATGCAAGTTAAATGGTTACACACATATTTAATATTGTGTCCATTACTTTTATTGCTTACAAGGGTATTTTATGTACTAAAAATGCAGAAGGAACAAAAATACAAAAATACAAAAGTGCTTGACGGTGGAAAGAGGAAGCACCGAGCGTAAGCCTTTCCGTTTCGTTTTAACAACCAGCACAAAGGTGGTGAATTTTTCAGGAATAAAAAAATTCATAACTGCTTTAAAGCGCGACAAGCAACAAAGCAATAACTTTGTAACAGGTGTCCCACAATTGCGGGTAATCGCATGTACTATTAACAATTCATCAAAAATGTACACGTACACACTGCACATACACTTTTCTTGGTTTTTCATAACATTGGTCCTCAAGAGTAACCATCTGTGTTCTGGTTATGTGGCGATGTATTCTTTGAATATTTTTACCGACGTGGATTTGCATGTTTAGTACCACACAAACGCAAATGTGGACATGCACGACGATCATATTCGTTATTAACTTCATGGAGAGAGGAGAATCCACAAGCAGAATTAAACAAAATTATGACAGCTTAGATTCTTTGAATCATTAAAATGGTTGTAAATAGTAATCGTATTCTAAATGCACGTTAAATATAACGTTAAATAATAAAAACGTAAGATTACTGTGCTTACTGTTGCTTTTGAAGTGATGGATTAAGAAGAAAATGATGGCAGTGCGGTTTGAATGTAAGATGCATTAATTAACGTATGCTTAGCGAGACAATTTCTTAATCTTTCTGCTTGTAATTTCCTTTGTTTGCACAAGTAATTAGGTATGATCAAAGAGACTGGATTTGATTCAAAAAAGGATATTATGTCTTCTGTTCCAATGAACAGATCGGCTTAAAGCAAGGTCACGAGGGGGCTCTCATTAAGCGTAAAATCAGGAAAATAATTCATTAAAAATAACCCTGCGACAGATAAATGAGACCGATTCTATTTGGCATTGTAGAAGCTTTCGATTTTTTATGACATAATTCAACTTTGCTAAATTTGTCCAAAGTATCGTCATAAATTGACACACCTCAATAGAATTGACTGGTGTACCTCAAGGTTGAGTCATTGGACCAGTGAACACTTTGCATACAATAGATTTTAAAACGCTACGCGCTATATGACATACAAGAGACGCAAAGCTCGAAATTGTGAAGGACAAATTTGGGGACCGTGATCATGCGACACCAATCGATTATTTTCTTTGGACTGCGTTAAGTTTGTAGGAAACGCCAGAGTTGTAAAAGAATGCATAATTTGGGAATTCATTTGGGAATGCATTATTTTACAACTCTACTAACCACAAATCAACTTTCAACAGTCAAATGACAACATTCATCTCTGACAGTGTTTATGAAATCTCGGTCCAATATATGCGGCATTATTCCGGAAATAGAGTCTCGAATATTAGCCTCGAGCTCAACGTGGATAGCAGAGTTGTAAAAGAATTAAATCTTTTTTGATCGTAATTCTATTCAATTCATCCAAAATCATTTGAAGTCATTTTGGTAAAAATGACTGAGATTTAATAAAACTATGTCATCATTCTTCGGAACTCAGTGACTAATGCATTCAATTTTTGTTGACTAAACTTGCAATTTTATGATTGCAATCATAGACTTTATTTAAGACTTAAAAAAAAAAGAATGCAATCACTATCCATTTAGCATCGAAAGATTGCATTCTTGTTTTTTACTATTCAATTGAATGCAATCAATTATGAATTCATTAATTCTTTCGCATTCTTTTAAATTTTTTGGGAATTTTTAACAAATATTTATATTTTTTAGCATGTTTGTCGGTACACCAGTAGTATAAACACCATACCCCCCCATCCGCTAAAAAAAAAAATTAATAAGAAATATACATATACAGTCAAAATCGGTTATAACGACTGTTTTCCATCCACTTGGAAAGTGACCAGAAGAATAAGACAGTTGAAAAAGCTTACGCAGTGGTTTTGCCAGCACAGAAGAACACCTCTTCAGAAGTATCGGGGGCATACCATCCGGACTAGCGGATTTATGCACGTTGAGATCTTTAAGTACTCTTGCAACTGTACGTGTGCGGAAATGGATTTGTCCCATGCTCTCAAGTACAGAAGGAAACAAAGTCGAATCTTGCAGCGTTGAGCTGGCCGCAAAATACGCAGCAAGCAGATTGTCCTTGTCTAAAGAGCTGACAGCTGGAATGTCATTGCAAATGAGCGTGGAATTGAAGACGAGGCTTAATTCTTTATGTTTTTAACAAATGACCAAAAGTTTTTGCTACCCTTCGACATTGTAGCACTCTTAGCCCCAACTATTGGTCATATGAGAATTTCACATGTCTTATTAGGGCATTCCACTCATTTTTGGTCTGTTTAATCTTTTTCCGGTATTCCTCAGTAGGGTCGGCTTTGTAAGTCCGGAAATTCAACTCCCTCAACCTGACCTCTTTGCAGCTCGAGTCATACCACGCATTTGCTTTGGGTTTGATACTCTTCACTCTATGAGGAATGAAGGATTTTATACCCAGCTGAATGATTTTCGTGATCGTATCAGCAGCGGCATCCACGTCACTATCGAGTAAACATAGTGACCAGTTAAAATTCCTAAGGAAGCCGTTAAGGTCGTTCCAATTGGCTTTTTCGTATAGCCATACTATTCTCTTAGGAATTAGCTGATACGACACAGTGGTCAGACGAGCCTACAGGCGACAATATGTCCTAGGTGTTGGCGGAATGATCTGCAATGTCAAATTATTTACCTCAGCGAAGATCTCAACATACCGTCCTTCGGGTGTTGTCTGGCCTGAATGTCGAAGCCAAGTAGAATTGTGTACATTGTGTACATCGCCCGCAATGATACACAGACAACTCCAGAGTCAATAGTTTTTACAGATTTATGTAAGTGAATTTTTCGAAATTTCGATCTAGTCGTTGCCAACGTCGGGAGCAAATACTCATATACCATGCCATTTTGTCGCTGCAAAAAGTCAATGGCCTTTGCAATTGGGGATAGGAGCTGAATATAGTAGCATATAGAAATACATACGTATATTTCTTAATCATTTTATTTTTAGGAGGGGAGAGTGGGGGTGTTTTTATACTACTGGTGTACCGATAAACATGCTAATAAATATAAATATTTGCTAAAAATTTCCAAAAAAATTTAAAAAAATGCAAAAGAATGCAAATGAATGCAAAATAATGAATGAATTCATAATTGATTTCATTCAATTGAATAGTAAAAAAAAAGAATCTTTCGATGCTAAATGAATGGTGGTTGCATTCCTTTTTTTGAAGTCTTAAATTAAGTCAATGATTGCAATCAAAAAATTGCATTCATAAAAGAATGCAATCCAAAATAATTGTATTCTTTTACAACTCTGGTGGTTAGTACGTTTTGCCATTTTATGATGAATAGATTAATGCCAGAACAACGCCTGCAAATTGTGCAAACTTATTTTGAAAACCATGGTTCGGTTTTGAGGAGATAACGAATGAGTCGATTCGCCATCGTGCACTGCAATTGGTGCTTTGCTCAACCATTTTGTGGAAAATTTTACAGAAATATTTTGGCTTAAAAGCTTACTCGTATAAGATCCAGCTTGCTTGTGCGAGAGTTGAATCCTCGTGAGTGGGCCGAAAACATGATTCAGCTTGATCTTCATTTCCAACGCAAACATTTCATCGATGAGGCCCATTTTTGGTTAAATGGATATATAAACAAGTAAAATTACCGAATTTGGAGTAAAGAAAAGCCAGTAAGCCAGAAATTTCTGACTTCATCGTTCCTCGTGATGAAGAACATGCAACACGGCACGCGCCATCATCAATTTATTGCGGGAAACATTTGCTGAGAGCATAATTTCGCGTAATGGACCTGTGAACTGGCCTCCATGATCCTGTGATCTCACAATTTTAGATAACTTTCTTTTGGGCTACACTTTCTGCGAGGTGGCCTTGATGCCCATGCGAGGTGGGCAATAAGTACACTTTCTGCGAGGTGGCCTTAATGCCCATGCGAGGTGGGCAATAAGTACACTTTCTGCGAGGTGGCCTTAATGCTCGTGCGAGGTGGGCAATGAGTACATTTTCTGTGAGGTGGCCTTAATGCTCGTGCGAGGTGGGCAATAAGTACACTTTCTGCGAGGTGGCCTTGATGCCCATGCGAGGTGGGCAATAAGTACACTTTCTGCGAGGTGGCCTTAATGCTCGTGCGAGGTGGGCAATAAATACATTTTCTGTGAGGTGGCCTTAATGCTCGTGCGAGGTGGGCAATAAGTACACTTTCTGCGAGGTGGCCTTAATGCTCGTGCGAGGTGGGCAATAAGTACACTTTCTGCGAGGTGGCCTTGATGCCCATGCGAGGTGGGCAATAAGTACACTTTCTGCGAGGTGGCCTTGATGCCCATGCGAGGTGGGCAATAAGTACACTTTCTGCGAGGTGGCCTTAATGCTCGTGCAAGGTGGGCAATAAGTACACTTTCTGCGAGGTGGCCTTAATGCTCGTGCAAGGTGGGCAATAAGTACACTTTCTGCGAGGTGGCCTTGATGCCCATGCGAGGTGGGCAATAAGTACACTTTCTGCGAGGTGGCCTTGATTCCCATGCGAGGTGGGCAATAAGTACACTTTCTGCGAGGTGGCCTTAATGCTCGTGCAAGGTGGGCAATAAGTACACTTTCTGCGAGGTGGCCTTGATGCCCATGCGAGGTGGGCAATAAGTACACTTTCTGCGAGGTGGCCTTGATGCCCATGCGAGGTGGGCAATAAGTACACTTTCTGCGAGGTGGCCTTGATTCCCATGCGAGGTGGGCAATAAGTACACTTTCTGCGAGGTGGCCTTAATGCTCGTGCAAGGTGGGCAATAAGTACACTTTCTGCGAGGTGGCCTTGATGCCCATGCGAGGTGGGCAATAAGTACACTTTCTGCGAGGTGGCCTTGATGCCCATGCGAGGTGGGCAATAAGTACACTTTCTGCGAGGTGGCCTTAATGCTCGTGCGAGGTGGGCAATAAGTACACTTTCTGCGAGGTGGCCTTGATGCCCATGCGAGGTGGGCAATAAGTACACTTTCTGCGAGGTTTCCTTGATGCCCATGCGAGGTGGGCAATAAGTACACTTTCTGCGAGGTGGCCTTAATGCTCGTGCGAGGTGGGCAATAAGTACACTTTCTGCGAGGTGGCCTTAATGCTCGTGCGAGGTGGGCAATAAGTACACTTTCTGCGAGGTGGCCTTAATGCTCGTGCGAGGTGGGCAATAAGTACATTTTCTGCGAGGTGGCCTTGATGCCCATGCGAGGTGGGCAATAAGTACACTTTCTGCGAGGTGGCCTTAATGCTCGTGCGAGGTGGGCAATAAGTACACTTTCTGCGAGGTGGCCTTGATGCCCATGCGAGGTGGGCAATAAGTACACTTTCTGCGAGGTGGCCTTGATTCCCATGCGAGGTTGGCAATAAGTCCACTTTCTGCGAGGTGGCCTTAATGCTCGTGCGAGGTGGGCAGTAAGTACACTTTCTGCGAGGTGGCCTTGATTCCCATGCGAGGTGGGCAATAAGTACACTTTCTGCGAGGTGGCCTTAATGCTCGTGCGAGTTGGGCAATAAGTACATTTTCTGCTAGGTGGCCTTAATGCTCGTGCAAGGTGGGCAATAAGTACACTTTCTGCGAGGTGGCCTTGATGCCCATGCGAGGTGGGCAATAAGTACACTTTCTGCGAGGTGGCCTTGATGCCCATGCGAGGTGGGCAATAAGTACACTTTCTGCGAGGTGGCCTTGATGCCCATGCGAGGTGGGCAATAAGTACACTTTCTGCGAGGTGGCCTTGATTCAAATGCGAGGTGGGCAATAAGTACACTTTCTGCGAGCTGGCCTTGATGCCCATGCGAGGTGGGAAAAAGTACACTTTCTGCGAGGTGGCCTTGATACCCATGCGAGGTGGGCAATAAGTACACTTTCTGCGAGGTAGCCTTGATTCCCATGCGAGGTGGGCAATAAGTACACTTTCTGCGAGGTGGCCTTAATGCTCGTGCGAGGTGGGCAATAAGTACACTTTCTGCGAGGTGGCCTTGATGCTCGTGCGAGGTGGGCAATAAGTACACTTTCTGCGAGGTAGCCTTGATGCCCATGCGAGGTGGGCAATAAGTACACTTTCTGCTAGGTGGCCTTAATGCCCATGGGAGGTGGGCAATAAGTCCACTTTCTGCGAGGTGTCTTTGATGCCCATGCGAGGTGGGCAATAAGTCCACTTTCTGCGAGGTGGCCTTAATGCTCGTGCTAGTTGGGCAATAAGTACACTTTCTGCTAGGTGGCCTTGGTGTCCATGCGAGGTGGGCAATAAGTACACTTTCTGCGAGGTGGCCTTGATACCCATGCGAGGTGGGCAATAAGTCCACTTTCTGCGAGGTGGCCTTAATGCTCGTGCGAGGTGGGCAATAAGTACACTTTCTGCGAGGTAGCCTTGATGCCCATGCGAGGTGGGCAATAAGTACACTTTCTGCTAGGTGGCCTTAATGCCCATGGGAGGTGGGCAATAAGTCCACTTTCTGCGAGGTGTCTTTGATGCCCATGCGAGGTGGGCAATAAGTCCACTTTCTGCGAGGTGGCCTTAATGCTCGTGCGAGTTGGGCAATAAGTACACTTTCTGCTAGGTGGCCTTGGTGTCCATGCGAGGTGGGCAATAAGTACACTTTCTGCTAGATGGCCTTAATGCCCATGCGAGGTGGGCAATAAGTCCACTTTCTGCGAGGTGGCCTTAATGCTCGTGCGAGGTGGGCAATAAGTACACTTTCTGCGAGGTGGCCTTAATGCTCGTGCGAGGTGGGCAATAAGTACACTTTCTGCGAGGTGGCCTTAATGCCCATGCGAGGTGGGCAATAAGTACACTTTCTGCGAAGTTGTCTTGATGCCCATGCGAGGTGGGCAATAAGTACACTTTCTGCGAGGTGGCCTTAATGCCCATGCGAGGTGAGCAATAAGTACACTTTCTGCGAGGTGGCCTTAATGCTTGTGCGAGGTGGGCAATAAGTACACTTTTTGCGAGGTGGCCTTAATGCTCGTGCAAGGTGGGCAATAAGTACACTTTCTGCGAGGTGGCCTTAATGCCCATGCGAGGTGGGCAATGAGTACACTTTCTGCGAGGTGGGCAATAAGTACACTTTCTGCGAGGTGGCCTTGATGCCCATGCGAGGTGGGCAATAAGTACACTTTCTGCGAGGTGGCCTTAATGCTCGTGCGAGGTGGGCAATAAGTACACTTTCTGCGAGGTGGCCTTAATGCTCGTGCGAGGTGGGCAATAAGTACACTTTCTGCGAGGTGGCCTTAATGCTCGTGAGAGGTGGGCAATAAGCCGTGTTATTGCTGATATATGACCTCAATTGCTCGATGAAGTTGTCGAAAATTGGACTTCTCGATTGCGCTTCATTCGAGCATCATATTTAAACAATAACGGCATAAAATTGTCTATTAAATAAAGTTTATGTCATAGACATTAATATTAGCTTCAAGTGTTTTATTTTATATTGAATTTGTATATCTCTAAAATAAACACTTTTTAGAAATAAAATACATTTAATTTGTCTCCAACGCGATGAATGTGGTTCAAAATGACTGCTTTGACATTGAATACCAGTGAAAGTGCGTATTTGAGACCAATTTATTGGTCTACTTCGCGAGATCATAAACTCATCAAAAGTCTTCGTCAATAAATGTGTCGTGTATTATTGTGAGCGTTTAGCACCGTATTTTGTTGAAACCAATGCTATAATGTACGTCAAGGTCAATGGAAACAACAAAGGAACATAAAAATGTGTCCCTGATGTGCTACTAGTTACAAGATCCAGGAAAAAGGCAAATAAACTTATATCACGAAAGGATGACGTATCAAAATATTGTACAGGTAAAAAAGAAGGGTATTGATTTTCTGGATAAACAAGATTTTTCATGTGATTCTTGAAAAACAGGAACAGGAAGCATTCTTTTTCCAAGAAGTATTTTTCAAGAACACGCTCCTAGTAAGCTGATGCATGCATATTTTTTCGGAGGAAGTTCTAAGTATTATATTGTATTATTATGGAAACGGCTCTTTATTTTATTATATTTGAGAACAATTTGTCCCATTACAGAGAGGTACATTTCTTGAAACTTAAGTCAGAGGTTTGCCCTTCGATTTACTAATTTTTAATGGATCTCGTTGTGGAATCGGCTTCCCGTCAAAATCCTTTGTACAGACAACAGATTGTATTTCATCAATCTAGAAAAAGATTCATTTTTTAGAACAGAAATTAATTTGAACAGTCAATAGTAAGAAGAAAGGTAAAACCCTGTGAGAGATGTGGTACGGTAAGAAAGCTGAAAAGGGCATATTCATGTGCTATGCAGGGAACACACTAATGTTCGGACTAGGACGTTACAAGGAAATTGAAAGTGTGTTACTTAGAGACACAAATAACAACGAACGCCAAAATAGGCCAGATAGTTCTTTATGCAAATCAGGAGTTTTTTCAGCCTTCAGCCGGTTCATGCAAACCCGATAAACACCAAGAACAAGCAGCTGACAACGAATAAAACTGATGACATAAACGGCGATACATGTTCCCTTAAAAGAACTATTATGTAGCTGGACATAAAACTGTTGATTCGAGTATATGTAGGAAAACATGCATTTCTTCTCGGGGTGACCCAACAAGTTACGGGAATGCAATTGCTTGTAAGGATGTGATTCATTGGGAAACAGCCATGGCAGAAAAGGGGATTGGGATATGGTTTCATGCCCATTGAATTGAAGTAGTTATTTAAGCCGAAGGACTTGGGAGTGAATAGAGAGTAGAAATACAAATCTTGGTTGGTTATTTCAGTTTATGGGCGTAGAATACAGAGATATTCTCAATCCGGTGGCGAAGTTCACCTACATACATGTCATACTTGCTGTTGCGGCTTATAGAGGGCCCTCACTTTCGATGTAAATACGTCAAATAGGCTTCTGTGCGTGAGGAAACATATGAATATTCATTTCATTTCATTTTTATTTATTTCATTTATTTATTTATATTCCACAAGCTTAAAAAATAATGATAAATCGGGGAGAGTGTGCAAGTTAAGAAAGCGTGGACTGAAGCAGGAGTGTTTCTAATGGCCTGAAGGAGTTTAGCTTAAAGACGAATAAATCGAATCATTTATCACCAAAAGGGCTGTACAAGGATAATGGGCTTTTTACGATAAAAAGGGTGATGCAAAATTAAGTGAATTTCTACAGACACATTGGAAAATGCTTCTTTTGGATGCCCTGAAAACGAAGGCATGGAACTGGCAAGAAAATCGAATAGGCAACTCATATCGCCCAGGCTATTTCTTCGGAGAGAATTTGGAAATTAATTCATATGAAATCTTGCAATCCTTTATCAATCTATTGAAATGCGGAATTCTTTCGGTATTGAAGAAATAACTGAACAATTAAGATACAAATAAGGTGAAAAATCCGGCGTTCCGTATACACACGATGAGCGGACCGGGCGTCAACCAACATGTCTCTCCAGCGTGAACCTATACTAGGTGTCTACAATTTCTCATACCAACGTGATTAAGGTCCCTTTCAATTTGTGTGCGCCACCTAAAACGTACTCTGTTGAACTGAATTGAATTGAAGAGAATGAGGAGTGACTATACAATCACATAGCACTACGGCCACAATAGATCTATTGTGCCCCCTTTTGTTTCTCTAGGACTTCAGAGCTACCTTGAGAAATTTTATGATTTCTTTGGTTGAAATGTCCTGATAGTCTGTTCTTGTTGATGTGAATCTGCTGTTTATTTCACATCTGCTTGGGGTCAGATTTGGACACTCGACTAATAGGTGTTCCATGGTCTCCTTTGATTGTCCACAGTGTTTTCTGTGCTGCTGTGCCCTATTTTGAGTAGGTGATAGTTGCATTAGAAGAGGCCATACTATTCTGAGGTCAGACTTGTTAAGATTTAGAGCGTCTTTACTTCTTCTGGGACCATCCCTCATGATTTTTTTGGAGTACGTAAGTCCCTCCTGCTTGTTCCAGAATTCGATGCGGCATTTGTTTGTCCAGTTGTTTATACGTTGTTGTATGCCAGCATCCCCTGTTACGTTGTCTTTCTTACTCTAAAATGCATTCTAGTGGTACGAGGAATCAAAGATATAAATATAATATGCAAAGAAGAATGAATGTTCTCTCCACAAAACAATGATTTGCAAATTCTACGAAATTTACAGCAAATTGACTAAAACCTGATCAATTTCGTATTCTTACTTCCGCTATAGGAGATATAGGGCGCAGCAGGATTGATTGCTTCAGAAGGTAATGAGGTTTTAGGAATGAGGTAATGATGTAATGAGGTTTTAGGGAAAAGACTTTTCATTGAGTCTGAACATCCAATTGGAATAAACATAAAAAAACTGACCTCAAAAATTGCTGGTAGAAACATACAGATCAACGCAGAGAACTGTTTGGCGCCGGTAGTATTTTGTCAGAAGAATTTAAATGACACAACCGGTTTGTAAAAAGATCTTAAATTTTAGATTAAAATTTTATTTTTAAGCCCCGTTTCTTACGCTATTCGTCAGATAGTGTGCATTTTCCTATGTGATTGAGTATTCACATTTTGACAATAAAGAGGGCCTTCTGTCGAAAACCTTGTCATGGTTCTTGATAAAATTTATTTGATTACATTCGCAAAGTAAAAATGTCAACTTAAACTAAGAGGGAAACATTCATCAGCAAAATTCACTGCGCATCACTACACAATTTTCATTAATTTTGTACAATATACTCACAATACAACTGAACCTACTAACTTATGAACACATATGTGCATACATATGTACATAGGCACATACATATATTGCTTTTTTGGGTCGAATCTGTTAAAAGCCATACCCCTGAAAACTGCCTTTCTATTCCAAATTCATGCAAATTGAAATATTCATTATTGTGAATGCTCTTAAAGCATTTAGAAAATAAAATTTTCCTTTGTATGTCTACTGGTGACATACAGTCTTTAAATATTTTCATCCCTAGATGTCAGATAAATTGCTTGGTTTATATAAAAAAATACTGGACAGTGACTGAAATAAGTCGAGAGAACGAAGGCAAATATCCCGGTTAGTTAGAATTTTTATAAGCTCATGTCATGAAATTTTTACTGAGCTTATGAAGTAACAAATTGCGGATACTTTCAAGTACTCATTTTAAAAGTGTTTATATTACTCAGCTAGTATACGGTTCTGTATAAGGTTCCTTATTAATTTTGCTTGTGAATTCTTGCTTTTGTGTAATAGAGTGAATTCCGTGATTTATTTCTTGGCTTTATATTAAATCTTGAGTAAGTTTTGAGGAATCACATTTTTAAAAAATAAATTTTTTATATTACAATTTTATAGTTTAGATATACATATATACAAAAATACATTTTGGGGAATTTGTAAATATGGTGGCTACAAGCCACAGTGGTAACGAGAGACAAGTTTTGGGTCAATCAACAAGAGGTGTCATTTTAATTCAATAGAAAACCGCAATATTTTTATTAAGAGTAATAATATCTTTAAGGTTTCGTCTACAATAATCGGAGCCATACTCGTTTCAAGTTATAAATGTGGGGTGGGTCAAATAAGCTCTATCAAAATTTATTTAACATAAGAAACAATTCTTTTGCATCAACTCATTGGGATGCATTGTTAGGAAGTAATAGGTTGAAACGAATGTGCGAGATCCACTGAGACTCGTGTTAAGTTGTCAATTTAAGCAACGAATTTATGGGAACTTTAAATCGATATTTTGATATTTTCCTCCGTAATGCTTTCGATCAGATCTACGAAACTGCGTTTTCAGCACCTGATTCCGAAATGCTGTGCCGATATCCTTATAAATGAAGCGAATAGAAAAGTGCGGCATAAAGATGGTTATAATTATAATAATAATAATAATCTATCAAAAGTCATTACAATGATAGTTTGATATTGACAATGGTGCGACCACTTCTTGTTAAATGAATGACTTTCAACCCAAACCTACGAAATCTAAATTGAAATTGCTTGAGAATTTATACGCAAACAATCAATGCGCGGTCTAAACACTGACTCCACCTACATACACTAACTTAAACGATGCTGTAATTTTGTACCACTGGTCATAAACACTGAGCACCTGTCTGATAGTAATTGCAAGGTTTTGAAAGTACTTTATTGTTTCGGTATGACGGTAGTCAGATTGGTTGGTGTCTACCTTTAGAACTCAAGTTGTGGAAGGAATTTTTCGAGCAATCAAACAGTGCAGTACGATGTTGCATTTTTGCGGTCTCCCTAAAAAAGCAAAATACACTTCCAGTTTTGGGAATCATGTGGGATGAGAAACTGAAATTCAGACAAAATAGCGATGAACTCAGCATAGAAGAGAATTACTGAAAGGGGAATTTTCGTTTTTACGCTCGTTTTCATTGCGGTTTCCGCTAACTTTGTTTCATGTTACTCCTCGCAAGCCTCATTATTAGTTATATATATTTTTGTTTGTATCTGAGTGATTCTGGAAAGCAACAGACACATGGATTCAACCAACTCGAAGAAAAGGTATTGAAAACCACATGCGGCATGCTGAAAAGTTATCATTCATTAAACCAATATGAAACCAACCGGCTGTTTCACTAACGCAGAAACTATGTATGTACATATGTATACACACATTGGATTATTTCCAAGTTGAGTAAAATTGTGGTTTAGAAATATCATTTAGTGAAAACCAGTTCATTTTGTGCATAAGTGAGTCATCTTTGACCATAAATTGCTATAATGTGAGAAGCATAAATAGTATTGTGATAGCATCTAAATCTCGGAATAGTTTGTGTGAGAATTCCAAAGAATGAAACTTCCGACTGTCTTCAATTTGATTACAAACGGCAAATGACAGAAAACGACTTAGGAATCATTTTTAACTGACATCCCAGACCTAATCCTTCTGAGAATACAGAACTATTGATTATTCTCGATTGTGGTGGTTTTACCATGACCACCTACAATATCTTTAGAATACCCAAAATGTATAGCAATATCCTTTGGTAGATGTCATCAGCAGACTTGTCAGTCATTCAGTTGGTGACTCATTACCTTTATCAAATCACAAATTTATAGGCATAGTTGTTAGCTAAACTTCTGTACAATGCCCACTTCCTGGATTTGTATTAATACCATCTGAGGCCCAGCTCGATATTTGTCAATAAATATCACTCACTATGACGAATGTTGTCTCGTTTATGCCAAAAGCAATGAACGTGAAACAAACACATCAAAGCCGTGCCTAGAACGAGCGAGGCAGAGTAAGTCCAATCGTAAATACAAAGAAATATTTTGTGAATTATCCTGCATCCTTGCATAATCCATAATCATACACGCCCCAGCAGACATTCACAATGGCATGAGAACATGAACTTTCTTAGTGGAGCTGGCACTGCTAAGCGAATAGCCATATAATACAAATGAATTTTGCACATAGTGATAGCTTCGACTGTGAAATTTATTGGATTCCGAAAGATAGGGACATCCACGCTTTTGTCTTTCAACCAGAACCCAGCCATTGACAGGGACACACATTCATCACTATAAGTGGAAGCCATATATTATTTACAATCCTTTCGAGAAAGCCATGCGTACGAACTACTAAGACAAAGGTGATCCATCAAACGGTTTAAATAGGTTTTATTGGTGTACTATCAAGAGCCCTATAAATGGCAGCAATGTGCAGTAGCTTCACAGTGGAAGCAGTAACTGTAGATGACAGATTGTTACGAGCAATATATTTATGCACGTGCGTACGTTGAATGCATATATTCACCAGTTTCCTGATTCAAAAGAATTTTTGAAGACCTTATTAAGACCCATGTTGTAATACATGGACTTATGCTTAAGTATATCTGTCAACGATAATAAAATGGACAATAGCCCGCTGAGGCAAATTGGTTACAAGCAAGGAACAAAAAATGCTTTTTAGATAAGAGCCAAGCCTTCGCTGCGGGGATGGTTCTGATTATTTATCTCATCTATTATATTAAAGAAGCGAAATTGGGAACATTTTTATGACTCTTCTATTACAATTCATTTAACGCAGACCACGAAGGGCGATTTACAACTTTCGTAGATAAGATTGGTATCGAATATTTTGGAAAGCTGTTCCTGATAAAGATTTGGCTTCTGAAATGCCAATAAAAGCAAATATCCTTGACCGTTTGTGGATGTGAATATTATCTGAGTATGTTATGAAACAAGATTTTAACATAACACTAGTGGATCTATGTAAAATTAGGAATGCAACTAGAACGGCATCACACAACATATCGATATCTTATAAACATATTTTTAAGTCCTTAATTTCCATTCGTATTTTTCTATAAGAAAACTTATTCTTAACATATTTTACAGTATTTGATTTTCAACAATGTCCAGGCTCACATCGGAAATTCAGATTCGTATGTCGGTGGTTGTCCTTCAAGGAGTTTATACGACCACCGCGAGCACATTTGCAGTGATCAATTTGGAGGCCCTTTGGAGCTAATCTTCCACCACTTTTCCATTCATATGGAGATTTACACCATTTCCGGCCTTTTCCTTCAACAGCTGTTTGAACAGGTGTGTGGTTTATGGCACCATCTTCTTGGAACCACATGTAAATGATAAAAAGACCATATAATTTTGGCCAAAAATAGTCCTTCAACATGGCAGGATACTTAAGACCATTGACCACTACATGTTATTTCGACGAAAAAAACGGTCCAATCACTCCACCGGCATGAAATCCAAGCCACACGATTTTTTTTGTGTGGACAGCTTTTTTTGTTTCTGTCAAATAGCGCATATTTTGCCTATTGACGAAATCATTAAGCTTAAATTGAACTCATCGCTAATGATTTTTTCCAGTGAAATTCAGAATACACAGCCCAATTGGAGAAATAGTAAATAGTCTCAATTCTTGAGATAATTTTGACTTTTAAAGGCGTAGGTGTAGGCCAAGACTGGGCTGGGAATTGATTTAGCTCAGTTTGAACTAAGGCATTTAAGGCCGCTAATTGATTGCTGTGGCGTAGTGGGTATGTGCATCGACTCCTACGCACTAGACTTTCAGTCTAGCTTCAATTCCCAGCACAGAATAAAATGGTGCCGTGTGCAATAGCGCCGATTTTCAGAATTCGACTGACTTCTGAAATTAGTATATCCGTTTTCAGCGCAGTCGCGTGAGTAATTTTACTTACATATATGGAAAAAGGAGATTTTTTTTAAATTAATTACTCAATTCCCTGCTTGGCCGCATGTACTCCTAGGATTTGAAGAAGTCGCAAGTTTGGGTGTATCCATTGTTTCATTATATCCATGTTTCGCATCGGTTTAAAGAAACTATGTACGTACACCCAAGCCCGCACTTACTCAAAATCCTGCATGTGGCCAAGCACTAGGCCAGCATACACCTCCATGCGTATGTCGCCTTTGCATTCCACAGCTGGATTATCAAAGAACGGATTAATATTAAACGCCATTATCATTTGAAAACAACAAACAACTGAAATAACATCAGGTCTAGTCGCAAGCAACAAAACTCATTACGGTAAAATTGAACTTGTTTATTTCATTTTCACATAATTTGATATTTTGATATTTATCATTTCTTAATGCTTACGCCGAGGTCTCCAAAACTGCGTTTTCAGACCTTCAAAATTCGTTTTTGGCCAATATTTCAAGTCACAATGCTTGAAATTTTTTAAATTATAGTACTGAATAAAGCCAAGTTTTTGTGAATTTTTCAGATTTTTAAACACTTTAGTTTAGAAATGGGAAGGAGGAAGTATCAAAAACGACTTTGGACTCCGATAATTCTCAAACTGTACTTAATCGAAAAGTGCTAAAGCAAAGCTCTACGTCATTGTAAGAGAACTGTCGAGCGTGGTCTCAAAAAACCGCTGTGACACCCAACTGGATGTATGGATCCACGATGTGTTCTACGATCTGTAAAAGCAATACCATTAGCTTGAGGACCAAGCTGCGATTGTTCCGCTCCAACGTAGATTCGGTGATGGTTTATGGGTGCAGTACCTCGAAGGTATAATAATGGTCTCCATTATCACGCGAAAGCTGCAATTGTTCTTAAAGAAATGTTTACGAAACAACTTTTGGATTTTTTGGATTTTTCTCCAACGAGCAACTTTAAATGGGAAGGGGCTAATAACCTATAGACACTATTATACGTAGGAGATAGAGGCAGTGAATTGGATTTACCTTACGACGCGTAGGCAACATCATTGCAAAGTACGTCATGATCCCTAGGTAATCGTGGTGCATGACAAACGAAGAAAGTTCTTTAGCAATGAGTAGGAGGGAGCTCAATCGCATTGGGCCCACGAGGGTTTAAAGAACATTATTAAAAATAATTACGTGAAAGATATTGGTATACAATAATTGGGCGAATACAAAATTCAATGATAGATTCACTGGTCAAGCCAAGGCAATTGGCTGGTCACCCAACTAAGGAAAAGAATTAGAAGAAAAATTAAGTTATAGAAATCAAGCTCAATCGCAAAAAATTCTTTTAATTAAGTTCAATCCAACTAAATTTGAATCGACCTAGCAGCCATTCACAGATATAACTTGTTGCGGTGAAATACAAATTCAATTCACTTAAATCTACTCCATATATTCTCTCCATTTCCTCCAATTAAAAAAGTTAGAAAAGTTTTGGTGGACCATTGTTTACAACCAAAATAAGAGAAACAAAAATGTGGAGTGTGACGAAAAAAGCACAATTGAAATGAAATGGTGAGAAAGTTCAATCAATCGATTAAAATTACCAAATCAATTAACAAGTTTTCGCCTCCTTTTACTATAGGTAAACCATCCAACAAATCGAACTGGATAACTCACATACATAGCTTCCTGTATAAAACGGACTACAGGTGATAAACTTGTAGAAATCATTACTGTTTGTATATTTATTTTCCTGCATGCAGAGTAGTGCCTCACCTCAAAGCACTTGATGAAAATTGCTTTTAGCATTTATCTTTCTCGGTAATCTATCGAATTAAGCAATGTGGGAAAAGGCATTCAGCAGTTGAGTTGAGAACTTTTCCTCCTCTCCAGATGAAAATTAATGACACAATGTGAAGAGTTTGGTTTCTATCAACTCCAGCAGCTCCAGATGACGATGCTCACGGGCACGACGCTTCAACACAAAACACAATGCCCAACAATATATTGACTACATCCACGAAAAGTTCTTTTCGACCGTTTATCTTTCATAAATAAAATTTCAGATCATTTCTCAAAGTCAAAAGGAATTTAGTGCTAGACTACCTGCTTAAAGTAGGGAATGCACCGAGTTCCATTAATAACGCGATACCGGAGAAGATGCTAGGAAATATTGGAGATTTAAATGAGATAAATAATTTTTCACCTTGAGTTGGTATCTTTGATATGATTATGGTTGTAATGGAAAAATATAATTTAATTGAAATACTTTACGGCCAGATATGTACATGAATTTGTTACAAAAATTAAGGCATACCATGCTTATGAGTTTAGAGACTTTTGAGGCAAACACACATCAATTGTATCAAGACGCTAATATAAACAATGTATCTATATTTCTAGTCTAAGAAAAGATTTAAGCCCATGCGTATCACAGCGGACTGTCGCATATATTACGAGTAAGTACATCATATCCGCTTTGCCGATGAAGCTAAATATCTGGGTGTCATTCTAGATAGGAAGCTACTGCGGAAAAAACACATCGAAACGAAAATTGCGAAGGCACTGTCAGTTTTCTGGCAGTGTAAGGGAATTTTCGGTAAATCATGGGGTCTATCACCAAAAAGATCCGTATGGATCTACACGGCTATGATTAGACCCCTTCTCTCCTATGCATCGGTCGTTTGGTGGAATAAGCTTTCGCGTAAATACGTAACTGCTGCTTTCACCAAGCTTCAAAGAACGGTCTGTCTCGGCTGCATGGGGGCCTTCCCTAGCACGCCTGGCTCTGCTCTCGATGCCCTGCTGAATTTCCCCCCCCTAGATGCCCATATCATGGGGTGTACTCTCAAGGCCATCTTCCGTTTAACAAGAAATGGTTATTGGTACAGCTCGCACTGGAGTTTCGATGACCTTGCACACCGCATCTCCTTTGACCCCAGTCTTATGGATATGCCGTCTGACGCACGGACACCAGTACTCCAGCTGCGACGAACTTACAAAGTCGACTTTCCCTGTACTCAGGACTGGCCCTGGCCAGAATCTGAGCCAGGAAAGGAATGTAGTCGAATTTTCACGGATGGCTCCAAGACCAATGAAGGATCTGGTGCTCGTGCCTTCGTGGAGAGCGACAACTTTCAACGGTTTTCCAAGCGGAAACCTATGCGATCCTAATGGCTACGATCCTATTGTGAAGAATAGGTGAAAGGGGCTAAGTATTTGTGTCTGTAGCGACAGCCAAGCTGTGCTTAAGGCCTTGTTGAACCCTTTAACCACTTCCAGGATAGTTCAGGAATGCAAGTCTTCTCTGAATTTGATCGGTAGCTTGAATTCGCTAAGACTTGTCTGGGTCCCGGGGCACCACGGGATCACGGGAAATGAGATCGCTGATGAACTTGTTAGGCGAGGATCAGATGAGGCATTCTCAGGATCTGAACCTACGCTGGGACTGCCCGCGTCCTTGGTTAGGACTTCTATAGATGGTTGGACTTTTCGAGAGCACAATCGCAGGTGGCATGACTATCCAGTATGTAGACAGACCACGCGTGCTCCCCAACGTCTGTAAGAAATCCGCGGCTTTCTTGTTATCTCTTAACAGAAAAGACTGCAGACAACTTATTGGCGTACTAACGGGGCACTACACTTTCGCCAAACACCTAAGTGTGCTTGGCCTAAGTGGCGAAACCCTCTGTGACGCCTGTGGAGAAGACGATGACACTGCAGAGCATTTCCTCTGCCATTGTCCCGCCTTTGCTCGGATCAGGTGGCATTTATTCGGCGCTGATGAGGTGAGAGCTGATGATGTAGGCTCCTCATCACAGAAGCGCCTGTGAAATTTCAGTAAAAGTAGGTTGCTGCCTGGTAGTACAATGGACCGGTTTTGAGTCTGAGTGCTCCAGTGTAGTGTGACAAAAATCTACGACAAAAAAAAAGTACATCATAACATAAACAGTGCATTTAGTATACTGTGCGAAAGTCTACAATTTTTCAAAAATATTCGATGCGATGGCTAAACTCGATTTAGAAATGATGAAGAGACAAGTCAGTATAAGAAAAGATCCAAGTCCATGTGTATCTCAATGGGCGAGAGTTATATGAGTCCATATGTTAAGTACATCATAGCATAAACGGTGCATTTAGTATACTGTGTAAACGTCTAAACTATATCGATGCGATGGCTAAATTCCCGATTGATGAAAAGGCGAAACTAGCTGGTTTTAAGGTTCATAATCGACAAAACTTCACAATCGACAGCTCCAATATTGAGGTAGTTACGCATTTAATCTACCTCGGGGCAAATGTGGACTCCGCAAATGACATCTGAGTGGAGATCCGATGTAGAATTGTCCTTAGCAATTGTTGCTACTTTGGTTTGTCAAAACAATTTGGGTCACAATTCCAGACTCGAAGGCGTAACATCGTGCTCGAAAAAACTCTCATACTGCTATTCTGTAGCAAGAATGGAAGGCAAATGGAGGAAAGGCAAAGATCCATCGACTAATTGGCGTATCGACCGAATGAACACTAACACTCCAGCATAAAGAGCATTCTGATTTGAGAAGGAGACTAAGATCGAACCTCCTGAATAAAAACTAATTGACAAGACAACATTGTTTTGACAGGTGCAAGCGTACGCTCGGAACCGTCAATGAAGAAAGGCGCAAATAGCTAAGGCTCAGATCGGAAATAAAATTATTCTTGAGCCTTCTATCTGTTGAAGATTGATGTATACTACAACGTCACAACATGAATTCCACAAGGCTTCTCTGTCTAATATTGTAAAACATAATATGACAGCGTTTAGCGATTAAGCAACTGAAAGAAATGGATCTTATTAGTTTCACTGACGACAGCCCTTGACACAATAACCAGAAATGTAGGAAATTGAAAATTGGCTGAAGACCGGAATAAGTCCGCGATAAAACCGAGACTGTGATCATCAAAGTCGCAAAAAGTTGAAAAGTGGAAACTTTTGAGGCAAGCAGACTATAAAGTCTAAGGAGTCACTAAAACATCTCGGAGTCAGGCTTGCAAACATACATTCGTAAAACAAGTCAAATCAAGAACGCCAACAAAAATGTATTGCTCAACTAAGTACTCGAATGCTTCGGAACATCAGTGGTTAAGCAGGATTTTGATTAGATGAGTAATTGGCACGATCCTCTCATGCGGCTTGCTGGTTTAGACATAGCACAAGATTCGAAAACGATAACATTATCAGTCCACATACTATGTGGAATCAGATCAATTGGCGGGCTCAGGACTATCTCAGCCGATGTGCTCTAGCTGGGGGGGAACTACACCTACCATCTCACACAGTTTCTGTCTGGACATGGCGACTAATAATCCTTCTACGAGTATTTAGAATTTTGAAGAAGACATGGTGAACCTGCTAATGTCGTAATTTTTCTTTTATTATATAACGCGATCTGAATGAAACTGAATTGATATCTGAAAAAAACAAGCTACGTTGAGCAGAAAGCTTGAAAATAGCTCTAGAGGCTCTTTTTTTTGTTGACTATACGAATATATACCAATAATATTGTCAATATTGAAGTGGAAACTAAATTCTCTGACAACAAGCAATGAACTATTTTGAAAAATTGTATACATAAATTGACTATTATGAGAGAAGGTAATGCAGTTTTCATGTCCTTCAAGACAATCGTAACATGAAAACATTTTTAACTCATCGGTGCACGCCGTTGTTGATGGCAAAGAAAAGCGCTATATGAACCATAAGAGATTTCGAGTAATTGAGAGATGCACAACCTGAAATGACCTGGTATTAAATAATTATCAAAGTACCCAATAAATTAATTCATGGGGAGTGAGGCTTTGTCAAATGTGGTTGACTTTACAAACGCAAACTAGAAAATATTAAAAATTCAGAAATATTTGAAGCATTTATGACCTCAAAATACATAAATGTAATCTAATCCTTTGTAGTCGCATAGATTATTGGCGAGTACAACTCACACTTGACCGTTTCTTAAATGCAAGAAAAGCTGCAGTAGTAGGCTCAAGATAAAGTAGGTAAAGTTAAATTCACAAAATAACACTGTGTGTTAAATACAAGGGCTTGTAGAAGCCAAGAGACAATTACATTATTTTCATCTTTTCAAAAATGTATCTTGGTTATCAGGTGATGAGAAAGTCTCATCCATCATTTCATTTAAGGAGAATTGAGATTACTATTGCTGAAACGCGAAAATAATGTCAACTCATGTGTATTTGTTCAGCGCCTTCATTAATTTTGGTTTGCTGACGATGACTTTTGATGTACTCATGCCAGATCGGTTGACTGCAAACAGCATTTCACGACATGAAAAATATTTTCAGAAAGGAACCATAAAATAAATATGCAAAAAATATTATTCACTGCTCATACTCACTGGACTCATCCATAGTGTCCAAGGGTGTTTTTGCATGAGATATTTTCACAGAAATTGAAGATAATATTGGTAAATAATGGAAAGACACGTACCAGGTATTGGAATCGAATAATGAACAATAAAAGAGCGACAGCCAAAATACGGAGCGAAAATATTTCACAGGTGTGAGCATCAGATTCATGCTCACATCAGTGATAATGGAAATGGTATTGGAAAATTACAGCACCTATGACCCGGATGTACTCTGATATCGATACAGGATCACATGGCTTGGCTTTACCATATAAAGCACAACAGGTACTTTTATTACATTAACCACAATAATTGAAGTGGTAATTTATTCAAGAGCTCATGCATGATTGAGGTGAGTGCACCATCAATTTTTATGTGTCCAGTCTCTGAGAACAATGTGCGTGACAGAGGAAAGAAATATGTCAGTAAAATATTTGCATACAGACGAGAATGTCAGTATAAACGTTTGGAACTTGAATTTATAGATAGATATTTATTCAAACTGGTTATTGATTGATTTAATTTTCCATTAGGACATGTTAGACCGCTATACATCATATTTGCGGTTACCATATTCTTTAATATTTTTTGGGTGCACAATGATGTGCTCAGTATAACCGTAGTCGATGCAGATGGGAATTAGATTAAAAATCCGCTGTTAATCCTTAACTTCATTAATCTGAACAATGTACAAAATTCGTGACCCAATGTCATGCGAAAGTCGGGAATAGACCGAAGTTGCTATCACAGATGCTGTTAAGTTGTTAGATTTAATAACGAAATGGAACAGAATTAATACATGCGATTGTATAAATACTTGTACATCGGGATTTTAATCGACACACACTGCAAGGTTGATAATCCGCTTACGGTAGCGCATATAGGAACTTTACAGTTTTACAACCTCGTAATACCATACGCTTTCGCTGCTGCATCAGATACACATCAGGATGTTCAGAGTTAATATTTGATAATTGTAAATATTAACTTCCTAGGAAGGAGTCAAGTAAATATGAATAAAAGTTGCGTCTAGTTGAACCGAAGTATTTTCTTCTTAGGGCTCTACAGTCCGAGGTAGACTTGGGCCTCAACTAACATGCCTCTCCAGCCAGCTGTCTCCAGTTTCGCACACCAAGCCGGGCGAGGCCCCCTTGATTTGTGTGCACATCCTTGTACGTGGACGTTCTTTGTTGCGTTGTACCACAGGCTCAAAGTCGAACACGGTCCAGCCACCTTAGGTGTTGGATCCGGAGACGCCTGGCTAGACTCATGTCGCTGTACAGCCCATATAGTTCGTGGTTGAATCTTCTCCTCCAAATCCCATCAACGCATACATTAAGACCAAATACCGCAGTCAGAACTTTTCTCTCGTAAACACCAAGAGGTCCATCTGTTTGGGATATTGTCCATGCCTCTGCGCCGTAAAGCATGACTGGGATGATCAAGGTCTTATGCAGAGTCAGCTAGGTATTTCGAGAGAGGGCTCTACTACTCAATTGCCTTTTGAGCCCATAAAAACAGCGGTTGGCAAGAGTTATTCTGCGTTTGATCTCGGTACTGATGTTGTTTGTACTGTTTACCGCGGAGCCAAGGTAGACGAAGTCCTTCACTACCTCAAAGTTATAGCTGCCTACAGTGACGTTTTGGCCAAGTCATAGATATCGTACGTCCTTTCTCGATGACAGCATATACTTTGTTTTGCCTTCGTTTACCGTCAGACCCATTTTAGCCGCTTCCGTTTCAATGCCAACAAACGCATCATTGATGGCTCGCTGTGTTCACCCAATCACATCAATGTCATCCGCGTATGTCAGTAGTTGTACGGACTTTTGAAAGATCGTGCCACTTGTGTTGGCCAGTGGATTTTTCACAATCTTCTTAAGAGGAATCACATGACAGCGCGTCGCCTTGTCTAAAACCTTTTTTGACATTGAAGGTCTTGGTGAGTTGGCTACCGACCTTGATGGAGCTTCGAGAACTCTCCATCGTCATCCTGCTCAGTCTGACGAGTTTGACAGGAATTTCAAAACTAGACATGGCGCTGTTTAGCTCGTCTCTATACACGCTGTCATATGCGGCCTTGTAATTGACGAATAGGTGGTGTGTGTCGATTTGCATTTCTTATGTCTTTTCCAAGATCGAAGTATTGGGTCTGGAAAAAAGCTCGTGAACCAAATACACTCCATTATTGTTTACAATGTTTAACAATTTTGCGGGTAGAGTGAGAATGAATTCACTCAAAAAACTGACACTCTTTCATGTTGGCCACCTGACTTGGCTAGAAATATTGAATTCTTATGTTTATGTGAAATTTGAAGATCCAAATTTGATGACCATTTGACGAAACGAAACGTAAGTGTTAATACTTTCAAAATGTTCATCAGCAAATATTTTAATTTATGCATTCCGAACTGTCAAAAATGTTGCGTCGAATTAATGCATTTCACCAGCTAAATAAGTGGAGAATTTTCGTTAGCATATATAGTGACTCCAAAATCTATTCGCTCATGAAATTCGCAATAAAGCTGATTTGAAAGCCGCTTTAACGACAGAATGGGACCAAATAACACCTGCAATAACCCAAAATCTAGTCGATTCCATTTCGAATAGATTAACACACATAATCAGAAACAAGGGTGGAGCAACTGACTAGCTGACTAAACTAAATAACGTATTGCGAGCGTGAGCGAATACTTTTTGGAGACTGAAATTAGGGATTAATGAAATTTTTTTTAGTTTATTACTGTAAATAATGTGATATTATGTTTATGTTCAGACTGCCAGGCAGCAATTAAATCCCTGAACTCGGCCACTTTTCTCTCTAAGACCTCACTAAATTGCCGCCTATCTCTTAATGAGATTGCTGAGTATTTTAATGTTCACCTCATGTGGGTGTCGGGACATAAAGACATTCCAGGGAATTGTGAAGCCAATGATCTCGCCAGAAGCGGTACGATCTCTACAAACCTCCCTAGTGGAGATCCTCCGCCTATGCCATTCGCTACAGCTAAACTTCTTTTAAAGAATCATACTATAAAAAACACCAACTCAAGATGGTCAGATGGCACCTCATCACAAAGCAAATTTGGCCTAAACTTGATCTAAAACGTTCACTCTATCTTCTTAGAATGAACAGGTCATCCCTAAGGACTTTCATTGGCGTTATCACAGGACACTGTGCCATTGACACTCACGCCTCAAGAATGAGACTCCCTCATAATAATTTCTGCAGAAGATGCAGAGACGAAGAAGAAGAAGAAAGCATAATGCATCTCCTCTGCACTTGTAGCACTCTCTTCTCTCGCAGGATGAAACACCTTGGAGCGTACTTCTTCAACGACTTCAGCGAATTGCACAACGTCGGCATTAATCCATTAAAGAGCTTCGTTGAAAGCACTAAATGGTTTTTCGGATAGGTAACATCAGATCCGCGTGGTATCAAAATGGGCCTAAATTGGCCTAAGTGTGACTGCTATCTACAGTCAGCCACTTCAACCTAACCTAACCTAGGTTGATGAGCGAATAGATTTTGGAGTCACTGTAGATATATAGCAGGTTTAGAATTTAGCGTGTCAACAGGATACTGCATCGCTCAATTTTGCTTTGTGGACTCTTTTGTATGGGAGATAAAATTAGTGCGATGTGCATACCAGGCTGTAGATGTTAATATTCCATCATTTTGCGCTGCAAACTATATGCATTTGTTGTTACTCAACAAGCTTCCGAGTTCAATTAGCTAACAAGACCACTGAATATTTTTTGGTCAACCATAACCAGATAGAAAGTATTTTGGACCCTATTTTCTAAAACTAATTCTTCTGCTAATGATGAGTAGAGTGGTTGACAACGAATGAATTTGATTCTTTGTGTTGTAGAACCCATCGACTAGCTTTCAATTTTCAATCAATGGTAGGGGAATTGATTTCATTAAAAATCTACTTAATTTTGCTTATGAATGGGCAAATATATAATTAAAGCCATCTGCAATATGAATTTGCAAATAATGTGGCATTTCACACTATTTTTTGTTACACTGGAAGATAGGAAATGTCGCTGTTAAAACAATTCAGAATACAAACAAATGAATGAAATTGAAAAAAAAATATATATAACGGGGCGCTAAAGTGGACAGTGGCGGGCCTGCTGAATCTCATCGAGCTCGTGGTTTAACGTTCAGTAATTGGACCATTATTGGTGTACATTCTAGTTTCGTGAATATTTGCCCATGTCCAGTCTCCGGAAAAATGCAGCAGAACAAGGTAATTATTTCATTTGTTTAAATTTAGGTCAACTAGTCAACTGTGACATAGTGCAAGCACAAACACATTCCTTTGCTATTTGAGGACAATGTTCGTCATGTGTTTACCCTGCATGTGGAGTTTCACTGTACCTTCAACGCAAACGCTTACTTGCGTATTTACGATCACGACAAGTATCATCCAAAATGGGTAGAAAGGAAATGCAGGTATGTGTAGCCTTCGAAGCGGTAGGATAATGCCTGTGAACTATATGTGCAACGATTTAATTTGGTCTAGTCATGGAGAAATGAATTTGACCAGATGGGAATTAAATACGCACGCTTTGTCACTTAAACACTGCTTGGCATCGTTAATTAATTAAGTGTTTGGTGAAAGTAGTACGCATCGTAAGCATATCCGCAGTCGAAGCCAGTTCCACTAGGCAATGTACATTCAATCATACACGTACATAGGTATGGCACACGTACATTCGGGTCTTTCCGTCATTCCTGGTGCAGGTATCGGTTGTCAATATTAGCATAAATTAATTGGAATTCGCTTGCTGAATATTTCGGCAAAGGAGATTCACTCGAATGTAGTTGTAGAAGATGTTGACGACAACTCGATGTCAATCTTGAATGCAAATCGGTGAGTATATTCAAATCTAGAAACTTCACCTTAACATATGATATATTCCCGATGCTCGTACCAAGCTTTATTTCTGCTATATTACATGAAAATCATTTCGTAGTAATTAATCTTCTTGCATAAATTTAAGGTGTACCAGCTGTTGGCAGTGTATGTATCTGCTTAATGAAGTCTAATTTACTTTGCACTTTATAATGTATTCCTGAATTTTTGTATAATTTATACTGAGATGGAGCTTCACAAGAATAGTGGTGTAGTGTGATAGGTGATAGCCTTGAGCCTCTGTATGCTCCTTTATTACATTAAAGACGATATGGAAAATATCACCTTTAAAATCTAAAATTTTCCTTAAGCGATTCCTTAAACAATTTTTTGGTAGATTTAATGTAAAAGAAGTGCTTTTAGGTTAGACTTAGATTTCTTTTTACTTTTTTAAGAACTTTTAAGAATAAATAGAAAGTATTCTGAATGATAGTAGAATAAGTACTTAAAATCAAATTTTTAAAGGTACCTACAAATTTTTGATCGTGACGAACTAAAAGCGAAAGCCGAATAACACGGTAAAAGTTGACAAACTGATTACTGAATAAATGAACTATAGTAGAAAATATAGCATTTTTCCTAGAAACTCTTAGGTTGTAAATTCGATAATAATCACATAATAATGGTGGCGTTACAGTCCGAGGTGGATTTGGACCTAGCTACTACAGCACCCACTCGTGTTGTGCGTGTTATTTTTATCTCGCGAGTGAAGGCAACCCACAGGTTGATACCGACGGCGGGATTTAATAAGCTTCTTCTAGACAGCTAAATTCTTTGAGCATTATCAGTGAATCCAGAGAGGTACAGCGATTTTTTAAATTTTTGTCTGTCTGGAATTAAAACCAGTCTAAATGTATTGCTCGTAGGTGTCGACGCACTTATCCACTATGCCACTGCGTTCACTTCAATATTTAATGTATTTTTAAAATATCAATTTCCCAAAGTGAAGCACCACAATCAATAAATTACCATAACCCAACCTATAAATTTGCAACCATAAACTCTCATGGCCAAGCGGCAATAAGAGCCATTGTATTAGGAAATACTGACTATTAAGCTGGTAAAGTGCAGATTAAACGTCAATGAAATCCCCACTTAACCTATGTTGGGTATATGGAAATATAGGCGGACTTATGCCAATAACACCAGGCTGGATTTTCGACGAACGTTCATCGCCAGGCGTTGCTTTGCTTAATGGCTAAGCTAGGTACTTTAACTTAGGTTATGATTACACATAGATATAAGGTAGGTAGGTTAGATTAGTTGGTTTAACTCCTCGAGCTAACAACTGGGACCTCGTCATGGGGTGCGACGCCAACTCCCACCACACACTATGGGGAAGCTCGGATTCCAACGTAAGAGGTGAAGAACTTTTTAATTTTATTTTATTATATAATCTAAGAATAGCTAATTTGGGTGATGAACCTACATTCGTCACCAGAAATAGAGAAGAAGTTCTAGACATAACTCTCTATAATGACTCCGCCACCATGGAGGTCAGCAATTGGAGAGTGTTAGATTCGCCGTCCTTCTCGGACCACAAGCTAATAACCTTCACGGTCAACAGTAGGATGGTAAAGGAGGACAGGTTCAGGAACCCCAAAAATACAAATTGGGGTCGCTTCTACAGAGAAATCAGCAGTTGCTCAAGGCATCTAATGGTCAGACCAATGGTCTCCATAAGCGACATTGAGCAGACTGCTTTAGATATTAAGAACATCTATGAGAAAGCTTTCATAAAAGCATGTCCTCTTCGGACCTTCAGGAATAAAAAATCCCCCCCATGGTGGAATAAAGACCTTGGGGTTATCAGGAAAAGAACCAGAACCCTTTTTAATGTAGCCAAGGCGTCAAGGTCACCCGAAGACTGGGAAGCTTTCAAGGCTAGTCAAAGGGACTTCAAAAAAGCAGTAGCCATTGCTAAGCGATGCACATGGCGTACCTATTGCAGTGAAATAATGAGTACCACTGAAACAGCTAGGCTAAGGAAACTTCTCTCCAAAGAACCTGCTGTCCCAGGGTATCTCAAGGATAACGGCGGTGTTTGGACACAGTCTGCAGAGGAAACACTCAATCTTCTGGTGTCCACTCACTTCCCGGGTTGCACATTTGGCAGCGACATCTCGGCGCCAGCCGACGACGCGGTGAATGAACTTTACGTTCCGGAAACCGTTGTCGACGAAGATAGAATTGGATGGGCCATTGACTCATTTGCCCCATATAAGTCTCCTGGCTTAGACGGCATATATCCAATTATGCTGCAAAAGACTAAGAATATGATAATCCCTGTCCTGAGTAGGATATATAGATGCAGCTTAATAAACGGCTACATACCGTCGACTTGGAGAGAAGTAAAGGTTGTCTTCATCCCTAAAGCCGGTAAAGCTAGCCACACAGCTGCAAAAGATTTCCGACCTATAAGCTTGACTTCCTTTGTTCTCAAAACCTTTGAGAAGGTAATCAATGCTTATATTCGCAGAAAGCTTTCTACCAACACAATGTCCACAGCACAACATGCCTACATTAAAGGCAGAGGTGTGGAGACCGCACTTCACAGCGTGGTCAATGTAATTGAAAGCTCTCTCAAAGCCAAAGAATACGCACTCGCAGCCTTTCTGGATATTGAAGGCGCTTTCAATAATGTGGAAACGAGAGCGATTAAGTCAGCCCTCGAGAGGGCCAATATTGAGCAATCAATAACATCAACCGTTGTTAGCCTGCTCAGTAAAAGAACAATCTACGCGAACATGGGTGACAGGCTTGTAAAAGCCATTGCCTCTAGAGGCACACCGCAGGGAGGGGTAATTTCACCCCTGCTCTGGGTTCTTGTCATCGACGAAGTCTTAGAGAAGCTCAAATACTCGGGGGTGACAGTAGTTGCTTATGCAGACGACGTAGTGTTGATAGCTAGAGGCAAATTCCTCCCAACCATAAGTGAAGTACTTGAGAGCGCTATAAGCACACTAGCTAGATGGGCTAAAAACTGCGGACTGGGTGTCAACCCAGGTAAGACCGAATTGGTTCTCTTCTCCAACAAAAGAGTCATACCGCAATTTAGGCTACCATCTATCGAGAGATCCACACTGACGCTATCCGACAGTGCTAGATACCTAGGTATCATTCTTGACAGGAAACTAAATTGGAAGCTTAATGTCTCTGAAAGGGTCAAAAAGGCAACATGCGCTTTTTATATCTGCGCAAAAATTGTCGGTAAAAAATGGGGACCAAGCCCCAAGACCATCCTATGGATGTATACCGCTATTGTCAGACCCATCCTTACGTATGGCAGCGTAGTCTGGTGGCAGGCAGCATTGAAAGCCATTAATCTTAAGGCATTGACGAAAATACAAAGACTTGCGTGTATGGGAGTTACTGGCGCAATCAGCTCTACCCCAACAGCTGGACTGGAAACGATCCTACACATGCTACCGCTTGACCTTCATATGCAGGCAATCGCCGCTAAAAGTGCTCTGAGAATCAGTCAATCTTGCAACTGGCGCTCAGGTACCACTGGACATGCAAGTATTCTCAACAAACTTGCAGTATCAGAAGTCGAGAGCGACTACAGGCTCCCATTCCTCGACTTCGAGAGACCCTTCAAATGCCAATACCCCACCAGAGAGGAGTGGGCGTCCAATGAACCCATCAACAACTCGTCAATAAAGGTTTATACCGACGGGTCAAAGATGGAAGCAGGCACAGGCGCGGGCATTTTCTCCAACGAGCTAAACTTGCACTGCTCAATCAGACTACCTGATTATGGCAGTGTGTTTCAAGCGGAGGTCCTGGCGGTCAAAGAAGCGGCCAAAAAGATATTAATGATGGCGATATCACCAGCTGATATTACCATTTTCATTGACAGTCAGGCGGCCATGAAAGCTATATCCGCAATAGAAGTCAAGTCCAAGCTAGTCGCAAGCTGTCGCGAAGATCTAAAGGCTCTTGGCTCACAGCACTCGATTAATCTGTGCTGGGTCCCAGGACATAGGGACATAGCCGGCAATGAGATAGCTGATGAACTTGCCAGAACAGGGTCAGTGACCGACGCGTCACAAGCAATTCAGGGTATTAAACCGCCACTCTCAGAGCTGAGGAAAAAGGTGGATACTATGATCATTGAAATGGCAAACTGTAGATGGCGCAGTCTGTCTACATGTGGGACTACTAAAGCATTATGGCCCAGATACGACCGAGCAAAAACCGACAAGATCCTTCAGTGCGACAAAGAGTTGCTAACGATGGTGGTTGGAGCTCTCACTGGCCATAATCATCTTAGAAACCATACCATGAAAATGGGACTCTCCAACGACAACATTTGTAGAGGTTGTGGTGACGAGGAGGAACGTGAGGATACTCCTCACTACCTCTGTCACTGCCCTAGTCTTTGTCAGTTGCGTCATAGAACACTGGGAGAATTCTTCTTCCAAGACTTACATGAAATCTCAAGTATACCTCTTAGATCTATTTACAGGTTTATAAGGAAATCGGGATGGCTCCGGCGCAACGAAGGACCATGAGTGCGACAAGGGTAAAGAAGGGGACACTATCCTCCAATTGGGCATCACAATGGGTCCCTAAGGACCTAAGTGAGACGTGGCTTAAGCCCGTCTACCCACATACCTACCTACCTACCTACTCCTCGAGCTCCCAGTTTCTTCCGATAAACGCATATATATAGAGCCGCTCCGTTCGAGGAGCAAGACTGTGCAACCGTAAGCGTGCCGCAACCCTACTCATCGTCACCGATACTGCCTCAGTTTTGCCTAGCCATTTGCAACAAAAAAGCCACAGTATTTTATAACTTTCAACAGCAAACTTTTGTGCAAGAGTTCGGAAGACATTTACGGTAGTGGTAGCATACGCTCTACTATGATCGTTTTGAATCCTTTTCAAGACACTATCACCTCAATATCTTTTCCAGAAAAACTTCCGAATCAGTATTGCCTCCAAATCCGATTGAAAGTCTGATTTCCATACGCTGACTAATCCTATGCTTACCACAGACTAAGCCTTCCTATACATTCTAGTGCCTTTCAGGCAGCGAATATGGCGATTAAAGAAAAACGTAATTATTGAAGAAAAATTTGATATCCAAAGATACATCATTATATTCTATTCAAAGACTACTTTTGTTATCCTTACCTGCCGCCTTGATGAGACAACAAAACATTTTAATATTTACCTCACTAGGATGCTGGCATGGCACGTTCTCATCACTTCGACGCAAATACCCCTAGGTCGATGGTTCGAAGGGATCACGTGCCTCATTACAAAGCAAATCTGGCCCACAGTAAAACTTAAAGTACTGACCACATTCATTGATGTCATAACAGGACAATGCACAATTGGCATTCCAATAGGATGGTTCATCCATCCATGACTTCGGTTATAACGCACCTTCCCTGGACATGTAGCGCCCTCTTGTTCCGGGGGAAAATTCACTTAAGAGAGCTGAATAACATCAGCATCAGCCAACTCAATCGCTTCATAGCAAGCTTGGAATCCTTCAAAGTGTAGGAGATAGGCAACGTATCACAACAGGCTGTTGGTCCAGTGCAGTAATCTACTCGCACCTAAACTAACATAACCGCCCGTTGCCGCTGCTACTGAAATCAGTCGTACAGCGCAAAGTATGTTTAATACTTTTTGGATTTATTTGACGAATTTTAAATTCATTTCGAAAAAATTACTTCTACTCGTAAAAACCGGGATTCGCGGAAAAAATTGATTGTGCAAATTTGTATCTCAAATGCAATGTTTTTACTACAGAATGGGGGTTGGACGGAAAAAACCTTATTTAGAATTAGGTTAAAAGTATCAAACTTTTGCTAGCAATTCCTCGTTTCTCTAACTAACTATGGTTATTCCATGTGGTTTTGTAAGAAGACATCTGCATATTGTCTGCTAGACTTTCGCTGTATGGGAATAAGTAACAGTAGCCCACATGTGGTTGCGCAGTTTGGTCCTGCTTCCTGTCTCATCACGTTAATGGTAATAGTACCGAATATATATTTCCACTAAGACAATAGTTTATCGTATTGGTCATATTCGCAGATGGCTCGTGTGTTTGCACACATTCTAAAGCAGCGGTTGAGTTTGCATTTATTTAGTTACTCTACAAAGAATTGTCTTCTGCATGACAGCTCACCATAATTGTTAAAAATAAAACCACAACTGCTTTGCTTTAGCTCGGTTGACTGCAGATGAGTGTTTTTAACACACGACTGACCCCGCTCCCTATGTTGGTAGAGATTGGTAACTAAACTCGCTCATAATTCTCATAAGCAAACAAGGATAAGCAGCATAATTTGAAAAAAGACAATCAATTTTATTCTTCTAGGAATTCTTTGTCTCTGATATTTTCAGTAAAATATTTAGATGACTCTAAAAACATTTGCTTCATCTGACAAGGTCGGAAAAGGGTAATTCACTCTTTTTTTAATTTCCATATTTTGTGATTCCTCTATATGTATGTGTCAATCTTCATCTTCTGAAATTGGGTCTTCGACATAAGGAAATTCTTTTACTTCCAAGAGCAAAAAAAAAATCAATTGCTCACTGAAGGCCTGCAGTAATTTGTCCCCTTTTCGTTTATTTTCTCTTATATTTCTTTCTTCGAAAAGGGACTCCACTAAGACCTTCGATAAAAGGATAAAAAATACGTAACCCGCACCAGCACCTTGATAATACATTTTTCTCTCTAAAGGGAGGAAGATTTAGAAAAAAAAACCATTGTTAACCTCCAGCGAAGCAACATTACAATTTCATTGAATGATTGCGGAAAAAAGGTATCCTACTGGTCTGCTCTCACAATCTTACGCATACATTGATGAACTTAGTTGAGAAATAAAAGCTTTTTATTATGAGTAAACGGCAGCGATTTTATCTCTTCTTCCCACCTGATTCAAATTTCCCTCACCGAAAAATTACATTTCCTCCTGGCATGAATCTTCGAAAATTCAAAACAAAAAGGATTCCATTTCCTCGCCCAGATCCCAACTCATCCGTCAAAGGGTATATGGAGTGTTAGCATAAGAATGGCTTTTGTCATATCTCATCTGAGCTCCTCTCAGAATCAAAGTTTAAAGATTTAAAATCTTAAGGATTTAAGATATTCACCAATAAACCCAAAAAATTCAGCTCGCTGAAATATTAAGTACGAGGTGAACCGCCAAACGATTTGTGTTGTGAAATATAGGACTAGAGGGATTTAGTTTTTTTGTTGAGAATTCGCACACCTTTTTGCGTATAGTTAATCTATGTAGTTTAGTTCATAAAAAAATTCCATAAAAGTGTAAAGAGAAAACGAAAATTAGTACGGTTTTGGCAGAGTTCATGACGAAAAGTATGAATATTCGTTGGTATTTATGAGTTTTTCGAGGTTATGTCGACTTTTGAAGGGAGGTAAGATTAAAACGTGCTTTTAGCACTCAATTATTTTTTTCCCACGGGTAATTTTTTCCTGCTTCTTTTTCATTACTTATCTACCTTAAGTTTTCTTTTGGATTAACGGAATATAAGAATGAAGAAAATTAAGGACACGAAATAATGAACTTATGTAATATTTCTCGTTGGGAATGTTGTTATGGTACGCTAGATGGACAATGATGTATAAAAGAAATGCAACATACCCGTTAACACAATATGTATTCTAATGTTTGCATTTTTATTCATTACTGTGAATAGATTACATAAAGGTACCATGAGAAACTGGTGATGTGTGTGTGTGTGTAGTCTAACCGTGATGTATGCTGCGACATTGTATATTGGTTAAAAGGTTAAAAGATGAAGCATATCCGTTAGAGCATCTGTGGGAGTAGACATGTTACATACCATTCTCTGTAGAATTTTGAGTTTCCTCAAATTATTAACGTAAGTATGTTTTGATTGTGAGCGCCGCAGTGGACTAGTGGGTAGTTGCGTCGACTCCTACGCTCGATGTTCTCGGTTCGATTCCCGAAAAAAACACCTAATAACATTTTACGGCTCCACCTCTTTCGAGTCACTGACAATGCTCAAAGAGTATAACTGTCTAGAAGAAGCTTTCCAATCTCTCCGTTCGGAGTCAGCATTAAATTGTAGGTCCCCTACACTCGTGAAAGAACAATAGTACGCACAACACGAGTGGTTGCTGAGAAGCTAGGGCCAGGTCCACCTCGGACTGTAGCGCCGCCATTGTTATTATTATTATTATGTTGTGATTCCGATATGGCTAAATACTTTTAAAAATGCATTAAAATTAACAAGCTTATCAATAAGAACAAACATTCCCATTAATTATAAAATACAACGTCGTTCAACGTTTGTCACCCCAATTTTCCAAGACCTTGTTGATGGTTTCGTGCTGTAGCTTACGGATTGCGTGGATGATATTGGCCTTAAGTGCTTGAATCCTTTCCGGATTGTTGGCATAACATCGGTCCTTCACGGTTCCCCACAAAAAAAAGTCGCAGCTCCGAGGCGGCCAATTGACATCGCCAAGACGGCTGATACCATGATGTGGGAATTTGGTGCGCAAAAGATCGATTGTGGCATAGTCTGTGTGACATGGCGCGTCAGCCTGCATGAACCAGAGGTCGTCCAAATCTATGTCTTCAATTTCAGTAAAAAAAAGTTTGGTCAAGATGGCTCTGTAACGCCCGCCGTTGACCGAAACGCTGTTCCCAGTCTTTTATATATTTTTCGAAGAAAAATGGTCCAATGATGCCACCACTCCTCAATCTGCGTCACTCTCCTGTCTCTCTCTGTAGATGCATTGGCTTCTCGACAATAAGGTGTGGTTTTTTGGGCCCAAGATGAGGCCATTTGATGATGAGATGAAAATGCGTCTAGTCAGAAAAAAAATATTTTTCGCCGAAAATCGTTGTCCAATTCAAGCTGCTCTAGGGCCCAAAATTGCGAAGCGGATGGTCGCGCCTACAATTGGACCTGGTAAGCGAATAATCCGAGATCTTTGTGCAGAATTCTCCTCGAGCTATTACGTGAAATGTTGAGCTGTTGAGATCGAAGGCGAGTTGATGTTCGCGAATTGCGTCTCACACTTTCGACCTCAGCAGCCACATTCTCATCCGTGCACCGTACGACGGCGACCATGAGTGCATGAGTGTTGTCCAGTAGCCTACCAGTCTCACGAATTTTTTGCACAAACCTGCGTACAGCTGTCGCGATGGGTGCTTCATTTCGGCCAAAACTTATTTTCAGAAAACGCATAGTTGGGGCTACACAGCACTAACTTTGGAAATAAGTTTTCAATATTTCCCAACGTTGTTCAAGCGTAAAGCGACTTATTTCGTTCCGCGGAGCGATGATACTGATACTGTCAAGATTTCGAGCAGGAAACAGCTGTCAGTGTTAAAATAACCTATGATATAAATAAAACACTAGATGGCCCACCCTGTATAATAGCCTAAAATGCGTTTGAGCGCTTTTAGAATAAAGGAGGTAGGGCTGATTTGCCTGAAAAGATTTGCCTATTTAGAGTCTTAAAGGGTCACGTTTTTTTCCGTAACAGTCACCCCAAAATAATAAAACTAACCTTTATGTTAACATACAAGTCAGGAGTGTGGGAAAAAGATTTTCCACAAGTACCAAATTTCCTCGCACCACATTGTCAGACAAATTGTAACTCTCCGTCTAGGAATTTGCGTAAGAAATATTTGATATGTCTGCAGAACAAGTGTGTAAATGTGTAATGGATACGTCAGGAAAAGGAAGGAATACAAAAGTTCACATATGGAAAGGGAATGTTTAAAGGCATGCAGACAGGTGAAAAAATATACATATAATACATAGATGGAATTTATTTCTAAATTTATGCAGCACACAATTTTCACCCAATCTTCGAAATTCGTTTTTAAGCGGAATTATGCTGAAACTGAACATACCAACATTGGATTCCATGTGAGAAAAAGATCATTGCAAACGTGATGGTAAGAAATGGTTGCTTTTCCAATGAGATCGGTTTGGATTGAAAACCTTTTATTGCAATAGTCCGAAATAGTTAGCTTTTCCCTACTTCATGAACTAATTACTAGAGTTGTACCGAATAGTGATTTGGCCGGATACCGGATACCGAATATTCGGCCTGCAGCTGGGCCGGATAGCCGAATATTCGGCGGCCGGATATCTACCCAAATTAAAAGTATAATAGTTACTCAAATCAGACCGGTACAAGTAAAACCAACTTAAACATGCTTTGTTCCTTCTCCTCCACAAGATATTCTTACTTTCTACACAGCAAAGTTTTTGGGACATTTTTGAAGAGGTTGCGGAAGGCAAGTCAGATTGAGTTTTCTACCAAAAAATACCGCCAACGAGCTTGACTTATATCTCAAAACAGTTTATTTTGAACGGAATGTGACCCTTGGGCTTGGTAGTCAGTAAATGTTTTTTTATTTTGTTGTTTTTTACTGAAAAAACGATTATCCGGTATCCGGCCTGATATCAAAAGACTATTCGGCTCCGGCCGGATATTAGAAAAGAAGCCGGATAGGCCGGATACCGAATACTTGCCGGATATCCGTCACACCTCTGCTAATTACCCACTCTTTTACAAATTATCAAATCACAGTTTTTTTTTTATTTCAAATTGTATGTTGAGAGAGATTTTGCAGATGACGGAGATAATTAGCGATTTGCAATCGTGTTAGAGTCTAGTCTAGTCTTTTGAATCGTAATTTTTAAAGGAATATCAAGTACACTTTTCATGAGATGCCGCTTTATGTACTTTGGTGTTCCAGGATAAAGTTCACCAAGGCAACTCTGTGATATGGCCACCACAGGAAATTGTCCATGAATTGGGATAATGCTCGATTAGGTTGTTTAGCAACATTTTAAGAGGCATCCGACATTTGTCAATTCTTAGAATTTTTGTGTAACCTGCTCTCTAGCTCTATTTTTTAGACAAAATATGAAAAAAAAAACTATTCTTATGTAGTCACATTTATTATCTCAAGCTTAACATCTCCGCAATTTGCTCTTAGCAGTTAATTATACCCCTATTACTGTTCGCAAGTTGAAGGTTCGTCTACTCTCGAACTACCCGGCGAATGTAAGCAGTCGAGTGGGTATGGTTGGTTCTTAATTGGCCTTATACCTACTACATAGTATCACCATAACAAAAATAAAAAAAATATCTCAAACGCAAAAAAAAATATTAGTTTATACACAAGAAGTTAAAATAATTAGTAGTCTTGTGTTTACTTTGATAATTTGAAAATGATTACGCAAATGTGGACTATGAAGGCGAACAAAAGATATGTACACCATTTCCATTGAATATTTCACTACATCTAGACTTTTCAGATTTCTATTCTGCCAGAACTGTAAATGTACACTACATCAAAAAATTGCACGTACAGCAATTAAAATTGGATGATGTTTTCAATGTTTTGTGAATTGTTACAAATCACTCACACTTTTTCGATGTTTTTCATTAATTTCTATTAGTACTACTACATCTAAGATGTTCACAAAAAAATTAGCAATTTTGTACTGAAAAAATATATTTTTTTTTAAGAAAAAGGATTTCAGTCAAATTCAAACAATTGCACGTACACCAAAAAATTGCACGTACACCTATGACAACACTAGCTTACCACCACCTAACGGTACTATTTTGTTGTGAATTGCTCCGAACATTTTCAGTGAAAACTGCAGCAGTCGTTTAATCTACAAATAGCTTAGTGTTCCCAAAAATAGAACCTCTATGATCGTAATAATGGACTTCATTGACCCTAGTACAACCTTTGCCCTAATTTATTTCTAGTGGGTGCAAAATATCGCTACCAAAGTGGAATAGTCTGTTTCTGACCATGGCTGGACAATAGCAGAACTCGTGTTCAAATGTTTTCTCCTCATCATATTTTGCATAGTATAGTTGGCAAGAAGAGAGACCCAATTTCTTTAAATAATATTTGAAGCTCTACTGGCTAGTAAACAGGCTATGTTACAGTTTGAGATGTTTTCCTCCAAATTCTTTAAGTTTACTAGATTTCTGACGGCCTGGGTAGATAAAGAGTATGGACTGCATGAGCTTGGAAGCAGGTCCCTATATCTTATATACCTAGCTTAATGCTCACGGTGGTCATTATTTCTAATTTCCTTCTTAAGGTGACAGAGTGCACCAAGGGACAGTAATGTTTCAATAAAAAAACATTTTCCCCCTCTTTTTTGCAATCAATATTTCATTTCGTTGCTATTGAAAACATGCTGTGGGCATTCTATTTTTTCTAGGGTCATCTAGACGGTCTCTGATTATCTTGGGCTATATCGGGCAATGTACAAGGATTTTAGTGTATCTTAGCTTTGATAAGACGTAGACTCGATCACCACTGTGTCGGCATAGGTACGCTCTCATGCAGATTTCTATGGCATTAACTTCCGTCTGAGAGATGATTTTTGGAAACCTGTTCCCGGGGTTTGTCTGGTGTCTAGTGTTGATTTCAATCAATTATTAATTATGTTAAATAAATTCTTTATTTCTTCATTCAAACCCGATACAAATGATTCCATTGCATTTCGTAAAAAAGAGGCTCCGTTTCTAAAAATCTAAGAAGCATGTCAGCTTGAAAATTTTCAAGGGGCCCTCTAAAGTACGTAGCCTCAGGCCCAATGTTTCTTTTAACTGCGAGTGCGGTGTGGGTCTCTACATAGCCGAGAATACTAGCACCGCATCTATTGGCAATTGCTGCGGTCTTCACTGAAATGGTTTAAGGTCCTGTTCGTAGCAATTCACAACAAAATAGTACCGTTAGGTGGTGGTAAGCTAGTGTTATCATAGATGTACGTGCATTTTTTTGGTGTACGTGCAATTGTTTGACTTTGACTGCAATCCTTTTTCTTAAAAAAGAATATATTTTTTTCAGTACAAAATTGCGAATTTTTTTGCGAACATCTTAGATGTAGTAGTACTAATAGAAATTAATAAAAAAACAGCGAAAAAGTGTGAGTTATTTGTCACAATTCACAAAACATTGAAAACATCATCCAATTTTAAATGCTGTACGTGCAATTTTTTGATGTAGTGTATGTAAATTTTGTACTTTTGGCACTAAATTACTCATCTATTTATCATCTATTTATCATTTTACAAGCAGAAAGTAATAAAATAATAAAATAGAATAGAATAAAAAATGCGAATTGATCAGAAATATTCATTTATTTATTGTGAAAGTCACATTTTTTAAATTTCAGGACACAATTCAGATATGCAATACCATACAAAATTCTCCAGTTACCAAAAATGTTTATTTGAGAGATTTTGACATTGGAAATTACATTTAAGTCGATTGAATGTTTGGGCGACTAGCGAACAGTAATACCAGAAATATAATTTTAATTTTAACGGATAGGAGCACAATAAGATAATGATAACAGATTTTGGTCTCTAGATGTGACTTTATCCGGGTCTGACTTTATACCAATTCCGAGAATTCATTCAAGTACATTTCAATAACAGCAATTTAATAAACACAAATTCAAAGACAATTTTCTCCGAGGCTCTATAGATATGCATCATGGTTTCCAATGATGGAGAATTAGCTTGAAAATTCCAGGAATTATTTTGGACATTTCTCAGTTTCAAGGCAACACAAGAGAATTTTTTACTGAGAAATTTACTAAATAGTGAACTCTAGAATAAAGAATTTTATTCTTCAAGACCCACCGGTTTAAGTGTCTTTGTCTGCTATTCAGCGTTTTATCAAGTAAATTTTATCTAATTTTCTAATTTTTTTATTTGAAATTCCTTTGTGTGTATAGATTCCATGATTCCAAAAAATATTCTTAGATTTCATTCATATAAATACAGCGAAACATCTTATAAGGAAAAGTTCGCTTAAGTGGACAGCATTAGTTTGCGGTTTAGTTTGCGCAGATTTGATTCTCTTGGCCTCTTGACTCTTAACTCTCACTGCTAAAAGGCGACCAGATAGCAATGATAGTTTTGTCATTGTTATGTTTCAGCAGTTATCAAAATTACCAAAGACATCCAGCTGTCACAATATTCGGTAAGGTTTGACATTTTACTATTAAATTATTATTCTGAGATTATTCTGATTAAGTTACATACACGCAGCGTGAATTTGGTGTAATGTGGGCTGTTACCATGACAGGAAAAATGTGCACCGTAGAAAAATTTGACCGTGAATTCCATCTTCTGGACTCCAAACCACCAACCAGATAGAGATTGAGGTGAAATGAAGAAACATAGCGACCAGTATCAAAGAAAACCCAGAAATGTCGATCAGCTGAATTATTAGGGCCTAATTTCTAAGCTGCTTTCATGTCATTCTTTATTAAATAGTACATCATTCATCTCGGTCGGTCTCATTTTTGATGACTCGGTCCAACACGTGTGGCGTTAGTCTGGCAACAGGTTCTCGAATGTTGGCCTCGAACTCGTCCAAAGTAGTTGACTTGTTAGCGGAGACTTAGAACTTAAAGTAGCCAAAGCGAAATTAAGTGAATGGCAATTGCCAGTGAGTCAACTCGGCTTATTTTGCGGTCGAATTTGCGCTTACATCCGTATAAAACTATGCTGACGCATGAATTGAAGTCGAAAAACCATTGGACAACACCGTGAGTTCGCTAATTGGTTGCTGGAAATGTTGGGTGGCGATTCGGAGGGTCATCTTACCGCGGCCGTTCATCAATTTCCGCCGCTATCATGCGACTTGAAACCATTCACTTATTTTCGCTTTGGCTACTTTAAGTTCTAAGTCTCCGCTAACAAGTCAACTACTTTGGACGAGTTCGAGGCCAACATTCGAGAACCTATTGCCAGACTAACGCCACACGTGTTGGACCGCGTCATCAAAAATGAGACCTACTGAGACGCCATTTGAAGGATGTACTATTTAATACAGAATGACATAAAGGCAGCTTAAAAATTAGGCCAGAATAAATTTATATCTCGCACAGTTCGTATTTGGTCTCCCTGTATGTCATATCCAGAGGTTTTTTGCTTAGCTTACAGTCATTACAAGATTTGAATTGAAAAAAAAACAAAAATGTGCACAATTCTTTAATGAAATATTTACGCAAATATGTGTCATTACTCACCTAATTTCAATTTGTTTCCCAAACTCACTCGGGCATTGTAGACGCCAAATTACTCACATGCATTCATCAAGATAATATTTTATTGTTCATGCCCTATACACATGTCTCAAGAAACCATTATAAGCTTTTAATGTTCTTGTTTACTCCGTAAATAATAAGATACAAACGATCAGAACAAAGGAATTTCTTAATCATAATCGAGACGAAAATATGACGGGAGAAATAAAAGATGATTCTGTGCATAAGACCGATTAAATCCTCCACAGAATTCGTCCTTCCTCGTACGTTGCTCCATTACTTTTAAAGTCATACAATATTTAGCATAAATATATGTCTACAAATAAGCTTATGTTCCATCGCCGCTTTAGATAGCGTTGGGCTCCTTTATCACATCACACCTTCTGCGTCCTCGTCGGGAATAACAACAGAATGGGCTCTTAGTCCTTCCGCTCTGTCATGTCTACATTTCAATAGAAATCTCATTGCAATTTGATATATACATATGTAGAGCAGTAGAATTTCTAGAATTTATTCAGCATAGAATTTCGAAGTTTTCATTTGCCATACATACACGTGCCGCATCTGTTCGTTGTTTTCATATCGCTTAAGTGCGCATTTCATTTTGATAACGGTTGTCTTAACTTTGAAATGTATAATCAGAATTTTGAAAAGTTGTCAGGTGACAATCCAGAATATTTAAGGGTGTTGTTTTTTTTTAATAATAATTTATTTACTTTTCATCATACTTATTTACATACAAAAAATTAAATAAGAATTTTCATTTGTTTATGTTTTTATGTTAACATTTGAATTTTAAAACTAAAGGTACGTAAAAAATTTTGAAGTTTACTTTGGAATCCATACCATTGTCTATTAATTGTTCTTATTAAACTATTTGCTGTGTATGCTGTGTGTGTATTTTAGGCTCTTTCTTAACTAAAATAATCAGTTAAAGTTCCCTATAGCGCTGCGGCAACACGCCGCGCCTTTGATCAACATTTTAATGAACGTTCACAAATGAGTCTAACCTTCAGAATGCACACGTCTATTGGATGAAGGTGGAAAATGAAAACATTATTTATATTTTTTTTGTTTGTACAAAACATTGATATGAATTCAAAGCTACACACTTATAGTTTCCGATGCTTGAATTTTTTCTTAAGGTGGGATATGGGGGATACATGATAGCTTTGTGTTTTGCTTTATGTGGAGTGTCTATGATGAAACTTAAATCTTAAAGCGCAGAATATGCGAAAGAGCAGTCATTTTTGCTTATATCTAATCAAAAATAATAAAACGGGGGCAGCCATTGGGACGGAATTACAATTAAGAAAGAATCGCATTTGAACCAACCAACGTCGCAAGACGTCCGGGTATGATTGGGTTTCTTGTACACTTTCGACTAGAAGAATGTAAATAAAATCGACATTAAAACACAACTTTGATCGACATTTGTCGTAATCTCCTGCAAATACATCCAGTAACAAATGACTAAAATAAAATGCAACTGACCGTGTGCGCATTCCAGCAATTTTGATTGTGTCTCATGATACTTAAATACGATTACGAAGATTATTCGTTTCATGGATTTTATTACTGATTGGTTGTCTTGTTTCTGCATACACAATTCACACTTACAATATTATTAATTATCTTACAATGACTTTTATTTTGTTGAGTATTCATCTAACTAACTATGCACTTAATCATGTTTATTATTTTCTGATTTTTCTTCTTATTATCATCTTCATATTTTATGTACAAATTCTTATATCTACACAGCATAGGGGTCTACATAATATTTGAACCTATATATTTTGTTTTAATTGAAGTTTTAGAAAAAAATGTTATGCTTTCACACTCTATGGTCATTCAATGTGATTCATTCACGCTGCTGTTTGAGGTCGGTCTTGAATTAAGTGTTTTCGGTATGTTATCTACTTGCAGCCGTTTCCTGTCGATCCAATTGAAAACCGATGCGATTCTTGGCGATGACTTGAAACGCGTGCTTGAAAACGTGAAAACTTCGTGCGATGTAGAACAATGATGAAATTGTAAGCATCCAATTAGGTACTTGCAATCGACTGGCATGTTCATGTTGCATCGCTGCACGGTGTTCGCTTTTAATGACATGAACGTACACACTGTCGGAATCTGTAAAGAAGAACAAAAGAAATCAGAAGTTAATGAAGGATGTTAAAGACACGATTTTAATGATGGGTGCGCACATACGTTTCCAATAAACTACTATACGTTGTTCAATACATCAATAGCAGTCCTTTTTAAAAACGTGCGTGGTGTATTGAAGCTTATGTTAAGGTTATATATTAATATCATATATTAGCTTTATTTAATAGATCATTTTATGATTTTGGCGATATGTGTACCACGGCTGTAAAGCCAATTTTCGACAACTTTATCGAGCAACTGGAGCCGTGTATTACCAATAACACAGGGAATGTTGACTTTCAAATCGTCCAACGTGTCTGGTTTATCGGCATATACTAATGAATTCATATATCCCGAAAGTTAATAATCTAAAGGTTTGAGATCACGGGATCGAGGAGGACAGTTTACAGGTGTCAAATTGACAATCTATAGAAACAGTGTTGCCACTCTAACGGCAAACCTCTAAAAAACACCCTCTATAAGATTGCATCTACACTTTCAGTACTCAGAAGATCCTCAAAATATTTTAAACAGTTTCTCACGGTTATTGGTTTCTCTACGATGACCAACTTATGTCATTAAATATTTTTTTCAAATACGTATATGCATTTTTTTGCCCGATTTTATTACTTATTTTGGTTGATTTTTAAGAAGTACGAACTTTTTGAGTGGGCGCCGTGGACATGTGGGTTCGTGCATCGACTCATGCGCATTTGATTTCACAATCTAGGTACAAATCCAAGTTCAGACAAACAATTTTTTTTAAAAATGATTTTTTAAAAAAAAAAAAAAATTGTTCACGGCCCCATCTCTTTCGAGTCACTGACAATGCTCAAAGAGTATAACTGTCTAGAAAAAAGCTTCTCAATCTCGCCGTTCAGAGTCGGCATTAAACTGTAGGTCTCCTCCACTCATGAGAGAACAATAGCAGGCACAATACGAGTGGTTGCTGAGAAGCTAGGCCCAGGTCCACCTCGGACTGTAGCGCCGCCATTGTTATATTATTATTATTAACTTTTTGATTTTTACTGAATGTGTATGAAAGCTACTAACCTAATTTTTGCCATAGTAGTAGCTATTAACGCGCTGGGCAGTATTCGATGTATAAATATTAAAATATTTTGCTACTGATTGATACAGCTTACTCGTGCATGAGTGTTTGATGTTATGTTATGTCATAATGTCAAATATTATTGAATTCACAAAAGCGCCTGCATTGACGACTTAGGTTTGCTTATGGCTACACGATGCGATGGGTTCAGTGCGCCTTCAAGTTGCTAGCAAATTCGCGAGTGGTTGAGCGTTGGTGCCATATCGATTTCGCCTGTTTTGATGCTAGTAAACCAAACAACAGTCTTTATAAAGTGAGGCGTATATGGTCGGCCGGCTTCATTAGTAGCGTTAGCACATTCTTATACGGATGTTGGCCCGAATTCGACCACAAAAAAAGCTGAGTTGACTCTGGCGATACAAAATTCAGCAGATCGACATTTATGATTTTTCTTCGATACGGGCCACTTGCCGGCAGAGGGACTATGTTTTCTTCATTTCGCACCAATTCCTGGAGAGTGTCCTCACGCTCAAACTTTTCCACGGTGCGACGTATTGCCTGCATTATGACAACTGACCTTAACAAGAAATTTACGTTGCGAATTAAAACTGAACCGGAACTTCGTGAAACGATGCATGATGAAACGCCAAACCTTACTGAATATTTTGGTAGCTGTGTGTGATTGGTAACTTTGATAGCTGCTGAAACTTTAAAAACTGTCATTGCTACTTGACGCAAGTAATAAAGGCGGACGACCATAGACAACGCCGTGAGTTCTCTAATCGGATGCAGGAAATGTTGACCGCATATCCGGATTTTGGTTTGAAAATCATATTCTCGCACGAGGACAATTTTTGGCTTAGTAGTTAAATCAATAAGCCAAATTGCCATTATAGGAGCAAACACAATCCACAAGTATTCGACCAAAAATTAATGAACCCGCAAAGTCCGACTGTTTGGCGCGGCTTATGGCATGGCGGCATCATTGGACTTTATTTCTTCCAAAGTGAGGAAGGAGACACCGTTATCGTCAATGTTTTCCGATATAGAGCGATGTTGGTCAATTTTCTGTGGCCAGAGCTCGACAATATCGAAATATCGGGGCTGTGAGACAAGACGGTGCTATATGCTATACAAGCGAGTCAATGCCCGAATTTGTGAAGGACAAATTTGACATCTCACGGCGAGCGTTTTTTAATCGGCCACGGCGATCATGCCAAGTCCTTAGTATACTATAAGAAGCCAACCACTTTGGAAAAGCTCGAGGCCAACATTTGAGACGCTATTGTCATAATGAATTATGATATTTACTTGACCGTGTCATTAAAAATTGGACCAAACGCTTTAAGCACTGACAGCGGAGCCAAGACAGCCATTTGAATGATGTGCTATTCCATACACAATTACATGAATGTAGCTTCAAAATTCAGTCAGAATCAAGTTTATGTTTCACACCGTTGTGGTTTTTATTAAAATTCGTTTTCCTATCTTTCTTATCTGGTTATATTATAACAATATATTTTGGATCACTATTGGAGGAAAACTATGCAAAAAAAACCTTCTTCTTCTTCTTCTTAGGGCGCTACAGTCCGAGGTGGACCTGGGCCTCACTCAACATGCCTCTCCAGCCAGCACGATCTTTCGCCAGCTGTCTCCAGTTTCGCACACCAAGCCGGCAGAGGTCCCCCTCGACTTGTGTGCGCCACCTTGTTCGTGGACGTCCTCTGTTGCGTTGTCCCACAGGCTCAGAGTCGAAGACTCTTCGGGCCGGAGCTAAGTTGTCCATACGCTCAACATGGCCTAGCCATCTTAGGCGTTGGATCCGTAGACGCCTGGCTAGACTCATGTCGCTGTACAGCCCATACAGTTCGTGGTTGAATCTTCTCCTCCAAATGCCATCAACGCAAACAGGACCAAAGATCGCGCGCAGAACTTTTCTCTCGAAAAGACCAAGAGACTGTTCATCCGCTTGGGATATTGTCCATGCCTCTGCACCGTAAAGCAGGACTGGGATGATCAAGGTCTTATACAAAGTCAACTTGGTCTTCCGAGAGAGGGCTCTACTACTCAATTGCCTTTTGAGCCCATAAAAACAGCGGTTGGCAAGAGTAATTCTGCGTTTGATCTCGGTACTGATGTTGTTTGTACTGTTAACCGCGGAGCCAAGGTAGACGAAGTCCTTTACTACCTCAAAGTTATAGCTGCCTATGGTGACGTTCTGGCCAAGTCGTCGATGTTGTGCGTCCTTTCTCGATGACAGCATATACTTTGTTTTGCCCTCGTTTACCGCCAGACCCATTTTAGCCGCTTCCGTTTCAATGCCAGCAAACGCATCATTGACGGCTCGCTGTGTTCTCCCAATCACGTCAATGTCATCCGCATAAGCTAGCAGTTGAACGGACTTTTGGAAGATCGTGCCTCTTGTGTTGGCCAGTGAGTTTTGCACGATCTTCTCAAGAATGATGTTAAAGAAATCACATGACAGCGCGTCGCCTTGTCTAAAACCTTTTTTGACATTGAAGGTCTCGGTGAGTTCGTTACCGACCTTGATGGAGCAGCGAGAGTTCTCCATCGTCATCCTGCTCAGTCTGACGAGTTTAGCAGGAATGTCAAAACTAGACATGGCGCTGTATAGCTCGTCTCTATACACGCTGTCATATGCGGCCTTGAAATCGACAAATAGATGGTGTGTGTCAATTTGCATTTCTTGGGTCTTCTCCAGGATCTGCCGCAGTGTGAAGATTTGATCGATGGTGGACTTCCCGGGCCTGAAACCACACTGATAAGGACCTATCAGTTTGTTCACGAATGGTTTCAGGCGTTCACACAAAACGGCAGAGAAGATTTTGTAGGCGATGTTAAGGAGACTTATCCCTCGATAGTTGGCGCAGTCAAAGGGGTCTCCTTTCTTGTGGATCGGGCAAACGATACTGAGATTCCACTCATCGGGCATGCTTTCCTCCGACCATATCTTACAGATGAGCTGGTGCATGCGCCCTACCAGATCACCTCCAGCTGCTTTAAACATTTCGGCGGGCAGACTATCTGCACCAGCAGCTTTATTAGACTTCAGTCTCGATATCGCTATCTTGACTTCGTCTAGGTCGGGGGGACGGTATTCTCTTCTATCATCGTCCGTTGTGTTGAGTGGAACATTCTGCCTGACAGCGGTATTTGTGTCCTCATCGCCGTTCAACAGTCTGCAGAAATGATTTTTCCAAATTCTCAGTATCGACTGCGAATCTACTACTAGCTGTCCATTTTCGTCCCGGCAAGCTTCTGTCCGAACTTTATATCCATTCGATAAAAGTTTTACCCTTTGGTAAAACTTTCGGACATCATTCCTGCCATAACACCTCTCCATCTCCTCGATCGCGCGCTTCTCGTGCTCTTTCTTTTTCTTCCTGAGAAGCCGGTTCTCTTCCCTTCTTCTCTGTTCGTAGAGCTCACGAACAGCTCTCGTGGTTCGATGCAGCGTTGCCCGGTAGGCTTCTTGCTTTGCTGCATGTGCCTGCCTGCACTCGTTGTCAAACCAGGGGTTTTTTCTTGTTGGCGTTTGAAAACCCAGCACATCAGTAGCGGCTTCTCTGATGGCTCTTTGACAACGTTTCCATTCTTCGTCTATTGTTAGTGCAGGCGACGTCGAACTTTCGGAGAGTTTCAGGGAGACTCGATCGGCAAAGTTCCTGGCAGTCTGTTGCGATTGTAGCTTTTCGACGTCAAACCGTGGTTGGCTTCCTCGACTCCGTTCTTCTCTCGATATCCGTGTCCTTACCTTGGCTACAACAAGGAAATGGTCCGAGTCGATATTGGCGCCTCGGAACGTTCGGACATCAAGAATACTGGAGGAGTGTCTGACGTCGATCGCAACGTGATCAATCTGGTTGACGGTTGAATGATCAGGGGACCGCCAGGTCCCTTTATGGATGTTGAGGTGTGGGAACCGCGTGCTAGCTACAGAGAGGTTTCGCCCCGTAACAAAGTCCACCAGCCTGAGTCCGTTTTCGGACGTGGTGTCGTGCAGGCTGTGTTTACCGATGACTCTAGCAAAGATGTCCTCTTTACCCAGCTTAGCGTTAAAATCTCCTAGAACGATCTTGGTGTCGTAGCTGGGGCATTGATCGTACGTTCTTTCTAGGAGATCATAGAAGTCATCCTTGCTATCGTCATCTTTGTCCTCCGTTGGGGCGTGGGCGCAGATTAGGCTGATGTTGCCGAATTTGGCCTTGATGCGGATTGTTATGAGGCGCTCGCTTATGTACTTAAAGCTTAAGACTTTTTGCCTAAGTCTGCCTCGAACAACAAATCCACATCCAAATAATCGCTGCCTTCGCTCTCTGTAACAGTCGCCGTAGTAGATATCGCAGTTTTTCATCCTCTTTTTGCCCGGCCCATCCCATCGCACTTCCTGCAAAAAAAACCTACCTTCTGATATATACATATATCGAAAATATTATTTCAAAAGCTGTACTCTTTAGTCTCCACAAGATCACCCCTTTTCAGTTTGCCTAGGTTTACTTCCCTTTCACTTGAACGTCAATTCCATGTTTATGTTGTCGGCCCTTGATACTCTCTCCCCGCTCAAATAAAATTGATTGAATTGAGGGATAAAAATAAGTTCATTTCCCTTCAATCCATGAATAGTAACATTATCCTAGATTTAAGTTTCCTATTACGATTGTGTACTTTTCTTTGTTTCTTGCTTCCTTTTCTCCCTTTATCTAGTGTGGTCTTATGTAATTCTGTCAGATTTTTTTATTGATCTGAGATAACATTTATTGATTTGTAAATCTATTCATCTACTAATATTTTGTTCCCTTTTATTCAAAATATGTACTCGTATATTTCTCCTCTTTTTCTTAAGATTTAATTTTAATTAAATCTTGCAAAGTTCAAAAAGGGTGTTAAATAAAAATATTCAAATATGCTTTATATACATCAACATGTTCTATACTATAAGGAAAGAAATGTGATACATCGTGACGATTTCGATTCGCTTTTCTCTAAAAGTGTGTATGAAGGGTTGCCTTTCAAAACCCCTTCGTCAGTCCAAAAAAGATAATGTGAAAATAGTGGGAGATTTGTCCAAAAAACTGCATTTTTCGGTCAATGTTCATAAATAATGAAATCTCGACACCTACAAGAGAAGAAGGTACCCAGCCCAGCAAACACACACAATCAGATTTTTAATGTAGGAAATCATCGGCTCTTCCAGCACAGCAATCATGACAAAAAGGATTTGTACCCTTGGTCGGGAAGTCAGTAGCACAAAATGTTTACCATAATTATGAAAGTTATTCAGGTACTGAATTTTCAAAAGATTTCCTACTCTTCCTTATTCACAGTATGTAATACAGGGATACATAGAGAATAAAATGTTTATAACAGTTTTTCTTCCTCACTGTACTTCTGTCTGCTAGTTAAAACAGGCTCATTTCGTCACGGACTTTTCGGACTAACCCAATTGAATCTCAATCAGAAGCAAATACCAACGCTCCAAGCAGGAGTGATAAATCACTCTCCGCCTGTCTGTAAAGGACTGACAAGCTTAAAAGGCAAAAAAAGGAAACCCACAATTCTGTGAAATGAATTTTAAATTGTGTTTGAGTTTTACTTTTGCTTTTATTTCTATTTTTAGGAGTTTTGGTTTATTTGTTAGTTGGATATGCATGATACATGATTCAGTTCAATTTGACCATCGCAATTTCTCTGCCATTAAAATCGATTATTTTTGTCTGATTTTATTGTTGGCCTCAGCGTGCGGCAGTAGTATTCCATCTGGACCTGATCAACTTTCTGAAAGTGAGTATGTGATTGTATTTTGGTACGTTTTCAAGTTTTTGTTCACGTCTCTTTTTGTCGGCATGTTGAGCCGAAAACGTTTTTATTTTTTTCAAGAAAATCAATTAAGATGGGTTTTGATGAAATTGAAAATTGATTGCCGCAGTTGGTGAACGAACGTTTAAAATTAAATTAAAACTGAATAAATTTCTACTGGTGAATGGATGCGAATCAGTGTACATACGCATACATATGCAAATGAACATTCGTGGATGTCAAATAGATTTGCAAACAGATTTCTCTATCGAGAAATTCATTAAGCTACTACATATTGCTTTATTTTTGGAAAAGAAATACGTGCATATAGACTGTGGATGAGTTTACTTCTGTCTCAATCTGAAAACTGTAGGTAGTTAATTGCGCAACGGAAATCCGCAATATGAAATTAATCAAATCTGTTAGGGTAGACCTACACAAAGCGTAAAGATTTCTCCACGGACGCTTAAAATTTTAGAATTAAAACTTTGGCTTAGACAGCAGTAATCTTCTGCAGCAGTAACCTCCTTTTAGAGATTTTTAAGGAAAGTAGTATTTTGCGGCGTATACGCAATATTTTTTTTTTAAAAATCGAAAAGTTGGTTGGAATTAAATTTAGATTTTAGCTTAGAATAATTCTTCCGAAACACATTGTACAAGAAGACCAACTGAACTCAGGTCAAGGAAACCATCTCATTTGTCGATTTCCAGAGCCTTAAGATCCTAGAGCCGTCTTCAAGTTAACGGCATGTTAGTTGTAGTTCATGTAGTTCATGTAGTGTGTAACGCTAACCTGTTAAGTAAATCGGAAAAAAAATGTTGATCGCGTCGTAGGATTTAATAAAAGCCAAAAGGACTTTATGAAAAATTTTCAAGACAGAATTATGCTCAATTTCCGATATGTATACAGTCCTCGAGGACATGACCATATCTCCGAAGATCCAATGAGGTTATTGGAGTGCAAACTGTAACAATGCATCAATACAAGAAATTGCTTATTATTTGTCTTGCTTATTTAACAGTCGTCTCTAATCGATCTGCAAGGAAACTATGTATCATTCCTTTTCTTCACCAATATTAATGCTGTCAAACTATGGAATTTACTACGAATACGAATCAAGTTCATCCAAGCAAACCTTACAAATTCAGTACTCTCTCACATCTCTTCCTCAGTAAGCAACCTTAAGTCTCTTCTTTTCACCTTATAATATCCACCTCCTAGTAAATTGAAGCAAACATATTATGTACCGTAGCTTTACGTTTAAGTTGTAAATGATAAACCAAATAAGCAAAATAGTCACGCCTGCTTGGGATCTTATGTCGAGTCAACATTTATAGCGATCGAAGGAGAAGCATCAAACACGAACTATACATAAGTGCTGTACAATGACATGAGTTCAATCAGGTCACTGAAGCGTATGGACATTTCAGCTCAGGTCCGAAATATCTTCGATTCCGTGTTAGAGCGACAGTGCAACAAAGGATGATCGTTATAAAGTCAATGATAAATATGTGGTCCTCAAACTGCTTGGCGTAGGGACCAGGAAGCTGTAACTATTGGGACTTTGGTTGAGGAGAACGTACATTCCGGACTGTATTGGCGGCCAAAAAAGGAAAAATTCTAACTTAAAAGAATCCAGAGAGACTCAAAAAAAAAAAATTGCGAGTCACTGATGATGCCCAAAGAATAGTATATCTCGTTGTTCGGAGTCGGCATTAAACTGTAGGTCCCTCCACTCATGAGAGAACATAGCACGCACAACACAAGTGGTTGTTGAGAAGCTAGGCCCAAGTCCACCCCGGACTATAACACCGCCATTATTTTTATTATTATTTCACAAATTTAGCATGTTTAAAATTAAATTGCTAAACGAACCAACTTGTAAAATGGTTTGCCTTTTTTTGCATATGTACAGTTTCGGATGATAGGTCTGTTTGACATAAGTGATAAAAAAAATGTTCCGGACCACGAATTGGAAGCCGTATTTCAATATTTTTAACTTTTTTAATTGTTGGTGATTGATTGCTAAAACCAATATTATTGTTCCATTCTTAACAATTTTTTATTGTAATTTTAATTTTTATGTATGTTTTTTCTTCACTAATTTTTGTATTCTTATCTGACTTTTAACTTACGAAAGAATTAAAAATTAATGTCTAATATGTATACAGACAGTGGGCGCCGTGGCGTAGTGGGTAGGTGCGTTGACTCCTACGCTCGAGGTCGTCGACATATGTCAGTGATTCGAAAGAGGTGGAGCCGTGAAAAAATGTTTGATGTTTTTTTCGAGATTCGAACCGACGACTGTCTAGAAAAAGCTTCTCTCGCCGTTCGGAGTCGGCATTAAACTGTAGGTCCCCTCCACTCGTGAGAGAACAATAGCCCGCGCACAACACGAGTGGCTGCTGAGACGCTAGGCCCACGTCCACCTCGGACTGTAGCGCCGCCATTATTATATTATTATGTATACAGACTTGCATGAGCCTACTTCGAAGACATTGTATTAGCACATATTTCATTTTGATCGAAGCAAGGGTGTAAAATCTGTCACTAAATTCATAAATAATTTTTGAAATTATTGAGGACACTGTGATTCCAGCATTATGACGGTACGTGTAATTTATGCAAAAGGGTTTATGCAAAAGACGTCGTTTTCAGAAAAAGTATGCATTATTGCAACCAGAGTATGCCATCCCCCATCAGATCAAAGAAAATATTGCACTAAAGGAAAAAAATCACAGCTGTTATTCACAAAATACAGCAGCAAGATAAAACACGAGTTGCGTAGCGTTAAGAGGAAATCACTATGGTTAGTTAACTAATTTCTGATATTTTCATATAGCTTAACTCAGTATAAAAGTAAATACCATTACCACAAGGCGGTTATTTAAAAAAAAAAACAAGAAGAAAAGTTGTCATCATGAGGGTTTATTCAATCAATTTTGATATAGAGAATCTGCTGAGTTGGAGGAGAAGGCTTATTTTGTGATATTTGACTTTCCTTTACGTGATGTATCATGACTAGTGTAAACACATTTGCACTAGCACGTATCTGCAGAAAGACACATGTTCATCCAATATAGAAGATTAAATCCAAACACGTATCAAATCCAATTTCCGAACATCAAAGTTAAAGTTTCGTTAATTGGTATTGACTTCACTTTCATTCTCATTATTATACATACATTTTATCTTCGATGAAAAGTGCCAATGGGCAAAAAGACGTCACAGTTTTCGTTTGAAACTGTTTGTAGGGTCACGAAAGCCTCTCGTATGATTTCTTACGCCGCATTTATGTGCATGTATAGATAGTTACATGTATCTAAACAAAACAACATAGGAACTGCGGTGAGTTCAAGGACAAAATTCCAATCAAACTTTTCTAATTGAATTTGTTAGTAGTTCAGAATTCAGCCGAAATAAAACGATAGGACTAGCTCCTTTCATCAATTCACCTTTCTGTTTACGTATTTGGTGAATTAATTAGAGGGCGCACCTTCAACCTGCGTAATCATAATCTGAAAGAACAAAACTGGTGCGAGACAGTGGACAAAAGAATACCTTTTATTATAGGGTTTTCGCATTTCAGGATATCCACTTCACAGAACACGGAAGTTATGCCGTTGTCATCGTCGGAATGCAAATTTCCTCTTCGGTTATTAGAAAGAAAAGGAACAAAAAAAAAAGAGATTTGTGCGGGAGACATAGATGGTGTGAAGGAATATTTAATAACTGCCTCTGTAGGGTATAAAATAATGATAAGGGTTAGACATAATTCTAATATACGTACATTCATGTATGTCTCAAATTACAAGCTTACAGACTATTTATAAGACATTTCATTTATGGCCGTGACAGTTTCGTGCCCTTGAGCGCAACTCATTAACTTTGGCAGAAAGAGACGAGTGGTTGTAACACATTGACACGTACCTAAATACAATGATTGCGTGAATCTATTTGTTTTGTGTAGATATGTTGATAAGTTGTATAAAAACTAAGTTAGTTCCAAATCGCTAGTAGCGATACAAGTAAACCACCTTCGATATGTTAACGAGCTTGTTTTATGAAATGATCTCTCAATGAAAATGTTGGCTTATAGTTTCAAGATGGCCGGACTCGACATGATTTGCTCCGAAGAAAATCAAGGCCCACTTCACCCTTCATTTTGTTAGAGAACATATTCAAGAATGTGTGATTTGCCAAGAACAAGTTGCCAGTTCTTTGCCAGAGCCGGATATCTGCACAAAAAGTAGATAAGAGTTCCCCATTCATTATTGTCTATGCAGCTACGGCAGACTATGTTGTTGGGGATACCAAGCTTAGATAAGTGTCAATTCTGTCTTCTCTATATACATAGCTCCTAGATCTACAGGAGACTTATTGTTTTGTGTTTGTTGCATTGGGAGCAAACTTTTCATGATATGGCTCAGTTCAGTAGCCTTTGAATTGGATATTGGTTACCTGCAGCAAGAAACTAGTCCTAGTAAAAAGAGACAGGTATCGCCAAAAAGTGCTTCTGTCTGATCCCTTCCAACTAGCTCATCCGCTTTTTCATTATTTCATTTTCTATTTCATCCAGTTCACAATTCCCTAGTGTTAGGGGGAAGACAATTTTGATTGATAGAGAGTAATGTTGTACCTAGATTTTATTTTACTAATCACTAGGGAGATTAGTGCTATTACCAGTTGAAGGTATAGAGAAGTCAATTACAATTGGGCTTCATTGGGCCATATTGTAAGGATAATGGAAGCACTCACAGCTTTTGATGATCGCTAAAAGGAGCATGTTGGAAAGCATTCTCGTAACAGTGTTGGATGAAGAATAAGGCAATGTTCCAACACATTCTGCGAGAATGCTCTACTATCCGAATAATGGCAAAAAATCGTGATATTGAGTGAAACTCAAGATACCATTATTTGACCCTTTTCGATTTCTTTCTATGGAGATATTTGAACGATGCATCTACAATTTTAATTTTTTTAATTTATCAGTGTAGATTTCGAAGATTCTAAACAGCAGCACAAATCTCTGTGATTTTCCTTACTATCAGTTACTAATAAATGCACAAGTACAACTAAGAAAGATGCGAATCGGGTGGTGATTTATTATTTTGGTTTGAAGTTGATATATAATTCAAGTGAAATAATTCGAATTCCCGGTTTCATATTCAGAATTGCTTTTTGGAAAAATTATTCACCGCGCGGAAACGACGGCCCCCAATTACAATTTGCATTTATCCAGTTTTGAAGATTCCGTTCACAGCATCGGAACATTTATAATTTCGGTATGTCCGTCCGTTTATCTGTCTGTCACACTATCCGCATGTCCTTCATTTATAAAGATATCGGTATGAAATTTCAGAATTTTGTGTTTTGGCCTAGATAATAATTTCTATGCATCAGAATTTATAAAGTGGGGGTATTTGGGGCTGCTCCCGTATAGGTAATGGTGGGGTGGGCTTTGAAATTTTAGCGCACCCCATTTAATGATATATCAATTGACAGATATTTTCACAGTGGTTGAGGTACGTTTTCTATATTTTCTCCAGTTTATTTTAAGTGAACGATCTGTTACAATACTCCCGGATAAATATGCATTTTGGCTGTGATCAGCATATGAAATTGAATGGTTGTCAAGTGATTAATGTACATTAACAGAAAAACAGTTTATTGCCTTCAAACTTCTACATTGTGTGTTGCTAACTTTGTAACTTAGGATTGTTACTCAGAGAGATGGACTGGAATTGAAAATCGTTTTTTGTATCAACTGATTGTCAATTTTGATGTCATTACTTGACATTGTTTGAAGTAAAATTCATTTTGTTTCACAGCATTCGTCAAATGGAGTTGTGAAAGTGCTTAGGATTCAACAGACAATAATTCACTCAAATCCTAAAGAAAACAGATTTAACAGTAAACTTTCAAATTGCTTTATTTAAACTTGAGAAGTTACCCACTTAAGATAAATCAAGGGGAAAAAGATCTTCATCCAAAACTTGGGGTGAAGATTACGTGGTGAGATAAGAAACTGTTGACGAAACAGAAAAAGTGCAAAAACTCTTCAAAACTCAATCAATACCCTAGGCCGAAAATGAGGAAGTAAAGAGACAACTAAATTGAAAAAGGTTAATTACCACTGTTGCTTTTTAAATGTTTTTTTTTTAATGTAGTATTAAATATTTTGACTTTTTTAATTTGAACTTGTTAGAAATTTGTTTATGAATTATAACAAGGTTTGAAAAAAATCGAGAGTTAATAAAAAAAAACTCGGGAAGTTCACGGAAAACAACGCGTTTGAATTGAAACATTATCTAAAAAGCAACTAACTGATGAAATGCTGTGTAGAAATACGAGAGCTGTTCATGAGCTCTACAAACAGAAAACTACGAAAGGAACTCGAAGGAATGAATTAGAAACGGTACATCGGTGAGATGAAAAGGTGAAAAGGAAAAGGACAAATGTTGTCCAAATATTTTACCATAGGATGCAACGATTATCAAATGGATGTTCCTACAGGAACGAGTATAGACAACTGATAGATTTGTAGGTATGCGGGTGCCCTAGCGGCTTTTGTGTCCATTTTGCACGAACTAGTAGTATGTCCGCAGTTGATGATGATTATTTATACAGACTGGTAAGCGAAGACAAGGACAAAAATGCTGCTGTCAGGCGTCAGCTCCCAAAGTAATCGTAGAACTCAGAGCCTCCGTCACCACTAAAAACAGCAGGGAAATGAGGCAGAAATCCTCCTATCTATACCGGCTGCATAACGACACTGGTCTAGTTAGGCGCCTACGGATCCAAGGACTAGGTTGGCCAGTTCATATAGAGCGCATGGTGCAACTTAGCCTCAGCTCGAAAAATCTTCGAGGCTGAGCCTTTAAAACAACGTGAAACAGGACGTCTATGATTAATATTGCGCAAGCAATTGGAGAAGGATGCATATAGTTTACTGTGTACAATTGGAAGCAACTAGCCAAAGATAGTACTGTATGGAGAGTTTGTAGGGTGAGCCTCAAGTCCACCTCGGTCTGTAGTGCCACGCAAAGAAGAAGAGAAATGAAATGTTACTTGCGTATCTTTGTAAAATAAAACTTACTTACTTGTATGTGTACGTTGCTATAGAAGCTTGCTATGAAATACAATTAATTATTCTACAATATTTACTGGTCTCCATCGGATATTTGGTTACGTTTGTGGGAAACGCGTATGAAGAAGAAAATTCTAAATTTTTGAGATAAATTAAATTTGTTAATAACCCAGTGCTGAAAACAAAAATCCATCGAATAGCCTGGTTCAACAACCGCGAGCGTATATACCGGAAGAAAACTGGAAAACTGGACCAAAGCTATTAGGACCCACTTATCGCGGTATTCATTAGCAGAAGTAGTAGTAACTTACTACCTTGAACATGCAATTGAACGTCACTGAATTATTCATTTTTGGAAGTCTATCTGTCTTGTCTTCTCGACTTTAAGTTATGCAAAAAAAACAACGATGAATAAAACCTGGATTGGCCAACAGGAACCAATTTACTCATAATAAGTAATCGCACTTACACAATTTGACTGAATTCATTATCTCCCTTTGCAACACCGCAAGTACATAGTTATATTTTTAAATAAAAAAAACACATTATTGCGTATTGCGGGATTTGTTTTCAGTGAAAACTTTTTATCCTATACTAGACAAAATTTAATTTTCCGTATTCCCATTTTACTTTGTGGTGATTTTTTATATGAACTGCTTTAGTTTTTCAATTGCTTTTTTTTGTGAAATGGATATTTGCAATGATGTTGTAAAAAATAAAACAAAATGTGATGAGAAACATAATAAAATGCATAAGATACACAATATTACACCATAATATGATATATATGTATGTACATGTATGGCAGAAAGTCAAAAAATCACTGCTCTCAAATAAAGTTGTGCTTTCGAAAAAATCAATCATTTTTACGCTTTCATGTGGAAATCAAAGCAAGAATTTCAAATATGCTTGTATACGCTTACCCAAGGGTGTAAAAAGACAATACCTAAGTACATAAATACGACATGCTGTAACAAGTTAAATAGCATTGCAGTTTAATGTTATTATCTATTTCAAAAAAATGATGTGAGATGTTCTCATCTCTTTTGGTGATTGATGGTAATAAATGCGTTTCACTTCATCGCCGTATAACCAAGGTGACGCAAGACGATTTTTCAAGCAATGAATGTATTTTATGATCAATGGGACGCATGAGATCTATCAAGCGTACAATCACAAATCGAAGCATTAGGATACCATTTTCATTACCGGCATTATAAATCAAGGTTTGATGTGCGAATGTGTGTACAAATGCGTGGGTACTGAACAGCATATGCTTCTCCTAGGAAAAGTTAGCTATAAAGGCGATGTGGAGAATAACTAAACGCTTACATTTAATTTCACATGTGGTGCTACACGGTCGCAGTAAGAGTTTTATAACCTTAATTTTCTGGTTATATGAGTTAAGGATATTTCTAAGCAGTTATTGTGTTGTTTTTGCCAATTGAGTGCAAAAGTTTTTGAGTTTATGTTCACTTTGTCGCGACTCTGTTGGAAATGTTTGATTAATGTTCCGGGTGAGTGAGGTGTTTTGCCTTATTGAATAGATGGTTACGGATGTTTAAAGTAAGGTTCTTTATGGAAATAATATCAATATTTGTTTGGCAATTTTGCTTTTATGTGACCGATTGCTTCTTGATGAAATATTGTGCGGTTTTATGGACGTGGAAGAATTAGAGAAACAATTATATAAGGCGGTTGTAAGCAACTGCAACATATGGGCATAATATGAATGACGGTTTCCACGTCTTAATTAAGTCAAAGTTAAAGTCGACTCAAGTTTTACTTTTTATAGTTGAATTGTACTAATTACCATTGTTGAGTAGATATTAAATTACACAAAATTTCTGCGGTTTTTGATAAAAAATGTACCGTGAGGCCAAAACAAAAATGTCTCAGTGACAGTTTTTTTTAAATTTTCTTTACTTCTATATGTCAACATTTCTTGAGTATACAGATTACAGGAAAAATAATCTCGGGAGGTTTTTTCTCACGCGCGGAAGGTAACATTAATCATTTTCGATTGGAGCATTTCTAAACATCGAGCAACGAATTTAAACAATTTTAGATCAATTTTCTTCTTGCTTTAACCCAAATCAACCATTTTTCAACAAATTTATGCAACACAAAAGAAAAAAGCTCAATAACCGTCAATATCAATCACTACTCATGCCTGCTGTGTGAATATTATTGTTGGCCAATGAATATGTTCAAATAAATGTGAGAGACACTACTGAGACTCCTGTTGAGTTTTCGATCTCAGCAGAGAATTAATGTGCGAAATAGGGAATTTTAAATCTCTGGCAGCTAGATGTGCACATTTGCACATTAACCGATGTTTTTATTATTTCTTAATGCTATTGATAAGATCTGAAAACGTACTTTTCGAAATTTGCATGTCGATGTTTTCAGGACCAGAGTGCTGATGTTAGATGAAAGTACTCATTAAAAAAAATTGTATGGTTTTTTTCAGATTTGTAAACAAAGTGGTTGGGCGCCGTGCTATAGTGTGTAGGTGTATCGACTCCTACGCTCGAGGTCTCAGGTTCGAATCTAGAAAAAAAAATCTAATATTTTTTCACGGCTGTACCTCTTTCGAGTCACTGACAATGCTCAAAGAGTATAACTGTCTAGAAAAAGCTTCTCAAAATCGCCGTTCGGAGTTGGCATTAAACTGTAGGTCCCCTCCACTGGTAAGAGGACAATAGCACGCATAACAAGTCGTTGCTGTAGAAGCTGGGGCTAAATCCACCTGGGACTGTAGCGCCACCATAATTATTTTTATTGTTGAAATTGGCAGTGACAGGTGATGCAATGAATGAAAAAATTGTTTTTTTCGGGTCCATTAAATTCCGAAAAGAACCTGGCACATTTTGTGTGGGAGTCATCGCACTCATCGATCACAACTTTTCACAAAAGTACTATTTTAGTTTAAACCTTAAGCCGTATATTTGAAATATAAATCGAAATAAAATGCCAACGTGGCGTGGTGTAGTCAACATGTACGCTGAAGGTCACGGTTCGATTCCGGCCTTATCAAATTTTATATTATAGCACCACTTCTCTCGAGTCACTGAAATGCGAAGAGTGTTCAATTGTAAAAAAACACTTCCCCACACTTTTTAAGTCTCCTTTTCACATAAGAGAACTATAGCACTCACAGGACGAGTGATTGCTGTAGAAACTGGGGTAGACGGGGCCCTATAGGGCCTACGTTAAATATATTCCCATGTTACATATCCACTTTAAAGATTTGATTTGAATATAAGTTAAATGTTCCGAATTATTTTATTAAAAACAATATCTAATAAAATAATAGTTGTATATACTTTCAGCATATTTTACCTATCTTCTTCTATATCCGCGGTTGCAACTGAAGAGATTTCTTAAAAAAGCATGCACCCCACTTTTGGTATCATCCATCAAACAATGGAAAAAACTAAAATTAAGGCACAACTCAGCAATATACAATTTTTATGCTATACACCTCACGTATCCCATTCGTGAAGTAATTAGCCAAAGAAAATGCCGGCATATCCACTTACTGCTGCCAAGACCATGCAATCATCAAGGACGTGGATAACAAAGACCAGGTAGCGACAAAGGTTAAACTACCCACTTATGCTTGCAAGGGGATTCTCAACTTACCTAAGGGTAACTATCTGACTTGGTGGCAATGAAAGTAACCATGGACTACTGTGGAAGAAGGAACTTTTAATTGGGCTTTAAGAAATTGCACACCACATAGTAGAGTGTAGTTGTAACGTTAATACGAAAGGGTAGTATTTAAGGATTGACGTATGAAACTGGTCATGATATTTCAAATCACATAGATTAGGTTATTTTAAAAATTATGTCTACATAAATGTTTTTCTTTCGTTTATTTACTTTCATGCTCTAAGTTTTTAAGGACAATTACATCGAAAACTCAACATCCGATGAATTGAGACACGTAAAGATCAGACCGTTGACAGGCTAGCGCTAAAGTCGTGTTACTTAGGGCGGCGGTTACTACATTTTACAATAGCATTACATTATTTATACTATGACTTTGCAACCACTATAGTGTCTTTACAGGTACGGTTATTATAGGTGTTCTCTTAAGGCTCAATAAGACTTCATCATCATAGCCTTGCTGTCCTGCTGCAATGGCCCACCCAATTTCAAGACGCCTCTAGAGAAAATAATTTGAGGACATTGCTTCTAAAAGAATGAATATAATTATATTTAAAATTAACCAAACGGACAAAAGACAAATGAGAATGAATAGGTTGAAGCTTCGAAAAGGGAATCGTTAAAAAAATGAAATATTCTATCAGACATTCATGTTCTGACTTGATATCATAACCTACACTTATTCCAAGAATAACATTTTCCTTGAGAACTGTTTTTTTTGAATTAACAAATGGGTTTTCAATTATTCTTCCCCTTATATAGAAAGGTACTAAAACATTCATTCATGCTAGTGGATATAATTCACACTACCCATCTATTAACGACACAATAACTGTGTGTAGGGTAATGTCAAGTTCAATCTAAAAGTGGAAATCGGCAAAAGTCATGCTTAAATCTTATAAGCCAATTCATCTCACCTTCATTTTCAATAAAATATAGAAAATATGAAATGGAGACGATCCTCTGCTCACGAACCCATTACATAAAAAATTATACCCCTGTTAACCGGGGAATTCAAAGTTTAAACTGAAAATTTGGATTGACAATTCTGTCAGTAATATAGAAATTTCACTTGGATATTCCCTCGGCATCGAAGAACCTTGAAAGCTTTTCATGTCCATACAGACAGATGCAAAATTGTACATCATTGTACGAGCAAAAGGATGGGATGGATACATGTCGGAAACATCTATGTCACCTTAGGTAATGAAGAAATCAATGTTACGGATGTGAGAGGATGCCACCTGGGAAGAGGTAGCAATGTATCTGGTGGAGTTTTAAGCCGGCAATATCTGGTGGCGCTGCTTTCTAGAACTTAAAAAACTGCATGAGAAGTATGTTTTCAAAGGAAACTGAAGTTATATGAGCAATATCTGGTTGCGCTGCTTTCTAGAACTTAAAAAACTGCATGAGAAGTATGTTTTCAAAGGAAACTGAAGTTATAGGAGGAAAACTACCATATTCATCATCAAGCTATATACAGCTTACAGTACAAAATAATTCATAATGGATCAACATGTATAGTATCGAGCACGAATTGACCAGACCATTCATAACTTATCAAGCAGAACAATCTTGAAATCTAGTCTATCCCGACTCAATTTATTAGAATGAACAGGTCATCTCTAAGGACTCTTATTGGCGTTATCACATTGGCACACACGTCGTAAGAGTGGTACTTCCTCATAACGATTTCTGCAGAATCTGCACAGACGAAGAAGAAGAAAGCATAATACATCTCCGCTGCACTTGTAGCGCTCTCTCCACCCGCAGAAAGATAAGCTTTAGAGCCTACTTCTTTACCGACTTGAGGGAAATGCATAACGCTGTCATCAATCAACTCAGTAAGTTCGTGACAAGCACCATTTGGTTTGTTGGATCCGCGTGATACCACAATGGGCCCATGTTGGGCTAGTGTGACTACTATGTATCTGCAGTCGGTCACCTAAACCTGATCTAACCTAGTTTATCTCGGCAACCTGATAGCATATCAGAAGATGCCTAGCCGAAATTATTTTACTCCACTTAAACGGCGTTAAGATTTTATGCCCATCGTTTTATCGTCATAAGCCGAGAAGTTTGATAAGAATATATCGACAAACGGTCCTATGAATAATAGTGTACAACGATTGAGATTCACGCTCCGCGAAGAGGTACAAGTTGTCATATGTGCTGGCAACATCGTTGTCGTCACGGCAGCAAACTTTTTCATGATGTGAATTTCTCTACAAAGCAGTAATTCGGAAAAAACAATTAGCCGGAGTCTGGCGAGTTGGAATTCTTCTTTTTCTTCTAGTATCGTGGGCGCCGTGGCGTAGTGGGTAGGTGCGTCGACTCCTACGCTCGAGGTCGTCGGTTCGAATCTCGAAAAAAACATCAAACATTTTTGCACGGCTCCACCTCTTTCGAGTCACTGACAATGCTCAAAGAGTATAACTGTCTAGAAAAAGCCGTTCGGAGTCGGCATTAAACTGTAGGTCCCCTCCACTCGTGAGAGAACAATAGCACGCACAACACGAGTGGTTGCTGAGAAGCTAGGCCCAGGTCCACCTCGGACTGTAGCGCCGCCATTATTATTATTATTATCGTGGTAACAGACGGGTTGGATTGGGGTCTAACTTTAAAAGCAACCGCTTCTGTTGTTCATGTTCAAATGAGTTTTGCGTACATGGAGCAACTTTTGTTGATAGCTATACCCTTTTTAGCAGTCAGTCAGTGATTTAAGGGATGATGTGGATATGAAAGTTAGTGTCGAGAGTCGAACCATGAACCTTCAGCTTAGGAGTCGATATCTCATTACGTTTCGGCGACCACTGAAATTAGCTGAACACAAATTTTGCATAAATTTTGTGGTGTAGTAAGTAGGCATGAGGCACGTATGCGTGATAATGAAAATGATCAAAAAGGGGAATCTTACACAGTAAACCAAACCATTTTGACGTCAAATCTTATTAGATTGAAATAAACGTCCGGGGAAGAATATTTAAGAAAACATCTGAGAACCATGTCAATCATGCAAGATGGTGACAAGTAAAATGTCACCCTTACTGTCTAAACAGAACACGTTATTGAAATTTAGGGAAGATTTATCTTGAAGTAGAAGGCATACAATGTAAAAACCTTTCAACTCATCTAAAGGTGTACTCTACATCATCTCACGCTTGGGAGTAAGCTCTTAATGGAAAATGTCTCAAAAGGTATGTCTGTGGATGCAATGTTGAGGTGACATCATTCCAACTCTTAATTTTACTGAATGCTGTCTAATCTTTCAAGGATTGAGTAAAATTTGATTACCGTTGAATTTCTAAGTATTTCTCGTTTTTTTACTGCCTTTGTGGGATTTACATTTTATTATGAGGTACAAACATACATTTCCTTCGTTCATACAGTTGCATTGTATATCTATACAAAGGAGTATGGATAGCTACATGTATATGGTTGAATGAGAAGCTTAACATATGCCTTACTTGAAACATGAAATACGCATTTTGACGCATACGCCGCACACATATTTCATCCCCAAAAGATACTGATAGGTTTTCAGAGCATTGTGCCTTCTGGGCCGATGCGGAATGTTGAGTCAAAGAATTAGTTAATACATTAAATTCATTGGTTGAGAATTCAGAAGGAGATATAAATACTTGTTCGACACCTCAAAAAAAATTTGGTGTCTACTTAGGTCTTCGTAAATGAAAACAAGAAAAATGTTTTTTTTTAAATTTAATTTTACTGGTGTCAGAGTAATGATTTTAGAACAAATATCATTTAGCACGGCAAATGCGTCAATCTGACGCTATCGTTGAAGGAACTTAAGAAATGTGCCTTGGATTTTAAGAAATTTCTTGAAATTCGGAGTCAAATAGAAAAAAAACCCACTAATATTTCAGGTTCAAACATTTGTTTACTTAAAGGTGATGGTTTAATAGAAAAATGTTATCTTACTTATTAGCATATTTCAAACGTATTTTATGTTAACTTTTGAAAAAATTTTTTCAAGTTTTCATTGAACTTAATTTTGTTAATTTTTGAAATTGGTTTTTAAAAATTGTAAACAGGCGTGTTTTTGATAATAACTTCGTTTATAATTAGAATCTCCATCAAATGTCAGTGCTTTATAGATTACTGTCAAACTTTGACCAAGCTTCGTCAATAAGTTTGTATTTGCCACCAATGGAAAGCATACAACCTCGAGAATTTTCAAAAATAATGAATAAAAAAAAATTTCAAATGATTTTAAAACATAATTTTTGCGAAAAAACAACAAAGATTGATAAGCGCTATGGGGGTCCGCGATGTTAATAATAATAGTGGCCCTTCAGCGGACTTGGTCCAAGCTTCTACAACAACTGCTCGTATTGCCCTGTTGTTCTCTTACGAGTGGAGGAGACCTACAGTTTAATACCGACCCTAAACCAAATGCCTTATGTAGTTGGCATATTAACTGAAGTCTGCCAGTTTTCGGAAATTTTTGCAATCTGAAATGATGTTGGTTTGAATGTATGTATGTTCTCAAGAAGATGGACAAACCTTTTCTGGCACATACCATAAGTACTGCGAGATATTACGTTCCCATAAATGTTATTAAGAACTTAAGGGCATAATTTAAAATAACATCCCAAAAACAAAGGAGGAAGGAAATGAAAATGTATTTATAATTTATCAATATCCCTAACTTGGGTTGGACATGTATGGTGAGGGTTGGGATAGGGTTACCAGATTGCTAAGCTAATTCCCATATTCCCCATTGTTCGATTGAACCTTTTTATAAATACTGGCTTTAATTGATTGAAATCAAGTTTCTAAAAATACACCACTACAACTATCTCCCTAGGCTTAATCTTTCAGAAGAAAAATTTAATGACATCATTTTGATAGATCTGCAAATTGTTAAGCTGTGTGGAAAAATATTTTTAAGAAGTTCGTCTGGCGTATTTGGCGCTTGTTGAGGTATTTACTCACAATGTCATGCACATCATAAGGGAGCAGTAATTTGTGTCAGAAAAATCTTTCATCCATTTTTCTTCCTACAATACACAAGAAATTCCACCTGGGCGTTAGAAAGATGTGCTCAGGGATTGCACATTTTATTTCAAAGAATAATATCGGCGGATGCATGATGTACCAACTGAACATGAAACTTCGTTTGGTAGTTGCATGCGAAGATTAGGTGGTGACAGTCTTCTGCGTTTATTTATATTTATAAATACTTACTCATTCCGTGACGACACAGTTAAAAGACTCGGAAAGCATAATAAATACATATTTCCCGTACACGTATGGACATGCATTCATTAATATTATTAAAAATGCTGGGAACCAAACTACATAATATCCGTTTCCCATAAATGCATGGTTTTGTGTAGAATGCAGAAAAGGTTTTCACTGAACACCAATAGGGCGTTACTGTAGCGGAAGGTCGCGCTGCAGTATATTTGAAACAGCGACTTTATACCCCAACACTTTCAGCACTAGCATACATAATGTATAACCTTGGTATGCACCTATTCGTATAATTGCATGTGCATCTACGTGTAAATAGAAAGGTAGAAATACAAAGATACTTACTTGAATTGCTGGGCGTGCACGTGTAGTTTCCAGAGTCTGATGGCACCACACGAGCTATCACTAATTTGCTTGTTTTTGTCTGCCGTTCTGTTAGAACATTGATTCCACCGCGCTGGGAGTAGTTAATTAAATCACCATCTTTATACCAGTAGATATATGATGGTGGTGCAGGAGCTTGCGTCGCAATGCATGTTAAATTGATATCACTACCACTTTTGAAGAACAGCTCAGGATTCGCGAGAATTTTCGCTTTGGACACTGAAATACACAACAAAGAGATTAATCACTTTTGGTTGGATGTAATTAACCGCAAATTTTGTGCAATTGCATATGAAAGTTTAGAGTTCAAAGAACGTAAACCAAGAACCGAGTATTGAAAGAATAGTTAACTAAAAATATTGTAAAAAAAACGCGTTGCAAAAGAATGGGTTGGTGAAAAATCTGAAAAAAAAATTTATCAGGTCGACAAAGAAGTTATCTACAATAAAATTTAGATTTGCAATTTAGACATAAATAAAAGCGAAACAAAATTTTTAATTATCCAACCTCCGCACGAGCGAATATAAGGGTAAATTGTGATGCCACTGAGCCGGCTTCCAATCGCTACTTTTGAAAAACCATCTTGTTTTCTGGATGTTTCCAGATTTTCTTGACAATTATTTATGATATTGCCGTTAAATTATTTAAATAAAAAGCTCCTAGAGTTTCTTTCCTTGTGGAGGCAATTGCAGGACAGTTACAGAGGCGATGCGAGATTGATTCCTCTATTTCTTATATATACATTTGCTGCAGTAGTAGTGGTACGGCAGGCTTAGTCTTGCGGCGTGTCTTCGAAATGTCCTGTGGGGGCTCCTACAGAAATTTTCCTGATTGCGATCTTTATCCAGATGAAGTTAAGCAATTATCAAGAACAGACAAATTCGAAAATCAATATGGAAAATATTTTTGGCAGTGGCGACAAATCGCAAACAATTTATGGACGCGTTTTACTGCCATAAAAGTAGCAGCTGAGATTACCAATTAAAGTTTAACAATATTTCTTGATTAATGACTCCTACAATACTATGTACATTCCACTCTTTAAATGCGCACATCGATAATTCACATCATACTTTCAGCATCAGCGTTAACAAACCAACTTTTCACTTTTCAAGCAAAATCAAGTGTGAGTTATATTAAAAAAATCGGGCAGCCAGGTTAATTATTTCAATTGAATTCACTACTAACTTCAATCCAAATCAAGTATATATCGTACAATATACATACATCTCTATCTAAATTTATCTAACATAAGGCGAATTCTCCAATACCCTTTGCGCCGAAAGAATTTACTATCCACGCCAATTGGGTGTAAATTGTCGTACATTTAAAAATTGAAACAAATGTGAAGAAAAGCACTGAGACTTGCATATGTCGATTTGCGAATTTCAGCGAGTGTGGAAAAGATAAGATTGATGATATAAGATTGACAAACTTAAAAATGAATATTCCGCTGGTCCAGATGGCCTGCCTGCTGTAGTTCTGGAAAAATGTGCAAATTACTTATCTCAGCCTCTAGTGACGCTTTTTCGTCTCTCTCTTTCACAAAGTGTCGTTCCTAAGGCTTGGAAAAGCTCTTTTATAATCCCCTTACATAAAAAAGGTAAAAAAAATTAGATTGCGAACTACCGGCCTATAGCCAAACTCTCTATCTTGCCTAAGTTATTTGAAAGCATTGTTTATGATACAATGTTTTTTTCACTGTAAATCTATCTTTTCTGTCCATCAACGCGGATTTCTTAACGGAAGATCAACTACGACAAACCTGACAGAAATCGTGTCCAGCACCCTGTGCGCATTGGAAGATGGCAAAGATGTCGATGTTGTCACTACTGATTTCAGCAAAGCTTTTGATAAAATCTCGCACGCGATTATACTTTTGAAACTTGGCATCCAAACGCAGTTTATTGCGTGGATCAAGTCGTACCTTGAAGAGCGTCAATATATTGTAATTTTTAGATCCTCTGTTACCAATTCTTATACAGCCACATCTGTGGTCGCCCAGAGTAGCCATCTTGGTCCGCTGATGGACGACGTGGATAACTTTATAAATTATTCTCATCTTTCAGTTTATGCGGACGACATACAAATTTTTAAGGAAATTTCTATCTCCGCTGACTTTTATGGACTTTGGATTTGAACACTTTTTTGACTTGGTGTACAAAAAATGCACTAAAATCAGATGGCATTGAAAACTAGTTCACTTAGTTCACTTGTTAGAGCTCCTTTTTGAAGTAGTTCGGTGTTGAACTACACAAGCGTAATTCTATATCCAAACCTAATTAATCTAGTTAGAACAATGAAGTCATTGATCAAGCAAATGTCTATTTTAAGGATCTTGAAGGATCCGATTATGGAGAAGTTTTAAAAAAATTGGAGAAATGTTGAACAAAGTTGAATGTTGAGAAATGTCTTTTGCTAAAAAGAACTGTATTTCATTCAAAAAATTAGGAAATGATCTGTCCTTGAATTATTAAAGTAGGACCAGAGAAATACCGCGACCGAGACTATACCTGTCGTGCCGACCCGTAGTTATCCTAGTGGGGATTAAGGGATTTATTGAACATAGTGACTAACACAATGGAGAAGCCTGCTTCTGGAACTGGAGGGACAGAATTGATGAGATGTTTCTTGCTTCTTACAGATACCAGAAATCATCTTCTAGAAGACGCAGTGGATGGTGATATAGTTCGTTAGGATTTGAAGAATCAGCTGTAACCTTCACAACGAATCAATGATAATGATCTAACAGTTATCAATCCAAGTACAACTGACTTGGATTCGATTCCAGACACAACAAATTTTATTTGCACGCAAACAACTCTCTCGAGTTACAGACAATGCTTAGAGAGCCCAAAAACTTCGCCGCTCAGATACTCTATAGAACTGTATGCTCTCTCTACCCATGAGAGAACAATAGGACGTACAAACCGAGTGGTTGCTTTAGAAGTTAGACTCTATTCCATCGATGACGTGAATATTTCTAAAGTTCCGCGGTCATAAATAAATTTAATCGAAGGAAATTACTCCGTTCCGATAACAAACTTACATTTAAAAGAAAATCGCTTACGAGAAGGAGTTTAAAATTGATATTGACTAAAATTGTTCGTCACGCTTAGCTTTTAATTTGTGATGGATGAATTACCAATTGCTAACAGCAAGATGAAGGTTGAAAGGCATTCCTTAAATTATATCATAGTTGAAATTAAATTGAATATGAAATGCGATAATGCCTATGAATTATGGCCACTAACAAATCTCCTCCAAGAGTGTTATGTTCACGGCAAGAGCTTAAAAGTAGTCATTCTTTAGAATATTTCGTCCGTGCTTATGCTAGCGCTCATTATAATTTGATTTATAAAAGCCTTTTACAGAACAAAATTTCAACTCAAATAAAATCACTCATTCGTAAATCCTATGAGATTCCTCGAATGCAAATCAGAAACCATAAAAAACGGTCAAAGAAAAGAAATTTAATAAGCATTAATAAAAACTATGAAGTTGTTAACAGCGCTTTCTTCGCACAGTGTACCAGTACGGCGACTACGATGTAAGTGATGTCATCGCAGACCACTGAATCACGTTAACTGCGGAAAATCAAAACGAGCAAAACAAAATATACAGGGAAATGGGATTCGGGTTTCTTTTGCTTTTAATCTACTAAGTGACCTAAGATAAAGTTTCATTGTGTGCAAATTTCCATGAGAGACACTTTGTGTTCCCCAAAATAGCACATCTTACCCATGCAATAGCAATGTAATTATGCGGGGAATTAAATCAGATACAGAGTAAACAAACACCTTTAAATTCTCTAAAGTTCTAAACGGAAATGATTGTCGGAAACGGGGTAACTCGCATATCAGCATCTTAAGACATGGAATTGGATGCAAATGTATGTTATTTAGTACACATGAGGAGTGGTATCTGGTAACTGTCTGCAAGACGTGCAAGAGCGGGAGAAAAACCGATCGGGAGAAGCTTTCCATACGATTGATGAAAAAATGTAGTAAAATTTCAGAAATTATTTAATGAGAAATCTCAAGAATATTCCATCTGGAGGAAATGGTACCATGAGAGGCTTGTAGAATTTGGAAGAATTCATTCATTGTTCCTATTTATAAGAAAGGCTCAAAAATGAGATAAATAACTACCGCGCTATAGCCCAACTTTGTTGCATTCCTAAAGTTTTTGAAAGCATCGTTTATGATTTAATGTATTTTCATTGCAAATCTTTGAAGTACTCGGCGCATTTGAACATGGGAAAGAAGTCGACGTGATAGCTACCGACTTCAGCAAAGCATTTGATAAAATATCACACGATATTATTTTGTTCAAATTAAACGTTCTAGGTTTCCCACCAAGGCTCGTCAAATGGGTAAATTCGTATTTGGAAGGAAGAAAATATGAAGTTTTATTTAGATCTGTTGTCTCCAAGTCTTTTAACGCTACATCAGGTGTTCCACAGGGTAGCCACCTGGGTCCTTTAATTTTCGTCCTTACTACGAATGATGTTGTCTACATCATCAAGAACTCTCAACTTTCTGTTTACGCCGATGATATGAAAATCTTTAATTACATCTCTTCTCCCTCCGACTCTTAACCCCTTCAACGTGATCTCAATAGATTCTCTGTTTGATGTAAGAAAAACTTTCTTCATATTCCGCGTTAGATCACACCGTACTAATTATGGCTTAAACTCCCCTATCTCCAGAATGTTACGTTTTGCTAACATCGCTAATCGCTCATTCGACTTCCACCTCTCAAAATCATCTCTCCGAAATGGTCTTAAGACTCGCCATTCTTCCCCCTAAGTTATGTTTTAGCTCTTAAGTTTAGTTTATTAAGTTAGATTAAGTTCGCTTGTATTAAGCAGAAATAAATAAATAAATAAATCAATTGTATAATATCACAAGGAGGTGACAAGTTTAGGTTAGAGGGTGTTGACTGGACCTCACATTGTCCATTGTGAAAATAAATCCAAATGTTTTCCTAATGCCTTTATTGAGGCAGAAAGATTAGAGTCATGTGTGTATTTAATGAGTACGAGGTGTGTTCAGAAAATAAAGAATTTTTTAATTTTGCGGGTTTGGAGAGTCCTATTGTCATAAAAACTCATAACAACACGTATATCCTTAGCGTCTGCCACAAATAAAGTAAACAGTGAAAGTTGATAATTTCATCATACTTCAGGGGCATGTATGCCAACATAATAAACACTACGAACCCGCGAAATTCAAAACTTTGCGTTATTTTCTGAACACACCTCGTAGATGTGGTTTTGCCAAGTCTCATCATTTGACGATTTAAAGAAGTGCTGTCCTAGCCTTTTATGTCGAGCTTTGGAGTTCCTGTACTTGTCAGTGGAGTCTAAGACAAGTTTACGAGCATGATAGCTCACGAGGCAGTGGCCGTGACGATACTAAACAACGTGCTGCAGTACACTCTGAACACCGAGATTACTTTTGTGGATGTCATAGCCAGGTAAAAAAGTTCTTTTTGTATCTCACCATCAATTTCGGTGAAAAACAGCTTAATTAAAACTGTATTGTGTTATTTTTGTTGCTGGAGGGGTTGGGACTTCTCGTTTAAAAAATTCTTCGGCTGTTTCAATACCTAGGATTCTTCAAGGACCTAATATAGGAAGACTGTGTTAGTTCTAAAAATTTCTTGTAGTGAACTGTTAAATAGTATGGACATTTTATTTTATTAAATACATATAGAGTCCTGCCAGGATCTGTAAGTTAAACTTTCTGATACTTTTTGAATACGAGCTTACTTGGAAAATGTTACATTTATTTGCAAGACTCCAACCCCGAAGCAATCATTCTGCTTTAAAAGCGGATACTAAAATCCTGCTTTTATTCGGGAATAGTTTTTCATCGTACCAATTGTCTACTGATCAGATGAGAACATTCAACCACGAACTATAAATGCTGTATGGATATACATTTGCTCCGAGTCTACGGATTCATCGCCTTTGGTGGATAGGCCAAGTAGACCGCAAGAAAAATATATCTCCTCCACAAAAAAAAAAAAATCTGAGCATGTGGGAGGACTACCACGACTAAGACACACAGCACAGTGATGTTGTTGTTTTAAAAAGGTAACATCTAGAAAAATCTCGTGCAACCTATAGAGATTTGCTTGTGCAGGGTTAGGTCCACTCCGAACTTTGTTGTCACACTGGAAAAAAGGAGACATATCAAGAATCAATAAATAGGCATTTTAAGATGAATAATTCGCACGCAAAATTCAACGTTTAATGGCATAAGATATAAGTGCGTTCACTTTAACGTTGAACATCCTGAGTTCGATCCCCGATACAACAAATTTATTTTTAATGGCGCCTCTTCTCTCGAGTCTCATCGACACAAACTTCTCCGTTCAGAGTTAGCATGAGACTGTCGATTTTCTCCATGGGGGAATAATACCATGTTCAACACGAGTGGTTGTTGTAGAAGCTCAGCTCAAGTTTAACTCTAACTGCAACGCAGTGCTGCCAGGTCGTGGTAAATTTACATTTTCGTAAGACATTCCCACTCCCATTCCACGAATTTGGTAAAAAGGTATTTTCACACAAAAAAAGGTAAATTCCTTCTAAACCTTCCGTTTAGTTGTGTTCTCTAACAATTCGCAAAAAGCGTTTTTCATGACAGATTATTAGGATATGACAACAAGAAGAACGCAACGCCATACTGATTTACAAATATAATTTTAATTACGGCTTGAAGACAAAAACGGTATTTGAAGTAAAACTTAAATGTTTTTTTTATAAATAAATTTATTTATTATGGAAAGAAAAACTCTGTCATTATTCAAGTAAAGTCAAGTTTTCGATCGAAAAACTTTCAAGTGTTTTAGATTAAAAAAAGCCGCACTATTTAACATCTGTAGTTCCGCTTGCGGTACGTGATATAGTTTTTATCACCAATTGTAAGACATTTGAGAAGTTATTCATTTTTATTACGCCTCAGTTATGTATTCCAGAAATTAATCGTTCGATAAAGATATAATAATAATAATAACGGCGGCGCTACAGTCTGAGGTGGACCTGGGTCTAGCTTCTCAGCAACCACTCGCGAGCGGAGGGGACCTACAGTTTAATGCCGACTCCGAACGGCGAGATTGAGAAGCTTTTTTCTAGACAGTTATACTCTTTGAGCATTGTCAGTGCCTCGAAAGAGGTGGAGCCGTGAAAAAATGTTTGATGTTTTTTTCGAGATTCGAACTGACGACCTCGAGCGTAGGAGTCGACGCACCTACCCACTACGCCACGGCGCCCACGATATAATATTAGATTTTAATTCGCAAAAAGTTCCATGTATTAATTAGTTTTTTTTCGAGGAGCGAACCCAGACTTTGTGCATAGGACTCGATGCACTTACCCACTACAACACAGCACCCATCTCCTTTTTTATTATAAATTTTATTAATACAATAATTTGTGTTACAGTCATAAAATTATTTAGACTTAAATGTATCGGTTTGAAACACAAACCTTTCACTAACGCATCACCAAAACTTGTGTATTTTCTACAAACTGATAGCCTAATAAATTGTTTGTCCACAATTTTCAAATTAATGTCTGTAATATAAGGCCCACAACAAGGAAACGAAGCTGTTGGCTAAAAACGAAATGTTTCGAAATAATCACTAAAAATATGTAACTCCACCCCTCTGAAAGCACAACTAAGGGAATTTAGTACCATAATAGTGGTAGACATCTGGTGGCGTGGTGGCTTCACATGTGGAATTGAATGGGTGCATTCATCTCACAAACTCGTGCAGCAAATAATGGGAGGGAACCATGAAGTAACCAGGAGAGATCTGCCATTGTTTAACTTTGTCCACCTTACGAGTATTCATGATGAAAGTGCTCCTGAAGCCGCGTAGCGCTGAAAGCAATGAAATACAAATGATTTCGCTGCAGCCGACCTTTTCCAGGGCATATAGAACTTCCAACTATCCTTCAACCAGTGGACTGCATGCGTTCATTTAAACTCAATTAGATAGACTGCAGTGCAGTTGTCCGGTGTAAGGTTAGCAGCTGGAGTGTCCTTGTCTCTGTTCATTTAGTGCCACTTACGTAGAAAATTGGTACCACGTAAGAGAATGGAAAATTACAGATTTCAACTAATGACGCAGCCAACCTGGGGCAGTGCCTCACCAGCAACGACCATGCGCCATTGTACGTCAACTGAATGCAGAAGACACAGTCGTTGGGCTAAAAAAATAATTGTGGACTTACCAGACCTAAACGATGGTAGGAATATAGTGTAAACGGTGTTAAGAATGATAGACAGCTAATTGCTTGTTTTTATTCCTGGAATAACGTAGGGCTTAAGCTTAGTTAATGTGTGAGGCTGGATTACGCACTAGATGTCGTTTGTTGAACAAATGCTCAAATCACAGTTTGTATTAACAGTAAAATAATTATTCCTTGAAGAAAAGAAATAACTGCGGCCGAGGTTTGCATTACCTTAAGTGCGGGTATTTTTGCTTTGTTTAAAAAATTATAATTTAAATTACTTTGTAGAAACATTTTTTCTCTTTTGTGTTTTTAAAATAATTTTTTTCTATTTTGTGTTTTTAAAAACTCCAATTTACCTAAGTTCTTACAGTTTAGCCATAAAGTAAAAATTCACTTCGTAGAACTGTTGTCATTCTGGGTTCAAGCTATAGAAGAGTTACCGTGGGAGTATGTTTTCTTTGTTTCATTTAAATTAAAAAAAGAAAACTGTACGGGAAAAAGTTAGTTGAGGCTTTATTTGGTTTATTTCGGCGTAGTATGCGAACGAACAGATTTCTTAATTTCTTTTACATTTTCAATTTAAGCGGTTATAAAATAGTAGCAAATAGCTTATTCGAATGTTTTCAAGAAATTATTTCCATAAACAATGCACCAATTAAAATGAATGCATCATATTTTAGTTGAAAATTTAACCACGAATTAGTGAGTTTTTCGACTTATTATGCGGGCAATGGCAAATTTATTAAATGTTTATACATGTACTCGTATATACAGCTTTACAGTTCGAAGTGAACTTAGGACAAACTTCTACGGTAACCATTCATGTTGTGCGTGCTAAACGTTTCTCAGGAGTGAAGAAGATCTTCAGTTTTATGCCGGCTACGAACCCTTCAAGTAGAAATTAATTGATAAATTTTCTGCATATAAAACTGTGTTCATATTAAAGACATAAATTAGCTGAGAGGTTTGCGAAAAAAAAGATAATGTACTATGACTATTCTTAACGTGACCTAAACTTTTGACAGGATATGATACGAAGGCCTAGAGCTTAAGCCAAAGAACATTTTCCTAACGCTGCTTCGCAAAATTCTTTAATCTTCTTTTGTACATTCCTTTTTTTCTTAATTTTATTCCTTCTATACAGAGTTTCGAACTTGAATAAATAGCAGACACGCGATCAAGGTATCGTCAAAAAAGTAGACTGCAAAGGATAAATTTGTCCGATTGCGTTGGAAAATAAAACTACATAGTACAAAAGAAATACTTGTTTCTACTTTCAGCTCAAGAATTTTGTTGCTAAGATACAAGAGCGGTTGGACAACTTCACTCTACGATCGGCCATCACCATACCGTGAATTTTTTTTCGATATTTTAACCAGAAAGCTCGATATTACCAGTGCTCGAATTAAAGTGTTGATTCATCAAGGAAAAATAATGCTTTTTTATAGCTGCCAAACACAAACTTTATGACAGTGGTTGCTCAAATACCGACAGCAGTCTATTAACTAATTGATCCGCTCTCATAACTTGAATTCAGCTAGATACAAGTAAAAAAATTGAAAATCTTCAGCCACAAACATTTTTTCATGCAAAATGTTTTCAATATAATGAAATATTTGACTGAGTAAAAACTAATATTTGAATGTAATAAAACGGGAATAGAATTTCTTGCTTGGGACAGTAATGCTCGCGAGAGCTGGTCCAACCAAATAGAAATGTTTATTGTTTTTTTATATCCTCCCGCAACATGAATTTAAAAGTTAACTGAAACCGTCATTTTGTTATAAACCTTAAAGTACTTGGTTCCGGCTAAATATACATATCAAGCAAAAAATTCTGAAGAGAAAAGAGGTCAAGCTGGTGAGCTTTATACCGCAATTAAACTTAATGGTCGTAATCAAAATTTAAATGTACCTTCTGGTAGTTCTTACTTATATATTTTAGGAAACGAATCAAACTTATCTCCAAGAAATTCCCTTCAAATCCTCCTCCTAATGATAACAATTGAACCTAAGATAAAGAGAACACCAAGAGGAATCAATAAAATACCACGAGCATATAAAATAAATATCCTTAAATTTCACTGAAATGATTGCTTCATGGTACTCCTATTTCACCGGAATCACACCAAAAGCTACGAGTAAGTCGATATTGAGTTCGCCACCCTTCGAATTTAAAAGTTAAAGAAAATGGAAAAAAAATAAAATTGCCAGCCACCGTCCCAGCGAGTGGTAAAGCGGATTGCACATGTTGGAGAAAAAAAAAGTGTTTTCTTTGTTCTATTTCGCTCAGTGTTCCCTTAATCTTCATTTTAGCTCTCCGACGATTGGATTAAGTCAAGAGTCTGCAAATAAAAGTCGATATGATTTGTCTGCGCGTTTACTGTACGGTGTACATTCAATAGTACATCGAAGGACCAAATAACGATTAAAGGATGAACACAGCTTAAACTGGGGAAGCGTAATTTATTGATCGAATTGTCAGTTGGTGACAGCCGGTTTAGTAGCTAGGGGTGATAATTTAATTAACTCATTATTACTCACCCACAACCGTTAAGCGATATGCTTGACTTATTTTAGGTTCTGTTGACACCTGACACTCATAAATTCCTGAATCTCTAGGCTGCACAGACACAATTTTCAAGATCCACTCATCAGTGTCATCCAGATGCATCGCCTGGAAACGCTGGTCATTAGTGTACGTCATAATGCCGATGGTGAGGATGTGTAGATCGCGTTTTCGTATCCAGGATACCTGTTAAATAAGATAGTAATAGATTATACCATTTTCTGATTGATTGTATAAATAATACTTAGAAGTAAAGAATCTACAAAATATACATGTTTTGATTTGAATGTATGTATCACAGATGTTAATCAGCGCATCGGTGTATACTTGCACTTGCACTCATTAACAGATGTGTCATTGATCAAACCGGTTTCAAGTTATAACACATGTAAGATGAAAGTCCCCCTTTCAACTTGCAAAATCAAATCCCAATGCATCCTACCAAAAAGAACTGTGAAACTAACGAGCAGTATCAATTCGAGTGGCGTAACAATGGTTTAGCCATATGTGTATTGCTCCCCAGCGTTATATCCCGGACGATATAAATTTATTTATATTGTATCATTTGAAATGAAATAAATTAAAAAATAAAAAAGAAATAATGGTTTAGGCGATTCCGATCTGGTGTATATACTTTAACGATGAGCCACAATGTTGATCAAGGTTTGGAAATGGTCGAGGTAAACATTAGTAGTGCTAACATCGCTCAGGAGTCATAAGATCAACCACTAAACCATCTTGAACCATTTTAAAAAGCCTGGGAAAAAAACTCCATGTTTGGATGCCATACGAATTGTCACAAAACCATTAAGGATCAAATTTCCATCTGCAAATTTCAACAAAATCGACTCATTTCAGAAATCGTATGTTTGCTGGTGATAAAATGTGGTTATTTTTCGGCCCTCACTGTAAAATATATAAAATTGAATTGGAAAAAACTTTGATACTGTATTAAATTCGATGAGGAATCGGTTAAAGGATATTGACATCACCCTTTTCCTCTTCCCCCATAGGTGAAATATGATATCTCAGCAGATAGTCGACGCAGAATTATGAAATTTGGTACATATCCAAAGTACAGCGGGAAAAATTAGATCTTAACAAAGGTGGCTTAACAAAATATTCTGGTTCAGCTGTCTACTTCGAACTTTTTTTTTTGTTTGTCGGTTTTTTATACTCTACGTCGGGGTACTTAGACTCAAAAACTGGTCCATTGTACTGTCAGGTAGCATCCTACTCCAGTGCCGTTAATTTGATCCCACCGGCAAATGGTGACTGGACCAGATTTGATTTCACTGGGATTCGAACTTGGGACCCCTCTTACTTGGGGCAGGTACTTAATCAATTGCGTCATCCAGTCGTCTAAATTGCAACCTAGGTAGGTAGGTAAAAGTGGCGGTGGACATACAGATCCTGTTTTCGCACCCAATTAGCGCCATGAAAGCGCCGTTTTGATACCACATCCTATGGGATACCTATTTTGTGAGATAAGGGTGAAAAAGAGTGTGTATTCACTCAGATTAGCCTAATTTTGAAACCACTTCGTGGAATTTATGAAGGCTAGCAGACTGTGAATGTTTGCTTCTGAGAGATTTTTAGGGGTGTTGAAGAAGGCTTTGCCCAGAGTGCGTTGCCTGGCTCTAGCTAGAGCCGGACATTTGCACAGAAAGTGCTCGGGGGTTTCTGACTCAGTTTCCACCCGGCAGCTGCGGCAGTGTGAGTTGAATGGTATGCCTAGTCTTTCAGCATGCCTGCCAACAGCCCAGTGTCCAGTGCAGACCGCTGTGATTCTGGATATATTTCTTCTACTGTTGTTAAGCAGGTCTTTTGTTTTCTTTTGGTTGTAGTTGGGCCATAAACTTCTGGATAGAACACATGTTTCCAGCTTGGTCCATCTTTCGTTGGCGATCTTGAGGCAGTGATTGTAGATGTTGTTTTTTACGAAGCCTAGTGGAGCCTGGACTTGTTCCACAACGAGAGTATCGAGTTTGGATCCTTGTCTGGCTAGCTCGTCTGCTGCTTCGTTTCCTATTATACCCGTGTGCCCGGGAACCCAGATCAAAGAGACCGGGCTCCGTTCACCTATAATGGATAGTTCCTTGCAGCAGCAATCCACTAGTTTTGACGTTGTGGTTATGGATGTTAGAGCCTTGATAGCAGCTTGACTATCTGAAAAGATTGCTATCCGCTGTGTTGGTTTTGTTTTGTTTTTAATTTCAAGACACGCATCATATATTGCAAGCACTTCTGCCTGAAAAATGCTTGCAAAGCTTGGTAGCTTGAGTGACTTTGATATCTTAAGAGCTTCGGAGAAGATTCCAGCGCCCACTCCAGAGTCCATCTTCGAACCGTCTGTGAAGATGGCTATGTCATGGTTTTGCAGGACTCTATCGCTTTTCCACTCAGTTCTGGTTGGAAAAAAAGCCCTATAGTTTTTATTGAAATTTAGCTTTGGGATAAGGTAGTCAGTATGACTCAGTATTGCCTGTTGTGGTAGTGAGTTAAGGATGTTACCATGTCCATAAGTTCTGCTATTCCAGCAGTTTGACTCTCTGAGTCTGAGTGCACTACATGTGGCCATGAACATTGCGTGTAGATCTGGAGGTAGAAGGTGCAAAATAACTGTAAGCGCATCTGTGGCAGTCGTTCTCAAGGCGCCAGTGACACCTATACATGCAGTTCTTTGTACCTTGTTCAGTTTTGTAATATTGTATGCTTTGGCTAAAGCTGGCCACCAGACTAAGGAGCCGTAGGTAAGAGTAGGACGTATTACTGCAGTATACATCCAAAGTGTTATCTTCGGTCGAAGTCCCCAGCTTTTGCCAAGAGTTTTGTTGCAAGCGTATAAGGCTATGCATGCCTTTTTAACTATTTGCTCTATGTTAGTTTTCCAATTTAGTTTTGGGTCAAGAATAGTGCCTAAGTACCTGGCAGTTGAAGACAGAGTGAGGGTTTGATTGGCTAGTCTAGGAAGGGGAAAGTTTGGTATTTTGGTTTTCGTCGTAAAAAGCATCAGTTCGGTTTTGCTTGGGTTCGTATTTAGGCCACAACTGGTAGCCCATCTATTAACCTTTTGCAACGCCCCCTCCATGATTTCACTAATCACTGAGAGAAACTGGCCTGATACTAAAATCACAACGTCGTCCGCATACGCAACAACTTTGATTCCTTCCCGGTCTAGCTCTTCTAATAGGTTGTTAATGACTAGTATCCATAACAATGGGGAAATAACCCCTCCCTGAGGGGTTCCCCTAGTTACATACTTTGTTTGTTGGCTATTTCCTAGTGTGGATTGTATAATTCTAGTTTTGAGCATAGAGACTATCCATTTTACTAGCATCTCCTCTACCCCCTGGGCGATAAGAGATTCTTGGATAGCTTCTGTGTGGACGTTATTGAAGGCCCCTTCTATGTCTAGAAAGGCGGCCATGGTATATTGTCTGTAGTGAATGGTTTTCTCAATGATGCCGACCACCTCGTGCAGAGCTGTATCAGTGGATTTACCCTTGATGTAGGCATGTTGAGATTTGGAGAGAGACTTCCCCTCTAGCTTGAGCCTGATGTGTGTATCTATAATGCGTTCCAGGGCTTTAAGCATGAAAGACGATAGGCTGATTGGTCTGAAATCCTTCGCGGTTTCATGACCCCGGCGGCCAATTTTTGGTATGAAGACTACTCGAACCCGTCTCCACGACTGGGGGATGTGATTGCAATTGCAACCTAATATCAAAATTAATAACTTGGAAATGAAATAATAAAACAGAAAAGTGCAGATTTAATATCGCGGACAGCATCTCCAGGCCATTTTCGAAAAATTCATACTTCGGGTAGTTGGAACAATCTTCAGCGATGAGGCTTATTTATGTCTTAATGGCTTTGTTAGTTGCCAAAATGTAAAAATTTCAGGCTCAGAAAATCGACTAGTGATTATTGAACAACAAACCCATACATTACGTGGTGTCGATTTTGGGGTGTATTCATCTTTAAAAAAAAAGCGGCTTGTCACGCAATATCAGTGAATGGTGCTTGTTTTCCAAGTTCGAATGATGGCAACATGTGATCTAAAGAAGATGGTGTCAGCTCATCTCATGCAGCAAAAGTAATAATTCAATTTCAGCATTGGTCTTTATTTGTTCGTGTAGTTTCCCGCTTTGATAGTCAAAAGTGACCGTACAGATCATGCGGCTTAAGACCATTTAATCTTTTTCTTTATGGTTTCTTGAACCACATATGTGCGAAACTGTCATGGGAAATTGCAAAAAGTACATACGTATATGTACTGACTTATTTTTATTCCTATACTGTCTACTCTATGAATCAGAAAAAAGATAAAAATTACAAAACCTTTATCTTCCATTAAATTTACTTCTTGCATCAATTTTGGGATACTCTTTTATGAACAGTGTAAAATAAAGTCACTAGTATTTGGTTCAGAATTACAATGTTTATTTAATATTGCTTAGTGGACTGTAACATTTAAGATTATAATTTTAATACGACCGCTCTCCTTGGAGTTCGTCGCCTGAGTGCTAATAGCGAACTGCCGAAGTGATCCTGCATGTACACACACAGGGTCGGATGATTTTGTGTGGTAGATTATGCCATTGTGCGCTTATTCTCGCACAGGCTCTCGTTCTATATTAAGAATATTGAACAAACAGTGCTGGAGCCACGTTCTCTAGTCTTTTTTTTTTTCAATTACTGTACTTGTGCAGGCATGCTTTTTAACCCGCATCGGCTCCAAAGTGACATTACGTCTTCAGAATTTCATAATTGCACTTTAGAACAATTGATATCAGAACGTCGACACAAAATCTATTAAAAGAAGACCGAGTGAACGCGAGTTAGGTACCGAAACACACGACTGTACATTCGGGCTTTCCACATCTGCTGAATCATCTACCGTCAAACCCTTCGCATTAGCAAAATTGTATCACACCATTTATCGTTTTTTTTTTCGAAATTGTAAAGCCTCCTATTTGCTCATGTGTTGGGATCAATAGCGTCAATTGCAATTAATTAACTGTGGTCAAAAATGTTGTCAATTATTCCATTTATTTATTTCACAAAAAATTGCATGGCAACAGTTGATCAAAGATCACAAAACCAAGTCGGTTGAAGTGAAGGATGGGTATACTCGTTCAACTAAAGATAATTATTTATACTTCTTTTCGTTTGTTATAATTGTCAAATTAGTTTTAATTATTAAGTGTGTATAAAATGTACAATGTACAGGTGGAACATTTTGTAGTGTGTACTTAAGGTGACCAAGACTGTGCAGTCATCAAACAATACTATTGGACTTTAATAAAGGCATCGTCAAAAGGTGCGTGTCTCTTTGAGAGTACTTTCGTAAGTAAACTCTCGAGACTTAAGCTCATGTGACTGTCCTCGAGAGATCTCTCATACATTTCTGCGAGCTAAGTTCCTACCTGTATATCTTAACCGTGCCCACTTAATTTGGGAAGTTAGCATTTGGCAGTTAGCATTTGAAAGCAGTGAAGTTGGCATGTTAAATTATTTTCACTGTTCATAAAAACGAAAAAAAGTAAAATAATAATGTGTTAAACCATGGCTAGGTCTCAAAAGCTACGTCTTCATCGCCAAGGTACATTGTCTGCTATTAAATAGAGACTTTAAAACTTGGCTGAATACCCAGAAGTTATTATTATTATTCAGTTATTTTTTCGTGCTTAAATTGCAAGATATGTATGTTTCAATAAGCGATGTGAATACGATGGCCCAAGAAACAATTCAATAAATACATTTGTCATTTCCTTATTGTGCTATTTACAGCATTGTCATCTATGATTTTCTGAAGTTTCAAGGTTATGCAAACAAGCCAACGACAGCCTTAAAGAAACAAATGAAGTGCTGCATCTACATCAGCGTCATTTATGCAAAAAGGACATCGGAACGAAAGAGTGCGTATGTGCCAGCAAAGTCTTAAAAGCAATTTACCCGATACGCTATGACGTACGTAACACTATTTTATCCTTAAGTGCATTTTGGGACACCCTTCAATTTCAAAACACCCTTAAAATTTTGTAATATATGCAGGGGACTCATACGACAATCTTCGATACCAGCAGAAAAGATAACGTAATCGAATGTAAAAAAAAGAAAAAAATAAAAGCAAACAAAAAGGTATTATAAAATAAATAAATAAATCACTATGAACTTTTACATTTGTATCAGTAGTTTTCCACAAATTTTCAACAGACTAATTATTAAAATAATCATTAAATAAAGTTGACTCTACGTAGTGTCAAAACACATGCCCACTAGCAAGTGACTTTCGGAAAGATTGAATGTCGAGCGCAAAATATCAACTATCTGCTAGCAACTTTCGTGACTGTCTTCATTTGAGAGAATGTTGTCGAAAGTAGCCTGAAAACAACTAATACCGAACTAATTTAAGCCTCAAATTATAATTAGAGCACGCTACAAACTTAACCTGACCCACTTTTGTTTGCCCACAAACTTGCATCGATTATTCTTAATACTTGTGAAAATTGGTTTGAGAAAATGATTTCAGCGGCAGTGGTTTACGATATTCATATCTACAAGATAACACAGCCAAAGTAATTTACGTCATTGTACTTACCGCCCGATCGCCCAAATTTCTCACTTTACAGTGTAATTTTGCTGTCCGACCAACTGCTGCTATGACTGAACGTTGTGTTGTGTTTTCAAAATAGGGTTGCATGTTTTGTCCTACGACAACGGTCGACAGCTCATTTGATGTTGTCCATGATTGCTCGGTGCCTGAAAAACCAACGAAAATATCTATGTATAATGAACAAAAAGTGCAAGAACAGAATAATCAGAACACGAAATGAAAAGTCTCTATTCCCTTCACCAATAACCTCTGGTCAATATGGTATACATACGTACAGACAAAAATATATGAAACTGATTTTGCTTTTTTTTCACGGAAGCGGGTGTGTTGTTTGTGATGGGGATGAGTTTGGATATTCCAAGGTAAATTTTTGTTCCGGACAGCAATAGGGCACGGCCCTGCTGGGAAATAAACTTATGGGATTATGTGTCGGACGGAAGTATTTATTGGAATTTATAAGAGAAGGATGCTGGCACTGGATCAGAAAAGGTGGGGTGAAAGGTGATTTAATTACCGCCTCCAGATATTGGACATGCCGAAGATTTTGCTCCGTATTTTCTCATTGACAGGTAGAATGTTATGTCATTTATACACAGGCACAGGCAGACATTGCGGTCATTACAATTCATTAATTTTTGAAATCAATATTGGCGCAGTATTTTCTCTTGATACTAAGAAAATTATCTGAAACGTGCTCTATTGACAGGTGAGGGACACAAATTAGATAAGATAGGCACACGAAGGCTTTGACTTGAGATGAGCAGACATTTTTCCTTAAAAACAAGATCATTAGTCAAGTTTTGTTAGGAAGAGTGGTAAAATAAGTTTAATGAACATTTTTGATTTCAATAATGCCTTTAAAATTAAAGATAAATTTCAAAATAATTAATTAATGTTGTGGAGTATGTTAGTATAACTATAATTTGCTTAACACTTACTACAGTCAGCTACTCTTGAACAAATCTATGATGAAACTGTTACTGATTTAAACTTCCTATTCTTCGTACCACTAAGAAAATGTTAACAAATGTAAATCGCGCTTATAAAGGGTGTTTGTTTAGAGATATACAAATTCAATATGAAATGAAACACTTGAAGCTAATGTCAATGTCTATGATATTAACATTATTTAATAGATAATTTTATGCCATTAATATATAAATATGATTTCGCATATTTGCGACACGGCTAGTTTGAATGAAGCGCAATAGTGAAGTCCTATTCGCGGCAACTTTATCGAGCAACTACGGCCGTATATATAGGAATAACACGGCGAATGTTGACTTCCAAATCGTCCAACGTTTGTGGTTTATCGGCATAGACTAGTGACTTCATATATCTCCAAAGAAGGTAATCTAAAGGTGTGAGATCCAATGATCGTGGTTCACAGGTTCTTTACGCGAAATTATGCACCCAGCTAATATTTTCGCAATAAACTTAGGGCGTCGCGCGCCGTGTGGCATGTTGCGCCATCTTGTTGAAACCAAGGTTCAGTCACGTCAATGCCATTCAATTGAGGAACTAAGAAGTCAGAAATCATGTTTCTATAGCGCTCTCTAGGACGATAGCCGTCCTTAAATTATCGTCCTTAAAGAAATATAGGCTGATCATTCCACCAACCTAACCTAAACATAACAGTGGGTTTTAATGGATGTAAGGCTGTCTCGACAAAGGCTTCAAACTCAACAATTTTGCTTGTTTACATATCCATTTAACCAAAAATGGGCCTTATCGGAGAACGAAATTTTGCGTTAAAGAGGAGGATCAAGCTGTATTATGTTTTCGGCATATTCACCGAACCTATGACGTGTATAATGGTCACGCGGTTTCAACTCTTGCACAACTTTATAAGCTTTTAAGCCAAAAAAGTTTTGCACAAAGTGGATGGGCATAACTCCAATTGCCGTTAGATGCGTTAGAGTGTACGTGGTGCGAAAACGATTAATCGTGTTCCGAATAACTTGCTCGGATGGACGATTATGTCGACCATTAAATGACGTAGCGCACGATAAGATTGACGCAACGCACCATAGTTTTCAAAATAAGTTTGCACAATTTGGACGATTTGTTCTGGCGTTAATCTATTCATCATAAGATTGCAAAACGTGCTAACCATAAATCAACATTCAACTGTTAAATTGACAACTCTTAGAAACAGTGTTGCCAATTTAAAAACTAAACGTCTAAAAAACACCCTTTATTTACGAACTTCACTAGTATAACTTGCTTAAGTTGGATTCAAAATGAAATGAAGTGGTTTTGAAAAAAAAAGTCTAAATATTTTACATTTTTCTTGAGGCGAGATAGAGGAACTTGCACTAGTAAACATAAACATTTTTGTTATCACAAAAATTAGATATAAGTTAACAACAGAAACGTTTTCATTGAAGAACCCATTTCTATATAAAGGGAATCAATTAAAGAATTTATTCCTTCCAACTCTTAGTTTTTGGTATTGTAAATTGATAATTTACCGCCCAAGCCACCCAATAAGTACACTATCACTTCAAGCCAAACTCTAGCAAGTCCATATTTGTCCTCTTTGCAGTCGTGTTTCTACTCTCATAAATTAAACTGATTTTCATTATTTGTCTTGAGATTTGAGAGCATATTTACCAAATTTGGAAAATGAATCGTAAGCAGAGCATCAATTAATCAATTTCAATTAATATCCTTGGTAAATATTTAACTCATTTGACGGTAGGCCGTTGTATTCTTTTTGATTTTAAATTATTGTTTACTGTGTATCAATATAAACAACCCAATTACATTGTAGCCTGTAGGATCTGTTTACATAAATAATTACATTTTTTCAATTTTCTTCATCGTTTATAGCAGACAAGTTATAATTTCTAGTAACATTTCAAAAAGATTTTGTTAAGGAATAAATTCCATGCTTTTATATCCAAAATGTAAATTATAAATAAAAAAAAATACTTTTTCGGTCTGAATTTCTATCACCGTAACGCAAGGAGATAAGGATTGAGAAAGTTATATTAATGAGGAAAATATTTAAAAAATCAGTTCGTTAAATATTGTCTGAATAATTTACTATGACTATATAGAGCAGTGCACTTTCAAAAGGCCGAAACTTACAGTTTGACAGCAGAAAAAAGTTCACAATATATACAGAGATATGAATATAAGGTAGACGAACATTTATGAAAAGCTGGAGTCGGTCAAGCAAACTAATTTGAATTAATTTCGCAGAGAAATTTCAGGGAATTACATTAAGGAGTCCGTTTACGGAAATGGACGCTAATGGAGATATAAAATAAATATCCATGTTTTTTGGTAATTACACAAAAATATGTTTTCATGCTAATAGATACCGAATATATAGGAAACGAAACTTAAGGAAAAAGAGAACAAATGCTGTATTTAAAGAGTGTATATCTACAACGCCAGAAAAAATATCGAAAACATTTCCCATTTTATATAAACATAAAGTTACGTATGGAATTCAATAATATATTTCTTCCTTAACATATTATTCTGGAATTGCAATTGGGACAATTTCTTTCCTATTCCGTTTAAATTTTAGGGTTTTGAACTAGAGTGGTACGAAAGAACACCTTGATTCTTTCACTTGACGTTTTGTTTTAAAAATGTTCCGAATATTTAATGTTCTTATTTCTTTTGGTATTAAATAGTGCAGCTACTGAAACAGTATAAAAGTTTGAAAATACAGTCGTACTTCGATAACTCGAATATTTGATAACTCGAATGAAATTAGTTGGCAATAGCGCCAAGTCTGAAATTTACATGTAATTTGTTCTTGATAACTCGAATGTCTTGATAACTGGAACAGATTATTTGGTGTCAACTTCGACAAGTCGTTCGTTTTATAATGAATTTTTCGACACACTGTCTTTGTATGTTTCTATGAACTAGTATACATACGTGTAGAAAATCGTGGTTTTTTAGGAATTATAAGAGCGTCAGCGTTGTCTTTCAACGCACACAATTCAACGGACATGTACGAAATACTGCGTCGACCGAGATGAGAGGATCGTAATAAAACGTAAAACGTAATTCCAACGCACGTCATTATTTGAGATGTTGGATATTTTTTTGATAGAGGGATGCGCTGTGAGATCGAAATCGAGAAATGTTTCTCGAATTGAGAGTTTTTTCTCTAATTGAGCACTATTGCGTTTCAGTCATAAGAACACACAATAGAAGACAAGTAACACTTACTCTGTACTAGAAAAACCCAAAGTGGAAGACAAAATCATACACAGAGTGAACAGTGCAATCGAAAATGGTGGTGTAAGTGGAAGTGCAAAGAGACTTAAAAAACCAACGTACGAAAATGTGGACAAAGGAGTTTTGGAATCGTTTAAAATGAAAAGGGGGCAGAACTAACCTAAAACCGATACACTGTGTAATGGTTAAAACCAATAAAAAATCCTCTCTTCAATCATGTATGAGAGACTACTTTAAATAATAATTATGTTCCTGTACGTTTTATGTGTTTGACGCAAATAAATAAATATTTATACCTACACTTTTCGTATTTTCTTGATAACTCGAAGTCTTGAAAGCTCGAATTTTTTGTGTCAAGTGATGGTTCGATTTATCGAAGTTCGACTGTGGTTCTATTTGATATCGGTATATTAACAAGTTGCTCAGTGTTGACTCTTAATCTGCATGCATATGTAACCACTGCATATGAAAAACACTTTAAGAACCTTATATACCCCTACATATACAGTGATACAAAAAAAGTATTCGACAGGGAAGCGTTCTTGACTTAAAAACGCATTAACGCTTCTAAGGAGTAATAATTTGATTCCAGTGAATCTCCTTTGTCTACTTTTTAATTTAAATTATTTCTTTTCAACAAAATATATTCCTAATAAGATAATTGTATGAAAGCAATAAAGCGGATAAAATAACAAGCAAAAAAAATAATATTCGCCATTTTCAAAAATAATGCCAAAATTATGTTTTTTTTAACCTTGATATTTGTTTGGTCCACCCCTTAGTCATATGACTTCTCTTAGGCGGGTTGGCATGAAATTTACCGATGTTCCTGTCCACTCAGGCTCAATATTTGACTAATCGTCATGCAGAGCTACTTTCAGTTGGTTCTTCGTCTCCAAATGTTTCCAAATGCGCTTCATAGGGTTAAGATTCAGTTATTCTGCATGCATTTTGAGGACATATGTTGCCGCATATGTTTTGGGTAAAAAATTTTTTTGTCTTGGTTAGAGTGATAACACTCCTCCAAACACAATTTACACAATACACTTGCCATTACATACGGCGTGGTGTAGTGGGTAGGTGCGTCGACTCCTACTCTCAATGTTCTTGGCACGATTCCAGAAAAACCACTATTAATTTTGGGCCAGTGTCCACCTAGGACTTTAGTGCCGCCATTATTATATTAGTATTATTATATGAATAAAATAATATTGATCCATAATCCCAGCAATTAACTCTAAGCTTTCTATACCTGAGTCATACATTTCCATACCATAGCTCGTTTTCCGCCGTGTTTTACTGTGGGTTGTATATTTTTTTTCCAGTTCAATATTTGGTTTTCTGTAAACCAGAACATTAGCCCAAATTAACTCTTATTTAATTAAGTAGTACAACACAAATAAACAAAAAATAATTCATTATATTTGTATTTCCACTGAGGTCAAATTATTACTCCTGAGTAGTATTATTGTATCTTTCATTAAACTTTCAACAATATATTGCGCTAATTTTCACAGGCAGGCAATTAAAAAAAATTGTAAATTAAAATTATGTTACTCCGATGTCTGATGTGAACATAATCAATCAAATTGTAATGCTTTTGAAAAATAAACCCAAGAAAAATACATATTATGTTAATGGGCAATCCAAATATTTGTTTAACGATGCAGTAAGCATTCTAGGCATATAATTGCTTCACCGTACGTTACATCACAAGTCATTTATTAAAAGGATTCGTTTCCGAAGACAGAGAACTGTTTTTTCGCTAATAAAGCCTTCAGTGTCACAATCATCAGATTTTTGTTGACTTGACTAAGAATAAATTCAATCAATGTTCATTCTCCATTCGGAGAACATCCAGCGATTCCAATCAATATCCAAATGAATCCATTTGTATTCATTGCGTCCACCATATGTATGTACATTCCAAAACAAACAACCTACGCAAGTCCATAAACAAATGCTAAAAGTAATTTTATTCCATCGAAAAGTGAAGATAGTAAAAAGATTCAGTACTCCAAAAAGCAAATAACGAAAATCAAATGGAAAACCCATTCTGTCACATGCAATAGTTGTCCTTCCATTTGCCTCATTCTGGAGGGCTCTCAATTACAAATCTTATACACTCCTTCAGCCACCCACAGAAATAAAGTAACTCCGTACCCAGAGATACGAAGACAACAAATTACACCACAAGGGTGTATCCCACTCACCCTAACACCACGTCGCTTCCACATTGCTGAAGTTTGCTTGAAAAATATCGCAATTCTCGCATTTGCACATAAGTTTCCCGTCAGTCCCAAAGCACCACCCATCGGAACTCACCCAAAGTTCCAGAATTACATTTAGTCCTTATCCATCGCATCGATGATGGGGTGTGCCCAAAGGTAATATCCATCTAACCGAATATGTAGCCAGACATTGTTTCATTTCTCAACCGCAAATTCTCCTTCTGTTAATGAATTTAAAGCAGACTGGAGAGAAACCACGTTAAGGAGGAGGGGCTCAAAGTTACTAAGTCACTGGTGGCAGGTGGCCAAAAAACCCTTTGGTTGTTAATTCGAATCCCTAACAGTGAGGACTAGAACTGCTACGTTGTATTGCGAGTATCATTTTGTGGAGATTGTTGGATTGCAACGTGTTACTTCCGCTTGATGATTTTCTCCGACGACGTAGCCAGTTCATTACTTTCAAACTTTCGCACTAAGACCATTAAAATTAGAAATTCAAATAATACCCATTGCGGATAAGGAAAATGCGGTTATTTGGGGTTTTCATTCGGGAAACGCCAAATGTTTTCTTGTTCGTTTCATTAGTAATAACAAAACGAAATTTCGATCTACCACGTGTGCCAACGAGGAGCAGTCAAATTCCAAGTCATTTGCCACCGCACTTACCAACTGTGTATCTTCCCTAATCAGATTGTCCCTCCTACTGAACCTAATCTATATAATGGCGTACACAAAAAAGATATAATAGGGGGTCACCCTAGGACTTTGCCGTACGAACAGCTTTATCAAGCAAACACAAAAGAAAAAAAATAATAATCTTATTTCTATGTTTGGGAATATGCTCAGTAGGTACGTAGGCATGGATGAACGTATCCACACACACATGCAATGCAATGTACGCATAAGTGAATACTAGAAACAAAGCCGAATTGTAATTGTCCAGATATGCTAACCAGGAGGAGGGTGTTGGTTTTATTTTTTTAAAGACGTCAGATAAATGTGTTCAGACAGTAAATCTCTCGTCATAACTTGCAAGTCCATCGCAATAAAGCCGTAGCAATTTGCGTATTTGTGGTCCATAACTTGTGCGAAATGTTGTGGATTTTGGTTGAGAAAACAAAAACACGAGAATAATTCCGGCAATCTCGGCTTTTGTCGCGATACTTTTGGAAGATAACCATGTATTCCTTCCTTTTTGTTGCCTTGTCTATGGTATCTTCAAGATTGAAAACGTGTGTGACAAATAAAGTTATGATAGAATGGAAATTTCTCTTAAAAATGGTTTCGGTTCATCGAAGTTCTACATACTCGTATATGTAGGACAAGGAGTCAGGGAGGAAAAGTAAAGAGCAGCAATTCTTTAAATTTATGTACGCAATTTCAATTCCTCAGCCAATGAATTATTTCTTAGAGAGCAATTTGAAAATTAAAATGTCAGAAACTTGTGAACCCTGGGTGAAGTTTTTCATAAAAGAAGTTTGAAAAACTTCTGTGGTAGTTGGAAGACCTTAACAGAAACATTATTAATTAAAGTCAATTCAAGGCGAAATAGTCCGTGCTATGAAGAATATAAGATTCAAGGAAAATCAAATCTCTGCAATTGACAGTGGTGGCAGATATGTTACAGACTCAAGTGGTACAGACTCAATGTTTGTTCATGAGTGGCGATAAACCAATGTTTCACCAAGCAACCCCCAGCAGGTAGCACGATCCCCACGCTCGGAAAAGTTCAACATTCGCCTTTGCTGGGTGCCGGGCTACAGACCCATTCCAAGTAATATTTAAGCAGACAAACTTTCCAGGCATGCCACCTCGTTGACCCCACCAGCAGAATAAATCCACGTGTGAATGGCACTATCAAGCTGTTGCTCCGAGAAGTTGTATCTGAAAGGACGAACAATAAATGGGACTATTTTCAACAGCTCCAAAATGATATGTCCCAAACTGGATCGGTATCACAAGAGAAGATTAAAAATTGGTGCAGGTACGGTTTGAGTGTGTACACATGCTAAGTAGGTGATATGTAATAGGTGGTAGTGGCCCGATTGCTGAATGTTTTTCAGAATTTTCACCTAGGCTATCTTAGCCCGAATGTTATACCACACGGACCAGAAGGTCTCCAACCCATTGAACCAATCAGTGTCTCGCTTAAATTGTTTAGAGTTATATGCCCCCAATGGGTATTGCTGCAGGCCGAAAAGGCAATACATGTTCAGAGAAGGTTAGTAGTGATTTTCTTCTCCAACCCATCTCAGAAGTCGTTATATTGGATACCTATGCCATTTGCGTATTTACCAATTGCCCAATGTCCAGTTATACGAGCCAGATTTTTTTGATGGTGAGATACCACGATGCGCTTGGCGATAGTACTCGCATCAATCTTTATGAAGTGGTTAGTTGTACAGTGTGATAAAAACGATGGGAAAATACATTTAAATAAAATAACAACGGTGTGAGATACAAAATTCATGTTGGCTTCAGTTTGAACATAAATTCATGCCGATATGTATGGAATAGCACAGCATTCAAAGCAGTCGGTTCAATTTTTGATAACTCAATCCAATATGTGCGGCTTTATTCCGTCTGTAGCGTCTCGAATGTTGGCCTCTAGCTCGTCCAAAGTGGTTGACTTTTTAGCGTAGACTTAGGACTTCACGTAGTCCCAGAGGAAATAACTAGAGTTGTACCGAGTAGTGATTTGGCCGGATACCGGATACCGAATATTCGGCCTGCAGCTAGGCCGGATAGCCGAATATTCGGAGGCCGGATATCTGCCAAATTAAAAGTATAATAGTTTGGTGGTCTGATACTCAAATCAGACCGGTACAAGTAAAACCAACTTAAACATGTTTTTTTCCTTCTCCTCCACAAGATATTCTTTTCTTTTCTTTCTACACAATAAAGTTTTTGGGACATTTTTGAAGAGGTTGCGGAAGGCAAGTCAAATTGAGTTTACCGCCAACGAACTTTACTTAAACAGTTTATTTTGAACGGAATAGTGACCCTTGGGCTTGGTGGTTTGCCCAAATTTGCCAAAACTTTCTTTTCATCGCTATGTACCACTGTATACAATGGGATACTCTTTTCTGAAGCATGCATCGTATACGAAAACAAACGAAATAAGTTATTACCCCTGAATGCAGAAAAACTAATTTTCATTCACCACAATTTGGCTTTAGTAAGCTTCTAACATTAAATTGTCTTTTTATTTTTTTGTTTTTTACTGAGAAAACGACTATTCGGCTCCGGCCGGATATTATAAAAGAAGCCGGATAGGCCGGAAACCGGATATCCGTCACACCTCTAGAAATAACCGAGTAGTACCAAGTTGTCTGGCTAGTTGATGAATCCTCGGCAATCCCCAAATTCCTCCTTGAACACTTTGATTTGAGCGTTTCGTAGCTTGTATCTATATATCTGGTCACAGAAAGTCGGTTAACAACGCTGTACCTAAGACCATTGGCGGTAACGGTGTGCCCTTCTTCATTTCAAAAGAATTAAGGTTCGATGATGCCGCAATGCCATAAACCACACAAAAATCTTTTAAAGATGCATTGATTATTGGTTCGACACTTATGGATTGAGTTCGATTCAATAACGAAAATCGTTTTTGTTGACATACCCCCTGAGCCAAAAACTAGGCCTCAACCGAGATGGTGATGGCCAATATTTAGATCTCCGGGCAACATTAGCAGCCCAATTAGCGAACTTACAACATTGTCTATGGTCGTCCAGCCTCGATTCTGCTGTCAGCACAATCTGTTAGGGATGTAGCCCTAAATCCGCAACCGCAAAATACGTCGGGTTGACTCACTGGCGATGCCGAATTCAACATTTCTGGGTCTTCTTCAATACTAACCACTACGGCCATACATTTCGCAGCAAACTCTGTCCGGTTGGTGGCCTAATGTCTGAAAGAGTGCACCCACGTTCAAAATGTTTTGCCATGATGATGGCATAATGAAATGGCAAACGTACTGAATTTTTTAACACTCTCACAAGTGGAACGACTAGATTGAGAAGATTTTTCTTGACGGTGCTATTTGAGCAACGCAAAAGACTCGAAAGAGGTGAAGCCTTAAAAATTTGAAATTTATTTTTCGGGAATCTAACCCAAGTTTTGGATGTAGGAGTCGACGCACTTACTCGCTAGGCCACGGCGCCGGAAAATATAAGAAAAATATAATGCTTTCAAAACACAATGTCAATAAAGGTAAACTATAATCCACTCATGAATTATTATCCATGCAAGTGACGTGTATCGATTTAACCGAAATCTGTTCTGGTACCCCAAAGACCTCTCTGCACCAGCTAGATAGTATCCAAAAGTAATATAATTTATAGTGATATTACGATTTCCCTTGACTCGCTGAAGAATTATCGAAATGTTTCCTTCCTCTCACTGTTTTATCGCTATTTTACCAAACAATGTTGAAGTGAACTAGGCATTTGCACTCTCCCCTTTCATGAATTCAACAGCATTATAGCTGGGATTATTCATCAGTTTACCCAGTACCCTATTTGTGTGCGTACAGCAAAGTTAAGCTGGCCGTTTTGTTGCCAAACCACACGACTACACTCCACCACCATTAAACGCAAATATTTACCTATACATTGTTTAACTCTCTCCCTCTTTAACTTTGGCCTGGGCTGAACCTCGACTTGGGACATTTAAAAGATGTTCATACATCTTTTGTGCGTAAGTCATACCTTCAATTTTATACATACAGTGACTAAACTATTTGGTCACATGACTATCAAAAAATCTGACTTATAATTACAAGTTTTTTTTACTAAAATAATTTAATGTCATTAACAAAACAATAAAATAATATTATAATAAAAACATAGTGGTGGCGCTATAGTCCGAGGTGGACCTGGGCCTAGCTTCTCAGCAACCACTCGTGCTGTGCGTTGTTCTCTCACGAGTGGAGGGGACCTACAGTTTAATGCCGACTCCGAACGGCGGGTTTGAGAAGCTTTTCCTAGACAGCTATATTCTTTGAACAATTTTTCTTTTCGAAGTCTATTGATTTCTCTTGGATTTGAATTCAGACGTGAAAGTCTAGTGTATAGAGGTCGGGTGTGTGCGTCACCCATAACGCCACTGCGCCTAAACTTATTTTAATCTAAAACGGGACACTTAATCAATTAGTTGACTTAACTAAACAGACTTTGTTCATTATTTCGCATGGCTTCCTTTGAGAACTGCTTCTATTCTCCTCGGGGTGGATTTTATTAAAGTTTTGCATCGATTTGGATTAATATTTTGCCAGTTTAATGGCGGTGCCTTAATTTTTGTAAATCCATACAATCTCCAGGCAAGACTGTAATGACTCGTTCGACTTCGACACAAAGATGCTCAATCGGATTGAAGTCTGGAGATTGCGGTGGCCTATCAAGTAGTTCGAAAAAGTTATGTTGCAATCAGGGTAATTTTGGCTGGGTGTTTCGGATCATTATCGTTCTGGAAGATATTGTTTTGACAGGTATACTCTTTGAAAATTGTCAGTGTCTCGAAAGAGGTGGAACTCTGAATTTTTATTTTGAAAACACTTGTATGCGCTAGGAATTGAACCTAGACTGAAAGTCAAGTGCGTATTAGTCGATGTACATACCCACTACCCCACGGCTCTTAGAATGACTTTATCAATTTCAAAATAGAATCGTAATAAAATTAATGATTTATAGAAAGATGTGAAATATGATAATCAAATTACTGGCAATATTATAGTAGTATGCTAAATATTGCTAATGTAATCAACATATTCGAGTGTTCATTGAGCTTGTGATGGGCGTTCTGTTTTTTTTTATGCTTAATTTGGCAGGACTGTTCCTAATGACAGTCAATTTGACAACTGAGATCTAATTAGTTGTCAGTATTCTGTTCCATTTGACCATGAATACAATGTAACCGATACGTTAACCTTAGCCACAATTTGTATGCCTTTCCTTAATTTTCAAGTCTCATAAATTAAAAAAAAAATTTTGAACATATTTTGCTAATTAAAAAAATTAGTCAATTTCTTTTCTTTAACTTTATGATGTAAAACATTTATGGTTACAAGTTTTTATTACCTTTAAATAACAAGTTACTTATTGCATAGCATATTATGTTTATTTATAAATTCAGTCCTTAATCTTAATTGATTGTGACTCAGTTCAACCTTCCTTTCATAAATTCAGTGGCAGCCGCAAATTTATTTAAATTGATGTCGAATTTGTTCCAGCGACCGAGTTTTCATTGCGTTTATCGGACAACTTGATATATTCACTTAAAGAATATCATAACTCGAAACTGCCAAAGTCTTCACTCGAATAAATTTCGATGGCAGCAAGATGGATGGATTCACTTAAATTTAGTGTGACAATTTATTGGACGAATGGAATAATCCGGATAGAATCGTTTGTCGAAAGTCGACAATTGAACAGTTTTTTAAATGGCCCATTAATCATTCATGGCTCACGGAGAAGAGAAAATTATACTCACAAATGTCCCTGATATAATTAAATTTTCTCAGTTGGAATAGCAATTAATTTTCAATTCGAGACGATTAAAGAAATGTCACTTGTCGATATAACATCCATCAAAAGTACATGTACCCGTTTTTTCAAGAATTGTGTCTGATAATAGATTGAAGATAATTAGTTTTAGTTTCTTTAGAGAAAGAGTGTATGTAAATTTGAGTTGATTTTTTATAAACACTTAATTTCGCGTCTGCCTCAGTGCAATGCCAATTCGAAACTTATATCACGCTAATTTAAATTTTATTTTAATTTTACCGTCTGTGATGGGGTTTATGTATTTGCGGCCCGGTCGTTGCTGGAGGTAAAAAGATCGCAAGTAAGATCGAAAATTGGTGTGGATGAAGCTTCTCACAAACCTCGAAGTTATACCACCCACGAGTATTGTGAGATACTGCCCATCTCAACGATAACTTCCTTGCTTTCTTAAAGACAGCATATGTAATATATTTGTTTATAACCAGTATCTTCCGGCATTTATATCTGTCAAATAGTCAAATTGCAAAATTTATTCACTAGTCATTGCAAATCTTATCGTGATGACACATATATAAACGCATCAATAACGTTTCCAAATTTTATAAATTTTGTGTTCCAAATGCGCACCAAATTTATAGATTCGATTTGTCAAAAACTTTGTGTTCAATGTCAATAAGCAAAATTATAGCATTTGAAGCGAAAATGGTCTACCAGTTCGTGTCCTGGTTAAACCATCGAGTTATTGAGGACAAACGGCCACAAATACTTGCCTCTCGGGTGGCATTTACCAGAACCAGTAGTGATGGGCATACGATATCAGAAGTCGTGTTTTAAAACGAATTGCAAAATATATTCTCACGAATAAGTCCGAATAAATTGCTATTTAATGAGTGTTGTTCGAAATCAATATTAGTATTAGCTTGTAAAACACCCAATTATTTACGACATAGTTCGACGACAGGTGTTTTCAATTTTGGAGCAAGGATTTTCTTGTCAATATCACATGGTTTAGCAAAAACTCTTTTTCAGACCATACTATTTTTAGAAACTTCCATTTGCAAATCAGGGTTTGCCTCCATAAACTACACAAAAATACCATTCCCCCTTGAAAAAAATGCAATTCGAGTAAAAACACGATTATATCAAAACGTAGAGCACTGATTTTCATGTTCAAATACTCAATTCGCTTTCGAAATTTTCAAATCACAAATCAAATTGTGGAGCACCAAATTTAATTTTTCGAGTCCGAATTCAAATGAAATGTATCCTGGAGCATGAGTGACAATTTCGTTCATGATTTAGTAATATTCTATTTAAATGGAAGCAGAGCCTGCGCACATTATATAAACCATACACCATAATCCGATCCTGTATGTAAGCAACGCATGCAGGGCTCCTCAGGTTCGAAATGAATGATGTTAAAAGAATTTACTCAGAAACAAAATATTCTCATCAGAAAATGTCTAAGAATTTTCTAAATTCCTCATGAAAAACATAACTTCACAATGCATAGAAAAGTTCAGAATAACCAGTAGTTGCACACATAATCGCTTAATTTTCAATTAGCATTCCTTATTATTGACGCATGGCCCCAGACTAAAGAAGTACCTTTTTAAATTAGGGTTAATTGAAATTGAAAATGTTGCTTCCAAAAGCGCTTTTATGATATTATTTTTGGAATATCTTAAAATCTTGGCAACCTTAACATCTGCAACTAATATGCTTCTCTAAATATTTCAGGAATACTCAATATGCTCAACTACACCTGCACAGTTTAAAGTACTTTCAAACTTTACATATAAGTTCTAAAAACATCCTTTTAATGAATATTGTACTTCAAGCGACTGTAACAAATGCGAAGGAATTAGATGGAGTCATGTTATTAACACATATATTGCCGTCATGTCATGTCATGTTTTTAACACAACAAATATTTGACATCCTTTAGATATTCTGAATCCGTTTGTCAACATTGATTAACTATTTGCTTAATTTCCCCGTTCGGAGTCGTTACGAAACTGTAGGTCATCTTTACTCGTTAGAGATCAGTATCATAGCATTCGTGGTGTTTGTTTCAAAAACTAGGCTCAAACCCAGCCAAGAAAAAGAAAAGAACCAACTTTTCTGATGGAAGATGTGACATCTTTAGAAAGGATATCATGGGGTTTCACACCATCAATCGTTTTTGAAACGAATTTTTTAAAGGGAGTATATTATTAAACTTGATGTCATCCATTGGCCCAACATGTTCCGATCTTACACCTTTTGGACTTTTATTTGTAAGAGATCATGATGGCGGTGTTGTATTCTGCTACTAGTAGATCTCCACGAACGCAATGTTGAGGCTGTGAAAAGCGTTAAGGCAATTTTTGCAATATTTCCATATGCAAAATGAAGACTTGAAAAGGACTCGAAACTACATTTAGACAGACTAATCTTTCCCCAGAATTTGAAACCGTATCGTTAGAAAAAATTAAATTGTGAAAATATATATTACATCGTTAAAATGTACTGATGTATTGCAATTTTTCACAAGTTATAGCAAGGAACGTGATGAAAATTTAATTTTGATGTTCTTACCTTTGACTCGAATTAAGTCTAACATAAAAATAAGCGATGTAGATTTCTTTGTAGTCCGTATCATTTTGAGGCAGAATGGTTTTGATGCTAATTATATTGACACATTTTTCATAAATTCACATTGTTAGAGCATTTATTTTTTTTTCCATAATTATCATACAAAGCAAGGAGGTTTTAACAGGGGCGGATATATTTTGGCAGTTTATAGAGGCCATCTTGTTTTAAGTGTTATTAACTTTTTTTATTTTTGTAGAACTTTGTTATCAAAATGGGTGTTCTCTTGGGGCAGCGAACATTTTACAGCTTCTTTGGCCGTCCTTCCTTGTGAACGATCAGCTGACATCCATGCGTTAACGAAAGTAAGTGATCTGCCAAAACGTTGTGTACAGGAAAACTTCAGTGGTTCAATTCCGCTCACATTAACTCGACTTTTCGCAGGCATAAACTTTACGTCTGTATTTGGGCTTACAGCCGTATAAAATCCTACTAACGCAGGACAACGACAACGCGTTTTTGTTTGGTGTACAAGCTAAATTGTCGACGGCAATCACTGTTTCTTCTGTAGGTCAGCGACTATGGCATTGTCATTACAATCAACGGAGAGTGCTATCGGTCGTTGATAACCAATTTCCTATAGGCCAAATCGGATGATCACATGCATATCGCGACATGTGGTGACGATACGTGCCGCACAGCTGATACCACAATGGACAAACGACACGACCGATCAAAGAGCATGGATATCTCATTCAGAGACGAAGTGCGCTGGCCACCGAGATCGTGTGGTTATACTCCGTCAGACTTTTTTTGGGCTATGTCTGTAAGCCATAAACCACCGATGACCTCAAAGTCAAAATAACCCGTCCATATCTCAAATTCAGCCTGATATATGCGTCAGAGTCATCGAGAAATGGAACGCCATTTGAAAGATGTCCTATTCCACACACGTTAATATCTTACAAAAAATCGTTTTATTCAATTTCCTTTTGGATGTACTATCAAATCCGAATCCTTTTGTTTGTTATTTTCAGATACATAATTGTTATAGAGTAGTGCGACAGCCACTGGTTTTTAATTCACAGTCACAGTCAAAGTTATTGTTCAACTGCACAACTTCTCTCGATTTACTGCGAATTCACTGAAGCACAACCCCCACAAAAAGCTTCTTTAAACTGCCATTTCATGCCGCCACAAAATTGTAGGTCTCCTCATTGTGTAAGAAGAATAGTGTTCACAACACGCCTGTTGCCAAAGAAACTAGGCAAAGGGCATCCATTGAGTGCAATTGCCAAGAATATACTCGTATGTCTTCGTAAGAATGTGTACATAATTACAATTTCAGCACAGATAATTTAAAAACCTGTGCTGGATTGCTTTACTCAAAACCACATCAAACAGCTTTCCCACAACTCTCCCTCAAGGACCGTTGACAGAAACAAAAGGAAAACGAAACAAATTGTACACTATTTGTCTCCTCAACACTAAGTTTATTTATATCACAGTACTTGCAGCCTTTTACACCTGCATATGTGTATGTCAACACCACAAAAACAAAAAGAAAATATGAAAACGTCTTATCTTTATATTTTGCTTCCGTTTCCTCACTCTTTTCTGGCGTTCAGATAAGCTGAAGAAAAATATTTCACACCCAGAACCGACGTTTATGTGCTTCTACATATGCATGTGTGCGCAAGTGTGTATACACATCCATGCATAATGAACTACTGAAATGTATGAGAAATTGACACAAAAACGAAAATAATAGCATCCACACCAGGAAAAATTCACGACTAAGGATACATAAATATTCTTACCAGTGTCAACATATGGAAGGGAAGAAAAAAAAAAAAACATTTTTGGATTTAACGGATATGTGAAGTCATTGGCACAACTGCGGTAAAGTACAAGAGTAAACCTTTGGCTTACTTGTAACACAATAAATGGGCTTACTCTTTGCCATGCCGAAAGGTGTTCTCAGGATAAGATACATGTCAAAGAGAGAGATTTAAATGTTTAAACATGTATGCATCGCGACGGTTAGGTGAACGGATGAAGGTTAACTAGGCAGATGACAGCTTGCGTTGGTTAAATATTTGACGACCTACTTAATTCAGTAAAGCTGAAAAATGTATCTCGTTACTTACGCGAACCCCACCAAGGACGTGACTAAAGGGTGGTGCGACAAGCCACCAATAATATGTAAATGCAGGTGTATACTAAGATGTCACTGCGATACATACAAAAATGTACTAACTTAAGTGCTCAACGGGACCGATGTTAAGTTTTGAATGACGGAAGCGAATAGGGGTGTACATTTATAAGCATAACATTCAAATTTTATTTGCCGCTTGCATTTTACTTTTTTTTCTTTTAGTTGTATTTAAGGCGATTTTTTATGTGTTGAGGAGATTTTTTCGGAATCTTCGATAAAAAAAATGAAACCTTTCGGGAACCGATTATGAATAAATTTGGTTAGCATCCCTTCGTTAAAAAAAGAATAAATAAATGATTTCTCGGAATAGATCAACCGAAGAGAATTGCAGGAAACATCTAAGAAAAAGAAAGGTTCACAACAACACAAAAAATGATAATATAAAACGAAATTTATGAATTTATTACCGTGTACAATACTGCGACTGGTGAAGGTACAAACATAGGAAAGGTAGTATTTATTCGGTACATTTGTCCATTAAAGTAAAATTAAGTTTCAGGCACGTGGGCCAACATTTTATGATAATCCGCATCAGGGCTAAGTTTCCAACATGCGCTTGATGTGCCCACGCTTGTAGAAACGAGAAATATTAAAGTGTCAAAAATAATTTCTATGAACACACTCAGCAGCAGAAACTCATTTTTGATGTAAAGAACTTTCACGGTAGCTTTTAGTACAAAGTGTTGAGGGTGAGCATCATTGTTAATTTGGAATGACTTGCAGATGGCTAGTTACAGCTGAAAATACACCAAACTCCACGCTGCTGAATTTTACTGAAAGAAAAAGCAAGACATAATAACAATTCATTTGTAGAACCTATCTACCACCTGTCTAGTCATATGTCGCTGATATTAGAATATCATTGGCAATTTTGACCGAAAGGCATAAAAAATGGTTACAGCTATTTGCCGAGCATACTGCACACGAACTTATTCCGTGGTTGAATGAAAAACATGACTTTTTTCTCGAAGCTACAGTCCGAGGTGTACCTGGACCTAGCTTCTAAGCAACCATTCGTGTTGTGCCTCCTATTGTTCTTTCACGAGTTGGGGGGAGTTTAATGCCGACTCCGAACGGCGAGATTGAAAAGCCTTTTCTAGACAGTTATACTCTTTGAGCATCATCAGAGACTCGAAGGGGGAGAAGAATTAAAAAAAAAATGTTTGCTTGTTCTACGATTTGAACCTAAAGTAGAAAGTCTAGTGTGTATATATCCACGGCGTCCACCTCTTACTATACTATTAATTAAAAAGTGACTGAAAAATGTATTCGGACCAGTGAAATACTTACGTGAAATACCATATTCGCCAAATATAACTTCGGTTCTAGCTACAAATAGTTAATCTTTTTATACAATACAATACAAATCTGCTTCATTCGTTTGTGTATCATAGGTGTATCTTTTTCTTTAACATAGCCCCAAAGAGAAAAGGCTAATAATGTTATCCCACACGATCTCCATGGCCAATTAAAGTCTTCATTTCGATGTATCATATTTCCAAGAAATTTGTCACGCAAAAGACCAATTGATTCGCCAGCTGGGTGACATGTGGCAGCATTCTGCTAAAAATAAACTTTGTCGATGTCCAGAGCACCGATTTCAGGCAAAAGAAGTCAATTAATATGGTTTGGTAACGCAATTCCATCATTCTCGAAATATGGTCCATCGAAACCACCAGCACAAAAAGCGCAGTAAACTAGCATTCATTGTGGGAGGAGATGTTATTCCACTGTTCATCTTAGGTTTGCGAAGAACGAGATGTTACAGTTTTGTTTGTTTACGACTTTAGGCAAATGGAAATCAGCATAATCACTCAAATTAATTTCGTGTAAACAAGCGCAATCTTCTTCACTCATTTCCAGCACCTAGTCAGCGAAAGTATGGCTTGAGTATAACATGTTGACTCTAATTCTTGTGTAAACTGAACCCCTTTAGCATTTAGGCCTAGATCTTAAAGCAATATGCGATGGAAAATAGGTGTGAATATGTGTATTTTCTGTGGTCGGTTTTAAATGAATAGCTCTGCCAAAAGACGATAAATAATTACTAAACCAATATATACTGCTTTACAAAACGTTTCCGATATATATTCACCATTTAAGTTGAGAGTTGTCATTCAGCACATTTTATTTATCAATTATTAATTCCTACCTAGTTTTTACTTACCTCAGCGATAGTTCAGGGTTCATAGTTCAATAATGGTGTGAATCACACCACTTACCGGATAACTCTGTAGTACAAAATTAACTTCAGTAATAACACACTGTCCTATCAATAGAAGACATCCGACCCCACAAATCCCGACTTCGTATTTCACTTTTCTTTTAATATCTATTACTCAAAGTCGCTTTTAAATACATTAGTTCAAGGCCATCCAATGAATTCATGGTGATTTATAAAAAGAGATCTATCAGAGGACTAGAAGAAAGCACTAATAACATTGCAACCACCACGGTCAATCAAATCCTTGTGCCAATCTGTCAAAGGAAATCAGAACAGACATTCCCATTAGCTCCAGAGGAGCCACAATTATTGTAGCGAGGGAGTAAGGCGTACATTATTCAGTACCATTCCAGCTTAAACAAAAACAACCACGAATGCAACTGAGGACACAAATTGCAATTCGAAAGCCATTAGTATCTAGGAAAATCGATTGACTCGTTAGAAGTCAAGTTCGCTTTATACTCACACACATGTGGTTCTAATTACTTTCCCAACCAAAGTATTATAAGAAGGATAACAGAATGTATTAAGCAGAATTAGATCATTATTATTTTTAACAATAAACATTTTATATTTTATTTACATGGCAAACAGGTGCGAACAAAAAGAATGTATTGCTGAAAAATTTGTCTAGACAAAGTGGGTGTAATTACTTTCACAAGATGTGACTCTATCGTGTATTTAATAAGCTCATAGCAGTGTTATTTCAAGTAGCAGCACGAATGTAAAAATATTCACATTGAGGGCAAAATTGGACAATTGCAGCTGTAAAGTTGTTCAAAAACTGTTCTATCGAAGGAAAGAAATAAGAATTATTGTTATCAGACCATCAAACTCTATTGAAAAGTAATCTGACCTTAAGACTATTAAAGCCTTTGAAAAATCTTTACAGAAGAGCCTTAGAGGAAATACATTGCGTCAAAATGTGTTGGAATAAAGAAGGTACGAATAAATTAGTTTTTAATTTTTTAATTTTATTCATAAGCCTAATACAAGCAGTAAGACACTAAAACTATTTAAAATTGTTTACTTAAAATTACTTAAATTTATTTGAAATAGATAATTTTATAGGAAAGGGAAAAAATATATAAGGAAAGGTATGAAAATCAAACGTGTTTTGGACTTCATTTGTTTTCCGTTAAATTCGCGTCATAGGTTCGTTGCGACCATAATTAGTACGATGGAATTTGAGATGTAAGAGTCCAAGATGTAATGGTACTAAGATTGGTGTTGAGTGATATCTTTTGGAGCAACTCAGGACAATCAATGATGCCTGTTTATAACTGATGAACGAAGAGTTGCAATTATTCTACGATTGTCAAGTGATTGCATATTCAACAAGCACAACCGGGGGTAGACTATGTTTGTCGGATCAAGGTAGTCCACGAAGTGCAAAACGAAGAAATCTGGTTTGGACACATTCAATTCGATACGTTTGCGTATTTTGATAGGGATAGCATTGGCAATTGACTACATTTAGCACAAGAAAATTGTTTGTACACCAAGCCGAAAACGTTTCAAATTCATTTGAAGTGCATGAGAGTCAGCAGAGGTAGAAATGTCCTTAAACATTTTTATGATGTCCGCATAAGCTGATAGACGAAAGTGTCTTATAGTGTTTTTCCATCATTAAATGATAGGTCGAAAATCAGGGGACAAAGACGGCTACCCTGGAGCACTCCAGATGTGGCTGTAAAAAGATTAGATATAGAGGATCTAAAAATTACTTTATATTGACACTCTTCGAGGTAAGATGTGATCGACGCGAGTATGTAAAGCATGTAAGTTAATAATATAATATAATAATAATGGCGGCGCTACAGTCCGAGGTGGACCTGGGCCTAGCTTCTCAGCAACCACTCGTGTTGTGCGTGTTATTGTTCTGTCACGAGCGGAGGGGACCTACAGTTTAATGCCGACTCCGAACGGCGAGATTGAGAAGCTTTTTCTAGACAGTTATACTCTTTGAGCATTGTCAGTGACTCGAAAGAGGTGGAGCCGTGAAAAAATGTTTGATGTTTTTTTTCGAGATTCGAACCGACGACCTCGAGCGTAGGAGTCGACGCACCTACCCACTACGCCACGGCGCCAACAAAAGTATGTAAGTTAACAATTGGAAAACCATACAAAGTGCCTCAAGTTAACCAGTTTTTAAAAGCCATCAAAGCAGAGTGTGATTTATTATTCAGCAGAAACACACTATTCAAATAGAGTATAAAAACTCTAACTAACTATATAAAGCAGAAGCAGTTCTCTTTAGACATCAACATTACAGAATGGCTGGCTATAACCATAAAGCTGATTTAGGTTTCCCTACATGAATTCCCACATATATATAATAAGGACTTACAAATCATTTAAAATTCTAAATCACAATTCAAATATCTATTGCTTGATTCACTTTAGTCTTCGAATAATGGCAGTCATATCGCAAAGTTTTCCTGCTTCCTGCTTAAGGTATCTTCTACATCTTGAGTGGTAGGTTATTGTAAATTCACAAATTATTTTACTCTTCTACATATTTTTAGCTTGAGGTCACGATGTAAATCGGAGATTCTGATATACCATGGAACATTTATTATGCTATTATACATGGAAGAACAACGCGTTTTTCTTGTTCATCAATGTTTTAAAAATAATGAAGGTTTGGCAGCTACAGTTCAAACGAAATGATCTGTAGCTATGGGCTCTTTTTTATCTTTTTTATGTTAAAAAACAAAACATATGTTATCATCATGTGATTTAACGCCGTTAGGCTTCGGTGTTCTTCGAGGTCTACGACTTAAACCAACAACCACACAAGCACGGTGAACAGGAACAAATTGTTTCAACGAAATTGAGTTGAATTTATGCAGTCAAAGTCATGGACAATTCCGACAAAAGAGTGCGTATATACCAGCAAAGCCATAAAGGCTATTTACTTGTTATTCTTTTTCATACATAATCCTATACTGTATAATTTATGAATTAATAAAAAAAGTTATAATTTTTAATTAAAAGCCAAAAAAATACTTCTTGCGTGAATTTTGATACACTGCATAAGAAGTTTGTTGCAAATCGACAAAACAAATCTGCCAATCCAGTTACCTTAGCTTAGTTTTCCTCTCCTTTGTTATTTACATTTTTCTTAAAACTAAAGAAAAATCTAGTTGATTTCTACTTTTCTGCTGTATTGGAATAAGGAATTTGTATTCCATTAACAGTGATTGATATATGTTTACTATTTGTGTATCCATTTTATGCTATTTATCTTTTAGCCTCAATGTAGTCCAAGATGTGCTTTAGGCATAAACAATTCAATTCGAAAATATAACACAAAAAATTACGAATGATATCGTAAGTTGCAGATTATATTTAAAGATTCTAAACAAGGTAAGGGCACAACATTTCATAATCAAAACTTAAAGATACACCCGTATGTGTACTGATTTTCTAGATACAACACTAATATTTTTTTAGAAAAAAGATTTTTTGTCTTTTCTTCAATAGTATAAAGTTCGCATTACATTATAAAACATTTCAAGAGCATTCCAAAAGAATTTTTCGTTTACGTAAGATCCTGATCGTTCCAGTTCTGCAATAGCAAATACAAGGATAATATTGAAATCGGATGAAGGGTCCCTTAGTCGACTTGAGGGATAAGTTCTTGTCCTTTTGATGAGAATTGGAGGAGAGGATTAAACTAATTAAACTACAGAGTGAGCAGCGACATGAAAATCAGTCATCGTCCTTTATAGTGTCTAATACAATGAAGAATTTGCATAAAAACTGAGGGGACTTGAAAGAGGCAGAGACGTGATTTCTTTTAAATTGTTGCCTGTGCTGAGAATTTAACCTAGACTGAAACTCGAGTACGAAGAAGTTGACGCGCATATCCACCACACTACGGCGCCCACAAAAGAGGACAATTTATTTGTTTTTAATATTTAAATTAGAAAGAAGACATATAATTAATTTAAGCATTAAAATAAATTTAAATGACTTAAGTGACAGGGAATTATCGGATTTTGTTTGAAATATTAATTTTGGAGTAGTTACTATGTACAGTCAGCGTCAAAAGTGTATCTCAATCAACAGCTCTGAAATCATAGTTCAAAATATGCTATAATTAATTATACACAACGCTAAGCATAAAGCAGTTAATTTAATTCAAAAGAAAAATGGGCAAAAATAAGCGTAAAAGTGAGCACACCTACTAGTACGAAGAATTATCTTATTGACAAAAAATCGTAATTTGTATGCCCTTACCACTGTTTCCAGTTTTCGTATGTGGCGGACTAAATCTTCCTACAAATGCTTATGTCTTACAATCATTGTTCACTCACTTTTGACCGTTGTTTTTAGTGCTTCTCTAACAAATTTGATTAATCGTTTAATCGTTACTTATGCTAAATAAAGTCTCGTACATCTTAAAGTATGACTTTGGAGCTTTAATTCATGTAGCAATGATGGCAATACATTTTGACACTTACTGTACATTTTGCTCCAAGATGCTAGTAATTCGATTGCCATTTGTCTGACTGCAATGCACAAGTAGTACTGTGTATTTCTTGAACCCAGTGAAGTGTTGTGTGTAGACTTCATGAAAAAAGGAATGATTGAACAGTGGGTTTATCTTTATATTAAAGAAAAAAATAAAAAGGTTTGTGAACATACAACAAATGTTCTTGGTCTAGCTTCCTTGGCAACTTGCGCGTTGTGTGGATTATTGTTTCCACATTAATAGAGGGACTTGCAGTGTTATGCCAACTTCCAAGGTATTAGAAACTTTCCATAAAAATAATAGCCATGAAACATTGACAGTGATTTGTGAGAGATAGGTAGAATCACTTCAGCAATTCAGTATTCGCCGATGCTACAATACGAACGCACGATTTATCTGAAGAATATTCTACATGTATGTATGTCCTCTCTTTGATTTAATGAAAGTAATACTTAATTTAGTTTTCTGAAAGTCCTTGCTGATATTCGTTATATATGCTATTGGTTGTACTTATAATCAGGAAACCTTTGATGAAAACTGCTGTGTGACTAAAAGTTTTGAGTAAATCACATACTTGATAGACCTGTCTAAAACATCCTAACATATTTGTTGAATATTTTAGGAAGTTTGAAGTAACTTCAATGTTACGCCACAGAAATTGTTAGTCATACACAAGTTAAAAAAGAATTCCTTTGTAAGTAGTTTCTTCTAATGGTTCGTCAAAATATTTGTTATTTCTCATTTTTCCCTAATGGGTTAGAGAGTAAAGATAATTGTATTATTATTCAGTACTAATGGTTGCCTTTGTTTCAAACAACCATAAATATTTCAAAGGTTTACATGGAATTAAATCAATACTTAATTGCTCTCATAATTGTTTATTGATTGCATAAATGAACAAGCGATTTGTGTTACGACATCAGATTCATGAGATATATTTGAGACGTATGTTTAGCTAACTACAATTTAATTATTAGCGTTTGGACTTCGACAATTTACGACAATACGCGTTTCCCATCGAGATAAGACATAAAAGCAAGTTGTATTGCTTTTACGTTCCAGGTCAATGATTTTTTTTTTAAACCACTTTTAAATTTAATGGAGTATTATAATGTATTATTTATCGAATATATGGAATCTTCTACTCTGAGTCTGTGCGACAACGCAATAGAAAACGTTCATGATTAAGGCGCCATATGCAAAGGCTGGCTTCTGGTGTTATTTCATTTCGATATTGTCTTTTAGCATCAAGGTTGTGGTTATTTTGTTGGTCTTCTGAAGAAAAAACCTTCCTTCATATACAATAATTTTCGTCAAACCAGGGGATTGCGAGACCTATTTGATATCACGTTTGGGGTAAATTTATCTCTAAATTTGCATCGTAGCATGAGCTGAATATGATATGGCTGCATATTTCTGAAACCACATGTTCATGTTCCCAATAGAACCAAATCAGGCACAAAAAAGTGTACCAATATGTCCCGATAGCTATCATTAACACAGTTCCAGCATTGCCAATAGCAGAATAGCATAAAAATGGCCCGTGTAATTCGGATAGCGTCGCGCAATTTCGTGTATCCTTATTGCTTCATTTTCCTTTTGTGTGTGGCTTTAAGCATGTGTGCATGTGTCATTATCTATACTATCCGACACTAACCGTAAGTATCTCGTATAATTGTTCTGATACCTGGAAACCCTGAAAAAAATGCGCATATTACTTATTTCAGCCTCTATTCGACTTTTTTCCGTCTCCCCTTTAACAAGGCGTCTTTCCCAAGGTTTGGAAGAGTTACTTTATAATCCCCTCATACAAAAAAGGTCCAAAACGTATGACGATATGTAAATATTTTTCGGACATTTTTACTCCTGCTGACCCTCATGCACTTCAAATTGCATTGAACACTTTTTCGACTTGGTGTTTTAAGGTCAACTCAGAACGCTGAGATTGGAAAACTTTTTCTAGACAATTTTTTTAATTTTTATAATTTTTGAGCATTGTCAGTGACTCGAAAGGGGGAGAGGTGAACAATTTTTTTTTCGAAAATTCTTTGTCTGAACGGGTATTTGAACCTAGACTGTGAAAGTCTAGTGCGCATGTCATTTGCGACCCTTTGCGGGTACATCATTTTCGAGTCCACATCGAAAAAATTATAAGTAAAGCTAAATCTTCTCTCGGTTTCGTAAAACGTTGGTTGAAAGAATTCTCAAACCCTTACGTAACGAAGTCCCTCTACTGTACTTCTGTTAGACCCATTCTTGAAAACGCTAGTCAAGTCTGGTCTCCCTACCAAGATACTGCGTGTATTAAGCTTATGAATAAAATTATGCAATATAATTACCCGAAACATGCGGATGTGTCATAGCACTACACTCTACGACACCGAAATGGCAAATTTTATAAAAATGTTTGCTGATTACGTAAAAGTAACTTAATCATATCTCATAGCACTGGGTTGTGTTTTGATCCAATCTACTCGTCTTATCCACAAAAGATTATTTCTTGAGAGGATCGTTAAAGACAAGTGAATTAATATGAAACTAAACTTTGCCCACAAAACTTTCAAAAAACATTCAAGCTAAAGCGAATACATGACAAACATGATGGACATTGTTCACATCAGCGATACGTTATGGAAATTAAATGAAATCAAGTCAGTTTTAAACAAGTCATAACAAAAGGAAATGAGTCACGTACCACAACAAAATGGTGAGCCGTCACAAGCGTTTGCCAAGCCTTTATTGACAGTGCAGAATGTGATGCTGCGTGGGTATCGAAACTGAAAGGGAATTATCCGCCACTCGGTACTTCCATAACGTCAGGTGGGTAATTTCCAACCCTACTGCGTATAACCAACGAGAGAGATTACAGTTCCAACTGAATGGCATGAGAGGTGGTGTTTTCGGTCACAACAACGCACGGAAACATACATAATTCTTTGATGAACCGTCGGATATTATGCGACTCTGGTAGGAAAGTTATGAAGCAACCATCATGTATTCTGACTTGAGTCACACTTTTCTGCCTTTTTCGCAGTGGGATTAAACTGGCTTCAAGGAAAACCGGTGAAATGCACTTAAATGAGTTTTTAAACCTTTTATTTTATGAATGTACCAGAAAAATGGTCATGGCGAATATGAATGGAAAAACATTTGGATTAAATAAATACATCTGTGCACTTAAAGACACCCACTTTAATTTTACTAAACTTATATAATATAATAATAATTTTCCTTAACTTCCTACTCGTATCTATACATGCATCCCGACTACATGCATGATTCAATAACGTTAACGGCTTAATTTATTTTAATAGCCAAGCAACAAAGTGGTGAACGATATCGTAAATTAATTTAATAGCAGGGTTGAGTTAGGTGGACTTTAAATTTAGTTTTAAGTTTAATGTGATGAGTTCAACCAAAACATACTCAAACTAAAATACGTACGCACACACTCGTTACTTAGTTTGATGGGCCGTTTATCTTTAATGACACTTTTCCCTAACGAAATATATTACTATTCCAGGTCAATATTGTATAAACCTACTTAATGCTTATGACACAAAAAAGGTTGGAACAAAATTGAATTTATTCAGTGTCTCCGTAAATCGAAATCAGGCTAATGACGTGACAGCCCTAGGGTGCAAAAATTCGATCTGCAAAATATTTTTTCGTTTATATACATATTTCACTTTCCCTCAAGGGATGATTTTGTATGGGGGTATTTGTAACTCTAATTGGAACAACATGTCGTGTGTGCATATAGCATTTAGTGTTTTTTGATTTTCTTTTTGGAATATTCGCAGATATTTGTAAATTACAAACTTTCTTTGGGATAATTAGACTTTTGGGATAATCACTTTTTGTTTGAAAACTTTTTTTTGGAACATTGACACGCAGTTTTGGTCGTTATTTTCAAGTTTTCGAGCACTACAGCTTACCACGTTGTTCTCCTCTTTTTACGATAGCATTGTGATACTCCTATAAGATCTTAATATAATTAGGAATATTTTAGATAAATCTGCACTATTGTGGCTCTACATTCAGAGGTATACTCCAGAATAGCTTCTAAAAAAGCCACTCGTCTTGTGAGTGCTATTGTTTTTTCGTGAGTAGAAAGGACCCTACTCCAGAAGTTTTAGAATCTTTCTTGACGGTCACACACTTAAAGCATTGAAGAAGGTACAGCGATCTATGAAAAATTGCTGTCTGTGTCGGGATTTGAATCCAGCCTTTCAATGTAGGAGCCGATGCACCTACCTATTTACGCCACGTCGTCGCCACTATTCGAGCTATATTACTTGGCTTAAATAAAAAAATCCTCAAAACTGAAATCAAAGCTACACAGAATGCAGAAATCTGATTTCTTATTCCACCGAAGTCTTGAATGCGGGAATGCTTCTGATACGTCATCTTTTTTTCAAAAATTATTCCTAGACATTTGCATTCAGCTTTTCGATGAATTTTGGTTTGGTTAAGTTTTATCTTTGACTGAGGTAGAAAATAAAGTTTTCTATGTCGCATAAAAAAGACAGCTGTGGTTTTCGGCGAATTAATTTGATTTTTCATTTGAAAAAATAGTCCATGGTTGTATCGACAGCTACTTGTAAGTTTGAAATGATTTGGTGCAAATAAAGCTGTGTCGTCTTCAAACATAGCAAGATTATACAAAAATATTGAAAAATAGGGCCTAAAACCGATCCTTCAGGAAGATCTTTGACTTCAGAGCTTAAACTGCAAAAGAATACTGAACGCTCCTTAAGAAAACTTTGAATTGTTTTAACTAGATACAGCGTTAAAGCTGTTTTTAATATGTTTTCTTATTCTAAAAGCTCGGCGTATGATGCTACGGCCAGGTCAGAATCCAAATTGTTCATTGGGGTACATATTGTTTTCCTCAATATCGTAGGATAAGCGGTATCGATAGCTCAAAGGATTATCTTTGGTCTTGCTGGGCTTTGGGATACCCATTACCTTAGAATGTCTCCATAGCTTTAGAAAATGTAATAGGTTTATGCAAACATAGAAAACGTTCGTCAAAAATGTAATGGTTTCCTTTGGTAGCATTTTGAAAAGTTTGTTTGAAATATTAGTTAATAGTGAATACTATAAAATTAATAAAATAATCAACAATAAATACAAATTAATGCAAATTTTTGCAAAAAGCAAAAATGAATCTTCATAATTAAGTTATTTGTTTCTAACTAAACAATTACAAAAAAAAAACTTCACAACACTCGACCACCCATTGTACTGCGACTTCTGACAATTTCCTTAACTCAAATTAGCGTTGAAGAGGAACGCCTACAGTACGACTACCATCCAAAATGCTCCAACCAGTATCATCAGCTATTCTATCGAGTAGCAAAATATTATTCGAAGAATGGGAACGCAACGAAATTCGGTATGAAGATAATTGAAAGATGTGTCTTCAAAGTTCAATAAATGAATTTAATGGCGGTGCAATTGGTTGTTAGTTAATAGCAGTCTCATGGGAAATGGGACTCTATAATATTCAATAATTGGCAAATAGGCGAAGAAAAAGTATTTGTTAGCTATGAAGCGCATTTTGCATTCTTCGGCTATTTCAATGAACAGAAAAGCCGCTTTTAGTGCACCGAAAACCCTTAGTACATCAAATACACCAAAGACCTCCAAAGCCTGGCAGTGTAACGCCAAGGTGTACCATTTCTGCCAGTGGCATCAAAGGGCCATGTTTCTGTGAGAATGCTGGGCTAATGCTGTAACAATTTCTAGTGATCACCTTCGGGGCATAGTGACAAATATTCAATTTGTTTTGATTTTAATAGGAGGAATTACACTAAGTCAGCAGTTCTAAAATATTCTCACTGAACACAATTTGAAAATTCCTTTTCCTTGGTGAAACGTAAACTCACAAAGAAGATACATTTTTCAAAAATGCCACTATAAATAAATGTTGGTTAAACGAAAAAACAAGTATTCGCACAAATTTTCTTTTTAAAACACAATCAAAACAGTTTAATACCCAAATTTTGGGGAAACGACAAATACCAAAAAACCACAAATTTTGTTAAAAAATACTTGTAACTACAAATTTGTTGGCTGGTGAAATAGGTCACTGGAACCCTGTATAAGTTTAATTTCATTTTCAAGGTCATCAAATTTTTCTTCCTACCTTCAGCTTTTTTGTTCTCCCTCTTCTACCTTTACCGTTTCATAATCACAAATAGAAGCAACAGAAATTGTTTTAAAAAGCGCCAAATCATAGTACAATCTATCTGGTAGACAAAAATATATGCTGTAGAAAATAGAACTGTTTATCAAAATATGAAACTTTGGTTTTATTATTTCTTTCATCAAAGTATACAATAAACTAAGTTCAGCTTAAAAAATCACTTGTACGGATATATTTCCTGGTATCTTTTTATTCAGGTTTTTTCGTAGTAACTCTATAGTCATCATCGATAATCGAATTTCAGCAAATTCTCTATAATCAGTGTGAACGAAAAAGAATCCTGATTATTTCACCAATTGCTCGTCATTACAAGTGCGGGCGAACTGAAAAAGAATAAACTAAAAGGTCGACTGACGGAAATAGGAAAGAAAAAAAGTTAATTTTCTTCTAAGGTCCTCTTAATGATGTGTCGATAATGAAGCGCTGTTTACCACACCCTTGGGAAATCCAAACGCCGCCGCCACTTACATGCTTCAACGAGGGATGAGCGACTAAGCGACGTGATGAATTTTCTTTTATTTATTTTACTTTTTCTTTTCGTTATCCATGGACCGCGGGCGAAAGAACATGCAAACAGAACTGAACGAAAAAAGAAAACAGGTCAAGGTAGGAGGCAAATAAAATTCGAGTTGATTATGTTTATCTAGAACAGCAAGTGACGCAAAAGTGAGGAATGCCTTTGGTTGTTGTCTCTTTCAGTGGAAAAATTCATAAGATGTTTAATATAGTCGAAGCTCCTCCAAGACTAACACAATAAATAAGTTCATGCAACAGAGGGACACAACATACATATACACATGTACGTACAATTTTCGTATTTAGTGTTGGACATTAATTAATTTGCAGAGGGCAGCTTACACTGTATTTGGGATGTCGGTTAGGCCTAAGTTTACCTTCCGGGAAGGTGACCCCTCATTGACAATAGGAAGTCGTACTATTAGGAAAACTAATTGATTCCTGAATAGGCCCATAATAGCAAAAAAAAACCTGCCGAGTTGTGTATTCACACAATTTTTTTTGGATATTCCCAAATCGTTATTAATATTGTAACCATTTTGTGTATCGGTTGTCAGTATTACCACCACAGACTATGATTGAAATTGTTTGCACGGGAATATTCTCACAAAACAATCCAAAGACTATTTTCAATATCCGCTCGTGGTAACGGAACGGGTAGCTTCCTTCTTCCAACAGAACAACGCTTTATATTCAATTAATTTCCGGTAATGGGGATTTTCTTTGAGTACCAACCCTTTTCCCTTAGCACTACTGGATCAAATCATCAATGTCGTAGCTTCGAATAAGACCAACATGAAGGGGAAGCAAATAAAGCCAAAACCAAAATAACATGCTTGCCACAGGAAACACAGTTTCAATCTACAGCAACATCTGTGGCCTCTGTCAACCTTTTGATTGCTCCAAGGAAAAACTTTGTTGAGTAATTTGAAATTCGAGTCATAGAAAACACCATCAGTTGATCTATTCGTAAAAAAGTTTTACTTTTACGAGCATATCCTCATATGAAAAGGTACAAAATATAAGTATTGATATACTTGTTGCAAACGATTACCCTAGCATGTCCCTAGAGTATTACCATGATAAAAAGGATATGTATGACATTGATAGGGGTGAAATATCAATCATTTAAGGATTTGCCTAAAATTGTGTGATTGAATTAAAATTATATCTTTCTTATTGCTTCGCAACCATATCAGGTTAAGGGATTACAAAAATACTCGTAGTTCAAAGGAATATGGATTTGAATATGAAATTAAATTCACTTTTAGTTTGGGATTAAAGAAACTAAATAATTATGAAAATTAATTAAATTAAAATCAAATAAAAAGAGATGCACGTGTCTTTGGATATCACAATCAAAACGAATTCCTGATAAATTGAGATATAGATTGTGTATCAAAGAAGGAAGGATGACATGTAAAAGGATATATTCGCCTTACTTCAATCTTTAGATTGGGTCTATTGTTAAAGAGAAGACGTTTAAAAGAAACTGCTACCGTATTGTAGATTAAAACCAGCATGAATATAAGGAGATATTTAAGCTCAACTTCAAAGAATTTTTGTGCAACCAGGTTGCTAACAGTTTTCGCTTCGGACGACACCTAAACGCTTTGAGTTAGTAGCTATTGCACAATGTCCTTTGAATGCTCTAATCACCATTCGTTCACCTTTGCGATTTAGTTTGAGCAAGGATCGGGATCCAGTCATCGAATATATACTTTTTCTACGGCTTTGTATTCTATCTTATCCCTTCAAAAGCTTAGCGGCATGCTGAGATGGATTAAAACTAGAAACTTTTCCAAGTCCAAAGTAGTACTTCCACCCTCACGCTCCCATTGATCAGCTAGTGTAGAATTTTGGCCTTCCTATTGCAGCAAACACTCGATTTGCGCGTGGTATTGTTTTTTTCACGAGTGGAGGAGACATACAGTTTTATCTGGACTCTGAACGGTGGAGCATTGTCAGTGACCCGATAACGCAGTAACCCACTCTGCGGGTTCAAATGAATTGTATGGGATGAAAAATTTCAACTTTCTCAAATATGAAAATAAAATACTATTTAAATAAGTAACTTGTTAGGCGTTCTTGCGACATAATTGTGTGTTTGCAAAGTCATGTGATTGCAAAATGCCGGTAACTTCGTAGCTATCATCCTTTCGTTGTGTGTGTCCACTCCCCTGCCACTTTTGTTGTTGTATGATGGTGCCTACTGGCTCGTGGCACGTTCTCTAATGAAGGTGTTCGTTGGAGATGCAATTGGGTTAGAAAATCCGCAATAATTTGAAAATTCGTCGACATATCGACGAACGCTTCACCTTTTCTTGTGATAGCGGTAGTCACTCTCCATGTGCAAAATCCATAGATGTTCCAGTCTGGTTGGTGTTCAAGCTAATTGAATTCCTATGGCAATAACTGAACAACATCCCGATCTTTTGGCAATGTCAAGTTCGGTTCCCCTAACGATTGAAATACAATAGTATTTTCAAGATATTTAGGAATTTCTCTGCTGTTGCGTTTTTGAGTAGTTGACGTCATTCCAAGGCTGATGATTTGCTGATGTTTATCGTGGCATTAATCAATGTTTGCTACTTCTCTACCTAAAATGTCGTTTCGTGCAGGTTATTTTGTGCGAAAGCAGACATGTGAAATGGAAACTTTCATAGTTAGATGTGAGTTCTCTGACAACCTTTAAATAAATGATTTTAGTAGGAATTATGACATAGGAACAAGACTAAACCAATTTGTTTTCTAATTCCTTTCTTACTTTCCATTTAATATTCAAGTTTTAGTGTTTGCTTATGTATTCAAATTCGTTAGACCTTTCGACCAACCTTAGTGTGGAATGATATTTTGACAGATTATAATTTTATTTTGCTAGAAATGAAAATATAGCTTTTGATATACATCTGTATGTATGAATATATGTATACAGTTAATATTTATCCAAATTATATGTACCAAATTATGTATCTATCATATTTGGATAACGGCGAGAAAATCTTGATAAAGCAAAAACTACAATTTTAGCATAATCCTCTTAGACAACTAAATCAAACTCATTACACATATTTGTGCATGGAAAACTTGTTGACGCTTAAAACAAAATTAATACCAAAAGTTTACCCATTATCCCAGAGATCAAACGGGTGGCGGATACTACCGCTGAATGCCAAACAATCTATGAATTTTAAAATTGTTTCTGAAAATACATACGAATATGTATGAATAAGAATAAAATATGAATAAGATTCTTTATTTAATAATATCAAACAATCCTCTGACAAAATCATTGCTATATCCATCACAGCTAGAATTGAGGATTGTCTTACTTGGGGACATAATATCCTTATGTCCATTATACAGAACAAATTAAAAATTATATGTACACATGAGAAAAGCAGCGTGGTGTAAGGAAAATAATATGTGATCAACAGTTCTGCCAGAACAATGTTTTACATTTTTTATAATTACTGGAAAAACTCCTTTTTTTAGGACTTATTTTTGTAATCAAATGGTTTTGTTTAAAATTATTAAATTAACTTTTTTCTCTTTTTTCTTTTATTTTTATGACTGTTTTTAACTGTTCACCGATTAAACGACATAAATGTGGAAAATATGTGGTTTCAGCAGACTTATTGAATGGAAATCCTATGAACGAATAATTTCGCGTAATGAACCTGTAAATTGTCCTCCAAGATCTTGTGATTTGACGCCTCTTTTTTCTTCTTTGCAGATATGTAAAATTTATTTTGACAAACCAAAAACAATCGAAGCCAACATTATTCATGTTACTGTTATTATTATATAATTTCATTAATTAAATTTTTAAATAACAAGCAAATGTACATATTTCTCGCAATCATCCAAAAGGTGGTTATTCAAATGCCACAGGAAATATTAGCCGATAAATAAGAAAAGCAAACTAAGTATTTACCAATAAATTTTTAAATATTCTGTACTTCAATAAATACATTAGGTTAGGTTCGGTTAGGGGTGGTGGCTGGGCTTCACATAGGTCAATTTTGGTCCAATGTGTTACCACTTTACAGAGTTAATCTAAGTGTTGACCTCAGAGCCTTCATTGAGGCAGAACATTTTCGAGGTATTTGCACTTTTGATGAGAAGATGTTTTGATTCACGAAAGCCATACCATTCAGTGATTTGAAGAAAAGCTGTCCTAGCCTTTTTGTGTAGCCTTGGCCAGAAGTAGGCAAAAGCAAAGGAGGTGCTTAAATGTTTCACTAACAGCTGAATCTTTGCAGTTTTTTCAAAAGTCGGTAGAGACCAGGCCGAGTTAACGAGCATGGTAGCTCAACGGGCAGTGGCATAACTCTGGGTAACGAGTTTAAGTGTTTTGTATTGTGTATGTCGTAGTCTGGCTAGAAGATTCATATCCTGGAACTCAATATAGAGAGACTATGCTGCTTACACAACGTACTTGTAGCGAGTTAAAGCAGTTGTATACGGTTTTAGATTTTATAGTATTGCTTTGAAATGTTTTGAGTGCGCCCTTGCTGTCCACATAAATGTTGATATTAGTATAGTCAGGTCTATTGGATAAGCTCTCCGCTGCTGTGTGGACAACCAGGTGGGCGTTAAAAATGTTGCAACTATCATGCAATTTGTAGAAAATTGGTTGAGCATGGCGTTATAGACTCCAGCACCAACGCCTTCATTCTGCTTAGAGCCTTCAGTAGAAATGTTGCTGCTATTTTCCGGATCAGCACTGCGTACTTTACTTTCCAGTATTCTCTTGTTGGAATGATGATGCTAAATCTACGATCAAATAAGGTGACGGGCTTATGGTAATATGTATTGATATTGGAAATATTCAATATTTTACTATGCCCAATGGATCTGAACTTAGAACTATTTGCCTCTTTAAGCCTCAGTTCCGTCTTGTGGACAGTGCTTCTAAAGAAGGATAAATAAATTGCAAAAAGAAATTATCAAAAAGCTGCCTACAAGAACATCGTACTAGTGCATCTCATTCTAATAATTTTCATACATACAGACATTTAATTTTAGTAGGTATTTAAGAAAAACCGAAATTATGTGTGACATTCAAATGTCAATATCAGTCTACGCATGCATGGATGAATGTATTTAAAACTTCAACCGTCAATCCAGCCACAAATGACAATTTAATTAACTCTGACCATCCTTTTCAACCACAATTTAATTGCTGGATGCATTCTTTTCTGGCTAATTCGCGGGCGTAATGTATCATACTTTAATAGTAAAATTTCATAGGTTTCCATGTTATAAAGGATGTATGTACATATGTGCATTAAACTTGGTTCTAGTGTCAACCCGTTCCATCCAATTACAACCGCAATAATGGAGTCGTTTCACCGTGGCTTCCCGCAATACATATAACAGCTAACGGTTAGAAACAGAATTTGAGTAGAAAAAATGTTCCAACTCTATAACATTGAAGCGAAAAGAGGTGGTTTTCTGTTTCTGGTTTTTAGGGTGAAACGTTTTTTGGAAATTGTGGTTTGTCGGAACATGGCTGTTATTTGTACACACAAGTTTTAGTTTTTTGAAGGGGAAAATTTGATTTCGAAGTTCGTTTTGTGTTTTGAAGATGTTAGAGAAATTGTTTTCATCCGTATGATACATTCATGGGGTGTATGTGGTTAACTAACACACATGGGAGGTAAATTTATAACGAGCGCTTATAATCACTAAAGTTATTGACAACAGCACTTGTACTTTGTATCAACTTTGTGAAGACCATAATTTCAACAACAAAAATGTACACACAGAGTACGTATGAACTATACAGTCCATTCATGGTACATACATATGAACCTACACATGCGGTTAAAATCCCTCTTTGTATTTGAATGCCTTGTTATATTTTAATACCAACGCATCATCTAAGTGCGTAAAATTAAATTAATTCAAAATTTATGACTTCAATCCAATCTACAAAATAAGAACCCAATTTGGTTACGAACTCAATCTTACGATAATTTTATTGAGGAGAAACCTTTGAAAAAGTTTTCCTACATAAGTTGAATTTAAAAAGATCCTTAAGTACAAAACATTGTACGATAGGTTGCGTCAATTTTTGTTAACTTTTTGGCATGGATTCAGCAAGGCGCAGCATTTCATTGACATTTGCTTTTTCGTGACCAAAATGTTTCAGGCTTTTCTTTCTTTTCTGGATGTTTCATATTCATATTTAATCCACAACGATTTCCAATCTATTATTTTTTAATGGGCTTGGAGGCAGTTAGTTGAGACAAACTACACCCAAAGTACTGTAAAAGTTATTGTCCGATAAAGGGAAAGGCAACAAGGTAAGTCAAGGTTCTCAGTACTAAACTAATATAATGACGTGATCTATCCTTATCAGATCAAATTAAATAAACTGCATTAAAACTTTTATAATAATGTATCATTGAATAAATAGCACGTAGAAAACATAGGAAATGAAAGGGTAAACTTCTCAGCAAAGAATTGATCTACATCAGTGCTGATCCGGAAATATTTCTTGCTTCAGCCAAAGGAACGCTTGAACATCTGAACAACAAATGGATTAGGGCGGAAAAACAGACAAAGTATTCAATCACTGATGTATAAAATAATAATAATCATAATAATGTTGGGGCTACAGTCCGGGGTGGACTTGGGCCTAATTTCTACACCAACCACTTGCGTTGTGCGTACTATTGTTCTCTTACAGCAGACCTACAGTTCAATGTTGACTCTGAACGGTGTAGTCTTAAATGGGATCTTTCGATCAACATTTTTTGAAGCATTACCGCCCAATATTTTTACAGCGCATATGATTCATCCGCCAAAATCTTGATCTTATTCATGGAACAAAAATACCATTACTCAATGTCGCTAACAAGATCCTGCGTACGGTGTGAACGTCTAAAGCACTTTTGCACCACACTCAAACAATAGACCAAATTATCACACTTCGTCAAGTCCTGGAAAATACTACCGAATTTCAAATCGACATGCACCACCTTTTTGATAGATTTTAAGGCCGCATACAAATCGATCCAGCCGCTAGGCTACGCGGAAGACATCGACATTGTCACGCCATCCCAGTGAGCTGTTGTATAAGCATTCACGGTAATTGAAGAAAAGGTCAAACAAGCTGCTTTCAGGGTAAATGAAGAAAGGACAAAGTATATGCTGTCGAGTAAAAAATTGATCCATCGCCCATCATCTAGAACCAAACGTCACAATCGGCAGCTACAATTTTGAGGTAGGTAAGGAGTTTGTGGGCGCCTTGTCCGTGCGTTTGTGCGTCGACCCATACATACTTGACTTTCACAGTCTAGGTTCTAATCCCAGAAAGAGCAACATTTTTTTTCAAAATAAAATTCTTCACGGCTCCACCTCATTCGACTCACTGACAATGTACAAAGATTATGACTTTCTGGAAAAGCTTCACAATCTCTCCGTTTGTAGGTCCCCTCCAGTCGTGAGAAAACATTAGCAAGCACAACAAGTGGTTGCTGAGGAGCTAGGCCCGGGTCCACCTCGGACTGTAGTGCCGCCATTATTATTATCTTAAAGGAGTTTGCCTGTCTCGGGGCAAACGTGAATTTCATAAACGTCATCTTCGGTTTTGTCGAAACGACTTGGGTCAAAACTGACGGTAGTAATCCTGCCAGACTTACTAAATGAAGCCGAAAGCTGGACCGCAGAATTTATTCTTGATGGCTTTGAAAGAAAAAGTCTGCCTTGGATATTTGGTCCTGTCTGCGGGGAGGGCAGAATACACAACCTATAAGCTGTACAAGGATATTGACACAATCAATATTGACAAAAATCCTTATATCAAACTGGCTCGGCCACATCGAATGAACACCAATGCTTCAGCCAAAAGAGTCTTCGAGTCCGAGCCTATTGGTTCTAGAAGGAGAGGAAGACCGAAACTCTTGTATTAAAACCAAGTGATCCCAGACGCCATGCAGGACAATTTGGTTTTGATGACTGGACGGTCTTGAGGACAGTCAGCAAAGGAACGCGGCAATAGCTCAAGCTCGGGCCGTCCAGAGGTCGCAAGCATGATAAGTAAGTAAATTTTGTAGTGCATACTTTTGAATTTTAAAGATCTGAAAACGAAGTTTAGTATAGCTTGGCAGAGAGATATCGACTATAAAAAAAATTAATTAATTACTCCCAGATATCTGCAAATTGACTACGTATTTTTTCACGTCCATTTCCATTCCTAAATGCCCAAGAACAATATAGGTAGCATAGGGAGTGATTGCATTCGAAGCAAAGGATATTGACGATTTTTTTGTGATTTGGTTTGAGACATAAATTCATTTATGCATGTGTACGTATGTATGTTATAACGAATAGTTGATTTTAGTTAAAGTTGGTAGTAAACAGGACTTTTTTCAAAATACTTCTTTTAAATATCGAAGGACGGATCCTCGGCGCGCAAGTACAACACGCCTTTGACGCGTTTTCACTTCACATTATTATTCTACATTAACTTAAAATTCCTTTGAATTATTTATCAACAACATGACCATCAAAAACCAACTCAAACAGACTTCCTATCAGTCAAGCACAAATTTAATATAAATGCGTCAAGTACCTGGAATGGACACTAAAAAAATAATTCTCGGTATGAGGATATGAGGAAAGCTCGTTACTTGGGTCCTAATTTCAAAGACTATACAAGTACGTCATTTACCGCACCGGTTCCCAACTATTCCATCCAACAAACACTAATTATTTTTCACTTTACAGCACCGCAGATGCATATTTTGAAAAGCAGCAAAAATACCATAGTTTGTTCGACATCAACGTGTATGCTTCAAAACTAGCCATCTAATCATTTATGTATAATGACTCTGTACCTCAAATCCCCATGGGTCCGAAAATATAAAGGCCATCTGTCTCACAGCATAGGCATCCTTGTGTACAAATTCGCTTCAGTGCGGGGAAAGTTTTTGACCGAATGGGTTATAAGGGGAATACTGTAAGAGAAAAAAAAGCTCATTTATTATTTAATTGAATCGACTACACCTGTTTCAACATGGAGCCAAAGAATGTGTGTGCACTAATGGGACGTCTACCTGTACTTTTATTATGAAATACGCATTCTCCATTCAGGCCGACAGATGGTTAATGTTAAGAACGAAAAAAGATTTTTCCATGACATTTCATAATATTTCTTTTTCCTGTGTACAAATTTGATATCCAGCCACGTGTAAATGTGTTTCTGTTTTCTGCTTGTTTCTTAGTTCGAAATGAAAAAAAAAACGAAAATAATGATGGACCATGTTTATCTGGCTGGACACATTTCGTTTTTTTACAGAAACTGAAATTATAAGTAAGTGCTTCGGTAATGGGCATAGAATTGCCAAATCACTGAGTCGATTCATGTCCAAAAGTTATGACGTCCTACATTAAGGACACTCACTGATGACTAAAATTTATCAAACACGAACAACAAAGGCAGAAAGACATCAAATGATTTCACATCACGGGTATCTTATAATTCGAGCAACTTTTGTAGCAAAATAGAATTATTTGAAGCATTAAAGAGGAAAATTTGTTTGTATAATAAATGTTGATAACTTGGGGTTTTTGAGCAATAAAATACGAAATTCTTCAACGAGCGTATGTGTTTGGAAAACTTTAATGGAAGTTGAGAAAAAAAAGTTTTTGCTTACTTGCACATCACAGTTGGAGTTCGATATTATGTTTGTGCGATGGATTCAAATCATGTACTTGTGGTATTCATTCGCATTCGAACATGTGTTCAGGGAATCGTGAAAGTTGTTCTCCCCTCCTGATTTCATTTTCTGATTTTGAAAGTTTGTTTGGTTTTTCCTTTTGGTAGGGCATGGTTTGAGTTTGTATGTTATTCGTAGTAGACAGGATTTAGATTGATAAGCCTTGATTGGTACCTTGATATTTATGGTACTGTGTCGTAGTATTTTTCAAAGATTAGCGTTTGTCGAAGATTGACAATTACGTGGGAGTCTCATTAAAAGAGCACTCTCTCACGAAAATCTTTCAACATGTTGAAACATTTGCGTTCGTTTTGTGGATGTTTTCGAACGACTAGACAATCCGCCTGGGCAGGCAAGATTTTGTGCGTGTGAAATACCTGAATCGGTTGAATTGCATTATGTTTTCACACAGTAATGTTCTTCAGAGAATTGAGTAATGCTCTCTTTTAAATTCGTATTTTTCATGAATGAGGGATAAAAGCCTTTTTATTGGAGACGCAGCAGCAATGCTTGCATGTTGTGTTATATGTAGTATGCATTAAAAAAAACATTAAAGTTGCATTTAAATTGTCTCTGTAATCAATTTTCCTAAAATGCCTTACAGCATGCGATAGGTGTAACTCGATCAAAGATCGTTTGAGATGGGAGAAAACATGTAGTAAACAGAACGAAAAAGGATGAAAACAGAGAATACACTCCGACAATTCTGCCCTTTTCCGTTCATATAATTACCGTCTTTGCCCACTTTCAAAGTGGATTCTTGTGTGAAACAGGCATGTTTTTATACCTTATCGTTCCGCTTTCGACATATTTTCCTGATTTTCGTATGTTGCACACGCAGAAAATCTTGTCTGCCCAGGCGTTTGTCGTTTTTAAACACCGTCTTTGACACTTCCCATACTAATTGAGAGTTTTTTATGTATGTGTTTGTGCTCCGACATTTAATTGTAGAATTTTAGAAATAAAAACAGATAATTAATACGGATTGGTATTGTACGGTCTACTTAGAGGACTGCTTTTGTAAAATAAAAACGGTAGCACCAACGCAGTATTGTGTTTCACCCATTATTGCATCATGGCTTGCTGGCAGTCTCGCATATGTATTTGTAATTTGTACACGACGTTCTCAAAATTGTTGAAGCCACCCGTCGCACATAAGAGTATTTGCATGAAAAACCTGCCCGAAAATATTGTTTCCTTTGCCATTAATAATGGCGGCGCTACAGCCCAGGGTGGACCTGGGCCACTTGTTGTGCGTGATATTGTTCTCTCACGAGTGGAGGGGACCTACAGTTTAATGCCGACTCCGAACGGAGAGATTGAGAAGCTTTATCTAGACAGTTATACTCTTTGAGCATTGTCAGTGACTCGAAAGAGGTGGAGCCGTGAACAATTTTTTTTTTAAATTGTTTGTCTGATCTTGGATTTGAACCTAGACTTAAAAGTATAGTGCGTATGGGTCAATGCGCAAACCCACATGGCCACGGCTCCCACTTCCTCTGTCATTATTCATCTTTAAAATTAAAAATGGACAAAATGGACATTCATGGTAGAAACACAATGAAAACACGTAAATTGACTTTTGGCCTTCGGTCCCCAATCCCTGTGCTGTTCACTGTTTTACTATAATGCAATGTACCTTTTCTTCTCAATTACAAAGTGAAGAAGAATAGGGTAATAATATTGCAATAACTACTCATTAAAAACTGTTGTATGGAGTATGAGTGTTTTTTTTTACATGAAATTGAAAAACTAATTCCCTTCAACCATACCCAATCACTGCTCAGGCCTGCGGTGTGTACATTGCTGTTGGGCATTTAGGGGCTAAAATAAATTGAAGGGATACCATTGATCAGCGTAACGAATCGTTGATATTAGCATGGAATTTATTTGTGAAAATGATAATCTTTGAAATTTTAAATCTTTGGTGTCTCGAAATTTGCACATAAATCGATGCTTTGATATTTATAATTTTGTAATGCTTATTGAGGTCAACGTTTCAAAATACATTGTAACTTCACCTTTACGGGAGCCACCCACAAATGGTGTGCATGAAAAACGTACTTAATTACAAAATTTCATGCCGACATTTTATAGGTTATAGAAAAAGTGTGACAGACACTACGGACACATCGAAATTAGAAAGGTTCCCTTTTTGTGGACGGAGCCTTAAACATTTAACCTATAACGCATTTACTCTGGAAATGCTTTGTATTAATTTTTTGTTGCCGTTTTATAACAACAAAATAAATTTGGCTGTACCTATGCAAATGTCATTTTAGGTGGTGAAAAGTTAAAGCTCAGCTAAGATTAACAAACTTTTAAGTTTTTTTGTTTTATTCCAATTGCATAAATTATCCCGAGTTTGTATTTTAGGGAATGTAATGCATTCTTTCAAAATTCAAATTCACAATATCAGTGATTAAATTATCTAGATTCCACTGCTCTAGTTCCACTGCACGAGTTCCAGACATCCATTAAGGTTTCGCGTAGATTGTGAAAATAAAAAATAATACTACTTGGATACGAAATAAGTTACCAGGCATACTCATAAAGCAAATACGAGAGAGAAAAAATATACAGACCTCTTAGAAACGGAAAAACATGGAGGAACATAATGGAATAAGCTGGATGGATTTGCACTTTCACGAGCACGATAGGAGAATTAATACCTACAAAATAATAAAAAGTAAACAAAATATATATTCCAACGAAGTCCTATGCGACTGGGTAGACTTGATAAAAATAAAAAAAACTCCCGGTAAAAAGGAAACGAATTTTTTCTGCAAGAGTGATTAACGTCGACAATATCCTGATCTACGCGGTTTACTACCCCCTTTCTCATTACAAGCAAGGGATGCGTTATAAGCACACCGTTATCCGATTCCATTTTGACAAATGCATTTTTTTACTATGTTCAGCATATTCTAATAAAATATAGAATAGCAGTACTACTAAGTACTTAAGGTATGCTTATCTACTACCTAGTTTGAGACGCATTACTTATACCATGTCGCATTACTGCTCGTATATTAAATTCGGACTTAAGGAAAACCTAAAGGATCATGTGCATTCATTTTATTTAGAATGGATTTTGGGCTTCTTCATCGATTTCTATATTTTACACAAAACTGCATAGTTTATTTCTAGCTATATGAGTCAATTGACTGTTGCCAAAAACAAAAGCACTTTGCAGGAGTGTTACTGCACTGGGTATCTATAACGATACAGCGGGGGTGAATGCTCTAATGCCTATAAATAACATTCAATTTAGTTTACCCAATCTAGGCACTATGAACGTAACACGTGCCCACAAAATGAATGAATCCTTCAACGAAATCGAATTTTAATTTCACATGGGACTTTAGCATTGAACTAAGTCCTTATATCACCTAATTGGTGAGCAAAAGATTAATGAAAATATGTTCAATAAAATATAAGAAACAGTGGTGGAACGCCGGGCGGTCCATAATAATAATAATAATGGCGGCGCTACAGTCCGAGGTGGACCTGGGCCTAGCTTCTCAGCAACCACTCGTGTCGGCGTGGTATTGTTCTCTCACGAGTGGAGGGGACCTACAGTTTAATGCCGACTCCGAACGGCGAGATTGAGAGGCTTTTTCTAGACAGTTATACTCTTTGAGCATTGTCAGTGACTCGAAAGAGGTGGAGCCGTGAAAAAATGTTTGATGTTTTTTTCGAGATTCGAACTGACGACCTCGAGCGTAGGAGTCGACGCACCTACCCACTACGCCACGGCGCCGGGCGGTCCATGCCGTAAATAAATATTGTGAGATGCAATTATGAGTATCAAGCTGTTTAATTGGATCGACCACCCAAATCAACTATAACATAAAGGGTCTTTGACAGTTGATAGCGGCCATATTGTTGCAGCTGCATCTGTCAAATCGGCTGTCATTTATTTAATCTGTTTTGCCACATAATCATGGAAGGACATAGCGTTCAATAACATGTGCAAATAATAAAATTGTTTTATCAAAATGGTTTTTCTGTTCGGATAAAGTTACCCGAGCTTCGCACATTTTATGATCACCATATTCGTCCTACAGAGAGGACTATCAGTGTGGTGAATAAATTTGAGCTGGTTCAGTAAACGATAACCCAACACCCGTACATCGACGAAACGCAAGATCTGCCAAAAACATCCCCACTGTCCGGGAGAGTGTGCAGGACAATCCGAGGCAGTCGATTTCGCGTCGCCCATAAGAACTCGCCCTATCGCAGACCACAACTTTAGCGAATTTTGCATTGTGATTTTGGCCCGCACCCGTACAAAATTCAACTGACCCAGCAGCTGAAGGTGAACGAGTATGGACAATGACGTGTTTTCTCTAAATGGGCCTTGAAGCTATTGAAAACTCACCCCAATTTTCATCGATAAATCATCTCATCAAAGAAAAGGGTGAATAGGTACGTCAACAAACAAAATTGTCGAATTTTGGACGATAACAATTCACACTAGATCCAAGAGCGTCTAATGTATCCCGAAAAAATCGCTGTTTGGTGTGAATTTTGGGCTAGCGGCGTCATCGGTCCATGTTTCTTTGAGTAAGTCGATGATTACCAACTTATTTGGCCTGAACTGGATGATATGGACACCAACACAGATCACGCCACATTGGAAGATCTGCACGAGCGATTCGAGAGGATGGTTATCTAACGTGGAATGGAGGTGATATGAACTGGTCACCGAAATTGTGCGATTTGACCCCGTTCGACTTTTTCTTGTGTGGTTTTCTGAAGTCGCAAGTCTATGCGAATAAGCCACAAACGACAGCGGGCCTCAAAGCCAATATAATCCATGCCGCTGGTCAAATTCTTTTTTAAATCTTTTACTGAGATCCATAAAAGTACGTTTCTGGATCTTCAGATTTGCATGTTGGAATTCTACCGCTTTTGGGCAATAGTTCCAAAATTTAAATTGATTTTTAGGCACTTTGGTTTGCTTAAAAGAAGGGTCCCAATAACCCACTTGCGAGCTTTTATATTTTTGTATAATGGAATGGAACCTACTCTTCATTTAGGAGCAACTGATTGAATTCTCATCGGGGTGCGCCAAATTTTCAAAATCCACTCCAACTTTGCATATATGGATAGAACCTAGAAAACCCTCCATTTTAACATTTTGGGACACAAATAATGGTGTTCTCCTTTATAATCATTTAACTGTATGTTCTTGTTGTAGCTATATAAATATAGAAATCATGTGTGACAAACAGACGAACATGGGATTTATTTCTGTTTACGGAACCCCAAAAATATGCGGGTTGCGCAAATAAGCTGACGTGGAATTTAGAGCAAATCAAAAACAAAATCAACAAGTTCTATATACATATTTTGATATCCAAGATAGTAAATTTATTAAAAAGGGCGAGTGGATAACTAAGGTCACAATGCAAACAGCAGATTAATGCTGAAAATTGCAATTAACAAATTAAAATAGTGAATTAAAATTGCTTAATTTTTTGGGTAGATGCTATATTCATAGACTCTTTCGAAATGCTATTCTCAGAAAGATTTTGTAATAAATGCGATATAATTGATTAGCTTTTTCATAAATACGAGTTTAAAGAAAATTCTATGCTGTATTGAAAGGTATTGTTAAACGAGCATTACCCAAAATGATGTGAATCCTTACATTGTAAGTCTATGTTGGTTTTGGCTCTAATTTTTAAATCGCTTCTAAACTGACTACTCGTAGTAGAAGAGGCAAGCCTCTTCTAAATTAAACAACAGCGATGTGGGATATGTAAATGATTCTGGCTTTTATTTTGAAGCTACATTCATGTCATTATGTGTGGAATAGAACATAATTCAAAGGGTCACCTTGGCTTCGCTGACACTACTCCAGGCGGTGGTCAGTCAAAATTTGTATGACTCGGTCCAATAAGAGCGGCGTTGTTCTCGAATGTTGGCCTCGAGCTCGTACAAGGTGGTTGGCTTCTTAGCGTAGAGTAAGGACTTTGCGTAGCCTCATAGAAAAAAATTTAGTGTTATCAAGTCGCATAATCGAGACGGCCAGTTAATGAACGCTCGCCGAGAGATTACCCAAATTACCAAATTGCTCTTCCACAATTTCGAGCGTTGCGTCGCTTGTATGGCATGATCGCCGTCTTGTTGAAACAACAGCTCGGATATATCGATTTGGTTGAGCTGTGGCCACCGAAATTCGGTCAACATCGCTCTATGCCTATGACCATTGACGGTAACTATGTTTTCTTCTTCATTTCGAAAGAAATAAGGTCCCATGATCCCTCCATGCCATAAACCGTGCCAAAGAGTCAATCTTTGTGGGTGCATTGATGCTTGGTTGAACACTTCTGGATTGTGTTTGCTCCAATAAAGTCAGGCTATTCTGTTGACATAACTGCTGCGCCAAAAAATGAGTCTCATTCAAAATTATGATTTTTGGCCAAAATCCGGATATTCGCCCAACATTTCCAGTGCCCAATTAGCGAACTGACGGCGTTATCCAGGGTTAACTCATTGGCGATGTTGGTGATCGGCGCCGATTCGAAATTTCTAGGTCCTCTTCGGTACTGGTCGTGGCTTCATTTCATTTCGGACCAATTGCTCCCACTCAAGCTTTTCTACGGTGCGACGAATTGCCTGCCTGAAATTCACGTTACGTATTTTCAAATGACCCATAATTTTAGTGATATTTGGTAATAATTTCTGCACATTCGGTAAATGTAAAGCGACATATGATGAAATAGCAAACCTTACTGAATGTTTTGGCAACTGAATGTCATTGGTAACTTTGACAGCTGTTGAAACATAACAATTGGAAAAACGATCACTGCTTTCTGATAAGCCCTTTATTAAAGAAATGTCTGTGAGTTAGATAGTTATACCTACAGTCTAAGCTTAGTTTCGTAACGTATCGTATAAATGGCGGCTGACAAACATTTAAGTGAAACCACAAGCGTTTCACTAATCATTTTTTCATCACTTTGGTTTGAAAATCTTAAAAAAAGGCAATTAAATCTTCCATAAAAAAGAAACGCTTTTCACCATCGATGCACACGTTCAACACCTGCTGGAAAATACATTTGAGACAAATGAATTAATTAATTTGAATAAACTTCTCAAGCATATAGCACTTAGCAATTCATACATGCAGATCATGCTATACGAAAAAGTTTCACTAGTATCCCTCCAATGTTAGTCTACGACCAGTGCGACGATTATTTAAATGTAAAAGCATATTTTGCAGCAATATTTTTAAACGGCTATCAAATAATAATTTCTTACTCGTCTTCTGTATAATTTTACGTAAATTAAACCCCTTCTCTAGAAGTTTGACGTTAATTACTGTCCCAAAAATAAGAGGACTTGGTGCTGTGTTTTATTTGGAAAAAGTAGTAGAAATTGTATTTCAGCACTTTCATTCAGCCTGCGTATTTTTTATGACCCACTTATTCCAAATGTTTTTGAACAACTTTAATTTAAATTTTCATGGACCAACGATAAAATTTATTGGGAAATAAATAGTGTCTGCTAAAATCGACTTTCCAGACATGAAGTTCTGGGCCTTCCGCCAACTCATTGCTACTCCGTTCAAAAGAAAACAATAATTTTTCAAAAAGAGGTCTTGAGAAAGAAATGAGCACATATAAGAAACATTCAGCCACGGTCACGTTCTCGGAATACGTAAAACAGTCATATCATAACGGATAGCAAATTGACGAGTCCATCGCGATTGGGCGTGCTCACTGCATTCCAAACACGTACATTTTTACCTAGATAAAACAAAAAAAAGTAAACAAAAAATTGGTAGCTTATTCGGCTGGGAAATATTTATTTGAGTATTGATTTTTTTAGTTCCACCGCGCAAAGCCCGCAGTGTTGTAAAATTTAGGCAGAACTGATTGTATTGAAGTCAAAAAAAATCACTGTCTCTTATTAAAGGGATTTATTGTCACAACTACGTGTGCGGAGAGCGTGAACGTCAAGCTCTATGTAACATAACACTTAAAGAGCTAACATCCTCGACACTATACCAATGCGTATATTTTGTGCTCGCACAAACATGTGCACAAATGTAACTGAATTTTTTATACTTTAATTTGAGAAATAAATCGATGGAGACGTGCGTCGTTGCTCCACATAATCAGCATATTTTTTCAACTGAAAATAAGGAACGACTGATGAATGTGTGTCTGTGAGAAAACACTTCTTCATTACTTTTCTCTGGAATAAATTAGAATATAGAAGAAGGTCCCTCCTTATTGCATTGGCGTTGATGTGAAATGTTTCAATTTATTTTAAGCTTCTTACGCTTCAACGTAGGATCATTTTAATCATCAAGTTTTTCCCCATAGTCGTATGCACGACTTTTTTTTGGGTCTATAAAAATAATTTCCACTTCTTTAAACCTGAAGTACTGTCAAAGACAAAATAATTCCCCCGAATAGGGGCTTATAATGCCTATTAAATGTATGTCTTCTTTCATTTTCTTTTAATGAGTGAAATTAATTTTTTCATGTATAAATTTGATTGCAAAGGTTTCTTTGCTTGAGAAGCTTGAGATAGAAATATTAAAAAAGAGTCGTTTCCAATGGTAAAATACCCAATTAGTTTAGGTTGCGCTTTACCAGCCAGATAGTCATTACCCTGAATGTGCCAGCTATCGATTCTATGCCACATGATTGTAAATATATCATATGAATATTATATTTGTGGCCTAACGTAATAATCACTTAAATCAAATTAAGAGTAAATTGCGCTTCGACTCAGTTAATAGGTTGATGATACTTTATACATGGTGCTCCGACCATCATTTGTCTCTGCAGAGTGGGTAGTTTTTGATTTTGTAATCTAATGCAAATCGACACACCCCGATCGATTTCAGGTCCGCATGTGACAGGGTTAATTGAGTAATAAAGCTTCATATCTAGTTTTGACATACTCTCTAAGGTTGCACAGGATAGCAATGGGAAGAGAAGAATCCTTAGTGATCCATCAAAGTCGGGAAGGAAGCAACCAGGACCATTATAATCAGATACGTTTTAAGGCAAGGGAATGTCCCGTCACGAGATTTCTTTCTGCTTGAAAAGAATTAGAAAAATGTACTGATCAAGAGAGAAAGTGGAATATTGACGGAAAGTAGTCGGATGGTATTATCACACAAGGGCAGCATTCTTGTGATTAAATTAACACACCGTACCATAAAGATGGCGTAAAAATAAAATATCCCGAATGGAATTCGAGCTAAATTATAAAGAAAAATATAACCAACTAGAGGTGTCATTCGAGCCGTTAGTACAACGCAACAGAGGACGTCCTCACTATAGATGGCGCACACAAATGGAGAAGAACCTCAACCAACTTGGTGTGTGGAATTGAAGGCAGCTAGCGAGAGACTCTGCTAGTCAAGGTTTGATGGTTGGGGTCCAGCTCCATTCATCATCCAGACTGTAGCGCCACACAAAGAAGTAGGACAGGTGTAATTTTAAATGATGCTGTTAAACTGCCAACAATTAATTATAACTAAGTTAACTTTTAATATGTAAGAACTGTAAATTTATTAAATGTGAATCGATTTTCACGCGAGCAAGGTGCAAAAGTAGTGAAAATTCACTAAAAAATCAGCGGGAATATCCCTGAAACGTTTTGTAAATTTCGTACTGTTGGTCATCATCAAGCGACTTCTCCCACTCTTAGAGTCTATTTAGAGTTAAATTTTTTCGGCAAAGTCAGCTAAAAATGTCCCCGCCTTTGTTGAGAGTGTGATTAAGTACTAAGGTGTGTCCATTTTGAGATGATCACAGAAATTAGACCTATCCCTAACCAGTGTGGACCTCAATTTGCATAAAGTTCTTCTTCATATCTACTGTTTTGTATAATTGAAGTCAGTAGACCACGGACAACTCCTTAGTTTTGCTGATTGGGTGGTGGACATTAATTAACAAAATCATCATCGCATAATTTTGTTTAACAAATGATGAGGCTTATTTCCATTTGTCTGGGTGTGTAAAGAAACAAGCCTATTTATTAACCATGAAATTTCTTACCCCTCCACAATGAGTGACATTTTATTGCTGTTTTAGAGCTGACGGTGTCATGGTTTCGTCTGGAACTTTTTTGTTGGTGTTATAGACGTGGATAAGGTAAATTTTTAGTACCACACTACGACACCACATACCAAGCATCGGGTAACAATGACTGTGTTGCGTTGCATATTTCAAGGACTGGTAAGTTCTGAAAATGATGACTTGAATTGGGCACTGAGATCGTGCGTTTTAATGCATTAGACTGGGTGTATATTAAAGAAAATGTCTTCGCAAAATGCTCAACTATTCATGCACAAGAAAATAGTATAACAGCTCGAAAACGTTATAAAAAAATTATACAAAAAGTTTTTGGGAGAGCCAAGCGGAATATGTGACAAATGTTGTACTCCATCACTAATAATAATAATAATGGCGGCGCTACAGTCCGAAGTTGACCTGGGCCTAGCTTCTCAGCAACCACTCGTATTGTGCGTGCTATTGTTCTCTCACGAGTGGAGGGGACCTACATTTCAATGCCGACTCCGAACGGCGAGATTGAGAAGTTTTTTCTAGACAGTTATACTCTTTAAGCATTGTCAGTAACTCAAAAGAGGTGCAGCCGTGAAATTTTTTTTGAAGATTTTTTGACTTTTCTGGGATTTCAACCTAAACTCTAGTCTAGTGTGTTGGGGTCGAAGCACGTATCCACAACACCACTACGCCCAATCAATTGGTAGCCCGCTTGTAATCTCTATCTATAAACAATTATTGCAAGTGCGTTGTGACTTTATAACTCACGAACGGTCAAACCGAATTCGGTAAAATTCTTAGTTCGTATGGTCGTGTAGATGGTATATCTAAAGTTTGCACGAAATAGGTAGATGGGTTCGTGAGTTATGACTTTTTATGTCAACATCTGATTTCTATAAAGAAAAACATCAACAAATGCGTAGGCGCCTATGAGCGTGTGCGCATGTATACTGTGTGTTGATGCAATACACACGGCAAATACACGTTGTAGCGCATACACTCAAACATATTGACAGCTGTCAGTGAATGATCATGCTAGGGTTCTTTTTATCGAAATCGCATTGTGAACGGATGTAATCAGTAAGAGTCTCATTTGATTTTTTTTTTGTTTATTTAACAAAAATAATTTTGACACTTAGATCTGTTTTTTTCAAACTTGCATCTAAACGTCATCAAACAATTAGCTTAAATTTTTGTGAATATTTTATTCGCGCTTGCCGGTAAGTGTTGTTGTCTGTCTATCTGATTGTTCGGGCTAATCTCCGAAAAGGTTGGACCGATTTCAATGAAACTTTGCAGGAATGAAGAAGAGGTTGTCAAGAATGACTTGGGCTTTTCTATGCGTTTTTGGGTTATAAGAATTCGAGCTTTGGAACCAATGTCATTATTCAGAACTTCATATTCAGCCTAAGCGAAAGTGGTCAACGCACATTCACCTGAAGTCACGAATGTGCATGTTCTAAAAGACGAGGTACGCCAACCTCAGTTTTTAATGATTATTTTGCTTTTTCGTAACTTTTACTTTTGTATTTACAAATATAACATTAAATGTTCGTTTGTATGTATGGGATAGATTTCTAAGCAATTGCACCTTATGATATTCTTGTCACTTTTAGCACCAATCGATCAGGAATCGGTCAGGAAAAACAGATATTCGCATCTCTCATCAAGCATTCGACAGAGACTTATGAAATTTTGATCCCCTGGGAAAAGAAGCGGACACGGCCACCAGAGAGGGCGTAGCGGAACACGCTGGATGCTCTAGTTTTTAATAAATTTAAAATATCATCACTTTTCATAAAAATGTTGCATTTTCACTTCAATAGCAAAGTTGTTAGGAATTTTGACTAAATGGGCTCTGCAGATTAAAACATAATTGAAAGCACAGTGTTTATAGAATACAAAACACTTCTTGTCTATCTTTGTTACTGTGGGAGTCAATAATTAATTGAGTAACCAAGACATCTCTCATGAATAACATCTTATTAAATCTAATGCTTTGGTAACGAGTCTATAGTTATTAATTTCGTAATCGAATGTAAATCCACCCGCCCCGATCGATTTCAGAGCCGCAGGTGACAGGAATAATTGAGATGAGTAATACAAATTCATATCTAGCCAAAGGTTGTGCAGTGTGATGATGGGATAAGAAAAATTATTAGTGATCCATCAAAGTCGGGAGAAGGTAACCAGGAACTCCTTCCTTTTTTTTTGGAGGATTTTTTGAAACACTACTGGAGCAGTCAGACCCAAAACTGGTCCATTGTACTGTCAGGTAGCAACCTACTATAGTGCCGTTAATTTGAACCCAACGGCAAATGGTGACTGGACCAGATTCGATATCACTGGGACTCGAACCTGGGACCCCTCGAACAGGCACTTAACCAACTGCGCCATCCAGTCGTCCTGGAACTCCTTTATTTAAAATGTTTAGGGGCAAGGGGATGTCCTATCATGAGATTTCTTTACCATTATACGTGAAAAGAACTAGACAAATATATTTACTAACACAAAATGGAAAGTATTGAAAAAGCCGGTACGGTTACTGTCATAAGAATAGTACTGACGTGTTTAAAAAACACTGCAAGCTATCAAAAACATGTTTGATGGATTTGAAATAGAAAATTGAATTTGCACTGAATGGCAACTAAAGGGTTATGCAACTTAAGTTGTCATTTTAAATGTTTATCGATGTAATTGTAATTAGAGGATGAGTTAAAAAAAAAAAACGAAAATAAGACCTGGATCGCAAATAATACAAACCCGAAGTTAAGAAACTTGGACTTCTAGTATATGAGACTAGAGGAAATTAGAACTTTTGCTTTTGTTTGACGAGGGACTTATCACATCACCCTGATCAAACATAAGTATCCCAAATCTATTTCATCAGTTTGAGTCAACTGTAATTCTTGATAGAAAAAGAAAAATAGATGTATCTTAATTTATGCGTAAACGCCGCATTACACAATTACTTCGAAGTGTGTCCCTTAAAAGCGCCTTCCTCATTGTCCAGAAAATGTATTTGCATGTGAATAGGAGCAAATCTGCCTCGTCATTGAGGCCATACTACTAACCGATTATTTTGAAAAAAAGTAAATCTTAGTTTTGTAGACAAGATTAAAGACGAAAGCTACATGAACAAAATTATTGCATGATTTTCATAGTGGCCACCGTGGCGTAGCAAGCGTCGAATCCTACATTCCTACATCAGGTTCGATTCCTGTCAGAAACAACGTTTATACTTTACGGCTTCACCTCTATCGAATCACTAACAATGCTCCAAGCTTATGAGTGAAGAAAAAGCTTGGCATAAAACTGCAGGTTGTTTCCTTCACTTCTCCAAGAACAATAGCACGCATAACGTTTGTTCTGAGTTTAAAGTTAACGGTATACTTTTCTTATATAAATTTGAAAAGTTTTATTTTTTTTTCTACCTTTCATCTTTATTCATTGACAAACTTAATTTCTTCTTACCTTCAGCTGTTCAATTTTCGTTGTAATTTTCCGAATAATACGTATCTTCATATATACTTAAGATAAAAAAAATATTCAATGGAATTAATTATCATAAAATATGCTCTTTTTGTTCTTAACACATACTAAGAAGTCATTAATTGGGAGCATCGACAACTTTAAAAAAAGTTAAAGATGTTTCCTGACAACGTACACCAATCATTAATTACAAAATGTACATACATTATATATACGTATACATTTTTAAAATCAATGCAAAGGCAATCCTTGCTGCATATGCCATGCAGTTGATCAAAGGGACCTTAAATTTGTAAAAAGGGGGTGCTGGCTGCCAGAGTTGGAAAGATGCGACGCGTTTCTCTTTGATAAATGTACATATTGTACGAGCAACATTAATTTACATTGAGGCACACTGATTAAAAACATGCGTACATTCCCGTTAAAAACATACGTATGTACATCGACTTTCAATAAGGACGTAAGAACTTTGTATTTAAATAAAATACAGCATAATTAAGATATTGGGCTGAAATTAGTTCCAGGTGGGGTACGTATGCTAAATTTAAGTATGAAATTCGAACGAGTTCATGTGACCACACCAGGCACGTTTGCAGTAAACGTTTTTATATATTTATATATATATATATATATATATACACATACCGGGGGGTTGTTGGTAATTTCGTCGTTCGTTCGATATTGTTTCTAATCACCTCTAATGTTGTTGGCTTTTTGACATGAACAAACGAATTACGTTACACCATCATCAGAAATCCAATGGCGTCAAATTGCATGAATTCCACCAGGTAATTTTCCAATATTGCACGATTACCAAACTTCACCTTCAGTAGCTCAATTGTTTGACCAGCTGTGTTACATATGATATTGTTCCATTTTGTTGACACCGCTGATGGTAAGTCCATCCAATTATGTCCAAAAGAAAGTCATCCAACATGGTACGATAGTGAACCCTCTTGATTCTTACATGGCGATAATTTTCATCGACGAAAAGATACGGTCCAATCACACCTCATGAAATCCAGCCAATACTGTCCTTTTTATGGATGCTATGGAGTATCTCGAAGCACATGCGAGTTTGTTTTCGTATATACAAGTAAAACAAGTTTTGCTTATTTACATAGCCATTAAGCTTAAAATGCACTTTAGCGTTGAAGATGATTTCTCCATAAAATTCAGGATTGCAGAAGTTTCGGAGCTTCAAATTATCAAGGGACTTTAGTTAATGTGATCTCATAAAAGTGTAAGACAAGACATTTATAGAAAGTTCACCACGGACGGACGGATTCCTAATGTCTACGAGTGGCGTGAAATCGATTGATTTTGCTCATTTTGAACGGAAGTACTTACGGCAGGGATTCGGTACTTCGATCGGTGCGTTATCTCGCTGGCACAGTGAATATGTTTAAATATGTTTACTCGAAGTTATTCACTATAGCACGTGATTATTACGACCGAAAGTTGGAGTAAGCATCCTTGAAGTCGTGACCACCGAATCAATACAATCAATATAAAAAATAATGCTTGTTACCCATTTCTAAAAAACAGCGTGATAAAAGTGTGAACCTTGGATGACGTTTTGACATCGAAAGATCATAAAACATGTTAAGGATATATTAAAATCAGGCTTTTCAGGTTACAAATTGCGCAATCGTCAAAACATAGAACAAAAACTGTCAAATTAAAAAAAAATATAATAAGAAATATAAAATGTTTACATTTTATAAAAAAACAAAACATAAGTCGATTTTTTACACTTTCAAAATAGATATAATTTGCAAATGATAAATAATTGTTAGAATGAATAAATTATAGCTATCATTCCTAACTTACAACACTGTTCAGAATGATACTTCACAAATTCAAACTTTACATAGAATACAAACTGATGGGGGCCGACAATTAAAAATTCAATAACTATGGCTTAAGTTCACTTTATTTTTACTTAAATTCATTTTATTTAATTAAAGTTAAGGTAAAAAGAAAAAATAATAAAAAAATAAATGTAAATATAAAATATGCTTTAGTAATAGTTTTCGATAAATTTTAATTCCATTTCACTTTTTAAGAAAATGCATTTAAATTATTGACTGATCCAGTTTTACATTTTACAAATGCGGTTGCAACCAATATTGTTTCGAAGATACAGATAAAGCAAAAAATAGTAAAATTTATAAACAATAGTAAATAGTATTTCAATAAGTGCTTCATATCTATAAATTTAAATAAAATAAAGTGTCTGCCTACCGATGGTATTATGTGTGGAATATAACATCATTCAAATGCGGCTTCTCTAGATACGAGAAATGTCGCGCTTACGAAATGTCAAATTTTCCATGACTATGATGCATCAGACTGAATTTAACCAATGGCATGGGTATGTTGGCTTTGAGGGCAGATTTTCCAATGTGGCTTGAGCCAATGCATTTTGTTTGTATATGTACACATTCATCCATCGCTGAAGATGATTTTTCGATGAAAATGAGGGTCAGTTTCCAACTGCTCCAAAGCCCATTCAGCGAACACATGTCGTTGCCTATAGTCGTTTACCTTCAGCTGTTGGAACAGTTGAGTTTTGTAACGAAAAATTCGCCAAAGTTGTGGTCTGTGAAAGGCCGAGTTTTTGTGAGGCACGCGAAATCGACGGTTTCGGATTACCCTACGCACCCACACGGACAGCGGCTATGTTTTTAGTAGATCTTGCGTTTCGTCGATATTCGGGTGTTGGTTTGTAATTTACTAAGCCAGTGGACTCAAATTTATCCACCACATTGCGAATAGTCTTCTCCGTTGGACGATTATGGCGTCCGTAAAATGGACGAAGCGCACAGAAAGTTATCCGAACAGAACTCAAATTTTGATAAAACATGATTTGGGAAAATAGACTGAATAAACGACAGGCAATTTGTAGATGTAGTTTCAAAATTATGGCCGCTATCAACTGTCAAAGTTATGAATTTTAGAATGAATTCGTACCCGCGTAATCGCAATATTAGTTTTCATTGCACAAATTCTAAATGGTGTCTTGGATTTTCAGTTATTTGGTTTGACGTTTGTCATTAATGTAATTGATGGTCAAGAACTAGATTTTTAGTTTGACAAGTAGACTCTGCATAGCAAGAAATCTCGAGTTCATTTATCAAACACTTTGAAACAATTGAAGAAATTTAAAGTGTTTTTTAATGAGAAAAAAAGGTAATTTTGTAATTTTGATACAGAACATTAGAATAGCAAATTACTCCAGAATTCGCTTTTTGGAGGTATATCCAAAATCTCAGATTAAAATACGAAATGGTTCTGTCCTGATTGAAAATTCCTTTATATTGGTACACTCTCATGCCGAATAGCATGAATAAGTAGAAACAGAAATTGTTTTTTTGTTTCCCACGAAAGTTAATAAAAAGTCCACAACTAAAGTAACATAAAATCAAGTGTCTCATCACTTAAATTTTATTCCTTATGAGCTTCTGTGAAAAAATGCAATCAATGTTCATGTGTATTTATTTACGCGTACCTTTTAATAATGATGCATATTTAGGTACATTCGTATCCTTGCGCGTGATATGTGCACCAGCGCTGGATTAATTCCTATACTTTTCTCATTCACATGTGAGTATGTTCATACGTAGGGAAGGGTGTTCATATGTGTTTGTATAAAATAATAAAGCTGAGAAAGGGAACCTAAATGTGCTTGAGATAGTGAACCTAAATCGACTGTGCCTGAAAATATTTAATGAAGTCTGAATCATAAGCCAAGCACCGTATGATTCACGACTGAGAAGAAAATGGCTTGAAAAAGTTCTCATTCCTTCATTCCTTCCCCACTCAATTGGGTGATAATTTTTGAATTGTTGGAAATATTACCCCCTTTCACAGATTCTAAAATTCAGACTGGTAGGGAAATGGCAGGGGCTTTTGAATGCTCCTTTGAGTGTCCATCTTTTCCTTACCTCTGCAAATTGGTCTTACGTAAAATACGAGCAAAATATGCTTCCGTGTTGTTTTTCTCTGCAAAAGCGCTCACATAAGAGATAAATTTTTTATGACCTCATTTAGATATATAGAAACAATTTTATTTTTGTTTTATTTGAAACGTACGCACATGTCTATATCCGTGTGTAGTCAATGTTTACACCTTACAGGAATTTAAATTGAAATCTTTTATATTCAAATGACATACATACATGCACAGTGTACGTACCCGATTATAACTCAAGTTTTAAGCCGCGAAGAAGTTTATTTTCAAGAGCGGCTGAATTCTTTCAATAAAAATAACCCCACATCAACCAAAATAGTATACGTATTACAAAAGGCAACTCTTCATTCCACTTTTAATGTTTGATCCTTTTCTGGTTCACGAGACTTTGTTTTTCTCTTAATATGCGCCACACCGTCGCCAAAACATGGTACGAAAGTAAACAAAAACAAAGTTTATTTTTTTTTATGCCACGGTGGTTCATTTGAAAGCAAGGATATCCTTGTATTGAGGGTGTGTGGTGAAACATGTTAATGCTACATCTATATAGAAGGTTTAAGGAGAGCATTTTCTTAAGATATTGGTTATGGGGATGAGCTATACATATGCGTATGTATCATATATGTTATAAATTTTCACAGAGTTAAAAGTGGTGATAGACGAAGTTATTCATAATTCAAAATAATGTATAATATGCAAATGAAATATGAATAATTAATTTCCTTCAGACAATAATAATATTTCCTTTAATGAATTTCACACGCATACTGATAAACGATGCATAGTGTTGACTCTCCTTTAAAATCTCTCAAACAAATGAGAAATTTTGCCAGCTGTCTTCAAAAACACGCTCCAAATTGGTTGGAGAGCTTTTAGGTGCTTTCGAGAATTCAGCCGGCTGCGGCTGTATGTTCAAATACTCAAACCTGAAGCAAACTGCGTGTAAATTAGCTCCGTTCATTTTCTGTAGTTTATGTTTAGTCAGGCTCCACATTACAAAAAATACCAAAAGGGAAAAAAATGTATTTCAATTTTAATTGTTTGTTAAAGTTTAGCGTACTCTATCGTTCAAATATTCAGATGCAGACCAGGCTGCAAATGTTGCAATTATTGCAGACAGGCTGCTGTTAATGCAACACAGTTGCCTGAATTCCTCTCTGTTGTGATCTTGCTGCAGATCTTAATACTCGTCGCGAAAGTATATGTACGCATTTTTTAATTTCTTATTTCTTAATTACATGTAACTTAAATATAATATAAAATTCAATATCTTAATAAATAGTATGTAAGGTAAGAAATATTGGTAACATTTGATATATTTTACAACCGTAATTCAATAGAGTTGAACTTCACTTCATTGGAACATTTGAAAGCTATTTTTAGCAAATTATATTTAATTTAAATTGATTTTAATTTGTTGGGACTTCTTTATTTACAAATTTACGAAATGAGACGTGAGCGGAGTCACACTCTCAATATTTTCACCAAGCATTATTTTCAAACAGAAATAAAAATAAAAAAATAACATTTTCGACCGTTTTTCAAATAAACTGGGCAAGTGCGAGTTGTACTCGCACGGGGAAGGTTCCGTCGCATAATATTGATGGATGATTTCTGAATATCGACGACGAAACTTTTCCAGTTGAATTTTCTTCTAACTTCAACCCAAATCAAAATACATTCATACATCCAAATAAACAAATATTCATCCCTACATATACCTATATCTCTATCCAAGTTTATGCAACACAGAAAATCCCTTCCATCATACACATACCCAATCACTGCTCATGCTTGCGGTGTGTGTGTTCATTTCTGTTGGGCATTTAGGGGTGAGATCGAAAAACACAGCATGAAATTTATGTGTGAAAATGAAAATAGTGATCATTTTAAATCTTAGATATTTCAAAATTTCAACATAAATTGATATTTTGAAATTTATCATTTCTTAATGGTTACGCTGAGGTCTTCAAAACTGCGTTTTCAGATCTTCAAAATTCGCATGTCGATGATTGGCCGTTTTTGGCCAATATCTCCAAAACTATTAAAGCCACAATGCTCGACGAAATTGTTTTAAATGAAAGTACTCAATGAAGCCAAGTTTTTGTGATTTTTTTCAGATTTTTAAACTAAAGATGCCTTCTTTTGTATTTGGGCTAAATTTTTCCTGTTATGATGAAGGTTGTTAGCCTTTGCCACATTGGCAAGCTGCAGGATTTTCAATTTTAACCTTAACGACTTCTAGTCGAATACAAACAAGTTTCACTAGGGAATTACTATGGATTGATCAATTTGCTCACTCATTACCTCCCACTGTACCTAGGATTTTAGACGAGGGCAACGTTCGAGTGGGAGCAAACTTTTTCCCAAAGCAGTTTGACAATGTTACACCAATATAGTATGATTACTGAACATTCCCTTATGGACTTCCTACTTAGCTGCATGTGTTGGCACTCATCATCAAATTAAGCGAACTCTGATGGCTCGATGGGTATAGTATTCTAATGACAGCGGATATACATATGCACGAACCTTTAAACAGGATATCGGGTAATGAGATTTTTTCAGAGTGGTTGCGTTAGTATTTTATGAACATTTTTAATCAACGTTTATTCCAAACTTCATATTTCCGTGTACCACATTAACGCCATTGAGAGCATATAAATACTTAATTCAAATAACTTGGAATATTCTAATTAAGCGTTTCAGTCAAATTCGGATTAAAATACAATTGAACAAAGTATTTTCAGGAAGCGGGCTAAATTGTTAATTATTTTCTGCTTAAAACAATTTAATAGCATATCATTCTGTATCGGGTCTATATGTATAAATATCACTTTAATTGATTTTTATTCATGTTTTATTGTAGCTTGGATGTATGATTACAATGGTATGGGAGAGAGATCTTTGAACACATTTTTATTTGAAGTCCTGTCAGTACCAATTGAAGATTATTCGGTTGTGATTTATATATAATTTTGAAAAATTAATTAATCCCACATTAAGGCAAATTGAACAAACGTTTATAGTTCATTTTTGTTCAAATAAAAATTTCTATTCAAAGTTATCCTCACCGCGGGCCATTTTGAATTAGCCTGTGGGTTGGATTACTGTGACTACTTAGAAAAGTATATACCCATTGTCGTGGATCTCAAATTGGAAATGGGCTAATTAGCAAATGAGAATACCTAATCAGAGCTGCCAATAAAGTGCGCAGATTGTTAATGCATCTAAAAAGTCACCAAGGCTATCAAAATAAGTAGACTTTTAAGTGGGCGTCTTATTGACGCTAGAACCGAACAGAGGAGGTACGGATTGGTGACAGTTGGGACCAGGATAGTTAGACTGGTGTCGGATAGTGTCAAGAAATTTTGGGTATCTGGATAGTTTCAAATACCTTCTGTGCGTGGTTAATGAATTAATGAGTGCGTGTGTTTACATTTGTGTGTGTGTATGCATAAGGTGAGTTCAGAAAATAAAAAAATAAAACTATGCTTTGTCTCCGAAAACGTAAATATATTATTACTCATCAATCTAAGTTGAAAGTGTATGCAATAGTAGCAATAGAAATAAGAAGATTAAATACTTATATTTTATACAACACTTGTCTTTAATGGATGTATGTGAACATGTGTATGCATAAATTATCGGACGGAATGATGGAGTAGGAGAAACAGATTAAAACTCTGCTAGGCACCTGGCCATACAGGTTTAGAAGGCTATGAAATGGCCGAAATGACCCGAAGGAGCATCAGAACCCATCATAGACCCCGAACCATTCTGTACTGTAGGAGATCGTGTCCTCACAGAAAAATTTAGGGAACTAGAAAGATGGAACCGGACAGAAAACTGGAACAAAGCTCATGGCATGAAACATTCCAAAAAACTCCTAGGGCAGTACAACCGAAAGAGGTGTGCATGCATCAGAATGAGCAAGAACAACTTTCGTATGGCATTAGCCTCACGTATAGGCACTAGCCTCACAAATGAGGGAGCTCGTAAGAGTGCAAAGTTGCTAAAAGGTGGGATCTGAGATTCGTGGTGCAGTATACCCTTTAACAATAATAATAATATTAACCAGTGCAGACAGTTCTATACGCCAGTGAAGGAATTTTTTGCACGCCTGAAGTTACTATCCGGATAATGGCATTATTTCAGATATTATCCAAACTATTATTCTGGTATCCGGTTACCCGAAATTTGCGGATATGCTATAGCGTTATTATAAACCTTTATGAGTGCAAACTGATAATGCAGTGCTTTAATAAGGGATCCAGTCTGGCCCAGATTTATTTAAAGATTTTACACGTGCATCACCCGATTTTAGTTTTTTTAGTCACTGTTTCTTTGAGATATTTGCAAGTAATAATAATAACAATGGCGGCGCTACAGTCCGAGGTGGACCCTGGGCCAAGCTTCTTAGCCAACCACTCGTGTTGTGCGTGCTATTGTTCTCTCACGAGTGGAAGGGACCTACAGTTTAATGCCGACTCCGAACGGCGAGATTGTGAAGCCTTTTCTAGACAGTTATACTCTTTGAGCATTGTCAGTGACTTGAAAGAGGTGGAGTCGTAAAAAAAATGTTAGGTGTTTTTTTCTGGAAACGAACCGAGAATATCGAGCGTAGGAGTCGACGCACCTACTCACTACGCCACGGTGCGTGACTCTGGACTGGGACAGTGTTGTGGTACGCCTGGCAAGTTCACCCGCTTTGCAGTACCCTGGAATATATCTATGGCTTGGTACCCAAAACAGGAGTTTTTTAATACGTGAATTCAGTATAAATAAATAAATGAATATAATATGCTTTATTATTAAACCTGTCGTACTCAAATGTGTTATTCTACTATACATCAATTTAGATGTTGCAACTCAGACCAAATTATTTTCCTACCTACGCACAGATGTATCAATTATTGTTCTCTCACAAGTCGAGGTGCTTTTAGTTTTTTGAAACTATTTAATGTCGTTTACCTCGCCGAATCTAATAGGTATCGAATATTAGGCTTTATACATAGGAAACTCACTCTTCATGGTTACAACCACATTTTACATACATATTTATCTGTTTGTAAATACATTTAAGCAGGGCGAATATTATAGATCTTTAATCTTATAGTTGTCTATTTTAGACATTGTCGATTTAATAAATATAAATAAAACAATGGTTGCTCAAAGAACGTAAATTAATTAATTAATGCGCACGAAAAATATTTTTTTTTATATATTTTTAAGAAAAATTATTGTCCTTTTCTTTTTATTACCACTGTATGATTACACACATTGTAAATCTACCCCATCTAAATCCCAGAAAAACATTGTATATTTGCTCCTAATTGAAATGCTCATAGAACCATTCCATGTCGGTGTAGATTAAGACTGATCCTTAATGTTCATTGGAAATTCTTGTTACTCCTTCATAATTCTAATGGATGTGTTATTCAAGAGAATGGAATTTATAAGTTCATATCTGGGGTAACTCTTAAATATGAGCATATAGACGGCTGAAGAAATAAATAGCATACTCAAATTCGAATAATCTGTAGATACATTAATGGTATAAGTGTGTCGGAGACACTTCAACCTTACAATACGAGTGTATGTACACACAAGTAAACGTACGCAAAGTTCATGTTCGCTTATAATTTCTTCAAAATATTTTTCTGCTGTTTCAAGAGAATAGTACTTCAATCGAATTTAAATCTTACGTTTTCTATTCAGTACGCACTTTCAATATCGAAGCAATTTGAAAAATCCTCCAATGGCGGACGTTTTTTTGCTGAGGATTAAGGAACATCCTTTTCTAATGAGGTAATACAAAAAACAAGAAAAATATGTCGTATTGTATTGTTGAATTTAAATCCCCTCGATGAGGTGCCACTTCTGTTAAATACTGCACTTATTCGTTGTGGAAATACTTCAATTTTCGATCGAAGTGCATTTGAAATCGAACTTTCATTTCGATCGAAATGAATATTGGTGCTCTGCATTCCGAATGTAGTCGAATTTTTCGAATTCACTTTGGGAAAAAACAAACGTTGTTGGCATTGTTTCGGCAGGCAAATGGTCTTTGTTTTGGCTACGTTTTCGTTGTTTTGGGAGGCAGTTGGTTGTTGTTTTGAATACCTTTTTTTGTGTTTCGAAGTAGAACGAAAATCAAACAAATGAAAAGAAAAATACTTCGGGATAAAGCAGATATGTATTTAGACTCATCTGGAGTGATTGTGAATTTTAGTTTTTTGTTTGCGCATGTATGGATCTTTCTACGGTTCGTTTGAATCATCTTTTTTAGTTCTAATCAAGATTGGTGATATACAAAAGGAACTTTCCTGTACATTCTGAGAGAAATAGAACCACCAGTTTGCAGTTTTTATATTTTTTTTCTTCAGGAAAGCAATTTTATTCAATAGGTTCATATAAGAGTGACAGAATGAAGAGTTTCTTACAAATCAAGATTTTCCTCAATAAATTTTACAGAAATACCATACCACCGTGCATTTTTGTGTTTTCCCCTAAAATGACAAATCAGTAAAAAGAAAATTCAGTTTCACTAAAAATTCACAGTAAATTTATATGTAGTAAAAACACGGTGGACGCCGTGGCGTAGTGGGTAGGTGCGTCGACTTCTACGCTCGAGGTCGTCGGTTCGAATCTCGAAAAAAACATCAAACATTTTTTCACGGCTCCACCTCTTTCGAGTCACTGACAATGCTCAAAGAGTATAACTGTCTAGAAAAAGCTTCTCAATCTCGCCGTTCGGAGTCGGCATTAAACTGTAGGTCCCCTCCACTTGTGAGAGAACAATAGCACGCACAACACGAGTGGTTGCTGAGAAGCTAGGCCCAGGTCCACCTCGGACTGTAGCGCCGCCATTATATATATATAAAAACACGGATAAATGTAGAGCACCGATTTTCATGTTCGATTACTCAGTTCACTTTCGATATTTTCAAAACATAAATCGAATTGTGGAGCACCGAATTTCAATTTTCAAGTCTGAATTCAAGTGAAATGAATCCTGGAGCATAGGTGTTTATTAGAGTTGTACCGAATAGTGATTTGGCCGGAAACCGGATACCGAATTTTCAGCCTGCAGCTAGGCCGGATAATCGAATATTCGGCGGCCGGATATCTGCCCAAATTAAAAGTATAATAGTTTGGTGGTCTGATTCTCAAATCAGACCGGTGCAAGCAAAACCAACTTAAACATATTTTTTCCTTCTCCTCCACAAGACATTCTTACTTTCTACACAGCAAAGTTTTTGTGACATTTTTGAAAAGGTTGCGGAAGGCAAGCAACATTGAGTTTTCTGCAAAAAAAACACCGCCAACCAGCTTGATTTATATCTCAATACAGTTTATTTTGAACGGAATAGTCCCCCCTGGACTTGGTGGTCAGTAAATGGAAGACAGTACCCAGTTTTGTCCAAATTCGCCAAAACTTATTTTTCATCTCCATGTAGCAGTGTATACAGTGAGAGATTCTTTTCCGAAGCATGCATCGTATACGAAAACAAACGTAATAAATTATTACCCCTGAATGCAGAAAAACTAATTTTCTTTCATCATAATTTGGCTTTAGCAAACTTTCAATATTAAATTGTATTTTTATTTTGTTGTTTTTTACTGAAAAAACGACTATCCGGTATTCGGCCGGATATCAAAAGACTATTCGGTTTCGGCCGGATATTACAAAAGAAGCCGGATAGGCCGGATACCGAATACTTGCCTGATATCCGTCACACCTCTAGTGTTTATCATATTTTTTGACGACCAATTCTAAGCACTTCCTGAGGAACCGATTATGAGATACAGCGTTATTTTACAAATTAAGGTAGTCGCAGTTTTAGGCAGCCATGAACAACGTGAAAGCCATTCGGCATGAAAGCTTTCTCTCGGAGCATTTTCAGAGAATCAGTTCACTGATGTAATGGAATAAAAGATCTTGATGTTTATTCGAAGTGCCATACCGACCTATATGGTCGTACAAAGCATAAAGGTGAAGAGACACTCAGTAAAATTATTTTCATATAAATTGCAGTGAATTGCACTGACTATTCAAAATGTAATTTCACTTATAACGAACTACTTCATTTAATCAATAAACAAAAACAAAGTAAGAACTGTGGATTTTTATTTCAGTTTTAACAAACCTACTTAAACCTACTTAATTTACAATGGACCCTTTTTGCATACTAAATGAAGGGCCATAGTTGGGCTTCAACAGCAACCATTCATGTTGTGCATGCTATTGTTCTCACACGAATGAAAAGACCTACAGTTTTATGCCAACTCCGAGCGGCGAAATTCAAGAAGCTCTCTACGATAGTTCAACTCTCGTAGCATTATCACTGCTCTACGAGATGTGTTATCTACAAAAGAGACGTTTGTGTCAATCCAATCCAGATTTGAACAAAAAATGTCTCATTATAAATTTCTGCAGAATACCATGTCGTCGAGATTATTTGTACACGATATTTTTATAACTAAGTTTTATATTTAAAGAAGACAAATAAAGATCGCAGCTTGGCCATGACATAGGCTTTATTCGAAAGACAATCTTACACCATTGTTATAACTATAACTTCCCATATGTGCCCACAGCGGCTGCTTCAAATGAAGCGCAATGTGGAGGTCCAATTTTCTACTTTTATTTCCAATAGAAGAGGCCTTTTATTGGCAATAAATGGGTAATTGCTTTTTTCAAATGCACTCCAAAGTCTCATGTTTATTACTATAGACGACTTTACATAGTAAATTGACTACATTACCCACAAAAGTAGCCCAGAGATGTTGCATCTTCATCTATTTCGAGAGAAATTCGTTCATAAAAGTACTCCTTCAATAAATTTATTGTGTCCCAAATTATGTGGGACGTAATGTCCGCTGTCTTGTTTAAATTAGAGCGCCTTCCACGTCAAAGACATCAAATCGGCGAAAGAAACAGTCAGTGATCATTGAGTCCAAAGATTCATAAAGGACAAAAACCTGTGACTTTTTGTGGGTGTAACGGCATCTCCATTAAGGATTGTGAATCTTTTTCAGCAAGCAGTTTTGTTTACTGATGTAGTCGGTCAACTAGACATGACCTTTGCCGCAATCAAGCCAATACACAAAATTGATACCATGTGACCATAGTAACCGCTTCGCTCAGTTACGGTAAGTTCGGTCACTTTTGCCTATTTACGCGGGAGCGAAATCATTCGCTCTCAATGTACGCCAATGTCAGTTAAATGCTGAATTCTCCTTAAGTTTCTATAAGCAATTATGGACACTTTGAAATTGGACGATGCTTCTGGTTACTTTTCGTTTAGTTATGACAATAGCTTAATTTTTTATGCAGGCATTATGTTTGGCTCTTGAGTTTTGCGAACAAAACAAAATAAGCTTTTCTCCGTTGTAAGTCTATTTATGGTAAAATGTCACAGATAACTGACAAAAAATTAGCTCTTAATTAAGATCAGCTGTTACTACAAACAGTGCTGCCAAGCGGAATATCAAAGTTTTAAAAAACACCTTTCACGTACATTCATTGCATATTAGTTTGCGTAGTTGTTTTTAGCTTAAGCGAGAAATGGTTGTCTACATTTATTTCAAACATTCAAAGAAACTCTGTCGCTACTTGGAGTAAAAAAAGACAATGTTAGGTTAGGGGTGGTGGCTCATATAGACTGCACATGTCCATAGTGAAAAACCACAACACTGAATAAATCTAAGAACTAGCGTTTAAGTTGTTGGCCCATATAGACTCCTTTGAGGCAAAATGATTCGGAGTATTTTTAAGGAGCAAATTTAAGGAGTAAACGTGAAATGTTTACCTAACGTTGCGTATCTAGTCCTGGCCAGAGCCTAGTACTTACAGAGTAGGTGTTCTATAGTTTCTCTGACACATGCCTCGCTGCAGATTTTGCAGATGTTGATGGAGATCAAGCCAAGTTTATGAGCATGTGATACCATGCAAGACAATGCCCCGTGATAATACCGTCTAAAATACTATATTATTCTCTAGGTAGTGCTCCTTTTTGTCGGAAAAGTCTTGCCATAATACCGAAAGACAAGTTTATTTAAAAAGACAACGTTTTTACAATTTGTTTAGATTTAATATTTTTTTAAAGGCACGTCATATTCATTTTTTAACATTGGAAGGAGTAAACTGTAATATCCAATACATAAACTGCTTGCATAATCTTAATCTATAAGAAATTATGTTAATAGTAGGTGGGACTTTAAATTGTAGTTTTCAACCCCGCAACAGTGCTTTCCACCATAGTCTCTTGAAGTTATTGAATTTATTTTAAGTATTATTGTGATTTTTTACAGAATTTAATAATATAATATTATATATAATAAAGACTAGTGTGGGAAACTATTCAGCTATCTATAAGCAGTAATTGAATGGTTTCAACTATCGGATAGTATAATTTATTCATTAATTTCAAATACGATTAAGAAATACACGACACAACTGATGCACATGAGGTTTCCACACAACGAGAACATTTTTGCGAAACAATGCAAAATTTGTCCAGTCGGTGGACAAAAGTTGTTCGGTGTATTTCCTACTAATAAATTAATAGTTCAGTGCATATATTTATACAACAATCGAATGAAAGAATTTTTTTATTATAGAGTAACTATTTTATTCGATGGATCAAAACGCTATTAAAGCCATACTTAGGAACATTTATTAGTTCCACACACACACACATGTATATGTAACTATTTATGGGGATATTTTATTTAATTATTTAATCACTTCCTTTTATTTTTTGTACAATGACAAATAAAACAGCACCTGTGCAAACTACATTAAAAATTAAACACATTGTTGAAAAAATCAGCAATAATTTTGTAATGTCTGCTTTTAAATAAAACAGAATTACATATATAATAGTAGTTTTTTCACACTTCATCAGACAATTAATATCTCTGAGATGAAAAAAATGATTGTTCAATTTTTGTGCGGAAAAATGGAATATTTTAACATGTTTAAAAGTCATTGTTGAATCTGTGTTATTGCGAAGAGTTTAAGGCGTTCGAAGAAGATGATGGATAATGCCTTAGCCCATGCACAAGCACAAGCTATTTAGAATATAAATAATAGAATTACATCAATAATAGTATTACGTAAATAATAGTATAATAATAGCTCTTCGTTGGCGCCATGGCATTTTAGACCTACCCCTATGCACAAGACTTTTAGGTCTAGGTTTAAATGTTAGAATAAGCAACAAAAAAATACTCCGTGGCGTAGTGAGTAGGTGCGTTGACTCCTACGATCGATGTTCTCGGTTCGATTTCCGTAAAAGCATCAAACATTTTTTCACAGCTCCACCTATTTTGTGTCACTGACAAAGAGTATAACTGTCTGGAAAAAGCTTCTCAAAATCGCCGTTCGAAGTCGGCTTTAAGGTATGGGTCCTCGCCACTCGTGAAAGGACAATAGCACGCACAACACGAATGGTTGCTGAGGAGCTAGGCTCAGTTCCACCTCGGGCTGTAACGCCGCCATTATTATATTATTATTATATATTTAAAAAAAAAATTGTTCGTGGCCTCCTTCGAGTTACTGACAATGCTCAATCTCGCCACTCGGACTAGTATACAGAAATCGCATTATAGACAAAGTTATTTTTTTAGCCCGGTAGTGACTTCAGACAGTTTCAACAACGATACAAGATTGAAGAAATTTGGTTTTAAAAACTATGCTTCTGTGCTCCAAATTAAATAAATAAGAAAGACTTTTTTTCGGGAATCGAATCCAGACTTCGAGCGTGGGAGTCGAGGCACCTACCCATTACGCTACGGTACCCACAATTGTATTGCTCTAGGAATATTTTTTATTCTGCAAATAGTATTTTAGTTGGTGGTAACATGCCTGGTAAGTATAACCCTTAGTCTCATTTAAGAGGTTTTCTTAAATCCTCTGTCATGTTTTCTCTAGCAATTTATGAAGCTTATGGTTGCGTGGTCCCAATGAAAAATGTCATCATCACAAAAATCTTCAGTTTTGGAAAATGTCGACGAATTTGATGAAAATAGACACAGTTTTTACAGACAAGTTTTTCTTAGACGAACAAATCGTCAAAATCTAAAATTAAAATATGATTTGAAGACAACTAAACACGGTAGCGGTATTTGTAGTCAGCACAGCTTTTTCTTGGAACGGTGTTAGGCTCATATTCAGGATTTCTGGTAGAATGGAATAATATAATCCGCGTTCCGCGTTGCTACATTTCCAGTTTATTTCAAAATCTTGTTTTTAACCGTTATTTGAATTCTGATCATATTTTCCAAACCAAAATAAAAAGATAAATGATTTAGAACATTTTAGTCAAACTCTTACTTCGACATGCGAGGTAGGAGTGCTAATTTTATTTCCACTACTGTATATCTTGACTACCCACACAACTCCACCCATTGATCAAATGACCTTAATTAATATGCAAAATCATATCTCCGCTTCTACCCACTTCTCATAAATTATTACTGTTCCAAAAGGGAATTCTAAAACAATTGTATGTTTTCTTTTACTTAGAACTTTTGCCATTTGGCTCTAATTGGTTAACAAACTGTTCATAAACTTCTTCAAATGATAATAAATATTTTTCGTAATGGAAATGTCTAACTTTAAAATTGATTATTCAAACAACTCTGAGAAAGTAGGGAGCCATAATTTCAATAATTGTACTACTTTCAAAAATGCTTCCGCAAAAAAAAGAAATAATAACATAAACTTGAGTCCTTACTGGTTTATGATTTTCATAAAAGGTCTATACAGTTTGACCTAAAACTCAATGTGAATATCATCGCCGAATTTGCATTTTATTTTCCACCTGAGGCATAAAAGGACCTAAGGTATCAAAAAATAAGTTGCCCATTAAATTTAATAGCAAAATCAATGCAGTGCTTTAATGGAACTTATAAACAGAACCACCCCTTATTTTTCATATTTATGTCTTCATTGTTGGCTCTTGTCACAAGGACGCAAAAATCAACACACTACATCAATGGCACGTTCGTATGTGGACCCACATCCACTCAAGCAGAGAGTTAATAGACCAAGAAAGATATAATGGCTCATAAAGCTTTAAATGAAAACTTGTCAAGTATGTGCCCTAGGTAGCTTGGATGGTATTAAACGCACAAACGTACGATTATATCCTCACATATGTATGTACGTATGTGTTTGTATGTAAATGTTTGTATATAGGCTTGTGGACATATATAATTAACAGAGAAGAGGAAAGCCTGTTTGAAAACCCTTTGATGAGCATCTAACAGAAGAGTGTATCATACTCTTGAGCTAATTGACAAACTGCAGATACTATCTCTTAGGGTAATGTGTACGAAACAAAGAGATTTCATCTTCGAAATAACATTCGTAAACACCCAACCCCATCCCACCGCCCACACAATTTGAATGAATGAATGAATTACCCTTTGCTTATCTTGGGCCAAGTGGACAAATAGACTCGAATATGCGAAGGCAGTCCTAATTAACTTTATATGGCAGGATAATTTAACTTGTCAAAGCAGATAAACATCTGGGGCACTCATGATATGTTTAGGATGTGTGCTAATAAATAAATTATATCTATGTACTCACTACTTGCTGTAGATGTGTTGATAAGTAATCCACAAGCGAACAAGAAGATGTATTCCAGCAACATTTCATTACACTTTTTTCAGATCCACGCACTTCAAACAATTCATTGATTTAGAATCATGGGAAATTAAATTATCCTTGTAAAAAAAAATGCAAGTTAAGAAATTTTGCAATTATTGCAAAGTCACGATATCGATTTAAAATCAATTCGTTTCGTAGCACTGTCTCCGAATTTCCACTATCCGTTGGATGCATTAATCTTTTGTGTAAGATGATTACTGTGATACAATTCCGCACTAAAATGCATTATCACGTTCACCTTTCACCTTGTTACAAATATTGTTGCCATGCTGGACCAGCACAAATGTAATAACAAGCCTCCAAATCATCATCCTCCGAATCGACGACGAGCGTGATTCATCCTAAAAGAAAACATCTCCCTCTCCCACTTGGTCACACACTACTTTCAAAACACATTTATTCATAGGCACACCGCATCGAACCGGAACGCGTTAATGTTCTCTTATCAGAAAACAAAGGATAGGTAAATAGACCGAAGGATAATATTATACCCTGCACACTAGAGCAAGACTCGTGTGAGTTAGCACTGCTTTGGGAACGCGAACAAAGTGCCCTGCACTTAACGATGCATAAGCATGCTGTTTCATTAGTGTGAGAAACTACTCATTTGCGATCTAACAGGTAATTTGGAGCAACCCACGTATTCTCGTAAAAATTCAAGTCCATTTTGATTAGGGCGAAGCTTACCAATCACAGTTAAGGCACCCTGTGATGGAAGTTCATAGCAAGGGCACAGTTCCGATTCCGATTAATTAAGCGAATCGCCTTCAGGTTGTTTATTGTTTATGATCTTTAAAAAACCGTGAGTTGGGTCAATACTACAACGTCTCATCGAGGTTGAACTACAACTAAACATTTTATAGCCTAGGTTCTGTTGCGAATTGAAATTCATTTATGGCCTTGGTTTGTATGCGCACGCAAGTTCACTTTTCTTTCTCTGACACGTCGCATTTGGCAACACAGCAACATGGGGAATATACCTCGTGTTGTGGGAAGGATAACGTACTCCGAAAAGGTTTGGCTACACATTGAAAGGGGAAATTGAAAGAATGTTGAATAAACATTGCAAAGGTTCAATGATGCAATTATTTCGCTCCACGGCTTCTGAGCTGACATATGAAGAAGTAGTGAGTAGTGAAAGATTTAAATAAAGGTCACCGTAATGAATATGTGGAGGGCAACACCCCTAAAGTGGAATGCAAATGTTCAGATATTTTGATGACAAGTTGATTTTGTAAACATTCTTATTCGCTTCAACATTTGCATAATGCAGTCTTTTCGCTTGTTCAACAATATTCTTTGAATGTCTGTCATTAAGACTTTCATAAGGGAATACGAGTATACCGAATCGTTAACCACTTCGCTATCAGTATCTTCTTTTTTTTAATGTACAAAAATCTGATCAATTGAAAACATGTTGCGAGATTTTCATGCAAAATGAGAGACACATCTTGAAGTCTTAGTGTGATAGATGTTGACCTCAAAGACGACGTTGACAGAATGCGATGCATTTGGCTCCATGCTGGTTGGCATTTTTGACAATTCAATAACAAATGCGGAATTAAAATCTCGTGATCAATCAATGTCAGTGCTGAGCCATGGACTTCAAGCTAAGATTCTAGATGGAAAGTAATGATGTGGGAGATATGAAAGCTTTCCTCCATCAAATAATGACAGCGCATTCGTGTGGATAATGATTCCAATCGTTCCTGTGGCTAACAAGGGCAACTGCGAAGCACTGCTGTAAAATAATAATAAACGAATTGAATTTCTCGAAGTCACCCAATCGAATACAAGAAAAACGTGAAAAGAATACTCAGGATGTAGGGTCATCCAACCAGAGGTGTGCTTTTAAGTTTGATGCCATTGTTGAACTGTCAACATTAAAATATAGAGGATTTTTAAATATGGGTCGATGCTCACTCGCACAATGTGCTCAAATATTGACAATCTACTACAAAAAGGGTGGAAATTAGAGGAAATGTTTCGTAAAGTTCATACCACTTTTAATCATCATTACGTTCCTTCTTGCAGAACTCTAATGAATTCATTCTCTAAATTTGAACGATTTGAACAGATTTGTGATGTTCTTGTTCTGACAAGCACATATGAAATTATCTCCACCATACCTGAAAAAGTGAGTAAAAACCCAGGAGCGACAAAGACAAGAATTGAATATATGCGTAATAACTTTGCACCGCTATTTACAAAGGTCGTTGACACAAGAAGTAATTGGTCTGGTAGCTAGTTGCACCTCGGTTTTCGAAAATCTACGACAATAAGTTGATCAACCTCTCTCCATCCGCAACGAGTGAAAGTCTATTGCTCTTCTGATAGTAGCAGTATCATTGGGGTATGTTGTTTTTGTAAAAATTATGCTGGTGTTATTCAGCCATTAATGAATGAATTCCATTCCAAATTTGTTTGAAATTAATGCTATGGACGAAAACAACATTTATTTTTAAAACGAAGGCGCCCTACGCGGTACACCTGGTGAAACAATTGCGAACTTACTTGGACGCGTGTTTTTTATTTGACCTCCGAAATCGTGCGATTTAAAACCATTAGCTTTTTTCTTCAGAACTATGTTACGTTCTACGCCAGTACTCCACCAAGGATCGTTTCGTTTTCGTTCTTAATACATTTTTATTGATTAATTCTAGTTGAACGCTTATCTAAGCTAAACTTAATCTTAATCTATGTCTTTCGACCTAACCTAACTGAATTTATATAGAAGTTTGGTGCAATTTTAGCGTAAGGAAAAAGTATTTAAAAAAACTTGAAACTGTACATTTTTGTGTATAACTTAGGTACTAAATTAAAATCTACCTTAAAATGACTTACAACAGATTAGTCATAAGCATATGTATACATGTGTACTTGAGTGTACATATGTGGTACTATATACAAGTGCATATATGTATGTATGTATAGCTCTTCTTCTTCTTCTTCTTAGGGCGCTACAGTCCGAGGTAGACCTGGGCCTCACTTAACATGCCTCTCCAGCCAGCACGATCTTTCGCCAGCTGTCTCCAGTTTCGAACACCAAGCCGGCAGAGGTCCCCCTCGACTTGTGTGCCCCACCTTGTACGTGGACGTCCTCTGTTGCGTTGTCCCACTGGCTCAGAGTCGAAGACTCTTCGGGCTGGAGCTAAGTTGTCCATACGCTCTACATGGCCTAGCCATCTTAGGCGTTGGATCCGTAGACGCCTGGCTAGACTCATGTCGCTGTACAGCCCATACAGTTCGTGGTTGAACCTTCTCCTCCAAAAGCCATCAACGCAAACAGGACCAAAGATCGCGCGCAGAACTTTTCTCTCGAAAAGACCAAGAGACTGTTCATCCGCTTGGGATATTGTCCATGCCTCTGCGCCGTACAGCAGGACTGGGATGATCAAGGTCTTATATAAAGTCAGCTTGGTCTTCCGAGAGAGGGCTCTACTACTCAATTGCCTTTTGAGCCCATAAAAACAGCGGTTGGCAAGAGTTATTCTGCGTTTGATTTCGGTACTGATGTTGTTTGTACTGTTTACCGCGGAGCTGAGGTAGACGAAGTCCTTCACTACCTCAAAGTTATAGCTGCCAATGGTGACGTTCTGGCCAAGTCGTCGATGTTGTGTGTCCTTTCTCGATGACAGCATATACTTTGTTTTGCCCTCGTTTACCGCCAGACCCATTTTAGCCGCTTCCGTTTCAATGCCAGCAAACGCATCATTGAGGGCTCGCTGTGTTCGCCCAATCACGTCAATGTCATCCGCGTAGGCTAGCAGTTGAACGGACTTTTGGAAGATCGTGCCTCTTGTGTTGGCCAGTGAGTTTCGCACGATCTTCTCAAGAACGATGTTAAAGAAGCTCATATACATATATATATGCTTTTTTATTTTTTTTTTATTTTTTTGTTTTATTTAATTATTTACATAAACTACCTTAAGACTACTCTAAACTATGTAAATCGGCCACAGGTTTACAGCTGTACGAGTAATAGTTACTCGCTGAGAGACCGTCTGTTTCCCATATAGGGACCAGTGCCACCCGTTCTATCCCGGGTCTAAAGGGTTTGACGAGGGAGCTCCCTCGCTTTCCAGCCACCAGAACTTTTGTTGCTGCATTGCAACATCCCGAACATTCCGACTCGATACCGTTGTACTTCACCGAAGGAGATCCCCCTCAGCTCGTTGTGCGACGGTGCGGTCGTAGTTGAGTCGTACTCCACCAAGGATTCATGTAGTATTTTTACCAAAGGGATGATTATGTAATTTTAGTGTGTGTACTGTAGATTAAAATAAAAACATCAATCAATTTTGTATATATAATATATTATTCATTTATATTTTTATGATATATACGTATTAAAATGTTGTCATTTTTTATAAAATGTAAATTATACTTAAAGTTAGTTAGACCAACAAATTCGTTAACTGAAGGGGACGTACATTGTATTAGATAGATAGATGGATGATGTATATTTTGTTCATGCATTTTTGCAATTACATATATAGATTATTTTAGTATTCCATTAGCATTCCGACGTGTTGATATTATGAAAAAAATTATGTCTCAGCTGGCTTTAAATTTCCCTATGAGTCGATGATCTAGCTCAATCGATGAAATCTCGCTGAAATTTTTCATCCCATTTCGAAATAGAATTCTAGAACATCTTCTTTTAAACTTGTCCATTTTCGCTTGCATTTAGCTGGTATCACAGTATGTTGCAGGTTTTTCCAATTCTTGAGCCACAACATTTTTCTTTCCAATGTTCATATAATGTGCCAATTTTTTGTAGTTTTTCATGTTTTTTTTAGAAATTTTATTATGTAGTTTGACAGGTTTTGACAGTTTCTATATGCATCATGTAATTGAGTGTATTGCTAGGTAAACCTCTTCTTATGTAATACCTTAAAAACCTTTCTACGGTTTCGTATTTGACGTAACCCCATGACTGCGCTCCGTACATCATGATGGATTCTGTAATTACTACGAACACTTTGTAGTTTACGCTGTGGGTAATTAGTCTGCTATTAAAACATGAATTCCATGTTGCATAAATTGGACTTTTGGCCTTCGACAGTTTTGAAGTGAAGTGACAGTATACGAGATCTCTATTGTATAGACAGAATGTTCGGAATGCGCACTTAACTTGGCCTGAAATGCTTTTAATATATACTTCTTTTTTTCCTTAGGATTTTTCGAAACTCTACTGGAGCACTCAGACTCAAAACTAGTCCATTGTACTGCCAGGTAGTAACCTACTCAAGTGCCGTTAATTTGATCCCAACGGCAAATGGTGACTGGACCAGATTCGATTTCACTGGGATTCGAACCTGGGACAACTCTAACTTGGGGCAGGCACTTAACCAACTGCAACATCCAGTCGTTGTTTAATATTTTAGTTTAAAGGCTGATGAATCTAAAATCGGTTTCTTTTACTGGCTAGCTGGCGTGACAATGTAGTCTCACCTTTATACAGAATAATTTGTTTGGCAGGGAAGAACAAAAAATTTACCAATACATATGTATACTTAACTCCCTTCAGAGTATACGTATGAAATATTATTAAATGGTTCCAGAAAATTAATTCTAGACTGATCCGGGTTAACATTGAGATTGTCCTTGAATCCCACAAACTGGCGCAACTGAATGGAAAGGAGATCATTACCCGAATGAGAGCAAGAGACCTTCCTTTATACAAATAAAAGGCAACTCGTACAAAATTGGGATAGATATTACCATTGCCGCCTCGCTACGAGGCACAAAAGACTTACCTAAGAAGGGTACGACCCCAATGCGCCGGAGCTTCTCCGTCTTAGGAGTGATTTTGTGAAAAGAGACGGCAGAGGTAAGTTTACATCTCGTTGTCGCATGTCCTTTCAGTTTAAAGGTAACCGTTTTGTATTAAGGCAGATTTAAGGTGGATGACAACCAGGCACCCGAAGACTTCTTGGGAGTATTTTTGACCCATTGGTCGATTTTGAAGTAAATATAAAAAGGGGTTAAATAAAATTAGAAATTAATTAAACCATTTAAGTTAAATGTAAAGAAGAGTCCTGAAAAAGAAAATAATTCTGCTGTGTTATGTCCGGAATATGCGGTTTTGTACTTAAAATTTGGCAGAGAAGGTGTAAGAAATTCCAAAATTGATAGAATATATTCTGACTTTTTCATTGATCGCTTCTGTGTATTTTCTCATTGCAGAGCTGAGAATATTCGTGAACTTTTTTCTTCTACTTCGCCTTTACTCTTTGCGTTTACAATTTTGGTTTCCGTATCGCATATGACTGTTTGTACGTAATCCATATTTTGTCAGTGCTTATGCACGATCTATTCGATTTCGATCCATTTTCTTGTTGAATTCTTAAATAATATATTCATCAAGATTCTTTTGAATAATTGTTGACACACGTGTTTTGCTCGTCTTTTTTAAGGGAATAATTTTTTAGTTGATTCGAGGACTTAGCTGGTTTTTAAAGTACAAACTGTCATTACAAAGTCAAGAGCTACTTCTGAAAGTTTTCTTGCCCCAAATTGTACAATTTATGTAAAAACAACTGCTCAAAGATTTTTGTTCAACTCTTCCGTTTGTGTTCACACAAATTTGAATTTCAATCGAGCGAAAACATTCATTGCGTTTAATGCCATGAACGTTTAACTTGACCTCAAATTTCATCAAATGATTATCAAATGCTTGATGCAAGAACACGTACAAGTGATTTGATTTAAACATCACTTAAGTCGTCTTGGGTTCGTCAGACGTTCAATGTAATTCGATATTCTCATGGTCAGCAAAACCGAACAGCCTATTTTTCGTATTATTGATTGATTTCAAATACTTAATTTTGCAGACGAACTAAAACATAGCAGACGAGGAAAAGAAGAGGAAAGCGAGGGCTAAAGAAATAAAATTATAATGTGAACACGACATTCTTAAAAGTCGAAAGTGCAATTTGTCAAACATCTCATCAGACGACTAGTCAAAAACCCTTCTTCTTGGGTTAAATGCGGTTTAATGTCTCCTTCAAAATTCGCATATCTTTCTTAGCGATGCTTTAAAGGCGTTTTTCAGCTTGACGTGTGTAGCTTCCTTTTCATTCAATGAACATTTCCGTCTTCTAATTGATGTTTCAATCGCAAGAGACAGAAATATGCATCCGCTAGTGAGCGGTTAACAAATTCGACGTGCAATTCGTAAATTTTGTATTTCGCGACAGTTGAAATAGGACAGGTACATTAACCTATGCTTTGGCCTGTGCATTCATCGGTGGAGTTGATGTTTCATTTACAACTATCAATCTATGTAAAAAATCTTAATCGTTTCGTATTGAAAACAGACTACCCTCGAATGAATTAGGCTATACAAATCCGACTGGGACATTTAACAAATTTTGATCGCACTTACGAAATAAAACAAGGATATTAATATATTGAATTGTGACTATTTGTTTTCTCTAATTTTCACCTTATTTTCCTCGATAATTGGTGCTTTGGTCATGCAGCACAAATATCCCCATCACGTCCTCGAAAACGTGCTTTGAATGCTATACCACCAGGTATAGTCTCTCTTGTGCACTCTCCTATGTTCGCTTGGCGTTTGCTTCTAATGAGTTGGAGTCATTGGCAAAGGCTCAATTTGGAGAGAAGCCTGAAGTGCCCTCGGACGCATTTTACCCCAGCAAGTCTAGATATAGGATAGGCGAGCAGGAAAATGATGATAATTATGATTGGTCTTAGGTTGAATTCCAGAAAATCAAATTAGAAGTACCACCACTAGTTGGGTCTTAGATAACACCACAAGTCAATTCCAAACGCATTCCATATCCACTGAGTTTGAGTTCAATCCATTCGAATGAGAACGCACGCATATTACAAGTGTTTGGTACAGTAGCCCGACGAAAGTTCTCATATTGTCGAGCTTGTTTTCCGGGCGGAACACAAAATATTAGGCTCCATAGCTTATCTGTCCCTGAAGGCTCTGTTGCATTCATATGTGCACGTACATACATACATATATGGATGTGTAAACAAAAAAAAAATAAAATAAAACAGCTTAGTGATTAGTTTCGTGACTTTTGCAGTACAAGAAAATTGTGAAACTGCGATTGTTGCAATACAGTGACAGTTTAGATGTATGACACTTCACGGAGGATTTAAAAAGAAAGCATTTATTTATCAGTACACGCATTAAACTGAAAATTCAAATGTCTTTGCAAGTTAGAAACGTTTCGCAAAAAGCTCATCAAAATTACTCTGGAACACCCAGCCCCACGCAAATCACATAGACAATTGACTTTATTGGCCACGAAAACCACATAGACAAGTGATTTTATTGTCCACTTCTGATTTCATTCTGATCGAACTTCCCTCATGTAGATATTTATATCGGTGCTGAAATATCAAAGAAAACCAGAACAGATTTAACTATTCAACAATCTTACTTAAATCAAAACATCAATTTTTTTTAAAAACTTATTACTTAATTATTTTTTGTTTTAAAGATATGATAATATATATATAATCTTAACATTTCATATCATAACTTAACAGTACGCTGCCATCGGTCAAAATGCTTTATCGACGATTTTTGTTTTGGATGAGCAAATGATTTTGATGACAGATGTTCTGTATCGGTAGAATGATTCTATGAAGAGTTTGTTTATGCGTTGTCTTTCTCGGATGTATACTTTAACGTACGAGTTATATCTATATTGTAAAATTATATAGATATGAAGGAATACGTGCATGTATGCGTACAGTAGGATTAAGATAGTATGTAAGGAAAAAAAAAATAGTTTTAGTTTAGCAGATAATGTAGTTTTAAGACAAAAACAAATTATTAAGCCGATTAAGTTTTTCCCTCATTTTTCTTAGTCGTAAGTAATTTTTTTTTTTCTTATTTTCATTTGAAATATTTAATTAATATTACGTCGAAAGACAAATTTAAAGAAAAAACATGTGTAACTTAGAGCGTCCGTATAGGGCGAGTACGTTAGGATAAGATAATTAGGTTAAGGTAGTTTTAAGCGTTTTTGTCTAGCAAGTAAGAGTAACGGAAAAAAAAAAAATAAAATGAAAAAAAAAAAAGTTTGTTTATACGTTGCTGGGGATCTTCCTTAGAACGTTGCATAAGTGCAAGTTTAACATTATTATTGACTTATATGTTCAGTTTAAGTGTCATTAACTCATATAAGAGTACTTTAAAATTTTAAATAAATCCATTTAAGTGTTCCGTTGCAGAATGTTCCTTACCGTGTTAGATATATTTTTCGGTAAATTTTTTTTTAATTATTTATTTCATATTGTTCTAACATAACATTCTCCTGCTAAATATAATAGAATTGAATTTAACACAATATAAAATAATTCAAAATTAAGTTTAATATTATTTATTTTATGGTTTCGCTTCCAAAAGTGGTGATAACTTTAATTTACATTCTCACAATTTTTTCCTTTCTTTTCTTAGCCATATTCTTATTGTAGCTAGAAAAGATATTTACTCTTTTTCTCTTTGCATGGATCTGTAAAACTGTGTGATTCATTCAAAAAACTTTGCATCACTTACTACTCTGCTGCAGATCTGCATATCCTTATATCTACATGTAGATGTATAGGAATTTGCACTTTAATGTGCATATTTGATGATGTTTAACTTACATCGAATGTAGTGATTCTAACTGCATAAGCAGATTAAAAGAAAGTTTGAGATGGATGTTAAAAGGATAAACCTTTTGCTCCTTAAACTTAAACAGTTAAATATTTTGAAAGTAAGAAAAGTATTCGAAAAGCAAAAAACCGTGACATCCCAAGATTCCTTTTCTAAAAACGAACGATACGAATTACTGAGTACGACGCATTAAATCATTTGAATTATTTATTAAGAAGAGATTTGTCCCTTCTATGAGCTTCGCAATAATTTAAATTTCCTTCTACCCAGCTTTAATAATTCACCTCCGAATATCCCTTTGTACATACACTGATGTCTTTGACATTAAAAAGTGTACATCTAAGAAGTTTCATTACGTATTCACTTTGTGGTTTATGTTGTTTTTGAATTAAATAAGTTTAGGTACTGATTTCTTCACAGTTATTGGTATTAAAGCAGCATATACCACTTTAACATGAGAGATATTAACCAGAATTTTGGTAAAATTAAATTTACAGAATTATTGGAAATATCACATGTATATATATTTATAATAATAATATAATATAATAATATATAATAATATTGGATATGATATTAAATTGGAAACAGGAATTGGTGCTTGTCAGACAGTAGTTTCTGTAATTATTGAAATGTTTCAAATCAAATTTGTGTCCTACATGGATAGTTATTTCTTTACTCTTCTTTACAAAAAACACACTCGAAGACCTCATCAAATAATAAGCTATAAAGACTTTCTGCCTTGCTAGGTCAACTACTAGTAGAAGGTTTCATCAATCCGAGATAATGTTTGTACAACGCTCGCTTGCGTAGTCTATTTCTCTATGCTTGAGGTTCGGATTTAAAGTTACTCTTTATCGAATAATTAGCCATCATGCGCCTGTGGTGGTTGAGTCAGCGTTGTGGACTGCTTTTTGCTACAAGGCTAAGCCCAAGTCTTGTTCGGCTTGTATAATCTAGAGTTTTGTGTTTTGCTCTACAAGTGTACTGGACGGAGACTTGTTCCTTCGAAGAGACACAGATTGTGTCCAATTGTTTAATTTGTCGTTCTATTTTCCGCTCCTTATAGTAGAACTGAACACATTGGCGGTTGGAAGAGCATAACCTTTCTTTCTTCGTTCTTTATCGTTAACTCAATCCGCTTAGACACACCGAAGTTAGAGCGGTTGTCAAGGACGATTGTTTGTGTCTTCTGTGGAAATTACGTTTGCCCGTTAAAAACCTACCCATGCAGCTCCCAAATTTTATCTGTCAGTATGAGAGTATTTATAGTTTAGTGAGTGTACCTAAATTTTAATAAAAAATTACATCTTTAAGCTAATGTAAAATATTGAAAGTATTGAAACGTGTAGTACGATTCCAGCGATATTTGCAAATATACCAAGGAAAATATGCAACTCTTTTTATGAATAACTAGTGGACCGAACAAATTGTGTGATTCTTTGGTATCTTAGGCCTACAGTCCGAGGTGGACCTGGGCCTCACTCAACATGCCTCTCCAGCCAGCACGATCTTTCGCCAGCTGTCTCCAGTTTCGCACACCAAGCCGGCAGAGGTCCCCCTCGACTTGTGTGCGCCACCTTGTTCGTGGGCGTCCTCTGTTGCGTTGTCCCACAGGCTCAGAGTCGAAGACTCTTTCTTTGGTATCACATGTGACGAATTGTGATAATTTCGATTGCTTGATGTGTCAAATATTTGACGAATAAATTTATTTAATTTAACTTAAAGAGTAATAATAATAATAATTGCGGGTGAACTTGGGTCTAGCTTCTACATCAATAATTGGTGCTGTGCGTGCTATTGTTCTTTCACGATAGGAGATAAACTACAGCTTCATGCCGGCTGCAAACGGTAACGTTTGAGAAGCTTTTCCTAGGCATGAGTCGACCCAATACGGCACGGCGTCCAATTAGTTATAATAGATAAGCCGAGCTTAAATGACCACTGGTCCTGGACTTACTTAAACTCTGAACCTCATTTCATCTTACCAGTAGGACATATCCTTTCCTTGAGTCTCTTTTTGTGGTAACTATTCTTTTGAAAATAAAGAAATTATTGAATTCTGTGTTATTCCCTACTTCTCAAATTCCTTTAACTTTTTTATGTAAATATGAAGCTACACTAATGCATGCCCTTTTTGCACTTAATCAAATCTATTAAGCAAAACCACTGGCATAACCATTCTCACCAAACACTGGTGTAACTCAATCAGGTTAAAGCAATTTTAAATTGCTTCTCATGTCCAGGATTACAAGGATTATTATTTATGGTAAGCATATGCACCCTAGTCTTCGCATATAAAACCAACGTAAGCTCTAACCCACTCCCTGCAGAATGTTATTGCCAAAACAAAGCAGAAAAATGATATACCAACCCACCTGGCCCAGGAGATGAGAGACAAAATTGCTGAAGCGTTATTTAAATTTCATAAATTCATCCGCGACGAGCTGCTACTGGTGTTGTCGTTGTGTTGCTCGTTGTATCATTGCTAACAGTCGCAACTTATGGCAGCGACAACAAATAAAAAAAAAGTTATAATGTGCGTATAAAGTGTAATTTCAAATTCAAATTGAAATTTGCTTTCATTGTTGGCCTTTTTGGGCCATGTGCTTTCCCTGTGGTTGACTTTCTACCTTTCTTGTTTGCGGTAACGCGAAACTTCCTCAAAAATAATAAAAAGGTTTAATAAGATAGCATGTAATTGAATTTATTTGATCTAAGTAACTTTACAATCGATATGCCTCCCAAAGAAGGGACACATGTACTTAAAGAATGAATAAATTTACTAGGTATACAAGAATAATGGATATTTGCCATGTACATCATGAATAATTTTAATTTCTAGGTTATCAAGATGACATGCCCCCACTGCTTGTGAATGAAAAATGTTGAAGGTTTTTGCAAGTAACTTGTGTGGTGAAGTAATATGAATCTAATATATATTTATTGGGGTTGCTTAATATGACAATAGACGCTTCCGGAGTGTCAGTATAATTTGGTTAGAATTATAATAAAATAAAGTAAATCTCAGTGCAAAAAATTTGCACGCAATTATTAATATGTTACATAATAGTACTCGCTTTCTTCACTGAGTTTACACAAGTAATGTTATAAGAGGTAATGCAAACATTTGAAAATTGCTTTATTTTTTAATTAAGTTTATTGTACACAACAAAAATCTCAAAACGATAATTTGCGGTGATCGCAAAACAAGCAGGAAACTGAAGACATTTAAAGTTATATTGCAAATCAGGTGGGATAATTGTAATTCAAAATAGTAGCCATAATTATATTGTTCATTAGCTGTTAAACTGCAATTTGGTACCATCACAAGGTCGTGGATGATAATAATCATTGCTCCAACTTTTATTTGTAGATTAAGTGCTGACAGTCCTGGTAAATCAATTGGTGCATAATAGCGTCCACTGTCTTATATGCATCCAATTGTCCACACAGTGATAATGTTCTATCTAATGCAAATATCTAAATATCTAAAAAAAAAGTAAAAACACCTGCCTTAAAATAAAATATATTTGTCCAGCAGTTTTCCTTTCTTGGTTAAGACGTGTTTGGGAAGAGATTCTCCACTGAGAGTTCCAGCAGTGTAAGATGCTGCATATCAGCGATTTGGACGCGGTTTACTATCTCGATAGGTCCAAAGGTTTAGTTCCTTGTAGGCGGCGGATTAAATTGCTCTCATCCAAAAGTTGTGGGATTGTTACATTTATATGTTCGATTAGTCGATTTTTATGCTTTCGCGCGAAGCTTCTAGTTTCAGCTTCGATTGTGGGAATTCTAAGATCACGATGGATAATGTGGTTTTAAATATACCATGGTGCGTGTACAATGTCCCTAAGCACACTTTGTTCTTAAATGCCTGCAAGACACTGACGTTTATTTTTTTTAGTAGAATCCCAGAGTTGTTCACCGTACGTTAACACAGGCCATTTGTTTATATAGAAGCAATTTGTTTTCAGTACTGAGCTGGGAATGCTTTCCGAGTAACCAGTATATTTCTCTATATTTAATATCGAGTTCTTAACGTTTCATTTTAACGTGTGAATTCCACTTTAACTACTCGTCGAGCGTCATGCCCAGCTATTTAGCAAAACTGACAGGTAATTAATTAAATTCCTATAAGTGAAATTCACATGGGCAGATTTCATTTCGTTGAGAGCGATCCGGCAGTCTCTCGTCCATTCGCTTACTTTATTGAAAGCCATTTGCAGTTTTGCATCAGACTTTTCAATAGTATGGCTGTATCATAGGCAAACGTTGCTAGGGTAGTGCCGTCTTCTTTAGGTATATCGCGAGTGTATAAAAATTAGAGAAATGGCCCAAGAACACTTCTTTAAGGCATGCCAGCGGAAATTGCTTTGAGTTCTGAATAATCGTTCCCATGTCTTACACGGAAGAGTCGATTCCCAAGGTATGATACTAAAATATCATATAGGCACATAGGGAGAACTTGGCGTAGATTATGTCATACCTTGTCGAAGGCCTTCGATACGTCTAGGAATGCCCTTGAGCATATACTTGTTCTTTCAAGTGCTTTTTCGATTACGTTCGTATTCCTATGCACATGGTCAATCGTTGAATGCTTACTTCTGAAACCAAACTGATGTTCAGGGATAAGGTTATTGTCTTCTATCACCAGTTGAAGACGCCTTAGGATTATCCTTTCGAACACTTTGGTTACGACCGGAAGAAGCGAAATTGGTCTATATGACTTTATTTTACTTGGCGGTTTTCCTGCAACTTTCCGTTGGTTTGGCACGTGTTTTAATCTGAGCGCATTATAATATGTAAAAGTTTAATTAAAGTTTTTTTAGGCAGAGCTTTGAGAACTTCTCCGGTGATTAAATCATTCCAGGATCTTTCTTAGGCTTAAGTTCCTTGATCTCATGTTTTTGTCCTCGCGTTAAACTCACAATATTCCTGAATTGTCAGGCGAAACGCTGTCTTTTTTTAATTGTCTTACTAACACAAATTACTGCAAATTTCAAATTTTGGGTACCTTTTTGGACACCCATTATATGAAATGAATAAATTATCTCCGCATCTATTTGAAGAAGTAGAAATGCTAATAACAGAGTAAACTACGAAGATGGACACAATGTTAACAAATTAGTCCGCTTTTTAATTTGGCACAAACAAAATAATAATAACCACCATAAGGGTAACAGTATAAATTAAAAGAATTATAAAATCAAATAGATATATATGTATGTTTACAATCCACTTTACGTCGAATTACTTTATAATAAGGTTGCACAGTATACTAATTATATAATCTCTTTTCATTATTTTTCTGTTTCCTTTTCTTTGTTCCATTGATAATGAATGACATAAATAAAGTTATATGGAGGAAACCTGTTCATACGCGTTTTTCTTGAACCCTCATAATCGTACCTTTCGCACATCGTGTGATAAGAAATGAAAATGATGAGCTTAACTAAAAATCTATTTGGTGACAGTTAAACTCGAGAGACAGGATTTTCTCTCAATTTGCGCTGGGGCGTTTCCGTCGTTCACGTCGACGACAACGATGATGGCGCGTGCTAAAGCCTACTTTTCATGCTATGTCAAAGTTAAAAACTTTTTGACATCTTGTGACGCAATTCCAGGAGTTCAGATTTTTATGATTTTTTTTTGTTTTCATCTTCCATTATATCGTTTACTTCTGAATTACTTCTAAATTATTTGGAATGGAACTTTAAAAGATTGGTCCTGCAAACTGAAACTTTAAGCTTTGTGATGATTTATCAATGAGTGAAAAATGAAATTAATCTTGTGTTTTTTTGGGTAGAGTGGAAGAAAGTATAATTAAAAAAAATGTTCAATCAGTTGATGTCAGGTCATTTTTTGTTTAAATGGCTATTAACCTAACAACTATTTGCCTTCAGACTAAATGTATTTTTGACGAAAATGTTGGATTCGGAGGAGATTTGATTTTAGTTGTTCTGGGATTTAGTGAGGATTAAAATGTCAAACAAGTCAGTGTTGGAATATAATATTTTTTTGTCAATTGTCAGCTATTGTAAAGCTCGTCAAACTGACTTTAAGTTCTTGCACTTATGCTCTTGTGTTCTTCAAAGCCGAAGGAAAACACTTTCAATTTTGTATATAAACGGGTCGCCAAGGACTAGCAATGGACGAATGTACCCTTGCTTCCAGTAACCTGGAAGCATACAGTTAAGTGGGCGTCGTAGTGTCGTGGTTATGTGTGTCGACCTCAACGAACTTGACTTTCAAGTCTAGGTTGAAATTCGAACATCTCCATGGAGTTATCTCTTCAATGCTGGTTAATACCATGAAGCTGTAGAGGAGAGTCCATGTGAGACATTCGTTTGCCTTACAGTATTATTTTTAAGCGATTATTCTTATATTACATTAAAGACAATAGAGAATCTGCGAAGCCTAGAGGCTTTTCTGCATATATGCAGATTATTTGCAGGGAGAGTAATTCTCATTTCAATATCGATTAATCATTGTATCAATTAAAAGTTTAAAGCTTGGGAGTTGGTGGAATATTGCAAAGTAAAGTTGTTTTCTACCATACGCGTTGTGTATTCTAGGAATCTTCAGGAATCCATGTGCTCTTTGCCTTGTGTTGACGCCGTGATCAATGGGTTGTTTAAAGCGTTGGTCGTCATATGTTTCATTAATTAAATTAAAAAAAAAGTTTTTGGACGGTAGCGACTACCGACTCTAGCTCGCAAGAGTATCTTAAAATTCGGTTTTGGACCTCTTGGAGTTCCATAATTCTGTTATGCGCTGCATTAGCCTACGCTGTTATACCATACTGAAGTACTGACTCCAACAAAGAGTAGTATACTGTAGGTCCCCTCCACTCTTGAGAGAATAATAGCACGTACTACACGCGTGGTTGCTGAGAAGGTCCAGGTCCACCCCGGACTGTAGCGCCGCCATTAATAATAATTATTCCAGTTAGATGTTACAAAATAATGTCATTTCAGTGGTCAACGCATCTTCAGCTCTGACCAGAGCAGCATCGTAATGGTTAAATATAGATACTAATCTACCCATGACTACTCTTCGCTGCCCCTTTCTAGGGACTGAATATGTTCATCAACTGTTTTGGTAAACACTGGGACCACAGACTAAAATGTTCATTCTTTTCGAAATGATTTTCGACTTCTCAGTTTTCTCAGTAGCCGGCGTTTCTTAATGTGTGTTCAATTTCACGATGCAAGAAATTAACTCTGGTTAAAAACTTGATTCAGATGAGTCATGCAGTTATGAGATATTTAATCTCTTTTTTTTTAAGTGTTTCAGTGGAAGTTACTTTGCTATTATTGGCAGCAAGTTATCTAATCCCTAATCATTCCAGTCCTCCTCTATAGCACAAGGCCGTGGCAGTTGGAGAAGAAGATTCAATCCCGAATTGTATTGGCTGTACAGCATCAAGAGTCTAGCCAGACGCCCAATGCCTACCGTGGAGTGAAGCCTACAAAAAATCACAGTTTGGTACATATTGGCAAATATTTCTTCAAATATGTCTCTAACGAAAGCGTTCCGTTCAGGAGAAATAACTACTTATTAACTTATTGAAGCTCACTAACTTTTTCGTTCCCCGATTAAATGACCTTAACCTCTACGAACTCTCCGCCTTTCAACAAGACGGCATTAAATGCGGCGGTATCATATACAAAACATTATGGTATAAAATTAATCGTATCTTGTGAATAAAACTAATACCAGGGTTGCGTGTTTTCTTTTTGCAGCTCTACACTTCTAAAAACCACCCTATACACCAAAACTAAAAGTTGTTTACATTCCTCTTTTGAGAAAAATCCAACTAATAAAGCTGTACAAGCTAATATTATCTGGAAACGATTCCAATTCAAATTAATAAATCCAGTTAGAAATTCATTTAACTGAGTTGAATAATACATTATTTTCGTTTGACACTCACTTTAGTTCAGGAAATACTTCGCTGGTCAAAACAACTAGTTTCTTATCCTGCCATTCCGTTATATGGGACAAAGTACCAGCAATGGAAACCAAAAGACAGTGTCTTGCATGCTGTTTCGTATTTTCCGGTTTTTTTGTATGCAAATTGTCTGTCAAAACGAGAAATTGAATCAAGATCAAAACGTTTACCGTCTTCTTATATAAATGTCGTCTGAGATCAGGGGAGCAACTTATCGTGAATAATGATCCGAAGTGAGTTAACCTGAGGAATGATATTCCATGAGAAGACACACACGATTTCAGGTTCGGGTCCAGTCTGGTTAAACGTTGTTTTGCAACGTGTATTCTAGTCACGGACCAAATAATTTTCCATAATCGGAAAATTACACATTCCATGTTGAGGCCATTATTACCCAATTTCCTCTATACCCGATTGGTTTTTAGTTTTCTTGTTGTTGCCGTTGATACTGCTGCCTTTTGCGAAAACGTCAATTTCTTGTGGATAAGGCAGAGAGTAGGATATGGATAGCTAGTATGGAAATGGAACTTTTCATATGTTTATTACGTCCCACTTCCATTTCTTCTCGGATAAAATATACGCATTATAATGTTCGGGTTGAATAAACATGAGACGGATATGTATGAATCGGGTCATTATCGAACCGTAATTCGTGGGTCCAATCTTTTATTCTTGTTGTCCTGAAGTAACAGTCCTTTTTCCAAGCACGTGCTACTATATTTTATCTGTAGGAGTATTAATGAATAAATTGGTATTGAGCAGAAATTTACTTTTGGTCTTGAAATGAAGTGGGCGTAAAAAGGAAGTATTTAGTTTGTTATCTTCTTAACTGCATGTGCATGTGTATTTGTGTACTTCAATACATTTTAGTCATTCTCTATTTAAAGAGAGAATTCATTTTTGATTATTCTAAAATGAATGTCAAGGATGGAACTATAAAATATAATATCATTATATAATCATTATAAGCCAACAATTCTTTTGCTTAAGTTCGGTTTTGTAAGCTTCCGTCTACAAAGCGAAAAGCTTATAATTCCGAGGTGTCCGTCCATCAGTCTGTCACACTTTTTTATCTCCGAAGTTTATACAGATATCGGAATGAAATTTTGGAATTAAGAAGTCTAGACCCCATTCTTTATATAATAAAAATAATAATGGCGGCGCTACAGTCCGAGATGGACCTGGGCTTAGCTTTTCAGCAACCACTCTGTTGTGCATGCTATTGTTCTCTCAGGAGTGGAGGGGACCCTCTGTTTAATGCCGACTCCGAACGGCGAGATTGAGAAGCTTTTTCCATTCTTCATGTACACAAATTTAAAAAGTGTGCCCAATTGGAGCCTTCTGCCCTATAGATGGATTTTGAACCACATCACCGCGGGTGACATATCAATCGACAGATCTTCTGAAATTAAGTGGTTTCTTTAAATACTTTTTGATCCAGAGTACCGTTTTAATGGGCCCTCTCCCATTTCAAAAGTGTTTAAAAATCTGAAAAAAAAATTAATGAGTACTTTCATTTAAACCGATTTCGAGCATTCTAGTTCAAAAAGTTTTGGAGATATTGGCCAAAAACGGTCAATCATCATGAGAATTTTGAACATCTGAAAAAGCAGTTTTATAAACTTTAATGTACACATGAAGAAATTATAAATATAAAAATATTGATTTAAGTACAAATATCGAGATATCAAATATTTAAAATTTCATAGATTATCTTTTTCGCACAAAAATTTCATACCGAAATCGACATATTCATACGATGATCAGTGTTATCTTTCATATTCATTTCAACCCTTAAATGCCCAGCAATATACACACAGCAGACATGAACAGTGATAGGGTATGATGTAGGGGATTTTCTAAATTTGGATGGAGATATTTGTGTATACAGTGCGAACTCCTCGATAAAAGCAACACCTTAAATCTTACCAATGTGACTATTGTTTCATCGTCATCATTTATTTTGGCACAAAGTGCACAATACATACAATTTAAAATTTTGATTGTACAGAGATGAAGTATTGTTTGCTATTCAAAACACTCAAATTCGATAATATTATCGAATATGAATAAATACTAAATAAATAAATAAAATAAAATAAATAAAACTAATTTTATTTAACAAACAAGTCTATAGTTGAAACGTTTGAAGATGAATGACGGACTATCGTCTTGTTGGTCTTGTCTACGTGTCGTTTCTTGTTCGTTGCTCGTCTTTGATTTGATCTTTGTTCGTGGTAACTGTTTGTCGTACGTAGCGGTCCTTGCTATGTTGAATGTATGTCTGGGGTGTAAGTATGTTATGTGTGTATGTGTTCCGTATGTGTATGTTGTTTGTAGGGTGTTGTATGTCGATCCGGCACAATCCGACATGTTTAAGTTTGAACATGTGAATTTGAAATACGGAAATCAGTTATGGCTAAAATATAAAAAAATAATCAAGATATAAGAGTCTTTTTGGTGTGCTTTGCCGATCAAGATTATGTTCCGAATATCTTACATTGTTTTCGTAAAATGTGTACGAATATTTACTTTTGTCACCATGAATCTGTCTCCATCCATCAGTTGTCAGATCCCAGTCATCGCAGGCTTAGATTCACAGCATGAGAAAATTACCAATCTTTCATAATCGTCCTCATTGAAAAAAAAATTGAGAGGTTTTCATAGTTTCTTATAAATTTGCATAAATATGTACGAGAACAGATCTAATGAAAACAAAATTTTCATTTTCTTTATAATGGTAGTCAACGATGAAGACGAAAAAATGTTCTTTGTTGGTTGTTGTTGTTTAAACGACGTGTTAATCGAGATAGTTGTCACATTAATAATATATATTTGTAAAGAGAGAACTTCAAACTATAAAATATAAAAACTTTGAAACTTCGAATGTCCTGATGAGATAAGGAAATTAAAACATTCATCCTTGTTTTTAATTATATCAACCAGTATAAGTAATAAAATTGAGACACCTATATAGTCATATGTATAGGTTCATCCACACATACCTATGAGCATATTTCAAGCGGTAATTAAATTATGAAAATTTTCTATACGTCTTGTGCTTCGATAAGCCCAAAAGGGATTTTTTATGATTTATGGGAAAATAAAATGTATACATACATGAATAAACTTTCTGAGCACTTCTATTACCTCTATCCTTCAGATGTCCCTGCTAAAACGCACATTTTCGCTATTAATTTAATTTAGTTCTCAAATTTGAGTAGCATAAAAATTTCTATAACCCATCCTCGGTCGTTCCAAAAACTTATGTCAATATTTTTATCTTCCCTCATTATAGTTGCTACAGAGTATGCTTAATGACTATATAACATATAAATGATTTTACGAGTTTGTCGTTTTCGAAGGGTCATACGTGTTGTCTCTTAATAAATATATTCATATCTATAATTGCAAATTGTATTTTATTTTATAATTGGATCATTTGCGGTATTTAATTTTATTAAGAGTTGATATTGTTTGTCTTTTTATTTGGTTGCCTGCCATTTTTCTGATTAAACTGAAGACGGTTCAGTTCAAAGCTTTGGTTCTCATTTTCTTCCACAAATTGCGAATATATGCATTTCATATGAGTAGTTTTGTGATTAAAATGTGTTCAAAATTGCCCTTGCACCGGATTTTGGACTGACTGACTGACTTTCCCGAAGGTTATTAAACATAGTTGAAAATGGGCAAACAAGATAATAGTATTTGCGTCTATGATAAGAGACATTGTTTAAACATCTTTATAAATATAAATGCGGATCAATAAATAAGAAAACTTTTTTTCATGTTTTCAAAATTTAAGAGGCGCAATTTGCTCAGTTGGGGAATGCAGAAATTTTTGCTTTTTAATTAACATGATATAAGAATGAAATATATTCCTGCTCTTCTGGCAATGACCCAACATGAATTTATTTTCCATGTGGATACAATGTAGTAATGTTAGAATTTGATCAGAATTTAACTTAGTACCGGAAAGTGTAAACTCTAATTTTTACTACAAAAAGAACACCTGCCTATAAATAACATACTGTCTACCAAAATTTAACGGTATCTGCTAAGTACTATATCTTTTTTCTTAATATAAAATTACATGCAAAAATACATAAACATTTAAATCGAAATTCTTCATTCTTTTATAAACAGAAAATTAAGGCTATATATTGAAACCAAAACATAAATCCATAGACCGTTTTTTCCACCACTTAATATGGACGCCAGTATATTAATTTATTTTAATGTATTTGAAAAAAGCCTCGAGCAGTCAGAGTTTCTTAATTCTTGAGTTTACTGCTTAAAATGCATGAAATATAAGCAGAGATTTAAATCTTATTTGACTCACCAAATTTCGTAAAAGCCTGGTTATGTATTCAACATATTTGGAATACGGATATAAGGTTCCTGGAACAAGGAATTTGCATCAATTGAATCGTTCTATTTACTTCAAATTTTCATTTGTCTTAATCCGTGTAATAAAATTAAACATCTCTGTTTTTATTTCATCAACTTCTATTTTTCCAGATAAAGAGCTTCTTTATCAGCAGCTGAAGGGAGAATGTATTATTTCAGCGAGAACATTTTTACGATTCAGCAGCTCATTGTATTTAGTAGCTGCAAAAGGGCCCTTGGAAAATGTCATCGAGCCGCCCACTTCAGTGAGTTCTGGTTCTCGTAAAACCATTTGGCGCATAACGCATTACCCCAAAGGGGAAGGAAACTAATAGAACACACAGTGAATGAAAGGAATTACGAATCCCTAACCACAATGAGAATGATCTCTATTTTATTGACCACATCGAAGGGATTCTTTATGCTTTGCGCTTTCTGCTGCCCTAATAGTCATTGGAAACTTCATGCCACCAAAACCGACACTTAAAGAGTGTTTGCTCGTAAACTCCCGAAAAAAACCTCGTAAATATTTTCCTCTAGAAATGTTCTTAAAAGAGCGAAAGAAAGAAGGAATAATGATTGGTTATTGGAATACTTTTTTCCGTTTGCTTTGTTTTATGCTGATGTTTCTGTGAAAAGTGGCAAAACCTCTGCGATTTTCATTTCATTCAACCCCCAACCATCCCCTCAGATTACCAGCATAAGGAAAGTTCTGTTTTATAACGGCTGGAGCGATCAATATTTTATGGTTATTCTTGTTTCAATCAATTCAAACACAAACATTTATATTTGGAAAACCATAAAACTCTGGTTTATAGTATCGAACGAGTAGACCTCTTTCCACAATAGTTTAAAGAAAATAACACCAGAAGCTTCAGAGTTGTGCTTTTCTGATTAGGGATTGAAAGTTTCTTTTTTATTAATAAAATGATATTTTCAGAACGCTGCACTTTGTGACAGTATCTGGAATAAAATAAACTCCATACAGTCCAAAAAATCTAGAAATAATATTGACAGAAAACGAATGTTTTCAATAAATATTTATATATTTTTACTGATTCATTTATTTTTATTCATGAGCTTAATACAAGTAGTAGTAAAGTAGAACAATTTACAATTTGTTACTTAAAGCTACTTAAAACTAACTGAAAAATATACAATATTTAAGGAAGAGGAAAAATGGGCATGTCAGTACTCTGGTTAGTATGAAAATAAACGTGTTTCGAATTCCATTTGTTATCATTTGTTATCCGTAACATTCACGTCATAGGTTCGTTAAGACAGTAAAAGACAGTGTAATGGATTTTTAGATGGAAAGGAGCTACTACCTTAAGGGTACGCGGATTGGTTGAGTTTTGCAGCACCGCAGGACAATCAATGTTGCCCGTTAATAACTGATGTACAAATAGTATATCAGCTCCTTTTCTGCGTTCATCAAGTGATTGCATATTTAACAAGCACAACCGATGCTCATAAGGGGATATATTATATCTGTCGGATCAAGGTAGTTCACGTAGAGCAAAACGATGAAATCTCCGTTGGACCCATTCAATTCGATACGTTTGCGTATCTTGATAGGGAGACCAGGCTAGACTAGCGTGTTCAAGAATAGGTCTAACAAAAGTACAGTAGAGGGACTTCGTTACGTAAGAGTTCGAGAATTCTTTTGACCAGCGTTTCACGAAACCGAAAGCAGAACTAGCTCTACTTATAATATTTTCGATGTGGTGTCGAAAATTAAGTTCCCTATCACAAAGGAAACGTAAGACGCGCGGTAATGTAACTGTGGGAAGCCGCTCGTTGGCAATATAATAGTTTCGAGGGGCATACGGAAGCTGTTACGAGAATATGTAACAGGTTGGCATTTCGTGGGCGCCGTGGCGTAGTGGGTAGGTGCGTCGACTTCTACGCTCGAGGTCGTCGGTTCGAATCTCGAAAAAAAACATCAAACATTTTTTCACGGCTCCACCTCTTTCGAGTCACTGACAATACTCAAAGAATATAACTGACTAGGAAAAGCTTCTCAATCTCGCCGTACGGAGTCGGCATTAAACTGTAGGTCCCCTCCACTCGTGAGAGAACAGAAGCACACACAACACAAGTGATTGCTGGGAGGCTAGGCCCAGGTTCACCTCGGACTGTAGCGCTGCCATTATTATTATTATTATTATTATTATTATTGACATTTGATAGCATTTAGCGCAAGATAATTTTTTATACAACAAGAACCACAAATCCTTGGTGAGAATATGCTGTGCGAATCTCATCGCACGATTTCGTGATCTTCTCGAAAGTTAAATCTTGATAACGAGCTTTGACTTTAAGAAACAATTTTACAAACTGCTACAAATGTTTTGTGTTTAACGCAAACCAATTTAAACAGTCTACCTAAATTCTTACATCAAGCTCTTCATAACTTATGATGCGAACTGCAGTTACTACACCAACCAAATTTTTGAAATTCGCTCTAAAATAAAAAGGCAATGTTTTTTCGTATAGAGCCCTTTTATAAACCTGATCTTTCAAATATAACTTTGCCCTTTTTTTCCCGTTGAGCCGGGATGCCCATGTCACTATTTACAGGACCGGTTTTCTTTACCAGAATGTGAGTGACATCAACTTTTGGGATGACATCCCACTTTTGCATCACAGCGTAAAAGATGCTTTAAACAAAGTGTATTCATAGAAGTAGGCACTTAACATTACACCCATAACATCGCACCAAGGAGCAGTACAGCAGCAGCACTTTTATAATTTATAAATTACTTTAAGATTATGATTTAAGATTAACATAGAATTGTTAAAAGACAATAACGAAGAGTTCTCCAAAGATATTTTAAGCGCCTGAGTCTAAAAAAATGATCGGTTAATAAATTAAAAGGATGCGTTATAAATAAAAAAAAAGAAATATTCGAGTTTAAGCGTAAAATTTAGTAGACATTAGGGCGACATTTGGACCTTATTTACCATTGTGAATATAAGCTTCCCTAATTAAAAAACATACCGGTAGATATAAAAAAAAATAATCGAGATAAACATGTTTTCAATCAAAACGAGCTTATACTCGTTCATCAACTTTTATTAAATTCATTCCAATTTCAAATCAGTAGGGAATATTTTTCCTTAAGGAATGCCTGGCCACGAGCATCAAATTGAAATGGTAGACTGGCTGAAGAACATCGACAATTGCCGACAAATTTATTCGTCTCAAGGTGATGGTAAATTTTGATAATAATAAAAGAGCAATTCCTTCAAAAGAGAATTTACTTTCTGAAACAAAAGGAAATTACACTTCATGACTTTTGTAACCAGTTTTTTTGGCGTTGGTCTCATTGTAATATAAATATTCTTGCGTTCATTTAAAGGAATATCCCTTCGGATTACAAAATGAATGTATAATATGAGTACATATTGCTTTTGAGGCAAAATAAAATCGTGAATGACTCGTAGTGTTTGCTAAAAAGTTTTAAAATGTCGTCAGAAACGAATTTTGATGAAGAGAATGTTCCAAGACGATTTTATCGACTTTTTTGTTTAGGGAATTGCAATTTTCAGTGTAGACGACCACCACTTAAAAAAATTTATTTTCAGTGACTACGCACATTTTGACTAGATTTGCTTTGTTAATAAACAGAATAGACGATATTAGCCCACCGAAAACCCTCAATTGATACATCAAAAATCTTTCTACATCCTCGAAGAGTTAATGCACGGTGCGCCATTTGGGTTTGTGGCAACCTTGTGACATATTTATTTGATAATGCTAGAGGCAATTTTGTAACAGCTGCTGGTAACCCCAACATTCTTGTTAATAAAATTGGATCGGTATAGCCTCTAAGATCGCTTTATTTAAAGGAAAAGCTGTAACCAAAACCTTGATGCTTAAGGACACAAGTTCTATAATAAAAGATTCACAGAAAACACAGACTGCCTCGTTGCAATAAAATCTGGGCCAAGATTAACTTTAAACAGACCATCGCTCAGGACTCTCATCTGCGTTATTAAAAGACATTCAGCCATTGGCATACATGTGTTAGCATGAGTCTTCAAAGATTTCCTCAGATGTGTCAGAGATGGCTGAAGGAAGAGAAGGCTGTAGCATATCTCCTTTACACATGTAGCACCTTCTCTGTCCGTAAGAAAGCCCATCTGGAGCTTTACTACTTTGGCGACTTGAGTGAGTTGAACGGCATTAGCATCAGCTCAATAACCAGCAGAGATTGGTTTGCTTGGTAGGATATACCCGATATGTGTGGTATCGCAGTGGCCTTACGTCGACCAGGTGAGACTGTAATTTGCTGTCCACCACTTGAATCTTACCTAACCTATGTATTTAAGTATACGTTTCGGTTATCATGCGAACATGAGAACATACATGACTCTCTGTCACACAGACATGTATATTGAACTAGCATCTTGACAAATATTGCATGATGTAATTTACCTAAGCCTCACATTAATACTGGTTCTGCCCAGTATATCGCTATTGATGATTGCATATTCGAAGCTTTCACTCATTGAGACTCCTATCATTATGACTACTATTTCGTTACTCGCAAAATCATCGCTGGCTGCCCGTGCTTCCAAGTAACAAACAAAGATAAATAAGCCTTCGAAGATTTGCGTAGCGGAAAAGATCTTTGACTCATCATTTACAAGACTTATGCCCCAAAACACAGGACGTCGCCTAGCTGTAAGAATATGTACAGACCAGTGTGTATATACGATGTGCATATATCCAAGGAACTTACTAATGTCCAGCATTTGTCTTTTTTACATTTGTCCGTACACCTTTCTTTGGTTTATTGATTACCTGTTGGAGAGTCCTTTTTGTCCTCATCATTGTGGTTACGTATGTGTACATAAATAATATGCGAGCATTTCACTTATGCATATAGATAATTGAGTTCTCGTCTCTGGAGATTTCGTTGACCAACGTCAATCTGAGTATCTTTTGACGTAAGAATAACCCATGTAATGTATGCATCGTCTACATTGTGCATCGTTTAACTCCAATCTCCAAGGAAGAAAACGAAACACAATAAATAAATATCCGAATGACATAGAGGAAAAAAATAAAAATAAAAGAAGAATTGCAATTTTTGAAATTCAATACCGAAACAAATCGGGGACAACCAATACAAAAAGAATTTCGCGGGACGCAAAAATTCAATACGGGAAGTCTGCTCCATTACTCATCATCGAACAGAGCGTACCGATGCACCAGATTGAATTCGAGCGCTTGTATCCTACATGGAGATTCTTTTAACGTATTTTCATTTTTAGTGTTTCCTTGTGGATGAGCAAACGTTGAAACGACTAAAAAATAACCGGCACACAAGATTAATTCGGACACGAAGCTAGATCTCTGATATGAGCCCTTAAATCATACACAAATGCATTTTTTGCTGAAACCGGAAGTAAGTTTAGCTCATAGATTCAAAAGTACATGTCTCTCCGTTATATACATGCATACTAGTATGTGAGTATGTATGTAAATGAATCTGAAAAAATGTGCATTGACTGGGTGAAAGAAGAATTTGAACGAAACCATAGTATTTGGTGCAATCTCCACTGTAATTTTAAACTATTATGTACGAGTGTGCAGACTTAAAGCTGATGAAAGCACAAGGAAAAATAAAATGAGAATGAACAAAAAGATACATACATACTTTTCAAGACCTTGGAGTTGACTTCAAGGAATAAGAAAGCGTCCATAATTCCTTCCCAACGCCTACACAACCTTACTTTACAACGTGTCCAGTATCAACTCTGCATAAGTGGATATGTAACAGAGTCATGTCCATAGTCATCCTTAAACAGCAAGGTGTGTACGAGCTATGATTATAGTCACATAACCCAGTCTCAGTGTATGCTAGGCTACCTCTACGTCCATGGAAATGTGTCTGGTTCGTATAAGTCCTTTTATCTGTGCATTTAATGCGAAAACTTTTTCAGTTGACCGTTCGATTTTGAATTATGTATGAAACAGGGAATCCCTGTGATAGCTATTTTAAGTGTGTTGTCTGGTTTATGTGGTCCATTGGCACCTGTCGCAGGGCTTGTGCTCGTGGCTTCCTTTGTAAGAGCGGGCAGCCGAAGATAACTCATAAAAGCACTGTTAGCAGAATATAGTTACCTACACATCCGTACTTTTAGAGTATAAATCTAAATGTGATGGGATTCGTGAATGAGTTTGCAATGTGGTCGCATGTGGTTGATCATACATAGAGTTTTAATGGACTCGTGGCTTGAATTGTAGTCTGATACTTTGCAGATTCTTTATTGGCTGTTGTGGAATTGCATGCCTTTTAAAAATAATTAAGTAGAGCTCAAAATTAGTTAACAATGTATTAAAAATTAGTAAGGATGACTTAGGATACGGACAAAAACTTTTACTCATACTCTTTCTTACTTTATCTTCTTTCCTCATCTTTATGAATAGGTTAATTCTTTTTAAGGAATAGAACTTTAAAATAAAAGAACTAGCACTTATGGTTATTTGAAAAATTGTATTCGCTTATGTTTTATATATGATCTTTGGCAGTTGCGCGTCGTGGCTTCATCGATCAAACATTTATTTTTCAGTAGCTGAAGCTGTTTGTTGCATATAACAATAAAAATAATAATGGCAGCGCTAAAGTCCGAGTTGGACCTGGGCCTAGCTTCTCAGCAACCACTCGTGTTGTGCGTGCTATTGTTCTCTCACGAGTGGAGGGGACCAACAATCTATTGTCAACTCCGAAGGGCGAGATTGAGAAGCTTTTTCGAGACTCGAAATAGATGGAGCCGTGAACAATTTTTTTTTTGAAAAAATTGTTTGTCTGAATTTGGATTTGAACCTAGACTGTGAAAGTCAAGTGCCACGTCCACGTTTGTTGCATATAGCTTGCTGAAACTTGAATTGAAAGAGAATTCAAGGTCACTTATTCGGGGAACGAAGAAATCAATGATGATTGTACTATACCGCTCTTTAAAGAAACATAGAACTATTAAAAAAAAACAATAAAAATTCACAAACGGTGACTTTTCGATGAAACGACAAGGTTTGTTTGGTTTGCGAATTGATTCGTGCGATTTGCACAGTTTACAAAATAGATGGCACAGTATACTGGCAAGGAATCAGATCTTATTTATCAATAAAACAGATCTGCCATGTCGAAAATCAGACTTTTACAAGGCACCATTTGCTACGGTTTCATTCAGAGAAATGGAACCTTTATAATTGAGGTATGTTCATCCGTCTGTCCACACTATCATCAGCTGCTTTATTTTTTGTACGTATGTACAGATGAATGTATGTATGTATGCATGCATTTCTATATTCATTGATAAACTTAAACCAGTAAGATTGTATACGTATGCCATGACAACCGTAACCATTTAGCTGCTTGTCTTCACCCTGGTATCAATTTGACTGCTTTAAAACAACCCTCTTGCCGCAGCAAACGCCTTCCTGGTTGACTGCACCCTGCTGGAGCCAATTTTTTGTGTGGAAAACATTGGTAGAAGAAAGCAGCTGGAGGTGATCTGGTAGGGCGCATGCACCACCTCATCTGTAGGATGTGGTCGGAGGAAAGCATGCTCGATGAGTGGAATCTCAGTATCGTTTGCCCGAACCACAAGAAAGGAGACCCCTTTGACTGCGCCAACTATCGGGGGATAAGTCTCCTTTACATCGCCTACAAGATCTTCTCCGCCGTTTTGTTTGAACGCCTGAAACCATTCGTGAACAAACTGATAGGTCCTTATCAGTGTGGTTTCAGGACCGAGACCTTCAATGTCAAAAAAGGTTTTAGACAAGGCGACGCGCTGTCATGTGATTTCTTTAACATCGTTCTTGAGAAGATCGTGCAAAACTCACTGAACACAAGAGGCACGATCTTCCAAAAGTCCGTTCTACTGCTAGCTTACGCGGATGACATTGACGCGATTGGGCGAACACAGCGAGCCGTCAATGATGCGTTTGCTGGCATTGAAACGGAAGCGGCTAAAATGGGTCTGGCGGTAAACGAGGGCAAAACCAAGTATATGCTGTCATCGAGAAAGGACGCACAACAGCGACGACTTGGCCAGAACGTCACCATAGGCAGCTATAACTTTGAGGTAGTTAAGGACTTCGTCTACCTTGGCTCCGCGGTAAACAGTACAAATAACATCAGTACCGAAATCAAACGCTGAATAACTCTTGCCAACCGCTGTTTTTATGGGCTCAAAAGGCAATTGAGTAGTAGAGCCCTCTCTCGGAAGACCAAGTTGGCTTTGTATAATACCTTGATCATCCCAGTCCTGCTTTACGGCGCAGAGGCATGGACAATATCCCAAGCGGATGAACAGTCTTTTGGTCTTTTCGAGAGAAAAGTTCTGCGTGCGATCTTTGGTCCTGTTTGCGTTGATGGCATTTGGAGGAGAAGGTTCAACCACGAACTGTATGGGCTGTACAGCGACATGAGTCTAGCCAGGCATCTACGGATCCAACGCCTAAGATGGCTAGGCCATGTGAGCGTATGGACAACTTAGCTCCAGCCCGAAGAGTCATCGACTCTGAGCCTGTGGGACAACGCAACAGAGGACGTCCACTTCCATGGAAAAGAAAAAAAATAATAACATGGTCGTGTAAGATTGACTGGCAATGTGCATGTTAGGGACTTAGCAAAAGCCAAGGTCATATCGAACGAATGTTTTTGTCACATATTGACTAAATAATTTGACAAGGGTGTCGCCCTTGCTCACTTTAAGCCAAAAACCAATTATAGTGAATTCTGAATACGCCTTAATGGAGTGGTCACGTCGGATTTTTTTGTCGATTGAGGAAATAGATCCGCCACCACAGTCAAAAGCAGTTAACCACAATGTGTGTAGCGGCTCTAAATAATTGTTAGCACCTAACAAAAGATCGATAGAATCAGATGTTTTTTGGTTGAAGCACAGACCCACCCCGGCCTAGTGGCATAAAAAGAATTTTAAGGTGTCGACTATTTTGAGAAGAGGACGGCAATTATTCGGAATGGTTAAATAGTAAATAGTTTTGAGCACCGCTGGGTAAAATGCGCAGCCATTAAAGAAACTATGTTCAAAAATAAAATTCGGTTTTACAGATATCGCTATAAACTTGTTCGAACTCCTCAAGGAATGGATCAGGACTAAGTCACAGAAATTTGTTTATACTTTCTGTAGGTTTTCCCTATGTATACAGTGGTGGAAACTTAAAAATCTTGACGATACTTTTTATTTTATTTACTTCGTACAGTTGGATGCAATTACAGTTAATTTTATATTTCCCATGACCACTTTTAATAGTTCGGAAACTGTAGCGATTATAATCTCATATAACCAGCTTGTATTAAAATACACGGCTCAGAACTCAATTTAATTATAATTCAATGTATTCGATATAATTTCTTGGTTTTACTGCTCCATTTTATGCATATCCTTTTACTGCTTCCCCTTAATGCATATTTATACTACGTTCGTGCGAGATTTTGTGCGAATTGCTTCCAATCAAATGCATCTGTTAGCTTATTTCGATTGAGGATATACGACGTGAATTTAATTTCGTGTGGTTAGGTTGCTGGTGCACAAACAGGTTGCTGCGAATAGGTAAGCATGCTTTCACTTATGAGGTTCGACGATAATGTTTTCACATTTGTGTTGAACTTTCTCAACTCTTATCGTTTTTTCGAAACAATCCAGAATTTCATTTATTGACGTATTTTATATAACGACAAAGCGTATATTTGAACAATGAAATATTATTTTTTAAAGTTTCGAAATTTTCTCAATTGTATGAGCACTTTAATTTCCATTAATGCAATAAATAAACGGAAACGAGATTACATTAGATACACTCATTGTTATGAAAATAAGTTATCAAAGCAAATGTATTTGTTATGGAGTAAAGCTCTCATGTAGAGTAAGGGGAAAAAAATACACTTAAATTCACTCAATATGAGAATATATTTCAATTCTGAAACATTTATTCTAAGAAAATTGTATTTGTGTTCACCCTAATTTGGACTAATTATCAAATCGTCTCGGACGCCAACCACGCGGCCTTTCAGCAGTTGCCGCCAACCCTTGCGGCAACAGTTACAGAGAAATGCTGTATTGAAATGTTGAAATGTCCAGCGTATGTCACGAACGTCTAAAGTCTTTTTGCAGCCCACTAATCGATACGTGACAGTGTGTGTTCACAAATCGATTATGGAGCAAATATACAAATTTCGTCAAATATTTTTATCTTTCGACAGCATAAATCACAACGGCCTATTCGACGCAATGACCGAATTAGGAAGCTTGTCAAAATGGGACCAATTGTGTTACATCATGCTAAAAATTAAGTGATGCAGCAGGCAAATCGATTTCAAGACTACGGTATGAAACATGCACTGGACGTCGATATGGAGGTACATAGATGGTACGGGAGATAAAGAACTGAAAGCGCTATATGACCCAATATATTACGTTCTTAACAACACTCCAAGCAGTCGAATTGTCAATTTGAGACTCGGAAAGTATTCGTGCTTGCCTTATACCAAAACAAAAATCTTTTAATTGCAAAGTATGGTTGCAAAGTATTTAATCTCTTTGTGAAAATTTGGTAAAAATACCTATTCAAATTTTGGGCAGCTAAACGCTTTTTCAGAAATAACCATTTTCTAGCAAATATCACTTTTTGGTATGACAAAACGTAACCCCTAAGTAATATTTTTTTTTGTGATTTTCTGAAATTTATGGCAAAGTTAATGATTTTAATAATGGTGGCTCTAGCTTCTACAGCAACTAATGTACATACAATTGTTCTCTTTCGAGTGAGTGGGACCTACAGTTTAATACTTACTCCGAACGGCAGGATTAAGAAGCTTTTTTTTAGGCAGTTGTACTCATTTTCTATACCCTTACGTGTTGATCTATAAACAACCAAATTAAAAATCCGTTCTATAGAAATATAAGAACAAACCGCAGCATTTTTACTCACAGAATGTCTGCCTATTATCTCTACACAAATGCATTGTTTCAACATAAATCCATATCTTTGACTCTGTTTTGATCAAAGTTAAAGGCAAAATCAAACTATACCAACAATTGCCTACATCGAAGAAAAACCGAATCTACAGACTTTATAAAAACCAGCACGCATACTCACAAAATTAAACCCTTAATTGCTTTTTAACGAATCTGTAAGTTTTATTTCGGGGTAGTATTATACCAAATTTAATTGGCTTCATTATCACCTTCATTTCATAACTAGGTACAAGGCAAAACCATTGTATTCCAGAAGGCGGGATCCTGTTACATAAGCCGCATTAATATCAGAATTACTCACTTTAATTCCACCGCAATTATGACGTAAACGGCACAACCGATATTTCGACAAAAACATTAACTCAGGGCAAAGCTGTGTACACAGTTGCTTGTAGCATAACCGCCCTCGCCAAATTTTCCAGCAGTTGAGCTGCAAAATTTCGTCATAAAATTTTTATTTTTATTTAATTTGTGCCCGGATTTCCTCCTTGAATCTATATTTTTCCCTTTTTCAGCGAGTTTCCGGTCTGGCAAATGAATCGTAAACGGACTCTTAATCGCACCATTACATTTTATGCAAAAACGTAAGAATCCCGGTCTTGGCTGCCCCCACTATTGGCTAATTCAATGCGGCGACGATGTCGGAATTCGCAGTTGCATTACCTACTGACAAGAAAACTCGCGACGGAAATGTTAGCGAAAATACGAGAGCACTTTTCTCAAATGCCAGGCCACGTAGACAACGATGCGGGTGGCAAGTTGAAGTGCAAACTTTTCGATTAACAAATTGAAAATGCCTGAAGCAGATGCTATGTGCCATGTTACCTGGAAGTGCAGAAATATGTACAGTATGGAATAGTGCCAGAATTCAGTCATTTTTTTGGAGACGAAATAAAATTTTCGACTGAGTAGTATTGTGTGAGATTATTTCAAGTGGAAATTCATACTATTTGTCGCACAAGTAGTTCCTTTTGCTAGGTGTTTTATGTAAGGTATAAGACGTTGATCTCAATGTGTGCATTTTTTTTGCGGCTTCTAGCATATTCTTGTATCAAATGCGCTTACGAAGTGCTTTGGTGAATAGTACTTTATTAGATCATCCTTGAAATCTGGAATTCAAATTGAAATGTGTATCTATATACTAGTTAGGTCTTGCATATGATATTTAGGTACATGGATTTTTTGGCTTATATTTAACTGTTACCCTGTGTTGTCCTGAAAAGTACATTGAACTGTAAGAATACATATTTTCCATATACTCGTATATGCATTAACTTTTGAAAATGTTAGTAGGCCGTCATACGTCGTAAATGTTTTAAATTTAGTGTGACTAAATATGTAACATATCAACTTTTTAATGTTAAGGTATTTATTTAATCTTCGATTTAAAGTAACAGTTTGGTGCACTTAATGATCTGGTGTTGTCATTGGCTTTTATATTTTTTGATGATCAGCATGTCGGAAAGTCATATTAAAGAACGTTATTTTAACAGGTTTATTGAATGTCTTGGACTTGGTAAGCGTGTGACAGAAAAGTTGATGCAATTTCACGCACAGTCATTGCTTCCATAGAACTAATGAATGATCAGTTAAAGTCAAGAGTGTGTTTGGGACTCAATGATCAAGACTGTAGGCCTTGATGATTTTGTATAAAGCCACCCTAGTTCTTTGAGAAAGGGCTTCTCAAAGATTCCTTCCTCTCGCACTGAACCTAAAGATATTTCAAATGGTATGTATGGTTTGGTAAACGCCGTGGCATAGTGGGTATGGGCGTCGACATATACGCACAAGACTTTCAATCTATGTTCAAATCCCAGCATATAAAACAAATTTTTCAAATTTGACGGATTGGCCTCTTTTGAGTCACTGGCGATGCTCAAAAGTATAACAGTCTAGAAAAGCTGCTCAATCTATGACCAGACGTCTTCTTTTAAGAGGATATTTCCTCTTTCTGTCCAAAAACAAAATGTCCGATCTTATTGGAAAAAACATGCCCTCTTTTTGAATTTTCTCAATTTAATAAATTTTTTGATCACAAAACCACAACCAAAATGAAAAATCGTTGCTTTATTTGCGAAACAATTTTAAACAATTTTGTAACCTGAAAAAAATAGTAACTTTCTAAATGCACTTATGCACGAAAAATGGGTAGAATATTTAAAAAATATATTTTATTACACAGCACACTTTTCATAATAGCACAATTTGTTTTTTCAATTCCAATTCTAGACTCAAAGGCGAACACGTAAAAACATTTTTTTTGTATAAATGCCCTGCTTGGAATTTTTACGAAAATATTTAAAAAAAAACTAATATAAAAAATAAAATACGGTCAAACGAAAAAAATAATCAGACAATAATTTAAACAGACATATTATTATATAATATTTATTTTCTAATTGAAGTTAGAATTAGCTTAATTTATATTTATAAACATAATGTATAATATACAATATAATTGTAATAAGTTGCGTAGAGCGAATCCCTCGGAGACAGTGCGGACAATTCACAGTCGGCCCCAAGTATCTTCGACTTTGAGTGGAAAAAAGCAACAATTAAGGGTAAGAACCATAAGTTGATGTGAAGCCCAACTAAATTGGTGAGAAAAACTAAATGCATCTAGCAAAAAAAATTGTGCTAGATAGTCTTTTTCGATTAGATACAGTTTCATAAAAAAATAACAAGAAACTAGGAGCACTACTTATCTAAATCGTGCCAATAAATGAGACTGTTTATAATTATCAGCTATCAACACAATGATAGATATTTATCAATTATTTCATTGAATCCGTATGAGTGCTAATAATCGATTTTGTACATACATTTTGGTATAGCTGTTACGAATGGATGAATTAAATTCTCGTTGGAGTAGCACTACTGTCCGGGCTGGGCTTGGGCCTCAATCAAGATATCTCTGCAGGTAGCGTGGATTCCTGCCAGCTTTTTCAAGTGCCGCATTCTAAGCTGGTTACTGTTCCTTTCATAGTATTGTGTACCACGATCTTTCTGGTTGTCCCCTGCTGCGCCGTTCTCCCATTTTGTATCTCACCGCCAATGTGACTGCAATTTAGTTTTTGTACAGCATGTTTAGATTTTCATTGGAATTAAAGAGGTTTGAAATAGGAGCAAAATAGGTTTGAAATAGGAGCAAATATTTGTTTGTTATTTACTGATGATGCAGAAGCATTTTAACAACTTGAACTTTTGTGCTCCGAATTCTACATACACTGCATGCAAGTTTTATTGTTCCCATTCTAAACAAAACCTTTTCACTCATCCTTCATAAAAAATACGAACTCAATATCCAATTTTAGTGTTTCGCTTGTCTGAAAGCCTTTTATGCTTTAAAAATCAAAAGGTATGAACAATGGACGGCGTAACTTTACACTTTCATGCGTTGTTTTCTTATTCTTAATTTTTAGATTCTTCTATAGAATTTCTAACATAAAGTCCCTGGACATAATTTTAGACGCACTATAGATTTTATGCGAAAATGCGAAATCTGTACTTGTTTACGCTCTGTTACCAATACTTTGAAATTATGCATGTATAATGCAACATATTAAAATAAAAAAATATAGAAAATAGCGCCACAAAACAAATTTAATAAGCAAAACTTAGTTTCTGAAAAGTTAAAAGTTAAAAATATTGCGTATAATCAAATAATTATAACAATTCTACAGTGCGTTCAATAATATAGCCAGGCTCTGTACAGTCGAAGATCCACCACGGTACACCCTTTCCCTTGCCTGGCGATACATTTTGTATGATGCCCTTAGGTAACGAACTACTCGTACAAAAGCAACTGTTTTAGCTCTTATCTTGTCATATATGACTCAGACACCAGAAACTCCAATCTTCTCTAGAATAATTCCGCCGGAGCCTTAAATGGATCGTAAGTTTGTAGTTTTGCGCTTCTGTACTAAATCTGCGCTACCGGCCTCAATTATCTGTAAATGTCTACTTTATGCCTACATAGACTACCTACTAAGACTACTTATCGTGAAATCTTGGACACTCTACAGTTTGTGGAAATGTCAACCAACAAGCATTATCTTAAAAGTGAAGGATAAAACTGAAAGTCAAATCTACTAGGATTCATACACGGCATTGATTCTCCTCGAAATATCGAAAAATTGTATCCCAAAGATTTTCATCCTTGATAAATCCACATCCTTGATAAATCCACATCCTTGTGTTAGCATCTTTTTTCCAATTTATCAGCTCTAGTCCCCGTGGAATATTCGTATTCACTTTACCCTTTCGCTGAGAAGAACTCCAATTCAACTGAAATTCAGATATTATTACGAAAAAGAATCATTTCAGATATTCCTACGATTTAGTAAAATAAAGGAAAGCGATTGAAAATTCCCAGGCGTACACAAGCGCGCAAGTGATTGAAAACGAATTACAAAAGGAAATCCGTTTGGAAAATTCAATAAAAAAAACTTATCTCAAAAAACAAACTGAACGTCTTACTTGAACTTTTAGATTTTTCGTATACAAAGTTGATCCCCATGGTTCCGGTAGCTGAGTTCCGGTACCAGTTTATTCAAATCAAAGTCACTTATGGAAGGCCGCTAAAGGCCGTGTTCAATTTGATTTCCAGGAAATATGCTGCACATTAGGAATATGTTTACGTGGGGGGAGAGCCTGACATTTTTAGATAAGTTAGGCTTAGGACATCAACAAGCGTCATGAGAAAATTCAATTTTGATTTATCCAACTCGTAGTGCAAAGTGAGATTATTTAAAAAGATCTTAAAGGAAGTAAAAAGTAAAAACTCTTTGTGATTTTATCCTCTTTTTCCTCAATTTTGCACAGAATATTACACAGAATGCAATCAATTATATTCTGGGACTGCTTTATAAAAAAATAATTGATGCTTAGTGAATTACAACTTAAAAAAATCATTAAATATGATTGATGTTTCACTACAAAAAAAGAAATAAACTCGGTAGAACAAAATAGTTTGTTACATGCAAATTTGTGTGCCGACCAGCAGGGGGTAAGTAGCGCGCTTACTTTAATTAAACTCTATTTTCTGGCGTAATTAATCCACTCACGAATTAACTCTAAATATTTTTTTTAATTAGAAATAATTAAATAACGTGCGTGAATTTCAATCCTTTTAAAATTATTTAACCTTCCGTTTGGCTATTCAATTTGTACAGAGACAATTTTAACTTGGGCACAGACAATTTTAATCGTCACGGCTCTAGCTTGTTCTAGTCACTGACATAAAGAGGGAGTATTACAAGTAAGAAAAGGTTTCTCAAAAGTTCGGCATTCAGAGTTGGAATATGCAACTTTATATTTATAAATATATATATATATTTACTCGTATATCAAAACGAACCACAAGCCTGCGAATAGTTTGGGGACGCTTCTTCATCAAAGAAACTGGTGTTTAGGGGCCTTACGACCGAGCCTAGCAAAACTTTTCCGAACTATTGTTGTTTGGTTGCTCTTCAGCTCTATTTGACACCTGTGAATCCAGCCGAAAAGACTCTTGCGCGACTCTTATTTGTCTTACAGTTGCCTTATATTTTAAGAAAACGGTTTAAAGAAATTCCTTCATCTGAAAAATGTTTTCCAGCTTTACTTGTAAGCTATACCAGGTAAACGTGGATGACCTAAATATGTCTTCTCCGATTGCATAACTATTTTCTGTGTGTGTGTCTGCAGACCATGTTCATGTATTTTCGTAAAGAAAAAAATTATAGTTGTGTACCTTGCTCCAAGCTTTCTTAATTTAAAAGAAAGTACAACCATACAACCAAACATGAACGTTTCTATAACATAAACAGTTCGGAAAAATTAACAGTTTTTTCCGAGTAACAGTCTACTATAGATTAGTTTTTAAGCAAGACGTCTAAATTAGTCTGCTTTTGTACCTCTCATGAATATTTTTTTTTTAAATTTTTGATTTTGTTTTTTTTTTAAATAAAATGAATTGTTATTTTGATATATGCAATGTTTTATTTTAACTAAGTTTCGATGCTTGAAAAAATGAACAATTCGAAAAGATGAAGATTCAACTGTATGTACATACATATATTGTGATTCCGAGGTGGACTCGGTTATAGCTTCTACAACTGAACAACATTTGGTGGCATCAACTTGCTTGATGCTCAATTACTGAACTAACGACATAAGCAGTTATCCTTCAATTCCTTTTCTCACACCAATTCGTCATTAAGGGTAACTAAGGACCTCACACAATGTCAATGTATACACTTATAGCTCCGAGGATTTTTAGAAACCAATAAGAGATATGGTTGGTGAATTAAATGGCCAAAAGATGTGTATAGCGCTCCATATTTTAAGAACCATTGATTTTTGAAAAAATTGAGAAAAAACAATTTGTAAGCACTACTTGGGAGGCTTGAAGTCCTTCCATAAAGATTTTGCAAGTAATATTGAGCAAAAGGAATTCAAAAACTCTTAAAAATCACGTTTTATTTCGTAATATCCAATGTCTAAAATTTAAAAAAAAAGCTTTGCCCACTTTATTCCATCCAAAAGATGGTAAATTTCTTCAAAAAATCCAATTCGAAGATTCAATTTGCCTAACTTCTTTTCTCCAGCATCATTTTGTCTAATCTCAATTCAAACCCAGTCAAAGTAGAAGTGTGTTGATATCCCGAAGCGCATATAATTGTTTGTTAACTTCATTCCGTTGGCATGCTAGCAGCAAAGTTAAAGAAGACAATTAAAAAAACAACAAAAAAGTAATTCCCTTTCAGTTGTCAAGTTTGCCACAACAAAGTTTGTCTGCAAACATTGTTAGCAGTAGAACCAGCAGCAGGACATGTGAATAAAGATTGCTGATGTTGGGAACAGGGTCATGCGAAAAGCAACCAACACTATGAGCTCACAATAAGCAGTGTCTGGTTCCGCACTCTGTTGATGTTCACAGCGTGAAATAAGTTCTTTTAAATGTGCGCCTTTAATTTTAAAAACAGTATCATGAAGTGAGGGTGACTTGGAGAATTGAAACGCTGTCATCTGCGCCACTACCGATTATAATATTGCCTCATATCACTCTTTGTTGCAGATTTGTGACTTTAAGGCCACTAAAGATATTTTTTACTTAAGTGCTAATTTTTACATAAAATATGTACTTGGTTTTGAGTTTTAAATTAATTGTATTTATTTGCTCTATTATATTGTTCAAAAAATGTTTCTTTAAATTAATTTATGTTATTGCTGGCAACAAATTCGTGACTTCTAAAGAAATCTGGAATTGTCTCTCACTTAGTTTGCCTAATTTTAACACCTGCGTTGCTGGGTTTCGCTCAAAATTAATTTGACAAAGGAATCTCAGATAAGAAAAAAGCGATCAAGTGAGAGTTGCACTCGCGCTCCAACGCTTCTATGAAATTAAAAAAAATATAAAAGAAGTATACCCTTATCAGGTTTGGACTACAGTGGAACTCACTTATTACGACGTTGTTTATAACGTACACTGTCCTTTCATTTGATTGCGTTCTTTCGCCGAATATAAGTACTGAAGACTGGCAGCCATGTTATAATAGAGACCATGCACCAGATCGTCAGTAGAATTTCAGAATACGAAAGCATGCCCGATGACTAGAATATCAGCTCTATTCGCCACATCCTCATGCAGGCATATCCCTGTTTAATATCACCTACAAGATCATATTCAGCGTATTGTCTTAAAGTTTGTAGCCCTTTTGCAGCGCACTGATTGGCAAGTACCAGTGTGGTTTCCGGCCCAGTAAATCGACTATAGACCAGATATTCACACTCCGCTAAATCCTGGAAAGAAAATACGACAACATTTATCGCAAGGAACTGTTCGATGCGATGGCCGAATTCAAGATCTCGGGGAAAATAATCCGGTTGTGTCGCGTCACGCTTAGGGATGCAAACGATACATCGATGTTTCGTTAGTAAACATCGATGGTTTGATAGCCGATACATCGACGGCAAAACTGTCAAACATCGACATCGTTCATTCATTTCGTTAAACATTGCCAAGATACATGTATGTTATATATAATATGTGCTTGTAATATTAATGGGGTGTAAAGGAGCTAGAGCTGCGCAATACAATGTAACTTTGTTATATCTTAGCCTCTCCTAGTCTAACTACTCCGAACCTCCAAGTGGTACATCCTGAGCATCGAGTAACCCTCAAGGAGACTGGGTATCCAACTCCTATGGAACTGTGGGTCGGTAGCAAATCGGAAAGGGTTCATGTTTCGGCATGTATTGGCTGGATGCGTAAGCATCTGTGTCAACAGCCAAACTAGCGCCTGTTCACCAAGGGCCTGCGGCTGGTAGCGGTTGTCGGTCTTGGAGCAAGCGACTCGATATATAAACGTGCATGATGGGCTTGCTAGGGAAAGTTTTTTGGGTTGAAACTGGTAAGAATAGTATATTTTGTTGTTTAGGTACAGTACGTCGCAAATACAGCCAACAATTTGTGTGATGGAGAAGATTAATAAAACATCGGAAAACTATCGATGTATCGTTGCCAATACCGATGTTTTTTAACATTGGTTTTTGTCGTCGATCCATCGATGTTTTCAAACATCTATGTTTTTAAGAACGATGTTGCATCCCTAGTCACGCTAGAGAATACGTGTTGCACCATGCAGTACGGTTCTAGAACAACCGAACCATTTGACACCTGCACTGGATTGCGGGAAGGAGATCCGCTTTCGTGTGATTTGTTTCTGGTTTTGGGGAAGGTAGCGCAGCGGGCAGCCGTAAGCACCGAAGGCAAAAAGAGTTAAACAAGATAAAACGCAGTGTCAAAACACATCATCTAGAACAAAACGTCACAATCGACATCTACAATTTTGAGGTAGTTAAAACAAACTCTTTTGCTGAAAGAAGCACAATTATGCTCCACAAAACCCTAATCCCGCCAGTCTTGCTATATGGAACTGAAAGCTGGATAATAAACAGAGAGGCTGATTCTGGGTGCCTGCGAGGTCTGCGAGGAGGGTGAGTGGAGGAGAAGACACCACCGCGAAGATGTATACGTAGTCCGGAAGGCAAGAATTCGTCGAGCGAATGAACACCAATGTTCAAGTCAACAGAGTCTTCGAATCCGATCCTCCTGGATCGATTTTATAGGAGACAAAAAAATGACAGACTGACGAATGAACGGACACAATGAAATTATAAAGATTCCCTTTTTGTGAACGGAATCTCAAAAAGTTAAAATTGGGTAAAATGTTTAAAACTAAGTAATTCGCTACCGTATGTAGTTCATAAAAGATATTGAAATAAATGTTTTTTTATATACAGTTTGGTTACTTGAATTTACATGGGCGCCCCACTTACTTGTGCACGAAATCGAAATTGCATGCATATGTACGACTATCTCCAATTAAGAAAACGCAATACATTCGAAAGGGGGATGGCAGGTGCTAGACTTTTACAGCAGAAAAGTCAGTAATTGCAATACTGCAAGAACAGTTGGTTGAAATTCCTAAAACTCGTCGATGTACCTACATATACCGGTAGTTTTCAATTGGCTGAATCATTCCCATTTTCAGAAAATGCTTAGAGGGCAGCTATAACACGCATCCAATACATACAGTGGTGTGCCAAATGATTTTCCTTTTAAATTAATTAAAGGCGGGTTTTATTTACTGTGTGTCGAACTTTTTCAATAAAACAGTATAAACTCACTTTAACTCAAAATTTTATTGATACCTAATTTAAGTGAGAAAATCATTTTTTCAGCTGTTACCTGGCATCTGTAAGAATATCAAACGCAAATAATATTCACAGCGATATGCAACAAGGTATAAAATAAAAAATGATTTAGGGACATTTCTACCTCTCCTGGTCTAGCGTTTTTGAACTATTTGGTAAAAAGCATTTCATCAATCCCAAAAACACGTAAAGAGTTATAAAGACTTTACAGAATACTTTGGATTTACCTCATCAAATTTCCGAAGCAATCTGCGACGTTCTATTTGTCCTTTTTTTCTGCTCAAAGCAACGCATTTAATATAAACTTTGATATTTTTAAGCTTTAGCTTATTTATTTATATTCTTTTTATTAAGAAATTTGACCATAATTTCGCAAGCCACTGTATGTGTCCATGTTACTGCTCTTCTTTCGAAATTCCTTCAAACATGTTCAAAAACAAGTTCATAAGGTATGGACGAAACCATTCAGACCGAAGTGAATTTTTGTTTTAGACGTTTGTAAGCGGCGATTAAAAACTTTCGAAACGAGAGGTGAAATCACTAGGCAGAAGCCGTGTTTCACCCGATTCACGCAAACGAGGGATTGTTTGCTGCGTCTACATCCGAATCAAGTCTCGTAACTGTCAGTAAGGTAGACAATTGAATTTTTTTCACGTACGTACGTAAGTCGAAGTGGTATCGAACGAAGGGGAATAGATGCAAACATGTTTCCCTCTGCAAAAAAAAAATTCTTGGAAAAAGTGACGATGCAATCGTTCCCCAAAGCGAAGGGACCCTTCAGAAATACCGAAATACGTACATATGTATCCTTGTATGTACACATATCCCAAAGGAAGTACATGGGAAAGCAGATGACTTCAGTGTATGAACGTTTATGTAAAGTGATAAAAACGATTCATACGTGCTGTTGAAATAGACAACAACCCAACCTGTGTGTAGTCAGTCACAATGAGGGCAAAAAAATATTCTTTAAGAGATAGTTTGAGGCGTTGGTTTGGTGTTGAATAAAATATGTATACGGAGAGAGAAAAAAAATAATTTAAGAACTTCAAACTTTTATGAAAGAATGCAAAGGGGGATGGGGGGAGTCAAATCAAAATAATAAATTTTCATCGCTTACTTGACGAGTAAACAATTTCGTTAGTTTTCTTGATCCCACTTGCCTTTGTATACACTATTGCACCTATTGCATATCTGTACATCAACCGCAGCCGTCTCTTACTGATTCCTGTACTTCCACACTCAAGCCTCTCAAGATTTAGAAAAAAAAAAAAAAAAAGGATTTTATTTATCGAGTTCATTTGTGATCATCTAAGCATCAAACGAACCACAAGTTTTTCAAAAAAAAAAAAATATCACAATCTCCAATATTTCCACACCCATGTAATTGTCGCCATCAAACTCGTTGTATTACTGCTTAAGGCTTATGAAACTACATTGAGTGCTGGTCTCAATTAAATAAAATATTTATTACATCACAGATTACGTAAACGTGTGGGAAATAATGAACTCCTTGTAATTCTTTTGTTAAATCTATTGTTGTGGGGCGTAGAGTGCGGTATTGCTGACGCGTCGTCAATTACGTGTCGTTAATTCAAAGCACAGGACAAACTGGGGTCACGGCATGCCAACAATAGCTCAATCAATGATTATAACAATACAAAGCTATTAGGAAATTAAGAGATTTCAAATACACCTTTAATGTTGGAAACAAAAGCCGAAACTAATTTTATTTTAAAATTCTATTCAAAATCTTTTCTTTTTTTATCTCCTTCTGTTAATCGTTTTGTTATTGAATAACAGATGTGCAAATATCTTTCAAATCCAAGACAATTTTTTTAGAGAAATTAGCAGGACCACACCTCAATTGAAGCAGAGGAAGTAAACAATTTTTAGGGTTCCGTCAACAGAAACCAAAGTCACATTTTAAACTTTCTGCCACAGTTACAAATTTATAAACCTACCTACACAGTTGGGCTGTATTTTGAAATTAGGCGCAGTCCATCAAGAGACATGACATGACAAATAAACCGGATTTTCCATTTTCAAAGGGGATTTAGATCCCCGTTCGAGAAATACTAAGCTCCTCTGATTCCATCTGGATAAATGGTAGAGCACTGCTCCACTGCCAGGTAAGCCGACTTACTGGTCTTCGGACGCCACAGAAATGCCGGTATTAATCGAAATTACATATATAGGTATCTTTTTTTTATACATATTATTACATACGAGTGTATAGGCTTAGTTTTTTAAATGTAGTTGCATTTGGCTGCCAATCTTCACTCAAACACAGTGTCTGTAAGTAACGTCTCTTAACAAACGATCGTGACTCGAAACTGTAAACTTCCATTAAATTTAACACATAAATACACACAAAATTGTAGCATAGAGTTTACTTTAGTTCTTTTATAAAGTCGACTAACACTCATGGAGCATTTTTGGTTTTTACATTATTATCTAAGCCCCCCACACGTAAAAGTTGAAGAGATCTACTTTTCAGACTATGAGAAAAGCTCTCATAAAAAGAAAGACGTTTATGTTACTTGTAAGATCACGTCGAACTCCGAGTGCCGCTAAGAGCCTAATATAAATTGGCGCACCATGTGGTTAATGGTAAAAGAAAGTATTTTTACAAGTATGATGCGAACAAACTATATGGGAAATTCATAATTGAATTTAGATGTGAACTTGTCCGATTAAAACGCAGTAACTACTCGCCCAAAAGGTTTAAGAAAATAGGAAAATAGGATATAAGATACATCTGCAATAAGGTAAAGGGCGAAGGAAGATAAATATAAAACGAATATTTACTTGGTGGCAACTTTTAAACTATTCCGCAGACAAGGTTTCCTGTAAGCTTCTATGGGATGAACGTAGCACATGGTGATCATGTATTCTTAACAAAAAAAATAATACAAAAACAATAAAAAAAAGATAAATCGACAAGCAAAAAAAAGTATTCGACATTTTTGCAAATAATGTCAAAATCATTTTTTTTTAAATTTAATATTTTATTGTTCCTCATTATCATGACTTCTCTTAAGCGGTTTTGCATGGATTTTAACAATGTTCCGATGCACCCAAGCTTAATATTTAACTATTCGTCTTGCAGAGCTACTTTCAGTTGGTCCTTGTGTCTAAAACTATGTTTTCGCAACTTCAACTACAAATAGTTCCAAATTCTCTATGGGGTCTGGTGATTATGCATGAGTTTTGAGGACATTAGGGCAACTGTATAAGAACCAAACCCTTGCATTAGGCGCCGTATGTTTGGGGTAAAAAAATGCTTGACTTTGTAAAAGTGAAGCACTCCCCCAGACACCATTTAACTCGCACTGCCGCAGCTGCCGTGTGGAAACTAAGCCAAAAACCCACGAGCACTTTCTCTGTGCAAATGTCCGGTTCTAGCTAAAGTCAGACAACGCACTATGGGCAAAGCCTTCTTTAACACCCCTAATAACCTCTCAGAAGCAAATATTCATAGACTGCTAGCCTTCATAAATTCCACAAAGTGGTTAAAAAAAAAATAAATAAAATTAGGCTAATCTGAGTGAATACACACTCCTTTTCACCCCCTTCTCACAAATTAGGTATCCCATAGGATGTGGTATCACAACGGCGCTTTCATGGCGCTAATTGCGTGCGATAAACAAGATCTGTATGTCCTCCGCCACTTTTACTCGTACCTACAACTTTTTAATTTTATCAATAAAATAATTTTGATCCACATTCCCACAAACAAACGCTATGTTTCATATGCATGAGGCAGCCATATGTACGAGTACATCAACATACATGGTAAATTAGAACCTAATAAATAAACGAATACTTTTTTTTTAACCTGTACAAATAATTTTACTTATGTGATGCAAAAAACAATTACGAAATGATAATTACTGTCTTATTGGAAAAAAATTCAAGTTAAGTATTGATAACAGTTTTAACACATACACGCTTACGACTCTGGGATTGTACAAAACGAAGTAACAGAAAAAATAAGATTTTTAGAAACGTCTTCAACGCACTTTAGTGAATGAAAAAAGACGATGTTATTTTTATATTGGAATTATAACAGGTATATACATATATTGGATATTGGAATTATAACAGTACAAGATTAAATTAAGATCTTTTAGGTGTAAGTATACATACATTTCGAAATTAACGGATTCTATATTCTATATGAATTGAAGCAAAGGATGCTGGAGAATTTTCTCTGGCACTAGACGTTCAGTCTAGGTTTCAATCGCAGCACCGATAAGAAATTCTAAATTTCACGACTCCATCTCTTTCGAGCCACTAAAAATGCCAAACAGTATAACAGTCAAGAAAAAAATTCGCAATGTTGCCGTTCGGGGTCACCATTAAAGTGTTAAGCCCCACCACTCATAAGAGTACAAAATCGAGCACAACACGTTTATTTGCATAGAAGCTAGTCCCAAAGTGACATAAACATCATTCAATGGCATTCGTTACGTTAACTTTAAGGTCATAAATTGTTTGCATTATGTTCGCATAGATCTGTGATTTAAGATAGCTCAAATGGAGAAAGTCTGAAAGTGTTAGATCGCCTTATATCGGTGGTCGGTTTACGTTGTCGTCGCTGAGTGGCACGTCGCGCAGTCTTTTGTGACTTCAAGTTATCGGTATCCATATCATCCAGTTTAGACCACAATGTTATCTTATTATAAGTTATTTTTGGGTAAAGTACGAACCGATGATACCGCCAGACCAAAATCTTCAAACTTTCCCGCACGACATTATCCCGACATCCCGTATTCAGCAGACATTGCATTGCCTTATCGTACAGGTGTTTCCTAATTATTCATCGAAGCTATTGGCTCGAATTTGACCACCATGTTGTGGCGTGTATAAAATTTGTCAATGTCCGAAGCCGTTGTCAAAAAGAAGGGCTAATTTTGAAAATAATATTTGGTGATTTGTAACCTTTGTTAAGACTTACAACCTTTCATGGTGACTTGCCATTCACTACTTACCAATTTGATAGGTATGGTTTTAACAACAAGGTCGTTATAAACAAACGAATTTCGAGTGTCCCTATTGAAAAGAAAGAGTCATGTCGAAAGGCAATTAGAAAATGTTAGCTCAGACCTATTAGACCTCGTACCAGTGAGGAGTCTGGGTATTTGTTAAGTTAGATACATTTTTTGTCCACTAGTATGCAAGGTTAAAAATATAAAGAAAAATATTCGTACGTGCATGAGACTACTCCATCTATCGTGTTGTAAATCAAACATATGTAGTATATGTATGGATTTGGAATATAAATCAATTCAACCTGCAAATGCAGTTGTCCACTGATTCTTTCCATTTCAATGAATAATAACAGCATACCCAGAGGTTCCACATAAGCTTACCATCTGTCTAATGCATTCAACCATAACGGTCAGAGAACACATTCCCTACTCATATTGTGTTTTGAAAATCACTCGCTTAGTGCCAACATATCCAATTCAACCAAATTTGTTGACGGTAAACTCTGGTATGAAAATATTTCAAAAGCTTAGCCAAAATCGGACAATAAATTAAATTAATTGCACAATTTCTCCTTCTATAGTGGAATATTTTCAATTTACGCTTAACATTGATAAAATTGCTATTAACCAATACACAATACAACCAATTGATGGTAAACAAACGGCATCCTTCACTCTTCCGCTTGCATTTTGAGTGGACATTGCGCATTCCAACCGCATTTCGCAGTAGCGACATTCAATCCGGAAGTCGCTACCACCAGTACGTGCACTCAAATTAAATTATTCCGATGTTCCGGATTCATTGATGCACAAAATTGAGTGATGTACACCCGTGACCGCATTGAAGCACTCCAACGTCATTGAGTCCGGTTACCAGCTTGATTCAATAGAGATATTCGTTGAAGACCCACAATTCATCCTCGTTACACATCTATACTCGTATAGATACGACAATACATTTTCCAATCCATAAATTAAAAAAAAAAAAAGAAAAACAATTCAGGTCGTATCGAGGCACACGTGGAATTTGAATATAGTCGAGTGCGCCATCAATCAGATCAATTTTAAATGTTCAGTAGCATTACGTGTCTACTGTGAAGTACAGCCACAATGAAGATAGAATTAGTGACCATTTTCACTTTTCTATTGTTCCTGCATTATCAGTTTAAGTGACGCCAATTTTGCTGGATCATCTGTGGGGCACTTGAAATTTATTCTGCATTAGGGTTTAAAATTGATATGAGTCTTGGTTTGGTTATGAGTAACTATGCATAGTAGATGACCTATTTAAATTCTTGTGTTTGGAATGCACCCATGAAATTCTATATGAACACAAGTACTTGCGGGTAGAATGAACGCATTAAACTCATTCCTTGCATGTAATCCTTGCGAGGAATTCCGTTGAAATTGGATGAAGTAAATCATGCCATTTATAGTACTTGATGAGACTTTTGCTGATCCAACATACAATTTTTGAGATCACTTTCAACTTGTGTCCAATATGCGAACCATTCGTTATTTCGTTCATTGTCTTATTGGCTCAAGAATGATTGTTCGATAGTTACCTTAAGCATTAGACCCATAGCCACCTAACTAGACTAATCGTAGTACCGTGTTGAACACATCCTCCACCCCACAGAATACAAGAACATCAATTGGGCACCGTAATCAAGAATTGAATATTTTAAGAAGCTCTGTACAGCATATCTCAAAAGACTTTCATCTTTAAGAATACACACGGATCTCACTAGGTGCAAAGAACTGAAGCACCTAGGAACATTAAAAACTTACACGTTCAAACGTGTGTTTGGAAATTCTAAGGGACTTAAACCTTGTGTATTGTACTGGCAATGGGTAGGGATGAGGGAGTAGAGTTAGATGTCTACTCTAGGGATATATACTTTAGTATATCCCTCTTCCGGGACATTGTAGCGTATTCCAGGTTACAATTTTTGCGTCGGTTCCAGAACAACGTGATATCCAAGAAGGACATCGCCATCTATTCAGACAGCCAAGCAGTTATCAAATACCTGAGATCAGTCACTTTTTACTCTAAGACCTCCCTGAGTTGCCGTATATCTCTTGACGAAATGGCGGAGCAGTTTAACATTCACCTTATGTGGGGGCCGGGACACAGTGACTTTCCAGGGAAATGTGAAGCCGACGAACTCGCCAGGCGTGGAACGCTCTCTATAATTTTACCTGGTGGAAACTTATTTGAAAATTACATACATTTAGAACCACAAATTTAAGATGGTCAGAAGGCACTACGTGCCATATCACTAAACAAATATGGCCAGAAATCAACTTATAACGTTCGCTCCATCTTATTAGAATGACCGGTATCTTTAAGGACTCTCATTGGTGTTATCACAGGACATTGTGTCATTGGAACACGCTTCAAGAATGGGGCAACGACTTATGCAAAATCTGCAGTGACGCAGAAGATGAGAAGCAAAAGCATAGCGCGTCACCGCTGCACTTGTAGCGCTCTCTTCTCCCGGTGGAAAAAATACTCTACCTCTTCAACGACCTGAGTGAGCTGGATAACGGCACCAGTAAAGTGAAACGCTTCGTAACGAGCACCAAATGGTTTGATTAGTAGGAAATACCCGATCCTGTACCTTACGTATGACCTATCTTTTAAATGGCTGCCACGGATTCGCTAGCAGTGCTTCAAACCGTCGGCCCAATATTTGATGACTCGGTCGCCTTAAATGTTGACCTCGAGTTCGTCCACAGTGTTACATAGGCTAAGTACTTGATGTATCCCCAAAGAAAATAATCGAGGGGTCTCAAGCCGCAGGATCGCAGCGGTCTATTGATCAACGCTCGCAGTGTGATGTCCCATTCGCCACGCTAGTGTTTCGTCGCTTGTATGGCATGTAGTGCCGTCTTGTTGGAACCACAGTTCGGATATGTCGATGTTGGCGAGCTCTGGGCGCAGAAAGTCGGTTAACATTGACTGCAACGGTGTCTCCTTCCACACTTCAACAGAAATAAGGTCCGATGATACCGCCATGCCATAAACCGCACCAAACAGTCAATTTTCGTTGATGCATTGTTGCTTGGTCGAACACTTGTGGATTGTGTACGCTCCTATAACGGAAATGTTAATTCTTGACATATTCGAAGCGCCAAAAGTGGGCATCGGGAAGATGATATTTTGGCCAAAATGCAGATCTCTGGCTCACATTTATTCCTCTTTAGGCGCTACAGACCGAGTCTGGGTCTCACCCAACATGCCTCTCCAGCTGCCACGATCTCTCGTCAGCTGTCCCCAGTTTCGCACACCAAGCCGGTCGAGGTCCCCCTCGACTTGCTTGCGCCACCATGTACGCGGACGGCCTCTGTTGAGTAGTCCCACAGGCTCAGAGTCGAAGATTCACATTTGCAGAACTCACAGCGATGTCTATGATCACCCGGTTTTGATTCCTGAGTCAGCACAAACTTATGCGGACTTAGTTCCAAATCGTATCGCAAAATAAACCGATTTGATCCTCTGGCACTGCCCAATCCAACTGATCGAGGGCGAATCGACATTTCTTGGTCTTCTTCGATACTGGCTGCTGCAACGGCTATGTTTTCTTCATTTCTCACCAATCTCTGTCTGTTTGTTGGCTTCCGAAAGAGTGTACTCATGCTCAAACTTTTCCACTATGCGACGAATTGCCTGCTCAGTGAAGCCATGATGGTGACCGACCTCACGACGAAATTCACGTGACGTACAGAAGCCAGAATTTGGATAAAATGTTTTTTTATAATTTACGTATATTTGGCAAGGGTGAGACGATGCATAATGAAATGCGATGCATATTTTGACAGCTGAGTGTCATTTCTAACCCTGACAACTGCTGACATAACAATTTCTCTCTGGTAACCCTTTATTTTAGTAAGAATGGTATAAAATTGTATTAATTAAATTCAAATTTCATGATTGATTTTGAGAGTACATTGCCGCCTTCAATAACTTTTGTTATAACTCAGTAGATAAATAAAAGAAGCTTCTGTTTGCGAATGTAATCTGCTCGCGTAAGTGCGAAATCTTTACCGTATGCTGCATTCTTGGCATGTACTACATGTATTCATATTTTCATTCATTATTCCCATTTCAAGTAAAACTAATCGTACATACATACCTTGCTGTGCATATGCGTAACAAGTCATCTGCACAGTAAGTTTCAATATTTACAATACCATGAAAATATCTTCTTTAAAGTAAAAGCCAAGGACACAATTTTCTCTTTGGCGTAAAACTTCCACAGTTATGGTTGGCAGACATCATCATTTCAGTTGCCACTTCCACTTCGACTTCCTCATTTCGTTAAAAGTTGTGTTGCAAAAGTATCAAAGAAAGCAATTTCACTTATCTGAAAATTGGAAGAATGGGAAAAATGGCAAAAATAAGGAATTCGGCACCGTTGGTCCATATGGCCTTCTTTTGATTCCGCGTTGGTCCTGCAATGAAAATGCGGGTGTTCTTGCACACTTGTATTTACCAACTTACATTCATATATGTGTACATTTGTGTTTGTATAACCATGTGTATTCTTTCAGTTGCTCTTCGTTTTTGGTCTTCGATGCAGTATATTGCAATTATAAACTTCAGTTTCCTCTACACTGACCGTAGTAACGAGAAATCTTTTGACAACCAGCCAAACGAAGTTCTCTACAATGACAAACCTTCAGCGAAAGACTTACTTTTACTCCTGTCTTGGCCAAGTCGAATAATAAAGTAAATGCAGCGCCCTTTGACAACTAGCCAAGTCATTGAATTTATTTGAAACTGTTTAATGCATGCTCGACCTTCAGAAGTGTTGCGTCGTCTGAACTCTCATTGTTTGAATTTGTGCTGGCTTTACCGAGGTAGTTAAGCGTGTTCTTTGTGTTTTTGAAAACGATACTTGAAAGATTTAATTATTCAAGGTTATGAGACAAATTTAACACATTTCAAAAACGTTTGCATGTCTTTGATGGCATGAATAAATAAATTTAAAAAAAATCATCGGTAACTTGTTGATACTTTAATGACACTACATTTTCCCCTTTTGCATTAAGAACGTAGGTGTATTGAGTTATATAATTAATAATATCTGCCTTGATATCTTTGTCGTTTGTGGGCTATTGCCTCACAGCATCCCAGTACGTATTCTGGAATTTAATTAGATTCTCAACAGAATCTGCAGAGACTTCCTTCTGATAGCCCTTGTTTCCTTAGGTGCTCCCTGTATCTGCATTGGCCTGTTAAGAACCATGTTAGGATACAAAGTTTTTTCTTGCTCATTTTAATCTATGCTCTAAACCTTTTTCGGTTATACTGACCCAAATGTTTCTTAGCCTGATTAATGCCATGAGCTTGTTGTCTCCAGTTGTCTGTGCAGGACATGGTCTCCTACAGCGCAGAAAAGTTCGTGGCCTATGAAGGATTTTGATGCTTCTTTCCTTGCCAGGGAGTCGGCCCTTTCATTGCCACCTATCCCATAGAGTTTTACTTTTTTTCTCCTACTCAGCTCGTTATGCTTCTGTAGGCATTCTCACACGAGCTTGGATTTGATGATGTAGGAGTCTAGTGCCATAATAGAAGCTCGTCTGTCTGACATTATTGCAATGTCGTGGTTGGTATAGTTAATATCAAGATTGATTCGAACGCATCTGTCTATGGCATAGATTTCTGCTTAAAAGATGCTGGAGCGTTTGCTCATGGCTTCGAAATACTGTCCCAGTTCATTCATCAGTTCTTGATCCGTCCGTTGGGATGTCCCCAACTGCGTACACCAAGTTGGTTAAGTTCCTTCTTCACTTGTGTGCACCACCAGGAACTCTGTTGCGTTGTGTCGCTGGCTAAGAGTGTTCTATGCGCCGTTTGGCCCTTTGACTAGAATGTATGAACTTGACATAAGTTATATGTGTTTTCAATAAAATCAAACATACTCGTATGTGACCACATATGTTGATCTACTGAAAGAGAACTTTGGGTAACCGTGTCACCATCAGAAATGGTCAGTCAGATTTTATTTTATGGGGCTATGTTAAGTCCATAATGTCCATATACCAACAATCCAAAGAAGTTGGAGAAGCTCAATAACAATATCGAACGAAATGGTCAAAATATTCAGAAATGTTTACGATTTCATCATGTATCGTTTCACCCTTGATGAACGTGCAAAAATTATAAAAAAAATGTTATCCAAATTCTGACTCACTTGAAAATACGCAACGTGAGTTTCGTCGTGAGGTCGGTCGTCGTCATGGCCAATTTGTTGCAAATCGTCTTTTGGAAGCCACCAACCAAACAGAGACTGGTATGAATTGTAGCGGCCAGATATCGAAGAGATATGTCGATTCGTCGCAGATCAACATCGCCGGGCTTATTTTGTGGTTGGGTTTGAGCTACTTCCGTATAAGATTGTGCCGAAGCAAGAATTGAAGTCGGACGATAGATAGACGATAGACAAGGCCGTGAGTTTGCTGATTGAGCGCAGGAAATGTGGTGATCCGGAATTTAGCTGAACAAGGCCAATTTTTGACTCAGCGGCTACATCAACAAGCAAAATTATCGTTATTGGAGCGAACACAATCTACAAGCGTTTGACCAAGCTTCATTGCAACCACAAAGATTGACTGGTTGGTGCAGGTAATGGCATGGCGGTATCATCGGACCATATTTCTTTCGAAATTAAAAAGAAGACACTGTTACCGTCAACGGTATGAGGTATATAGTGATGTTAACAGACTTTCTGTGGCCAGAGCTCGACGAGAAATTTTAAGCTGTGGTTCCAACAATTTGGAGCTACATGCCGTACAAGTGCTGCAACGCTTTAAGTTCAGGGAGATAAATTTGGCGACTGGAACATTTCACTGCAAGCGATCATGCGACTTGACACTACTCGATAATTTTCTTTGAGACTATGTCAAGTCCTAAGTCTACGCTCGAGGCCAGCATTCGAAGCGGTATGGTCGGAATATCGCCGCATGTAGGAGTATTAAACCGAGTTATCAAAAATTGGACTGATATCTTGAAGCACTTCCAGCGAAGCCGAGGCGGCTATTCCATTTCCAATATGTTAGAATGAATATAGCATAACAAAAAGGCCAGAATCAATTTTATATCTCCCACCGTTGTTGTTTTATTTAAATTTATTTTCCTATCGTTCTTACCTAGTCAAACTGTATCACATCTGGATGAGCTTTCAGGCCAATATCTCGATTATTCTGTGTTGTAAAGCCGTTATTATGAGCCTTGAACATGAATCTGAAATAACAGACTTGTCAGAATAGAAAGTCTTTTTTCGAAAGCAAATTTTAACAAATACCTGCATTCTAAATGAATGAACACACCAACATCTGAAGGTTATACATATATTAGCGAACTATGAGAAAAACAAAAACCTTGCAGAAAGTGCGCGATAATAACTGTTCAATACATAATTTTACACTTGAAACAATTTTGGGAAAGAAAATTCCTTAAATAAACTCTTAGATAATCCATGGCCTTTGACTTACACAACCCAGTTGAAGATCTAAATCTTTTTCCTTTACCAACAAATCTAAGGCGAATGTCATTAAAATGGAGCAGAGAAGCATATTACGGAGGAATGAAAAATCGTCAAAAGGAACTCAAAGCAGTACTTTAATGGGAATATTAATAAAGGTTTGCTTTGTACACGCTTAAAGCATGACATTGAATTTATGGACATGTCGTATTAAAAATGTTATTGCGTGCTTTGGTTTCGATAACTTCGGCGTATCTCTCATATAAATCTGTCTTTTCCGCAATAAGGAACTGCTCCTATGTCTGGCGCCAACACTCCATAAATTCTGTTTCCTTTCAGGGTTTATCGTTTAAAGGTTGCTGACTTCGGAAAGTTAACATCACCGACCATATTTGGATTCGTTTCAGTTTTTCATTCGTACTTCTTATAAAATTGCAATAAAAATACTCGAACTACGGAAATTTGTGTCTTGAAATGTAGTGCTGTAGTTTGAATCAATAAAAATGCCGGAAAGATAAGAATTTAAATGTTAGCTGGCTCAAATAGTTATCACATTTGAAACAACTCCACTTTGGTTTACTTAATCATATTTATGGTTTTACTTGTATCACTGAAAAAAAATTACTGAGTCGTATACGTAATATTTTTTGCTGTGTTTATATAAGCGTCTGAAACCCACCGACCAGATATTTGCATTACAGTAGAATTCAGAAATGACTCAGAAGCTTCTGATCGATACCCACCATTTCTTTATCTACTTTAAGGCCGCAGATGACTTGTAGAGGGGAACTTCATATACAGCGCATTATCTAGTGTACACAGCCACATTTAATTTCAAAAAGGATTTAGACAAGGTAATCTGCGCAGTTGCTCGTATTCGCCGAAAGACACTTCATCAAGAAGGAAGGCTGAGGGAAAACCAGAGCATACACTGTCTACGAAAAAAAATCGTACAGAACAAAACGTCACTATGGACTTCTTCAACTTTAAGGTAATAAAAGATTTTGCCTTTCCATGTTTCGCAGTTAAATAGCGAAATAAAAGGAACGATCACTCTTGTCATCCTCAATATCTGTGGGCTTGGCAGGCAAATAAGGTCCCATGTCGCAAAACCAAAAAAGTTATCTTCTTTTAAGATCTTATTTATCCTGGTATTGCTCTATGGTGCAGAAGCAAGGATGAGGTTTGTAAGGAATGTTCGTCGTTCTTGAGAAAAAAATATATAGGCTGTAAACTACAGCGATATTTACTTGGTTAGACTTACAGACTTCGCTATCTGTGCGGCATACAGCTGAAAGAAAACCTTACTTAGTTAATTGTGCGTAATCTGAAGTACCTTGTTAATGAACGGACTAAATGGAGTAGGGTACTATTTGAGGTTCACTCCGGTATGTAACGCGACTTAAAGAAGAAGACGGGCAAGTGAAACAATTGCATTCATCGTGGAGGTTAGTTAGATATGACTATAATTAATATATTAACATACTTTCCACCCGTGCGTGTGGGAATGTCCTCACTAGACTTTTAGTCTATGTTCAAATCACAGTAGAGACAACATTTTTTTAAAGAAGACAAATTGTTCACGGCTCCTTCTCTTTCGCGTCACTGACGATGCTCAAAAGGTATATTTGTCTAGAAGAAGCTTCTCAATCTTACCGTTTGGAGTCGGCAATTTACTGTAAGCCCCATCGTTCCAGCATATTCCAGCACTTGGAAAAACTTGATTGGCTTTGGTTGACCCAGGTAGTTTTAAGTTAGGTTCGATAGAGGCTTAGCTCCCAATTAGGTGGAATAGCTAAGAGTTGGCTTATTAAAGATGGTTTATTTCCTCAAACATTCTTATAGTCTCTTTTGCAGCATAAGGCCTTTTTAAGGTTCCGTCTACAAAAACGGAACCTTTATAATTTCGGTGTGTCCGTCCGTCCGTCCGTCCGTCCGTCGTGTCTGTCACACTTTTTTATCTCCGAAGTTTATGAAGATATCGGCATGAAATTTTGGAATTAGGTACTTCAGACCTAGATGTCAATTCCTATGCAGCGATTTTAAAAAGTGGGGCCATTTGGGGGTGGCTCCAGTACAGGTGAAGTTGACATTAATTTTGAAAAATTGTCGCACCCCATCGATATATATATCAATCGACAGATCTTTCGAAATGAGGTGGAGGTTTCTTTCAACACTTTTTTATCAAAAGTACCGTTTGGAAAATATGGAGCTCCAAAGATTTTCTCCCCCTGCCATTTCTAAACCAAAGTGTTTAAAAATCTGAAAAAATCACAAAAACTTGGCTTCATTGAGTACTTTCATTTAAAACCATTTCGAGTACTCTGGCCCTAATGGTTTTGGAGATATTGGCCAAAAACGGTCAATCATCGATATGCGAATTTTGAAGATCTGAAAACGCAGTTTTGAAGACATCAATGTAAGCATTAAGAAATGATTCATTTCAAAATATCGATTTATGTTGAAATTTTGAAATATCTAAGATTTAAAACAAGAAAAAATTTTCATTTTCACACATAATTTCATGCTGTGTTCGGCCACTCTATTCGTTGATGAGCGTTATCTTTTCGATCTCACCCCTAAATGCCCAACAGAAATGAACACACACATACCGCAGGCATGAGCAGTGATTAGATAGGTATGTATGTATGTATGATGGAAGGGTTTTTCTGTGTTGGATAAACTTGGATAGAGATATAGGTATATGTAGGGATGAACATTTGTTTGTTTGGATGTAAGAATTTGTGAATAAATGGTTGATTTGAGTTGAAGTTAGAAGAAAATTCAACTGAAATAGTCTTGAAACGTCGTTTGATATTCAGAAATCATCCATCAATATTATGCGACGGAACCTTCCCCGTGCGAGTACAACTCGCACTTGCCCGGTTTTTTTCATTTTCTTTCTGTCTACCATTTGTCTGTCCTATCATTTTGTTTGTCCGTTCGTGGTCTGTCAGGATATAAGACGCCCTTTTACTCATATCTCTACTTCAATTATTTTCTTCTCTTAACTACCTAAATATACAAGATTTTTGTATGCAGTTGGGTGGTATGCGTGTGATGATGCAACAGCATGCGTGCTACGGTTCTACTCACCGACACTGAAGCTGCCGAACAATGACTTTGATTGATAAATTTAGAAATATATTCAATAATAATAATACCCTGGCCTTATTTTACATCAGCTGAATTATCTAGTCCAACAGTTCGGTGATTCTAGTTCAAATTAAAGTTGGATTTTATTGAATTTTCACAACAGTACTACCTATTGAATTGATTCTTTTCTGCATTGCAAACAAAATCTTAAGTGATCTCAAAATATAAGTTGTCGATGATAACTTCTAGTCGATTTGTGTCACAAGGTTTGTTTCTTCGTTCTAGCAACTGGATGCTGTAGAAGCTGTGCGCAAGTCCAACACGAAATGTAGCGCCACACAAGGATAGAAAGGGCAATATCAACGACATGGACGTGAATGAAATAAAGCCATCCAATTTCTGCTCCCGATTTTACATTCTTGTTTCAATCATATACATTCGTCAGACCGGGCTATCATCCGAGACTGAACATTTTTAGTTTGAGGTTTACCATTTTGCAATATAGACTGTTTAACAGTCGTTGTTGTAATGTTGTAAAAACTTACTGCAAAAGTCGATTTACAGAAAAAATGAGGCTGCAGTGAAAATGTTGAAGAAGGTTCAAATCTATTGACTTCACGGCGAGGACAGCATTTGAACTAACTTACGGAGCATTATCGCGTATTTTGCATTTGGATTTGCATCTGCACACTTATTAAATTCTACTCACACAAAAATTAAAGTCAGCTGAGCACGAAATGCAGAGAATATACACCGAATGAGTGATTGAACATCAACAAGACGGTGCTATATCTCACGCATCACGACCCGTTTTGGCTTTAATTAATTAGCGTTCTGTTGATGTGAACCGGCAACCGAGATCATGTGATTTGTCGCCGTTTGATTTCTTTCTTTTTTTGTGAGGCTATGCACACAATCTGAAAACAGATATTCATCAGGGTATGGTCGAGTTATTGCCCCATATTTATTAAAAAGTCATCGAAATTTACCTTGTTAGAATTAAGACATGGATTGAAATAAATATCTTATCGAAATCTTAATCACAATGGTTTTTATCAAAATTTCCTTTCTGAAATTGGTAACTCTGTATTTTTATTATTCAAAGAAACACTGAATTTATTCATTAAATACGACAGTATGAATACAATTTGCAAATAATACAAAATGCTATCTAGAGACAATAGTTTCTCACAATATGAAGCGAACGTTGGCAGCCACATTTGAAAAAAAAAATGATACTTCATCGTTTTGCTCCTTCATAGCCTTGAGTGTAAGGTAATATATTTCATTTTCCTCTCTGGCTTCACACCCATTATTCTGTTTTAATAATCACTTAAACACAACCAAGCCTCCTTCTAGACTCTTATAAGCTTTTCGTATTTTTTTTCCACAGGCATTGAAAGAATGGAACAATATATTGTATTTTATTAGGTATCCAGGCATAGGGCTAGGCATTATAAGAATAATTCAAATTAATGGTATGTATGTAAGGAAGTAGCGGGTTAGCTATGTCTGTGGGAGTTGTGTTTCAAGGGAGCCTGCGATCGCATGCCGTTCACTAGTTTAAACATACAAGGACTTGGTCGTTTTCAAACACACATACACATATATATTTTTATTACTCTTGGAGCGTTTCTCAAAGATAGGTACAAAGGACATAACTCTCTTGGAAAGTAAGGGTAATAATGCAAGAAATGGTGGAATGTACTATGCAGGGAATCTAATTAGCGCTTGTTGCAAATTATTGCTTGTGGCCATTATACCAGCAGCGATTTTGTGTAACTTTTCGCATCTAATTAGTCCCTCGCTGTGAATGATAAAAAAGTCATGGTTTCATCTGTTCAAAGTTAAGTGGGAGGCAAGCTTACCATCAACTTTAGTCGAGGTCATAATGCTTTCAGTTTCACTTTAGTTTACTCAACAATAACAATTTTCGCTCAATGTTTTTTAATTATTCAAGTTTTTATTGAGACGTCATATTTGGCAGGACATTTAGGACGTCACTTATTGCCAAAATGATTTATTGCTACGGCTCTGTTTTCCAAATTGGGGTATGTCATAAAATATGGCGCCAAGGTCATGGGGCCCTGCAGGATATCGATGAAGGTCTGACTCCATTATGGTTCATTTAGTATCCAAATATTTTTTTCGAGGTAAGACGTTTTTTTTTATGTTGCAAGTGCACTCAAGTTGTTATTAATAATATTTAGAATAAAAATGGGGGCACTACAGTCCGAAGTGGACTTGGGCCTTCGGACGATGGGCCTCCAGCGATGAAAAACACCTCTTCCGAACTTAGAATAAGATACCATCTTTATGTAAAGATTTATGTATGTAAAAATGAACTCCTGCGATTGTACGAGTGTGGAACTGAATTTGTCAAATTGAGAATTTAAGGCACTCTAGTACAGGTGGAGATAAGGTGCAATCAGGATGCAAAAAATATATGGCAGGCAAGCAGTGGCCTACACAGCGGTCCAATTGATTACACTTTAATTGTGGACAGGTCATGCTACTGTTTTATTCTCAATAAATTTAGATACTATCCCCAGTAAGCAAACCACACACTCCCTCGACTGGTATTCGAGTAATACTTGTCAGCCAGCATTGATCTGACTGGAATTTTGATCTTCAGACGCTGGATTATCCTATGCGGCTTTTCACATATGAATCCAGGATTATATGCTTTTTTGTAAAGGATCTCAATATCAAGAGATCACTGTGCCCTCCCCTACCATTGTTTTGTCTGTCGTGGCTTCGATTTTGTGAACAGCCAGGCTGCAATAAAATCGCTGATCTCTTTCATATTCCAGTCGATGATATCTGCTAAATGCCGACTATCGCTTAGTGTAGGTAGGTAGAAATGCGGGTGCCCTAGCGACTACCGCCCGGCTCACATACAACAAAACTTTGGGTGTATTGTGTCCAGACGTTGGGATACACTACCAATGTGAGACCTATCTCTTTCGCTGATGACTAAAACTACACAGAATTTTTCTTGAATTTAAAGAGGTTTTTCAGCTTATTCATATCTTCCAGTTCGTTAAAGAAGTTTTTGTCCAGTAGCTGCAACGTCGGTTCATTAGGGCAATCGCGCTTTTCACTTAATTAGTTGACCAACCATTTCAACATTCACCTTATGTTAGTGCAAGCACGTTCCGACATTTCAGGAATTTGCAAGTCGACAAACTTGCCAGCCATGATATAGTCTTTTCACTCTTTTACAATGGAGAGCTTTCGGGCATGGCCTTTACAGTGGTTGCGGTTAACAGGTTTTGAATTACTTTCTCGGAATCGTATTTAATTTGACGTACATTACCCTTCTTTGAAACTGCCTTCAAACTCGCGTCAACTATCACTCAATGGCGTTTTTAACTGACGTTCTTCACTGTCAACGTTTTTGTATATCATTTCACTTCTCTCCTTTGTAATGGATATCGCAATTATATACATTTCTCTTTATTGGATTGAATTAAGCCTAGTGTTTCATTCTTGAGCTCCGCACAGGTTATGAACCCAGCTGTAGTACATACATACGTGTAGAGAGAGAGTGCGATTGTATTTTGTAAAATAAAAAAAAAAGAAATATCTGAGTCGTCCCGAGAAGTCTCATATATGCGTAACTTAATGATTGAAATCAATGTCCCAAGTTTATAATTGATAACGCTGGGAGCAGAAAAATGAAATGGTTTTTCAAATTCTGCAGAAATCGTTGTGTGAAAGACCCATCATGCATGTGTGTCAATGGGATAATATCCTGTAATAACTTTGATGAAATTCCTGAGTGCTGGTCTGTTCATTCTTCATTTAAGCAGAGTGAAAGTTAAGAGGGGGCTAACTACTATCAATAAAGCTAATTGTATCGAGCTTTAGAAGACGCTTGGCTTTGGCAAAACTCATGAGCCGTGACTATCCACTAGGAGAAAGTGATGTATTGTTCAGCGCATGGCCAGTTCATCGACTACGAAATTTCCTGGAATGTCAGTGTCCCGGTGCCCACATGTGGTTTAGGGAAGTATTTGAATAGAATCTCCAGGGAGTCCAGAGATTTAGACGCAGTCTGGCTGTATTGACATATACTGATGTACCTTTTGGATATCGCATTGTTTGCACATTGTTTGTAAACCATTACAGAGCCTTTTTAATCTCCATAGTATCTGCTTAAAAGACTCTGCCTTGGAAGGTGAAAATATGTTATATTGAATCCATTTGTGAAAAATCGGTCGAAAATGGTCGAGATTAAGGTTAAATCCTGAAGGAATGCTGGTTAATATATTTTTTTAAAAGAGAGTAATACAGTAATAGGGTAATAGGGTAATTGAATATCTGTGTCTTGTGTAAAGGATTTTGCTAGCTGAAGAAGCTTGTTGGTTGATGCCCAGAACCACCACGAACTCTATGAAGAACTTGCAACATATTGCAGCAACGATTTGCAAGTAAATCACAGTAATAATTCGCATTTTAATAATAGAGGGAAAGTCTGGAATCCAGCACCAGCAAAACTCTAAATGTTCTGTCATCTCGTCCATGACTGATTTCATGGAGACTAATTTCAGGTATTTTATGGGAACCTGACTTCTAATGAATTACAAAATATCATAAGCGAATATTACATTCCACTTAACCACTAGGATTTTACGTTTTGAATTAGATGACTAGCTTTTATTTCTTTTGAAGAAAAAAAACATCTATCCATTCCTTCCTTGGATTAGGATCCAAGGATCGTGTGCGTGTGGATTTCTCGAGGCACTACTATCTCAACAACTCTGTCTGCATTAAGATTTTCAAATTTTCTGGCTGGGAAGTAGTGTGGAGTAATGCAGTGAATGTTCTCCGTTAGGAATTCCAATTTTCGCAGAATTGTAAAGTGTCGTAAGATATAAGACGAATAGCAGTGTTCGTTGTCAATTATTGGCCTGAAAGGCAAGGTTTTATCGACATCAAGGAAATCAAGACAGTGTAGTATGAATTTAACTACAAAGCACTGTCGATAACAGCCGCCCACATAAGGCAATCTAAACATTTTTTTATTTATTTTCATAATCTAACTTAACTCTAACTTAAACACACCTAAGCTGACATATCTAAACAATTTTTTTATAGGTTTTTATTATTTTCTTTTCATCTTGCTTGTTTCTTAAAATTACCCTAATCTGACACTCTTAAACCTAAATGTAAATTGGCCGTAAGGGACCAACAGTTTACTAATTAATCTGACGACAGCTGGACCGTCTTATGAGGCTACAACCATCAGTAGAACCCCTGATCGCTTTCACTTTCCGTTCTGTCGCGACCAAGGATGGATCTACTGAACCAGAGATCATCCGGACTAACTCTAGCGACTTGTCCTTCGTAGAGGACTCGCTTATCCACAGTCCTTCGCACCATGTGATAGGTCCATGGACATTCCTCCGCACCCTGGATTAAGCCAAATTGGGCAAGATACAAGAACGCTTCCGGCGGACTGAATCCACTTCGGCGAGCGCTCTCATGATATGCTTCATTGGGTAGTAAGCTTCAAATATCAGCTCATTTTCCGAGATCATGGCTCGTGTAACGTGTCTTCGAATCAGCTTAATAATAAAATTATCCATCCTGTTCACGTCTGCTTCGATATACAAGAACTCTTTGGAACAGAATTTTCTATACTCAGATTCTTGGGTAAGACAAGCCCAAAGACATTGCCTCTCGAACAGCATCATCTTTTTCACTCAAGGTTGTGGTCATCAGCATCCTCCTGCGACGTGGTTTCGAGAAGATTCAGCGATTTTGTGACGACTGGAAGTTGAAATCAACCGAACTCCGTTATGCAAGACCTCAAGGGACATAAACAGAAATAGGCAGATAAGGTATTATTTTAAGCGTAAGATTAGCAAACATTTCTAATCGTTGCGAAAGGAAGTACTTCATTTCGAAAAACATAAACAATTTGTAGGCTAAGAATCGTAGGTTTAATCTGTAACGCGCGTGGTATTGCATAGTTCTACACATATTCATATCCCCGCAGAGGACAAGGACTTCTATGATCTCCCAGAATGAACATGACACTACGTCTGAAAAGGAACACAGGCTGGTGAACTTTGTTGAACTACTGGAGCACTCAAATTCAAAACTGGTACATTGTACTGCCAGGTGGTGCCAGGCCAAATGGTGACTGGACCAGATTCGATTTCACTGGGATTCGAACCTGGGCCCCTCTAACTTGGTGCAGGCACTTAACCACCTGCGCCATCCAGTCGACTGAAGGCAGGCACAAATGAATGCTCCACGTACAGTCCGATGTGGCCTTTGTCCTAGCTTCCAAAGAATCACTCGTCATGTGCCTGCAATTGTGCACTCTCTTACCGATTTTTTTCTCAACACTCACATCAAATTGATAAATTCTTATACCAATTCCCGCTAGAATTTTTTAAAACTTACTTAATTTACGTCTGAAACTAAAAAAAAGTCCTTAAATCAGTTGTTCATTACAATCACTTCAACCTTTCTTTCTTACATTTGGTGTATCCTCAATAAAAACTGAAAATAAAATCAAAAGGACCTTTCACGCTGTTTTCAGCGCACATGCATCCATGCATCTGCATGTACGTGCAACGCTTGAATGCTTTGATCTCCTCCACTCTTGACCATTTCAGAACAATTGTAGAAACGTGGAACATTTGTACCCTGTGTACAAGGACATCAACCAGACGACATAAGAAAATGACAAAAGCAATTCTACCTAGAATAGCACGTCGCTGTGCTTTGACATTTCGAAATTCTTCGGCCACAAGTAAGCAGAGTGTATCCAGTAATTGCCTTAGGTGAACCCCTTCAGTTTTGCTGTTCTCGACTTTTGTGACCATCGACCAACCGTTTGCCCTATAGGATATGTACAGCCGCAATTAACCCGTTCCTCAATAAAAGCACTCGACAAATGTATCCGCTATGAATCACGTACAAATGGTTGATAGGTGACTGAACAAAGTAGAGACTTAATTGAGATTGTTCCTTCCGTTAGGAAACTAATTGGAGCTTCTCTGAAATCAAAAGTACGATGAATTTCCGGAAAAATAATTTCATTTGCTTTGGTCACTTTCAGTCATCCGTTGTCAATTGAATTCGATGATATTGCTGATACTTATAGCCCAAAAATTGGAATGGAAACATTTCATGATGAGTGATAATCAGGATAGCCCAATTATCAGCCACTCGTATTCATTTACGTTTTGTTGGCCCCAAGCTCAGTGTAGTTTTCAACGCTTTCGATGATACTTCAGGCGTTTTTATTTAATAAAATATTAATTTTTTAGCATAATTTCGTTTATTTAATTATTTTTTATTGAAAGAGATTAATTGCCGTATATTGTTTGAGTTTTATTTTTCAATGACGTTAATGATACTTAAGCCAAAAATATTTAATCAAAAATATTACATTTTTGTTATTATTTCACATTTACGAGTATTTTTATTTTTGATATTACATTATTTTTTTCTTGAATTAGCCTCACTTTTTAACATTATCTTTTGACAACTATACCGTGTGATATGTTTTCATTATTGCTACAATAAAATTAATTGTGTTTGCATATCAATTGTCAAAGAAAAATACAGTATCTGCCATACGCCTTCATGGTATATTCACTTTTATTTTATTTGTCGGGGACAAATTTCAAAATATTTAATTTTAAATGATAAAGAACTCATACGCCATTAAGTTTTTAAAAACTTTTCAACCCAGTCGATGTCCACTGCACTCCACGATACAGAAACAGAATCTGTGCCAGTGGGATGTATTTGACAGCTAGTGGATTTCTTTTAAATGTTGAATTTGCACAAAAACGCGAAGGCGATTGTGAGTGATGTTCGCAAAAAAATCGTTGCTGTTTTGCGTGTCTGTTTGTTAAACACACTTTTTTTTTCAAAAATAAAGGAGACCAAAAACGAAAATGAAATAAAAATGTGTCTAACGCATATAAAGAGACATGAACGACATGGAAAGCAAACGAACAAATCTGTTAGCTTTTAAAGTCGAGAGCATACCGGATATACACAACTGCCCATGAGAAAGCATATGTGTACGTGCCTTCAATACAAATTGCATACTCATCGTCTGTTGCCCCGGCCTGTGTCAGCACACGCGATTGCAGGCTGGAAAGTATTGAGCCTGAAAATAAAGATGACTTAACTCGTCTAAAAAATGTGTTTGTTCAATTATAGATACATGTGAAAGTTTAAGCCATTAAATTTACGATAGGATGTAAGTCTACATTCCCATAAGATTGTGGTGACGCAAGAATTAAAACCGGACGGCTAGAAATCCTGATTTTGGAAATAAAAATCATCTTCTCGACACCGTTACCGTTACCGTCAATGGTCTCGGATATAGAGCGAGTTAGCCGACGGCGCTATATGTCATACAAGCGAGACAACGCTCGAAGTTTTAGAGGAGAAATTTAAGTGTCGTTTTGACAAAAGTTGCTTTAATATGAGACAAATCCGCACGAATCTTACGAGTATGTGACTCAAGTGCACTCGTAAAGGTATACTGCTTAGAGTGCCCCTTACGTTGGGGGCATCCACGGTCTTCAATTTTTTAAATGAAGTCTGACCTCAGTTTGTCTTCTATAAAATCTTTACCTTACCATAATCGTTGAATAATTCATCAACAACTCAGATGTCATTTCGTGTTTGGTACCAACGAAATGCAACATATGTGACACCGCCAGTGATGACTTTGACTTACCCGAGAATCGATTCATTGACCGGGTTATATAGCGAAATAAATAATAAATTAGCCACCAAGATACTATAACTTAAGACAGTCGTTGAAAACCAATAATCAACGTATTATTGTGCGAAATCGGCGTAAAATAAACTGTGAGCACCCTCCACTTAGTAGCATACACAACACGACTGGTTGCTATAGAAACCTGGCTGAAGGATATAAGCCAAGAATTTATAAATCGATATTTATCATAAAGGCTTAGATAATGATACTTCTCCTTAACGCACAGAGCACGTCTAAATGAAAACACAAACATTCAAATAAAACCAAATCTCGAATATTTGTATTTGTTTTGTGTACTTTGCATCAATGTTAAATTTAAATTCGTATTTTAAAAAATAAAAAAATGTTTGTTGTGATGTGTACGAGTAACTTGTTTCACACACCATTGCTGTTACACACCGATTCCATTACCGAAAAGTCCACAGAATCCAACCGAAGCTCTTCTTCATTTGTAATTCCTCATAAAACAAAACGTCGATCTTTTATGGCTTAGAACAAATCAGCCACGCGAATCGCCTTTTCACACCCTCTTGGGAAATACATGGTAACCCAAGTTCGTCTCTGCTGGCGTTTTTCCAATCAGATACCTTCCATTTGTATCTGGCTACCATCCGTGTGATTCCGTTTCCTTCTGCGATGTGCATGAGTAATTTTTGTTAGCAATAACGAACACATAGCAATAGCATTTGTATAAGCTAAATTTATTAGGCCTTCTACTACTGCGTGCGTGCGTATGTGTATTACTGGGTTACCCTGCTATCCAATAGAACGCTTGATTAATGTCTCTATCTTGTTAGGGGCCTTTCTCTGGTGATGATGCGGTAATGGGATGCCATCATTAATCGAGGAATTTATATGAATAAATAATTTCAACGCGACGGTGTTCAGTTTGCGTATGTGTTTATATGAGTAGGGCGATACTTTGCAACGTTACCAAGGGATTCATTAAATGACTTTGCAATTCTCAATGTGAAAAAAGGATAGGAACAACTTTCCATGCGGATGTTTAAAATATATTGTCTTAAATGTTAACTTGACTTACTTGCCGGATTAATGCTGCTTTACTTTGTTTTTATGTTCTATTTATGTAGACGAGAACATGCATGTATGAAATTTAGTTGAGCTCAAAATTTAGAGTGCTCGTATGAATTCAGTTAACGCAGTTGAGTACAAGAGACATACAAAAGGTCGACCTGCGACGTACAATCTATACGTGCGAGTCTGTTTTTGTTCATCTGCACTTAGTAGAGAGTGAATGTGCTTTAACCAGCGATCCCCACGCTGGTTGTGGTAGTGGTTACTGGTTTTGCGTGGGCTAACTTACCACCTTTGCTACAAAGCAATGCATGGAATATTGGCGTTACCAAGGTTATGAGGACCAGCACATGTGAATAGCGCAACTGCTTTTATTTCTACAAATGGAGTATATTTCCCTTCAACAGACGGGTTAAGGTCATTCCAAGTATTTCTTTGGAGGCATGTTAAAGTATATATTCTCTTAATTGACGTTCACTTTTTTACGTTACTATTCAAAGACTTGACTTCAGCAAATACTAGAAAAGGTTTATGAGGTACAAGCTCCCACTGCTCACAATTTTGTTATTTTTAGGATGAAAACTGCAGCATACCTTGTCTGGGTATTCGACCCTTAACTTAGATTAGATTTTAGATTTATTTCTCATTAATTCAATTACAATTGTAATTACAAAATTATTTTTCATAATATACTTAAACCATGTATGAGAAAGTAAGGTGACATTAAGTATTTTGAAATTGTAAAATAGTCTAATATCACATCAAGCAATTTATAGTTAAAAATGTACATTTGGTGGGGTAACAATTTAAATTATTTCATTAGATTTAGAGATCATTAGTTCATTAAATTCATTAAAATTACGAAAGCAAATTGTTAAGGAAAAACAAGTAATGGTAATAATACCAATAATTAACATAATAATATAATACTGAAAGTATTTAGGAAAAGTTATTAGGAAAACCAGAATATTAGAAGATACCACCATATTAATGTTTAAAAAAAGTTTCGATGTCATCTAGATTCATTTTGAAAAGCCAATATTTTAGATGTCTAAGAAAACTGGTGTAAATTTAGATTGATCTTATAGAATAAGGAAGTTTGTTAAACAAGCGGCGAGCTGTTATAGTAAAAGAATTCCGGAAAGCTGTGTCATTAATATCGGTGAAAATATCATTAAGACCCTGTCAAAGAAACGAAATTACACGAGAAGAAAATCTAGTTGCGTTTCCCTATACCGAAAAATTGTATATATCAGTGTGTTCAATATTCTTAATATAGAACGAGAGCCTGTGCGAGAATAAGCACACAAAGGAACAATCTACCACACAAGATCATCCGATCCTGTGTGTGTGTGCATGCAGGATCACCCCGGCAGTTCGCTATCAGCACTCAGGCGACGAACGCCAAGAAGAGCGGTCGGGATAAAATTATGCTTCTAAAATGTGTTACAGTCCACTAGTTTATATCAAATAAAAATATTATAATTCTGAACCTAAACGTAGTGAGTTTATTTTACACAGTGTAAGGAACATTTCAATTTCCAATACGCAAAATCAATTCTTTTCCATCGGCCAAACCTTGACCCAACATGAAATCATAGCTACAAAAAAGTATAATTGAAAAATAAATTATTGTTACAGAAAAAGCTCAAACCAAAAAGCCCAGCATTCCAATCTATTTTGATTTTGTAGATAAATGACAGAAGGCAACCAGTTCCACAACTCGGATGTGCTGCTCATTCATCACACCGTCAAGTCACAGATTGTGGTTTGCAATCGTACACAAAACATCGATTCTGTAAACTATTTTAATTGGATTTTTCGTTACATCAAAGTCGCAATAGGAACCTGTGCCTACCTTGTCTAACACTACGTATTGTAATGGCACCGGAACAGATATATTAAATCATCTTTAGAAGTTCTTTTTAGATGAAATGGATGATGATTTGAAACCCTCCAGTTTAACTTAATTTTCATTTCTTCAATAAATGACTGAAGCATTTCAATCAATTTTAGAAAACTATTTTTTTTTTTGATTTTTGGTTCACGCGGCTCAGAAACCCCTAAACAAATTGTGGAGCAACCTCTTCATCCACAAAGAGTGATAGTTCGGTGCGAATATTCTGTGGGTTATATTGGGCCATTTTACGAAATTAATGATAATGCGACCATTTCCGTTTATTGATTTGCATTACTGAACGACGTTGACTGACCCTTCGATGTAGAATGACGACGGCTCCCACACAATTTGTGAAACAATGGTTCTACCCCATGATGAATTTTGTGGACGTGCAATTTTGCAAAATGGATATTTCAATTGGCTGTAGAAATTCTGCGATTTAACACGACTGTTTTATTTTGGGCTATGTAAAGATAAAATCTACTCTAATGTTCTATCGACGACTCATGCAGTAGTTGAAAATGTCAGAGATGTTACGCGCGAAGTAGTTTCGCAATTATGTGATTATACTAAAAATGTTATCAAAAATACGCTTTTAATAAAAATGTTGCATTTTTCAATTGACTATTTTATTGAAAATGACACCTCTTGTTGGATGATCCTTTATTTTATAGAAATTTAAATAAAATGATAAGGGTGTGAGATATACAATTTATTCTGGCTTTATTTCGAAGCTACATTCATGCCATAGTGTATCGAATAGCACGTCATTCAAATGGCCGAGGAGGCTTCGCTGGGCAGTGCTTCAATCTGTCGGCGCAATTTTTGATGACTCGGTCCAATATCTGCGGCGTTATTTCGGCAATAGCGTCTCGAAGTTAGCCTCGAGCTCCTTTAGAGTGGTTGGCTTGTTAGCGTGGACTAAGGACTTGACGTAGACCCAGAGAAAATAATCGAGTTGTGTCGAGTCGCATGATCGCGGTGTCTGATTGATTAACGCTCGCTGTGAGAAGACCCAGTCGCCAAATTTGTCCTTCACAAAGTCACTTGCTTGGCATGTGGCGTCGTCTTGTCGGGACAACTGCTCGGATATATCGGTGTTTTCGAAAGTCGATTAACATCGCTCTATACATGATGCCGTTGACGGAACGGTATCTTCTTCCTCATTTCGAAAAAAATAATGTTCAATGATGCCGCCATGCCATAATGGATGGATTGATGCTTGGTCGAACACTTGTGGATTGTGTACGCTCCAATACCATTAATTTTGCCTCCTAACAAAAATAGCTGAAATAGAGCCTATGATCATATCCATCGTGAAACGGATGTAGGCGATGCCCAATTACAATGATCGACGCCGAATCAATATTTCGGGATCTTCTTCGATACTTCACATCTCACTAAATACTTTGAGTGCTGGGTATCATTGGTAACTTTGACAGTTGCTGAAACACTGAAAAAAAACTATTATTACTGTCTGGTCACCTTTTACTTTTTGAACGACTGCTCTTTGAACTTTGCTAGTTTTGTACATTACGCATCTTCGTTTGTTAATTTGATAAATTATCTCCTTTCTTCCTTAAAACTTTACACTCAAATGACCCCATAAAACGACTTAAGCCTTACACCCTTTAGAAGTGTATGCATGTGTGTCTTATTAGTCCTGATGATGACTTTCAAAGTTAAAATGTTCCTTATCTAGAATATTTATTGCCTGGTGCTTTGAATCTTATGACTTCCACCAATTGAATAAGATGTCTGAGACCATTAACACTGCATATGCCAGCAGTACGCATTACATAGTCGTATATTGGCAAACTCATAAACGACAAAACCAAGTAATCTGTGAGTAATTTATTAAGTGATAAAATTTATAACCATTCCTTTTTCTTGCCTCCCTCCGTTTAGGCATAATTCCCGATAATCTGGAGTAAATCCCACCCCAAGTACAAATAATTTCGAAAAAATCCCCTGTAAGAAAGCGAGTACGTTTCAGTATTATATTAGTAGGCACATAATTTCTCCACAAAGTACAATGTGGTAGCTGGCGCATTGCTTAACGTAAATGTGATTACAATATATCGTTTTTAAGGATACGGACCTTTTCATGTTTTGTTTTTCGTTTTTTGTGTGTGGAGGGGGCAGTGGATGCAAAATGTATATCCAGTTTAACAGACATTTGAAATTTGATGTTGATAACTCCTTAAAAAAATTCGTTTGAATGTTTTAAATTCAAAGTGGTTACTTGGTGTGCTCAGAAAATAACGCAAATTTCGCGGGTTTGGAGATTCCGATTGTTAAAAATGCTTTTTTATATTGTTGGTATAAATGCCTGAAGAATTATAGAATTCATCATCAGCAGGATTCATTGTTTACTTCGTCTGTGGCAGCTGCTAAGGTTAGACGTGTAAAAAATGGAATAAAGTATAAAGAATAGAATAAAGTGGAACAAAGTATGTGAAATGTTAACAATGGCCTATGGTAAGTCTTCTAAGAGTAAAACAATATTTATAAGCGTTTCCAAGATGGCCATGAAGACGTTGAAGATGACACGCTTCAGACGCCCCACCACATCAACAACTGGTGATGGCCAAAAACAATACTGTCCACACCCCCATGCTTGCCAGACATGGCTCCATGAGACTTTTTCCTGCTTCCAAAAGTAAAGAGAAGCTTAAAGGGGCGTCGTTTACAAGCACAGAAGGCATTAAAAGCGCACTTTTTATGTTTGGGTGCATGGGCAATGACAACTAGGCTTGAAAAACCTAATTCCAAAATTTCATGCCGGTAGCTTTATAAACTTCGGAGATAAAAAAGTGACAGACAAGGCGGACGGACGGACGGATGAACACACCAAAATTATAAAGGTTCCGTTTTTGTAGACGGAACCTTAAAAAACAAGATTCCCCAGACGTTCTTTCTGTGTTTTACAAAAATCGGAAACTACATATTATCGTGCAACTAGACCTGAATACTGAATACTTAAATTTAATAGCATAGTATTGCACGAACATTGCTATTATCGTATCCAGTTACGCGCATACTAGTGAATGCGTTTTGGGAAAGGCTGCTGTTATTGGCAGTATATAATAGGATCTATTGGCCGCCGTCGGTCATCTTCTGGCGATATGATTAATTATGTTGCAATGAATTCATTATTGCAATGAGTTCATTATTTCATTACCAATTATCGCAATGTTTTTATTTATAACCATCCTATACAATGGTTATTTGGTATCCGTGTCCGAGGCTTGGAAATTCAAAATTTATCACGGTATAGATGACAAGGCAAGGGAGAAGACTAATTTAATTTGGTTGACCGTCCAAATTACATTTCTAAGTAAGCAATCTATTTATACTAGCACATATGGCATTTCATTAGTTCTTTCAGATAAATTCTGTCCAACTGGCTCCACGTCCTCTATGCATATGTATGAACATAGTCAAAATTTTCTCACTGCAGACAAAAGTTAAATTTCTGTTCCAATAACTATTGACGGTTATTGACCAGAAGAAAGGAGTCCCCCAGACATCGCATTGTTTCTCGTCGGTAGTTCAGACAGCAAAACTTGGTAATAAACGGAAGACACAAAAAATCGAGTAAGAAAAAGAGAATTGAAATGAACAAAGACTTCGATATCGTCCTTTCCGCTTTGAAGAAAACGATTCACTGGATATGGTGCATTAATTTACAACACTAACTACTTATATACATATGTGCGTGCATATATGCACGTACGTATACGTAGGAAAACATCCAGACGATGTTCCTATTTCCTTTATTAACTTACAGTGAAGTACAAAAAGTTAATACACCAAATATAAAAATAGTTCAAAAGCTTAGTTCCTGTGAAAAATTAACTTGAAACCAAACCATTGTAAAATAACCGATTTCTTTCCAAGGTACTTGAATGAATTATGTAAAATGTACATATATTCTTCTTTACTGTGTGATCCTACAAGTGGAGAGGTGTTCCAGTTTAATACAGGAAAGGACGTTATATTTTAAGCATATTGAAATAGCAATTTGAGTTTACTACTGTATTTATTTAAAGACAAACACAACTTTATTTTAATTTTTTATATATTTTATTTAAAACTAGGTCTCTGTTTGGCTTCCTACTTTACAATGAAACATTTTCTACATACTCTTTTACTGGCAGTCCTTTTTCTCTCTTTGGATTTTTGAATATTATTCCTAGAATTCCTTCAACTGACTTCTTGTACATTGATCTTAGAATTCCTACAACTGACTTTTTGTACATTACTCCCAGAATTGCCACACTACTATTGTAAATATCAGACACCGACAATTGTTCGTTAATATGGTGCTTCTATGACATGTGTGTAAGAATATGTTTCTGTTAAGAATTACATTGAATTGAATTTGTAGTTGAGAATTAAGTCACATACATATATGTATATTCAATTAATTTCAGTGCATACATTTCCTTGTCAATCACTGTATAGTGGATGCTTTGACCATTCTTTAATTATTAGGCTTAAATAACTTTTTACGATATGGACAAAATTTAGTGCGTCATGTTCTTTAGATATTCCTTGAAAACATTTCCGAATTAGTAATTTTAAGGAGAAAGTGTATACGTATATTTACTTTATTAGTCTCTTATTATGTCAAATAGATTCTTAAAAATTGATCGTTGTAATATCCTGGTACCGCTTTTAACGCACCTGATAACGCTTTAACGCAGTCTTCACTTCGTTTCTCTACAAAATAAATATTGTTAATAAGCTTGGAAATTGCAATAATTTATTACTGTACGAAAGTTGCTTTTCACACATTTGTTCTTTTCTCAGGTCGTGTGTTAACTTTCATGAAGAAAGATATTTCATGACGTTTCAGCGAAGCTGAAAAAAATGTTAACTTTTTGCTGTGTGTCGATTTAAATATAACCAATCCAATTCGAAATAAATCAAATTGCAAATATATCAGCCATCCGCTACAACTGCAGTGTTGTGCAAAAAGAAAAACTTTAGATCATAAGAACAACTGTCCGCTATGTCGCCAGATTATTGGAATAAATTCTATTAAACCAGTTTTCATGTTAATACTTTCCCGTTAACTTAAAAAAAGAAACTTAAAACAAATTGATTTGGTTTAAGAGCTCAACATCTGTAAAAATTGAAAATCTATGAGAAGTAAAGTGTGTTCTTATTGTTTTGAACGGCACTGGAGATACACCTATCAAAAATTAACCCACAGGCTATATTTTATAAATCTGTCGAGCAGGTTAAATTTTGAACATAAATATCAAAAATCATCCTGAGGTTGAATTTGAACGCAATTGACAGTAAACAGTTTTTACACATACATAGATCTTGTATATTTTCATCGCTATAACCGATTCCGTCAATATATCCGGCATCGTTGTAACCAATTGCAAATTACTCTGAGTCAAACGGAGTTTTGCCGGGACTATGAAAATATGTTGTTATATCCGGTTCATCGCTTTATTATTATAAGTTATATCCCATTTCTACTGAATTACAAATTTTTTATTTTTTATCTTTGATTTTTCTTATGTATCTTTTTCTATGTGGCACTGATTTAATGAAAAATCAAATGGTCAACGGAGATTTTGTTATTCAAACTAAAATATATAGTGCTGTGCAAAATAATAAAAAGTGTTCAGTCATTGAGCTCTAAAAGCAAAATAATTTTGTTGTTAATAATTGTTAAGTTTTATTTATTCTAAAAGTTTACGGTAACTGCTGGTTTAACAGAATTTATTCCAGTAATTCGTTTTTTTTAAAACTTAAGTAAGGACTCCTTCTCCTTGCTGAGAAGCTAGGCCCAGGTCTACCTCGGACTATTGTTATTATTATAAAGTCTCCTTCTTTCCTCTTCTTTGTTTTTGTACACAGGACTGTATGTAGCATTTTGTGACGCTTCCAATGTCATACTTGAGAAGATCATCGGCCAAGAATAGATTCAAGATTTTTCAAAATTCTGTGCTACCATACACGGATGACATTCTCCTGATGGTCGAATACGGTTAGTTGTCAATAATGCGTTTGAAAGCTTTAAAATGGAGGTGACTTGGGTATAGTAAGATGTCTTTTAAAACTACGCCAACGACTTGGTCAGTAATATTTAGACAGACTTAACAGCAGGTCATTTTTCAATTTGTGCTAGCACAACGTGCCCTTCCTTGAATCCATGGGACCAATTGAATAAGTGAATGAATGCATACTTTCAAAGGAAACCATTTGCATGTTCTCCAGTTTCAACACCGTGATCTATTGAGTTTTCACGAAGTCAAGTGAGTTGTAAGGCTCTGTTTGCTTTATTTTCATGACCAAGAGCTTACGAACGGTTCATGTTTCAGCCAGTGATTGGCGTGTGAAAAGAGTAAATTCCTGCAATTATCTCATTCATAAAATTGAAAAGCTTCATAATTGTAGAATCTGTGGATGCTGTACAGATAGACGGGACGGCAGACGAACAAACACACAAGTCAACCGGTTTTGTTGACCGAACCCTGGGATGTTAAGAAACTGTTTACAGACCAACCTGAAAAGGTTGATGTTGTAGGTTTTTTTCTTGTGTGTCAGCAACATTCACAGAAAACTTCAAAAGGATATAATATATTATTATGCCAATATAATTATCATCAACACACTGTTACCTTTAACTTCGACGGTTCAAAAACCAACTTCAAACGACCTAATGGTACATAGATCATGTGTTTTGACCCATAGAATTAAAGAATTAGCGTGCTACACAAAGCTATAAATTCTACAGAAAGCTAATAATTCATAGAAATTAATATTAATTTAAAGTTCTAACCGTTTGCCGACATTATTTGCTACCTTTCAATTTGTTTTATATCTAAATTAAATAACTTTACATTTAATTTTCTTGGAAAACACAAATCATGAAGCAATTATTCCCCTTCGTACATTCTTTAAATTGAAAATGTGTATTTATAGAAAATAGAAATCAATTTAATTTAGTTCAGCTTTTTGTTTTCATTTTAAATGTTTGTGTATTTTGATTAGCTAGACGAATAATGAATATTGCTTCAATTTGTTCTTGGCATAGAAATCTTGTACCACTCAAAATAAATCGAGAGCAGTACACACTGTAAAACCATTTAAAGGAAAACCACCGCAAACAGAATTGAATTTTCCGCAGTAACGAGCTCTTGACGATACAACCCAGTTAGAAACAATTCCATCCACATTACATTGGCTACCAACTGAAATCAACAACAAAAGGATGGCTTACATCTACAAATGTGCCAAAGTTTATTTGTTTTTTTGCAGGTTTGAGGTATTCAGGTACTAACATAAATCGAGTTTGTATAGATTCCTGTGCAGGTACATACATATGTAAATATATAGGTATGTATGAATTGATGTCAAAAACAAAGGGAAAGAACTATGTAGACCCTTATCATTTTCAGAAGAAAGGAATATGTACTTTGGTTTCAGGTACTGTTTGAATTCTAATTCACTACAAGCACACATTTAATTAATGGAGGTTGATAACTTGGAGTTGTTTGTTCTTCCCGATAAATTGAAGCGATGCTTGCCTTCCCAATTACCACAGGATGTGAAGCAGCATTAATTCTTTTTGTTGATAAATATCATGGTCGATGTACACATGTAAATTCAAGAAAGTTATAAGAAGATAACCAAAAGTCTGCTAGGTAAACAAATGTATGCACATAAAAACACTGTCGGAAAAAATAAAGTGAAAAAACGGTTGATTCATTTTTAAAATTATGTTTAATAAAAGCGAAAGTTGATACATCCTCACTTGGTATGTCATGACGTCATCTGCACATTTGCGATCACCTCTGCAAACACTAACTGTAAATAGCTTCTAAGGCGACATTTTAAAGTCCATTTTAATGTTGTCCAACACATTGACAGATTGAACTAATTGTATTTTTAAAGTTCCGTCTACAAAAGCGGAACCTTTATAATTTCAGCGTGTCTGTCCGTCTGTGTGTCACAATTTTTTATCTCATAACTTTATGAAGATATTGGCATGAAATTTTGGAATTCAGTAGTTCAGACGTATCATTTTTCATGCACCCGAATTTAAAAACTGGAGCCTTTTCGGGGTGACTCCCGTATAGGTGAAGTTGCCACTGATTTTTAAACATTGTCGCACCCTATCGATTTATATATCAATCGACAGATCTTTTGAAATGAGGTAGAGGTTTGCTTCAACAATTTTAAACCAAAGTTCCATTTAAAAAATATAGAGCTCTGAACGTTTTTTTAATACCTAGGTCCCATCATGCCATTTGAAAACGGGGCCCAGACATAACGCCAAGCGACATGTCGTTTTTCAAAGAGAAATTTCAGCATCAAGTGAGTCATAGTTCCACAATTTTTATTAACATGGATGTGTAATTAAATTAAAAAGAAGAATGAAATTGAAGAGTGGAGTTAGTATAATGGAAGTAGGTATGGGAGGGCATTCTGCCCCCTTGCAACCCCTCTGATTGGCCCCATATAAGATATGGGGCTGGTGGTTCCTAATGTTTCCTTATTTATATATTTGGAAGGTATTTGAGAAAGTAACACTTTGATAAAGTGACATAAGGCCAAGTTTCAACATTTTGTTTACGGCTCCTCCTCTTTCGAGTCATTGACAATGATCAAAGATTTAAGTGTCTTGAAAAAGCTTCCCAATCTTGCCGTTCGGAGTCGGCATTAAACTGTAAGTCCCCTCCCCTCGTGCGAGAAAAATAGCACGCACAACACAAGTGGTTGTTGAGAAGCTACTATCTCGAGCCGTAGCGCCGCCATTATTAATATTATTATTATTATTAAATTAATTTTCACTATCGTTCGTATAGTCAATAACATTGTTTTGCACCTTATTTTGACAGTTTGCACAAAACTTTACCCAATGCAAGTAATTGGATAGTACTAATTTGTATTGTATTTTTTTCATCAAATAGGGATTTCAAAAATGGAATGGAGAACAATCCAAACTGTAGCCCCTCTTTTCGACTAATATGAATAATGTTTTGTAAAATTACACTGATAAAGTTAAATGCCTTTTGATAACAATCAGACTAAGTTTCAATATATGGAAAATATATGGAAATCTGGTTTGACTGGACTATAATTGAGCAAGTTTCAACTATTAAATAACACAAGCTATTTCATAGTTTAACTTTGTACACGGATCAACTTTGGAAACTATAGGGAAGATAGCAGTATACGAAGGACGATATCTTGCTGTTTTGAACTGGTTCTGGTACTTGTGTTACTTAGTTTATTCTTTTAAGGTGTGGGTTGTGAGCTTTTTGGCATAAGCTTTGACTTCAAAAACTCTTCAAAGGGAAACGAACGTTGTTACATACATTTGTAGCATCACCCTCGATTTAAATTTTTTCACTGTGAGCTTAATCCGTCAGATGTAAAAATCCAAAACAATTTTTGGCGGACACACAAAGCCATTCCATTATTTTTTTAAATTCAAGAACAAAAACCCCTAATATCTTCTTAATCGTAATACTCGAAAATCCTTTTCAAATGTCTTTTTTGATATTTCTTTCTGCAGTGTTGGCCAAAACTAAAGCCCTCGGCTTTGCTTCATACTATTTGAATATTTTGTGACGGAAGATGAAAAAATGACGGATCGTGAAAAAAAAATTTCTTCATACATTTTTCATGTCTTAAAATATAAAATAACATAATAATATAACCTTCCATTGGGAGATGTAAAAAAATTAAACTCAAAAATTAAACTTCATTTTCGACTGACCAAAACTAAAGCAACTCCTTCCATTTCCTTTTCCAAAAGGTTAAGGAAGCATGGAATAGCATTTCGCCGTAAATTATTTCAAAACTTTTGGAAAGCTTGCCAAGAAGATGCGCTGCTGTCATAAAAAATAAGTTAAGTTTTTTTTTAATTTTTTTAAATTTTAAAGTTTAGTTGCTTTAGTTTTGGCGAGTCGAAAATGGAGGTTAAATTAGTTTGAGTTAAATTTCTTCTACATCGCCCAATGGAGGGTTATATTATTATGTTTTTTTATAGTTTAAAACTTGGAAAATTTATGAAAAAAATATGATTAGGATCCGACATAAGGGAGCGAAAAAAAAAACCGAAAAACAGTATGAAGAAAAGCTTAGTTGCTTTAGTTTTGGCCAACACTGTACGCTGTGGCGTCAAAAAATTAAAAATCTGCGTTTAGATATTTTCGAATATCAAAAAAGCTAGATTCACTGCTGTCAGAATAAGTTGCTTGAATGCATGATCTCGTCGATCGTTAAATGAAAATTCTGTACGGTAGATTTTGTGAACTGACGCATGATTTTCGAAGTAAATTTGCTCAATTTGTGAGATACCAACCAGCTTAGATCTATTTATGAAAACACATTTTAAATCTTTTCAGTAATTTCTAAGAAACGATTAATCGATGTTGCATTCAAAAATTTAAATATCTATGGTCTATGAAATAGCTATGGTCAAAAGTCGACTCCACCTCTTTATTATCATAGACAATGCCCAAAGAGTATAAGTTTCTTAACACGTTGAGTGCCACCATACAATCCGAAAAACTGTCCCCACAGGCCACGGATTTTTAAGGTTCCGTCTACAAAAACGGATGCTTTATAATTTCGGTGTGTCCGTCCGTCCGTCCGTCTCACTTTTTTATCTCCGAAGTTTATGAAGATATCGGCATGAAATTTTGGAATTAGGTACTTCAGACCTAGATGTCATTGCCTATGCAGCGATTTTAAAAAGTGGGTCCATTTGGGGGTGGCTCCAGTACAGGTGAAGTTAACATTAATTTTGAAAAATTGTCGCACCCCATCCCCCCAAATGAGGTGGAGGTTTCTTTCAACACATTTTTATCCAAAATACCGTTTGGAAAATATGGAGCTCCAAAGTTTTTTTAAAGGCGCCCCCCCCCGCCATATCTAAACCAAAGTGTTTAAAAATCTGAAAAAATCACAAAAACTTGGTTTCATTGAGTACTTTCATTTAAAATCATTGCGAGCTTTCTGGCCCTAATGGTTTTGGAGATATTGGCCAAAAACGGTCAATCATCGACATGCGAATTTTGAAGATCTGAAAACGCAGTTTTGAAGACATCAATGTAGGCATTAAGAAATGATACATTTCAAAATATCGACTTACGAGTATGTTGAAATTTTGAGATATCTAAGATTTAAAATGAGAACGATTTTCATTTTCAAACATAATTGCATGCTGTGTTCGGCCACTCCATTCGTTGATGAGCGTTATCTTTTCGATCTCACCCCTAAATGCCCAACAGAAATGAACACACACACCGCAGGTATGAGCAGTGATTGGGTATGTGTATGATGGAAGGGATTTTCTGTGGTGGATAAACTTCGATAGAGGTATAGGTATATGTATGGATAAATATTTGTTCGGATGTATAAATGTATGAATGAATAGTTGATTTAGGTTGAAGTTAGAAGAAAATTCATTCATTCGTTTGATATTCAGAAATCATCCATCAATATTATCCGACGGAACCTTACCCGTGCGAGTACAACTCGCACTTGCCCAGTTTATTTTTTTTATTGACACTTCGATTATACTCTGGTGTCACGCGGCACAGCAAGCCCAAATTCGTGTGAGACCAAAGTGGTATCATGTGGCACTCAACGTGTTAAAAACCCTCTCAAAAACCGTTTGGATTCGGCATTAAATTGCAGGTCCTCTCCGTTTGTGAGAGAACAATAGTACGCACAACATGAGTGGTTGCTGTAATGTAAATTAGGCCCATGTCCACCACGGACTGAAACAATAATAATGGTGGCGCTACAGTGCGAGATGGAATTGGGTCTAGCTTCTCATGGTGAAGCCCGGACTGTAGCGCGGCAATATTACCATTATTATTGATTAGCTACAAAAAATAAAAGCTATTTGCTAGGCCCAAGGTTCCATTACCTAAATACAAGTCCCCATTACCCACAGCAACAAAGTGCATCACACATGAATATGAAATTTTCTACCCACCCCCATCCATTTACATATGCAAGAATATAGTCTGCCTATGCCTATAAACGTGTGCAGACATGGACTCCCATTAACACTGGCACCGTTCTCTATGAGCTTTTTCAATGTCATTAAAAGTATGAACACGCATGAACACAGGAAATAAGTCGGTATGTGGTTTTCATAAACAGTACTTTCACCGGGTGAACATCAAAAGGATGCCTGAGAAAGTGCAGAAGAGTGAAAACATTTCCCCAAGAGTACAATTGTGTAATACCACTTTTATCTGTATTTCGCTTTCTATACACCAAGGAATTGAAATGCTCTATTTTTAAATAATTAGTCCTTGATTGCTTCACTTTCAGTCGGTATATAACTTTAAGTGTTTTTGTGTGTGATATAACACGAAGGATTAACACTTAACATTCTTCGGAGTTGGCCCATTAGTACACAAGCTCAGCAATTAAGTAGTACGCATATTTTTAATTGTTTTTCATGTAAACCTGCTAGCTACCCTTGTTGTGTGCATGTTTATTTAAATGTATGTATGCATAGCGGCTCCATTCTGTTATTACGCCACCTCCAACTTTTCCGATGCAATGGAGTTGAGACCTCGAACAAGTCGAGCAAATGATTACTTGAACCACGATACCATTAAAGTTCAAACAAGAATTTAACTCGTTTGCATGGACAGCAGGATAAACAAAAAATACAACGATGCCTGCATTTGTACGCCGATATACATACATGTATATCCACACACGTGTGGATTTATACATTTGTTTGCGGATATATTTTTTACTGGCAATTGTTTGGTGCTTTTGCACGGCATTTCCACGGTGCTCATAAATCCTACTGAAATATTGCACCCCATTAAACTGTGAAGTCATGACGACGGAGTCGGCAGAAGATTGGCAGCAATGAATGGTAAGCGATTCAGTGGCAAAGTCAAAGCCGTAAATTTGCAATTAAAATCGAAGAAAATCAAGAAGTTATCTGGGAAATATTCTTCTGCTTCCACTGGGTCATACCCCAAAGACCAATGAAGGATAAGGGTTTTCCGTATGTTAATACGTTTGTGGATCATACTAAAGCCGCAATAAAAATGCATTTGTTCGGAGGGCTTTACGACTGAGAGCAAGTGGTGACGTATGAGAGTATAACAGATATTCGCATGTGGAGAATTATGACGAAAAAAAAAACTAATGGATTGCGTTATTTATTGTCCAGCTGTTCATAGTGGGGGTTGTATATTTGTTTGTAAACAGTTTTCTTTTGTAAAACCCTGTCCTTGATAATGAATTTCCGGCTCTCATGTCCGTAAGGTGTAGCAGAGGAAATCAATATATTTCGTGGGTGGGAACTGCTCTAGGTATTGGTAATCGGATTATCGTGTTCGAAGTTTTCTATTTTCGTGTAAGTCTATTGGCGAAATTACTGAAGGCTGGACATTCTTCAAGTTTTAATACGGTTTATGATCATATTTATTCATTAGTCTTTTAGAAAGAGTATATTTCCCAAAGTTTCCGTCAGACATAATATATTTTGGGTCAGTTTCCGAATAAAATGATGATTGATTGATTTTCTGTGCTGAACACAGATACATAAGTTCATATTATTTACTTGTTCCTATCTATGGTAAAGGAGCATATTAAATTCCCTTTTTAAGGTTCCGTCTACAAAAACGGAACCTTTATAATTTCGGTGTGTCCGTCCGTCCGTTGTGTCTGTCACACTTTTTTATCTCCGAAGTTTATGAAGATATCGGCATGAAATTTTGGAATTAGGTACTTCAGACCTAGATGTCAATTCCTATGCAGCGATTTTAAAAAGTGGGGCCATTTGGGGGTGGCTCCAGTACAGGTGAAGTTGACATTAATTTTGAAAAATTGTCGCACCCCATCGAAATATATATCAATCGACAGGTCTTTCGAAATGAGGTGGAGGTTTCGTTCAACACTTTTTTATCCAAAATACCGTTTGGAAAATATGGAGCTCCAAAGTTTTAAATGCGTCCCCCCCTGCCATTTCTAAACCAAAGTGTTTAAAAATCTGAAAAAATCACAAAAACTTCGCTTTATTGAGTACTTTCATATAAAACAATTTCGAGCATTCTGGCCTTAATGGTTTTGGAGATATTGGCCAAAAACGGTCAATCATCGATATGCAAATTTTGAAGATCTGAAAACGCAGTTTTGAAGACATTAATGTAAGCATTAAGAATTGATAAATTTCAAAATATCGATTTATGTTGAAATTTTGAGATATCTAAGATTTAAAATGAAAACAATTTCATTTCCACACATAATTTCATGCTGTGTTCGGCCACTCTATTCGTTGCTGAGCGTTATCTTTTCGATCTCACCCCTAAATGCCCAACAGAAATGAATACACACACACCGCAGGCATGAGCAGTGATTGGGTATGTATATGATGGAAGGGATTTTCTGTGTTGGATAAACTTGGATAGAGATATAGGTATATGTAGGGATGAACGTTTGTTTTTTTCGGATGTATAAATGTATGAATGAATAGTTGATTTGAGTTGAAGTTAGAAGAAAATTCAACTGAAATAGTTTCGAAACGTCGTTTGATCTTCAGAAATCATCCATCAATATTATGCGACGGAACCTTACCCGTGCGAGTACAACTCGCACTTGCCCAGTTTATTTGTTTTATTTTTACTTTAAGATTTAGATGCAGTTTAATAATTCCTGAGGCTTAAACTAGATCGATGGCCTGGCCAACGTCGTCCTAAAAGAAATACGAGTACAGACGGATGACACCAAACAGATTTTTTCGGGATGCATTGGACGCTCTTGGATCTAACGTGTATTGGTATATTCCCAAAATATGATCATTTTGCTTGTTGACTTACCCATGGAGGGCATGTGCCTAAATAGTTTTAATTTAAAGATTAACCAAACCAATGAACAAATATCACTCCTCTACCGAAGAAAATAACATATAACTATATGTTTGCAACCTGAAAAATGTGTGTACTATAAATAACTTGGCAACTCTTTAATTGCTTTCTGTTACTAGTTCTTATTAAGAACATTAGCATTCACTTAAACATATTAACGTTTGTTGTAACACATGTAATCACATTATTATGCAATTCTCTTACGCGTTTGAACACTCTAAAGTAGGATCACACTTCGAATACATCACTCCGGCTTTCCTCACACTCGTAAGTTATTTTAATCCAACTGCTAAAGTCGTCTAATCGAGGCCATATACACATGTCTCAAGTAAACATAAACTACATTATATACGTGCATGCATACATATGGATGCAGTGCTCCCTTCATGTTCTGCTTCATCTATTCTCTATTAAGTCATTTGTCTATGGTTGCACTTGGACGCGGTAGTCATGGCTCTCCACCTGCGGCCCCAAGTGGCGGAGAGAATCCGCACATCTATCGATTTAGCAATACAAACAAAAGTAATGAAAAAAAAGGTTAATCCAAGCAAAGAGATTCTCGTGCTTATGCAGTCGTATGTGGAGGTAATTAATTGCAGTTCCCCTGAATTGGTTACTCACTATCCCCATAACCCCAGCAGCAGTGGATGCATAAATGATGAAGAGCCAACGTTCTCCTCTTTAAAGCGCTAATTTATATGAAAGGTTCCAATTTAACGCACTAAAACGACAATGTTTTTACTTCGACGCAAAAGTAAATAGCCACTACGGTGATGGTTGGGTGTTGTTGATGCCTACTATCAACCGTACTTTCACAATTTATCAAACGTTTGTTCACATTTGCCGTGTAATTAAAAAGCTAAGCAAAAATTAGAAGCGCTCCTTCTCCGTCGCTTTTCCTTCATTGGGAGTGTGGTAAGCTTTTGAAATGAAAACGTACGGATGCAACAGGAAGTGCCACCAGCAGGGGACGACCTATTTTCGTGAATTGTGAAACTCCGGAAGTATTAAGGAAGGTGGTAGGCTGATGAAAGAGTAAATGTCAACGTTATACGTTATACTATGTGCACAAGTATGGAAAGACAGTGGCATCGTGAAATATATCTGGATTTTTGTGAAATTTTTTTTTTGCAGATATTTTGGAAACTTTTTGCTCTTCCGTTTTTACTTGCTGATTAAGGACAGCCTCCGGCGGATGCATAGGTGCTGGACTTCTAATTACATTATGCAAATTCTTACCGAGGAATAGGAGCTAATGTTTAGTTAGGATTGAAATTCATTTAAACCTCATTTTAGCAAATACTTTGCTTTGGAGCAGCATTCGTTAAGATTCCCATTAGAATGAAAAAAAAAAAGTGAAAATGTGTTAAGTCGCAAGAAAAAATTTCGGAAAAGTCGAGTTTTGTAATGTAGTAAATTCAGGTTAAAGCTTCAGTATGAACGAATCAACATAAATCTGTAGATAATCCCCAAATACAATATAAAAGGGAAAAAATAAGAATATAATATTAAAGAGTGTAAAACAATGAAATGTCATCAGCAAGTTATAGAGAATTGAATTCTATGATTTAGCCAGAAGCAGATAAAATAACTCAATGAATGGTCTATCCTGTTGGGGTGGTGCATACTTCACTAATATTAAACCGTTATTACTTAAACAAAAACATGTTATAAGAATAATTTGCAAAGTGAACCGATGTACATCTAGCTTCTATCTTTTTAAAAACCTGAGAATTCTACCACTTAGACATCTTTATTGTTACAAAGTGTTACAAATATTCTTTAGAAATGCTGGTTAGATTTGTTGATAACTATAACTTACGCGTCAATACCAGAAATTTGGAGTCTGTATCAATAATAAAGAAGAGTCAATTTTCTTGCTTTTTCTTTGTAACTGCACCTCGGTTTTTCAATTCACTTCCTGTTAATCTACGATGCGAACGAGTGTAAACGGTTTTCTCGAGAAATATTCAGGAGTGGCTCATTTCTCTTAGCTATTCTCGGATAGAATTACTTTCGCGCATTTAGTCTAATTATGTATTATACCTTGTTTGGATGATCTCCTTGATTTTTTATTTTATGTATTTTTTTATATATTTTATTAATCTTATTTCTTGCCTTTTCATCTTATCTTTTGTTATTGGCAGCTTATCTGTATGTACACTTTCTATTTTTTTATTTATTTTTTGTTATATTACTTAATACGATCCCCATCAACAGTTCACTATCTTGATATATAATGTTCTGATAGATACACTCAACACTTGTCATTTTCAATTGAATGTACTTTTACTATTTCATTCATGTGTACGTATCAACCAAATATGTCTATACTATCTTTGTATATATATTTTTGTTTGTAAAGCCAAATAATAATAAATAATAATAATAATGAATTTGGGATTTGAAAGGGATAACTTACAAAACGCGATATAACTAGTCGCACAAGACTCTATCTGATTGCATTAAAAATAAATAACACAAAATGTAAAAACTTTGAACAAGAGCTGAAATGTATTCAAGGAGTAAAATTTCTCTGGAACTGGTAATTGTTCATTTAACACCTTTTATGGTCCTGGCCGGCTTGTTTCCAGTTATCTATGGTAAGAGACTTCTTTCATAGCAGGTGACTTTATCCTATACTTTTTTTGCCTTATTTTCTTGAAACAATAAGCTATTACTTGAAAGTAATATTGACCGATGCCGATTATCGATACCGATTATGAGAAGAGGCTGAGGGAATGGGCACATTTTTGCTTCTCGCTATATAGTGCGTAATCCGTAGTCTTATTAACCTCATAAGTTTGCAATTTCGATTTCTCATCGATTCGCCTTCCTGACAATAATAATAATAATAATGGCGGCGCTACAGTCCGAGGTGGACCTGGGCCTAGCTTCTCAGCAACCACTCGTGTTGTGCGTACTATTGTTCTCTCACGAGTGGAGGGGACCTACAGTTTATTGCCGAGTCCGAACGGCGAGATTAATAAGCTTTCCCTACACAGTTATACCCTTTGAGCATTGTCAGTGACTCGAAAGAGGTGGAGCCGTGAAAAACATTTGTAGGTGATTTTTCGAGAATCGAACCGCATCGAGCGTAGGAGTCGACGTCCCTACCCACTATGCCACGGCACCCACCCTTCCTGACAATGCAACGAAGTATTTGTCGTTGAATTACACATACATTGAAGGAACGCAGAATCATATCTAGTGCGATTTGTGAGTTTTGAATATGTCAGAACGTAAGTCAAAATTTACTTCTTCACGATCACGAACAAGCAACGTTTGGAAACAATTTAACATTGTTACTTAAATATTGAGTCGGTGGTAGCAGCTTAAAGAGAGCTCACTACAATCTTTCCACATATTGTGCGCAAATACTGAGTCAACCATTTAAATGTTGAATATTTCTATGCCAGCAAGACAACGCACTCGTCGAAGTACTTAAATTTTGCAGTCGAAAGTTCCAAATGAGCCGAATAGTTAGATTTAACGCCGTCCTCAAGAAATTTGGATTCCCTCAGCGCACATAGTGGCGAACTTAACATAAAGAATCTAATCTATACCCTTACGAAATTAAATTAACTCAAGAACTGAGTAATTGGACCATATATTTTCGTCTATGAAAACGATGGAAATAAATTTAAATTTCATGAAATATTTCAAATCATTAAAAAACAACTAAAGAAATATATATAAATTATTCACTCATTCATAAAACTCCGATATGACAAACACATAAGCAGTTCATCTGTCAAATGCAACAAAAGTTGAAAGTTTTTCAAATCTAGCCGACGAACTAAATATAATTCCATATATAAAGAAAACATTAATTAATAAACCTCGGAACCTGGATCAGCTTAGATTTACCAACAATAAACAATGAGTGGCAGAGTTCGGTACCTCGCTGTGTAATAACGGTTCTCAAATGATAGCGAGCTTGTTTTCGGCCTTTCATGGCTGAAGACATAATTACGCACATCGTCAAGAACAATAGCGTTAAACATTCTAGTTAGAAAGCTTACTGGGATCGTACAAAAAGTTGAAAGAACCATTTCTGGTTCCGTTTGCAAAACATCAACGGATCATCTGATTCCTACATGCCAAATCTGCAGACAATGTGCAGCTTGCAAAAATAATACCACTAAAATAAGCAGAAATTGCAATTTCCATACTAAAAACAAAAAAGTGTTTTTGTTTATAAGTGTTTCTAAGTTACAATAACGATGTATAGACTGCTTATACATTCAAATAGAGCATAATATCCAATAATGATAAGTTTTAAAACAAAAATAGTTCTGAAAAGCGGAAAAGGAAGGTAAAATATTCAATTGCAAGTATTGAATAAGGAATAAGGTAAGTTAAAGTTCACAGTGACGTATTGGGTAAATGCGTCCTCTTACGTCTTAATCCCTGATTCAATTCGAGTCACTGCAAGCTGCGAAGAAAATGCTTCTCAAACTTCGTCGTGGGTGGTGTGGAATAGTAAATAAGTGCGTCAATTCTTACACTCAAAGTCTAGGTTAAATTTCCGACACAGATAACTACATATTTATCACCTGTGGAATAACCACCATACGGGTCATTCCACCATTCTAGATAACCTCTAGTTTCTACCGCACGATACCGACCTCATACTGCCTCATCTTGTCTTTGAGAAAAACTTTTCTACCAGCATACCCTCCAGGTCAGACTGGAAGTCTGATACTCAGACGCTGGACGGTCCTCTGCGTATTTTCACAGATGGATCCAAGACGGACGAGGGAGTAGGAGTAGGTGTCTACTCCAAGGATCTCAATTTTAGTATATCCCTCCACCTTCCAGAATATTGTAGCGTTTTCCAGGCTGAGACAATGGCAATAAAAGAAGCTCTGTCCTGGCTCAAGAACAACGTGATATCCAAGAAGGACATCACCATCTGTTCAGACAGCCAGGCAGCAATCAAATCCCTGAACTCGGTCACTTTTCTCTCTAGGAGCTCCCTAAATTGCCGCCTATCTCTTAACGAGATGGCTGAGCATTTTATTATTCACCTCATGTGGGTGCCGGGACATAGTGACATTCCAGGGAATTGTGAAGCTGACTATCTCGCCAGGAGCGGTACGATCTCCACAAACCTCCCTAGTGGGGATCTTCCGCCTATGTCATTCGAAACAGCTAAACTTCTTTTAAAGAATCATACCATTAAAATCACCAACTCAAGATGGTCAGATGGCACTACGTGCCTTATTACAAAGCAAATCTGGCCTAAACTTGATCTAAAACGTTCACTCTATCTTCTTAGAATGAACAGGTCATCCCTAAGGATTCTCATTGGCGTTATCACAGGACACTGTGCCATTGGCACTCACGCCTCAAGAATGGGACTCCCTCATAACGATTTCTGCAGAAGCTGCAGAGACGAAGAAGAAGAAAGCATAACGCATCTTCTCTGCACTTGTAGCGCTCTCTCCTCTCGCAGGATGAAACACCTTGGAGCCTACTTCTTTAACGACTTGAGCGAATTGCACAACGTCGGCATCAATCAATTAAAGAGCTTCGTTGAAAGCGCTAAATGGTTTTTCGGATAAAGGAACACAAGATCCGCGTGGTATCACAATGGGCCTAATTTGGCCTAAGTGTGACTGTTTTCTACAGTCAGCCACTTCAACCTAACCTAAGTACATATTTATAATTCACGACTCCACCTTTCTCGAGTCACTCAAATCGCCAGAGAGAATAACTGTTAAAAAAATCCTTCACCATTCGGAGAGGGCCTTAAATTATAGGTTCCTTTTATTCGCGAGAGATTGCAACAATAGCACACACATCATGAGTGTTGGCTGTAGAAGCTAATACCCCCAGAATATAGCGAAACTCAGAGAATAAAAAGCAATAGTTATTATTTCAATGCTCATATTGCATTTTTTGGGCTGTATACATGAGGTCTTATCCAAATGATTAAAAAAATCAAATGAGAAAGCACTCATAAATAATTAAATGATTCGTTCAACAAAGTGCACAGCGCTCAAGGCAAATACAAGGAAGCATACCCATGTGATGTAACAAAAGTCAATATATACAAATTTCATATTGCTCTCAACGTTTCAGAATGTTAAAAGCAAACGAAGAAATGCAATTCTTACACATTCACTGCAGACATAAACCATCCTGCTATTGGGCACAAACGTAAACTATTTTCCATCTATCTTCATTCTCAGGAACGAAAGCCGAACAGGAACTTTGAATTTCCATCCGTGCCAAAGGTGAAGAGGATAGTTTTTAGCACACAGAAATGTCCTGAACGTCGCAAACGTCCATCATAAAATAAACATCGAATATCTACATACAACTGACTCCTTGTCATCATGCCTTCGTACGAGTTTGGGTCTTGCCACAGTTGGCCACATTCAACCCGAAAAGTGATTAGAGGACACAGGGAACTGATATTGGTTTGAAAAAATAAGCTACAACTTGGATGCATGGATGGACAACGTTGCTTACATCCTTAGCAAACGATTTGGAAGGACTTTATGTATAGATTTCATATTTTTACAGCAGCTCTACTCAACATTTCGAGTCCAAATGTTCACTCGCAAAACGCAAATTCCAAATAGTCTGTGTGTAAAGAAGGAAACATAAAGGATAAAGAGGCCACACTGAAAGCTGCATTTAAGTTCTCGGTGCCATGGGATAATCGGATTCATGAAGATATTAACAAAGAATTAATTTCATACAACTTTGCACAGTCAGTGTTTGTCTTGAACGAAGGCGAATTCAGACAGGGTAAAACTGGAAGTTTGCTTAATGATACATACGTAAATGCATGTATGTAGGTACATACATGCGGAGGTTGGTATGCATCTTACGACTTCAATACTTTTCGTGTAAGTGGGGATTGCCAGACGACATAATAGCACGTAATCTGAAGTTGATTAAAGTTAATTAGGGAAAAGATTAAAATCATATGCACTGGTGTCTGTTTTTGATAAAAACATTCAGAAGCAAAACAGTGGCAATCATTAGGTTGATGAGTAACTTTGTTGAAATCGAATTTTGAATTAGACGGGGAATACATGAGGTCAAGACTTCTAATGTCCAGTTTTTCAATTAGAGATAACACTTGCTCAATGCGACTTGGAGTTATACCTTAAGTGTTAATGTTTATGTCTTTAAATTTAAAAGTAATTCAAAGTAGTTTGTTCCCTTGAATATTCTTATGGTGTAATGGCTACTACTTTAAGTTCTTTCAAATATTTTTTTTCTTTTATTTCTGTTATTTTTGTAAATTAAGGGAATGTGTTCGTTTTGACATCTGATCACTCCATCAAAAATACATAAGTATGATAAGAATCCATAGAAAGCACATTACATTTTCATAAAAGGTATATGTTACTGTGATCTACACTGAGAAAAGCCTAAAATGTTTTCTTAACTTAGTCCAATTTTCAGGCTGCAAACTATCAGTGTTATATTAATTCAGTAATTTTTGCATTTTTTTACATACTCACAATGGTACCAGATTTTAGAAAATAAATTCTAAGAATTTTTTTCCGTGAGCCAAACTTTTAGGGAAATATTCAGCGATAAGGCTAATTTTTGCCCAACAACAATAGCAAACTTGCCGCATTTGGGGCGAATATTCGAGTTTCTAAACGCCGTTAGATCCTAAAAAATTCACAATTTGGTGCGGTTTATAAGTTAGAGGACCATAGAAACACTATTTTTTTTAAAATTTGATTTTTCACCATGTTACGGTCAACAGCATTGCTATAAACTTATTGAAACCTTTGAAAATTAAGGAAAATATGGTTCCACTAAGATAACGCTCTGTGACATAAGTTAGGCCGTGGCACTTTTGACACTTTTAACATTTTTAATTTTCACAGTCGTTTTTAATGCTTCGCTCACCTCCCATTTCTAAACCAATATGTGTAGAAATCTAAAAAATTTACAAAAATGTGGCCTCATTGAGTACTTTCATTTAAAATTCAAAGCATTGTGGCCCTAATAGTTTTCGAAATATTGGCCAAAAATGGTCAACCATCGACAAACGATTTTTAAAGATTTGAAAACGCAGTTTTAAAGATCTCAGCGTAAACATTAAGAAATTATAAATATCAAAATATCAATTTATGTGGAAATTTTGAGATATCTATCATTTAAAATGATAAATATTTTCATTTTCACACATAAATTTTATGCTGTGATCGACCACTCTATACGTTGATGAGAGTTATCTCTTAGATCGATTTCAACACCTGAAAGCCTAATAGAAATTCTCACACAGTGATTGGGTATGAGAGAAGGGATTTTTTGAGTTGGACAAACTTGGATAAAAATATAGGTATGAGTAAGGATGGATGTTTGTTTGTATGTATGAATTTAGTAATACATATTTAATTTGGGTTGTACTTAGAAGGAAATTCAACTAAAGTAGTTGGAAACGTTGTCTGATATTCAGAAATCATTCATCAATATTATGCGACGGAACATTCCCTGAGCGAGTGCAGAAAAAAAAAATAATCAAATGAAGAACATTAAAAATTAAGTTTAATTTCAAATAAAATATCCCAGAGTTTTATTTGGAATAATCATAACGCAAAAGTAAATAATTCTTTTATCTATCACTTGTTTTTGGAAATACAAACTATCAAAAAGTAAGTGTCAAATGTGCTCTAATTTCCCCTACAGCAAAGGAAACAATTAACTTATCGCAGGAGAAATTCTATGAACGAATAAATTCGCGTCAATTGGCATTCACGATCTTATGATTTGATGCTTCTTAAGTATATTCTATGAGGAAATGTAAAGTCTGCTAGCCTATGCTGACAAACCAGCCACAATCGACGCATAGGAAGCCAACATAATTCATGTTATTGAGGACATACAGCCACCCATTCTTGAAAAATTTTCTCTTGTATGACATTTATCTGATTCACCCGTAGTGGGCATATGCCCGACGTTTTGTTGAAAAACTACAATAATTGCGTCGGAACACAAAAAAAACAGGCTGTTGCAATATAAGGCAGTTCAGCACAATAGGCATATGTTAAGTTAAGTGAGATTTTAACCTGCAGTCAGCCTCTTCCGCCTAACGGTCAATGGAACATATTTAGTGTAGATAAGTTGGTTACAGAACTTAGATTTTCGGACGGCCGTACACAGCCTGGTTGTGGCTAAAATATGTGTATTAAATATGAATCTACGATCTACGAGTAGTATCAATTCACTTATTCCTTCTTAGACGCAGACAAATGCTAAATGCGGTTCATGGCATCATATATATATTTATATATATATATATTTTAATAATGTTTTGTTTTAAATGCTGACAGGTCTGTATTAATAAATGACTGTCAGTTTTTAGTTTCTCAATTTCTGGCTGAGATGGCAAATATTATGTCTGTTGGAGATATTTCTCTATTTCTAGAGACGGATATAGTTCTTAAAGAATTAACAAATGCGTTGAAAACAAAAAACATTCTACACACATAAGAAGGTTTTTCTATACTGTAATACTCTTTCAGCATTGCCCATGACTCGAAAGAGGTGGCACCCTGAAAATATGAAATGTGTTTCTCTGGAATCGAACCTAGACTTTCAGCGTATGAGTCGACGTTTTTCCCCACTACGCCATGGCGTCTACCTCTCACTTTAAATCTTATTATTTCATTTGGGAACTATCAACTTTTGCGTCACACATTTCAATTCTTTTTCAATTACTCTAAACAAATTTTATCTTATTCTCTCAACGGAAAAGTTTCCGATGTTTCTTATGCCATTGAAGGATGAGTGTTTTTCAATTTATCAATTCAAACCTTTTTCCAAAACTGACCCTCCATCAAATCTGATTGACTGACCATTTGAGGAGTGCCACACAAGATGACGGCAAATAAAATAAAATACGCAATTGCGTTTTGGGAATATCAATATCAAATGTGTTCAGTGAGCTTCTGAGTGACAATCAGAATATACATTCTGTCGAAATGTCAGTCTAGGTCGATTGACGTTCTCGCAATTGAAATTGACAACTTCTATTTGAAGTGTATCTTTTGGTTTATTATTAATACATGTGCACATTATTTGAGGTGACAGGGAATTATACCCTCCAATCTATGTTTCTATACGGTTATGGTAATCAAATTGAAATTCCAGAATAATTTTTGTTCCTGAAATTCAGATGTAATACAATACATGGTCCATTAACTCGTCAGAGTTGGAGAAAATTAAAGTGACAACCAAGTGATTTATTTTGTGTTGTTGATGCGCATGACTTTTCACTCGATTTCATTAGGTAATAAATTTGTTCGTGAATGCAAGAAATTATACTTAATTCCTGATTATATATTGACATTTAGATTTTCTGTCAAGTGGGAAGAATAATATCATTCAAAAGATGATTCACATTTATTCACAAACTGACAACAATAAACCGCAACAACCGTATCTTTGGACATGTCTCAGATTTTATCGGACGCTAGAATCCGAAAGAAGGAATTATATTCTTACGTGGTTTTGTACTAGACAAAATTGAATATGGTATATTATGCTATTATTAACCTAATTCGATGACATTCCGAAACATTCATCCACTTAGAGATGATAGGACTGAGCCAGGATCTGCATGATGCCATAATCTTCTACGTCCCACCGCGAATAGTGAGGAGGCAACTTCTATACCAGTCTGATCGAAATGATGCTCGCAGCGACGACGACCTTCTCCGTTAAGGCAGAGCGACTTCTTCTCGGGATAATACCGAAAAGCAAAGAAACGACACTTCTACTTGTGGTAACACCAAAATCGTTTTTTTTTTCAAAATGTTCTTTGTAAGTTTAAAATTTAGATCAACATTTTGCAGAAAAGAAATACTTCAAATCAATAGGCAAGATTAAATGAAGATTAGTTTAGCTTTGAGCACCTACCAAGTGGTCTATCATAAGTAATATGAAGTTTATGAAATAGAAGATAAAAAAGAAATTTTCGTTGACATTGGCGCCAACGGTATGTTGATTGAATCCGTGCAACTCATCAACTTTCAGGGAACAATTTTGAGGTGCAGTGAGTGAAGAAGGGCTTAATACGCATTCAGTTATTACCATTAAGCATATTGAGTTTAAAGCAAGACACGTAAATATCATGGTATAATAAATATTTAAACAATTCAAAGCAATAATGATAACTTCAATCATAACAAACAATAATTGGAGTTGTGCACCATGTGCTATGATTTATAATTTTTACTTTTGTACTTTCATATACAGTATCGTTTCTTTAGATACTTCTCTTCTGCAACCATTGTATGATTCATGATTCTGGGTGGTCATTCAGATAAATGAATAACTACATGATTCTGTTTGAAGATTGAGTATCCAGCTCTGAAGTGCCTTGTAGATTTAAGAAAGAGCAATTGTTTTTACTGAATTTTATTCGACAATGACTCGGTCCGAGTCTTTCCGAGTAGTAGTGTTGTTACGTTTAGAGAAAGACTTGTGTTGTGAATCCTTTGACTTCTGAGAGAATGTTTTGCGTGGTTGATCTTTCCTACTGTTTTATTGAAGAATTCGTTCTAGAATATTTCAGGAATATATATTTATAAAAAGAGATGGCAGAAAGTTGCCGATAGGAAATAGCTATACTTAGAGTTAAAAAAAATAGAAAAAAATAATTTTTAAAGCATGTACCTGAATGTAAGAAATTTAGTGACATTCTATATTTGAATGCCACTTCAAATGCATAAAATATAACTCAAGCTGTGGGATAAACATACAAAAAGAGCAGACACTGACAATTCTCAAAGAGTATAACTGTCTAAAAAAGCTTCTCAATCTCGCCGTTCGGTGTCGGCATTAAACTGTATCGATGCAACAATTTTGGTTCAAAATGTGAATAATTATTCCTGCACCAGCCAACATGTACATACGTTTGCCTTTATGGGATAAGTAAATTTAAAATTGCATGGTCTCGTTAAAAGCACTTCATTAAATTAAGCAACAACATTTTAAGTTTATGTTGACTAGTTACCACTAGCAGTAGCTGGTATGAAAAGTACTCAGTTTCAAGTTCTTAAAAGTCACTTCAAAGTTTTTACGCTACTTGACCAAAACTAGCTCTTACCGATGAATTTCACTTCAAATCAGTATTATTACTCCTAAGGACCCTTATTGATGGCTGAAGTACATTTGCCATAATATTTGCCAAATAGTCTTCTAGCAAGGAATCCGTATAAAACCTGAAATGGTTTCGTATATACAATTGTACATCAGTGTTCTAGTAGTATACTTTCAATTACATTGGCACACTGCACATCCATTCTACTTTCATTACACCGAGACGGATGTCGATGCATAACTGACCGGCTCCACACTTGGGGAAAATGTTTACGTTGCGTCCTTTCTTCTGAGTTAAGTGGTAAGTAAATACACAAACTAGGCTACTCAAACACAGGTTGTCTTACTATAAGTACACTTTCATGACTACGTTTAACCCAATCACAAAATTTAGAGAAGTTGACTTCACTGAAACTTAACATTAATTTAATGGAATGTATCTTGTAGACTACGACTATTGCATGTGTTTTGTTTGGATAAGATAAACGATTGCATTTTGTGTAATCAGAGGAGAAATGTTTTTGTATTTTATAAGATTTTAGGATTTCTGATGACAGCAAAAATCTGGACATGATTTTAGTGTACATTTTGTAAATATTGATCATCGGAGGTAAGTGCTACCAGCCTATACTTAGAGTTTGAAGCTCTAGACATTTCTAAAAGATACGTTTTGAACTCTAGACGAAAGATAATTGTAAATAGTTTTAAATGTCCGAACACTTAAAGCATACATGAGGAACATTGTCGTGGTTGATAAACCACGGTAAAACGTAGTCCTCAGTATTCAGCTTTATGAAGGCTTAGACAAATCAACGAATGTATTTATAATGTATGTATTCACATTTATCGGATTTTAAGATAACGCAGTTCATTGGTATCGTTTCCCCGAAATATTTCATTTATCTTCGGGAACATGCTCGGGTATCAGACTCAATAGCTCAGAACTGGTTGCCACAGTGCCTCAGTGGCCGATGATAGCCTATAATATGTGATATATGTGATATATATATATATGTTAATGTGTGGGTTCGTGCGTCGATCCATGCGCATTAGACTTTCACAGTCTAGGTTCGAATCCAAGTTCAGACAAACAAATTTTTCCTCCCTCCACTTGTGGGAGAACAGTAGCACGCACAACACGAGTGGTTGCTGAGAAGCTAGGCCCAGGTCCACTTCAGACTGCGGCGCCGCCATTATTATTATTATTATTATTATTATATTTTTATTGTTGTATACGTTAACGTTTAAAGCCATCTTGCACCGAAAATCGGTACGTACCAGTGCGGCTTTCGGTCCGTCAAATCCGCTACAGACAAATCTTCACACAACGTCAAAATCAGAAAATTACCAACGTGTTTAAAATCAATACCCATCACTTTTTACCGATTTCAAAGCCGCTATTCAATGTGATGGCCGAATTCGGAATTCGGAAGGAACTATTCAATATGATGGCCGAATATAGGATCCAGTGAAAATTTATCTGGTTAGACTTAGAAATACGCGATGCAACTTGCAGTACGGTTCTAAGATGTCCGAATCGTTCAAAATCTGTATCAGATTTCAGCAGTGTATGCTGTGTGAAAATCGGTCTTGGAAGAAAATGTCCCAGCTCCAGAGACAATTGTGGGTTGTTAGGGATTTTGTCTACCTTGAGGACTTAGAGGAACTTTACAAACGACAACGTGCTGGAAATCCGATGTAGAATCGCCCTTAGCCACCGCTGGTACTTCGTTTTGTCGAAACAACTTGGGTCAAAACTCCTGATTCGAAGGACCAAAATCGTGCTCTACAAAACCCTAATCTTACCACTCTAATTATATGGAGCTGAAAGCTGGACGATAAACAGGGTGGTTGTTGTCTTCGAAAATAAAATTCAGCATCGGGTATTTGGTCCTTTTTGTGAGGAGCGAAATCTATGAGCTGTATAAAGATGTGTACATACCTATATACTATATACTCTCTAATAATAATAATAATGGCGGCGCTACAGTTCGAGGTGGACCTGGGCCTAGTTTCTCAGCAACCACTCAGTCGACAGTCGACGCACCTACCCACTACGCCACGGCGCCCACTCTCTAGCCAAGGCAAAAATCTGTTGAATTAACGGCGAGCATATCGAGCGTTTCAACACTAAAGATCCCGCTAAGAGAGTCTTCGAATCTGAGTCTCCTCTTTGAAAAAGAGAGAAATACCACAAGAACAAGTGATCGCGGTTGTAAGACGACTAGGTCCGGATAACCGTCAAAGATGGAAGGCTCATAACCTCAGGTTCAAAAAAAGGTTCAAAAACACTTGTTTAACGGTATATAAACATAGCATACTGAAGCCCCAATTGGGTTACGCTTACTCCATCTACGCTTTGGAAATAAGAAATACGATCTCTGAACAAATTAAGCAGTTTTATTAAACTAGCGCCCGAGACATATTACACACTCGAAAAGGTTGAAATTAATTTTGTCGTACAATCTACTTTTTTTTGTAGATGTTCTCTTGCAGTGTAAAACGCAAACTGTAACCATCTTAACGCGATGTTTGAACATACGTTTGTATAGTACGTATGTAAGTATGTACATATACATACAAACACGAATGTAATATACAAGTTTTTCTCCATCGAGCATATCTGAGTTTCAAAATTCAGCATAACTGATATTGAAATTCTCACAAGAATTATAAAAGCAATTAGATTCGATTTCAGACGTACATACACTCGTATATACACACACAAGTGTTCATATGTAGTAAGTGATAAAGAATAAATGCGATTAGGAATTGAGTGGTAGTACTGTTATGGCTGCTCAATTCAGTATTTTTCGTGTGAACAGAACAGTTGAGCTGCAAGTAACTTTATTACAGTCGGGGTTGGGAAGGCATGGGAATGTTGAAATGAAAGTTCTTATTGTTTACTAATGCGATTTGAAGTACTATTGGAATTCAATCCAATCGACCGGAATCCGTATTAAGATGCAAGGGACAAGACATCAACGTCAACCTCATACTGAAGTGTGGCTATTGAGACCACATTTGAGAGTTAGACATGTTTCTACCCATTTCATGCATTCCTATACACTCGTATGTATGCATATGATATCATTTGACTTCTTTGTAATCCAATGCAATTCTGATATTGAGTAAGTTTGGTGATACTTACACAATTTCATTCCCATGACGAAATGAACCCATGGTTTGGATTCTGCAAATCAATTAAGGCATCCAACTACTTGCAATGCATACATGTTGAGTTACAATGAGAAAGAGGAGATCTGCTTAATCCATATGGTAAGAGATCTGATAATAATAACAATTTACGTTGAAATACAAGCATGGAAAGTTTAAGTGAACTGGAGCCAGTTGATTAGACTCACTCTAATTGTTTTGAAAATCCTTGTTCTTTGCACTAATGAGCCAAAAATGAATTAAGCGAAGATACTGAACAGCTACGTGGGTGTGATTTAAGAACTTATTTTGAAAGAAGTACTTCTGAAATTGCTGAAGAGGAAGAAAGGGCATTTCTGCGAGTGTTCTTCTTAGTATGAAAATCAAACGTATCTTGGATTTAATATGTTATTCGTAACTTTCGCGACATAGGTTCGTGACGTTCGTAATTAGTACGATGGAAATTGAGATGAAAGAGAGGTACCACCCCAAATGTACAAAGATTGGTATTGAGTGATATCTCTTGGAGTAACACAGAACAATCAATGATGCCCATTAATAACGCAACTTTTCTGCGTTTATCAAGTGATTGCATATTCAACAAGCACAACCAATGCTCATAGATTGGCATTTTAGCACAAGAAAATTGTATGTACACAAAGTTAAAAAAGTGCTCAAATCCATTTGAAGTGCATGAGAATCGGCAGGGGTAGAAATGTCCCTATAAATGTGTACATATATCGTCCGCGTAAGCTAATAGAAAAGAGTAATAATAATGTTATCAACGTCGTTAATTGACACGATAAACATCAGCCGAGCAAGACGGCTACCCTGGGAGACCCCAGATGTGGCTGTAAAAGGATTAGATACGGAGGATCTAAAAACTACTTCATATTGACGCTCTTCAAGGTTACAATTTGATCGCGATAAACCCATTTTTATCAGAACTACAGCAGCAACGCCATCTGGGCCCGCAGACTATTAATTTTTAAGTCTACAAATTTTTTTCTTTCACGATTGTCAGAGTGGTGTCGACTGAAGACAAAGAAGTTTGGGGAAAATATTTCGTAAGAATGGTTGAGATCAATTACATGATTATAGAAGGACTAACTGAAGAAATCCGCAATGAAATTAGCGACTAAGAATGTCAGAGTTGCTGACATTGACCCTTAACGCTTATCAGCCAAGAGTTCCAAAACTATTAGAGCTATCTATCTCCACGGCATATTCAGAGAGGTTTCTTCTTCAAATTTGTATTCACTTCCGTTCGGAAGCATTTTTTCGACTTGAGACTTTTACGTGTCGTTTTCGACGATATACTAATTAATGTGCTACGTGAAATAATGCTTAAAAAACTGGTTATTTGTTTTAGTAGGGTTTAAGAAATCGTCACCAACAACAATCTAATTTTTTTTAATGTTTGATCGACTATGATCGGAAATATGGGGTGGAAAAAAAGTCTTGTTGTACGTTTTTCAACTTTAATTCGAAGCGAGAGCACAATAGATCAATTCGGAATGTAAGTGGGTCACAGCTGGTACAATGGTGACAGCCACTTTAACCAAACTTAAATCTTATTATGGTTAGATAGTTCCTTCGTAAATTTACGAAATCTAGTTTTGTAAAAAAAAAATATACCTTTCGACGATACTCAGTTAAAAAAAAATGTATTTTGACTTTAATATTTACATTAACCTGATTTTCAATCACATATAAGCATTATTTAATTTTATTAAAAGATGAAACGAAGAAGTGAAATCATAAGACTCAGGCATCGAAATTTACGATATTGTTCTTCTTGTTAAAATTTGTTTTCGGTTCAATTGATTAGAGGTGTGGATAAAGTTGCTTATTTAATTTATGGGAAAATAAATAATAAAAATTCACTTAAATTATAATTAGCCTCTTATGTAAAACAGCGAGGACGGTTGTAAATTAACAAAATATAGCCAGCTGAATATGCGTACTGTGAATAATTACTTAAAAACTTAGATTGCGTCTAATCTTTGGAAATGGTAAGGTTACAACAATACTACTAAAGATATAAATAATATTAATAATAATAATGGCTTTATTAATAATAATAATGGGGTTTTTAAGTAAACCATTCATTCAAAAACCATTCAAAAAAATTCTGATAAAAAACCGGGGTTGTTTGTTTTTACTATAGTTGGCGTATTATACACACTTTTTTACGTGTATAAAAGTGTGTCTTATACATCTGAAATATATTGCTGGTGTATAAAAGTGTATAAAAACAAGGAACAGGTATAAAATTGAAAAAAAAAAAAAATGTATAAATGTCAAAGCAAAAAAATGAAAAAAAAAGTTTCCCAGTAAAAATACAGTACTTCACGAATTGGTTGGATTCCCTGTTTCCTGGTACCTGTTTGTTGCTCTTGTTGGGAAAGAGAATAAGCACTTATTAATACAGGTTTTTTTTTACACTTTTGTACAATTTTATACATTTAAATACAATATTATATACACTTTTATACGCTTTTATACGGTAAAATGTATAAAAACCAAAAAGTGTGATATTAAGCAACCCTGCAAAAAACACACGTATCTTACTGTATTAAAAATAATATATTTCCTTCGGGCTTGGTTGGCGTATACGCACTTTTTTGTCGACATTTTTCATAACCGCTCTGCATAAATGCGACTGAATTTAGCATATACATTGCTGTATTTGGTCGATGCAAGTAATCTTAGAAATCAAAGATCAACGTCGGTAGGTAGTATGATCTCGAATTATACGACAGGGAAATTAAAAATGCAGTAAATGAATTATTTCTTCAGCTCCTTTATATGTGTCACCGTTTTGATGTAACCATAACCAGTCCACCTTGTAGTCCACCATGTTACTAAGGCACAAGCTGGATTATGTTACTAAGGCACAACAAAGTGGATTATGTTGTGGCTATGGATGGAGCCATTAATTGTTATCGATAATGCCTTCAGCCCGAACTCCACAGCAATCAGAGATGCGTTATGAATCTCAACAACTATTTGTGGATTGGATTAATTTGTTACTCATCACAAAACAATGAAATTATGATGTTTTTCTTTCAATTAAAATAATTCTAAGGTATTATCTGCTATCGTTGGTGGTATAGGTACTTTCATCATGACATGTGGTTGTTCTATTACCATTAATTCACTCGTAAACCCTAAAAAATTATTGGACTGAACAAAATTCAGAAAAACTTTGTGCATACAAACAACCGGTCCCATTTTCAATGGAAATACTTACAATTACTTTCCATTGACATTCAATTAAACTTACAGAGAAACCTTATGCTGACCCATTCGTCTATGCGGACGTTGTAAAGTTTGGAATACTACAACAAGGCATTGGGTTTTGTCTCTAAGTGGCTTTACTACCCCGCTTTAAATTTCAGGAAAAAGTTTTTCAAACCAAACTCTATCCAGAAAGGAAAAGCGAAACGGAAAAGTGTTGGATTAAAAATGAAATGTCAAGTTGGCGTGGGATTTCTTTTTCACTTATTTTTTTTTTGTTGAGAAAGTGCTTCAAAACGCGTTCCGAGTTACAATGTCGCAACTTAAAAATAAACTTCCTTCTGGTACATGTATTACTCTTCTCGATGTACTTTGTTACAGTAGGACACCTAAACGAATCAAACCCCATTGTAATAATATATCCCACGAGTTATTTTCTTTTTTGCATTTAAAAATGCGTCTTAGAAACAACGTGCAGTGTCGCACCATGATTTATTCTAGAACAATGGTTCGCAAATACGCAAGAGTACGGTTAAGATTATGATAATTTCCTATCTGAAATCTCATCGATAATGTAAACCTTACGAAAATTGTGCACCAGCAAAACGGTGCACTATCTACTCTTATATGACAACTCTGTTACTACTACTTTTTGCTACTCGTTAATCTGAACTTTTGTACAAAATTTTACTCGTTCTTAGACCAACTTTCGGACCTTTATGAGCATACGATCTCGTCTATGAAATACTAGTAAATTTGCTGAAAAAGGTAGCTCAAAATTGAAATATCAGTATCGATCGACCACTTAAAACGCAATTGTGGTAAATTTTTAAGCGAGACAATATGGAAAATGGGATTGCTCAAATGTTCGCCGAGGCATCTCTGGGTGGTGCGAACCCAAAATATCAAATTTTCCATAACTCTGGCACATACTCGTAATTCAGGCTAAATATGATTTGAGGGCCGCCGTGGTTTGTTGCTTATTCGCATAGAACAGTGACTTCAAACAACCTCACAAGAAAAAGTCTAACGGGGTCAAATTTAACGATCTCGGTGGCCCGTTTACATTACCTTCACGTGAGATGACCATGCCCTCGAATAGCTCGTGCAGAATTTCCAGTGTGGCGTGAGCTATGTGACATGACCTTGCATTTGGTCCGTTTACTAAACCAGTGGACTCAAATGTATCCACCACACTGCGAATAGTCCTCTCGGTAGGAAGATTATGGCGTCCGTGGGCGAAGCTCGCGGAACGTTTTCTGATCAGAACACAAATTTTGATAAAACAATTTAATCATTTCCACATGTTGTTGAACGCTATATCGGGCCATGGTGAATAAATGACATCCAATTTCATAGATGCAGCTTCAACAATATGGCCACTATCAACCGTCAAAGTTCAGAAGCCCCTATTGGAAGACCCAAAAGGTGCCTTGTTTCACTATCTTCTCACAAAACACATTTGCCGAAAAAACGAAGCCAGGATGACACCATATGTTTTAATTGGAGACATTTGTGCTTAAGTCTTACTTCATGAACAACTTGTTTTACAGGCACGCTAGAGAAGACCTACGCATAGGAAATTATAACAAAAGCCAAGGTCGAGGTATCTCATCCAAGATTTGTATGTTTACTACAGACCATTGGAAGTAAACGTAGAAACAGTATTTTTAGTTGCGCATTTGGTTTGTATAACTGTTTATGTTTAATGCAATTCGTACTCCGGATAAGCTGTCGGTACTCAAAAAAAATTTCAAATGTTTCCTAATCTTTCCTTTGTCATATTGAAATGCGGCCATCTGTGCTTGAAGGGCGACTACAAAATTCTATCGCGTGCATACCGATTACCGCCACAGAATGTGTATCCATGTTCACAGCTACACGATTCCGTACGGATCTACCCCCACCGCGTAACGCTACCGTGTTTGTACTCCTTACAGTGGGTTATTTTTAGGTAAGCTGACTAAAATTAAATTAACAATAAATTCGACCTTTCTTATTTTTCTTCTCTTATATGAAGTATAAAAAAATATGTCAAATTATGCTAACAGCATTTAACAAAACTGTTCAAATATATCCAATTCACAGCGTTCGTAAATAAATTCAACGTCCCACTGAAAGTGAGTTGAAATTAACTTCATTTAACTTCTCGATTAAGATTTTCCACAAAATCTACCAAAGGACAATTTCCACTTAGGGATTGATCTGTAATTTACGTAATTAAGTCGCATACGAAGACCGAACAATTAGTTTTTATCAACATAGCGCTTGGATAGGAGCTATAAGAGTCAATTGGAGACTAGAAGGCACTTGTACAACGTTACTGCTTACAAACAGGACTCGTGTGACAAATCCTTGTCCGCCCTTAATTGAGGGAAATACAATTTTATCTTTCATTTGGTCACCATATCTCGAGAAAAACCATTTGCTGATAATTGGAGGTTTTCCAAAAATGTCCACATCCACCAGCTTCTGTGATTTGGTTAATTGGCGGCTGGGTGAATTGAAGCAAGCTCTGGTTGAAAGGAAGAGAACAATTAAAATTTTAATTGGATTGAAATGGAAGCTAGGTTGCTAATGCGTTGATTTCAAAAGAATATTCCCTTTTACGTTTTCAACTTTTTCTTTTTCCTATTGTCGCTAACAGAAAACTCATTTTTAATTGATTTGTAACTGAGTGAATTAATTAAGTTCGGAAACAAGGGTGTACAACCTAAACGAAAGGTCTGTATGAGCAGTTCTAATTAAATGGTGCAGTGTTTCTTAAGCGTAAGAATAATCAAAAGAAAATCGCTTTGCAGGTGTTAATGTAATTATTCTTAGCCATCTCATCGGTATTTGTTTGGTGGTGTGATGTAAAAAAGAAAGAGCAAGCATATTTGTGCAAGCACTAGCTTCAGGTGCAGGAATTTCTATTGACTTCTTCAATGTAGAAGCTAAATTGCATGTCTGTGGATATTCTCGTACATCCCTACGAGTTTACATGTGTGCTATAGTAGTCGACTTAATCGAATTGAATTCGCATTGACGTAGTAATCATTCGCTTTCGAATTTAAATCATCATTCTCGTTGATTGATTCATGTTAAACTATCAAAAGTAGCAATTTCGTTGATGATTAATTTATTACAGCTCGAGTGAGGTGCCTTTTCTTGACCTAATCGACGACGTTTACAGTTTATGTTTACTTAAATCATAATCCACCTTGATTATGAATAATGGGGATGGCGGAGAAATTGGACTTATTTTCCTTAGCAGTAACTGGCCGATTTTGATCCCACCTAAATTCATCATTACGACTTTAATTACAAGCTTTAAAGGGTTTAAATGAGGCGGCAAAAAAGGATACGACAATCAATGGTATTGAAATATCGTTCAAGCGCTTTAATTAAGGATATCAACAAGTTGTCTAAATATCATGAGAAATTTTCTTTAATTAACATTAAGCACATCAATCGTGGATAATGTTGGAATAAACGTTTAAGAAATTTGATTCTCAACAATGTAAACAAGAAATTAAAGTAATTTACATAATTTAAAAAAAAATAAACAAAAATGTTTCCTAAAAAGCTTTAAGTAGGATCATTAAAAATTGAGTTGGCTGCTGATTCTTACATAAGCAATTTTTTTTCGGGGTGTTAATCGTAAAATTACCTCTTTAGCCTAATACGGCGACTTCTACCCTGAAAGTCAAGGTTTGATTCCCGACACAAGATGTAAAACTGCCATGAAAAAACTTCTTAAACATTACGGCTCGAAGTGAGTATTAAACTGTAGGTACCCTCCACTCTTAAGAGCATTCCCAGAACAGAAGCAAAATTCTACCACGGTCTGTAGTGGCACAATATTTATTTATAAATAAAAATTAAAAATTCAAATATATTTGTATTAAATAAATTATAAATTTAAAAATAAAATTAAAAATTATTTAGGAATACAAATTATTTATAAATCGTAAAATGAAATTAAATCCGAGCAAAGCAATTCCTAAGCTTCACAGTTCAGTGAAAAGTTTTAGTTCTCGACATTCAGCATTGTACTAAAATCCCAATATCACCACTTTTTAAACAGACACAGCCTTATCAGTCAATAAACACACTGCACGAAATTCACAGCCACACAGCTGAAACACACATCTTGTAGATCTTCCAGGTCATCAAAGAAGTATTTGCCTAAAAGCTTGACTTAGTTACCACATGTCGTGAACCTTACTGTCATTTATGTTCTGTACAGCAAGCACGTACTATGTTCTCGTGTGCGCCGTAACGTAATAAGAAATTACTGTGAATCTTATGCAAAGCGCTCCAGTTTGACATCGTGAGAGGGTAATTAACTAAATTAAATTTGGTTGAAGTCAGTAGAGAAATAAATTTCATTCAATTCAATCCATTATAGTACATGCTTCTCTTATTACACTTATTTTTAGTTTGCTACCAACGAGCTTATTTGATTAATTTTTTTTAATTATACTGGCAGTCGGTTGATGTTATGTATACCAATTAGCTGTTAGTCAACTACAATATTTTTCCTAAACCTGGGTCACATATTCGCATTGTCAAATTATTTGGTTTGTTTTCTGTTCCATAACAGTTTTTAAAATATAAAAACTAACGCAGAGCACAACGGACAGTATTTTTTATGGATTTATTCTTTATTAATGATACCTTGGCGTTCTACCAAATGCTTTCTTGTCACGAAATCTTTGGGTTTCATTAGTTTAAAAAGTATCTCATACATCGAAAAATCGATATCTGAATAGTTTTTTTTACGGTGTCATCACTCGTTCGTTCCGTATTAGCTAATGAATGGTTTTACTTCCTTTTTTTAGAAAACTCCATTTTTTATGGCTGTATGATAAATGAATAAAATTTAATAATGAATTGTATCAACTATTGAACTAGTTGTGAGCTTGAACGAACTTCTTTTTACTTTATATGAGTACTTAAAATTAAACATAAAGAACCATAGAAAAATGCGTCCTCTTTACTGTCATGAATCAATTCCAAGTAACTGCTATATTATAATTGACATATTGGACATAGAAATAGCCAATTTCTTTCAAACATTATTAAATTAAGTACATAAAGTAAACACATTTTTTGTAATTTATACGTAAAAACAACTCAAATACTTTCTCTTCCACTAAACAATGAAACACAACATCGAATTTAATATTAAACCAATTCGATTTATAATGACCGAAAAAATAAGATCGCGAATACAAGCTGCCGAGATGAGATTTCTTCGTGCGGTGGTGGGAATTACTTGCCGGGATAGGGTGAGAAACACGGCAGTGCGCGAGGAACTCAACGTTGGGCAGCTGCTTCTTCATACGGAAAGAACTGTACTTCAATGGTTTGGTCATGTGGCGCGAATGTCGCCATCATCACGACTTCCGAGGCGTGCCTTGAATGCAATTCCACCAGATAGTCGACCGCTTGGCAGACCCAGGACGAGATGGTTGCACCAAGTCCAAAAACTCGCCTGGTTACGCCTGGGCATAGCTCCTGATGAGTTAGAGTCGATGGCGGAGGATCGAGTGGCCTAGAGATGCTTTGTCCCCGCGACTCCTATAGTGGAACATGCGGGTCACTGAAAATTATGATAATAAAGATGATGACCAACTCGATTTATTCTAGTTGCATAAATACCTGTGATATATTTTAGCATGTTTATAAAGCGTATTTTAAGGTATTGTTATGTACATATAATAGACCTAATAGTTTAGCAGAGCTAACAGTCTCTTGTGGAACTATCAAGACCGATCAAAGATCCAACCCAACATTAAATAAACTTAGACGGTCAACGTACTTTTTTGAACACGCTTAACTTCTCATCAGAAGCGCTAATAAGAATACGCTTTTGGCACACAGAAAAAAATATTGAGCCGTTGTTCATTGTTTAAAAAATGTAAATTCATAAGATTTTCCAGTCCCTTATCTTGAAAAATGATTGAGATGTGCAAGTTTAAAGCACCTGTGCAATATTCGAATGGTCGATGAAAGGCTTTTAGAAGTCGAGGAAAAGTAGTTGTTTATTTAAGGTTCGAAGATTTAAAAATTGTGAATTTGTGAATATTTGAATTGTATAACACTTTAATTAAAATGGTATAAAATTTAAATTGTGCGCCCAAGCCGCCATATTAAATTGATAAAAATCATAAAATAAGCTGTGAAAGAAAAAATGGAAAGTAAAAACTTCACTTTGTAACGAATCGCCAATCGTTCCCCACGCTTTCTTAATTTTATCTCGGCTCCGTCGATTTTTTTAAACCGAACCAAAAAAAGTAAGTACGCGATACCTAATTATTCTGCAAAAAAGCTTGCATCAGCTTTACGGCACAGAAGCATGGCCTCTATCAAAAGTGAATGAAGAATATCTTGGTCTTTCCGAGTTCTGTGTGCAATATTTGGTCCTGTTTAAGTTGATGGCATTTGGAGAAGAATTGAATGGGTTGTATAGAGGATAAACTTTCAGCAGATGACTGACTGCATAGTCACTTTTGAAGCTGACTCTTCAATGTGTCGCTACCTTTCGAGGTGGACTTGGGCCCAGCTCCTGCAAAATAGAATACTGGTGGACCCAATAAAGAAGACAGTTTGATGAAGCTTAGGAGGTAGCGAAATGATCGATGAAAAAATTATCCTTTTTTCTAAAATCTGTGTATTACATGATGAGGATCTTTAAACATTTCATAAAACGCAGTGAAACTGTGAAAATGCAGTGTAAAATTGTGTTACTCTTTGTAACAACCTTTATTTCTCTCAAATTGCAAGTGCACTAGTCATACGCGCAAATCACGTATTTTTCCCATGACGAAAGTTATGCAGCAAAGAGTTGTTATAAGTTCCAAAAGAATAAAGTACTGTCACACGACACTTCCCAAAAGAAATTCAAACAAGGATTTTCATCGGTATAGTATAATGTACATGTTTTAGTCACTTTACACGTTTTAAAGAAATAGCGGTTCTATAATGGATGGCAAACAAGGGTTAAGATTTATGACATCCACACATACAAACATAATTTCCATACATTATGAGAAAGTCCCCGAAAAGTCAACCATTGTGTGCGACTACAAGGCAAACACGGCATAACACCGGCAATACCCTTCGCATGTTTACGCCACCAACATTTAAAGCTGTTTAGGGAGGCTTATGACTTGTTCTTAAGCGAGAACTTCCTTCCATCTTACGCCGCCTTACGTTAGTTACTTCCACCTCCTGCAGCTACTGCGGCTGATTGCAGGTGAAGGATATGAATGGGTATAGGAACACAAAGAAAAACGAAGCTAAGACTGGTATGTACATGTGTGTATATATGCCCGTGTACATCTGAAACCAGCTTGGCCTGTTTTTGCCCCAGTTTGTCTTGTTGGGTACAATATGCGGCTTTAGGTTTCGATGTAAAGTGAAAAGTTTGTCAGTTTTTGCAGAATTTATGACTTCATTTCACGTTGGAAGTAGGACATTCAACGTTTGGAGGGATTTATTACATTGTTTGTTCGCGCGGTTGTCCTATGACACACGTGCTGGTTAACTAGATTACATTGTGTCTCACATGCTGGGTGAAAGTATCACGCGCAATTGCTACAGCACGGGTGTATGCAGTCACGCACTTAGAAGGGAATCTCGTGCTGAAGAAAGCTTAGCCGTTGTTGACGATTTACGTTGACACAGAAGAATGTTGTTTTTGTTCCGCCCGACACACATTCATGGGTACCTACGTAATCGCTTATGTGTGTTGTTGATTAAATTCCATGGTTTTGAGTACAGTTCATGGGTTTGTGGAACACATGCAGGGTAAGAATGAATTGAAGAAGGAGGTTCTGGAGGGAGGATCGCCTGATGCAGACATACATACATATGAACCTAAATGCTTAAGAAGTAATTTGACACTAAGCCATTATAGGAATTAATTTGAATGGATGATTTATTGCTGGTAGTTCAATGAAAACATCTTACTTTTTACGAGCTCAAGGACGTTATGACAACTTGTAGCAACATAATCAGACATCGTTTGTTCTGGTTTATGCCATGGAGTAGGCGTTGAACATTGTTTCGGGCTCGTTTTGGGAATCAAGAGCTATATCTCTGTTTTGCGTTGCTCTCACCTCACCCTCATCTCAAATATAAAATGTTTTGTTCTTTTTTTATAGCAGGAGTGGGACTTCAAGCCGTGATATTTTCAGCAACACGACTTAACACTTATTGCATAAAGTGGTATATCAAAATCAAATGGATTTTGGCACTAAATGGAACTGTCGCCAAATCAAATAAATACAAAGTGTGTAGTAGCGTGGTATTCCCTGTGTTGGCGGAGTTATAGACACATTTCTGAACGACGATTCGGTCCTGTTCAAAGTGAAACTTGCAATTGATCGTATCGTAAAAGTGTCCACAATCAGAGTAATGGATTACTTTCATTGACATTGAAATAAGTCGATGCTTGTAAAAAAGAAAATAATTAGAATTGAAAATCGCAATAACTAAGTGGATAGAGAGTCTAAGTGGGTAGTGTGGCGCTAAGGGGGGATTGGATGCAAAAAATCCACCACCAGGGTAAGACTATACTTATCCCTTATTAGGCCGGGGAAGTCCGCCATCGGCCAAGCAAAACAGATCAGCACTCAATTTCAAGGTCGCTTATGACACTGTGGATAGAGACTAGCTATACAGTACCATCTGTAGTGTTGACATAGTTGGCAAACTCGTCAGATTCTGCAGGATGACGATGTAGACTTCTCGTTGCTCCATCAAGGTCGCTAACGAATCACCGAGACCTTCAATGTCAAAAACGATTTTAGGCAAGGTGATGCTCCGTCCTGTCATTTAATTTACTAGACAACACTACAGGCACGATCTTCCAAAAGTCCGTAGAACTGCCAGCATACGCGGATGACATTGAAGTGATTGATCAAACTCAGCGAGTAGTCAATGAGCCGTTTTCTGGCACAGTATCGGAGGCGGCTAAAGTGCCTTCAGCGATGATTAACAGAAAAACTAAGTATATGCTGTCTTCAGGGAAGGACACACAACATCGACGACTTGGCCACAACGTCAATGTAGGCAGGTATACCTTTGAGGTAATGAAAGACTTCATATACCTCGGCTCCCAAATAAGCAGTGTAAATACCATCAGTACCGAGATTATTGTCAATCGCTGTTTTCTGGGCTCAAGAGGCAATTGAGTAGTGGAGCCCTCTCTCAGAGGACTATGCTGACTTTATTACGACATTGATCACCTTTGCCCTGTTCTATGGCGCGGAGACATGAACAAAATCAATAGCAGATGAAGGGCTTTTCCTTTTCGAAAGAAAAGTTTTGCATTCAATTTTGCGGTCCTATTTTCGTGGGCGCCGTGGCCGTGTGGGTTCGTGCGTCGACCCATGTGCGTTAGACTTTCACAGTCTAGGTTCGATTCCAAGTTCAGACAAACAATTTTTCAAAAAAAAAAATTTTTCACGGCTCCACCTCATTCGAGTCACTGACAATGCTCAATCTCGCCGTTCAGAGTCGGCATTAAACTGTAGGTATCCTCCACTCGTGAGAGAATAATAGCACGAGTTACATACACACAATGTATGTCACCCATCCCTAAGTCCCATCTCAAGCTGAAACGAGCAGACTGTACAGCAGATCTTGGTACCCAAGCCAAGCCATAATAAACGGTTACGTTGGCTGCTAACATGCTGTTAACCCAAGCCAAGCCGAACATGTTGGTCAGGTTGTTGTGGGGTGGAGGTATGATGGGTGGCGTTGTCTTAAACGCTAAGCTGGGCGAACAAGTCAGTTGGGAAATTGATGTCACGTAAGAAGGTTGACTTATTTAACAAATTTAGGATTGTGAAATAAAGAATAATAAAAAAGAGTTCGTAGTTTCAATTGCTCTCGAAGGGTTATTCATAATTCACGCACAACACGAGTAGTTGCTGAGAAGCTAGGACCAGGTCCACCTCGAACTGTAGCGCCGCCATTATTATTATTATTATTATTTTCGTTGATGGCATTTGGAGAAGAAGAGTTTTACCACTAACTATTTGATTCAGATCGTTGCTAGAAAAAAATCCGAAAAAGGTGATTAAAGTTATAAGAGACAGTAATGTTGTGAAGTCGATTGATTTGCGATTGATTTATTTTATCGCAATTTCAAGAGACAATGTGAGAAGTGAGACGACCATTTGCATTTCCCACTTCACGAATTTATCTGCTACATCCACCTAGCTAAGAAAGCTCACCATCTGATCCCTTACACGGATGTTTAAGGAATCGTTTTTTAGCTGAACTGTGGGAATGTAAAATGATATTCCCCTACAATAATAGCTCACTGCAATCTGCAAATATTTAAGAACAATGTGAGGTGCTACCTCCTCCTTTTTCCTTTTTATGCCTTCGGCATACAAACTTTTGCGCACGTCTGCTATACAAAAAATAAGTAGCTTGACAGCGGGAAAAATGAACTGTATTCCTCATGTTAATAAAATTGCCGACGATTTTATTTTAGCTTAGTATCCGATGAGTCTGCCTCCAGGTTTAAACCGATCGATGATTTTTGACATCGAACATGTTCCTAAGATTGATGTTCAAATTTAATATGGTATATAATTAATATATATATTGTTAACCGCAGATAAGGTTAACCTTCGTCTGTTTTTGATAGTAAGGCTATTACATATTACACATTTTGTGCTGTTTTTAATGGTGGAATAAGGTAATTTCCTACAAGTAATATATAATACATCTTAAAGATTTGTTGTCGCATTTTACGAGTATTACTTTATTTCTCATTTGAAACTTTTATTAGCTTTAATACTGTACCATTTATGCGTATTCATGTTACACTTCCAAAGTTAAACATCTCCCTTTATCAAAATGTTAAAGTTTGAATTACCTTCTAATTCTTTCTAGCCATTTGTAAAAAAAAATCACTTTGAATTTGCATTGATAGCGGGTCTACTTCAGCAAAATTTCAAAACATTCAGGCGTGAGTACTATTCTTCGGAGTTTAATCCAGTCAAAGAAACCTTTTTCGTAGGGACCCCTCCTCTCTACAGAATATATCCATAGATGTTTATATTTATCTACTTTCTCTTAGTCCATTGCGGGGTATTGTATTTATTATGAGCGGTTTTATTTTTCACCTTTCTCGGAAAAATATCCGGATTTAGGTTGGTTGAACTACCGACCCTGCCCTTCATATGCGCGCTGTTTGGTGTCGGATAAATATTGTAACAAAGGCTTTCTGAAAGTATCAAATTAAACAACGGCTTCACTGATTATTTGCTTGAAAAGCGTAGGAGGGAACGCTTTTTATTCATTTGAAGCTTAAAGCGGTTTTTCGAAAACCTGAAATTACGTCAAAATTGAATGAAAAATTTGTTGGACAGAATGCGAATTTTGTGATGTACACATGTGTCTACATATGATTGTATAAACAGGTTCTTTTTTATGGTTTCATCATAAAATTTTTTATAAATACCAACAGCCTGTACTACTGGGATGCGTGAGTAATCGGGTATAATTTTTCTATTTCTTGCCTCTACGGGCTAAAGCACGCCTCTGCAAACTAACGCGTACTCCCAACAGGACGTTCATTAGATAGTAAATAGGAGAGCCGTTTAGCAATTATGATCTATTGAGTTCCAAAGCAAAGCGTCTTCAAAGGAACAGCTCGAACTTCGCATCTTCTTCTACATCCGGACAATCTGGATCTAAAAGTGATATATCGCGTCCAAATCTTAAATATTTTCTTTAGGTGTGTAGCAGGATATGAAATTTTAATAATAAAAATAATGGTGGCGTTTTAGTTCGAGATGGATTTGGGCCTAGGTTCCGCAACTCCTCGTGTTGTGTGTGCTATTGTTCTTTCACGAGTGGAGGAGACCTACAGTTTAATGCCGACTCCAAAAGCGGAAATTTAGGAGCTTTTTCTAGAGCATTGTCAAAGGTGGAGGCATGATATCTGAAAATTATCTTTTCTTTGCTGGGAATTGAACTTAGACGGAACTTTGTCGGACACACCACTACGACACGGCGCTCACAAAATTCGTGAGTGGTGGTTTTTGATATCTCCTGCTGTTCTTAGCGTATGGTTCCTTTTCCTTTTCCTTTGGGTAGCTGCCCTATTTTGCTTGCCAAGCTTTTACCGAAGCTGGCCTTTTTCCTCCTGCTTTTTTTTGTCGCAGTCAAGAGAGTACCACTTCCATTGTCGATTCATTCTTGCTGGCATATTTAATATTGGCTTGAAGCATCACACGGATCACACGAAGGTATTTCAAAGATTCATTGGATTAAATTATATGGCTAGCAACCCGGTCCTGCCGTTCTCCACGCTCTTGCGGCTAATTATTAATAAAAACTCAGTCATACGTCGAGCAATTCCTGGCCAACAGAATCCAGCCAATCTTTGTCTTTGCTATTCCCGTGCTTGTAGTGGACTTCATCGCTTATACATTTTTGGCTTCAGTAACATGGATGTCATCTGCATAGCCAATCACCCTTCAGCCAGCGTGAGTAGCAGGATTCCGTCATATACGTTTGAACATGTATTGGCAATGAATTTTAAATAAGAGTCACAGCGATTCCAAAAATGCACTTTTAAACGACATCCGTACGCAACTGTCCTTACAGAGACAATATATTCAAATGAATCAAAAATTAAAAGCCATATTTCAGCTTTTTCACAAATGGATAAACAAAAATCTGGCAGAAAATTGAATCAAGATAAAGCACAATTTCTATCACATTACAATAACAATATGGACAGGTTTCAGTTCATGTGTTGCCTCATTAAATTGAATTTATCCTTATCATATTGCACAATATCCCTGCGTATGACTTGAATTTTAAGTAAGGGACTGCTACTTAAACTTTCACGACACATTTATAGATGTCCATCAAATATCCTAAGAAATGTTGGCAAAATGAAATTCAAACCGTCACGATTTAATAAGAAGGTACAGAAGTCGGATAATGTTCTCTCCCTCATCTTTTTTCGCTCTTTTGTTTTCCCCTTTCCTTTTCTGTTTGTGATTTGTGTCCCTTTTGCCATTATACTAACACTGATTGAACTTTGTCACTGCGAATAACATATGTCAACTAAATATCGAATGATGACGACAACGCCGGTAATCTTTTGGGGATGAATAAAAAAAGGACATGAACATGAGACAAAGGGAATTCGATTTTATATTTCTTTGAGCATTTGGGTTTCCTTTTCCGATTCACTTCATTTGTAAAATATATCAGTGAAATGGGATGGGATGGGACACTGAGACATCTCACCGAAATAAACCAAATGAGATCTTGTCATTTTGATATTCGTCAACATTTTGTTTTTGTGTTTCTTTAATTTTCGTGATTTGTTTGTGCTTCAGTCAAATATCGATCCAAGGGGGAGAAGGGACACACTCGAGCATAAATTATAAAAAGGGGCTAAAATATCTTGAAGATAAGGTTTTATTCTGATTTGATTTTTTTTAATTAAATGGATCCATGACATTGTGCGCTGTGAATTCACCAAACATTTACAAAGGCGTATGCAGTTGTTCTTACGAGTATATATTTAAATCGCTTCACACGTAGTTATACATTACTGAAAGAAAATATGTGCATAACTTATTCCTTCAATGATAAAAGTAAACTTTCTTTTGGGTTAAACTAATTTTGTTGCAGACGTTCGTTTCCAATTCGAGTCAAAAAGTTTTATTTTCTGGTTGCAATCGCCTCCTTTTTTGTTACAGGCAGCTTGAGTAAGAAGAAAGAAGTATATATTCAGCAAAACTCCATCCTTCGGGCTGTTGCACTTTAAAAAATCTAGACAAATGACAAATGATTAGCATATTCTTAATTTAAGCAGCTCTCCAAAGTTTATTTTATAAATTTCAACACCCATTTGTCATTTTGACACTAACATGAACAATGAAACCAGCTCCAGACGAGGTGAAATATATTTAAATCATCACTGATGAACTGCAGTCATTTTTCTACTCGAAAAACCGTTTTACGAAAGACTTTCTGTATACAAATTTATCTGTCACCACTTTGAAGAACCTTTGCCTGTTTGGCAACTACTCATGTAGTACGTACTATTGTCCTCACACGAGTGAAATATTTCCAAATTTTCTACGGGATTAAGATTTGGACACACAACATACACCTATTCTCCTTGACCCGCTATTTATCTGCCCGAATAGATTGTTTTTCATTTCATTTTCATTTCATTTATTTGTTACTAAGTATCGCTGTACAATAAGAATATTATATTCTTTAATAAGTACAGGGCTTAAAATATAACTTTGATAAATATTGTGAAAGTGACATAGATACAATTACATTTTACAGATATGAATAATTGAAATTATATATTTGAAATCATTATTTTGCAATATTAAAATTAAATTTATGTGCAACCAAAATAAAATTACATTTTTGGAAAATATGAAATGCCTGCGCGATGATAAACATGTATGAACAGAAGGTTTCAACGTAATGTTACGACTTGATCGACAGAAATTTATTTTTTCATAAAGATAGTTAGGCTGTTTCTTATGAATGATTTTGAAAAGTAAAATGCATGTTCTGTAATTTAGAAATGCTTCTAATTCACATCCAAGAAGAATGCGACGTTGGTCCGAGACATGATCAAATCTTCGAAGGTTAAAAACATAACGTGCGGTCGCGTTGACAGCTTTTAACAGTTTTTGCAGAGAGACATTATCACAGTCAGAAAACAATTCACAGCCATAAGTTAAAATGGGGACTATTAGTGCTTTGGCAAGTTTTAATTTAACATTGATTGGGAGTATAAATTTGCTAATTGACAAACCTCTAAGAGACGCATATACCTTTGATACCACACTGTCTATATGGTCAGTCCATGTTAGTTCACTGTTACACATTATACCTAGATTTTTGACATAGGCTACATATTCGACAGCAATACCGTTTAGTTCTATGGAGGGAAAGTTTGAAAGGGAGGGATGGTGTTTTGAAAATGGAATGACTTTAGTTTTGTCAGGATTGAGCATGAGAGCATTTTCTTCGGCCCATTTCGTAATTGAGCTCAAATCCTCGTTTAATTTAGCAACTGAATCTTCAACCATACCTAATGGAAAACTTAAGTAGATTTGAACATCATCTGCATAAATATGATATTTGTTTCGGATTATCTTAAAGGAATTTCACATTTAAAGTAATTTTATACTCTGCGCGATGGAGTACAATTCAATGGTAAATATTTACCATTGAATTGTATGTCTGGTAAGCAGCTTATCTTACTGCTGAGTGTGATCAGCAAGCAAAACCAAATTCGACCTTCCGAGTTTTGCAGTTTTTGTGGTACATACGAGTACATATTGGGCGGACAAAGGACATTTTGCCGATAGCCATTAAAGACAACAAACTTTTTTTAATCCGTCCACAAAATTCTGTCAGTATATACGACCGTTGGCCCCTAAAGCGCTTTTCTGTTAGCAAGGGCACATTACATAGATTTGTGAATGTAGACTCTATTTTAACAGTTGTCGTCAAAAAGCTTGATTTAAGTGACATAACAGTGGGTTTTCGCGATACAATTGTATTTATTACGGTTTCTTCAGTTGAACCCTCGTTATTCGGCATACTAGAAGTATTTTGATCCTTCTATCGAATGTAATGAAATGATAGAAAACGTATATGTTTGAAGAATTTATTTCTTAACATTTATTTGCGTATTTTCTTAATCCCAAAATCGAAAAATTTTGATCAGAAAAAATTGTTGAGAACTTTTGAAATGCCAAAATCGTTGTAACCAATTCTAATTGATGTTCATGGATTCCTAGAAACACTCTAGCCAACTACTTCGATGCTTTATGTTGATCAGATCACTAATTTGAATAAATTTCCCTTAACTTTCAAACTTCAGTATCAAAGAAGTTAAATCACAATTCCCACCCTTATTCCCACAATTTTATGTACGAATCTACGAAGTGAAACGGTTAGATCTTTATAATTTACAAAATATTTACAACAATGGAAATGTATTGTTCTTTCGTAGAGCATCTAAAAAGGCAATAGTCTTTGCAACTTTAATGGTCAATCTGATAACAATTACAATAACCTTAAACGGCTAGGTTTCTGTCTGCTTTGTTACATGGTACCACCACCCTTTATGCCACCTTTGTACATAAACTCGGTTGTTTAAAAATTCACAACCATTTTTTGTAATTAGTCTTCTGTGGACAAGGCTTTGCCGATAATAATTGTTACACAAAAGAACGAAATGAATAATAAACAAATTAATGAATAAATTTGTCACTTGAAAAGCTCCACTTAAGTACGTCACGTCGGCAGCCAGTTTGAAGTATACAAATTCAAGTTATAAATCACTTGTTCTGCAAAATTCAGTTAAAAACCAGTGAGTTTCATGTTATGGTTTAGAACGAAAAGTATTTTCGCTTGAAGAGATGACCACTTGTCTCAGGAGATTCTAACTCAAATCTGTTTTACCAGATTTTTAACAACATAACACATAAAATTGTTCGGAAAAGTTTTCGAATTGAGGTAAAAAAGCAAGCAATTGTTTTTTCTTTAAGAAAATGCGGACAGTGAAGCATCGTTTGAAATTCAGAGGATTAATAACGATTTTAGTTATGCATTCATTTAATTTCAGGAAAAAAGGAAACGACACATATCTTAACAACAATTTGTTTATAACACATGCGTCTTTGATATATATATGGAAATCATCATCTCAACAGAATTACAGTCTGCCGCAAAAAATAAGTTTAAGGTAAAGTGACCCTGTAAGAAACGAAAACGGCTTAATTGGGTCTGGGAGTAAACGATGGCAAAACGAAATATATGCTATCAAACAGAAATGATGCAAAACATCGATGAACATCCCTAGAGCGTCACAATAGGCAGCTTTAACTTAGAGGTAGTCAAACACTTCGTGCATCTCGGCTTCATGGTAGGCCGTAAACAATACGAACAGCATCAGCACCGAGATCAAACACAAAAAAACTCCAACCGTTGTTTCTTTGAGCACAATCCGCAGCTGAGTAAAAGAGCCCTGCCTCGAAAGATCAATCTGATTTATAAAAGACATTGGTCATCTATGTCATACTTTACGACTAAGATGGCTAGCCCATGTAAACTGCGTGGACAACACAGCTTCGGCCGGAAGATTTTCCGACAACTTGCTGTGCCCAACTAGATAATAATAATTATAATAATAAAAATTGTGGCGCTACCGTCCGGGTCGGATTTGGGCCTAGCTTTTCAGCAAAAACTCGTGTTATGCGTGCTATTGTTCTCTAACGAGTAGTGGGAAATACAGTGAAAGTATGAACAAATAAAAGATGTTTTTTCAAGAATCGAAACCACACTTCGAGCGTAGAAGTCGAAGCACTTACCGACTACGCCACGGCGCTCACAACTGGATAATGGCTATAGTTTCTGCTTGTTGGTTGAGGAATAGATCAACCCGAACTGTAGTGCCAAAAAAAAGAAAACGAAGACATATATATATAAGCACATAATGTATATATAATAGTAAAAGTAATAATTTGAACCTTCATAAATTGAACCTCTGTAAATAGAAGCATTCACAGTTTAATGAAAAAACCCCTGTTAATCAAAGAAAATCTATGCAATTTGTCCCTTTCATTAATTCGAATTTACTATTATGCAAAATGACATCAAAACCTCTATAATTCGAAAATGCTGGCTTTTTTACCTCTATAATTCGAAAACAAGTTTATTTTTCTTTTCTTCAACAACTGTTAATTCAAATGCGTACGTGACGAAAGTGAGAGAACATTTTTTTATTGAACCCCCTTAATTAGAAAACCTCGGTAATTCGAAGTTTTTCCCTGGTCCGATGAAATTCGAATTATCGAAAGTTAATTGTATAAGTTCCAGAATGTACAATGACAAAGAAGACGAAAAATTAACGCTTATCTATATCTGAATTTATGTTAAAAAAAAAACAAAAATCTGGGCAATCACTCGCACGAAGAACGATCCGTCGCATAAATAATTTTTGACAGTAACATTTCTGAATATCAGGCAACGAATTCAAATTATATTACTTAAATTTCCTTCAAATTGCAACCAAAATCAACTACGTGAAAACAAACATCCTTACGAACACATAAGAATATCTACATCTATCAAAATTTATCTATCACAGAAAATCCCTTCCATCATATCCAATCACTGCTCATAACTGCTGCGCTTCCGAAGTTTCTCTACCTCATTAATGCCGCCTTTAGATTAGAACATGTCCCTAGTCAGTGGAAAGTGGCGGAAGTAATAATGGTACTCAAGCCGGGTAAACCCCCAACAGAAAAAAAATCTTACAGACCGATTTCACTTCTTCCGATAATGTCTAAGGTGTTTGAAAGAATTTTACTTAGGCGTTTAAGCCCGATTGTGGAAGAAAGACGACTTATCCCTTATCACCAATTTGGTTTTAGAAATAACCATTCGACTATCGACCAAATACATCGAATAACTGATGTTATAGAAAAATCGTTTGAACAAAAGCAAGTCTGCTCAGCTGTATTTCTCGATGTTTCGCAGGCCTTTGACAAGGTTTGGCACGTAGGTTTGCAACACAAACTACGACAGTTCTTCCCGGGAAAACTTTACGTAATATTATCAAATTACCTTTCTGACAGAATCTTCCGTGTAAAACATGGAAAAGAATACTCGCTATTTAAATCTATAGAAGCTGGAATACCACAAGGAAGTTTTCTTGGTCCTCTACTTACTTTTTAGTAGCGATATGCCACAAAATGTTGGCACTGTACTAGGCACATTTGCTGACGACACCGCCATTTTGGTAACTGCCAAAACGGTCGAAGAGTCAACTAGAAAACTGCAACGTGCCTTAGATCGGGTACACGAATGGACAAACACTTGGAGAATTGAACTCAATGAAGCCAAATCCGCTCATATTAAATTTACATATAACAACGTGAATAATTTGCCCGTGTTTATAAATGGTGTTCAAATACCATTTATAATAAAATAAAGCGAAATACCTCGGGATGACTCTCGATGTAAAGCTTAAGTGGAAAGAACACGTCAAAAAGAGACGTGAAGAGCTCCAAATAAAATATAAAGACATGTACTGGCTTATTGGAAAATATTCCAAACTAAGTACTGAAAACAAATTGCTTATATACAAGCAAGTGCTAAAACCCATCTGGACATATGGTATACAACTATGGGGTTGTACCAAAGAAAGTAATAAAAATATACTACAAACTTTTCAAAACAAAGTACTAAGAACCATCGTCAATGCAGAGTGGTACATACGGAACAACGATATCCACAGAGATCTTGGAATTGCATCAATCCAGGATAAAACTAAGAACATTGCTCGTAAGTATAAGCGTCGTCTGGAAGACCACATAAACCCTGCTGTCCTTCCAATTCTTGACGAAAGTAACGTATTGCGCCGTCTTCAAAGGACTAAACCCCTTGACCTAGCATGGTGAATTCATCCCGCGCTTAGTTGCGCTATTAGCAGGAACTCTCAGTGGAGAATCTCTTGTAAAACGCGTCAAAATCAAGAAAATAAAACTGCTGGATAAGTGTCAAACTTAGTTGTACTATGAATATATTTTATTGTATTTGAAGGGAGTTGTTTTTACTGGGTAAAAATCCCTTTCGCTATGAGGGAACGGTCCCCATAGTGCCTTTTGAGGATTTTCACTTACCCTCGCTAAAAAAAAAAATTCCTGCTGTGTGTCGCGTTTAGAGGTTGAAATTAATATGAGAGATATCACTCATCATTGTGTCGAGTTGTCGATCTCAGCATGGAATTTATGTGTGAGAGCGATCACCTTTCAAGTTTTCAATCTTTGATATTTCGAAATTTTGCATTCGCATGTCGATGATTGACCGTTTTTGGCCAATATCTGGAAAACGATGAGGGCCAGAATGTTTGAAATTATTTAAAATAAAAGTTTTCAATGAAGCAAAGTTTTGCGATTTTTTTAAGTTTTCAAGCTATTTGGTTTAGAAATGGGAAGAGGGGACTCATTAATACTGGCTTTGGAGGTCGATATATTTCAAACGGTATTCTGGATTGAAAAGTGTCAAATAAAACCTCCGTGTCATTTCAAAATATCTGTCGATTGATATATAATCCGATAGAGTGCATAAGTGATACAAAATCCATGGGAACTTCGCCTATACGGGACACAACAACAAATGGCCGCACTTTTTAAATTTGGATGGATTTGCATGGAAAATAATTTCCGGGACTAAAGTACCTAAATCCAAAATTTAAAGTCGATATCTTTATAAACGTCGGAGATAAAATAGTGCGGCAGCAGACGGATGGACACACCAAAATTATAAAGGTTGGGTTGTATACGGAACCTTTAAAAACAATTTTTTTTTAATAAAAAAATGTTCCTTTCAAGAAATGCTTTTTTTTTGGTAGCCGCAACTTGAAATCGGGTCAAATATAAAGTCAGAGCTTTTGTTGTATATAAAAATTCAGATTTAGGCCACACGAACAGGTGTGAAATACCAGTTGGGATGTCGAAGGAGATCAATGAATTCTCTACGTTACAGAAGATAGACGAGAAACATAAGACTGCATAACCGACAAAAATCCATATTCTGGGAAACCAACGAACCAACACTAAAGGTGGAAGAGAAATCATTCATCAGTGCCAGAGACCACTCCATTCAAGTCGCAGCAACATCAGGTAAGAGCGACCATCCATAAACTTTTTGAAGTTTGCTGCATTCCGAGAACATCAACGGTAGAGCGGCTAGTAAAGTAATTTATATTCAAGGAAAACCGCCAAAACGTTTAAATTTCGCCAAATCGCGCATTGAAAAGCAATTTGCATTTTGGAAATATGTAAATCTCACAGACAGGAGTAAACTTAACATTTTTGAAAACGATGGGAAGCAGGGATGGAAAAATACGGACGAAGAATGTGTGGTCTGCATTTTCCCCTACTCAACCATTTTGAATAACAAAATATGAGCAAAATAATGGTTTGCAAATAATATTACTCTACCGACTGTATGTTCATACTCTTAATGAAACAAAACAAATATATTATTATTATTATTTATTGAAATGAAAAACCCTGGATATGTAGGCTTACGACTAGGTTAGGTTAGGTTAGGTTTAGTTGACCGACTGACAGATAGCAGTCACTAGGCCAACATATTCCCGTTGTGCAATATAAACGTGTTAGAAGAAGTGGCATCACGTATCACTAGCCTCTTGACTACGGCTAGCGGCTTATAGTTTATATACGGATGTCTCCGTTCGAATGGTACAAATGTGTTGAATTTATAATGTGATGGATTCTCTTTCGTTTGTTGAAGTAAATAGAAAGACCACCAGGGTCGACTTATAAAAAAAATCAATTTTTATATATATTTTTGTAGGTTTTAACAAAACGTTTCAGACTATTTTCCGAAAGAGAAAGTAATGTACGCATGCTTTGTACACTAACTGTATGTTTTTTCGTTTATACCACATAAAGCCCCTCTAACCTGTTTACTTAACTTCCGGCTAAATATCAAGTTATTTAATAATGGCTTTCTAGTTTATTGGGCAGTGAATGCTACAATACTTGACTTATTTCCCACGAAAACAGTTTGCTTAAATATTTGTATTTAAAATCGTAAATAAGCACTTGCTTTCGAGTACGTTTACCGGAGCAAATGTGAAATATACGCTCTTGGTGACATTTTTAAGACCAAATCCTTTCCTGCGAAATCCAGTGGGGATACTATGAAATCCACGTTCATGTGATGACACCATTTAACGCTAAGACTACATCCCCCTTCCTGGAAAGTGAAATAAATTGCGAGGAAAATGCTATATGCTTTCACATGCATAGATGTGGAAACAAACCCACATACAAATGTACAACATATTCAACCGTAAATTCTTGTAAGTTACATCCCGAAATAAACCTAGGGGGTACTTAAATTCAGTGCTTTGAGTGCAAAAGGCAGGAGATGTTCGACTGACTATATTTTCACGTCCCGTAAAATAAACTTAAATATTCATCAGTCGCTCTAATGCATTAATGTATGTACATTTATATGTAGTCGTATGTATGCATTTTTGTGTGAATGACTGTGTGTAATGTGTATGTTCTTTCATATATACTTTCCTTTCTTATGTAGCTTTGTTTCTTAATATTTTGTAAAGTTCTGTATGATATTACATTCTCTATTTTACACACTTTCATTTGTTTCCGTACGAGTATCATACATACATATACCTATACGCACAAAGCATTTATGACAATAAATATATATATATATAGGGAATGGCTTTGAAGTTACATGTTCCATTAAATTTACCTTTAAACTTTTTTTTCCGAACACATATTTAGTTCGAGGGCTCTATGAAGGATAACCTTGTGTTATGTCCAGAGACTTCGAATCTAGAGAATGTGACAAAATATGTGCAGGCAAACTTTTGTGTACGGTTTTCTTGAGTTGAATCAGGTACTCGTACATAGATGAAAGGACAATCGTTTAGAATGTGTATGTAAATATAAGGTTAACTTTACGTTACTATGATAGGTTATGAAATTCCTGTCGAACTCATCTCTCAGGCTATGGAGAAAATCTGCTGCTTCACTTGAGGTTTGTTCAATAAAAAAATATTTGATGCCATCATAGAACGACACACACCACATACGACATGCAAGAAAAGGTTACGTCAACCTCTGTTCTGGAAACAATGATAGTGCAGTAGCTAAATGTGTATATGTAAATAACATCTCGAGGAATACCGAATAAGACCGCCTTTGTCATCCTTTTTTCACTATTAATTTTAGTCAGGGAGACTCCCTGGATTTCTGCACAGTTTTAATCTGATTTCGACTTTTTCTTATTTCGGCTTATTTACTACTTTTTCCACCCAGGAATTACATAGAATGCATTTTCTTCTGCTGACCAATTTTGGGGCACTGGCAAAGTATGTACTACGTATAGTACACTCACAAAAGTATCCATACGAAGTGGATTTATTGTATTTCTTTCTTTCTTTAAAAAAGAAGTAAGTATTCTTGATTAGATAATTTATTTGAATTTTACATAAAATAATTTTTAATGGTTCTTAACATCTTTAGAATTCCGTGAATAGTCTAGAATTATATTCCTTGGCCTTTCATTTTAATGCTACTGCTTAGAACTTTTTCTTCGCAACATTTTTTATTGTCACGTCCCATTTGTTGATCAAATTTTCAAGCATTCATCTGCTTAAAGCAACGGACGAATAAACATCAAGGTTAATCCCTTCTTTGCCATGGAGTCTGCTTTTTCGTGGTAAATGTTATATTATTTTGCGATACCCACTCACTTAAATTAAATACACGTTCCATAGCCAATGATGTACACCGCGGTGTTTTCTTATGAAACCGGTTCAACGGCAACAATTCGTAAACATGCTAGACATTATCATTATCAGACATTATTATCTAAACATGGTAGACGTTGGCCTTTATCTGAGTACTTTTGTCTGGCAGTCCTTCTTATCCACAATAATCGGATCATCCAGTATGCTGACCTCAGCGATATTTCTCACCGCTTGTGTACATACTCTTTTACACTGATGGAACAATTTTGTCTTCTTCGTATCTTCTCTTCGACATGATAGTTCCAAAATAATCCAGTATCTACTTTTTCTTGTAGTCATCGTTATCTCAAATCTGAATAGTAGAACATATCCACATCCTTTCTTTTTCCTGTTTTGCTTTCATATATGGTTGATTCTGGGTTATCACACCACTGTTCCAGCATTCGCACAGCTGCAAGACTGTTATAAACCACCTCTCTATTGGAATGAAACCCGCGCATCCTTTTGCCTGGGTACTAATCCCTTCAAACTAAAGGGCCAACCGTAATGACCGTACAAAAAATTAAGCTTATGTCATAACCAAACGAAATGTAACCAGAAGCATTGTCCAATTTCAAAGTGTTCATAATTACGTATTGAAACTTAAAGAGAAATCAGCTGTGAACTGACGTTCGCATACGTAGAGAGCGATTCATTTCGGTCACGCGTAAGTGGACAAGTGACCGAACTTATCGAAACTGACGGAAGCGGTTACTATGGTCGCATTGTATCAATTTTGTGTATTCGCTTGATTGGTTCAATTCAAGTTTCTGTAAGGCCATTATTGTTTGCCCTTAAATCTACAAAACAAACAAAAATTGAATAGCTGCAATCACGAAGTGCGTTGATTCCTACACTGAAAGTCTAAGTTCGATTTTCACTGAAGATTTTCAAAGGGCGCAACTATCAGTAAAAATAATCTTCCCCTTTTAGAGTAGGGATACAATTTAACGTTTCCCCCACTCGTGAGAAGGCAGTAGTACGCAAACCACGAGTAGTTGCTGTAGAAACTAGTTCCAAGTTCACCTCGGACTGTAGGCCACAATATAATTATGTGTATAATAGTAGATCCTCTCACTACTCTCTCAGTGCAAACTACCCCCAGTAATTTTTATGCCTCAAGTGATCCCAAAAACTAAATCCCTCAAGTCGCATTAAAAACCATCAGAACAACAAGTAGAGTCAATGTATTAGTCTGAAAATAGTTATTACATATTTACCGGCTTTTCGTGCTAATAAAAAGGTGGTCGTGTCTTTGAACCTACAAACAGATTCCTTTCCCACCCCATTTAGGCAAAATGCTATATTTCTTTACAAGAGGAAGTTCTATCGTTTAACCTGACCTACATTTTTTACAGCACATGAAACAGGGAAACACACTTATTTCTTTTTATTCATTTATTGCAGCGCTTCATTTTATGAAAAATACCTTACATACTCTACGCCTCTAATAAAATCATATTCCTTTTTTAACTACCGACCAAACAGTACGCATTTTATTTCCGTAGAAATGAAAATTGTATGATGCCCTGCTCCTGAGTTTCTCTTCAGACTGGTATATGTACGAGTACACACATATACTCTGGTACATATAGAATGCGAATGCCATCTTGAAGTTCTCAGTCGCATTCGAATTTCCATACAAATAGCCACCTAATTCTTGAATGAAATACAGAAACTTACTGTCAGAGGAAAATCCTTTAGTTGATCCTTGCATATTCTCTCCTTGCCGCGTGTATATTTTTGAGATTTTCTTTCCCTCCTCAGAAATATCTTCAGAGAACCTGGGAACTGGAAGCACTTATGCTAAAGTGTTCCATGAAAGTACAAATACATAAATAACCTAGAATTTTTTGCGGGATTCTAGGGAAACAGAAAAGTTTTTAGAGTGTTTTTATAAGGAAATTTTGCCGTCCTATGTCCTGAGAGGTAACGTTGAAATTTGGAAATATTTTGACTCTCGAAAAAAAGAAAAAAAAAACACGTGACAACAATCTGTGGTTACTCAAGTAGGTGCTTGAGTGGAGTATGTGTTTTGGAGACATTTGAGAGATTTTATTGCGGCGTTGTACGTTTGAAAGGATTTCAGCATTGTTCATTTAACCATCGTATGTAGATATCCTACCTGTGAAGTTAATTACACGACTATGCTTTTAAGAAAATAAACTCAATCAAAACACTGGATTGAGAAAAAATGGTCGGGGTTTATTTTTACTCAAATTCAGGGTTTCTTAGAGAACAAATAACTGTATCAAGTTTTTTCCTAAAGACTGAAGCCAGTTTAATTTTATTCAAAATTTCGGGAGGTTCAGGTTTTCAGGTTGTTTTTGTAACTAACTTCAGACATTTATATCTGTCAAACAAATTGTCATTTTGTATCCATTTTGTCTTTGCTATTCTATCTATCTTGGGCGCCGTGGCGTAGTGAGTAGGTCGACTCCTACGCTCGATGTTGTCGGTTCGATTACCGAAAAAACACCAAACATTTTTCACGGCTCCACCCCTTTTGAGTCACTGACAATGCTCAAAGAGTATAACTGTCTAGAAAAAGCTTCTCAATCTCGCCGTTCAGAGTCGGCATTAAACTGTAGGTCCCCTCCGCTCGTGAGAGAACAATAGCACGTACAACACGAGTGGTTGTTGAGAAGCTAGGCCCAGGTCCACCTCGGACTGTAGCGCTGCCATTATTATATTGTATATTATTATTATTATTCTATCTTGATGGCATGCAAGCTTCAACAGGCTGGCGCTACGTGTCACACAGCAAATGAAAAAAATCAAATATTGAAGAAATAATTTGATAAATACATAAATTCCCGCAATGGACCTATAATAATAATAATATAATGGCGGCGCTACAGTCCGAGATGGATCTGGACCTAGCTTCTCAGCAACCACTCGTGTTGTGCGTGCTATTGTTCTCTCACGAGTGGACCTACAGTTTAATACCGACTCCGAACGGCGATTTTGAGAAGCTTTTCCTAGACAGTTATACTCTTTGAGCATTGTCAGTGACTCGAAAGAGGTGGAGCCGTGAAAAAATGTTTGATGTTTTTTCGGGAATCGAACCAACAACATCGAGCGTAGGAGTCGACGCACCTACCCACTACGCCACGGCGCCCACAATGGACCTGCAAATTGAAAATTAGCCGCCAAGAACTTGTAATTGGACGTCTCTAGACGGGGACACGTAAAGTAGCTAGTCTAATAAACCAACATTAATCGACGCATTGGAAGCCAACATTATTTGTGTTATGGAGGCCACATACGCTCACAAATTCTTAAAAAAGTGAAAAACGTTGTTTCTGGAATGGCATATACATCAGACTCAGACGTGATTAGCCTTGGAGTTTGTTTTTAATAACTATTTTTAGAATGAATTCTCTCGATTGAATAGTAATACTAAATGGACATTTAATGAATGTGTTTTGTTCAAAATCACTTTGAAAAATTTGGCGATATTTCATTTAGCCTTATTTTACGTTACCGTTTTTTTACTAACATACATGCACAATGTGTATGTGGAAAACGGTATTTTTTAAGGTTTTTCAGGTAAAAGGTGTTGCTTATTGTAGATAAAAAGTACATACTACGTAATGTACAAGGTTAGGTTAGGTAAGGGGGCTGCTAGTGAATTCACCAGCACACTTAGACCATGTTGTTCCATTGTGATACCCACAGTCAAACTACTACCACTGATCAACTGCTCCTGTGATAGTGCCATTAATTTGATCCCAACAGCAAATGGTAACTGGACCAGATTTGAAAAACCGGATAATAGCGTATTTACTTTGCTTTCACTGTGATTCGAGCCTGGGGCCCCTCTAACTTAGGGCAAGCACTTAACCAACTGCGCCATCCAGTCGTCTAATGTAATGTACAACCATTAACGGGTAATACACCTTCTTGTCGACACTTCCTTGCCAAGAAATAATCAAAATGTGTTTTATTACAAATCTATTTGTAGGTCCACTGTGTACTGTCTGTTTCTTTTAAGAAATTAATCGTGGTGTATTGTTAGCATCAAAGCCTTATCACTGCTGTACCGTTAATTGTGGAATGAAAAAAGTCGATGAGCACAGAACACCATTGACTGTCATGTTCTGTTTGCATTCCGCTAATCAATAAAGTCCAGCAGCCTGTGCAATTTTTGTAAACAGCAACTCCAAATATTGACGTATTCTGTCGTCAAATAATTAGCCTCAATATGAAACAAAAATTGTAAATAAAATTATGGTCAATAACAATCTGATTTACAGCCTATTAATTACACAAGGCACATAATAATTTAAGCCAAATTGAACACAAATTAGTTGTCTGTTATCAAATTTGTTTTCCTTTGAAAAAGTATTATCTAATCACTATATTCAACGCAAATATTCAATTATCAAGTTAGCTGAGTAACGCATTTGAAAGTCGATAATTTAACAATTTTGAAATAGTACTTAGACAAGAAGAAGTCACAGAGTTCAGTGGACGATAAGCTTCTTTGAAGTTGAGAAAATCATAATCTTAAAAATGTCGAGTAAGACAGGCAGGAGCTACGTTATGACAGACATACCTATCGGGACCCATATACAAAGAAACAGATAGAAGTTATTGATGGCTTATATTAATTATATTCAATTTTATGTACGGAGCTAACATAGGAGTATGTTAATTAAATTAACATGACTAATGATAAGTAAAATTATGATTTTCGACAGCATCGAAATCCGTAAGTAAATCGCAACAGAGGATCTTAGGAGCCGGTAAATATTATTTTTTCTTGCCATTATTTATCCAAAAAAATTTTTTTACGAAATTCGCATCTTAGTACTAAAGGTATGTATGATCTGGCACCGTCTTGTTGGAACCACCTCTTCTAAAGACCACTTTAGGCACCAGAATACTTTCGAATAGGTCCCGATAGCAGTCATCAGTAATAGTTACAGGATTGTTTTTTGTATCCTCAAGAATATAGAACAATGATAGCAGGCCTCAAATGGAGCGTCATGCAGTTTTCCTACGAGGGTATACATATATTTGTATCTTGTTGGTGTATCAATTGTGACCAGCCAAATCGATATGTGCTTCATCACTCAAAAGGATTTCTTGATAAAAAAAATGGTCGTCTATACAGAGCTGTAAAACTCGAATAATAATAACGGCGCTACAATCCAAGGTGGACTTGGGCCTAGCTTCTCAGCAACCACTTGTGTTGTGCATGCTATTATTTTTTCCCGAGTGGAGGGGGCCTACAATTTTATGCCGACTCCGAACGGCAAAATTGCGAAACTTTTTCTAGATATTTATACTCTTTGAGCATTGTCAGTGAACCCGTGAAAGAATGTTAGATTTTTTTTCCGAGATTCGAACGTTAGGCCTCAAGCTTAGTAGTCGACGCCAAATTCCAAATTCAACTGTGATCAGTGGGGGAGGGGTTGCAGTGGGGCAACATTGCCATACACTTATTAAATTCTTTGTTTATAATTAGTGTTCCAAAAATGCATTCCCATGCTCGTATATATAATAACAACCGCTTAGCTTTATTTGAACGTATAACCTATATTCACTACTTAATTAAAACAAAGGTGAAAGAGATTCTAAATATCACTTTTTGTACTTCACCAACTTTCAGTAATTTTAAAGAATAATGTCTAACAGAAATTCTTCAAGTCACATCAATCTCATTAATGGAAGATAAATTAAAAAAATTGTATATCTTCATATATTTTTATCTTAATTGAAACATCTGTGGAATATCCCAACAAAGGAAGATATTCTCATAAAAACCTACTTCGTTACGGTGTGGGAGGAAGAAGGGGTCTGCTTAGCAAGTTGATGAAGCAATTATACCTAAAGGAATCTAACCCAAAGGATCTGTCATGACAACTTATTTCACAACAAAATACTGGCTGCTTGCAATACCATTAAACTGAATACATCACTTTATAAAAGGCAGCTACACATTTAAATAATCAAAACAAAAGTCACATAAATTATAGATCGTTGTGGTAGTAGGAGAATTAAAACTTAATTCCTTTGAAATGATATGCTATAAAGGTTCTATTTCCTTCAAGAAAAGCCGAATTCAGATATTGGCGAGTGAATAATTGTTCGGCATCTGCTCAAACAATAACCCATCTAAGGGTTCACTCCTTTGTTTTGAGCGGCAAATATTTTTGGTATCCATGTGGTTGAATTTATTATTTGAATGGCATGCCATAAAAGTTTAAGGGTTGTTTTGTTGGGTTCACTTGAGGGAAATTATATATAAAAAACACAGTTGTGCGGTGGTGTCTCTTTTTTGCCAGTCTCTTTTTTAGGAAATGTGAAAAGTTTGAAGTTGTTGTGAGACCAAAATTGGCTTTCTTTATTTATTTATTATTTTTTCATAGTTACCTTGAAAGTGGTTTCTATCCACGTGGGATCACGGAAAAGATTTTAAACAGCAGCCGGTTGTTGCCATGGTTGAAGCTCAAAGGATAAGATTGTATTCAGGATTAAGGGCTTAAGTGGACTTGTTTTAACTCAGCGTAATTATGACAACTGGCAATAGAATGCTGAGCTCCTTATTCACGCTTTCTAGATTGAAGATAATGCCATCTGTGTTTATTCCAAATGATTATGTAGAAAAACTGGGTAATTTTGCACATACTTATTGGCTACACTATTCGTTGTTCAAGAGTAAGCTTCCTGAATCTCTGTTTCTCAAGCCGAGAATAAATATTTATGCGATGGGAATGTATGCATGTACATATTTTTTAACCGTAAAAAGTTCCAGCCATTTAAACCTAGATTCCTCGTAATCAAAAGTCAAAAATGTTAAGCCCTTGAATTATTTCTTGGCCGTCGACTGCCCATAACCTATAATGGGGAATTCATTCGTGATTAAATGTGGCAACTATCTTGACGTCGTTAAAATGTTTACATTGACTACAGCCAAAAATGTAAAGAAGACGAATATTAACCTAACAACTTGGCTCATTATAAGCGTTCAACTCCGAAACGTTTATTTTCATTTTAACAATTCTACATTCTTTACCTTTGCATCATATTTGATGTTGAATCTTCGCTTTCTTCAAACCAATTTGTATGCACATAAGCAAGGTTCACATGTGAGAGAACGAACATCCTTACGCTTTACAGGGATGACTTAGGAATAGAATAACTGCTTGTGTTGGAATAGTAGTGTGTTTGTGCCGTGCACCACCATTCACTTGTTACCTTTCCTATTTCCAGTTCGACGACGACATTCAGCACCTTTTTATTCGACTTCATTGCGGTGAGAAGCATGGAGTTCGAATTTTCGTTTTGAATAAAGAAATTTCCTCGCTGAGGTATTCGGCGAATTTCTGCATTTTTTGTATGCATCCACTTCAGTTGAATCGATGCTCATCAAGTCATGATCGTAGTTATACAAAACTTCAAGGAAATCGTAAATTTGTGAGCGTCGCAAAGCTAACATTATTAATTGCTCCAACAATTATGACGATTATGTCATTAATTTTTGATTCCTTGTCGATAATAAATTTCTAGAGATATCCTTAAAAAGCTGGTATTTTTCTTTCACCTAGATCTTATTTCCATGATAATGCCAAATGACATCCGATTTTCTTTGAGTTCCCAAATCGCAGAAGTCAGTTATATTTGTTGGTCTGGGCTCTTCAGTAGGACAGAATTGAGCAACATTACCCGTACTGCACTGCAGTAAGCATCATCCCATACAATCATCCGCCAATTTAGGCTAATATTATCAATAACGATTCCTTCTGAATAATTCTTTGAAATAGAGGTTTCTACTCAACGATAATCAAATTAAGCGCTCTAAGTATTGCGCACGAATTATCAAGGAAAAGTTTCTCAAACGTCGCCGTTCGGAGTTAACATAACATTTCCGACGATTTCGGAAGATGTCCATTTCACCAACGCATTTGGAATCTCGGAATCTGCTTTAACCAGTCGTCGACTTTCAGATTTGATTCCAATGAAAATTCCTCCTGTTGGGTGATTCTAATCTTGTTACGATTTTCTTGCAGAGGAGTTTCTTTTCCAGTCTCTTCAATTCTGTAAGGAAATGTTTCTCATAGCTGTTAACTAAATGGTTTATAGTTCATAAATTGTGAAATATTATTCCGGGTTAGCACAAAGAAACTAGATTTATGACATGCGCTCTAAAGCAATCCAATGTAAAAGAACGTTAACCTCTTAGGTCCAAAGGAATTTAGTTGATCGAATCTGAGTTATGGTAGATTAGATTATTGACAGTCGAACTATGCATTTTTTACCCAATATATAATTGGATACATGGAACGTTATATTAAAATCTCATTGTAAAAAATAAGTGTTCTGCATAATTTCAATACACTTTTCGTAAATTTAAACTTTAAACATTAACGAAAACAATCCTTATTGAAGATAAAACAAAATGTTAATGATAATGACACAACTTTTCCTGTGCATTACCGATTGCATTAGCTTACTGTGTCCACCTAATGACGGTGGTACATTGTATATTGTGTATTTGCTCTTGTAGCCCCACGTGCTGTGTTGGCAGAACGAACACGCTATTGTTGCTGCACATTTTGTGGAATTCCTCAGGTAACATTGGTTTTGGTGTTATGTTTCGTTAGCTGTTTAGATTAAGGGATCGCCTATAGGATTCCTACTAGGAATAAATCGATTAAAGTGAAAATAATTTGTTGGAAGGTTAGTAATCGACCTATTGCTTTATCGGTCCAGTATTCAACTTGTTGGGATTTAACAATAATTACTTTAGAATATTATGAATAGCGTGAGTTGTATCGAAGATAAAAAAATGTGTGTAAGATATGCATTTAGGTTCTGATGAGAATGATAATGAAACCGCTGGCACTCGACATCAGATTGGTGATTTCAGCGAGGAATTTATGTGTTGAAAAATAATTTCAATTCTTTAATTTCACGGAATACATGCAACATGCTAGGTATCAACTCGGGCAAAACCTAAATAATACTTTTAATTACTCAAACGACCAACTACTACTGTTAAATGCAATGCACTTAGGAAACTACCGGGATCTTAAACTCAGCTGGAATATCAATATTGACCAGTGGATCAAAAAGGCACGTATAGCTTTCAAGTAATACAAAACAATTTTAGGAAAGGGAAGGGGTATCCTACGAAACATTATAGTACATCTTATTCATATTTATGGATCAGAAGTTTGGTGGCCGGTCCTTAGAAAATGCATTAAGCACACACAGGTCATTAAAGAAGTAGGCTCCTAGTTAAGGTTTCCAACAGGTAGAAGCACCCTCCTTCACGAGCAGAGGATACGTGTTACATTCTTCTCTTCCTCCTCATCCGTGCAGCTTCTACAGAAGTCATTTTGAGGGATTCCCAATCTTGGGGTATACGTGCCGATTGCACAGAGTCCTGTGATGACACCGGTGACCGGTGAGAGACAATTAAGCTTAGGGCAGATTTATTTTGTAATGAGGCACATGGTGCCTTCAGACCACCTACAATTAGTAGTTCTAATAGTGTATTCTTTTACGAGATGTACGCTTCCAAATTTCCTGGAATGTCGCTGTGTCCCAGCATCCACATGAAGTGAATACAAAAATACTCAGCCATCTCGTCGAGAGATAGGCGGCAATTCAATGAGGTTCTGGAACGGTAGGTGACCGAAATCAGGGATTTGATAGCTGAGTGGGTGTCCGAACATATGATGATGTCGTTTCTGGATAGAACATTGTTCTTAAGCGAGACAGGGCCTCTTTTATTGGTATTATTCTGCATGGAAGTCACTACAATATTCCGAAAAATGGAAGGATATATGTATTTATGTTGAGATTCTTAGAGTAAACGCCTTCCCATTCTCCCTGATCCGTTTTGGATCCATTTGTAAAATGACGCTGAGGATCGTCTAGCGACTGATTATCTGTCAGATCTAGAGCAGATACTAGTAGAGAAATTCTTCTCAAAGATGGATTGGGGTAGTAGAAGGCCATTATCGTGAGGAAGGAACTCAAAATTTTCGAGAATGGTTCTATGACCGGCGTGGAAGTTATTGCACAGATTAAGTGTTTTAAGTCTAACTGCTGTGCCAGTTGCTACCTGCTTTCCAAACAAATCAAGTAAGAGGTATTGGAGATGTCCTTAAGGCTCCACTGAAGCAAATACTTGTATATTTTTGCACGCTGCAGTTGATAGTTTTGATGATGTAGATATCGCAAGAATAACAATTGTCATTATGCTACACTAGCCGATAGGGAAGTGGCAGCTAGATTATGCATCTCCCAAATCGTAGGTAGGTGCGTCGAGTCCAACGCCCGAGGTCTAAGGTTCGAATCTCGAAAAAACATCTAACATTTTTTCAATGCTCCACCTCTTTCGAGTCACTAACAATGCTCAAAGAGTATAATTGTCTAGGAAAAGCTTTTCAAAATAGCCGTTCGGAGTCGGCATTAAACTGTAAGTCCTCTCCGCATGTGAGATAACAATAGCACGCACAACACGAGTGGTTGCTGAGAAGCTAGGACCATGTCCACCTCGGATTGTAGCAGCGCCATTATTATTAAAAATCGTGTGAAAAGTGTTTACAATTCTTTTGTGCCTTCTCGACACTTACTAAAGGCTGACAACATGCTCTAGGAAAACTCTTTCTGGAATGTCTCGGTTAGATATCAAAGAAACCGTTAATGAACTGATTGCGATGGTTTTAGTAGTTTCCTTACAAGCACTTTTTAGAGCTGTGGTATCTAAACGGCACACCCACACGCATCAAGACTTAATAAGTTGAAGACGGAAAAAAGACGATCACATTCGACAATAAAGTATGTACCGTTTCATAATTAAGTACATAATTAAGAAAATCTTATTTTATGGACCAATAACTTCACTCCTATTTGGAAGAGTTAGTAATGTTTTCTTAAAGGTTTGCAAGGAGATTATCTGAAAATATAAAAAAATACGAAAATACAAATCCGGGTCCGAAGCTTTTCATACTACCCTCGTATCCTAGTATCTTTAGGAAATGAACATTATCGTGCAGTCAGCCATGAAATAATGCCTCGTGCTAAGCTCCCCTTATATGAACAATAAAATATTATAAACCCCCAGCGGGAAAAAGAATACCTTGTTATTATTTCAGCACACACCTTACATAACCCTTTCTTCAAACTTTCGACTCATCTTCATATCAGCAGAGATAGGTCATGCTCTCAAGCACACATTTTCCTCAGAAAGCGTAGAAATTCGTTCCAGACAACCACCAAGAGGCCAGTAATCGGAAGTTTTAACTCCAAAAAGGACTGCCAGAAAATATCAATTGGATTTGTAATTATAACCTTTGTAATGGGGCCACCAACCGTGCTACTGTACTAAAGTGCTGGTCCCTTTCGCAACCTTATCTCGGTGTGTATCTGTTTGTTAATATCTTTCCCTGCAGGCTATTGTTCCACGTATCCTTCCAAAGGTTGAAATCGACTTTTTTTGCCTTTCCTTGCCGTATCTTCTTAAGTATTTCATTCATGATAGGATACCTTTCCGCTATAGAGTTTGCCGCTAGGAACTTAGGAGTAAGTCTGATAGAATGAAACGAACTGTGAACAAACTACGTATAAAGGTTTCTTGTTGGCCATGTTTTTATGGCTAATAAACGCCGTGTTCCTACAAATAAAAGACTGAGGGGAGTGTTTGTGTTTGTTTATGTGTGTCTGGTATTGGGGCGGTTCATGTAGAGTGACTATTTGGATCATTGCTGTAAGGCATTAGAAATGGATTTTTAATAGGTTTCAACGGTGGCATATTAATAAGGTTTTGGGACTGACTCAACTTATTGGTTCTCTTGGGTTCTTTTAGGTTTTGGTAAACTGGGAAATAAGGAACGCGTAAAAGAGTGAGGAAAGAATTCGTAATAAGGCTTAAAGACATAGTTACCGTTTAGTGATTTATGTGGGAAATTAGTTTAGATAGACCCAAATGTGTAGGAACGTTTCCTGTTGCCTTCCGTAATCAGTAGAACTGTATGTAGGCTCCTTTAGGGCTGTGTGGGAGCTTCAGCATGCGCAACAGCGTGTTGATTACTACGAGTCGAAGGTTACTTTGTTATTGGCCTCCTTTAATGGCGACTAGTTGATTTCAAAATTGCGTATTCCTACTTAATTCAATTATATGGTTCAGAGGCATTTGATCAACAGTGTAGCATAAAACACTATGTTGTTAGACGGTAATAAGATAAAATATAGGTTCCCTTGATTTGTAAACTTTACCTTGCTTGTGGGTCACAGATGGGAGAAATAAAAAAAAACATAGAAACAAAGAATAAATTTATGAAGATAAGCGGTATCAAGAGATAACCGGGTTAACGAATTTACTTTAGTATGTTGTATCTTTTAATCTCTACTTTATAAATGACGGTTTAGACGATGAATTTATGGGCGTTTTACGAGGAACCGTGCATCAATGTGTGAAGTAACTAAATAAACTAACGTAAGGTAAAATGTAGGATTTTCAATTAAGGTATGATTGAGAGATATGAATTTTTGGAGATTATAAAATGTGACCCTTGTGTGTGTGTTGGCACAGGTTTAGAATTTAAGTTAGAAAATTGAGGGTAAAGCGTATAAACTATTCTCATTAGAGATACCCCCACACAGAGTAAACACAAGAGTATCAATTGGCTAAAGATTTAAGTCAGAAAACCACGACGAAAATATGCTCACGGGACGAAGATATACATTTATAATAGTAGAGAAACGCAGTCGATACGGAGGATATTTAAGAATCATTTCTGTAAACTGTTAAACAGCGATAAAGACACAAATACCGCTGTCAAGGAGAATGTTCCACTCAATCTGGATCAGGATAAAAGATAATTCCGTCAACGTGATCTTAACGACGTCAACGTCTGACACCGGTTGTAAGCAATCTCATATATCCTTATCAAAGTGGTCTATGGCCTGAGAATTCCAGATCTTCACACTACAACAGATCCCGAAAAGACCCAAGAAAAACCAAATCGACAAACAGCACCTATTCGATTCATGTCCTCGATCTCAACGCCGCATATGACAGGGTTCATAGAAATCAGCCAAATCTACTATTCAAATGACTGCTTAACTCGTCAGCCTGGAACTTTTACTGCTCCAACGTCGGTAACGAACTTAACAATACCTTGAACATACAAAAAGACTGGTAGCTGATAGCTACACTATCATACGACTTTCTTAGCATAATTCTTGATAAGATCATGCAAAACTTACTGATCTATATTAAAGTCCACGCAGGATCTTCCAAAGCTTTGGACAATTACTACTATTTGCGGAAGGCATTGACGTGATTGGTCGGAAACGACTACAATGAGTCTGGCGGTAAGTGGGGCAAATATGTGTATATGCTGTTTTTGGAAAAGTATACACACCACCTGTGTCTTTTCCACAACTTGAGTTGCACAAAATGAGACGTCAGATTTTCGTTCATTCGGAAATATCTAAAAACTTCTCGAGTAAACATCTGTGCCAGAACGTTAAATTTTGACTTTTTTAGAAAATAAAGTAGTAGGTACGTGTGCTTGACGTGTGAGAATTTTAGGGTTCGTCACAAGTACCTTAAGGTCCACCTCGGACTGTATCGCCGCCATTATTGTTATATTATTACAAATACCATGCTGTTAACCATACTGTAGGCAGTTCAAAATCTAACCCTATTTCTTTACAAATTTAAAATGGGACATCATGACCCTATCTCTAATAAGAAATGTGAAGTGCCTCAAAATCGGACATTTCCTGTGGTACAACCTAATATCGCCCTAACTGGCGGTGCTTGTTAGTTGATACTCAGGTCAATTATCAATTAAATTATTAAAGCTATGCAAGGAGGAAACAACTTCATGTCGCGAGAATAACTCAAATTAAGCTATTAAGGTCTAAGAGAAACAGCTAAAATCTCTTCACAAGAATTTCAAGGAAAGAATGTTGGCACAATTTGTTACTAGATGCCATAAAAAGAGTCATATTCAAACAGCCAATGACCAGGAAGCGAAATTGCTTTGAGCCTGTGAAACATACAACTTTCAAGCAGCATCAGCAAAAGAGGACAAATTCGACTGAAGGTTTGTGTGGGTTTTTCCTGATATGCTTTAGACTAAGTGAGCTAATGGACACGTACATATATTCACAACAATTTATAAATGAAGGTCATTCCCGTACAAATTGTAAGTGGCCAATGAAGTGAGATTTTATGCACGAGAACGAAGCATATAACAGCAAATCAAAAGTATGACTAAAAAGGCTCTAAGAGAAAAATATTGATTTTCTGTAGTGCCGTTCCCAAGCTCCAGAACTTAATCGTCTGGAAAATTTATGGGCGTAGTTAGTACATACTTAATAGGTTATCGATCAGAAATCGTTGGTTATTTTATTAACAGCAAATGGAAGGCCACGTGGGAAGTGAACAACGGATTCACTTAAATGGCTTTTACTCCCAAAAAAAATGTTCTCTGATAAACAAATGACTAATGTACACATGCATCATGTATCATAAATGTACATGTACACACATACACAGTGAGAGAATTGAAGTTCAAATACGCCCAAATGACAAGTCCTCGTTTAAAATTTCACTGAATTTTTCTTATCATTCTTCATTTCGTTTTACTTCAACAAATCTACCCCGACGAATAGAAAACATCCAATAATTTGTCTTATTCAACAAAAGTGTCCTTCACAGAAAATTATTTCCACGAAGTCTGTAGCAAATCAAAAGGCAAAGTTGAGGAATGCCGAATAACCATCACAGCATTGAGCTGCGTACGAATGAGGCATTGTTACCATTATCAACAAATTGAAATCGGCACCTTTAGCAATTGCCGACACACAAAGGATGTTTTCGTGTCCCTTAGTAGATGTTGAAAGATGTGCCGTGATAAGTATCACATTTGCGGTGTACAAATGAAAACAAAACCTGGTCCCTTGTTGAGGTGGAATGCGAAAGCACCTTTCCGTCAATGCTTCACTTCAATAGAATGTTGTGTTCTTTGCAGGAAAAAGCATAGTTGAACGACCATGGAGAAAGGACAGCATACAATAAGCAAAGGGAGCATACAAAATGGTAGAATTGCTTGTGATAAGAAGTAGTGGCGGGTATTGGCAGCGTTTTGTTTTGAACATTCATGTCTAAACAGATGACGTGCCATGAGCACGAAACAACAGCTTAATTGCCTTTTATGTTAGTTAGATTGATATTTGTGAAAAGTGAGGCATTAATTTCCTCTAAAAATTACAAAGGGATCCATTTGAATTGTCACGACAGCTTTTACGGGACGATTTTAGAATGCGGACGTTGGGTAATGATGCTTTTGTCGTGTCGTTTCCTAATAGGTGGTATGTCTAGAGTTCTAATAACGTCTATTCAATTTAATATGAGTGACGGTGAGATAGAATAGCTCTGAGATAAAGAAATGAGGATTTGTTTTTCATACGGAGCTGTATCAAGATCGATTTTCAATTTAGCATCGTTTTTAGTTTTTTGTGTAATGCAATATGTCGTATAATTTAATTTAATTGTGCTTAAACCGATAAATTAAACGTTCAAAAGGAATTCACTCTGGCTAGCTTAGCTTTTTTAGACATGGAAACTTTAGACATGTGCAATTTTACTTGAGCTCACCAATTACCAGCTCGTAGGCGCCGTGGCGTTGTGGGTATGTGCGTCGACTACGCACTAGACTTTTAGTGTAGGTTCATATTCAAGAACAAGCAAGCAATTAAAAAAAAATTATTCACAGCTTCGTCTCTTTCGAGTTACTGACAATCCTCAATCTCGGCGTTCGGAGTCGGTATCAAACTGTAGGTCGCCTCCACTCGTGAAAGAACAATAGCACGCCCAACATGAGTGGTTGCTGAGACGCTAGGCTCAAGTCCACCTCCATTATTATTACTATTATTGTTATTACTTACAAGATGAGTTACAAGATTGGTGATGTTTCGATGCGCAGACTGGTCCACGGAAACATCTGCAGGTTGGTGGTTTATGGACTGCTGTTGACATCAGAGGAGGCAGGCTGCAAATTGGTTGCTCATGCGGAGGATATTGCAACATCAGCTTCAGAAAACCTGTGTCCATGTTTATATAAGAGAGACAGTTGTAAGAATTATATAGGATATACGCATTGCTTACTAGCTTTTCATGATGGTCGGTACATTGAATTTCAGTTTGAAGTATTGCGCGGCATTCAATTGAAATTATCTTCAGTCATTTGAACTCACGTTGATATTATAATCGAATGTCCGTATTTGATGAGGATATGATGAAATTGATACGTCAGTAAGTATAACATCCCAATGGATATCATCTTCAAGCAAATGCAATTGATACGCTTAACGATATGCCGCACATAATTGACTATCAATTGTTCTCAAATTCTGTTGGTCCATGAACATTCATCAAGTACAAACGCAACTGACGCACTCGACAATAATTAGCACTAAAATCTGTAAAGTAATCTCTATGTTTTGTAGGACATTCATCGATGGGATAATATATTTACCCGACAGATAGCAACTATTATGGGGGATAATTAGACGTACCAGCTCAGTGTAAGCCCAATATGAGAGTCGAAAGAGGTGGAGCCGTGAAAAAATATCAGGTGTTTTTTCTAAATTCGAACCTTAGACCTCGAGTAGGAGTTGACGCACCTACCCACTACCCTACGGCCCCCACGGAGCAGTTGGAAACCGACCCTAATTTTCATCGAAAAATCAGCTTCAGCGATGCGGCTCTTTTCTGAATGAATTTATACGTCAACAAACAAAGTTGTCAAATTTGGGACGATACCAATCCACATGAGGTCCAAGAGCGTTCAATGCATCTCGAAAAAATTACTGCTTGGTGTGGATTTTGGGCTGGTCGTATTTCTTTGGGAGCGACGTTGCCCAAGATATCAATGTCAACGGCAAGAGCTATAGGTCGATGATTGCCAACTTCTTTTGGCCTAAATTGGATGATATGAACACCAACGACATGTAGTTTTAAGAGGACGGCGCTCAATTGCAGGACGTGCCCAATGGCACAGCTTATGCCACATTGTAAGTTCTGCACGAGCGTTTCGAGGACATGGTCATCTCACGTGGGGATGATGTGATTGTGCGATTTTACCCCGTTAGACTTTTTCTTGTGAAGTTTTTCGAAGTCGCAGGTCTAAGCGAATAAGCCACAAACTGCAGCGGTCCTCAAAACCAACATAACCCATCAACATTGGTTTAGTCCTGCCTAATACAATCTCGACGGGGCAGTGAATGAGGATTCGCTTACCATGCAGGTTTTCTAAGATTTATGTAAAATTCAGACCGCTTATGTTTGACCAGTAACTAATCGTTTTTTTTTTTTCTTACCCCGAAATCTGTATCAGCTATGCTCAACCATACAATATTTCGGAAGCTGAACGCTGACGAAATGTAATTATAGACAAAAACCAACGAACTCATAAGCATATACGTAGCAATTAAATATAATATACATATACATAAGGAAGACAAAATGAATTCAAGGACATTAACACAAATTTAAACGCACACGCGCGCTATCCATCCAATTTAAGAGAGTAACAGAACGATATGAAAACATTTTCACAATTACTTGACATTATCCTTGCAACGACACATGCTTCGAATATAAACAATTAATTTACATAATATTTAGCGAATCATTTGTTGTTTTTGTGTCACAAAGCAATTCCATTTCCGTACAGAAAACGTGGGTAAAAGACCAAAATACCATGTCAAAACAATGAAGATTGTGTTAGGCGGGAAGGGTAGGTTATTGTAAATGATGATGGCGATGATGATCTCCCGAATGTGGGTAAGATTAGGGGCCAACTTGACAGAAATTCACAGAGTATTCCAAAAATTGACGTAAATAATGTAATTTATTACTTTGCGGCATCAGAATTAAGAACACGGTAGTAAGGGTGGTTGCGGTATCGGTAGACACGCCTAAGGCATCACAATTAATTTGCCGCACAAAAGTTTGCACAGAGTTTACCGAGATTAATCCAGAAGCGCTGCTGCTGCTGAGGAATGAACGCATTAGATCTCTGAGAAGATAGCGAAATTTAATTAACTGCGGAGTGAGTGTGAGGAACATGATAAATATGTATGGGGGCTTATACATAAGATTCATCCATTGGAATAAACGTAATCAATTAAACTGAAAACACGCGCTGTGAGTATTATAGGCTGAGTATCGTGAAAACAGCAAAGTCTATGTGCATAATTAGGGAGTCTAAGTTTAAAAATATAAAACGGCGGCTGGCTGAACTGAACTCAAGCTCCATTTTGTGCATCATATAGGAATTTATAGATTTGCCCAGTTTATTATTCGGGCATTTGCCCTAGACCAGACCAACAGATGAATTGTGTTAAAACCGTCGGAGGTGGGCAGTATTCGTTAAGGATGAGCTGTTCGTATTAATCGATCTGTATTGTAATGTGCGAGTCATATGTTGGTTCTTGTGCGCTTAGAAAAATTACAAAAGCTCTACATTTTAGCGGTACGAAATGAAAGTCCTAACACTTGGACAACTTTATTTTTTAATATTGCCACATTACTTCCAAAGTGGATGCTGTGTTGCCGAAACGGTGTAAATATTAAAAATAAATGTTTCCCCAAACGCAGCTGGTGTACGCAAGTTTGTTGTAACAGTCCCTGAAACTAGTTTGCTGATTGATAGCCGAATATATCCCTGTGCTCCTCCTGTGCGGTCAACTAAGAGTATTGTAGCTGTTTCCGAAAGTGAGCGCCTAAAGCCGAGATTCTTAACGAGTCAAAGACATCAGCAGCTCAATATCAGTTGCACCAGCTTGATACGAATTTTGCATAAAGATCTGTCCAATGGGATCAGGAATTGACTACTCGCTTCCTTATCGCTTATCTGTTTGGGCTTTAAAGTATAGTGACCAGATGTCTTTCTATACCGGAGCAGACTGTGGGATAGTCCGGCATTTTATATGCCTATCCCTCAAATAATTTTTCCGCAGAATGTCCCGCGTTTTATAAATTTTTCATACAAAGTCCCACAGAAAGTTCAAAATTGATAAACTTAAAATTGCAAGTGCTACATGCACAAAATTTACATTTTCCAGATTATCAAGTAATTTTTCCGGTGGAAAACTTGATACCTACAATTTAATTTCGACTCCAAACGGCAAGATTGAGAAACTTTTCTAAACTCTTTGAGTATTGTGAGTAACTTGAAAAAGGTAGACCCGTGAAATTTGAAAATTATTTTTTCTCTGCTGGGAATTAAATCTAGACTGAAAGTCTAGTGCGTAGAAGTCGATACGATACACACACCCATTACGCTAAGGCACTCATCTGCATATACTGATTTTAATTCAAGGTTTAAAAACCTGTGAGCAAAGGTAGACTAACGTTATCTTATTCATTTATTAAAGTTGATTTTTACACATCATAGTTTTCATCTCCTCGTTTAGACTTTGACTACCTGGAAAGTTTTCCGCGACAGAATTTTCATGGTCGAAGCGCATTCGACAATTAAAAAGAGTGATGACTTAAGTCGGACGTTCATTTAGTGTATCTGCTTTTCCATTGTTAGGAACTGGGAGCAACACATGTGCGTGTATTTTAAAAAGATCACATCAGTTGGGCCCACCGTATAGATTTTGACCTACATGCTCATTAGGCCCAGATGACACAAGAAGCCGGCAGACCAACAAACGTAATATTTTGCTTAATTGAGTGCTCAAAAGGGATTAACCAGATCAAGATTCCTCGCACAAAATAATGGAGTGATAAATGAGTGATGAGGTTGAATTTAATTTGTGTGGGTGCCCAAACACAAATGACACACTCTCATCCGCAAACAACGGCAGATTGGTGAGGTTTTCGGACTTCGGCAAATGGAGGCATTAATTGGAAACCGATATCGCAGTTTACCAGCAATATATTTCTTCCTTTTGGGTTATGTCAAAAATTAGTTGTTGAGTGATAATTTTTGGAGCATCGCAGGACAATCAATGGTGCCCGTTAATAACTGATGTACAAATAGTACATCAGTAACTTTTCTGCGTTGATCAAGTCATTCAACAAGTATAATCGATGTTCATAAGATTATATCTGTCGGACCAAGATGGTCCAAATAGAGCAAAACGAAGAAATTTCCATCGGACACTCTCAATTCGATATGTTTGCGTATCATGTACGGCAGACCAGACTTGATTAAAGCACATATTCAAGAATATGTTTAACAAGAGTACAGCAGGGGGACTTCGATACGTAAGGGTTCGAGAATTCTTTCGACTAGCGTTTTACGAAACCGAGAGCACAATTAGCTATACTTATAATATTTTCGGTGTATCTCAAGTGACACCTAAGTCGCCCAGTAAAGTAACTGTGGGCACCCACTCCTCGCCAATATAATAGGTTCGAGGGGCAGCTGGAAGGCGCATACGAGAATATGTAATAGATTGGCATTTGATTTAATAAAAGAAAATTATTTGAACACCAAATCGACAAAGTGTTTAAATCCATTTGAAGTGCCTGAGCTCAGCGGGGGTAGAAATATCCTTAAATATTTGTATGCTGTCCGTATTTACTGACAGACGAGAGTATTTTATAATGTTATCAACATTATTAATTGGAAGAATGAAAATCAGGGGACCAAGGTGGCAACCCTGTGGGACCCCAGACGTGGCTGTGAAAGGATTAGATACAGAGGATCTTAAAAGGACTTAAAGATATTGACGCTTTTCAAGGTACGATTTGAATCATGCTATAAGCCCAGATTGAAAACCAAGAGCTTTGAGTTTTAACAATAAACTGGAGACTGTAAGCTGGAGAAAAATTGAGATTATCTAAAAATATCTTACAGGTATCAATGGAACATACTGTATCATTTAACATATCAGGAGATGGGTATAGAATTGTCACCCAGTTAAAACAGGGTGCAAAAATAAAAAAAAAATCAATCATAAAATGCAATAAGGAACATGAAATCAAGTTAATGGATTTATCTATACTGCTTTTGCGGTTTGTGTTTCTACAAAGCCACAAAGGAAGAAGAGTAAGCAGTTAAAAGCAAGAAGTTATGCGAAGAAAAAATCTTATCAAAGTTCATTCTCATTTAAAGCATAATTGAATAAATCGGTTTCACTCAAAGAAGAAAAGGTTAACTAGTCCTGGCTTTAAGCAGTTAACTTATTTAATTATGCCACCTGCACACAAATTAATGGTTTTTAAATTTGAAACAAATCCGATTGAACTTCTGTAATTTATGCCAATTTCAGTGACCTTTGGAATTAACTATTTGAGCGGTCTTATTGAAATTAATTGTATTAAAAAAAATCCCCCAATAAAATTAATTGTATTGACGCTTCTGGCCTTAATGTTTACACATTTAATGCATTATCACTTTCAATCGAAACAAAAACATTCTCCATATGCATCTGTCTAGTTCATATCGGTTCAACAAGGTCAGGTCATGTACATATTTAATTAGCATATGTTCTGGAAATTAATAACAGTGCAGGTGGCACACCCATATTTAACTTTCCCTTTTTCCTGAAAGCTTCTGGATACAAAATGTGAAAATAACTGAGAATCCTCATGACAAAAATGCAGCGCAGAAGCTCATTTGAGCCTTTTAAAGCTAGCTTCCATGTATTATTTACAATTAACTTAAATTACAACTTTCATTGGCCGAAAAGGCTTAACCAGCGCATTTAATTAAGTAATTATTGAAGTAGGGCTGACTTTCTCAAATGATTGACCTGATTATATTAATATTTTCCTTACGGATACAATTACAAGTGCTTTTATGTGAGTTTTTCGTTACTTTTGTTCACTGGCTGAACCCATTAATTAATTTTCCTTGCATTTATCGTATCTTCAACAAAATAGTTATAATTTTTTAACTGGAGTGGATAGATAAACTAGGGTTTTTATATTTTAATATTTGAAGATAACTATTTGATATACGAGTAACTATCATATAATTATCATAAATCATGTTTATAATTATTCAAGCAGTGTAAATCAAATCAGAATGATGGCCCTGTAGCACATTGAATCGCATGCAATGCCTTAGATTGCCAGATGAATGCACTATATTTTAAACTAAAGTCATCGCATTTCATGGTGCTCTTAAAAAATCTATGCTAGACTGAAACGAACAGCAAACAAAAGATGTAACTGGTATGATAACAATAACAATATTGTGGCGCTGGGGTCCGGGACGGACTTGAGCCTAACTTCTGTAGCAACTACTCGTGCTGTTTTTACTACAGTTAAATGCTGTTTCCAAACGAGAAGTTTTTTTCTAGTCAGTTATACTCTGTAAGCATTGTCAGTTAATTGAAAGAGGTAAAACGGTAATCAATGTTTATGCGAGTTCCTTTTAAAACCCCATTTTTAATGATAGATATTAGGGAACTCTAAGTTTTTAAAATTCTCAAAACTTGTCGAGTATTCATTCACAGACCTAATAATGGCGGCGCTACAGGTCGAGGTGGACCTGGGCCTAGCTTCTCACCAACCACTCGTGTTGTGCGTGCTATTGTTCTCTCACGAGTGGAGGGGACCTACAGTTTAATGCCGACTCCGAACGGCGAGATTGAGAAGCTTTTTCTAGACAGTTATACTCTTTGAGCATTGTCAGTGACTCGAAAGAGGTGGAGCCGTGAAAAAATGTTTGATGTTTTTTTTCGAGATTCGAACCGACGACCTCGAGCGTAGGAGTCGACGCACCTAAACACTACGCCACGGCGCCCACAGACCTCACCAATATCATACAGAATTATAGTATCAAATAGGTTATAATTGCTAATTGCTAATTGCTACCACTTGCATTACAACGTCATCAAAGCAGAAAAAAAAACATAAAGAAACTACAAGTGCTAGAATTGCTACAACTTAAAGTGCTCCGGCGAAATTTAAATGATGTTTAGAAAGCTGGCAGATACAAAATAGAATTAGAAAAAAAGTCCAAATAAAATGGATATTCTCCTTGAAGGGGTAGAAAACCCACAACACAACTGCTGTGTGCTGCGCACATTATAAATTCAGGAAACGAACCAACCATCATCAAAGACACTGTTAAACCTTGTAAGAAGATATGTAACATTAATGTGTATATGTCAGTTAATTCTGCAATTTTGTTTAATTTAAATCAATTGAAAAGAAGTTCTGGTATAAAATCCCAAAGAACCCCGATACTAGACTGCCACAATATTTGGAAATGGTCTCATTTTGCAAATTACATCCTATGTTGCAGTGAGTTTAAAATTTGCGAAGTTAACAGAAGCGGAATAAAATTGCTCTTTTACGCGGACGATGTCGTGTTACTAACGGAAACTCCCACAATGTTGCAGATGGTGATCAATAAACTCCAAAACTATTGTTATATATGGAATCTGAAAGTGAACAATTTGAGAGTAATGATTTCGGAATGGATTTGAACGACGTTCAAGACAAAAAAAATTGATTTGGGAAAACCAGGAACTAGAAGTGGATAGGGACACCTATATGTCCTACTAACATCTCAAGTATCTTTTAAGATCCATCTATATGATGGCAGGATGTCAATAAATTACAGCAAGAAGGGCGTTCCCTCAAGTAGCAAATTTTAGGGGTATATTTGAATCTGAAAAAGTTGAAAAACTTTTAAGATATTTCCTGAAAAGAATATTCAGATTGCCCGATAACACAACGATATACGTGTTGCACTTGGAAACTGGTTTATCTCCACTCCTTCGATCTAGCTAGATCTAACGATCGGTTCAGCGTGGATTCAATTCTAATATTTTTGAGACCAGAAGCGAACTTTTTATGTTGAATTTCAGACCTCATACGGAGTGGGAAATGCAGCCTATGCAATCTTCAAACGAAAAAATACGTTATCCCTTTTATTGAACTCTTGCCTATACTGAAGAGAATCGGAACAGCATACTGGGTTAAAAATGAAGTGGTTGAAGTTTCCAGAAGTTTAAATGGTGAGGACTGGATCGTACTGGCTAGTTCCAAGGCTGCATTTAAATATCGGCAGAAAATAATTTACGAATCTTTATAGTTAATGAAACTAACAAATGTTAATTCTATTTTCAGTTATAATTGGATTTAATTATAAAATTTACCAATAAAATGTACATTACTACTACTACTACTACTACTACAGAAGCATATACAAATAAACCATTTAAAATCCATTTAAAATCTTAATGAGCAACGAGACACATTACCGCATAATTTTGATTAAAGCGAATAAGCAATTTTGATTAAAGCAATTTTGAATTTTTGCTTGGAAAAGACTGGAGCAATTCGGAAGTCTGGGGGCTTCAAATATACTCAGGAATAATGAATATACCTCCTATTTCTTACATAAAGTATTACGCAAGGCATTTGATGCACCGCGCTGGTCATTAATAGTGAGCATTCTATAATTCAATAAAAACCTATTCAAAAAAATGTTCGTTCTTTTTTTAAATTCGTAAAAATACATGTTATTTTATTTCGACGCTACTCTTTCGTCCTGGTATTTGTACATCGAATACATTAAGTTCCAGAGATATATTATGAGTACAAAGTTGACAACAGAACAAATCTCGGGGCGTACATACACAAGGCAAACTTATTGTAGATGGAATTTTCCTATTTAAACCCATACGCACGATTCCTGAAATTTCAAATATACCTTTCTAAGTAATGTAAAAATTGAAGAATAAAACAAAAAAAAACACTTTTGATGCATCTTCATTTTTTTATTGATTCAACTCTTCTCATGGTAGAAGTTTGTTCTGACTTCAGTTGAGGATAATAGAACTTTGTCAGAATTCACACCGCGGGAACTAATTGCTCACTGTCGTCCTGACAATTTTGACGACGTATTTAAACCACGTTGTGTATGTGAATTAAGGCAAGGAAATGTTTAAAAAAAAGTAAGAGTACATTTGGCAACAATACGTTACAAACAAAAACGTTTATTAACTCTCAAACTGTTTTGGAGTTTTGGAATAGATCGAAAGTCTGTATCTTGATATTCGTAAATTAGTATTGATTTTAAAAAGAGTGGTCAACGCTCATATATACTGGCGCCGCGGCGCTAAACTGAGCGCCGTGGCGTAGTGGGTAGGTGCGTCTAAGGTTCGAATCTTGAAAAAAACATCTAACATTTTTTCACGGCACCACCTCTATCGATTCACTGACATTGCTCAATAACTGTCTAGAAATAGCTTCTCAATCTCACCAGTAGGAGTCGGCATTAAACTGTAGGTAACCTCCACTTGTGAGAGAACAATAGCACGCACAACACGAGTGGTTGCTGAGAAGCTAGGTCCAGGTCCATCTCGGACTGTAGCGCCGCCATTATTATTATTATTATTAGATACAAGATATCGTTTTCATATTGATTTCTACGTGCCATAGTTCTTAAAATTGTGTTGATTACATTAATATTGAAAAACAAATTTGGTCACAAGTAAATTTAACCACGAGTCGCGAAATTGTAAAAACCATTAGAGCGTTTTCATATTTCAATAGTCATCTCAAATTACCCAATTTTTCCATATACAGTGTGACCTCAATAAAAGCAACCCTCGATAAGTGCAACTCCTCGATAAAAGCAGCACCTTAAGTCTTACCATTGTTGACTTAGTAATTGCAACTCCTCGAAAAAGGAGTGACTCGATAAAGGCAACTATTGTGTTATCAACTCTTAGTTCTTATAAAAGCATTTAATTTGAGGCACACCGTATGTCTCTTGTCTAATGCATGGGACAAGGTGCAGTCTACGGCAATACAAAAGTGACTTTGATGAACCCAAGTAATGATAACGACAAAGATTATGTGCTACCATTGAGTGGCATAAGGGACCAAATCCTAAAAGACCTTGAAATAATATCATCGACTAATGATTTGTTTCAAGAGCTATCCCCTATTTACTGTTTCGAGGACGAAAATGCCGTTGAAGAATCCCCACAGTCAAAAGTTGAAACGGAGGCTGCAATTCAAGCACTAAACATTCGCCTTCAATGGACTGAAGAAAATTATGCTTCACTGAGTAATATTTTAGCTCTGAAAAATGTACTAGAGTCAGCCTTGGAAAAGTATTTTGCCTTCAAAAAGACACAATCTCAATTTTTTAAAAACAATTCAAATTTGAATTTTTAACAATTTTGGTCTGTTTACCAGTACAAGACACGTTTTTTTTTTACTATTCTGAGGTGTTTAACTTCGACTCTGAGCCTGTGGGACAACGCAACAGAGGACGTCCACGTACAAGGTGGCGCACACAAGTCGAGGGGGACCTCGACCGGCTTGGTGTACGAAACTGGAGACACCTGGCGAAAGATCGTGCTGGCTGGAGAGGCATGTTAAGTGAGGCCCAGGTCCACCTCGGACTGTAGCGCCCTAAGAAGAAGAAGAGATGTTTAAATTTTTGCTTCAATTTTGGCGCCTACAGTTTTTTGACTCGATTATTGCAACAAACTCAATAAAAGCAACTCCCCAAATTTCTATTAGTTGCTTTTATTGAGGTCGCACTGTATATGTACGTCCAACTCTTACATTGGTTGTAAAAATAAATAAAAAATAAGCTTCAATTTGTATAGAAATGTGGATTTGAAATTTGAAAACATTCCATTGCACATTAAAGTATAGAAAAATGTTTAGATATGTGGTATGTTTTTCATACCACCAGCCCTGAAAGGGTTAACTCGACGTTATATGTTATTTGTTAATTAAATAAATTAATTCAGTATGTATTTTCACATTTTTTTTTGTAAATTTTGTTGATTGTTGTTGTTTTATTATTTGTTTGTTGTGGCTTAACTATTGTTTATTTATATTGTATTGACGTTTTTATTTATGATTATTATTTATATTTTTTTGTGCATAGAAGATTATTCTTAATATATGTATTCTTCAAAATTATTATTTCACATTATTAATTGAAAAACAAAAATTAATCATATATATAATTTAAACAACGTTATAGATTTGTATATTACATTACAACATCAAAACCCTAATGTAAATGTAAGGTAATAGTTATATTTCAATCAATACTATGTTGAATAAAAAATCTATCTAATCGGCAGCGACTTTGGACAAGTTTTAGAAAATGTATTCTGCTAGTGCCTGAAGGCGATTATCACCCGTTTGTGCGTTAACTGCTATGTCAATTTCTTTTTCTATGTGAAAAATAAAAATATACCTCATAGCACTATCTCTTAAGATTCACTCACTGTTTGTTAATTTTAAGTGTCACGGAAATCTTCACAAAGTCATAAAACTCTTTGTTTGGAAATGGCAAGCACAACATACATATAGAAATATTTGCTGAAGAATCTAGGCAAGTATCATTAATATTTAATATATTTAATAATTAATATACATTAATCAACAAACATTTTGATAAGTTCATGAGAAGTTTGGCTGTGGATGGTCAAACGTCAGAATGATATAGTCTTTTATTTGCACAATTCAAAAGGGTTACATTGGAGGGTTACAAGTATTATGTTCATTATATTTAAGTAGCGTAGGCCGCCTGCTTTTCTACTCCCTTTCTAAGGGCACGTACCCCCTTTTCCAGTGGATTACATTTTCCGTGTGCCATTAACATAAGTGTGTCCCAAATTTCATAATTCTGCGACGAATGTTTTCTAAGATATGTATGCGAAATTTTAGATGGAAGTGGTAAGGAGTAGGGAAGATTAACATAGCCTATGACTGATAACACAGCGTTAAAATGTAATAGATCGTAGGTCGTCTTGCATGCGCGATGACTATATTTTTGTACAGAAAGTTTGGCCTTCCTCTCCTTCTTGAACCAGAAGACTTGGATTCGAAGACCCTCCTATCCGGAGCCGGAGATTTTCATGCACTCGATGTGGCTGAACCAATTTGGTCAACAGATATTTACCTTCCGAATTACACCGTGTAGAGTTTGCGGATATGTCTTCTCCTGTTATCGTCCAGTTGTCGGCTCCATGCATAGAAAGGCTGAGAGGGTAAGAGTTTTGTAGAGCATGATTTTGATTCATCTAGTCAGGAGTTTTGACGCCAACTGTTTCGACAAACCGAAGTAGCAGCGGTGGCAAAAGGTGATTCTATGTGCACCAAAATGTCGGTTATCGAATTTGCGATTATGCCTAGGTACAAAAACTTCCTAACTATTCTAAAATTGTATCTGCCAGGGGTGAATTGGTGAGTACATACATTTTTTTTGCCGAAATCTTTTTATCTTTATTTATTCTTGAAACAGGTAGTCCTTCATCTTCTCTTCAAAGCTTTAGCAACAGAAAGCGAATATGTTGATGTTATCGACAATAGATAGCGCAGAAACTTGACAAATCTTCAAAAGTATGTCAACTGGAAGAAGTTGAGACTTCCCCTTTTACCATCACACTCTCCAGATCTTGCTCGTTAAGCAGCGACGGAAATGCTGCTTGTATACATCCACTTTTTCCTTCAGGTCAGTAGCAATATTCCTTTCATTGTTTCGAGCAGCCCGGGTGGATGTTGATGGAAGTTAATATCGACTATATTCGATACAAACAAAAGCAATTGAATAAATTCTGTGTCCCTCTGCTCGATAATTATGCGCAATACGGTTCTAAGCAAATAATGCAGAGCTGTGTGTCATATTGCTTAAATCAATCTTAAATATTTGTACATGACTCATTGTATAATACCCAACAACCTCTTGAATTTGTTATTTACGTTCCCATGGATGAGACAATATCCGAAGATGTTCGCAGCATAGGTAGTAATTTCCTTATCAATGAATCCAATAAATAAATGGTGTGACTCCACACCATGTCACGATATGATATAAGGAATGGCTGCAAATCCCTTTTCTGGGTTCACCTTATAATTCTCTGACTCTTATTTTGAAGTACCAAATAAAGCCAATTCTCTAGAAAATCCATATATTCAAGAAGTGAGGGAAATCAATTTAATCGACTTGTGCTTGTGTATGTATATATCTTTATACACATGACGCTTAGATATCGCATAACTTATGTATGTTGAAACGTTTGCCTGACTAAATCTCTGTACGGGTTTCAGAGGCAATTCGTTACTATGGAAGTGCCTTCTACATGACTACACGCTGGCAGCAAAAGTAAATTCTATCGATATTGTGATAACCCAAAACCCACAAGAAGGACCAAAACTGGGGTGTTGTTAGAGATATCTCACAGACTCCCCTCCCATATGTGTTTTTTTAAGGGTGATTCCATTCAATGGGCTGGGTATCTTAATCTATTGCTGTTGTGGTTGTACAAATACGATTGTTAAAGCAAAAGTGAAAATGTCAAGCAAAAAACGAAAGAAAAAAAACAAGTAGCCCGTAATAAAAATCACCATGTCTAAGCATGAAGTCACTAAATAACCAGCTGAAGCTTCCTCCACTTAGTCACATTACCACCCTCTTGGGATCAGTTTACTCCTTAGGTTTTTGCTTAGTTTCCCATTTCCATCCTTCTCTTTCCTTATTTTTATATTAAGATCCTGTAGGTAAATGGTTAACTGAGACCGGACGTGATAAGCTGAAAAATAACTACCAAATAGGCGAAAAAACCCTGAAGGTTTTCCCTTTCACAAATTCATTCCTAATTCATCGTTCACTTTTTCGTCCTTTTTTTTTACAAATTTTCTTGGGTAACATAACAAAATTAAATTACGTTTTTAGTATACCTATCGTCTACCTTCAAGAATAGATAATCAGTTCTTTTTTGTAGAATGTGTTAAAGACTGCAATTTGTTACATTTTTTCTTATCGATTACAAACTTGGTTTGGAACTTTTTTGTATTAAATTTATTTTGCGATGAATTATTAGGCTGAAATGAACATTAATTGGATGGTGTTCGAATCAATCTGATGCAAAACGATACCCATACGAAACACATGCGTTATGAACTTAGGATTAAACAGTAGCCAACACAATGAATTTCCACAAAATGACCATTAACAGAGCTACATAGGAGGAAATAGCAATCACATCACAGTGTTGGTGTTAAAAAGGCTGTTAAGTTGATCATTATTTTAGTGAAGCATCTGGCTGTTCTTCGTCATTTTTTGTTCAGTTGATTTTCTCTCTCGAAGTTTAGGTATTGCTGTCTTCTATAGGAGATCTTTTTATTGAAACAATAAATCCCAATCACAGGAGAGCAAATTAGTATACAATACCTGCAAGCCAATCAAGCTGCTAAGATGTTTTGCCTGTAGTGTTCTTAAAAACTTGGAGCGTTCTGTCGAATGTCATCTGAGAGGCAAAGGTTTCGAACAATTTATTTACCATTTGTGGCAGTATGTTCCCAATAAAACGAAACATTTTTGTTAAAAATTGTTGCTTGTTCTGTGAATTGAACCTAGATTTGATACTCGAGTGCGTAGGGGTCGACAAAGAAATCCATAACGCAACGGCGTCTATATTTTATAGCAATCAATTAATTGTTTACTTCATTAACTATAATCATAATTTTTGAAAAATAAAAACGGCTCTACCAGTCAACAGACCGCAACAAACTATATTTCGGAAAGTAACGGGATTCTGATAGTCTCATGTAGATTAAAGCACTACAAATGTGACAAATTTGTTTTTAATGAGCTTCATCGCTGAACTCTTTTTTTTTTATAAAACAGCTTATCCAACGGCAGTTGATGTTGGAACCATTCACCGAAATTTCGACGCAATCGATAGTAATTCGACTTCAATTATTGGACAAGCTGTATCTTTAAGCAGACTTACCAAGATCTTTGGGCGCAATTTTTTACAAGATGGACCGACAAAGACCAAGCTATTGTGAACTATGTCGATTCGATAAATTTAGATATTCTTCAAAGCTCTGCTCAACGAATGCAATATTCTCTTTAGTGAGCACTCTTCTTATCCGTCTCTGTGCCACTGCATCTTCCAAAGAAAACGTTGTTAGAAAATTGTCAACAATGCCGCGAACAGATGCTGAGACATTGTCGATTACGTTGGATGTAATATGATTCTAAAGTTCCACCATAAGTTTGGCGTACAGAACCAGAATGTTGGATAAAAATTGGTTAATGTCATTGAAGCTTCATGACAAAAGATGAACACTTTTTCAAGATATTTGTTTTCAAAAGCAAAATAATTGCACCTCTATCCATTTCACTTCCAGGAAAACATCGTACATATTTTTTCGGCTCTACCTCTTTCGAGTCACTGACAATGCTCATACCCTTCAAATCTAGAGAGGTGTAGAGGTATAGAAAAAGCTTCTCGAACTTCAACATTATATTCCTGAAAGAACAATACCACGCACAACAGGGGTGGCCTGGAGAAGCTAGGGCCATGTCCATCCCAGACGTAACATCACAATATTTTACTCGTTGGTTGGTACTCAGAATTGCTTCCTTCAAAATGCATTTACAGCATGAAATACAAGCGTCCGAGTACAACTCGCTCTTAACCAGCTTTTATATATTTTGTTCAGTGTAGATTTATTAAATAGTCCACATTGTCTCAATCTCAACGGTGTATCAAACTAGCAATTTACAATCCTACCCCTAAGGACTTTTGGTGTTGAATCACAACAAACCACAGTTTAAGCGCAAAATAACTCCTATCACACACTGTTTTCAAGTATTAAGCTTGTACCCTCATTCTTTTCCTAGATTATAGCACAAAAGACTATATTAGGATAGTGGGGCTAATCTTTTGTCATGATGTCACCTTAATTGACTGAACGACGCCACAAATCCAACGCCTCAGGTACTGTGGCCAGTTGACCGAATTTACTATGGTGCGTCGGGCGCAAGAAACACGGGATTTCATACGGATAATACAGCACAGGTAGCTAAAGTTCACAAGTGACACTTCAGCCACTAACGCGTCGCTTACAAGTGGTACTTTACGACAAAAGTGAAGCTTTTATCACAAAAGTTTCGTTTACAAATGGAAAAGGACTTCAACTGAGTAAGAGTGTGGAAGTGTACGAGTACACAATTAGTAGAGGATCATGTTGATTGCTATATTGCTCAAGTCCCAAATGCGGTTCCAACTTCAGCGCTATCTAAATAGATGAGTGTCTAGATTCTCTTAAGTCGCACAATACTGAATGTACTCTATGTGTATTTTAATATTAACTTTTTATGCGAATCACTCAAGTATACAAAAACCATGTCGAATTTATTAAATGGATGATATATTCTGTTTGCACAAATGGTAACACCTAGAATTAGAGCTCATCATTCGCCGCATCTTTGAACTCCAGAAAGTTAACAAGGAGTTAAATATTGTTTACACATTTTAGAACCAAGTAAAAAGTAGTTTGATAGGTTATAATTGGCTTAACAAAAAAGTTCTACCTGCGCATTTGTTTACATACACATGAGCGCAATTTGCATTTGCCTTTGCTAACTTTGCTTGCAGCACTCGTTCCTCGGAAAAAGGATAATAAAATGGGCGAGAGGGAAACTTTAACCCGAATACATACTCGTACATACGTAATTAAACCAACTTGTTTATGTGTACAATAAAATTGTGTTCTTAATTTTTTTTTTTTTTAGATTTGTTTTCGAAGTAGAAAGGTTGTTTTTTTCTTGTTAAAGATTAGAATTTTAAAGCCGATAACAGCAAGAAAAAGTACAATACCCCCACAATAGAAGAGAGGTCGTAAAAAATAATTTTGTTGCAAGGAATTCAAACATCTAACAGTTATTTCGGCTGCAATCAGTCCCTTTGTAGACGATGCTCCAGTAGCAGAATCTGGCGAATTTGTCTCCGCGTTAACAGACATTATGCAGAAAACTTTTTCTAAACTTGGAACATTTTCAGGAGCATGAAGACTCAACGTTGACCCAGAAAAAACGATACTTCTTTTAATTTTATTTCTCCTTACGAATATATACATATATACAATTCATCCATTTGGATTTCATGCTAAGCAAGCTTTTTTGGATCTCAATATTGATCATAAACAAATTTGAAAACTCAACATTATGGAGCGGAATAGAAAAGCCACTACAACACTCTACTACTTAAAAAAAACTATTAGTTGGAAAGGGGGTTACAGCCGCACATCGCTTACTGGCAATTTGAATCAATACTCAGGCCTTTACTAATGTACGGAATCCCAGTATGGTGAACAACTTTTGAGAAAGTTGTCGAATGCAACCTTATTCACCACAGTTCTCGATAAATTCATGTTCTTTCCCGAAAACAATGACTTATGCACTACCATAATATCTTCTCCATCAGCATTTCCTCCAGATCTGACTAGAAGTTTGAACTGCAGAAGCTGAATGGTAGTCTGCGAGTTTTCACAGATAAATACAAGATGGATGATGGAGGGGGGATATGTGTTTATTAATTTTTATTCACCTTCTGAAACACTGCGTCATCTTTTTTATCATCTAAAAGGGACATTAACAAAGACACCAAAGCTGCGATTAAATTTCAGGACTCTGTCACACTCAGTTCAAGGATTTCCTTAAGCCAAGCATTTTAACATTCACCTCGTGTGATAATAAGATAAACTCAGGCCCCTTCTTAACATGAATGGAGGCAGTCAGGATTGTCATTCTTATTCTTATACATTAAGTTTAAGTGCAGTATAACAAGCACACTTTGGTTTTATGTGTAGGGTAAATTCGATCCGGCTGGGACAACAATGGTCATATGTTCGCGTAACTAAAACTGTAATTTGCAGTCAGCCACTTTAACCTAATCTTTGTTGCGATGTATACCAACCTTCAATATTCACTCTGGATAAAAATTTCGATCAAAGAATCTGCCTTCAATTTTGTAAATAAAATTTGTTAGGCCGAAGCGATGAGAATGTTACATAAGATTTACGGTCAATCGACTTTATGAAGCGACATTTAAAAGCGGTTTAAAAGATGTGGTGGTCGCCCATAAACCTATTAGACAGAACTTATCATCACCTAAGTAAAGGAAATGTTGACTGAAAATTATCTTTAAAGCCTTAAAGAGTTAGTCTCTGAAATTTCTGTGTTTCACGAACCAATTCGTATCATCTTAAACGTTTGTTTGGGCAAGAAACCTGTTGCCGCTCGGCTAGTGAGGTCTCACAATGCTATCACTGTGAAAGAATTTCTGGCCAAAAACTCAACAAATTTTATCGAACATCGCATTCCTCTAAAATGGCCTCTGTTGACTTGATTCTTCTTCCAAAACTCAAATTACCCTTCGAGGCATCAGTCATCGATAAGTGACATAAAGAAAATTCGCGGCGAGTACTGAAGTCGATTCCAAAAAAAAATGCGTCTTTGAACTTGAAATAACACATAATTTGTGTTTCACTGACGAGTTCTGGGTACTTTCTGGAAAATTGGAGTCGTTTCACGTTGAATCAGTTCGATACATTTAAAACAAATTATTATTTATTCTATCTGATGTAGATAGGAATTTTTTCATAAATAAATTTTCACAAAACTTGGCAATGCACCGTGATTGCAACCGATGATAAATTGAAAACCAGCAAATATTTAAATCTAGACTCGTTAGTCAAATTCGAATGAACGAAATGCCCGAATTCAAGCTTTCAGGTACTTCAGATGATTGCACTCTGTTGGAAAGTTAATTTATGGAACCATTAGGGTTATCTGTAAAAAGAGAGACCGTTAAAAGTTCCAAGATTTTTTCTCATTTCTTCTCTTTCATATATTGATGTAACGCATCGTTCAGCTTTTTCAATTCCAGGTAAATGCTAATATATCCTCAGATAATGGAATATATTTCAGGAATGATAACAACTTCACATTGATTGTTACTGAATATCATTCTTCTGGAATCAAAATTGTTGTACGTTATAACTGAAAATAGAGTGCTGTGATGGCAAATAACAAAAAATCGCATGCTGATAACCCAATTTACAATCGACAAAGTTCTTTGAATTATGGGCAACAGAACTTAATGTACTTCACACCTTGAGAAGTTTGAGAGTTGTTATTCGACCGGTATCTGTCTTTGATGTGGTTTTTCGTTTCCACTTGACCTTTTAAATTACCTCCACAAATGAAAAACCAACCGATGCTCTTAAGTCGACAAAGAAAACTTAGTGATTAATTAAAGTTTATAACACAATTGATCATTTAAACCAATATGTATGAGAGAATAATGATATTCCCCCATGTGAGACTAACACACACTACAAAATTGGTACAGGCTTTTAACTGAAAATGACTATGGTATGAATTTCTCATAAACGGTCAGATGGACGACCGTTGCGGTTAGCCATGCCCTACTATCCAAATCAGATCTGACCACAAATAACATTAATCTGCAACAAGGGATTTGATAATATGTGGTTTCACCAAAACGGAGGTTATGCTTACCAGTTAAAGTAATGGCTCCTCTGGATCAAAGGTTTCCGGATGCTTAGGGCATTTGAGGGACAGTGTTATTGATTGGCACTTTGAGGTTTTGACAGGTCAATTTCAGAAACATAACAAGAAGCAGTCTTTTGTGTACTCATATAAATGCATCTACACTTAAACTTGGCATTTACAGGATCACAAGTAAATGTTCGTTCTGTTTCGAATTCAAAGTACCTTAAGAGTCTTGAACAGTAAATACACAAACGAAATTGTTTTGGCGCTTTGCATTGAAACTAAAAGTTCATTCGTCTTAATGAACTTTTCTCTATCGCTTGAGTAACGATGTAAATCTGTCGTATTGAAGTATGCTTCGTTTGTTACACTTTCAATGTCCGCCTTTCTAATTACCTCAAATAAGAAGCAAGTTAATTGCTTGTGGAAGCTCCCACCGCGTCGGTTTTCGTCTGCAGGAACCAGATTCTGAAATTCAAATTAGTTTTCCAACTGTGTGTATGTTCGATTAAATCTTCTACCTGCAGTGAGTTCGAAGTGAAAACTTTTTTTTCGGAAAAAAAGGAAAACAAAAATTAAGTCTACATCGAAATCCTTAGATTTAGACAGCTGCATTTCCTTCTAAGTAAAAGCCCACAGTTCAACGGCAGAAGTTACGTCAAAATCGGCTTGTACGGTAATGGTTTTTGGGGAAACTAATTTGGAACTTTTTGCCAGAGAATAAATTTTCAGGAAACTTTATTTTATAGCTTAGCCATGACATATTTTAGGTGATGTCACAGGACTGACGTCTAACTGAAGTCAAATGCTTTGGCAAGTTTAAAAATATATCCACACCAACAAACTATTCTACTAAATTTATCGCTTTTTAAAAGTAACTACGAAAGAAAACCTTTGGCCGAATCTTGTGAACACTTACTCCAACTTCTCCATTTGATGTCCTTGTTCTTGTATAGTAAAAAGTTCCTGACAACTTTAACCACTCAAAAGAAATTTCCTTCAATTTTAGAGCAATCGATATTTTGAACGTGTAAAAAATTGTTATTATTTATGATATGCTAACATTTTGCAATGCTTGCAGTTCCCATTCTATAATTTAAAATTTGACATAAGCTGGAGGAGATAAACACATTTGCATACAAGAATATGTGGCTGGGAATTACATTCTAAGAAGATTTATTGCACCTGTAAAATTCTTGACGCTAGTTTGTGCCGTAAAAGGAAACCCATTCGTGCCATTTAAAACATAGTGAGGGTTTTTCGTATAATTTATTGGACTGCTTCTGCTGGAGGTTAAAAGATGGTCCGTCGTATGTGAATATATTTGTAGGAGAATATGCTTTGCCTGGTAAATGGTCCTATGTTTTCTTTTCATACAATCGAATTCTTATGGAAAATGAAACTGAAAACGACTGAAAATATCCAATTGGCGAAGAACCCTTCAATCATCGTCAGTTACAATTTAAGTAAATTCATCTGGATTTCACAGATCGGTTTAAGAGAGATGAAACCTTGTGAAACAAATCCTTTGCTCCTTTAAACAAAATGAATCACAACTCTAACCAACTGATTTGTGAAAAATTCTGCCTGATGAGCTATCCGATAAGTCACAGACTTTGAAAAGAAATATGTAGTTTTTTTAAATTCAATTTCTTTTTCAACTTAGTCTCCTTTTGAAGATACATTTCTCCCAGTGATATTCCAACTTATTTATAATATTATTTCTCAAACTCTGCAAAATAGGCACTTTGTCTGCTTTGATTTTGCCTTCATTTCAAAAAATTCGCGTCAAAGTCATTGACTTTTGGAACAGCTCCTATTTAGAGATTGAAATTAATGTGAGAGGTGCAACTGAGACCCATGCTGATTTGTCGATCTAATTTTCCGTGGCCTGCAAGTTCCACTAAGGTTCGCGGGAGGTTATAAACCTAACTCACCAGGAGCTATTCCCCAGCGCAACCAATCGAGTTTTTGGACTTGGTCCAATCATCTCGTCCTGCCAAGCGGTCGCCTACCTGAGGGAATCGCATTTTGGGCATGCCTCGAATGTCGTTATGATGGGGACATTTGTGCCAGGTCCAAACCATCGAATGTATGTGCTAGAAAAATATTATAAATCTTTAATATCTCGAACAGAAATCAATATTTTCATATGTATTATTTTTTTAATATTTTCACTAAAATTTACAAAACTGCATTTTGAAATCTGAAAATCATCAAAATACCAGTGTCGATGTTACACCTTTCTTGACCAATTGCTCCAAAACTATTAGGGCGAAAATGCGCAACATTATTGCAATAGAATAAAGTCATTGTAGCCGACTTTTAGAGATTTTGGATTCGGTCCGTTGATATGAGGTATGAAGTGAACGATTTTTTTGGAGCAATTTTCCCCATTCCCCCTTTCAGCTATTATGCTTAAAATGAGTTTCATTACTGATTTTCAAATGTTGAAAAGGTTTTAGTTATTGAGTTAGTTTTCTCTTGTGTTGTTGCAGGCAAAGACTTTAACTCAAAATTCACCACAATGTGGACTGAGAGATTTTCAGCGTGAACGGCGTGAAATTAAAGCACTTAATGCACTAAAAAAACACGTACGGCAAAAAATGTTCAATATTTCGTTTGGTGCATTGTCTCACTTGTACAGGAATATTTGAATTCGTAGCATGCCCAGAGAGGATTACTACGACCGAAAATTGCAATAAGCACTCTTAAAGTTGTAACCATTGACTCGAATTTTCAATAGATGCTCGATCGTGAACTTGACTGTGATACAACTTTTGACCCATATTGAGGATTTAACGTTGATAGATCATAAAATAAACTGGGCAAGTGTGAGTTGTACTCGCACGGGGAAGGTTCCGTCGCATAATATTGGTGGATGATTCCTGAATATCAAACGACGTTTCCAAACTATTTCAGTTGAATTTTCTTCTAACTTCAACCCAAATCAACCATATATTCATAAATTCATACATCCAAACAAACAAATATTCATCCCTACATATACCCATATCTCTATCCAAGTTTATCCAACACAGAAAATCCCTTCCAATCACTGCTCATGCCTGCGGTGTGTGTGTGTTCATTTCTGTTGGGCATTTAGGGGTGAGATCGAAAAGATAACACTCATCAACGAATAGAGTGGCCGAACACAGCATGAAATTATGTGTGAAAATGAAAATTGGTCTCATTTTAAATCTTAGATATCTCAAAATTTCAACATAAATCGATATTTTGAAATTTATAATTTCTTAATGCTTACATTTATGTCTTCAAAACTGCGTTTTCAGATCTTCAAAATTCGCATGTCGAAGATTGACCGTTTTTGGCCAATATCTCCAAAACCATTAGGGCCAGATCACTCGCAATGGTTTTAAATGAAAGTACTCAATGAAACCAAGTTTTTGTGATTTTTTCAGATTTTTAAACACTTTGGTTTAGAAATGGCAGGGGGGGGGACGCATTTAAAAAACTTTCTAGCTCCATATTTTCCAAACGGTATTTTGGATAAAAATGTGTTGAAAGAAACCTCCACCTCATTTCGAAAGATCTGTCGATTGATATATATTTTGATGGGGTGCGACAATTTTTCAAAATTAATGTCAACTTCACCTGTACTGGAGCCACCCCCAAATGGCCCTACTTTTTAAAATCGCTGCATAGGCAATGACATCTAGGTCTGAAGTACCTAATTCCAAAATTTCATGCCGATATCTTCATAAACTTCGGAGTTAAAAAAGTGAGACGGACGGACGGACGGACGGACACACCGAAATTATAAAGGTTCCGTTTTTGTAGACGGAACCTTAAAAAGTTAAACAGTGCGATTACATTAAAATTCAAAAATTATATTTCTCCTTATCAAAAATCCCGTTATTTTCTGCTCACTTAATTTCTCCGTAACTAGAAATTTGACGCATACTGGGTGTTTTTATCCCAGAAAGTTTTTCCTTTCAAACCAATACTCAGATTACAACCTTTAAGTTTAGTTTTCGAATACATCGATTCCACGTCAACAAGAAGAATACTCCAATTTCGATGAATGCGGCCAAAACCAACTGGTATTTGATCCGTTGTTTTATCGAAAAATTGTGCTTAGCGGTGAGGCTCATCTTTAGCTCATTTCCATAAGATCATCAAAACGGGGACGTAAAGGGGCTGACGGGCCAATCATTTTTTTCAAAAATGAAGTTAAACATATTGTTACCGTCAACGGTGTCTATAGAGTCATGATTAACGACTTTTTTGTTCCCCGCATAATTGTGGAAAAGATGTGATTCGGGTAGGATGGCGCTATGTACCATACACTAATCAATTTATTGAAGAACAAATTCGTTGAACAAATAATTTTGGCCTCAAAGATATTGTGTTTTGACGTCTCTTGATTTTTTCACTAAAAATACGTAATGTCAAAAACAAAAATTGACGGATTTAAAGCCCTCGCTATTCGTGTTGAAAACCTTGTTTCTTGGATGATATTTTTTTGATCTAGCTATGGTTGTGTTTAAAAACGAATTGCAAAATGCATTCCCACGATTGAGTACAATTAATTGGCTATTTAATGAAATTTCAAGGTTTTGTTCAAAATCAATGCTTATATTTGCTTAAAAAACATCCGATGATACAGAGGAAATCCTTCATCGTTTTGCATTGATGTACCAACCAGTATTGCTGTTGTGAAATTTAAAAACGTGTTTACTTCACGAAAAAAGATGATGATATCATTCCTTCTTTGCACTAAAAGGTCTTAACATGAATTCAATAAAAAGTTTGCATTCTCTTGTTGGACTATTTATTTCATTATACTATCACATGAATTTATGTATGTAGAAGCATAATCATAAAACAAAAGCTTTATGAAAACAAATAGAATTGCGGGAGAGAACAATTCTCCCTCATAAAATATCTTTTCCTGCTTAAGATGGATGCAGAGACAACGTCATTGTGATAACTTCATTCCATTTGCATCTAGTTAGAGTTTGATAAACAACCATAACCTGTCGTTCTCGTACAACGCCAAGTGATTCACAGTGGTGCGTAGTGTCATGTGACATTGTGCAATGACTAAATGACAACCGGATGAGGAATTATATGGTTATGAACTATGGACTTAGGAGTTTAGTTCTACTATCTGCTGTGACGGCATGTAGAATACAGGATATGTTTAGAAATTCAGGAGACGAATTTATCAGCTCTTAATGTGCAGCTTTGATTGAGGTGATGTTTCCGAAACTTTACGTTAGGGTGTTTTTGACTCCAAAATGAATTAGTTTATATGAGTCATAAAGGAAATAATCAGACTTCCATTCCGGCAACCGGTTACTGATATTAGTCCGAAGCAAAATCATTTTAAAATGTGGGTCTGGGATGTGCTTGGTGTTCAAACAACAGAGAAGGGAAATTTAGGTCCCAAGTTGTGTGGATGTACATGCATAAATCTGTATCATGAATTTTGAGGAAATTATTTGTTTTACTACTCAAGAAGAAAGAGGGTATTATGAATTTTAATCGATTTTTGTTTTTGTTGAAAATTTATTTCGAAATTCTCCACGATTTTGATAGTTGTTTCTTTGCTTGACCAGTCCTTAGAACTTGCAGCATTTGCTGAATAAGGGCACCCGCGCAGGACTCGGCATGTCTCCATATATCTTCTTCTTCTTCTGATGTCGTCTTAGTTTTCTTCATTTCTGGAGTCCGTACCCCAATACGAACAGTATATTTTGCCGGTCAGTGAATTGAAGAAAATTTTATCACTGAATAAAATTAAAACAATTACGAAACCCTTAACGCGAACTAGTAGTTCTGCTTCAATCACCATTTCCCGGTGAGATTCTAGAGATATAGTGTTGAGCGAACATTTTTGTGGTCGATCCTCTACGAACAGAGATATTTATTTTTTCAGCACAATAATTTTAAAAATAATGATCCACAATTTGTAAGTGCTGTTCTCCCAAGCAAATTATACAGAATTCTAAAAACTTTGAATGCAAGTGTAATCCAAAATCTCTGAAATGACCTCGTATTTAAAGCCGTTGATAAGATTCAAATGCTGACATTTTTTCCAATATAGACCAACTACTTTAGCAACTCTGATATGGCTACAAACAATAAAGTCCGGGGCAGATAATTCATATCTGGTCAGGTGCCCCAAAAATGTTCGCTGTAATCTCCTAGATAGGATGCAACAACGTGCGGTTAAATTTATGAAGTTAATGGATTCCTTGGAACATCGAGGGTGTATTTTCCTCTTTTACCGCTTTTTTCACAAAAAAATGCTCTAGCGAAATAGCCAGCTGCATTCCTCCCCTTTTAAACTTTACTCGCAATAACCACCTTATAACGAATAACTACCGTTCCGTGATTGTTATCACAGATTCTTTTATAAACCACACCATCCGGGTGAAGGATAAATTTGCATAGTTATTTTGTTTATAATAATAATAGTAATGGCGGCGCTACAGTCCGAGGTGGACGAGGCCTATCTTCTCAGCAACATGCTATTGTTCTCTCAGAGTGGAGAGGACCTACAGTTTAATGCCAACTCCGAACGGCGATTTTGAGAAGCTTTTTCTACTCTTTGAGCATTGTCAGTGACTCGAAAGAGGTGGAGCCGTGAAAAAATGTTATATGTTTTTTTCGAAATTCGAACCTTAGACCTCGAGCGTAGAAGTCGATGAACCAACCCACTACGCCACGGTGCCCAGTTATTTTGTTTCACATATTTTAACCCTCTAACGTTCAAAACCGCAATTTTGACGCAAAAGAGTCGGGAATTTTTTTTGTGATAAATAATGGGCTTATAAATCATAATCTGAAATCAGAATTCGAAAAAATTCTTTTGGTGGACCTCTAGGTAAAAAATAGGTAAGGCGGCCTCAGGGCAGCTATGAACGTTTAAGTCAAAGTTTTTTTCCTCCACTTTGCATCGAAAATCATTGATTTCATCGTTCTACCTATTATTTCAAAATAAGAGCAGATTTAAAAGATTAATAAAAGCAAAATGATTAATCTATCAGGCTTTTTTATTGTTTTGTTGAAACAGGAAGATAATGAATAGTAGAAAATGAAAGAGAGAATTATTTTTTGACAACGGTAAAAAAAAAAACAAAAAAAAAATGTTGGTGTAAACGGTCATGGCTGCCCTCAGGCCGCCTTCGTATTTCTTTTCTCAAACACGGCATTTTAATTTTTTTTTTATTATTTGTTTTCTTATTATGAAAGTACATGAATGTATCTACTTACTGTAAAATTCCCGACTCATTCGAAAAACTGGAAGTATTTTATTTCTTTATGAGCATTTTTTTTTTTACGTGCACTAATTTTTTTTGTTCGCTCACTGATTTTTCACATACAAGTGACTACTACAACGAGACAAAACTTCGCAGTGTACTGAAATGTGGTTCAAAATATGGCTTGAAGTATAATTGAAGGCATGGTAAACCGTCATGAAAAAAAAATCGCACATGGAATAAATGGGCAATAGGCGATGGCTGCCCTGAGGCAGCCTTAAACGTTAGAGGGTTAAATTTAAAACCTCAGTTAATCGATAGCCGTTTTTGCTTTTTAAATATAGAATTGTTGTAAATAAAAGCTAGACTCTTAAAACTAAATTGTTTTTAAAATAATTGAAGAAATACATTATTTATTGGAATTATTATCATTAGATATATTTTTAACTTCTTTCAGGTGAAATATTGAAAAATGTTTGTTTTTCAAAATTCGTAGCAACTATTGATCAGAGACAGAATTGGAACTCTTATTTACTGGAAATGGCCAATGCTTCACCTCCACTTCATTCAAATACAGTAGGTTTGGCGAGTGAGCGATTGGTTATGATTAAAAGCAGTACCAAAACTTATTAATAATAATATTAATGCATAATTTCTGAATATCAGACGACGTATCCACACTATTTCGGTTGAATTTTCTTCTAACTACAACCGAAATCAACTATTCATTACTCCATTCACACATCCAAGCAAGCAAACATTCATCCATACATATACCTTTATCTCTATCCAAGTTTATCCAATACAGAAAATCACTTTCATCATACCCAATTTCTGCTCATGCCTGCGGTGTGTCTGTGTATTTCTGGGCATTTAGGGTTGAGATCGATCTAAGAGATAACATTCATCATTGTATAGAGTGGTCGATCACAGCATTGAATTTAGTGTGAAAAGGAAAATATTTATAATTTTAAATCTTAGATATCTCAAAATGTGCACATAAATCGATATTTTAATATTTATAATTTCTTAATGCTTACACTGAGTTCTTCAAAACTGCGTTTTTAGATCTTCAAAATTCGTAAGTGGCCAATATCCCGAAAACTATTAGGGCCAGAATATTTAAATTATTTTATATAAAAGTACTCAATGAAGCCAAGTTTGTGATTTTTTCAGATTTGTAAACAATTTAGTGTAGAAATGGCGTCCCATTAAAAAAAAACGTTGGAGCTCCATATTTTTGAAATGGAACTTTGGATCAAAAAATAACCAAACCTGCATCTCATTTCAAAAGATCTGTAGATTCATGCATAACTCAACAGGGTGCGCCAATGTTCAAAAGTCAATGGCAACTTCCCATATACGGGAGACACCCCCAAATGGCCTTACTTTATTTAGGTGCTTATCTAAGCCTGAAGTACCTAATTTTAAAATTGTATGCCGATATCTTCATAAATGTGGGAGTTAAAAAAGTGTGATAGAAATAGAAACGAAAGACGAACGGAGGGACGGACGGACGGACACACCGAAATTTTAAAGGTTCCGTTTTGTAGGCGGAACTTGCCTTCGTCAAGTTGTGAATGATGACTATGGACAAATCTTGCTGATTCATTAAGATTGCTAATGAATTTACAGAGACCTTCAATGTCAAATAAGGGTTTTAACAAGGCGATTTACTATCATTTACCTCTCTAACATCGTTCTTGAGAAGATCGTGCAGAACTCACTGGGCAATACTATAGGTACGATCTTCCAAAACTCCGTACAACTACTAGCATACGCGAATGACCTTAACCTGATTGGTCAAAGTCAGCCAGCCATTAGTGCGCACCTATAACTTCGAGGTAGTGCAGGAATTCGTCTAATTCTATTCCGCGGTCAACAGTATAAGCTGGTCTTGTATGACATTGAGCATCACACGCACACGACCATATCCAAAGCGAATAAAGAATCTCTTGGTGTTTACGAGAGAAAAGTTCTGCGTGCGATTTTTACTCCTGTTTTTGTTGACGGCAAATGGAGAAGAAGCTTCAACCACGAACTGTATGGGCTATACAGCGACATGAGTCTAGCCAGGTGCCTATGGATCAAACTTTAACATATTAAGGAGAAAAGCTGATTGTATACAGTTCAACAATGACTGAACATTTAAAAGGAAAGATTACTCTCCTTCTATTTTTCTTCCACTGTTGTTATGCCGTTCATTATAACTTATTTTAATTTACGGTAATTTTTTTAGTCAAATTTTCTTTAACTTTTGTATTATTTGTATTGTATTTTATTGGTAATCTTAGTGTAAATACAATGAAATCGTGTAAACTGTTTCAATTTACTGATCCCATTACAAAATGCCGATTCAAAAGCCAAGCAAAGGTGTTTCAGCAAATTGCTTGAAATCAAGTGCAGCTGTGTATTTATTCAACTCAAAAATGTATTTTTGGGTACGTGCACACATGGTCATACAAAGTGAAGTAATTATTTCCTAGTGGTAGCAGTTTTACTGAAACTGAACACGTCCAAAAATTGCTGTAATGAGTACAACTTCAGTGAATGGCTAGTGCTCTTCTCGTGCCTTTCGTGATTGCAGTAAGTACACCTTGATCCGTTCATCTGTGTCGATTTGCATTTATCCTTAGGAGCAGCAGTTATGAAGAGGATTTTGTTCAATTCAAACAGAAATGCATTTGAGTTTGAACAATAGCTCGAATATTTTGCAACAATGATTCATACAGTTTACATTCGAAAAGTGCCTTGCATCATTTTAGTCGCTAACAAGATAAGAATTTCAAGGTTATAAATAGTCAGGTTTTATAAGAAAATAAATTGCATAGTTTCGCTGAAGAAAATGTTGCCCATTAGAATTAGACTTGGAAAAACCTTGTAGATACTAAAGGGTCGCAAGCCTCTATATAAAGAAAGACTATTTCTGAACAGGGATAAATCAATAACTAGCGAAATTTATAGGATGAATTACGGAAACTCCTTAGGCTCCTCATTTTATAACCTTACGGTCATCCAATCATTTTCGACCCATTTCGGGCAAACTCTCTCTCTGCACAATCAATTACGTTTTCTCTAATGAGAACTTTTGCGTAATTGCGGAAATTAATTATCAACATCAACACACCTCTCAATCAGATGAATTTCAATGACATTCGGTTCCAACAATAAGCTCAGGGCCTTTTCTAAGCGATTTGAATGGAAATATTTCTCGCTCAACTTTAATTTTGAAATTTGAATAAAAACATTCAACAATTCCCCGAGTGACTCATTCACTTTGCCTTCATTAAAAACATCATTAAAGGGAATAAAACATTCGAGGGATAAAGTTTCGCGAAATTCCAGGAAACTTAGCCCATCAGGATAACACTTCTCTGAACTCATAAATTCACACTGACATTTCCCGCTAATAACCTGATTTCGGTTCCGGTTAAACGGAGCCAAATGCCTTCCCACTCAAGATTCCCCAAATACTCACATTTGCCAAATCGAGTGGCCGACTATTTAAACGCCTCCTTTATGTGGTCCCCGTTCAATTTGCGACACCCAGTGGGTGTGGGTTTTATTTGTACACAGGTTAGGGCAGCTCTGATCCGGAGCAATTGAATACCTAAGAACGAACTACATATCAGAAGTTATGAACTTTATAATACCTTGGGAACGATAACAATGGACCGGTTAACACCTTTGAATTATTGCATTCGGGCTCAATGGTCTATAAGAAAATTACACCCTTGAGCTTAGACGCGCAGACAAGCGATGATGAAGAGGATTGTCGGTTGACGGGATCCGTTGGCGGTGAGTCCTCGTGCATAAAATTCTATTGTCAGCGCTACTCTATTTGGGCGCACAGTGGTGCTCTTGGCGCTGCCACACGAACGAACTGGCACATCAATTGCAACTTGCATCGTTTGCCATAAAGCAATAGGTTGGCTGTTCCGTAGGAATAGAAGAGTCTTCAGCGATAATGGTACTGATTGTGACTTCGATGATACCCAGTGATGACGATGGTAATTTCAATTTCCCCCTTTTGGCTCGCAGACCAATGTTAAGTGGGCAGCATATATCCATGGGATGACTGGAACCCATTGAATATAGAGGAATCTATTGACGCGATAAGCGCTAACGATCTGAAAGATATGATGGATGATTAATGGGATAAAGTTCGGTGAAATGCATTTGCAGTTCGTTCGCTTTGTCGTTCAATAAATTTTAACTCCCTCCGGATATAAATTCAAGGATACGAATGAGGTTTGTTAAAAACTCAGACATTTCGAAGGATAAATGGAAATTAAATGTGAGTTCGTATACATATATACCATGAAATGTATCAATGCATGGAGTAGATATCTCCATCTGTACATTCATAGATACATGCGTATCTCATTATGCTCAGTGGATTTTGTTCGAAATTCGTTTTTCATTGCCATTTTCCTGCCGCAGGAGGTGTACGTTTCCGCAAACTTTTCCTTTTGATTTTTCGATTACAGTTCTCGATTTGGATTCGGAAAGTGAACTTATAATTCAATTCACTAGATCTGAGAAGAAAACTTAATTGAAATTGGTTTGCAAAATTCTGACCGCAAATGCGACGAGTTATTAATTTATATTATAAATTGAAATAGTTTCATTTATTTAGAAAATAATACGAAAGCTAAAATGTATGCATTATACTAATGAAGATGAAACCAGATCTTGTTGTAAAGGCACTCAAAAGGAGTCATTATATAAACATTTGAACATAGTCAAATGGCAGATGTTTCTAACGAAAAGAACAGTTGTAATTCGTTTACATAGTACTCGTAAGTATTCATCCTCTTTGTAGACGGTCCTGCAGGACGGGGTACCTCTCCAGGTAACACAATATCTAACTGTGTTTAAATATGAAGTTCCGCTTACAGTTGGCTCACAGGTTCGGGATCAAAGATTTTTTGTACCGTAGCTAATATGTTTTGCCGTGCACAACCACCATTTGTGGACCCTTTAACTCATTTTTAAAGCTTAAAGCAGAAGGAGTTCTGCAAAAAATGTAAAAGGTGTTTTTTTTTTAAGTTTAGCTTTTAAACTGGCAAAATTGTTTCTACAAATCATTTGTCTGTCAATTTGAGAGTTGAAAGTTGATTTGTGGTTAGTATGTTTTGCCATTTTACGATGAATAGATTAACGCCAGAACAACATGTGCAAATTTTACAAACTTATTTTGAAAACCATCGTTCGGCTCGTCAAACTTATCGTTCGCTACGTCCATTTTATGGTCGAGATAATCGTCCAAGTAAGTTATTCGGAACACGATGAATCGTTTTCGCACCACGTACACTCTAGTGGATAATACGCATTCCCAAAGACGAAAAACAGTGCAAACAGAAGTTTTTGCCGTTGCCGAGGGCTGTGTTAAGGAGAATCCGAATGAGTCGATTCGCTATCGTGCACAGCAATTGGAGCTATGCCCATCCACTTTGTGGAAGATTGTAGGGAAAGATCTTCCGCTTCATTCGAGCTAGCCGAGGCGCGCATATGACCGAGATCATATTTAAGCACTAATGGCATAAAATTATCTATTAAATAAAGCTAATATCATAGACATTAACATTAGCTTTAAGTGTTTTATTTGATACTGAATTTGTATACCTAAAAACACATTTTATTAAATATAATATTAAAGATAAGATTAAAGACTTTTCTCTCGAACTGAACATAGGTCACTTTAACCGCTTTCGATAATAATGCAGTATTTGGATGGTCAGGATCGATCAGAATATAAGTTTTGGAAGATCATGCGTCTTGCAATTGCCAATGAGGTGCAATTGCCATGTCGTTCTGCCTTAAAACTTTTGTTGACATTAAGAATCTTTGCGAGTTCTTTAAAGACCTTGATACAGCAACGAAAATTACTGACACATACACCGTATAGTTTGCTACGTCATGTAATTGGACCTAGCTTCTACAGCAACCATTCATGTTTCTGACAGGTGGTACCGTTTTATGCCGACTCCGAACGGTGAACTTTCACAAACTTTTCTTGACAGCTAAACGATCTGATCAGCAACTCGCGGGACGTGGTGCCGTAAAAAGGAAAATCAGACGAAAATCAGACGATTAATGAAAACTCTTCCATCCTTAGGGTTAAGAAATCAAACAACTTCGTAACAAGGAGATTTAAATGATGTATGAGTGCGTACCACGTCATCATCTCGTTGTCGCCCTCGTCAGTAGAAAAATGCAACATTCTTCCAGTCCAGAAAATTGTTCACGTAATAGATTTATTTTTTTACCAACTCTGTATCTAGTGTCGACGTCTTGAAACTAAACTTTGTCCCCATCCATAACAGAACAGAGAAGTCAATAAACATCATTCAGTAATGAATTCAATTCACTGAAACCGACGCATCATTTTCAAAAAGAGAATAATGACTCAAACTTGGTATATATGGAGAAATTGTTACATTGATTCTCTTTAGTTTTCGGGTCGACAGATGAGACAACGTACAAATGGAAATTGACTTTAATAATATTAAATGCTTCGCAGCAAACACTCGCGTTGTGTGTCCTATTGTTCTCTCGAATGTTGAGATTGGCAAGCTTTTTTTTATATAGTTAAACTCTTTGAGCATTGCCAGTGTCTTGAAAGAGGTGGAGCCGTGAACAACGTTTTTTTTAAATGTTTGCTTGTTCTTTGTTTTGAACCTAGACTTGAAAATCTGCTGCGTAGGAATCGACGCACAAACCCACACGGCCACGGCGCACACCTCAGGTGATTTTGCCAGACGAAATTAGTTTGAACGTCTAATGGATGACTAAAAGCGAGATGAGGTGAGAGCTGATGAGGTAGGCGCCTGCTGGTCTCTGGACCAGTTTTTGAGTCTGAGTGCTCCAGTGTAGTGTAACAAAAATGTTTTCACAATTTTCGTAGTGAATTCTCAATACTTCAACACATTGTGACTATCAATGATATTTGAGTTCAGTAATGACGCGATATTTAAAACAACAATTCTTGTTGGATGACTCTATATTCTTTTAAGAGTTCTCAAGGAGAAACTCTGTATATTATCTGAGTATTGGAATCGTCATGCTAAGCTATGCTTTAACAATTAAAGACAACATTTCACCATTCGTTGGCATTTCAAAAACTTCCATTTTACAATATTGTAGGCACACAGTTGGTCAGTGTTTGTTTTTACTATACTATAAGCCTATGGTCTCCCAATCTATGAAGATGTATAAAAGGTTCATTGCTTAGTTCTTGTCAGAAGTATGCAGCGCTTTTGGTCGTCCTAGGAAGTTTCAAATCGATACGGATAACTTCTCATAGATTTCAAAGCCACCTATGACAGCATTATTTGGAAAGATCGATTCGATGAAATGTTTTATTAATCTAATTGTATTGCGCCGCATAGAAAAATAACCGATCCTATTGTAGGACTTAAGAGCGCTGAAGGAAATGCGCTGTCTTATAATTCTTGGATAATCTAATTACATTGAGGATATATTATTGCCATTTCCATATCGTAATACATATACATGTGTATCAGAAAAATTGAATCGAATCAGTCAATTGAATTTATGTTGCATACTCTTAAGCACAAATGTGCTTTTTTCAAAACAAATCAATTTAATTTCATCGGGCTTGAGAATCACATTTGGAACGAAATGAGAAAATCAAATGAAATCTTAAGCATTCGGGTTTTTCCAGCAGACACTTCAAGGCCACTTTCTCGAATAAGAAACGAAAGCAGATAATGAATTAAGTTCCGCCTCTACACAGTCTTACATAAACGACCACTCTGCTTATACCTTTTTTCGTTGGCCACAGGAAATTGTCGATTTTCACAGATCACTGCACATTTCAATGGTCAAGAGCTGCAAAGTATTGGTAAAATCAGTCGCCAGGAAGTTGGCTTTGTAGGAATTGTAGAAAAGTGTATAGAAACATGTTTGTGTGTATGCGAAGGCAATGTTCTGTAATTTCCTGTATAGGCGACAGGGATTTATTTTCCATTATTTATCACATTCGATGGATGAAAGTATTTTTCATTTGCAAAAAGTGAGAGAGTGAAATTGAGTGAATGTCTACATATGTATGTACGTTCATATCATGTGTATAAGTTATTATGAGATACAAAGAATTTTCCAGGGCATATATTTGTGTGCCCACAGCCAAAGTATGATGAAAATATCGGATTGTGTATGCAACTTGTGATGCAATTCTCAGCTTTGTGTTGACTGCTTATGTGCATGTTTTTCTCGGACGTTCTACAAGCATTGCAATTGTCACCAAATAAGACATATAAAACATCTGTTCGAGAGAAAAATTTTGTGTGCGATTTTTGGTCCTGTTTTGCGTTGATGGCATCTGGAGGAGAAGACACGACAATGAACTATATGGGTTGTACGGCGGCATACAGATAATACGCTTAAGTAAGGCCATGCAGATCGTATGGACAACACAGCTCCGGCGCGAAACGTTTTCGAATCCGAACCATTGGGGCAACGCAACAGATGATGCCCGTGTTATAGATAGCGCACACAAGTGGAAAAGGACTTCAACTAATTTGGTGACCGGAATTGGAGGCAGGTAGCGAGAGACCGCGCTAAGCTTTGTTGGTTGTCTATGTCCAGCCCGAACTGTAGCGCCAAACAAAGGCGAAGAAGGTCTCCGGCCTTCAAGGAAATCATGCTTCTTGTGATCTAAAATTAACGTGTTTACTCTGATTTAATTAAAGGTCGGTTATCCTTGTACAGTGCTAAAAATTCATGATAAAAAATATTGTTTCTCTGATTCTCTTTTAATTCTTGGTCTTCTGTAAGCGGATCTCTCACATCAGTTCATCAAGTCATCATACGCAGCAGTGTTCACTTCACATGGATCAGTTCTTTACCATCTATTGATTGAAACGTTTGTTAAATCATGTGACACGGCATGACAGATACGCGAACTTCCAATTTGAAAGAAGATGCCGGGAATACCGATAGACACCAAAGTAAAAAACTGTTTTGCTTTAAATTTCGCAAGTAATGCTGAATATTTTTTTCTGCTGACATTGTATATACATACGAGTATACTCTACAACGAAACCGGAAATATTCTAAGTAGGAGTTGACGTACTGACCCGGTAGGCCACAACCACCAACTTCCTATTTGAAGTTATGATTCCTAGAAAAATCTTGAGGAAAACCAAAAAAGGGTGACTGAATTACTTGGCAGAGGTGGTGAAAGGTTCTATCTTCTCGTTTTTCTTTGCATAATTTTTAGCCGGGAGCATTTTCGAAATAATTTTCAGTCTGCATTGATCTGCAAATTAGCAGTCTAGCGCACTAGACTTTCAGTCTAAGTTAAATTTCCAGCACAGAAAAAAGTATTTTTTCAAGTCACCGACAATTCTCAAGAAATATAACTGTGCATAAAAAGGTTGTCGAATCTTGCCGTTTGGAGTCTGCACTAAGCTGTAGTTTCAACACAACCCAAGTCCACCTCGGACCGTAGCGCCACGATTGTTTTACCGTTTACGTTTGTTATCTTGTAGTTATAGGATTAAATAAGAGTAAATGCTTTCATAAAATGTGTCATAATCGACAGCAGTAAGAAAGCCACTTCCCAAAACACCAACAAAAAATTTAAAAATATAAATGTCTAAAGCCTTTTAAACGTGAGATGGTGCCAAAAAATTCGTTGGAGTCTTCAAAGGAATCTTCTTCTCGCTCTTCGAAGGAATGCGAAGGAGAATTATAGAAATATTGACCGTCGGCAACGGCTAGACCCTCATAAACGAAAACCAAACAAATTAAATCGGCAGGAACTATCATCTTAAAATTCGCTTGAAATGGGCGATTGAGGAAAAAGCATTGTCGGAGCATTTTTCCAATATCTAATCAACTTTCATGTAAGGCAAAACTGAAACAGTGGCATAAAAAAAAGAAACTTTGCTCGCGATATTCAGAATACAAGGTGTTATGTTCCGGTCACTTTTTTTTTTTTCACTTGTTCGGCGTGTGACGTCATACTTACATTGATATTTGTTTTGCCGCGAACAATTTGAACAGTGTTGTCAGAACATATGCGATTGATTTTGTGAAATTTGTGAAAAGTATTTGGTTGTAACACCAATAATAACAAAAATCAGATTAATAAAAGTGACAATAATGGTGAAGTTAGACCAAAACTCTTCCGTTTTGGAACCGTTTGTTGAAGCAGGGAATATGGAATGGGGGCTGAAAAAAGTTTATTCAACTACCCCGTGACTAGTTTGAAAGAGGAACAGATAAACCTCAGTTCATCTGAAATACGTCAAATGCACTTTAATACATGTAACAGCACGAAAATCGAAAAACAAAAAAAAATGGTTTCAAAACTCTTACGGAAAAGTATAAAAGTCGGAAAAATATTCTTTCATCTTGGTTCTGCTTAATGTATCGGTTAAATAGTTTGCTCGCGTAGCAAACAAGTAAACTTTGAAAATAAATCATATGTACAAGCAACTGGGGTTAGTATTTGGAGTTAAGGAAACACCCCGACGTAGCTAAGGGAAAATACTTGAAGACCAACTTAATCCGTCTTAGCGAGGGGGGTATTTTCAACTCAACCCTCTTGCGGAAGTGTTTGTTCATAAGCAGATAGCGTTTTTTAAAATTACAAAAGCTTAAGATAAAACTGAAGCAAAGTTAATTTACCATTTTGTTTGAAAGCAACACCAGGAAACTAGAAAATTCAGATGAGAAATAAGGGAGTAACAGCACCACACCATTAAAATAAATTTTGTTGTTAAGATTCCATTCACTCAAAATAACGATTCCATAAGATTGCGAGAAATACACCACAAGGAATACAAAACAAAATCGATTTTAAATTCTTTCCGTCCATCCTCATCCTCATCCTCATCCTCATCCTCATCCTCATCCTCATCCTCATCCTCATCCCCATCCTCATCCTCATCCTCATCCTCATCCTCATCCTCATCCTCATCCTCATCCTCATCCTCATCCTCATCCTCATCCTCATCCTCATCCTCATCCTCATCCTCATCCTCATCCTCATCCCCATCCCCATCCTCATCCTCATCCTCATCCTCATCCTCATCCTCATCCTCATCCTCATCCTCATCCTCATCCTCATCCTCATCCTCATCCTCATCCTCATCCTCATCCTCATCCTCATCCTCATCCTCATCCTCATCCTCATCCTCATCCTCATCCTCATCCTCATCCTCATCCTCATCCTCATCCTCATCCTCATCCTCATCCTCATCCTCATCCTCATCCTCATCCTCATCCTCATCCTCATCCTCATCCTCATCCTCATCCTCATCCTCATCCTCATCCTCATCCTCATCCTCATCCTCATCCTCATCCTCATCCTCATCCTCATCCTCATCCTCATCCTCATCCTCATCCTCATCCTCATCCTCATCCTCATCCTCATCCTCATCCTCATCCTCATCCTCATCCTCATCCTCATCCTCATCCTCATCCTCATCCTCATCCTCATCCTCATCCTCATCCTCATCCTCATCCTCATCCTCATCCTCATCCTCATCCTCATCCTCATCCTCATCCTCATCCTCATCCTCATCCTCATCCTCATCCTCATCCTCATCCTCATCCTCATCCTCATCCTCATCCTCATCCTCATCCTCATCCTCATCCTCATCCTCATCCTCATCCTCATCCTCATCCTCATCCTCATCCTCATCCTCATCCTCATCCTCATCCTCATCCTCATCCTCATCCTCATCCTCATCCTCATCCTCATCCTCATCCTCATCCTCATCCTCATCCTCATCCTCATCCTCATCCTCATCCTCATCCTCATCCTCATCCTCATCCTCATCCTCATCCTCATCCTCATCCTCATCCTCATCCTCATCCTCATCCTCATCCTCATCCTCATTTTCGTTTTTCATTTTAAATTTGCTGTGGAATTGCACAATAAGCATAAATTGAAACAGAGAAATGTCAGGAAAGTAGAATAACATTTTTGCTTATATATCGTCTATGATATTATGAATTGACTCTGTTGCTTTAATTTCACTGATTTCATTTTGAATTCGTTCCCCAAATGTTTTTGTTTTAAAGTTTCCTTAAAAAATGCAGCACATTAAAGAAGGAACCACTTACGATCGACCACTGAAAATTATTACTGATTAGTTTTTTTCATCTGAACGCCAAAATGTGCTGTCAGAACGATTTTGCATGATTCATTTTTATTGTTGTAAGTGAAGAACCGGCTTTAGCATTTGGTGAAAAAGCGATAAAAAATCGTTGTGAACGAAAGAGTATCGGCTGAAGCGGTTCGTTACCACAATTTTAACTTCCTACTCTTTGAAGGCGAAAATTTAGTTTTATTCATAAGGCAGGTCCTATTTTGCAACGCAAGTTTAAACTAACCAACGAAATCCACGAGGGTGTTTATTCGTATGAATATTCTATGAACTATGCGTGTTTGTTGATGTCAGTTTTTTTCATTTTTAATTTGTTGGTTACATATGCAGATATATTTACCTTGGGGGGACTTGATATTTTTCATCACAGTATCACTCATCACTTAATTTTATACCTATGCACCATAATCCCATGGAACGGTGCTCAAAAGAAAACCAACAGCAAGGATAACATTATGCATTCAATAGCCTCCCAATCTCCTCCCAAAAGTCACACAAAGGCGTTGCGTGCAGATGCTGAATAAAGGCGATTTTGGCTCCTATAAATATATCAAACCCACAAAATTTCCCCCAAATTCATGGGCATCCATCCGGGATGACAATCCGATAACGCTTACTTATCTAAATCGCAGCTCGTTTAAATAAATTGCTATAAGACTTCGAATAGAAGAACGTAAGTAAGGGAAACAGCCAAAACAAAAAGTGGATCTAATCCGCAAACCGACCAAGCAACAAATTTAAACTTTACTCACAGTAATTTTAGTTTTATTTTTATTGTTTTCTTTCTCTGTCTTTCTTTGCATTTGTCTTTGATTTTCAGTTGTGCAAAACGCGATTGGTTTTGGTTTCGAAGCTCAAGTGAACGGACCCGTCATTATCGAACAAAGGAAGGAAAAAAAAGTGAGGAGAAAAGGAAAAAAAAAATGCTCACAAAATGAAGCAGGATTTTGTTGCTCAATCCTGAAAATCTATTCGCTGAATAGTTGTGTTGTGTTGGAGGCGATGAAATTGGAAAAGTATTTCTTCCTGGTTTTATGGATACTTTTTTGCTTTACGTGACTTACCTGAGTCAACATTCACCCAATCCTCCAGAGTCCAAGTATCTACGCTATGCTCTGGAAAATGCTGACTTAAGTTCTTCTATTTATTTTTGTTTGCAATTTAATTCGATGCCTTGTTATAGTGTATCCCTCAGTACGCCACATCCACGCTCTCGACAGAGATATGCCGGCTGCACAGTTTCTTATTCCCGGCAGTGTTACGTGACGACAGCTAATCAAAGTGTCGTCACCTCGCAGCATTCAAAAGTGAGTCTAAAGGTGAATATGTGTACATGCCCGCTCCTTTCACTGTCAAGTGCCAAATGGCTGAGAGTGTAGCAGCACTTAGGTAATTCCCAATTTCCTTATCCAGGCATTTGTGACGTCTTACTGCTCCGCCTTAATCCATCAATATAAGCAAAATCATCAGGTTGGCAATGTTAAACACTCGCACCGGGACACACAGACCCTCCCCTAAACCACCTACGTATAGGTGTACAAATGGGTATGCATATGTATGAACAAATATCTATGCAATATCACCTCAAAGCTGATTGTTTCTACTAGTATCGGAATAGAGCGGTGCACAGTTCGCCAGCAGTCTGGGGATCACACAAGCACGATGACAGTCAATTCATTTCGTCATGGCAAGGGCGGTGGTACTAAGGGCGAAAATTGACGAAGCAAATTTCAGCTGCACGAACATACTCACAAGTATGTGTTTCAGGTGTCAGAGTGTTTTGCTGACATTAGTAAATCTCAAAATTTATGGGAATAAATTGCTCTTACAGTAATATCATGCTTCTTTCCTATCGTCGCCTGTGCCAGTCTGGGTTGTTCTTAAGCCTATTCGTAAATTTGTATTTTGCCTTGCCGCTTCAATCTGTAATCCTTTTCGTAAGTCGGTAGTTTTGTGTTGCTCTGCGTGAACAACCATGTGTGTATGTGTGTGTGTGTGTGTTGACGACGCTGTGAAATAAATAATCAGCAATAAATTTGAATTAACCTGTTGTTGGGTGATAGGAACAGTTCTTTGGCATTAAAGGAAGTTATAAATAAAGATAGATAGGGCGGAGTGTTGCCCTGAGCACGGATTACTTACGTAAACATGCATTTCTCTGAAGATTATTTATTTCAAATAAGCATAAACAGCAACCAAAGGTTGCAAAAATTACACCCACATTTTAACATTACAATGGCTAAAAATGTCTTTTGATTTAATTAGATATTGGCTGTGTTACATTACAGGGTGCTGTTTCATTTGTTTGGCCGTCATTTCGGTTTCGATATCACTTGGCAGTTGGTATCTTGCAGTCGTAAGGAGGTGTCGATAAGAATTTATTTTGGATCAGCTACTGCCGCAACTACGTATTCAAATTATTAAAACACCTTATGTGAATATGCGGAGAAAATTACGTGACTTTTATTACAATATTATTATCATGTACCGAGTAAAGGGCTAACTATAACTTTATCTTATGTCAAAAGCAAACAAAAAAAGTTACCAGAAGCATCGTCAAATTTAAATAAGTCCATGATTGCCAATGGAAACTTAAGGAGAATACCGCTGTCAACTGATATTTCCATACGTTGTGAGCGATTCATTTCGCTCCCTTTTTCCAATTCCGTCGAGATGTCCTCCTCCACAGCGTTAGCCGTTGAAGCTTCGTGCACTAGAGGCGCATCGATATTAACCGCGAGCAATGCTTCTGTCTCGAATGCGTTTGTTTGTTCGAGTCTTCCTGCTTGGCTGTTGTCGTTGTTCCTATTCGTATTTTTTTTATTTTTTTTTGCGTTTGTTGTTGTTGTTTTGTTTATTTTTTGTGAATACGTTGGCCACACGAGTAAGGACGGAAAACTAAGGTCCACCCGGGCAGAGCCGCCATAACCGTGTAAGGCTGGATATAACAGACGCTTGCCCAGGCGTCTGAAGGAGCTCTGTCGCGGTTGGTTTGACCCCCAACCTTGCACTTCTGGGCAATTTCTTAATTTTCGGACCTCAATTAGACTTAAGTCGCCCTATCAGCGGACCTACTTATGCCCTGCTACCACGACAAGGTGAATAGCCCACGCCGAAAATTGTGACAGGTACCTACTGGTGGCCATTGTAGAGACACTTTCTCGTGCCTGAATACGATAATTACAGGACATGTGGGTACAACAAGACGGAGCCACATCACATACAGCTCGTGCTAAGAGAAAATTTTTGCCAAAATTTCCCCCCGTCTGAATAATGGTGATGATTTCCATTGCCCATAATTTCTTAAGTTTTTCTTATGGGTGTGAAATGAATTGACGAAAAACAGTTCGCCATCGCGTACGGAGGCATACACTTCTGTTCGATAAATTATTTCTCTCCATGTTGTTGTATTCGTACAATCTATATAAATCTACCTCGAAATTGGTCAAATACTGGTCAAATTTTAAAATTATATACTTGCATTTTTCTGATGTAAAGAGTAAGCCTACAGCTTTCAATTCATTAAGCTATGTACATATGTGCGCATAAGAGCACAAGTCACAATAAAAACGTTAATTACTACCGAATGTTATTTCGATCTGCATTCATACACACACAGATTCTCATGTCTAGTTTCTAAGACAAACAATTGATTTCTTTGGTTTTCATAGTTTCATAGTTTCAATTATACATTGTACGAAAATGACGCATTTGTTCTACTTACAAAATAAATTCTACCAAGAATCCATACGATATATATATACCACTTATGAATGGTGAGCAACAAAGTAGGAAAATGTAAAGAAGCACATGAACTTAAATGAATTTTCGAGGAAAGTAAGTCGTTGTCGAAACAGATTGAACAACATTTGGCAACATAAGTGGTCTATGCGCGTTACAATGTCACGCTGTTGTTTCTGTTTGGTGTGCTTGTTTTGAATCACACTACATTGTAGGCATTTAGCCATTTATTTTGACCGTTGCTATAAAATCCCCTTGTTGTTGGGAGACTAACGCCAACAAAATTTCTAACCAGAAATGTACACAAACTGCAAAAGCAACTTCATTGACTTGCATCTCTTTCAACTACACCATCTTGAGAACGGTCACCTTGGTGACTACAGCTGACCATATCCTTTATCTTCTCTATGAACTAGCAAAAATGTAGCTATTCCATTTTGACTGGGATATCCTGAAATCTTTAAAGAAGTAATGTTATTCATTTAATAACTGAGTTCGTTTTTGAGAAAGAAAAGAAAAAACAGACATTTGTAACCGTGAGGGGACAGCTGAACAATGGCAATATGCCTATTGTCTGGGCAACAAAAAAATATTCCTTCTTGGACGGGGATATCCTGAAACCCCGTGTATTGCAATAAATTCTACTAAACTAACAATACTGCAGCATTAGGCCTTACAGAATCGAAACTCGCTGCCATTTTAATAATTCTAGTATGATTTCATGTCTGAAATTCAAGTAAAATAAAAAGGTGATGAAAATGAACTAACATTTTGGCAAATTTGACATCTGACACTAATCATTTCCAAAAACTGGAAAGAAACTGAAGCCCGGTACTTGGTTCTGCCAAGACCATCATTAATTTTCATAATAAAATCAACATATAATATTTCAGAATACAATCGTTAATGGTGAAAAACGTTTTACGTACCACAATCGGACACATAAAAAAATTGTAAGCCGTTCCAAGCGTTTGCGAAGTCATGATTGACAGCACAATAGTCAATGCGGATTATGCCGTGGTTTGAGGTATTTCTACAGTCGACTTTGTTTAACTGCACTCCTAGGAACTGAGAAAATTGCGAAAAAAAAAATTTACTACTTACAATGCTTAAGTAAAAACCCCGTTTATTTGAAACAAATATTTTCGACGTAAATTTACATTTTGCACTCACTGAAGTCCACATAAGTAAAAGTAAAAGTAAAAGTACTTTTACCAGTCTTGTATAGAATCCAATGTTTTGTTTTCTCCAGGCTGCTAGTAATATTTTTTTTATTGTTCCTTATTTGTTGCCAGTGATATAAGGCGAGAGTTTTTCTTTCAGAACTCCGCTTATATGAAGCTAGTCTACATTTCTAGAAATTCGGTTAAAGGAAAACTCCGTTTAAGTGCTAAATTTTTGCTGCAATTATGATTTTCCAGATAAGCGGAGCCGACCGTTTATTATCGGCAGATCACTATAATAATTGTGCTTTTAAAATGTTGAGCATTTGAAGGAAATGAGATCAAACTTATATAAAGAAACTTCTCGGACTACCCACAGAACACCATCTGAAATCACGAGATAATGTTTGCAAATGTTCAGTTCAGTTGTAGTGGTCTTAGTTTTCCAGCTCAGGGAATGGTCAAGCCAGCTCCAATCCCAACCTGTGCAAACCACTTCAACCAATACACAAAAGTTCTTCAGAAAGAATGACTTTTGTCGAAAAGTGCCGAAATATTATCTATTGCAATATACTTCTTAATAAAAGTTTGGTGAATAATACTTTATGCAAAATATTAGGAGCTTTTTTCGACATACAATACTCAAAGCTATATCAGATGATATACATAGATGTTTACACAGGATGATGTGCTAAGAGTGAAGATGTTCACACCTTAAATGCGAGCAATGACACATAAGCTCTGTTGCCTTTCGAACTTTGAACTGTAAGGAATTGCTTTCCTTGTGCTTGATAGCTTGTCGAAATCGTAATATAATTTAGTGAGTAATAAAATAAAATAAAAAAAACTAAACTCAACAACCACCAATCCAAAACAAAAGAAAATAAATATTCAGGAAATTGAATCGCTACCATAAGAGGAGACAAACTCAATTCAGCCCTCAACTGGCAATGAAGACAAGAACACACAAGATAAGAAGAGATAAGCTCATAGCGTATTTTTCAAAAGCCGCTGTTCTTAATATATACCTACTTAGATTTGCACAGCTAAATTTATAAAAATGTGTGTGCCATGGCCGCGTGGGTTTGTGCGTCGACCCATTCACACTAGATTTTCGTAGTCAAGTTCAAATCCAGGTTCAGACAAACAATTTAAAAAAAAAATTGTTCGCGGCTCCACCATTGGAGTCACGGACAATGCTCAAAGAGTATAACTGTCTAGAAAAAGCTTCTCAATCTCGCCGTTCGGAGTCGGCATTAAACTGTAGGTCCCCTCCGCTCGTGAGAGAACAATAGCACGCACAACACGAGTGGTTGCTGAGAAGCTAGGTCCAGGTTCACCTCGGACTGTAGCGCCGCCATTATTATTATTATATTAAATTTAAAAAGGAGTGATATTTTCATTATAATCTAAGTTACAAGCCTTTTATCAAGAAGTTTTTGCATGAATACGGATTTATTTTGTCTAATAACATCTTGAATGCTTTCTTTTGGTGCATGAATCATTGATAGAGTAGAATCGCACGAAGTTTGCCACGTAATAGAAACATTGTTTTATCAGCCGTGTGGCATGTGGCTCAATCTTGCTTAAGATAAACTCTGTCCACGTCCATACCATAAATTTCAGGCATACAAAATGACAGTCAACTTCGTTCCTAAACCCAATCCATTTATTGAATCAGTCGCACCAGAAATATTTTTGAAAAAAATGGCCCCCTGACGCCGCCAACTTGCAACAAACTGACACTCTTATTTGGTTTCTGGGCATCAATTAATTATTATGGATAGTTTTGTTTTCTTTTGGATATCCAAAACAATTGAATTTAGCTTCATCAACCCGAATTTTGTGTATGCAAAAAATCATGATCTTGTTGCATTAAATTTTAGTACCCAATCGACGAAAGTACGGGGTTGTGCGTGGTCTGCTGACTTACATTTTTGCGTCAGGTGGACCTTAAAAGCCAATATCGTTATTCATAATGTGGTACAAACTGTTTGCAGATTGACCCAAATGATGCGATCGTTTCGAAGTAGCCAAACTTTAGTTCGTCAAACGAATATAAGTTGGAATTTTTACATCACTTACCTGTCCAACATATTCAAACTATTAGATTAAATTCATCATAATCGTGTGCGCACACAATTTTTGTATTTTAACAAATTGTGCGAGTTAAATGACCATCTAGGTATAACATATCACCCATCGCAATTGGATAATTGGATGTTGATAGTTCATTAATTTAAGATAGTTGAAAGTTCCATAGGGAGTTGACTCTATACAATAAATTTACCTCCTGTATGTGTCTTAATCAATCTGAATAATGACACTGATTAATCGTAAAAACCTTTTAGAATACTATTTAAAAGGAACAAAATAGGCGAACTTATTTTCTTAGAAAAAATTTGTCGGTTTCTTCAATTCATTCGTCTTTCGACCATTGTATTTGAATTTACAACGAAAAATGCATTTTCTTTCGCTGCTATGCGGAAGTAGAAATTGCCCATTCATTTTAAACCCCCAATTAATTTTCCAAGCTTCTCACATCGCCCTAAGCGACTAAAGAATTAAAGTTGATATGTAACAAGAGTATTCAAGCATTTCAGCAAGAAACATAATTTTTGAAATTTATTCCTAATCCACGTGGACTGAGCTGTGTTGATTGTACTGCCTCAGGCAAAATGTTCAAGCGAATATTTTATCATCGTCTTTAAATTAACAACTTAAACGTTTACCTCCATCATTAGGCTGTCAGTGATTGAGAGCTTATTTGGTTTATTTGTTTATATCATAAAATGCTTCAGTTGCTTCTTTGAAATTTGAATTAAGATGTGTTTAGTGAGATGTAGGACGTGTATGCAGATCCTTACAACATCAGGGTAGGTGTATACATGTACGTTTAAATCAGTTCTGTAATAACTTGCAGAATACTTTAAAATAAACTTGACACCTTGAGCAGAATTGTACAGAAAAAAGTTATCAATTTAATTCTTATACATACATACATACTCGTATGCATGCATTTGTATCCACATGGAGAAGTTTGCCATCTTATATGCTGGAACTAAAGAGATATAAATTTTGGGATGTACAGGGTGCCCAAATAGGAACGATAGGAGAAAACTTTTAAATAACAATAATAGTATGAGATAAAAATTGATTCTTGATTCTGACTCATTATCTAAGGAATAGCACATCATTGACAGAAACGGCTTCGGTGGCAGTGCTTCAAGCAGTAGCTTTATTTTGCGTTATTTTGGTAATAGCATGTCGAATGTTGGCCTCGAGCTCGTCCAAAATGGTTGGCTTGTTAGCGTAGACTTGATGTAGCCCTAGAGAAAATAATCGATTGGTGCCAAGTCGCATGATCACGACGGCGGTCTCCAATTAATGCACTACTGATGACCCAGTCGTCGAATTTCTCCTTCGAAACTTCGAGCTTTGCGTCGCTTGTATGACATGTAGCGGCATCTTGTTGATGTTATGTTAAATAAAATAAATTGTATATATTATATATATATAACTGGTAGTCGTCTTTATTCATTAGCTGTTTGATCACTACTGCCAGCTCTCTTTATCTTAATGTACAGATATTCACATAAGTCATTGTCATACATATATATTCATGTATGTATATAAAATATAGTAATAATCAGTGTGTTACTACAACATCTTCCTTTTTTTCTTTTTTTTTTATACAAACTAAAGAATAATTCTAAATAAATCAAAATTCACAAATCCATTCAATCTTAATTAATTATACAAATTAAAGTCTAACTTCAGATAAATCAAAATTCTTATTTTATAAATATATAAATATTTTATCAAATTCACAAAATACAGGTAGTCAAATCCATTAGTAATTCAAATAATTCATTAACAAAATTCAGTTTCGTATCTCTTAGGTTTTATAACACGCCTTCCAGAGCGAGTAACTATAGGTAAATTAGCAACGTTATCCATGTTTGTACTTGATGTTTGCTGTACGGATGATTCGGTCGATTCGGTCGATTCGTTACTTATCTCTGATGATATTGGTGGTATTGCTTCGTTTTCATTATCTTCTTCTGTTTCTATCTGTTCCGGATCTTGGTCAATTGTCACTTTTGGAGACTTTAAAATGTGTTGCCGGTTTCTCCGATACAGCTCCATCGCTGCCTTCTATTATGTATGATCTCGGCTCCTTAGCCACTTCCTTCACAATCCCTGGAAACCAAGAGGAATTTGTGTTTTTTTGGTAGTAAACATTTTCACCTAAATTTAAGGTAGGCAAAGTCTTAGCTTGTTGGTCATACTTTAGTTTGACTTTGATCATAGATTTTTTTAAATAATGTTTGTATTCCTGCTTATTTATGAGTGAAGGTTCAAGATGTTGTTTCGTTGTTGGGATTTTGGTTCGAAGTTTCCGTGACATTAATATCTGGGATGGAGAATATGAACTTTCTTTAGGTGTTGTTCTGTACTGGAGAAGAGCAATATACGGATCAGTATTTGATTGTTGTTGTGTGTATATATTTCATAATCTCAGGACGCATCTTTTGGGGAATGACAATTTGATTTGCTTTGAATATAATGCCATCTATGACATGAATTTCATCTCGAAAAGTATAGTAGGGCATGGCTAAGCTATTAATATACTTTTTGTCATCAGGCCAACCATTTTTACAATATTTTTTGACCATCTTTAATGCACTGTCTTGCTCAGTCAAATTTCTTATTTGCAACAATTTGTCATCAGTGATTGCCAAATTAGTTTTTAGTAAATTCACTTAGAGTTTGATTGGAAAGTGGTGCCCTGGATAGTGTGTCCGCCACAAACATTTCCTTACCAGGCTTATAACTTACTTTTAAGTCATATGCTTGTAATTTAAGCATGAATCTCTGCAGTCTCGCTGGTACTTTATTTAATTGTTTCTCAAAAAGAGGGATGAGAGGCTTATGGTCGGTTTCAACATTTATAGTTTTTCCATAAACAAATTGGTGAAAACGAGTACAGCCAAAAAGGATGGCGAACAACTCCTTCTCAATTTGAGCATAATTTTGCTGACTTGCGGTAAGTGTAGCAGATGCATATGCTATTGGCCTATCATCGTGACTGATAACGGTGCCTACTGCATTTTTCGAAGCGTCAACGGATAAAGATATTGCTTTATTGCTATCATAATAGGTCAAAACTAAAGCTGTGGTTAATAATTTTTTTAAGTTGTTAAATTCCTGTTCATGACTTTCTGACCAATGCCAATCTATTTCCTTTCTTAATAAATTACGTAAATTCGAGTTATGTATAGATAACCCCTTTAGAAAGGAGGACAGATAATTGACCATCCCTAAGAATCGTTGGAGTTCGGAAGGACATGTAGGACGTGGCATTGCACAAATTGCTTCAATTTTCGATGGGTCAGCATGAACACCAAATTCATCGAAAATGTGACCAATAAATTTAATTCTGCGCAATCCTATTTTAGATTTTGTTTTATTGAATTTTAAGCCAATCTGTCGGGCTCTCTCTAACACCGCTTTTAAAATTCTGTCGTGTTCATTTTTACTTCTTGCTTAAATTAAAAAATCATCAATATAAATTATCAAGTTTGGGATGTCTTCAAAAAGCTTCACCATTTCTGAATGAAAGATTTCCGGAGCTGCATTTATTCCAAAAGGCAGCCTTAAGAAACAAAATCTTCCAAATGGTGTTATAAATGTACACAATTTCGAGGACTCGTCGTCCAAAGGAAGCATCCAAAATCCTGAATTCGCATCTAGAGAGCTAAAAAACTTGGCTCCTTTTAGCCGTGATTGGCAATCATCAACGCTGGTAAATTTAAAGTGAGGGCGAAGAATCGCTTGGTTAAGATGTCTTGGATCCAGACATAGACGTATTTGTCCGCTTGGCTTCCTAACAATAACAATAGAATTTACCCAGTCAGTCGGTTCTTCCACCTGTCTTATTACTCCCATTGATTCCATGCGATTTAGCTCTTCTCTCAACTCATCCTTCAGTTTGAATGGTATCTTGCGTGGACTTTCAACCACTGGATTTATCCCTGGCTTTAACTTGAGATTACATTTCTTTTTGAGACAACCCAAACCCTCAAAAATATCGTGATAATTATTTAGAATAGTGTCATATGTAATATTTTCAACAATACTATATTTCTTACCAAAACAGTTTACTCGCTTGATTAAGTTCATTTTTGTTGATGTTGGAAGTCCCAAAATTGGTTTGCAATTGATTTCAACAACACAGAAATTTATTATATATGGACGTTTTTCGTAGAAACAGGTAAGCGTGCACTGCCCAAGTAAAGGTTTAGGTTCTTCACTTTTTGGCCGCCGACAAAGATAGCATGTTGCTCCTTGCGCTGGACATTTATAATTATGGACCTGGCCGCATTGCCCGCAGACTGACGCTATCTTTTTCTGCAAAAAGGGAGACGTTTGTTGGTTATTTGATCGGCTTAGAGACGATGAAGGATGAGATCGCTGTTGAAATGGCTGTGCTTTGTGATTATATACTTGACTTTTTCTGACTGGTGCAATGACAAAGTTGTTAGTTGTCTCCCTTTCTTGTTCTAATTCCTTCGACTGTTCCTTGATAACCTCTAAAATTTTTGCAGTTTCGATGACTTTATCCAATTTTTTATCACCTTCATTAAGTAATTTTTCACGTATGTAATTAAAGTTGCTTTGAAGTCCGCAAATGAAAAGATCTCTTACTAAATCGTCCCTTAATTCTTTGAACTCGCATGTCTGGCTTAGGTTCTTCAAAGCAGTTATAAATTCATCAACAGACTCTCCATGCTTTTGGCGTCTTGTAAAAAAATTATGTCGTTCTATTATAATATTGACTTTAGGTAGAAAGTACATGTCAAAACGGCTCAAAAGCTGCTTCAGTGTTATCGTTTCGGTGTCAACCGAAAACGAAGTAAATATTTCAAAAGCGTCTGGACCCATATAGTGTAAAAGTAAAGCAACTTTACGTTCCTCACTTGCACTTACAAGATTACTTGCAAGGAGAAAAATTGTAAATTGGTTTTGCCAATTCTTCCACGCTAATGGCAAATTCGATGATTTTAAATTAAGTGGTGAAAGATGCATTGTCCCCTGATAAGTCTCCATTGTCATGTTACTATTCCCAGAGGTAGAGAGTTTCCCTGTATCATCCGTTTTTTTGACTTTTTCACCTTCCTGCATTTCACTTTTTTTTTTTTTTTTTTTTTTTTAATCTTTTATTAAGTATTTTTTAAGTTTTAATTAAATCCCACTTCTGACACCATGTTATGTTAAATAAAATAAATTGCATATATGTAGGATATAAACTGACCACAGGACAATACGAACGCACCCTTGCCATTAAGCATAGACGAACGAACGAGCAAAAAGGACGAAAGATTAAAGAATGACGAGTATAGCAAAATATACAGAGTAGTTACGCAGTCGCAATCAAGCTACTGAGTGGAGGAGACGCAACCAAGCTGTCGAGTAGTAAAGTAATGGAGTTTATCGTTTTTTCCTTGTGTTAAATGTTTATTATGAAGTATATTTTAATTTTCATCAATATTAAATAATAAAATTGAATTCATTAAAATTCGCGATTTGATCTTTTTAATAATAAAACAAATTCCTACAAATTGGGGGCTCAGCCGAAATATTGAGCACGTACGCATCATCGTACAAACATACGCATCATCGTATAAATATGCATCATAGATAAATGTACAAAGCACAGGAATTTCGTGGAAGGATCGCACCATTTGCCTGAAGAAGTATACCTACACCGAGAAGAGTACAGCAGAGAGATGAGCAGCAGGCAGAATTCGAAGAAACTGATGACGCCGTCTGGGTGAAGTAAACCGCTAAATACTGTTGTTTGACGAAAGGACGCCTAAAAGATAAATTTTAAATGTTGTGTTCTGTTAATTTTTCTACTACATTTTGTTTTTGTATACTTACGTACATATATATATATTTTATTTTACGTACATATATTTACACTTGTAACGACAGCATGGATGCAGAACAAATCAGATTGCTAAATGTAGCCGATTTAAAGGCAAAGTCAAAAGAGTTAGGGCTGGTCAGTACTGGCAATAAAAAGGAATTGCAGGGCAGAATTCTGAGACATTACGGACATGACACAGGCGATGATAGTTCGGTTGATACCGATAACGAATGCATGTCTGAGCATGCAGGCAGCGGTGGTGGCATCAATGAATGGCATAACGCAACTGGTGTACGAACTGGAAATGGGCCCCCAAGTTCATTTCAGTTCAGGGACATAGAGGACACCATTGCACCATTCTCGGGTGAAGCTTCCCAAAACATTGATTCCTGGATCGAAGAGTTTGAGTCGGTCTGCACTATTGTAAAATGGAACGAACTACAAAGATTTGTGTATGGTCGGAAAATGATTGTAGGAGCAGCAAGACTTTTTGTACAGAGCGAGAGAGGCATAAGATCCTGGCAGACACTGAAGAATGCTTTAAAGATAGAATTTGCGGAAACTGTGAGTTCAGCGGAAATCCATAGGCAGCTGAGAACCAGGCGAAAGTTACCCGGAGAAACTCTAAAGGAATACCTCTTCAAGCTGATAGAGATAGCTAAACCAATTCACATCGACGAAGCATCCATTGTAGAATACTTCATTGCTGGGTTGAAGGATGAAAAAATCAACAAAGTCATTCTGTACGAAGCACAAACAGTGAAAGAGTTGAAAATCAAGCTAAGAGCGTATGAAAGATACAAATCACATACAGCAGAATATCCAAGATTTCCATCGGCAACGTCAACCGCCAAAAGGGAACGAGCAATGAAAAAGGAAGATGAACGCAAATGTTTCAGCTGTGGAGAAACGGGGCACGTAGCGAGATTATGTCCATCAAGGCAGAAAATCGTTAAATGTTTCAGGTGTGGAGAGTCAGGGCACAAATCTTTCGAATGTAGTAAGGTTAAAATTAAAGATGAGACAAAAGCCGGAGTTCATTTAGGTGGGGCAGCGGGATATCTAATGAAAGAAGTAATAGTAGAGGGTAAAGAAATAACCGCATTAGTCGACACTGGCTGCGAAATTTCGTTGCTGAGACAGGAGGTTTTGGTACAACTTCCGCATATTCAATTGGTACGGGAATCAACAGTTTTGACGGGTTTGGGAAACCACGAAATAAGGACCTTGGGCTATTTTGAGACTACGGTAGCGGTGGACGGTAACATCTTTCCTATATGATTGTATGTGGTGAGAGAGCGAGATCTAATATTCTCTATGGTGATCGGTATCGACGTTGTGAAGCAGGCATCTGTTATCATAAAGGGTAATGAAATCCGATTCAGATGTCCTGAGGAGGAAGTACTTCAAGCAAGAGCGGTTGAAGTAGATGGTACTGCATGGTCCGGAGATGAGGTGCAAACGTACGCAGATGATTTGAACGAAGCTGAGAGAATAGAGAAAGCTAGTGAAGCTGAGAGAGTAGAGAAAGCTAATGAAGCTGGTGAGCGATGCGAGGTTCAGGAAGATACTGTGTCAAGGATCTTGGGAAGGCTGCGGGAAGGTGTCCCAATGCGAAGATCGTGTAAGAGAGGACAAGTTATGAGAAACGTTGACGGCATCGGAGAGTTGAGAAGCGAGTTCAAAGTGATGTGTAGTTCGGTTGCATCTGAAGTGGACGAGGCAGATTTGAGTCACTTGCCTGGAGAGTATAAACAAAGAATCCAGTCGATGATAGAGGGATACAATCTGAGAGCGAAAGTGGAATCACCGATAGAGAAGAAGATAGTTTTGAAGTATGAGACATCGTTGTATGAAAGGCCCAGCAGGACGTCACTCGTAGAAAAGCAGGAAATAGAGAAATGAGCTGCGGAATGGATGGAAAAGGGTGGAATTCAGGAAAACAAGTCCGAAGGTGGTGCACCAGTGGTTTTGGTATCCAAGAAGAATGGAGGACAAACGATGTGTTGCGATTTCCGAAGGAAGATGAAAGTGAAAATGAAAATGAAGATAAAGAGGACAGCGAAGATGAAAATAAAAGTTAAGCTGAAGTTTCAACCTAAACTAAAGTTAAAGGTAGAGGTAAAAATTAAGAACCTAAAAAGGAATAACATTAAGATCAAAATAAAGAAAATGAAAATTATGAAATGGACGAATGTGAAGAAAAGGAGAAAGAAAAAGAACAGAATAAAAACCTACAAAAAGAAAAGGAAAAAGAAAGGAGGTAATTTGCAAGTCGAGCAAGTCAACAGAACGTTTATACCATTGTTGACGAAGATGTCGCTGGAGAACCCAAAGTGTTGGTATAAGCATGTGGAGAAAGCACAGCAGATTCTAAACAGTACGCCGACGAGAAGCATGAAACAAACACCATTCAAGCTCATGACTGGTATCGAAATGCACATCAATGTATTACCAGAGTTGAAGGAGTTGCTTGAGCAGGAAGTTTTGCAAGAGTTTGCCGAAGAGCGCCAAAAATTAAGGGAAGAAGCCAAAGAAAATCTGTTGCGGATACAGGAAGAGAATAGACGAACGTATAATACCCGACGGAAGGCAGCAACCAAATATCGCATTAACGATTTAGTAGCTGTCAGAAGGACTCAGTTTGGTCCAGGATTGAAGCTTAAACCAAAATATTTGGGACCCTATAAGGTGACAAGAGAAAATGCCAATGGTCGCTACGAAGTAGAAAAGGTTGGGTACCATGAAGGTCCGCGATGTACTACTACCGCTGCTGACGGGATGAAAGCCTGGACTAACGACTTTATTCGGGGCGAATAAACGGTCAGGAGGGCCGAAATGTAGGATATAAACTGACCACAGGACAATACGAACGCACCCTTGCCATTAAGCATAGACGAACGAACGAGCAAAAAGGACGAAAGATTAAAGAATGACGAGTATAGCAAAATATAGAGAGTAGTTACGCAGTCGCAATCAAGCTACTGAGTGGAGGAGACGCAACCAAGCTGTCGAGTAGTAAAGTAATGGAGTTTATCGTTTTTTCCTTGTGTTAAATGTTTATTATGAAGTATATTTTAATTTTCATCAATATTAAATAATAAAATTGAATTCATTAAAATTCGCGATTTGATCTTTTTAATAATAAAACAAATTCCTACATATATTATATATATATAACTGGTAGTCGTCTTTATTCATTAGCTGTTTGATCACTACTGCCAGCTCTCTTTATCTTAATGTACAGATATTCACATAAGTCATTGTCATACATATATATTCATGTATGTATATAAAATATAGTAATAATCAGTGTGTTACTACAACAGTTGAAACAATAGCACGAATATTTTCATGTGGTCGAGCTCTGAGCACAGACATTTGGTAAACATCGCTTTACACCTAAGACCATTGACGGTAACGGTGGTCCATTTCTTATTTCGAAAGAAATAAGGTCGTATGATGCCGCCATGCCATAAATCGCCCCAAACATTTACTCTTTGTGGAAACATTTAATGCTTTTTCAAACATTTTTGGATTATGTTCGCTCCAGCAATTGATAGTTGACATAGGCGCTGACCCGGCCGGAAGGCGGACATTGCCTGTTCCCAATTAACCAACTGAGAACTTGCGTCAGTACAATCTTATACGGATGAAAGCTTAAGTCCTACCGGAAAATAATAATAATAATAATAATGATAATAATAATAATGGCGGCGCTACAGTCCGAGGTGGACCTGGGCCTAGCTTCTCAGCAACCACTCGTGTTGTGCGTGCTATTGTTCTCTCACAAGTGGAGGGGACCTACAGTTTAATGCCGACTCCGAACGGCGAGATTGAGAAGCTTTTTCTAGACAGTTATACTCTTTGAGCATTGTCAGTGACTCGAAAGAGGTGGAGCCGTGAAAAAATGTTTGATGTTTTTTTTTCGAGATTCGAACCGACGACCTCGAGCGTAGGAGTCGACGCACCTACCCACTACGCCACGGCGCCACCGGAAAATAAGTCGTGTTAAATCTCTGGCGATGCCCAATACAGCTGATGGGCGCCGAATCGATATTGCCAGGTCATCTTTAATACTGGCTGTTTGCCGCTACGGCGGCTATATTGTCTTCATTTCGCACCAATCACTGTCTGGTTGATGGCTTAAAGTACAAAGAGTGTACTCACGTCCAAACTTTTTCACAGTGCGACGAGTTGCCTGCGCACTGAAGCCATGATGACGACCGACCTCACAACGAAATTTACGTTGCGCATTTACAACTGACCCAGAATTTCGGTACTATTTCTTAATAGTTTCGGCAAGTTAAGCAATCGTGAAACGATGCGTGATGAAATGGCAAATCTTACTGAAAATGTTGACATTAACTTTGACAGCTGCTGAAACATAACAAGGAAAAGCTATCATTGCTAACCGGTCACTCTTAAGTATCCCGTAGCCAATGTCTTCCCAGCATTCAGCATGTCATATTATTCATGACCTGATATGGACGTGCTGAGGACGATCCAAATGTCAGCAAATACTCATGTTATGACAGAAGTTCACTGCACCCCATGTCCTTGCAATGATGCATTTATACCCATCCCTTGCCGGACAGCTGATACTTTGACTCTGGCAGCATTTCAAAAATGTCTTCTCCTCTTCCAAAAATCATTTCTAACTATAAAGTTGGAATGTCCAAAAGAATGTCAACATCTCTGGCTGCATTTTAACTGTATCGCCTTTGCGGCCGATTTAGATTGGTTCTGACTTATTGTTACATGCTTTCATTTCCTTTCGACGCAATTCTTCTTCCTAAGAGAGTTATTCATCAACAGCTAGGGAAAATTCTATCAAAGTTTTTTTCAAGTTTCTCATGTTAAGCAATCTTTTTAAAAAGTTTGATCAATATTGAATCAAAAAAGTTTTCCTTCCATCTATCTACGTATTCCGGTGACATACCATATTGTCGGTTTATATCACAGGGTTTCCCTTTCCTGTATCTCTGTGAGTGAAACTTAAGTCATTTAAATTCGTGAAATGAATGGTGGCATACAGTTACTGTCATTGCGACGTTATTTAACGAGAACGAGAAGAGCGGGGTCAACACCATGACAAATGGCAGCCAAGTGGAAAGTATTAAACGAGGAAGTAAGCGTTACTTCCTTCTTCTTTAGCATTTCCTAATAAATTGCATGCCGCTGTGGGAAGACATATCCTTTTAGCGAAGAGAAAGCAAATAAGGAAGAAGGATTTAATTTTGCGTGCATAACGATATAATCAGTCTGTGCGCTTTTTTCAATTTTCATGAATTAAAATATAATTTGAGGGATGAAATAGATTGGTTGAGTTACTTTTTGCCAATAACCTGCAAGGGTATCCTACTCCCTACGTAAATATGTTCAATAGAAGCTTCTATTTCAACGTCAAAGACAATTTATAGTTCATTCAGTAATGAGATATTGGCGTTATGGTGCAAATTACACCGGAGTACCCTAATGAGCTGATTAAATTAATGTTTATTTATCTCTGGTGGTGGTTTTTCAGTGGAGGTAACGTTTCTGTTAATTACATTTACATTCGTTTGAACAAATAAGACCAGGTACACATTGAATCACACACACCTTCGTACATGAGCAGGAGTATATTCGGTTTTTTGTCAATTAATCACTGCTCCTGTGTCTGGATTCAAAGAAGAGGCGTTTTATTTACCAGACTGATGCTAATGATAGGATTATGGTGTGTATAAGGCTTTTCACTAGTGCATTCATTAGGCATTATTTTTGTGTTTGGCAACTGGCGAAGTGGTGGCAGATAGGGAAAATGATAAACGATGCTGCAAAGTTTTGCTGAATTTCAAAGTGAAAATTCTCATTATTTTAGTTTTTCCATTGAATTCTGTTGAGAATTCGTTTTATAATATATTCATATCCAAGGTATGAATTTGTTTGCTGCAGGGAGGTAGCACATTTCTCCTAAAATATGCTTTAATTTTAAATATTATAACGATATACCGTCATGGAGATTGTTTTAAAACATAGCAATATTCTACACAAAATTTACTTTTTTGTACCGACCGCATAATTAGCAACACATATTGTAATTGTGTCGAGAACCATTTGTCAAATCAATGCGAATTGAACTAATACGTTTTTAGATATTATATTCAAATCGGAGCACAAATCCTCTTATGTTTGTGAAATAAATAGTGTGGGAAGTGATATTTCACGGTGGCAATTCGTATAAAAATAGTCAAATGATGCGGATTTTCTCCAAACGCCTTTTTAAGCTTCCGTTCAAAAACACAGACTCTTTTTAACTTACTCGTAGGTGTCCGTCCGTCTTTTTGTCACACTTTTTAATCTCGTACATTTATAAAAAGATCGCCATAAAATTTTGGAATTTTGTGCATGGATATCATTTCCTACGCATGCACATTTAAAAACTGTGGTCATTTGATTATGACTCTCGTAAAGGTGAAGTTTTCATGGATTTTGAAGCAGAATTTATATTCGTCGTGAATCGGATGAGAGAAAAGAATCGTAGAGCCAAATGATTTAAAAATAGATACCATTAGCGTAAAGTGAACCTATCCCTATTTGGTACACATAAAAAGCTAATAAACTAACACGAAATATTGGCATGAATTTCAGCGAAAGTGATATTATTTTTTTTACTATTCATATTACAATATGAATAAATAAATGAAATCTATTTATTTTTTTATTTAACTATTAATTTACGTTTTATGCTTGATATTTAATACAAGTTGTGCTTGAAATGTTTTTCTTGCGACTTTTTTTTGCCCCGTCGACGAACGTACCTACAATGCCTCGGAGCCACAGAATTGTTTAAGGGTTGCAATTATGTGATGTGAATGTGAGAGATCCACTGAAACTCGTGGTGAGTTGTCAATCTCCGCATGGAAGCTCCATATTTTTCAAACTGTACTCTGGTCCAAAAGGTGGTTAAGCAAAACTTCTCCCCATTTCAAAGGATCCATTGATTGAAATATCACTCGATGAGGTGCGCTAATATTTCAAAATCCCCGGCAATATCATCCATACAGAAGCAGCCCCCAAATAACCTTTTAAATTTATATGCATAGAAAACGATTTGTTGGCCTAAAGCACATAATTCCAAAATATCATGCCTATATCTTTATAAATGTAGAAGATAAAAAAAGTGAGACAGACGGATTAACGTGCGTCCGGTATGAAATTATGAAGATTCCGTTTTTGCGAACAAAACTTTAAAAATTGGAAAGTCCGGATGGACTTTTATCCTGCATCGCAATCGACTTCTCGATGAGGTGAGAATGAGTCGCCACTTTGATTAAAGCAAAAGATTTGGACAGCTTTTTTGGTAGTAACTAACTAAAAATTCTATAGATCTGTTGTGAACCCAATAAATTGACAAAATATCATATTAAAATCAGTTATTTTCTTTGAGCGTTGTTAATACCTCGAAGAGGTGGGGTTGTGAAAATAATAAAATATTGTTTCGGTTATTGAACCTAGATCTTATCCACATTGAAAACATAATCGCGTAAAGTAGTCTTTCGAATAAAGACAATATCGTGAATAAAACTATTATTTCAATACGTTTCGTTTCACTTTTAAGGTTCTTTATAACTAAAAAGCATCCTATGTGCATAACTAACCAAGAACACATTTATGTCATCACGTTGTGAGCAATGAGCACCTATACTTTATATACACAGGCCCATGCCCTCCCGAACAATGAATGAAATGATATCATATTACAAGTAAGAAAAACAAACCATGGTCTTCGAATTTTCGGATTTGGCGCTCCAGATGGCAACCAATGACATTTCAATCCACCTCAAGGTGTTTTGAGCTGTTTCCGCATATAACACTCATTCTCTCGCGGGAAGCGAAGAATGCTTGTGGTCATTGGTTTGTTGGAAAAGGAATTATTTCTTCAAATCTAATTTTGCTGACTTTGGGGAAATTCTTTTTTTCCAATAGAATGTTAGAAATGTCAAATCGATTTATTGTGTTCTCAACAAACACTAAATTGCCCACGACAGATGTTGCCGCAAAGCATAACTGATCCACCACCATGTTTTATGATCCCAACCATGTTCCTCAAATCCTATTGCGAATTCGGGTTTCTCCGAACCTTGTGACGTCCATCTGAACCGTGAATGCAAAATTTATTTTAATCTAAAAATATGAGGTTTTTCCAGGAATTAATTTCGCACAGCGTATGACCTTCGGCAAATCTAAGCTTTTGATGGCTTACGTTGCTGACTGACGTATGTGTGTTTTTTTTCCAACGACTATAGTTATATCCGGCCTTGTGAAAAGCACGCGGAATGATTTGGGGATTCTATCTCCGCTTGCAATTTACTTTCTCAACTATTATTTGACTTTCCATTTTAATAAACATCCATGACTTGTTAATCTAGCATCACCCAATTGATGGTTTCAAATTTCACTAAAATCGTTTGTAGAGTTGCTGGGATGCTTTCAAGGCCCTTTGTCACTTTGCAGATCCATTTCCTTTCATGTGCTTTATAATCAAGTTTTTAAGTTTCATCGAGAGTTCTTTTCAAGTGGTGGCATTTCTATTAGATGTGCAAGAACGATTTTAGTTGACATGCCACGAGCACTGTTTCTTGTACCATTCACCGAATAATCGCATTTTCTATTACCTACTTATTGTCATCACTTTTAAAAGTAACCAAGGAACACATTCAATTAATTGTTACAATTTCGATGAGGATATAGGTTATCATTCACTTTCGACTACAGTCTTCCCAATCTATTATCCTTTCAGGGACAGAGAAGAAGACATTAAAAAAAAATGGATAAACGAAATCCAAAATGAACTTTGGTATTATAAGTAATAAGTACTTAGCATCACCAAAGTAATAATCAACTTTGACACGGAAAGGAGCACGAAGTTATGGTTTACCAATTCTTGTCCCTTTTGTCATGAAAATGATGCTATAATGAGGAGACCATTGAAGGTAATTAAAATCTTGAAACGGAAAAAAGAGAAAATACATAGTACTAAGGCAGCCAGAACAACCACTTGTAAGAGTGGTGAAATAACAACCATTTAAGTAATTAACCATATCGGTTGAGGTTTAGTTGTATTGTATTACTGATATGCTCAATTTGGCAGAAAATAATGCTGAAAAGAGTATTATCCGCAATACAACTGTGTTAGAGGAAAACATCAGATTTATCAGATATAAATCAACTAATAGCCCCAACCCTAGTTCTTGTGGTATCCCATTCATCCAGCAAGAGGTGCATTTCTAATTGCTCAATTATTAGCATTCGAATTGCGATGACTTTGGATAAATAATAAACTGGGCAAGTGCAAGTTCGCACGGGGAAAGATTTCGTCGCATAAATAATTTCTGATAGAATTCAAAATAAATCAAAATTCTGATAATTATCAATTCTTAATGCATAGAAAAAAATGCGTTTTCAGATCGGAGGGGGGGGGAGAGTCTGGCGCATTACTGTTTCGGATCTACTACACGGTACTTTGGATTGAAAAAGTTGTTAATTGAACCTTCCCTTCATTTTGAAAGATGTGTACAATATACTTGTGATAAAAATAAGAATAATGCCACTTTTTATAAAAATTATATTGTAGAAGAATTTTTATATTGTATTATTATCTATTGAAAACAGTTTGAGAAACAGTGTCGTCACATCCGTGCTACACACTGTGTATTTCATAAATTTTTGTCCACATTTAAGTTAATGATAATTATCTCGAAGAACGCGCTTTATGATCGGCAGAACCTCCCGTTAACATATTTCTACGACAGCATAGGCGATGCTATAAATACAGCCTACGATTCATGTACAGTCTCTTTTCCTTTTAACAAACTGTCGCGAAATAAACATCCCCCCTCCCCACCACACACACAATATGTATGTTAAGTCACAATACTACATACTTAAACAACCAATACCTATCCACCATTAAAGCGATACAAATTATACAATGTTATGCCTATATAAACAAGATTGAAATAATTTCAATTATGATCAAATGACTTTTTTAAGGTTCCGTCTACAAAAACGGAACCTTTATAATTTCGGTGTGTCCGTCCGTCCATCCGTCCGTCCGTCGTGTCTGTCACACTTTTTTATCTCCGAAGTTTATGAAGATATCGGCATGAAATTTTGCAATTAGGTACTTCAGACCTAGATGTCATTGCCTATGCAGCGATTTTAAAAAGTGGGGCCATTTGGGGGTGGCTCCAGTACAGGTGAAGTTGACATTAATTTGGAAAAATTGTCGCACCCCACACACCGCAGGCATGAGCAGTGATTGGGTATGTGTATGATGGTAGGGATTTTCTGTGGTGGATAAACTTCGATAGAGGTATAGGTACATGTATGGATAAATATTTGTTCGGATGTATAAATGTATGAATGAATAGTTGTATGAATTTTCTAGTGAATAGAATGAATAGAAAATTCAACTGAAATAGTTTTGAAACGTCGTTTGATATTCAGAAATCATCCACCAATATTATGCGACCTTCCCCGTGCGAGTTCAACTCGAACTTGCCCAGTTTATTTTTCTTCGTAACTATCCTATTTTCTACTGTAAAAAAACTGCAACAATAATCTTACTGCATTTCTTAAAGAATTCTAGAGACACTTTGTTTGTGACAGAATTAGCGATTTGTTATCCTCTAAGTATGACACTTTTTATGATAACATTTCTATATCCCTTTGCTTGTTCCTTTCACACTCCTTAAGCTAAAGTATCTTATTTTCTCTAGTGCTGTCGTCGCAGTAAGTGGAGCGGAGTGGGATGTCCTTTTGAGAACTCCGTTCGTTCATGTCGCACACAACCCCACTGCTTCGTCTGCATGACAAATCATGACGCTATATCTATTGTAATTAATTAATAACATTCTTATGACAGCTGAAATACTAACTACGAGCTAAGAATTTATAGACCGCACAACAAAAACAGGAAAAAAAAAAAAACTAGAACGCACAAACAGATTTCATTGAATTGCGGACCTTTAAGATTGTTTGGCGAATAAATTCGTTTTCTTTTTGTTTTTTGTTTCACATGTCTGTTATATGATTGATGCCTTTGTTTATTTATTTCAACCACTAGGCTCTAATCCGATTCTCTTATGCTCCGTGGCACACGTTGGAATTCCACTCCATCAAGTTGTGCTGAAAGAGACATCTACTAATTATTCTGCTTTCATTAAGAATTCCAAATTCTGACTGTTGGGTAAAGTACCTCTTTCATAAGAAAATAATAAGATGTCTGGAAACATCTTGCTTAAGAGTGTATGCTCGTTGTGTCTTTTGTAAATTTTAGACAAGAAGTATAATGAATGCATTACAATGATCAAAAAGCTCAGAATATTCAAGTAGCTTTGCAGCTTTAATGTGCATTTAACATCTTGATATTTCTGGTTATTACTTAAGTTCCTGGCAGGACTATTATTATGGTCAGTAATTATTGTAATTTTTAAAGAAAATGTGAACTGGTCCAGTCTCTTACTTGCTCAAGTGCATTTGAACGAGACTTTGTGCACAGACGATACGTACTTGAGTACTCCATGTTAGATATTTCTGTGCTGCATAAATAAATGATATGCTTCATTTGAACTTACTTTTCATCCTTGCTGGTGACGTTTGACAATGCTACCATGTGTACCTTTGTCAATAATACACAACATGTAAATATGTTCATGCTGTGAAGTCGAATAAAATGGGCACAGTATGGTGTGAAAGTTTGACACCTCCCGTTTTACTTATTAGGCGTATTTTATTCACAACTGTGTAATCGGATAAACTTTTACAAGCAAAACAAGAACAGAATTATTTCGAGTAGGGAGACTAAAGTTGATATTGACTGTTTCAAAAGCCTAAGTAAGATGGGGTTGAGATCGTATGTGTGAAATTTTCGATTAATTTGTGACGTGTAACACATAGTTCGAAAGTTTAATGAAAACCTGAATTTTCAAAATAGCTTATTATATTTATTTCTTCTGTGCCGTTATGGGTTTAAATTTGTCTGTTAAATTATGGAATGGCTTGTTTTTTTTGCCTAGATGACCGCCCGGAAAATGTTTTTTTTTACGTCATGACTACAACATTTGAGATAAAGTGGGCATTTTCTTCTTATTGAAAACGGCTACTCAGCTCAGCCCTGAATAAAACACACCTATTGTTTCTGACCAAACCTAACCATGTCGTCTTGTCATTTAAGGTTCATGAAATTTATCTTAGATTTTGCGTCAATTAACTTATCAACAAAAAAAATCACTCGAGTATGGCCCCGGCTACAAACATTCGTTTCGTTTTTAATCGATTGTCGCTTTGAATATTGTAATTTTTAAATGCATAGAACGTCAAAATCGAGGATAGTGTACTACAATTTCTGGCATTAGCCCACCAATTGGTTGCTTCGCATCAAACGCAAATTCAAGTTCCAATTTTCAACTTCTTTTCCAAAGGTGAATACTGGCTTTGGTCCAAAATCTCTGGTTTATTACTCGAAAGTATTAACTTAACGTATCCCCAGAGGTGTGATATCTCATGATCTTGGAGGCCAATTGGTGCATTATGTGTCATGTAACTCCGTCTTGTTGAAACCACGTAAAGATTTCAGATGCTCGAAAAGTACATCGACGTGACGTATTTGGTTAATGAATAGATTCCTACTCCTAAACATAAAATTTAAGTTGGCATTTCAAAAGGATCCAGCAACTTCAAATGATAAAGCTTTCGAGATCATACTATCATTCCCACCTATAAGTCCATGATTTCGCCGGTTGTATATCATGTGGTATAACCAAATGGAACCGCAAAATTGTATGCAAATTGCACTTTGGTACGAACATTTTCTTGATAGTCCATATATTACGCGTCATTGAGGATGGCATGTAGATATTTTTTTGAAGTACAGACCGACAGCAAACTTGTAAATTTAACCTTTCAATCTTCCTCGCTCCAATTGTGAGAATATTGATCACTTGCAAAAACACTAAGACATTGAGCTTCATCACTGAACGAAAAGTTGCCCTATATAGACTGTCTGTTAAGTATTGTTAATATACAAATGTTTTCTATACGTTCTATACGTGTCGTTTATTGAACGAAGTGGTAAATGGTTGGTTGACGTTATTGAATAACCTCTTTTTTCTCAAAACAAGTTGGTAATTATAACTATTTCTCAGCAAATATACTATTTAGAAACTAGCATCCAAAAACTAGAACAACATGTGTACATACTCGTAGGCTTAAAAAATAACGACTCTTTGCATTCTGTTCTAAGATTTTTAGGAATAAGGATAACGCAAACATATTTTTCATGTCTTGAATGATCACGCTATCCCAAATTTTGCAACATCTGACTCGGTAAGGTTGTGTAAGATTTATATAATTGCTTGCAGTCGCGGGTGAAATCAAAGTAAAAGAAGTCGTTTAATGCCATTGAAACAGAACCGATGGAAACCAATTATTTACTGCCATCGACGACTTAATCAAAACATCACAATGAATTCAACATCCAGGGGTCAAGGAAAACGCCATCTGCACCGGCTCCACAGTGAACAGTACTAACAAAATCAGCAGACACCTCTCTCGACCAATTTAGTTTGTATAAAACTTTGATAATCCACTTTTTGTTTACGACATTGGTTAAGTACCTCGTGTTATTTTGGTCTATTTGCATTCAAGTGGCAGTTGAGGCCTAATACTTAATTTTACAAAAAATTCTAATTTACGACGTAGAGATATGGAAAATATCGTAACCGAGTAAAAAAGTCCGTGTTCATTCCAAGAAAAGTGCTCAACGTGCGATCTTCGGTTATGTTAGTCTTGCTAGTGACTGGATGTTAAGATTACCGACAAACTTAACCAGCAACATGAGTCCTCTTAAATAATTTTCCTATCTCTTTACAAGGAAAAACATGGTCGTTGTGGCATAGATGGTAAATGTTGAAAAAGTGGAACTGCCAAGAAGATCTTCTAAAACCTCGCCGTTCAAACGCGGCATAAAACGTCCGTAAGGTAATAACAGCATGCATAGTACAACTGGTTTTTATAGAAGCTAGGCCCGAATAGTTGCCCGTAAAAGATATTGTTTGTGGCCTATCATTGGTAATGGAAAAATTATCTATTAAAACAATAAAAATTATTTATTTTGTATTTAATCTTCGTTCACTTAGTCATTTCTTTCAACAATGACTATGCATTAGCACTAACAGATTATTCTCAGTACTCTTATCCTTTGTCGATGTGAATGCATAAATCATACTCCTCTGCATTTGTCATAACTCATATATGTTTGCTATTTTGAGTAGTGTGAGGTGATAAGAAATAGAAGTATGGGGCTGGCATCTAACCACATCAGTGCTGTGCTTCAGTTTCTCATCTGGATTTCATTTTCCTGGTAGGTGTGTTTATATGATTTTCAGAAACACAATTCTCTTTTTATCAGCAATACTCTGTCAGGCATGTGTACTCGTATACTGGCAAAATAATATTTGACCGAAACTTGTCCTCCGGTTACATTGTCGAGAATTGTGAGTTCAAAGTATTGTGTGTGTTTCAATATTCGTTTTAAAAATTACGAAAATAAATCAAATCGCACAACGTAATGTAGTACAAAAATGTTGATAATTGTCTTTTGACTTAAAACTTGAATCACTCCTTTTGTCTGCACCTAAACAAATACAACCAGGGTTGGCACAATTTGAGCCGGTCAACAATTGAGTGATCAGAGAATGAAATCTGCAAGGAATAGGTGCAATAATTTTAGATTTACAGAAATGTGTCGCTTTAGTACATATTCTTTCTATATGATTTTTTATTTTAGAACAGGAGTGAGTTCCGGTACTAATATTTCTTCAGCTCAAATAAAACAACGATTGACAATCATTGATTCTGAAGTTAAACAATTTTGATGCTGAGATAGACAAATTAGAAACTACCAAACTTCTTCCAAATTTCCAAAGACACTTAACACGGCATAAATATATTTATACAATCGGCATTAAAGTATATCTGCTCTAAAATCAAACACCCCTCTCGAATCTACTACGAGCTTTATAATTCATTGGCAATGTTTTTGATATCTGAATCTGCACCACAAAACAGAGCTTTATTGATTGCATATACGAGTACATCCTGCTTCGATCAAATCATGCCTCTATGGAAGCCAGAGAATTTAGCGATCTCTGAAATTCACTCGAAAGTTACATCTTGTCAGAATGTATTTCTTTTCAAATTTATCCATTATACTGCAATAGGAACAAATTTTGCAGTCAGGGCAAAACTAGACACAGCTGTGTCTTGCTAAGAAGAATCCAGTGAACTTGTATTGATTAGTGTTGTTTTTTCTTGCAGACCGAACCTAGCGCTGAGTTTACTTAAAAAAGATTCTAATAGCACAAAATATAATTAACAGCAAGAAAATATTGTGTTGTTAGTATCAAAGGTATGAACTTGAGCGACAACCACTCAGTGGTATCACTATCGATATCAATTCAACGTCACATGTCACTCTCTTTGGTATATGGGGCAATACTCGTACGATGTCGTGTACTGGTTTTCTCATTTTTTGTGACTGCTTTGTGTGCACACAACATACTAACTGTTTGAGGGATTAACAAAAAGCTGACAACGAAAGGCATGTACGCGATGTTAAGTATACTTTTCACAGTCAATATATAGAAGTACTTGAAGGAAAAATAATGGAGAATATTGAATTCCCTTACAAATAGGACACATTACAGGATTACCGAAGAAGACCTGTACCATAAGAATTATTTGATGTAAAGAATTTTGAAAATAACTTAACCAATTCATTAGCTAAAAACTGCAAAACTGTTCCATACAGGAACAAAAAAAACTGCATAAAAAATATGTCCCTACTTTTTCTGGGTCAGACAGATGTTTCGGTAACTATTGCAGGAATATTCAAGCGTAAATTTTATCAATATATCCACAAGAAAGATGATATCTTTAGATGTGTCAATTATCGAGGGATCAGTTTCATTAGCATCGGTTACAAGATCCTCACTGCCATCTGTTGTAAACGCTTGTAACTATTTGTCAACAAAGGTTTCAGGAAAGGTTTCAGGCTGGAAAAGTCCAGATTCTTTACACTACGACAGATCCTGGAGAAGACCAAAGAAATGGAGATCGACACTGACCAATTATGCGTCTATTTGAAGGCCGCATATGAAAGCGTGCATAGAGACGAGGTATACAGCTCACAATGTCTAGTTTTGATACTGAGCTGAGCATTATAACGATGGACAACTCTTGAGAACTCACCGAGACCTTCAAAAGTTCAAAAAAGGTTATAGGCAAACGTGACGTGCTATAATTTTTTTTTAATATAATTCTTGGCAAGATATAAAACTTACCGGCCAACACTAGATACACGATCTTCCCTACGATCTTCCATTAGACAATCGTCCATACAACTGCTGGGGTATGCGGATGACGCGATTGGTCTAATAAACCGAGCCATCAATGAAGCGATTGATAGTATTGAATAGGAAGCAGCTAAATGTCATCCAAAATGTCTCTATAAATAGCTTTAACGTTAAGATAGTGAATAACTTCACCCATCTCTGCTCCGCGGTAAACTACACACAATATCAATACACAAATAATAATAGTTATTTGTCAGTTGCTGGTTGGCAGTATAAGCCCAACCTTCCTTGAAAAATTATACTTTTTCTTATAAAGAAAGCTATGTCATGGGAACGATAAATATAATCACACTGCAAGGTGGTGTACTCCACTTCTATGGAAAGTTACGGTGAACGAACTGCTATTAGGACTAGAAGGCGCTGGATGCAAAGTGTTTGCCTATGCGGACGATGTTGTAATAGCAATTTCTGGCAAACTTGTCTCTACCCTTAAGGATACTACACAGAATGCTCACCTAAATCTTCCAGCATGGACTAAAGTGGCGGTTATTTCAAATAAACTGGGCAATTGCGAGTTGTACTCGAACGGGGAAGGTTCCGTCGCATAATATTGAAGGATGATTTCTGAATATCAAACGACGTTTTCAAACTATTTCAGTTGAATTTTCTTCTAACTTATACCCAAATCAACCCTTCATTCATACATTCATAGATCCAATCAAACAATCATTCATCCATACACATATCTATGTGTATCCAAGTTTCTCCAACACAGAAAATCCCTTCCATCATACAAAAATTCTGTTGGGCATTTAGGGGTAGAGATCGAAAAGATAACACTCATCAACGAATAGAGTTGTCGAACACAGCATGAAATTTATGTGTGAAAAAGAAAATAGTGATCATTTTAAATCTTAGATATCTCAAAATTTCAACATAAATCGATATTTTAAAATTTAACATTTCTTAATGCTTACGCTGAGGTCAAAACGTTTCGTTTGTGTTTTCAGATCTTCAAAATTCGCATATCAATGATTGACCGTTTTTGGCCAATATCTCGAAAACTATTAAGGCCAGAATGTTTCTCGAAATTGTTTTAAATGAAAGTGCTCAATGAAGCGAAGTTTTTGTGATTTTTTCAGATTTTTAAACTCTTTGGTTTAGAAATGACAGGGGGCATTAAAAAAAACTTTGGAGCTCCATATTTTCCAAGGGAACTTTGGATCAAAAACTGTTGAAGGAAACCTCATTTCCTCATTTCAAAAGATCTGTCGATTGATATATATGTCGATGGGGTGCGATCGAATCATTAATGTTATTAAAGGGCACTGAGCCAATGGCACAAATGACTCTAGGTTGGGACTCCTATACAAGGGTTCCGCAGAAGTTGTTGAGTGAGCACCATGAGTCAGCTCAAACACTTCTTAACAAGCACTGAAAAGAAAAAAATGAAAGAAAGTTTATGGGGAAGAGTTACCCGATCCACGTGGTACCACAATAGACCTACGTTTGCTCTATCTGGTATCACCAGCTTAAACCTAACCTAAATGTCAAGAGTATCCTTCAGAATACATATTGTACAACCATTAGCCTCAGTTGATCTTATTTACAAAAGTACAAAAATTGTATACTTCGAATACTTCGAAGAATCTACTTGAATAACCAAACGAAGAATATTCAAAGGATGCCAAATCAAAAAAAAATCGTTTCAACAATCACCGACCGAAAGCACCATCGGGAGCCATCATATTATTGTAAATTCAATTTTCTTAAACTGTTTTTCGAATCATGCCCCAGAAGCGAATGTATGCAACAAATAAAATTTCGGTGACAAGTCTTCATTGCATCAGCAAGTTTCGGGTTAAGTGGAAAATTTAGTTCTTGTGACATGCTTGAACGAATAATCAATTGTGGTCACATCCCACAATAACATCTAATGGTGCCATAAGAAGGCAACAATTTTCCCCTTCAGAGTTGTCATCCGCTCACCCAACCAATTGCGCACATGCACAAGGTTTATGCAGAAGCTACGTGTCTGGTGCGCTTTTTCCAAATACACAGAACACCAATCATCTTGGCAACAATTTTCCTGTCCGGAAATTGCTCGCTCAACGCTCAACGGCGTAAAATTGGGCGAGCATTTCCAAAAATATAAAGGTAACTAACCATTCTCTTGGCAAAAGGAACAAACACTATCATTTCGCTTCCTTTCTGACGGCACATGCTCTTGATCTTCTGGCCTTTGGCCATAGATGCTTGAAGGTCGTTTATTTAAAATTGTTCAATGTCTGCAATTCCATTCCATTGGTTTATTCTTATTTTCTCAAAAATAAAAAGTAGCCTTCTCCCTTGAAGTGGAAAATTGTCATACGTTTGTAACAGCTTCCATGCATAGTACAGAAACTTTGAAATACGGCAATAGATAATAAAAAACACAAAATAACATAAATGGCCCGGTGGAGCATCCACAATCACAGCATATTGAGTACATACATACATACAACAGACCCAAGGAAGCCATGTCAACGAAGCAGACAAAATGAGGTAAATACGATCCGAGACCTGATAGAACCTGGCAAGCTTCCAGAATCCAGTTTTGTGGTAAACACTCTGAAACATATTGCCAGATACTTAAGGGTGAAATAAGATTTTCCTTGACATTTATTTTGTTTTATTTTTTGAATTTCAATTGAATTAGGGCTGCTCGACGTTACCCATATTTTGCTTGCCTGTTTCGAAATCGGTAGGTGAACGTATGTGTTACTTGAGGGACTGGCAATTTATGTTGACAAAAGTTAATTTTCACTGTGCGGGCTCCTATTCTGAAAGAACGAACTTGAAACGCTGATTGAACTTGATTATTGACATGAATACATCCGAATTGAGCTTTTATAGTATGGAAATCAAGGCACATTTTTGAGTTACGTGCGATATCAACATTGTACAAGGTATCTAATATACCTCAAAGAAGGTTAAAATAGATTATCATCGCATTGACGGCAGACATCTCCGAGACTTCTTTGCATATTAGATTTATTTTATATTTTAAGGGCGGTAATGCTAGATATTTTTCTTAAAATCCAATGTAACGAGTAAAGTATTCTACTTACTTCCACAGTTATCTTACTGAAAAAATGTTTGTGTATAAATGTATCGAATTTGTAGGAAGATGATGGACCACAGCCAAAAAGCCTCTATGTAGCAAGATATTTTGCCAGCTAATTTCCAGTTTTGCGCGGCAAGATGGCTGAGGCTCTTCTCCACTGGCGTGCCCTACTTCAATCGTGATCGTACTCTTTTTTACAGAATGGAATAATTTGGCCGACCGGAGCAAAATTGCCCATGCGCCCTAAATGGCCTAGTCACCTGAGGCTTTGGATCCGTAGACACCTGGTTAGACTCATGTCGCTGTACAGCCATATAGTTAGTGGTTAAATCTTCTTCTCCAATTTCCATCAATACAAACAGCACCTTTCAGTACTTTTTCTCTTGAGCTTCTTTATCCGCTTTCGATATTGATTATACATACCTCTGCGCCGTAGAGGACATTGATGAGTAGGATCTTGGCCTTTAAAGAGAGGGGTCAACTGCCTTTCGAGCCCGAAAACAAGCGATAAGCAAGAGTTATTTTGCGATTGTTCTCTGTACTGTTTTTGTTGTGTGCCCTTTCTCGATGACAGCACTTAATTCGATTTACCCTCGCTTACCGCCACACCCATTTTAGCCGGTTCAGTTTCAACGCCAGCAAACGCATCATTTACGGCTCGCTGTGTTCGACCTATCACGTCAATGTCATCCGCGTAAGGTAGCAGTTGAACGGACTTTTGAAATATCGTCTCGCTGTCGTAAGCGGCCTTGAAATCAGCGTGATGTTTGGGTGGGTGCCAATCTGCATTTCTTGGGTCTTTTCCAGTATCTGCCATAATGCGATCATATGGTCTGTTGTGGACTCTCCTGGCCTGGACTCACACTGATAGGGACGTATCAGATTGTTAATGAACGGTTTCAGGCGTTCACACAAAACGAAAGTGATGGTCATTTACAAAATTTTAAAGGGTCCTTAATGGGTTTTTCTTGTACGTCGGAAAAACCATACTGAGATTCCACTCATCGGGCATGCTAGTTCATGCACCCAACCAGATTAACTGCAGTCATTTTAAAGATTTCATTCCAGTCATTTCTTCCTTAAAAGCAGGTTCTCTTCCTTCTTTTCTGTGCGTACAGCTCACGACCAGCTCCCGGAGTTCCGTGCAGAGTTCCCTTGCTTTACTGCATGTGCCTGTCTGCACTTGTTGTCAAACTCATACCTTCATAGAATTATCGACAGAGGTGATGGTCACGTGGCTATTCAAAGTGAAATACCAAAGCGTACTGAAATCAAGTAAACTCCCAATTGGCAAATGGACAGTGCTGCTAAGTTGAAAATCAAACCTCTAAAAATACCCTATACCAAGAATCGTAACAATAAATGCTTAATTACACGAAAACGATTTATTTCCGGCAATGCCGTCTCTTGAGTGCTTCCTGAAATAAGGAACCGAAATTCAGTCATAATCTCCCAAAAGCTGAAATGAAAGCTAATCCGACGTAGGCATTACACACGTGTCCCTTCTGATCATTCAAATGTTTATGTAGCTACTTCCTTTAACATGTACATAATTAACCAAATCAAATTTACCTCATTAGCACTGCTTCTCCTAACGTCACACATCATTTAACTCTTTTGGGAGACAATTCTTCTCAAAAGAAAATCCATTTTCCGGTATCGAATACCGGATCGCGAAAGAAGATAAATTCAATTTATCTCTCTTATAATGACGCTAGTAGAATCATTTTACCTCAAAAACAAAATGTAACGTTCCTGAGTGCTGCACACACAACATAGATATACAATACATACGTATGAATATAAAGCCATACACTCTGATTTACGTATTTTGCAGACGCGGAAGCAAGTACATACGAATGTGCTCATGTACTCATACAAAACATTTTCAATGTTTTCTGTTTAGTACAGTCATCGGAAAGAAAGAACCGAAAAATACATTATCCCCGAAAGTTTTTTTCTTTTCAATTCAGTAAATGAAATACAATACATTCACCTTTAATCATCTGGCGAAAGCAGTTTTGTTAGTACTAAGCGAATGATGCCTTCCTAGGAATTGTCGCCATAAAAGTTTGAATCAGAACTTCCTCCAGCACAGAGAGGCATCAGCATTTATGCAACTGTTCTGAGGGCGAGAATTTATGAGCAAAGACGCATATAGAAATCAAGGATTCATTTTGGATTCTCTCGTTTTTTCTTTTGAAAGTACATTTTATAATTCACATTCTGAAGTTGGTAACGACTTAAAAGTTCGGAGCCCATTTGATATATGATAGTCTTTTGGAAGTGTGATAGCACTGTTTAAAAGGATTCGAATAAATATTGCAAAAATGATCGATAGGGCGGATAAGTTTAGTCCTTCGTTATCTTGAAAGTGGTTGGGAGGTATAAATAGTGGAAGATTTTCAATGGAATAGTTGTGGAAAGGTACTTTCTGCGCTAAGTGAAAGGTTCTTACCTCAACATTAGATCACATTTACTTTTAAACTACGTTCAGGAGGGAACTTAGCACGAATAAATCAGATTTAAGTTGACGTTGAAACCGAATATGTGGGAATGCATGCGTATAACCCGTGGCACGAATGGTAACTTGACACCTTACCTTTCTTATTGGACTATCTTGTGCCTTCTTATTGGCAGTTTCTTTTCATATGAGGCTACAGTCTGGTTTGCGCGTGTTATAATCAGGACCAATTAATGCTTGCAAAAGTTAAAAAAATCCTATGGAAAAAAAGATAGTTAAACAAACATTTATCCGGATTAAGTGCATAGTTGAAGACTTAGAGTTTTATTTTTTTAATTGTTCGTGGCACACAATTTAACACGATATATCTCTGTAAGGCTCCGATGCGTATTATGAGTCAACCTTTTCAGGGTTGCGCGAGATTAACTTAAAAACTCAGATGGACTAAATTCATCAGTGATTTTAGACTTTCTGGCAGAAAAAAATCCTTCAGCGCAAACTTTCGAAGCGGTTGGTTGGAGTTTGATAAAGATGTTGTGGTGGACTTTTCAAGAAGGCGTCTGAGGGAATTTCTCTCTTTGCGAGCAAATAACAAACACTATTGTTGAGTGATATTGCTCGAGGAATTTAAAAATTTCCTGAATCGATTTAAAGGCAAAAGGAACTACCCTCTTAAGTGGAAGAGAGAGTGGTCAACGATCGTGTGATCATAGAGGACATGCTTCGGGACAGTCAACATTGTATCCCGGAATGGTACGGTCGTTGGTTTGCTCGGCGGCAGCAATTTACCCTTAATACGATGTGCTACTTCATTTATAACCCCTTTCGGTATTGTTTATGAATCAACCAAAAACAAAAACCACTTTTGAAATTACGATATGCAAAATTTTTGGCAGATTTCGGAGATTTGTTTTATTTTATATCCTACATAGTATTATATACAATATCAGTTTAGCAAGCTGAAGCAAGCTTGCTTCGAAAGAACGAAAGAACTGCTTAAGATCAAGCCATCCCGGATGCAAAACAATTTTGTTCTGCTGACTGAAAGCAGTGTGCCCAGAACCCTTAATGATGCATTAGCTCAGGCACAGACTCTTCTCAGGTCGACTTTTCGAAGTACATAAGTATAAAAGATGCCTTTGCCATGACCCTTTCAATGTGAACCGAGATTTAATTGCCCTAAACCACGCAAAAGCTGTTAAAGAGAAATTATCTCATTTCTAGAAATAACTACATTCACTGGCCTAGTTTAAATTCAAAATGTTTTTCTAAAGAGCGCATACAAATGTGTGTTATCATCTGCATGAAAATCCATGAAATTTATCCAAAAATACCAACATCATGACTGATTTGGCAAATATATTTTGTTCAACAAGCGTTGCTTAAGTTGGATTTAAGAGGACATTTATTCGGTTGACTAGATTAACTTGTTGCGGTTGCATGATGATTTGTTGAATACAATTTGTTCGCAAATACAAACACGAAAGAATGCAGATGTATATACAAGCAGATGTTCAAAACTGTTTGTGAGTACATTAATCGCATGATATATTTAACTTTTTGTATTACTTACGCTCTTAATTTTAACGAATGATATAGACGAATGCGTTGCTATGTTACAAGTATGGCAATTGAAATCTCCTAATTAGTTTGACCACAGGTTACCCAAACGATGTAGGCAGTATTTAAGTTTTTTTTAACATAAAACAAAAAGCGTTTAGATTGATCTTTATTTCGTTTATAAAATCACAGAGGCGAACCGCCACACAATTTACAATACAGAAATATTATGTTTTTTGAGTATAGTTTCATACATTTTTTCATATGCAAAAATAATGATAAAATTCTTCATTTAATGCCCAAAAAGCATTTCTTAGTTAAGTAGATTATAGAATTCATAAATGCCGCATTCGTGTTGAAAAGAAGTGGCGTTCACTTCTATTGTTTTCCATTTGTTATAGGGGACATAAAAACCTTATTGCCCCTTTGTACACTTACGTTTTAGGGCCAACGGCGAGAACAATTTTTTAAGCTGAATTGTTTCCGTGAGTATTACTGCAACAATCAGATTTGTGAACTACTCAAAGGTGTACATAAAGTAATGGCTACAACATTGACAGGTTTATTTCCACAGTGTACGAAAACTACCTGAGGGCATATCCTCACCTATTGATAATAACTACAAAAAAAATATTTTCTATAAAAACGATGCAACCAAACAAAATTTTAATTGAAGACAACTTTACTACTATAAATTTATGGGTTTTTGATCCAATCTGTCAAATTGATTGCTTTTTAAGGACTACAAATGTTCTATTGGTCTATAAACAGGAAGAATTCGACAATAAAAAAATGGTGAATATAATTTAAACAGTTTTTGTGCTGATAAGATTTACAAGATCTCAATGATAAGTATCTGCTTTTAGCGTCTAATGGCCTTACAGATTCCAAAGGTATAGGGCATCAGTGAAAGCCATCTTTAAAAATATAGCTATCATACAGACTGATTTATCAAGTAACTTTGTTTTGATAGCTATTAAAAGCAGTTAAGTTCACGTTCAGTTCGAGTTCAGTGATTCGATTTATTTATTTTGGATGAGAAGACGTGTGAGGAGACCAAAATGAAGTGTATGCCGGTCCGAACATCTTCTTTTTTTTTAAGAGTGCACGAGCCGTCCGATTAATGTGACTATACAGAATATGGTTAACAAAAGCACATCGGCGGAAGGAGGTCAGACAAATAGCAGACGTCTCAATTGAACGAATAAAAAATATTCTACACCAGAAATGCGTATTTGCTAACAGTAGACCAAAAACGGAATGACAACTTGGACATGTCCAAGCCTATTTGTGACTGTTGACCTGGATCCATCACTACACTCCAGAAATTAAATGGAGTCAAAACACTGGAATCTACCCGGTTCCATGTCGTAGCCATTGTTGTTTGGGATTCCTGAGGCATCATCTTTACTGACCATTTGAAAAAAGGATGGACTGAAGGCAGTTCTAAGTGGATTTATTGGACCGATATGATGAAAGGATAAAAAACAGCTCCAGCTCTCTTACCCTGACAACATAAAAGCTCACTCCTCCACAATACTCCTAGTAAAACTGGTCGGAATTTGGTTCATCAATCCTATTCTCCAGATTTGGCTGAATGCTGCGTTCAGCCGGGCCAATACTAATCACCAAACCAGGAAGAGAATTGTTTCTTGGGCTCTGTGGCATTCGACACTGGACTTATGAAAACCACAAGTAATCCCTTTTGCATGTACATTTGTATGTCCAAAAATCTGACCAAAAATCTGCAGTATTTTCATTTATTTTTCACAAAGCACAGTTTTTTCTCAATACTCACTAGTAGATTTTCTGAATTCCAAGACAGACATATTTGGCGATTAGCAGAGTAATTAAGTTGAAAAGGAGACTACAATCAACATTCACTTAATACTGCTTTATATTCCATTCAATGAACTTTTCGCGGTGCGTAATCAGTTGGATAAAGTTTAGGAGTAAATTGCACTTTATGTGCATAAAGATGAACACGTTTCGTGAGAATCCACTTTAGAGAGTCCCAGAAATTGCTTCGATGATTTCTATTAACCTATTGGCTGAAAGAAGTTCAGAAGGAAACTGCATCAATTAGTCACGGAAAATAGACTAATTGATGCAGTTTCCTTGAATTTTCGAATTAATCTCTTCGTTTCTGAGAAACACTATTTTAAACACTATTTCGATCACACTCTCAAACTTTTATTAATTTTAAAATATTGCTCAACAATGAAACCCCGTTATTCTTCCGTGTAGTACTGCATTTTAAATAACAGCACTAAGTTATCAGGAACAATTTGTGACAAATGGCACAAAATTAAATTTGTGTGTGAATTTTGAGACTCCCTTGATCACATTGAAAATTTTGTTTGAAAGCGAAAAAAAATATTATTCTTAATTTATTCAAGGCCGAATTTCGTGATGAACCTTGGTCTTAAACATCGAATCTCTCCAGCTATTACGTTCTCCCACAAGCTCTGCCTGATTTGGTTACAGTTAAAATTGCTAACGGTGGTTCTCCGCTTTTTTGTACCAAAACGCCAGATTCGAAGATGCTTCTGACCGGACCTTTGTCATCCAAACGCTCTACACAGCTTAATCATGTCGTTTTACAGCCCGTATACGAGTAGTTTGTTATCGCTCTTTTTCAATCGCAAATGACAGAAACTGAGCTACCTATTTTTTTTTTGAACAAGTTCGTTCCTATTCGTTTTACCTCCTTTTGAAACTATTTTTATACTGACTGAAGCAAATTGTGATGCAATCTCTGAATTTCTATACTTTTTATTTATTTATCAGGTCATCTAATAATTGTCAGCATCAGTGATTCAATCGGTTCGTTTCCGCTGCAGTTTTGTGTTTTATCCTTTTGATGACGATATAAATTGTTTGATGTATCTTTGGTTATTTTTTTCAACGGAAATAATTTTAAACATTTTTAGCATGTTTAAATCATCAGCGGGTTTCGATTGCATTTCCACAGTGTATAAAATACTTTTTTATTATATAGTAAATTCAATATTAACACTATTTGTCCATTTCGATTTCTATATTATTTTGTTGTGTCGTTTGTTTTGTGATGTTATTACGAATGAACGTGTGCACTTCCGGTTTCAATTCAAAAGTAATGATTTTGATCAGAAATTCGTATAGCTATAGGAATTTGAATTTAATTAACTGTGTTCGACTGTTTCTTTTTTTTCAAAAGTCCTCTGAATAATCGATACACATCCTGAAGTTTTACAATTAGATATATATTTGTCTGCCTCTGGGCGGTGGGAGAAGAATTATTCTCTCATTGCTAAGCTGACACAATGGCATTAGTACATGACACAATTAAAATTTGGTTGGTGACAAAAAAATGTTATGAAATGTAATTATTAAACTTATGTAGATACATTGTACATAGTATGTAGGTCAACACGACAATAATGATACACGGAACTTAAAGGATGACTGAACAATAATTGTACTGGTCTTCCAGGTTTCGATCCATAGTTCATAAGCTCGAACTTTTCAATCAAAAACAATGATTTTGAAAATGGGGAAAGTTTTTAGAGGAGCTAAAGAATGCACCTGTAACAAAGATAGTGGCTATTAAAATTAGCTGTGCCAGAGATGTCACAGAATATAATGCAATGATGTGATTTGAAAGAAGTCTAATGTAGTACATTGTAGGACAAAAATATGCTCAAATTGGACAGTAGAACAAAAAAGAACCATGAGATGCGTTGTCGCAATGTGTTGGCGAAGTCTATGGCAATGCATGAATCCATCATATAGAAGAACAACAAATTTCTGGCGAATGTAATATTTCTAAACACGTTTTCTTCAACCAGGCCACTCTCTCTTCTCAAGATCTCTAGGCCACTCTCTCCTCCACAATCGACTCTAACTCATCAGGAGCTATGCCCAAGCGCAACCACGTGAGTTTTTGGATTTGGTCCTATCATCTCGTCCTGGGTCTGCCAAGCGGTCGCCTACCTGATGGAATAGCATTCAAGGCACGCCTCAGAAGTCGTTATGATGGGGACAAAAGTGCCACAAAACATCAAAGTATAGCTTTTTCCGTTGGAAGAAGCACCTGCTCAACATTGAATTCCGGGCGCACTGTCGTGTTTCTCAACCTATCCCGGCGACTCCACACAAGAGCACGAAGAAATCTCATCTCGGCAGCTTGAATTCGCGGTCTTATTCTTTCGATCATTACTCAATTTTCATAACCATAGGTAAGAGTTGGAACAAAAACTGAGTTGAAAACCGCTAACTTGACTTCGACACCACGCTCGGCCTTGTTGAATACAGATCTACCAAGCTGTTTCGAAATTGACCCAGCTTGGCCAATCCTACAGGAAAGCTCAGCATTACTCCTCCAATCATTTCATTCTATAGTGTTTGTAAATCAACAAGTCTGTGGACCTTTTGTAGAGTTATGTCTTATAAATATGACTCAAGTTTAAGATTCTATCTACACCAAGAACAAAAGAGTTAAACACTTAAACAACTGAATATATTAGTGTAGTCATTAAAAAAGGATAATTTATGGTGTGCTGTGTAAGCAATGTGTGTTTTTGGTCACTCCACAAATTCTTGATAGAACAATTCTTGGGTATATGTGCACAATATCCACCTATTATGCAACGCACGTAAAAAATACTATTTTCCCAACTGAAGAATGCGTCGTACCTTCTTCACAAATTGTTACCCTAATCACATCTCCGCTTTATCATTGGTTAATGATTTTTCTATATATTTGGCTTTCACCACACGAAATTCCAAACAATTCTTACCTCACGAAGTTGGATAAGACATACGAGATACGGTTTTAGATAAACCATTTTATTTTTTGTTTTACTCAATTTTATTTTTGTAGTTTATGTCTCATCTTTCAGGATTGATGCGTAATGTTAAAATTGTCAAAATTTGTTTTACATATAATTCCTTGAACAATAACCGTAGCAAAAAGGTCAACTCGAGATGAAATTCCAAGAAATTCTTTGTTTCAATGTTGTTGAAAAGTGAACACAAAACTTATTTCTGTTACTGAGTCAATAATTCTAAATAAACCGAAAGCTGACCTAGAAATTAATCACCTTACACAGAATTCGATGACAACGAAGATGAATTCCTACTCTCCCATTTTATTTTAAAGTTGTTGCTTAAAACTCTAAGCTTTTTGATAATACGTATCCGCAGACTTATCATAAAATCATAAAATCATAAAATGTGTGGTAACGAAATCCTGTAAATTATTTTATGCGAAATAAATAACTATGTATGTATTCTAACAAACATTTAAAAATCGACGCATTGAAATCCAATATTTTTCGTGTCATTGAGGACAAACGGCCATGAATGCTTGAAAAAAGTGAAACGTTACATTACGTTCGTCGTCTCGGACGACATTAATCAGATCCAGTTGTGGTCATTTGGCCGATGTTAACTGGCTGCGATAACTGCAGAAAGTATTCTCTCGATCAAACAGAAATAAATGGCTATTAGGAATTTAATGTGTTTTGAATAAAATCAATGTTAGTAGTGGCCTACAATCGAACAATTTTCCTTTTGATTGAATTTCCCTTAGCTTTATTTGACATTTCATCCATGAAAACTTGATTTGGCATCGAAATTAAAATGAAACCTCAACAACAACAAAATTTTCTAAGAAATACTGTTCACGCAGTTGGTTTACCTAACATGTGTCAATAAATTTTCTTGAGACAACATGTGTATAAAATAAAAAAATGTTTATACTTATATAAATTCAAATGTGACAAGTGGTGTAAACGACACATAAAAGGAAATGCATAAAGTCGTGATGGTTGGGTTTCGCTGTGGCTAAGTGTAATGTACATATGAATTTTGTTTGATTGGGTTGGTAGGATTGATTTCAATTGAATTTTGATTTTGCAGAAAAATGGAGCGAGAAGGAACTTGAAAAACTTTAATATCCCAAAAGTTTTATACAACCATGAATCGAATTTTGTGTGGCGGAATTTTACAAATGAAACCAAAGATACAAGTGGCGACGGGTTAAAGATTTACAACAGCCAGGAAAAACGGGGGGATGGCAGAAGCCGTCTGCAGTTATATTTTTCTCTTTCTGATCACGTTCGCCACCTATTTATTTTCTGAACGTCTAAATGCAGTTTGACAGTTGACAGATCAGGTTTATTAAAAATTATACGTTTCTTTGTCAAGAAAAACACGTACCACATATTACCTTTTTTAACACATCATAATAGCTTTGCTAGCCTTCGAATTTTTGGATCAGAAAATCCAGGAATGATTGTTAAGGAGCGAATACAGCCACCAGATGTTACTGTTTAGTGTGGATCTTCGGCTGGAGTGTGGTTAGGTAGTAATAGTTAATAACGACATAGTAATCGAGATGTTTGTGCTAAGATTCCAAGAAATTAATGAGGACGGCATGTGGTTTCAAACAGGGCGGTGCTATATGCTATAAAGCCTAAGAAAGAATTCAGTTACCATATGAATCATCTCCTGGTCATGCAATTTCTGGTTCAGGTGATCAGAATTAAATGTCCAGATCACGTGATTAAACGCGTTCAAACGCCAAATTATTATGTGAATTTGGGATTTTTTTCTGAAATGCTTAAATTGTACATTGTGAAAGAGAAACAAGTTTAAAAACCTTTCTTTGGAAACTAGTTTTAATTGTTTACAAGTTTTTTATTTAGTTTCTAGTCTCGAAGTACGTCACATTGGATTAAATTAGCAAGGGAAATGTTCAATTTGATTTAAACGGTGCCGCAATTATGCCGAAACGCGATTGAGAATTTCAACAATGAGTAATTTAGTTTAGTATGACTTCATTTTATTTCACAAATTCAGTAAATACAAAACAGCATTGGCTAAATGTAATAAGCACCCTCTAAGATTCGTTATATCTTCAAAAAGCTAAATTAATGATATGAGAGGAAAAACTAAAAATCGTTAATAACCTCAGATAGTGTCGCCGAAAACCATAAAATTCAAACTAATTACTTCTGATAAGTGATTTATTTGGCAGCAAAGGTAAAATGATAAGAGCGCCTAATATATTTGGCCAAGGCTGTATGGATATCTAAAGTCTAAGGGGTATGGCTTTTTCAAAAATATGTTACTTTTTTTTACTTGAAATTACAATTCTTTTATACGTAACAGAATATTTAGGGTGTGATGGCAATCTAAAAGTGTGTTTGGGCGAATAGTCTCTGCAGCTACGCTCTTTAATCTTCATATTACCATGTAATTTTATATTACCTGTTAATAAATAATAATAATAATAATACAAGTGTGTTGTTCGAATGCTGAGTATTGAATTAAGTTTTTAGAAAATCGCGTCCCATTTATAACATTTATGTTAAAAAATTCTTAATAAAAGACAGACTTTAAAGATTTCGTACCTAAATTTGATACCAAATTAACATTTTCTTTTCACATTGGTTTTATTTTTGGCAAAGAAAACTTGATGCTAGGCTTCTTAAGAAGAGATTGTTCGGAATTGTCCAACCCTTACATTTTTAAATCTGTATGCATGTCACTGATTCGTCCATTACTGGAATACTGATGCATTGTATATTGTCCAAATAATTGTAAAACGAATATTCGTTTGAAAAGCGTTTAAAAGTCTTTTACCAGATTTGTATATAAGCAAAAGAAATGGCATTTAAATATTTCTTATAAAACACGTTGTGTCCTAATTAGTCTAGATACTTCGGAATATTGTTTGGATCTGAAGTTTTTCCTATAGGATTATTTGTCCGAAAATTCTTAATTCTTTCTACATTTATGTACCGGAAAGAGTTAGTTGACAAAGAATTGTATTTTATACACCTGTGCATGTGTATTCTTATGGATTTAATGAATCTATCACAAAATGTATAGAACTTTACAATTCAATATGTAATGACTCTGATTTAAGTTGTGTCATATCTGAACTAAAGTCACATATATTAAATCTTAAGTTTTACTAAATTGTAGTATAATATTATTAACATAATTCTATAATCTGTCGCAGCAAAGACTCGGTAGATAAAATTAAATGAAATTAAAGTTGTGAGAATGTCCTGTTAACGAATACATATGTATATGCCAGGAATATTGGGCAAATAATTCAAAAAACCTGGTTTTCTAAAATGCAAATTCTTATAGGTTTTGTTTAGCTTATGATTTTTAAGGTACTGAAAAAATAGAAAGTTATCTAAAATTTAGTGATGTCGAATTGAAATTTTTATATTTGGTCACATATTTCCAAATTACAGCCTAAAATTATTTCTCTTTATTCTCTGAAAAAAAATCGAGAAATCATGCATACAAAGTTTATACCTAGAGTACATCGCTCTCCGCCAAAGTGGAATGCAGTTTAATGCTCAAAAATTAAAGAAAACTCGTTTGGTTATACCGTTACCAAATATGCTGTAACATTTATGTACATATTACACAAATATGTGTCCAACTGAATAGTGATTCAAGTAATTTTCAGAAAAACATAGAATTCAAAATTATTTATGTTTATTAATTCCTACAAAGGTGGGCGCCGTGGAGTAGTGGGTAGGCGCGTCGACTCCTACGCTCGAGGTCTAAGGTTCGAAACTTGAAAAAACATCTAACATTTTTTCACGGCTGCATCTCTTTCGATTCACTGACAATGCTCAAAGGGTATAACTGTCTAGAAAAAGCTTCTCAAAATCGTCATTCGGAGTCGACATTAAACTGAAAGTCCTCTCCGCTCGTACACGCACAACACGAGTGGTTGCTGAGAAGCTAGGCCCAGGTCCACCTCGGACTGTAGCCCCACCATTATTAATATTATTAATTCCTACAAACATTTAAATAAGCACATTGTTTTAATTATAATTGGTTGAACGAACCTCTTCAACGAATTTAGCTAAATTCTTTTGCGTGAATTCATTAAACAAAATAAAATCTGAAAGCATTGCTTCCGTTGAATTCGGAAGTGTCCCATTCCATATCGCGATTGAACATTATGATATGTTGGGTAGGATAATAGATAAAGGAAAATAATAATAAAAAAAACTCCTGTAAATCGATCAATATTCAGGATAACAGAAAAAGGACGATGGAAAATAGCTCGTGCGTAAAATAAACTCATGTGAGCCATATGCGATACGAAACATTGCCAACAATAACTGCTCCATTTTTTGAAAAGATGATAAATAGAAGTGCAAAATATACTGACTACATACAGAGGAATATCGCACACGATTTTAAATTTATATTTCAACAAAATCACTAGTGCTTGTCGAAATAAATAACATAGGAATCAGCGACTTTAACATGGTCTCTATGACGTGTTGGAAAAAAATCTTTAACCCGACAAACAAGTTCTGTTTAGGAATAGAAAGCAAATTTCCGCAATACTCATCTCCCAGTTAATAAAAGGTGTCCCGAAACTCACGCAAGTAGTACTTTTTACAGAAAACTCAAGCTTTAAAATAACAATTGTAAATGTTTTACTGATCCATAATGCATAAAGTATGGGGTTATGTGTGGAATAGCAAATTGGGTAAATAGTCTTCACGGCTTTGATGGCGTATACGCAATATTTTTTTGAAATATTCTATGATCGTTTTGCATAATGCTGGTGTGTTTCATTGATACGACGCTCAATTTGTTTCTTCAAGACACGAATGGCCGTGGGATTTCTGGCATAAGTTTTAAACTTCACACAACCCCAAGGATGACTGCTATCAATATGAAACAAAGATTTGAAAATGGAAATGAGCTTTATCGCAAAAGAATAATTTATTTGAAAAATTAGCATCCACTCGTGGAATGATCATAATCCATGTAACGAACTCTGTTCATAGTCAGTGGGCTTAATTTCTTGTGTCAATTGCTCCTTCTTAAATACAAAGCTACAAGTCATTCCTAAAAATAAGTTGCAGAGAGATTCTAAAACGTTAAGTTGTTGCACTCTGTGTGGTATGATTGTTTCTGGACCAATTCATTGTCATGAACTAAAAGGTAAGCAGATAGTAACGACAGTCTTTTCCATTGTTATGTTTCGGCAGCCGTCAAAAATGCCAATAACATCCAGCTGTCAAAATATTTAGCAATGTTTGCCATGTTATCATGCATCGCTTCACACTTGTTGAACGTGCGAAATGTAAATATCGTCATAATGTTGATAGTCATCATCGCACCGTGGAAAATTTAAGAGTTGGTTCACTTCTTTATACCCTAAGCCATCAACCAGATAGAGACTGATGCGAAATGATGAGAATAAAGCTACCATAGCGGACAGTATGGAAAAAGACCCAGAAATGTCAGCAAGCGTTCATTATCTCCGGGGCTACGTCAAGCCGTTAGTCCATGCTAACAAGCCAACCACTTTGAACGAACATGAGGCCGACATTCGAGATGCTATTGCCGGATTGGACCGAGTTATCAGAAATTGAAAAATTGGATTGGATTTGTAGCTTCAAAATAAAGTCAGAGTAAGTTTGATATCTTACAACAAATTTTGAGACATCCCCATTTAAGAGAGTAAGGTAGCTGGCTTCCCAAAACTGGACATGATTCTCCTTAAGATTCTCCCTATCAATCTACTGCAGATCTATTGCCTTATGTTCTGAGACCTTAAGCAGTACAGAAGAACTAACCGACATGCTGAGAAGTACATTGCTGGTTCATAATGCATTATTTTCAGTTTACCATTCTTATATTATACCCACCAAGTTCTGATACTCCATTCTTTTATCAGTTAAAGAATATGCGAACTGGTTTAGGGAAGAGAAGTGATATGCATATGTACGTACATAATGAGCGTACATAGAATACTATTCAAGCACTAAACATTATATATATATCTGCACATAGAACATTTTCATACATTCGTACGAGTAGGTAGCCATTCATCCCTACTTAAAGCAAAAGTTCAAGTAAGCGTGAGCTGAATCTTAATACGGGTACATTTTCTTTGGTAGTTTTCCTTAGAGTATTCTAAATTGCTACCTAGTATCTCCCTTGCGCACTTCATCACAAAATGTTACGGTGGTGTGGAACATGACGCTTGCACCTGTTATATCAGTAACCGGAATTTATGAAATATTTCCCAAGATATTGAAGCTGCTTCTGGGGAAGACCTACCACCGTGGTTTCGTATTTATGGTCTACAGAGATTTTATGGATAAAGGTGTAACTTAATACATTATCGCAAAGTAAGGTATCTGCTCCTTGCACAAGTGAACCGCACATTTTTTTCACACAAACTTCGGTTGTGTCTGCATAGTTTTTGTTCATATTAATATTAAAAACTTATCGCAGTGCATGCAAGTTATTGTTAAATGTATGTAGTTCCTATGGCCAAAGTTTAATTAATTTCACAAATTTTCTGTGCAGTTTTTCTTGCTATTTATCGCTGTGCAGTTGAAGGTCCATTAGTTTTTTGATACAGTGTGCTTCATAAACATAAATGGAGTTTTAAAAACAAGTCATATATTAAAGTGATATCAATTCTCCCGGAAAATAGCAGAATTTTACAGTGTTCTTTCAAGAAATTTGTTTACGTGTGTATTTTGCAGCACCCTCCAATCATAGACATCGTTTTAAACCCTAAATTATTATTGCGATGCGTTTTGATAACTAAGGAGCATGAGATTGTTAGAAATTGGTGATGACCACTAGATTCACACGCCCTTGTACAAAATGTCCAAATAGATAAATTTAGCTACAAAACAGTGAGAATATCTCGGAGACACTTATTTAAGTTCATACTGCTTTTATCCATCACCATAAGTTTTCTCCCAGTGGTATTAGTATACTGACATCAAATAATTGAGGTAAAGAATCAAACTTCCGTGTGTTCGGCGAGGTAAGCGAAAATTAACGCTGCCGAAGCTGAGAGTGTGACTAGCAGAGTCAGTCTCATCCGCAAGCACTTTACTCCGCAGTTAGTACAACGATATTGGCAGCAGACAATACCGTACTCCGCCTGACTGGTAGCTGAAAATGAAAACAGTACCCTGATGATACGTAAGTAAATAAATGTGTCGAGTTTGGAGCACTGAAATCCCATTTTGGTACTGTTTTTTGTCAGCCAGTAAAAATCTGCAATGATCAACTGCATCAAGTCTTTCTCCTCCAGTTATGTGCACCACCTCAATGAACGTCCTCTGTTGCGTTATTCCACAGGGTCGGAGCTAAGTTATCAACACCCTCTACATAGACCAGCCACTTTTAGCGTCCGATCCGTACACACAGCTTCATCATATGCGTTTGATATTGTCCATGCCTATGCACCATAGAGGAGAACTGGAAACATTATGGTCGTACACAAAGTCCGCTTGGTCTTTCGAAAAAGGGCTCTATTACTCAATTGCCTATTGAGCCCAAAGCAAGTGCCACTGGCAAGACATATTCTACGAATGACCTCGCTGTTGTTTGAACTGCTTATTGCTGAGTCGAACGAAAGTTGACGTTCTCCACAAGTTATCGCTGTTGTGCTTTCTTTCTCGATTGCCTCCCACTCACCACCTGATCAATCTTACCGGTTTCCATTTCAATGTCAACAAATGCCTCACTGACATTTATCTATCACGTAAATGTCACTCATGCATGTATGCCAGTTGTAAGAACTTTTGGAAGATCGTGTCACTAATGGTTGCCAGTGAGTTTTGCACGATATTCTCAAAAGCATTGTTAAAAAAATTGCATAATACTTAGACTCAAACGCTTTTCGACATTAAAGGTCTCGTTGAGTCAGTTACCTAGTTTGATGTAGCAGAGTAATCCAACGTCATCCTGCACAACCTGCTGAGGAATGGCGCGAGTGTCAAAGCAAGGCATTTGGCTGAATAGACCGTCTCTGTGCAACCTGTTATATGCGGCCTTGAAATCGGCGAATAGTTACTGGGTGTCGATTTACATTCCTTGACTATTTTCCAGGATTTGTCCTTTTCTGAAGATCGGGTGTATTGTGGACTTCCCTGTCCTGAAACCACACTGATATGGATACATATACCGGATTGTTGAAGAATGGTGTCAGCCGTTTACATAGAACGGTAGAGAAAATCTTAACCGCGATGTTCGGGGTACTGATACCACGATAATTGGGGCCGCCACCCTTTTTCGGCCGAACGATACTAAAATTTCACTCATCGGGCATACTTTTATCCGACCACCTGGCACATGCACCCAACTAGATCATCTTCAGCTATTTTAAAGATTTCAGCACGGGGACAGCAGCTATGTCTAACTTCAGTTTTCTTTCTGTCCCTCTGGCAGGCTTCCATTCGAACTATATATCCAACTGATAGAAGTTTTCTCCTCTGGTAAAACTTTCGAGCATAATTCCATAATTCCACCTATTTATCTTCTTAATGGCAGGCTTTTGGTGATCCTTTTTGACTTTTCTCTTCTTTTCTGTTCGCAGAGCTCACATCTCTCGTAGTTGGATGAAGCGTTGCCTTATAAGCTTCATTCTTCGCTGAATATGACTACCTGCACTCGTTTTCAGAACCCGGGGTTCTTTCTAAATAGAAGCCTAAAACTCAGCACATCGATAGCGGCTTTCCTGATGGAGTCAAATCAACGTTCAATACACTTATATTATTTGTGCAGGAAACTCTATTCAGAGAGTTTCAGACAAAACTGTAGCTTCTGTTGCGATTTTCTCTTGCTTTAAAATCATGCCTATTCCATGCACACAAGTAATTCTTTAACAAATTCGACCGAAAATCAGCTTGTAAAATTTTCCGTTAGTTCTTATTTTGGGCTGTCGAATCCATAGGTTGTCTTTTGACCTTATTTCATACTTTATTCTGACAAGGCATGGGCCTCATGGCGTTGTAGGTGTGTGCGTCGACTCATACGCACTCGAATTGCATGCCTAGATTCAAATCCAAGCTCAGACAACAATTTAAAAAAAAATTAAACTGTAGGTCCCCTCCTGCTAAGAAGCTAGGCCCAAGTCCATATCGTACTATAACCCCACCATTATTATTGTTATTATTATTCGGACAAGGCGCATAACTAAACAATATATTCACGTATTTTTCTACACATTTTACAATAACCAACAACCCTTTTTCGTGCCTGGTGGCTCTCCTTCTCCCAAATACTTCGCATTATTTCTCACTCCTTCCCCCTTATAATATTTTTGTTAGATATGTAAAGCATTATTTTGTCGATTTATCTTGATGTTACCAACAAGTAGATAAGCTATGTAATAGCATACATATGTATCTACATATTCCGTTCATGTGTACGTTTGGAAACAGTACCATCTCTTGTGGCTTCTGGGCCACGCTTCCGTGAATATTTTATGCACCATAAACTTCAATTAGTAATTTGCCACGAAAGTATATCTCCGTCACTGTTTCGACGTTATCTACAAAGCGTTGCTATGCTGCATGGTATAACTTTCACGGAGTTCTCACATAATCGATTACTGCAGCAATGATAGTGATAATGACAATGCTCAACCGACGAAGAGGGAAGGAGCACCGCATTTCAATTTAATGAGCCCACGGTACACAACCGTACTTAGTGGTTAACTTCTTTCACAGATACCCCATCCCCGGTATGCCACCACAACGAACTTCTACAAGAGCAAAAGTATGTGTGTGAGTTTATTGCACCATGACTGAAAATGCAAAGATAATGAAGTGGAAACTTACATCGCTTGCTAACAGTCTTAATAATAAGCCACACCACCAACGAAAGGCTTTGCATTCGACAACGTTGAAGACACAAATGGATCCCCGAGATATATTATGCGAAAACTACAAATGAAATTACTAGAAACACTTCACCGCTTCTGGAGGATAAAATGAAATGTTGGCAAAATCGAGGAGAAGGCAAAGATTATTTTGAACATGGCCAACAAGTTTTACATCCTTTGTCTTTATTCAAAGCACAGGAGGAATTAAGTATGTCTTTACTTTGCACTAATGAAATGTGACGTAATTCGCTTGATTTATGTGAGTTATAAAGCTAATGTCTTCAACGAGAGCTCGTTTTCTTTCAATAGAACATTTTAACAGTGACTCATTGATAACAACTAGACATGACGAAGAGCAAAAGTCATAGATTCAACATGCACTCCAAAAGGGCATTCATTTGCCCATTAAGAATATGTTGACCTTAAGGGTCTTATATTTTAGAAAACGCATGGTTTTATGTGTGCATCATGTCCCGGTAGTACCACTGGAAGGAAAGAACGAAGGCCATAACCTCAATTACCGCGGTCGTTTGGTAGATTTGAGGCACATGTAGAATGTTGCCGTTGGTGGTCGCATACTCTGTGCAATGTTCTACTTCAGGGCAATTTCATACGTTGCAGCTGTGCGTGCTAATCAGAGCGGAGCCGAAAGACATTCTCGCAAATGAGATGCAAAAGTTGTACCTTAGGCAAACTTGGAAACGAGAGAAGGTTATGTCTACAAAAGACGGGAGGTTTTTAACAGTAGTGGTGCTTGTCAGTTGAAAAAATTCCACAAAAACACCAAAGGTAAATAGACAATCTTATTCCCTCTGTTAAATTCTGGACTTTGAGGTTGATAGAGGAGTACAACTTAAGGTTGCCAAATAGCAATGACAGTTTTTTCGATTGTTATATTTCAGCAGCTGTCAAAATTACCAGTGACATCCCAAAATATTGAGTAAGGCTTGCTATTTTATTACGCATCGTTTCACGCTTTCCGAACGTGCAAACATTCTAAGATAATATTATCGAAATTCCGGCTCAGTTGTAAATTCTCTTCAGTGTACGGCAATTCATTGGTGGACAATTTTGAGTCGGAGTGCATTCTTTTGGACTATTAGCCACCAACCAGACAGATAAATAAAACAAGCATGAAGCCGGCGGCTACTGGCTACTGGAAGAAAAGCCGGATATATTGATACGGCGCGGATCATCTTACTCGGATGTGGGCCTACAAGTTTATGGTCACGCAAGAACAACGCATTGAGTTCGCTAACTGGGAGCGGCAAATGTTCGCCGGAGATCCGGATTTGGGCCAACAAAATAGGTTCTTAGGATGATGCCCATTTTTGGTTCAGCAGCTATGTTAGTAAGCAAAACTGCCTTTATTGAAGTAAACACAATACACAAGTGTTCGACAAGGCATGAATGTATCCACAAAGATTAACTGTTTGCTGCGGTTTATGGCCTTGCGGCATCATTGCACCTTATTTCTATTATCCCAGAAGATCTCCATCAAGACCGTTAGAGTCAATGGTATCAGGTATAGAGCAATGTTTACCGACTTTCTTTGGCCAGAGCTCGACAAAATCGATATATCCGAACTGTGGTTCCAACAAGACGGCGTTACATACCATATAATACACAACGCAACTCTCGAAGCTGAGAAGGAGAAACTTGGTTACTGCACGGTATTACGGCGAGCGTTCATCAATTAGCCGCCTCAATCATGCGACTTGACAAATAAGTCTACGCCAGCAAGCCAACCACTTTGGACGATTTCGAAACCAACATTCGATACGCCATTGCCGAAATAACACCCCACATATTAGACCGAGTCGTACAAAATTGGACCGAGCGCTTGAAGCACTCCCAGCGAATCCATGGCAACCATTTGAATGGTGTGCTATTCCTTACTTTCATTCGATAACGTAGGTTCGAAATGAACCCAAAATCAATTTAATATCTTACACTGTTGTTATTTTATTTACATTTATTTTTCTATTGTTTTTATCTGGGCACACTGCACGATCTACAGCCACAGCACAGTTGATGTTTCTCTATATTTGTATCTGGGATTTCTATTACTGTCCGCGTCTACTTCATTAGGAGATTGAAAGGCAAAGCGATTATAATCTGCTCACGCATAGTTGCTCGTCAAGAGAAGCAAGAAGGAATATAACCATATCCACTTCCATAATTGGAGTATTTTATAATTTCAAACAATAGATAAGGATCACTTATTAAAGAATTTCCTACCAAGTAAACCCCTTAAAATCTAATCGACCGACATACTTTTGGATGCTATGTGCGTATTTGCATACGCGTCTATAAACTCCTCATGTACGTTATGTGCATACGTGTGAGGTAGCAGGTCAATAAATTTGGCATAGTCTATTAAATTAAATTCTTTTTTTTCGTATAAAATTTCCGTTTAGTGAAAATTTCTTGGCGTTAAATGAAATTTATACACACTCATATGTGTACGTACAGAACAAACATATTGGCTCTTTGCCAAAAAACGACTGCACGTCCGAAAAAAATGCAAATACCCGCAAAAAGTTTTCGTTTGCTGTAGAGGAAAGAAGCTTACCATTGAAAGTCGTTCATAAGGATGTACAAAAGACTAGTACGGAAGGCGAATCAGAAAAAAAATTCTTTATCATATGGTCAGTATGACAGTAGACAGCAGTTCCATTATTTAAAATGTCCAAATGAAAAGAGTGAGGGTTGGATGAGCCTTGTTCTTAATAAAGTGAAGGACAATGAAAAAAGAATAGCGCACAGTTTTTTCTACAAGTGTTTAACTTTGATTTGATTAGTATCAAGATTTTATGCAAATTAAAACATTTTCTTTGCATGCACCAGAAGACCTCACTTCATTTTATGCTAATTCATTTTCATAAAAGTTGATTTAACAAGATTTGTTTGCTAAATATCGACCAATATGAATGATATCCCAACATACAGGCTTGAAAGTATTGTTCTGTGCTGTCAACCAAACTAAAAAGTGTGGCAGCTGTCAGCTCAGGGTTATTGAAAATATGGTGCTGCATGAAGAAACAACACGTTTTTATTGCTGAGGAATATTTTAAAAATAATGGAAAATTTTAGCAATACGGCTGAAATAGCAATTAAGCTTTAACAACTATGCAGATTTGGAGACACTCCTTCGATAAGTCGTTCAACCCAAACGTCCAAGCAGAACGTGGGAGTTGGGAGCAGAGATACATCTTTTCGTCAACACAAATTTAACATTTCAAGAACTTCTCTGCAGAATATTCTAACAAACTGACTGAAAGAATAATGAAAAAACAATATCATCTCAAGCAATGGTCAAAATTGTAGAATTCCAGGCTCAGAACACAGTGGATTTTGGGTATTTTGGGCTGAAAGCATCAGACTTTTCAACTTTAATAATGCGTATGGTGCTCTCTATCGTGACATGATTATTCAATTTATAGTGATTAATTGCCAAATAGGATTTCGAAGCGTTAATACGCGAACCATGCAGACACAAGCGTCTGCACCTAGCCTCTATTAACGAACTCCTACTCTCACCTCCCCGTGGTGAAATCCGGGAGCCGAGTACCCTCGACAGAAGATGGGGTAACCAACCCTCGTGGGACGTCTGGGCGGCTGCAAACGAGAGAGGGGGGAGTGTGAATCTACCAGGGCTCATCACTCTTTTTAGGATGGCGGCGGAGGAACTGGTCAACTGATTGGCCAACGGCGGCATCCACAACTCCAGTCAGCAGGAGCTACCTGGTTTCCATGGTAAGGTCGGGACCTTGGAATAGAGATGGCGGCGGATGAGCCCTTCTTTTAGGGCCAACGGCGGCGCTCACAGCCTGCAAGAGGCTACCGACACCGGATCCCTCCGGACCCCTTTGTCCGGGGGCTAAACAAATGGACCTGTCCTCCCAGTTGGAGGTTGTGCGTGGGGTTAACTTCCTCACCACGTAAAAAAGTATCGAGTTGAGAAGCAACAATATGCCTCGGATACGGACGGATTTACTGTTGACGACCCCAGCAAACGGAATAAGGACAATGACTTTCGGTTCTGCACGTGGAATGTGAGGTCCCTGAACAGACCACGTGCAGCCGATGAACTCGCGGAGGCCCTAGACTGCTATAAAGCAGACGTTACCGCAATCCAGGAAGTGCGATGGGATGGGCCGGGCAAAAAGAGGATGAAAAACTGCGATATCTACTACAGCGACTGTTACAGAGAGCGAAGGCAGCGATTATTTGGATGTGGATTTGTTGTTCGAGGCAGACTTAGGCAAAAAGTCTTAAGCTTTAAGTACATAAGCGAGCGCCTCATAACAATCCGCATCAAGGCTATATTCGGCAACATCAGCCTAATCTGCGCCCACGCCCCGACGGAGGACAAAGATGACGATAGCAAGGATGACTTCTATGATCTCCTAGAAAGAACGTACGATCAATGCCCCAGCTACGACACCAAGATCGTTCTAGGAGATTTTAACGCTAAGCTGGGTAAAGAGGACATCTTTGCTAGAGTCATCGGTAAACACAGCCTGCACGACACCACGTCCGAAAACGGACTCAGGCTGGTGGACTTTGTTACGGGGCGAAACCTCTCTGTAGCTAGCACGCGGTTCCCACACCTCAACATCCATAAAGGGACCTGGCGGTCCCCTGATCATTCAACCGTCAACCAGATTGATCACGTTGCGATCGACGTCAGACACTCCTCCAGTATTCTTGATGTCCGAACGTTCCGAGGCGCCAACATCGACTCGGACCATTTCCTTGTTGTAGCCAAGGTAAGGACACGGATATCGAGAGAAGAACGGAGTCGAGGAAGCCAACCACGGTTTGACGTCGAAAAGCTACAATCGCAACAGACTGCCAGGAACTTTGCCGATCGAGTCTCCCTGAAACTCTCCGAAAGTTCGACGCCGCCTGCACTAACAATAGACAAAGAATGGAAACGTTGTCAAAGAGCCATCAGAGAAGCCGCTACTGATGTGCTGGGTTTTAAAACGCCAACAAGAAAAAACCCCTGGTTTGACAACGAGTGCAGGCAGGCACATGCAGCAAAACAAGAAGCCTACCGGGCAACGCTGCATCGAACCACGAGAGCTGTTCGTGAGCTCTACGAACAGAGAAGAAGGGAAGAGAACCGGCTTCTCAGGAAGAAAAAGAAAGAGCACGAGAAGCGCGCGATCGAGGAGATGGAGAGGTTTTATGGCAGGAATGATGTCCGAAAGTTTTACCAAAGGGTAAAACTTTTATCGAATGGATATAAAGTTCGGACAGAAGCTTGCCGGAACGAAAATGGACAGCTAGTAGTAGATTCGCAGTCGATACTGAGAATTTGGAAAAATCATTTCTGCAGACTGTTGAACGGCGATGAGGACACAAATACCGCTGTCAGGCAGAATGTTCCACTCAACACAACGGACGATGATAGAAGAGAATACCGTCCCCCCGACCTAGACGAAGTCAAGATAGCGATATCGAGACTGAAGTCTAATAAAGCTGCTGGTGCAGATAGTCTGCCCGCTGAAATGTTTAAAGCAGCTGGAGGTGATCTGGTAGGGCGCATGCACCAGCTCATCTGTAAGATATGGTCGGAGGAAAGCATGCCCGATGAGTGGAATCTCAGTATCGTTTGCCCGATCCACAAGAAAGGAGACCCCTTTGACTGCGCCAACTATCGAGGGATAAGTCTCCTTAACATCGCCTATAAGGTCTTCTCTGCCGTTTTGTGTGAACGCCTGAAACCATTCGTGAACAAACTGATAGGTCCTTACCAGTGTGGTTTCAGGCCCGGGAAGTCCACCATCGATCAAATTTTCACACTGCGGCAGATCCTGGAGAAGACCCAGGAAATGCAGATCGACACACACCATCTATTTGTCGATTTCAAGGCCGCATATGACAGCGTGTATAGAGACGAGCTATACAGCGCCATGTCTAGTTTTGACATTCCTGCCAAACTCGTCAGACTGAGCAGGATGACGATGGAGAACTCTCGCTGCTCCATCAAGGTCGGTAACGAACTCACCGAGACCTTCAATGTCAAAAAAGGTTTTAGACAAGGCGACGCGCTGTCATGTGATTTCTTTAACATCATTCTTGAGAAGATCGTGCAAAACTCACTGGCCAACACAAGAGGCACGATCTTCCAAAAGTCCGTTCAACTGCTAGCTTACGCGGATGACATTGACGTGATTGGGCGAACACAGCGAGCCATCAATGATGCGTTTGCTGGCATTGAAACGGAAGCGGCTAAAATGGGTCTGGCGGTAAACGAGGGCAAAACCAAGTATATGCTGTCATCGAGAAAGGACGCACAACATCGACGACTTGGCCAGAACGTTACCATAGGCAGCTATAACTTTGAGGTAGTAAAGGACTTCGTCTACCTTGGCTCCGCGGTTAACAGTACAAACAACATCAGTACCGAGATCAAACGCAGAATTACTCTTGCCAACCGCTGTTATTATGGGCTCAAAAGGCAATTAAGTAGTAGAGCCCTCTCTCGGAAGACCAAGTTGACTTTGTATAAGACCTTGATCATCCCAGTCCTGCTTTACGGTGCAGAGGCATGGACAATATCCCAAGCGGATGAACAGTCTCTTGGTCTTTTCGAGAGAAAAGTTCTGCGCGCGATCTTTGGTCCTGTTTGCGTTGATGGCATTTGGAGGAGAAGATTCAACCACGAACTGTATGGGCTGTACAGCGACATGAGTCTAGCCAGGCGTCTACGGATCCAACGCCTAAGATGGCTAGGCCATGTAGAGCGTATGGACAACTTAGCTATGGCCCGAAGAGTCTTCGACTCAGCCTGTGGGACAACGCAACAGAGGACGTCCACGAACAAGGTGGCGCACACAAGTCGAGGGGGACCTCAGTCGGCTTGGTGTGCGAAACTGGAGACAGCTGGCGAAAGATCGTGCTGGCTGGAGAGGCATGTTGAGTGAGGCCCAGGTCCACCTCGGACTGTAGCGCCCTAAGAAGAAGAAGAAGAATTGCCAAATAATTACATAAAAAAACTGGACAAGTGTGAGTTGTACTTGCACGGGGTTCTATTGCATATATATTTTCTTAATGGAAGCACTTCTGAACATCAGGCGCCGAATTCAAACTATTTCAGATACATTTTCTACTACTACTTTTTTCTATATACATACCCACAAACTAAGACCCAAACATGCATACACGATTAGCTCTATCCAAATTTATTTTACACAGAAAAACTCTTCAATCATACCCAAACCCAATCACTGCGCTTGCCGGCTGTGTGTACATTGCTGGGCATTTAGGGTTTAAGAGACACCACTGATCATCGTGTCGAGCTGTCTATGGAAGTTTAGCATGGAATTTATATGCGAAAATAATAATCTTTGATATATCAGGATTTTCACATAAATCGATACTTTGATATTTATAATTGCTTAACGGTTACGCTAAGTTATACAAAACTATGATTTCAGATCTTCAAAATTCGCATGTCGATGGTTGACCGTTTTTGTTCAAAATCTCAGAACCATCACCCAATGCTCGAACTAAATTTAAATTAAAGTACTCATTGAAGCCAAGTTTTTGTATTTTTTTAAATTTTTAAGCAATTTGATTTAAAAATGGGATTCAAAAAAAATTAAAACCGATCGTGGATCAAAAAGTGTTGAAGCAAACCTCCACCTCATTTCAAAAGATATTCGGATTGATATATTACACGGTGGGGTGCATGGCAACTTTCCCTATACGGGGGCCTTCCCAAATTTTTAAATTTGCGTGCATGATAAATGATTTGTAGAACAAAAGTACCTGATTTAAAATTTCATGCAGATATCTTTATAAATGAAAGAGTTAAAAAAGTGTGACAGACACAACAAACGGACCAAGCTATTCTATGCTATCCTCCTGTGTGGATTGTGGTCGAATATAGAAAACAGTACTGCAAACTTAGGAAAACAACATTTAAAAAATTATGCGGCACTTTATAACAATGTTAAATCGGTAGAATTTCTTACTAAAACTGAGTCATCTTTTTCAGTAATTCCTTTCCAGACCGTTCAAAAATAATTTATCAGAAATTGGATTTTGAGTGCAGTTTTCGGAACATCCAAAATTTAAAATTTGTTTTCCATACATCAATTGTTGGCTGAATCTTTTACATTCGTTTCAACGCTGATTGCGTGACGCAAAGTGTATTGGGGAATCGAATTTGCGTTACAAAACGATGGATAGAGATATGTTTGTTTGTACACTTGATTTAAGTTGAAGTTAGTTTCATAGTAAATTCAACTGAAACATTGAATTGTTTGATTTGATTGCTCAAAATTGATTACAGCACGGAATGTTGACACTCGGACTTGACCGGATTGCTTGAAATCTCAAAACTTGTAAGCATTGATTTTTTTTGAAACATTTCTTTTACTAAAACAGTTCCAATAATTTTCATAAAATTTTGACAGCACAAATCATTCAATATTTATGGACAATATTGCGAAAGCTACAAAAGTTATTAGGTCAACCGTAACTCGTATGAACCCTGTTGCAACGAACAAAAATGCTTTCGAATCTTCCGAACATAGAAATCATATAATCGTTTGTTAATTGTAGGCAACTTGCCATAACTTTTATATGGCTTCAGGCTATAGAATTCGATTCAATTCGACAAAACTATTTTTTATTAAGAACGCACATATTAATGCCCATTTATGAGCGCATGTGGTATGTAACTGCCGATAAATTACTTCAAATAAACTTTTTCCAATTTTATGCTAAGTTCTCTTTTTTCCAATTTTATTCTGTATGAACATTTGCCTAAATGCGTTCAGTTTTGCTAAATGAGTCCAATTAACAAAACACCTGCAGTGATGTGGTCAAAAACAAAAATCGTAATAATTTTCAAATATTACCACCCATCCTTGAATTTAGATGAAAAAATAGTATCCCTTTTGTTGAAATCGCTTCATATTTTTAAGAGAGTACAAAACTGTGGTTATTAGTGTTGAAATACCAGCAACAGCAGCCATGCACTAGGTAGTCATCAATGGAAAAATATGGTCTGTGGCACGTCCTCCTATTTGGAAATGCCTTCCAGCAAATGTGAGTGGTTCATTTGAAAAACGAAGTACTGCTAAAATAACGGTGCTCTATATTTAAAAATGAAACATTAATTGGTACACACGAGTACTCATAATCAAGCCCATTTGAATAAAATATCAAAACCACTCATGTTTTTGATATTTTCCTTTTGAGTGGCGCTATTCGTGAGAATTTTTTTATTGAACAACTCAAATAAAAACAGCAAAAAGTTGAAAGTAGACATTTGATGTGAAAGCTAATTAGCATCAAGAGTAAAGACACATGGAACCTTTTTTTTTGTTTAAATGCAATGGCTGAGGAAATAATGAAGTCGTTGGTGTATTCAAATTATGTACATTTTGTTGACATCCTTAACCTCGAATAAATTGGTATAGGTCGCTATTTCTTTTCAAAAACGACAGATTTTTATGATAATAGGTCACGTTTACCCAATTTTTGTGCTGCAGTCAGAATCAAATTAATCAGAAAATAAAGGGTGGAAAAATATCCTTTGTTTTTATTAACTCAGCAGATAAAAATATTTAGGAGCACAACTACCCCTGTATAGTAATCATCAGCAACATCCCTTTAGGCGGGGCACTTGGGTATTTGGGTCAGTTTTCCTCATGGTTTCGCTTAACGCGATTAAGGGTTACGCCTTTCACGTACGGTGTATAAGGATGTTTTAAGGGTTCAACCCTTCACACACTTCTCGCCGCCCAATAGGGTCAGATACAATCTCTTGTGCTACCGCATCGAAATAAATCATTTAAGGTTCACCCATTCCATGTCCGTCGGGAAATGAGGGGCGTGAAATACTATTAACGGTTAACAAACAACTCAACACTCAGTTCAGCTATTCCGCTCCTCGATTTGTCACGCTTTGGTGAAGGGACTACACCACGCTGCTACGTGTGTATGATGTCCCCTGGTCACCAGCCATATCGTGACACAATTTAACATCAATATTTCTTCATTGACATTGATAAAAGTACCACTGAAGCAATCGACTTCCTGCCATTTTAAGGGGTGGCTGCCGACTGAAGTCTAATTAATGATAAGTTCCTAGCGTTGTTTTCCAGAGCCAAGAAGTGATTTGCATTTTTATTTATGATGTCTTAATACGTCAACTTTGTCGATTATTTCGGATCACGAAACGTGAATGAAGTTATTTATATCGTGGGACCCAGCAAAATGTTTTGAACGAGGGGGCGAATCCGTCGTGATGTGTGCTCAGCTTTGATTTTCCATGCATGCATTTGCATAGTGACAAATTGTTGCTGACATAATTTGAACTACATAATTTATTTCTCAAAGAAATACTTTATGCGAGCATTTAATGGGGCAAACGACACTTAAGATGAAATATCTGAGGAGTGGAAAATACCTTAATTATTCTGGAACTCATAACGTGAAGTGGTCTAGTCGCTTTTCAAAGAAGTCTCTTGGAGGATTTCTAATAAATAATTATGTCACTTTATTAGGGCAAGGATTCCGAAAAAAATAAGGTTTGTTGAACAACTTTCATAGATTTGTCTATACCTTTCGCAAAACAACAACTTCTTTCACAACATTAGGAGATGTGTGTGTGAAATATAGATGATTTCTTTCATTGCCATAGAGTTCCAAGGACCGGGAAAGACATATTTCAGGACTACGTACTTATTATCAAAACCATTGCAAATGCACTTGTTTTCAACTTTCTGTTCACAGAATCGGAACCATTATACAGTTTCATCATTCATATATGTAGATATCGGCATGACATTTTGAAATTGTGTGTTTTAGTCTAAAAGAATGTATTTGGAGGTTGCTCCTGTGTATATAAAATTCAGGTGAATTTTGAAATTTTTGGCACACCTAATCGAGTGATATATTAATTAGTAGCTGTGAATTGGCATTTCGGTTCACACCTTTTCGAACCATAGTTTCATTTGAGAAATATGAGACTCGAAATTCGGTTCCCATTTATAAACCAAACTATAAAAAATCTGAACAGAACACAAAAAAGCGGCTTCAATGATGTTATACAATAGTTTTAAAGCCGTTGGACAAATTATGTAAGCCATCGTCATTCAAAATTTAGAGATTAAATGACTATTAGCGCGTTTTCCCTTACACCACGTAATAGTTCTGGTTGCAGGCTCCGCATTTTGTCTTGAATATTCTACTTCAGCTGTCTAATAGTCTTTGGTTTATTAACATACACTTTGACTTTTGATCCTTAGTCTACTTAGCAGTGTGCTCAGTAGCTAGCTTTATGTTTTTGGAATCCCAAACTAGAATGTTGCTCCGCCATTGGACACAAAAGGTTGTCAATCACTGTTCTGCCAGAAGCCCTGGAAATCGTCTCTGGCATTCAGTCCTCATTCTCGAAGAAATATAAGCCCATATCTTTTTCGACCATAACAACTCACCGGCCTGCATTCTTGGATTGTTTGGTTTAAGTTAACGCTGCTAATCGTCAACATCCATACTTTCCAATTTGGGTAAACAAATTGAATTTAGTGTAGCGGAAGCAAGCACCATTTACTCTTATTGTCTGCCAGTATTTTTGAAGAAAAATAATCCGACGACACCTCCAGCTAAAATCTGAAGCAAGAAGTGATTGCCAAAAGTTAATTATTTTTAAAATATTGCTTCAAATGCTTACGTGCCTGAACTCAACATTGGCAATTCTTTATCTGTAGCAATGATAATGAATTGTAGATACCTTGACATCCCTTACCTTACCCATGCACTACTATTAATGGAGATGAGAGTAGCTTGAACTTCTTTATACTTAACGAGAGGTGTCATTTCAAGTCAATAGGATATACTTTTTTCTAATCTAAAATACAAGGTCGGGGTTTTATTAATAGAATACAACATCGGCCTCAGCGCTGGTCGCAAAAAAGTGTTCCCTCGGTAGAAATAAAAATTTCCACCACTTTGGATAAATTCGTTGTTCTTGTCCATTCATTTCAAGTACACAATCAGCGAAAGTATGGCGTTATCGGAGTGTCGGTGTCCGGTAAGCACTACCGCTATTATGCGAGCATCTATGCGACTAAGTTTGACAAAAAATAATGATCTCCTTTTGTTTAATGTTGGACACGGAGCCCATCGTCAAAGTTATTGCTATAGCTTAGAGAATTGTGAAACCACCTTTTGACTTTTAATATCAACATCAATTTTAGATTTATATGAACACGTTTAATTAGTTTTTAACCTGACTTATAACTTATATTGCAAATTTAATTTATGCCAACAAAAAATGTTCTTTCACTATTTTTTTTATTGTTTAAATATTTAAGCTTATTTTCGTTAATTTTTTTAGTTCAGTAACCTGCTTGTTATATTTAATAGAGCTTTGTGTTGATTTTACTTCTGCATACAATCAACACTTTGTTCTTGTCCGCTTCTATTTTGGTTTATATTTTTTAATTGTTCTGTTGATATCTACATAAATTTGGACATTGTTTGCATTTTTTCCCTGAGCTCTTGCTTATTTCATCATTCTTCCCTATTTCTCTTGTGTAAACCTTTTTATGCTCTAGCGGGAATTGCTCAACTGCGAAATATTTAATGTAATTTTTACCAACAGCTTTATTTTTCTTTTGGAAATGGGGTTTTACGATTGCTATCCATACCATGGGCACCATCGTTTGCTTATTTGGAAAATGTTATTTTAGTCCAATAACTCATTTTTTCTTTTTGAAAACCATGTGTTGATGTAGACACTATCATAAAATTGCTCACGTGTTTCGGAATCCTGCATTGGCATGTGAAATGGATGACAGCCATATTTCAATAGACAGTTATTATTATGTTATTGGATTTCGAATCATGAAAAAAATTAATTTTTTAGTTAATTAATTTTCCTTTGATTACTAATCTGTGTACAATTAAATGCCCCTCGTCTTTATTAATATACATGACTGAATATATTTAAATTTTTTTAAAGGAATATGTTCACTATAGGGGCGTAGAAACATAAAAGCAAGCAAAGAAAGCAATAATCCGATTGGTAAAAATATATTTATTTGGATCGAATGAATCTTAATTTGGATAGATGTCAAGAATCAAGAATTGAACCCTAGGATTATGGTTCAGGGATTGGGGTTGATTTTCTTATGTTGGACTTTGTCCTATCTTTTGAATGAAGTCCATCATAAGTAAAAATTGTACATTGACATTTTGTAAACAAGAACACTTATTTTATATCAAAAAAAATGTTTCTCTATTATCGACTTTCTAAGAGGGATAATAAGCCCAAATACAATGCTTCGTGGTCATAAGATCATTTTACCAGCATAAGATATCAGAATTGCCAGTGCCTAGTCCTAACCCAATTAAAAACCTTTTGGAATGATTTAACCACTAGGTTTTCTGTCAACAAATTGGCCAATAACAATGTACTGAAGAAAGGGTGGAATTTAACACCAGTCGAAAGCTGCCAAAAGTAATTTTAAACCGTTTTCAAAACCAAGGGTAACCTAAAAAAATGCACTTCAATTTAATTTAATTTTACTTTCTTTTAAAGACTTTTATTTTTGTTTTAATCTCTATGAATTAACAAAATGTTAAACGTATTTCATAAAAAAAGTCCGAGTAAAAACGATTCGTCGTGTTCAGCGTTGCATCAGCATAACTTGGCAATATGACTCACTCGTAGATATACTGAAAATAATGCAAAATATTATATCCCCAGAATTTTTCTAAATTTAAATATCTTATCACTTAGAAATCGAATGTCTATGAGAATAACCATGTACAAGTTGAGCCATCTTTTACGTCAATTTTTTAATATTGAATGACTTAAGAAAAACGATTAACTTCTATATATGAAGTATTTTTATTTAATTTGGTCCTTCAATGTCGTCATTTTTTTTACCGCATAAGTCCAGGTAATTTTCATCGCAGAAACTGCATTGTTTATTTGCTGTGTGGCATGGCGTACCGTATTGAAAACAGTAACAGACCATTTTCACAAATTTTCGGGCAGACATTATAAGCCAATATTCATTGACATCGATTTCGATCGCCTGTTTCGGCTTCTTTTGTGTTTCATGGATCTCGTGTGGATTCTGCGTTCCCCAATTGCGGCAATTTTCGTTGTTATCGGCACCAGAGAGTGTGATATGGTACTCGTCGGCCATCAAAATTTCCCTTCAAAAATCAGGTTCAGTGCCAACCAATCGGGCGACTGATTGGCAGTATTCCAAGTGACGTGGATGATGTGTCAGCAATTATCTTTGAGCCAATTGCACTTTAGAAGGAAACAAAATCAGATCATCCTTCAAAATGCGCTACAGGCTGGTTCTACTGACGCCAAAATACTAAGTGAGGTATCAATAGTGTTGTCAGACGGCGCTTGTTGGCCACGATATTTTCGACGATATACACGTTGATTAAACACAACTGAACGACTATTTTTAATGTAAAGCGTCACTATTTCAGCACGTTTGTCCGGTGTGGAGCGATTCATGGTTAAAATTGCACTGAATTGACGATTTATAAATATTTCTACTTAAATCATCGGTACATAAATGTCAAAGTTAAAACTTAAAAGATGGCGCACCCTGTATATGCATTTACGAGTAGTCGTTGTAGAGTCAAAGGGTATCTTATCAAAGCATTTCTTTCTTCACGGATAGGTTTTAAGCATTTTCAACAGGGTGAAGTCTTATACCATTTTCAATTGATGTAAAAAAGTATCGTATTCCTATTTAATTTTTTAACTAGTTATTAATTTAATTGTTTTGAATGCAATACATTATAACTAACAAAGTTCAATAATAACTATTGATTTAGCCCATTCCACCCTTTATTTCAGACAACTTGGTGCATTAAAGGCCTTAAGCTTAAGTAAGATCTTACTTGTAAATATGTAGATATGTAAAAAGGTGACTAAATAGATGACACTATTGGGTGTAAAATCTTTTTTGTGCACTACTGCTGAAACACTTTTATAATTCTAAACTGTTTGTGAAGTCAAAGTGGAGGGATGACTCAAAGCTAAGTAAATTTATTTTGTTACAAATGACCGCATTATTTACAATTCTTCCCCTTATTTAACAAACTATGATTCCCCAACCTCTCATAATATGATAATGAAAAACTGCATGTCGAATCTTAAAATGCAAAAATCAGTTGTAATATTGGCAGTGTCCAAAAGGACAAAATAAACAATTTCTGTTCACAATAGCCCCTAGAATTAAGTCGAATTTTTCATTCGTTAAAGTGCTGAATTTGATATTCATAAATTGCGGTCATGAGTCAACAATATTACGTATTTGATTACGAAGGGTATTTCAAAATTTAAGATTAATGCTGCTCCCTGTGATGCATTGATAACTTGGTTACACGGAAGATACAAAATTTATCGAAAATAAATAGAAGCTAGCTTCTGGTCCTTGTCGAAATCATCATTTCAAGGAAAATAACAATACGAAACTTAAGAAGAAATATCAACGATTCTTATGGATGCAATTGATGCGCTACATTTGGTATACCTTCTTACCCCAATTCAATTGTCTGTTGCCTCGTCTTGTGTTTTCTCGTCGCTCTTTTCCAGTGTTGGTTTTTTCCTTCATATTACAGATGCTGACTTTAGTCAGAATGAAAGGCGCTCCTGTGAGTTTTCCATTGTATACAATAAGAAGATTTGTTGAAAACAGTTTGCTGAAGAAAGATGAGTTTCATTGAAAACTATGTTTTACTTTTTTTTAAGGGACAGTATCCTGAGTTCAATGGGAATAGGACAGGGCACATACGCATGACAATGAGTCTAAGAGTGCAGACCGTACAATGGAAAAGCTTCAGTATTTTATGTACACGTCCGGTAGGAACGAAATTCAATTTATCTAGTGGCCTTTGTTGGACAGACCAGCACACATATGTATGTACATATTTGCACTGTGCAGAAAATAAGGAATCCTACGCTTTCAAAAGCATTGGGCGTACAGTCATCATCAAAGCGTTGACATACGATCCATGCATGTAGAGGCATCAGCCTGTGGAACGTTATAGAAAATTTCAATGATTAACAAGACAAGGAGGAAGTTTTTGTCAGAGTGTCCCAAAGGGAACCAACACAGCACCACAACCGGTAATGGACTAATGCAATCTCCCATGTAATCTCTTACTACTACAGTTTTCACACTTCAGCATTCTCAGCGGTGTATTAATTAAAGTGAAAATGAAGTGACTACCAGTTGAGGCTTATACTACGGAGTCGATACAAACTTAGTCGTGAAAGCGCCAATTAACGCCTTAAGTAATAGTACTCAAGTACCAATTTAAAATCAAGCCTAATGAATCTCCAACCGCAACCGGGCAATAATCTCATGGCACGCAAGACACTTAAAAGGTCATTCCTATAATGGGCTTTGTGATATGGTTCCTTTCAACTTCGAATCCTTTTGTAATTTTGCCGACGAATCTCAATCAAAGGGCCAACAGGGGTTAGGTCACCAGGAATTAGGTTCCTTCGTTAAAAAAAAACTCCCATTGAAAGAACCATATTTGGTTTATAGCAAAATTGGCGTTGTGAAATTGTTGAATGCAAGCGAGAAGTTGTTGACACTACACGAGACTACGACCCACAAAACGCTCCTGAATAGGAAATCTTACTATTGGCAACATTCTAATCAGTTGCATCTATTTATGACTTTTTAAAAAAAACTTAGCGGAACACGTGATAATCTTTCAGGAAAGCTTCACAAAAAATAGTGACTTAAAGTCACACTATGAAATTTTTGTGAACGAAGAAGATTAATTCACGCTCATGTGTAAATTGCTCAGCTCTTTCAAGTCATCGAAGAAGTTTGCTCCTAGGCAATTTTTCCGGCATATAAAGAGAGCGCTACATGTGCAGGGGAGATTGCTACAGAAGTCTTTGTGAGGGAGTCCCAATCTGGAGACGTGTTTGCCAGTGGCATAGTGTCCCGTTATCACACCGATGAGAGTCCTGAGAGATCACCTGTTCATTATGATTATTAGAGTGTACATCTAAAAGTTGTGGCCAAATTTTTTTTGATACATGGTGCCTTGTATGATTAATGATTCTAAATATATACTCTTTTAGAAAATGTTCAGCCCTAGTGAACAGCGTGAGCTGGGGCTCTCGAATGGGTAAGAGAGAGACTGTTACATGCATGTCGAGTTTATCGACTCCGCAAATCCCTGGAATGTCGCTGTGTCCCGGAATCTACATGAGGTGAATGTTAAAATGCTCAGTCATATCATCAAGAGATCGGTGGCAGCTCGATCTTTAAATAAAAAGTGACCGAATTTAAGGACTTAAATTCAACCTGGCTGTCAGAACATGTTATGATTCTAGGCATCAGCCTAAAAGACGCTACAATTTTCTGGAAGATGGAGGGATATGTTAATATTGTGATATTTGGGGTAGATGGCAATATCTACTCCCCCACTCGTCTCGAAACCTTCTGTGAAAATACACAGAGGGACGTACAATGCCTGATTGTCACGCTTTCAGTCAGATCTGTAGGGAATGCTGGTTGAGAAGTTTTCCTCAAAGAAAAATTGAGGTAGCCTGTCAGTAACTTGGGGAAGGGACTCGAATTTTTTGAGAATAGTATTGTGTCCGGTGGGGACCAGTGTTTGCCTTATGACTTATATAATGACTAGTATTGCTGCAGGTATGGATAAAGGTTTGTGAGAAACGGGAGACATAATACAAAAAAATGCTTTTATTGATTCGCGTCTAATATAGTATATTCAAAAGTAATCTGAAATCTGTTTTTGCGGAAATGTAATAAAATAATAATAATGGCGGCGCTACAGTTCGAGGTTGACCTGGAGCTAGCTTCTCAGCAACCACTCGTGTTGTGCGTGCTATTATTCTCTCATGACTAGAGGGGACCAACATTTTATTGCCGACTCACGGACAACGCGCCCAGGAAATATGCGTGATTAAAAATTGATTTTGATATGAAATTGTATTCTTAATGTTTATATTAATATTATATATAATATAATAGTGGGCGCCGTGGCGTAGTGGGTAGGTGCGTCGACTCCTACGCTCGAGGTCGTCGGTTCGAATCTCGAAAAAAAGGCATCAAACATTTTTTCACGGCTCCACCTCTTTAGAGTCACCGATAATGCTCAAAGAGTATAACTGTCTAGAAAAAGCTTCTTAAAATCGCCGTTCGGATTCGGCATTAAACTGTAGGTCCCCTCCGCTCGTGACAGAACAATAGCACGCACAACACGAGTGGTTGCTGAGAAGCTAGGCCCAGGTCCACTTCGGACTGTAGCGCCGCCATTATTATTATTATTATTATTATAATATAATAATATCCATTAATATTATTCATAATATTAAAATCTTAAATATCGATAAAATATATTGGCATTTCTTACATTCTTTGTCCAATTTTGTCTGCTTCGTTGTTTCATATATATAACAATAAACATTCATTAAATCAGCTTTTCTTTATCTATTACTAAAGATCTAAATTATACGGTTAAGTATCAATATTAAACATGTAATTAATAAAATCTAAAATATGCAATCTTCTTGCTGTGCAATAAACTTGAAATTTACAGCCTAGAGACTGAATGAATGAGTTGTGCCTTGGGCTTCATCTGTACAACCTTCAGTCTGAATATACAGCAAATCATTACGAAGGTCAATAGCAAAAATACTTTATACATTCTTTATCCGCAAACCTTAAAAAAATGCTGAGAACAAACATAAAACTTACAAGATAATTTTTCAAGCAATAATGCTTTATAGTTATCCTGTGTGAGGAAAGTGTGTAAAAAATCGCATACATACAACAAAACCTAGTCTTAGTTTTGAATTACTAAGAATATACTTTCTTTTTACTGGTATTTTTTTTTATTTTCGAAAACTTAAACTAGAGGGAGAGAATACAAAGCAACAAAACTTAGAATGAGCTTAAAGAAGGAATAACGAGAAAATACTTTACAAATTTTGATACATACCCTAATACAGAAATATATTCACGTCAGTGCTATTAAAAATTACAGCAATTCCCCACAGACCTTGGTTATAAATAAATATTTGTATGTCTAGCAAAAACTGATCATTATACCCTTTTGGGCAATCATTTTTAAATAAAAAGGTAGCTTAAGATTTATGTGGTTATGTAGGCAACTAGCAAGGTTGGGGATATTGCTAATAAGGCAGTAGATACATATGCAACTTGGAAACCAATTTTTACATTTACTTACCTTATAAAAGAGAACGCGAGAGCATATCCCTGGAAAACCCTAATGATTTATTTTGCGATATGATTCAAGGGGAATCATGAATTATTTGTGCCTCGTCCTTTGCCCAAAAACGTTATCTATTTCTAAAATAAATATGTAATGGATCATCCTTATTAAAACTAGATAAAACCAAATATCCTCCCCATGAAGCCCCAGGAATAAAATCATATGTAACTTTTGTACGGGGGTAGTCTGAAAAGTTTTAAGTCTAAAAGAAAATACATTTTCGCTAAATATAAACCTTTCACGTTCATGCACCCTTCACTTCGCAGTCGTACTGTTACTTTTTAACCCGCCCAAATAGAAGTTGGCAACTGGTTCCGCCAAGTAAGTGCTTATGCATGACTCTCTCTTTCTCGAAAGTTCGTCTACCAAGTGAAGATGCAGGCTTTGGAAACAGGAAAAAGTTACACAATTGTCTCCATTATGATTTTTACTCCTAAATTTTTAAATATGGAAGTAAATTGTTCAAGGAAAATATCAGCCGCTCATATTTATAAAAGAGGTGCTTTATTTTAGTTATGTACCACTTATCAAAGCGGGCAATTAAATTGTTCCCATAATCAGTTGTGCATTTCTAAGAAATATTTCTCACCATAGAACCATAGTAAGCAATGCGGTAATTTAATCTTACTACAAGGAAATTCAACATGTTCAAAACTGCATCTTTCAAAATATTTTTTCTACTTTACTTATCAAAAAGTACCTTTCTTGAAATGAATTTAAATATCGCTTCTCATCGGTTTCTTCCAATTGTATTACCCTTTTAAGCAAATTTTCCCAAAAAATCTATTAGAGCTCATTTAATTTAAAGACTTCTTGACACAAAGCATATCCAACAAAAAGGTTTGAAGAAATTAAGAGTAGGACTCTTAAGCAAATTCGGTAGACTTAGACTCGTTTTTGACAAATGCGAACTGAACAAGGACTAGAAATGTGTGCAATTATAAAAGACGCTAACTCTAAATTGCAGAAATTTAGAAATTGAATTTTGAATGTACACGAGAAGCTGGCAATGAAGAACAAAAAATTAGCAAAATTTAAAAATTGGCACACGTAAGGGTCCTCAGTTATGCTCTCCAAAATAGTAGGATATGCTTTTACCAATATTTTTACCGTCTATATACACAACGGAACATTTTTCAGAGGGAATAAGGATAGCTCCGCTTATCCATCAACCAGATAGCCACAACTAGATCTTATTTTTTTGCTTTTGTAGTTCAGGAATTACATGATAAAGTTAAAAATGTATTGACCAATATATAATAGACACTGTTTGTTTCTAATGTGAGGTTCCACTGTGTTTCTTCTGTTAATCCGAGGCTATTGAAAACATCTAAGATGGCCTCCATCACTTGCACCTATTAAGTAAACTGCCGATTGTTCATTTGCTGTAACTCTTAAAAATTAGAAATATAATGCAATTCATTTTGATATGTACATGTGCATATGTGCGAATATGTTTCGATTTTACAACTTAAATTTTTTTGTTTTAAGACATCGCCTCCAAAGCGTAGGGAAGAATAAATTCATATTCATGTATAAATATCACATTAATCTTGTGGGTCAATTTCATGATTGATTTCCGTGGACACATACAATAATTGGTAGTGTCAACTTATCATGAACATCTCATCTTACTTACAAGCATATTCATGGTATTCTATGGAGGGTATTCCCTACAAATGAAACGAGATAATTCCAATCTCGTTAACCACTCCTTACAATAATAAAAAAAAAAGCTGAAATCCTCTTCTCCCCCAACGATTTCCATTGTGTCCTTAAATTATTCATAAATCCTCCCCTATTCGTCTGCCAATTTAATATTTCACTACGTCAACGCGCCATCAAATAGATTTTAATGTACTTTCCCACAAGCGACGACAACAGCAGACCATGACCTCAATAGGAATTCAGCTGAAAAATGCCCTCTAATTTGGGTTCGCCTTTAAATATAAGCCCTGGCCTACGGTTGAGAAAATCACTTCCCCAAATGAAATTTGCTTAAAATGAAAATAATGTCGCGCTAATTTCGCAGAATTGTCTCATTTTCTTTCAAAGTGAATCCCATTAGGATGACTGCGTACAGAGTTGAGCTAAGGTTCTTTTTATATTTAAATAATTGGCCACGTCTTCTAAGAAAATCATTTAATCTGGAACATGTGCTGATAACCCTTTAATGCATTCAAGGAATTTTTACTAATGTTAAATTACCTCCTACTAGAGAGCTAATGTATTATAAGTTCCGACTGAGATTAACAGTGCTTAGGGCAATGGATGATTAGGTTCACTTGCAAGTGCTTAATTAAAATTCTAAGTGATTGATAATTGGCCTTGAGGCTTAGGTGTTTTAGTGGTTTGAAATTAAAGGAATGAACGTCCTAGTCCCCTTTTACCTAAAGCATTTCTTGTCGCGGGACTTTTCTCGTTCACAGATTTTGTTTTATCCCCGCCAACGAGTTTAAGTAAAGATGGTATTTAAAGGAATGTTTTTTAGCTTTTTCAAAGACGTGTACACAAAAGCATTTTCTGTTATACTACAATAAATAGTTCTAAATAATCATTAAACTTGAAAAAATTGGTAAAAAAACAAACTTGCTGTATCCATGAAATTAAACAGTGAAAAACATTAATTTAGACTCCCTTCCGCCTCTGCAGTATAATTCTTGTGTCAATTGCCTATTTCCACATTCACAGTACACAACATGTTGAAAACTTTTCTTCTACCAAAAGGCAACCGTTTCCATAATGTCTTTAACATTCTGTTAAAATACAGTAGAAACGTCTGATTCATTCACGTTGAATGCGTGCAGGCTGAATGGCAACCAATTCCTCATTCTACTTTTGAAAAATTGGTAGAAAGCCAAAAAGAGTGAATAGTGTTTTAAAGAGCTCTGAACAAGTTACTGAAAAAAAGCCGTATATTAGGGTAACCCAAAACGTGCAAAAGTGGACGAATGAACAAAGTAGGCTCTTTCGGGATTTTTTGGTTGTTTGTTATTGGAATAAAATATTTTTTGTTTTTATTATTACTATTCTGTAATACAAATAAACAAAATAAGCCAATAGAAATCCTAGTAGGACTATAAGTAAATATTTTATGAAAGACCGGTTTTACTCGCCACTGTAATTCTCTTTTGTCTCGACCTATGGAATCCTAGGAAATTCTCAGCCGGTTGACCAAAGTATCTAAATCACCACAAGCTTTGACCATCCGAGTCCTAGCCTACTCAGAGACATGCGCAAAATAGAAATGCACAAGGATCTAACAATCAAAGCGAGGCAATCACATACAACCCGTCGACACTGTTGTTAAAGCAAATGAGGCGGCTAACAATTTAACAGAATTTTTCAAGAACCGAAAAAAACTGCTTTAATACAATTTCCAAAAAAAAAATGGAAATGGAAATATTAAAGTCCCTGACATATTTTAAGTAAGCCAAAATATTTGTAACAACTAAACCTATCCAATTAGCCAAGAAAACAGTGTTTGCAATTGTTTTTTTCAATTGTAATTAGTAATTAATTGGTATGAAATAATTATTTTTGATTTTTATTATATCACTCTGGAATATTTTTTGTTCCCCACAATAAAAATCAGCTAACGATGTTTTTTTTTTTTTAAAAAATCGTCGAAAACTGTTATTCAAAAAATTAGCAATAGAAATCAAGATATAACTGTTATTTTAGACCAATACAATAAAAAATAATTCTTAAATGTGGACTTTTAAAGTAAACTACTACGGTCCCTGGAATTTTTCGATCTGATAGATCTTCCGCACGTGTTGGAATTGAAAATCAGCGTGCTGAGTATTGTATGTATTGGGAAATATCAACTAACCAAAGCGGCTTGCTGTTAACAAATTAACGAACAACGTAGTTCTACTAAACATTTTAATAGCTCCAGTCAAAGACGAAAGCGTGCCCGACGACTGGAATATCAGTTTCGTGTTTATGCCTAATCCACAAAGAAGGCGATCCTACCCCATAAAACAGCAGCACAATATCGCCTATAAGATTCTGTCCATAGTACAGGGTAATCGCCTAAAGCCTTCTTGCAACATACTAATCGGCAATACCAGTGTGGTTTCCGGCCCGCAAATCGACTGTAGATCATATACATATTTTCACATTCGCCAAATCCTGGAAAAGTGTCACACGCATATAACAACATTCATCGCCACGATGGACGAATTCGGGATTTCTAAATAAATACGCGATGCACCGTGCAGTACTATTCTAGAATTTCGGTAGCGTTTGAAATTTGCAACAGTTTTCGTCAAGCAAATACGCCTTTGTATGACTTGCTTAATGTGGAACTGGAGAAGAGACTGCGACGGCCAGAAGTTAACAGGGAAGGTACTTTTTTCAAATCGGTTCAGGTGTTACATTACGCAAATGACCTACCGTACTGTTGTAGAGGTATTCACGGCGATTGAAGAACAGGCGAAACCGGATGAATGAGAAGAAATATGTGCAGACGAGAGAAAATCTCTCCGCCTTTCACTAACTAGGTGAAAACGTCAGAATTGACAGCTACAATTTTTAGGCTAAAATTAATATTTTCTTTCTTTTCCATTTAAACAGACTGATTCAACACAATATATGTCCGGTTACAGATAGTAAAAATAATAATAAAAATATATATTTAAGGGTAACTTGGAGACTTTCGTTGCTGACGGACTGTTAATTTGTTTACAATTGGAAAAACTATCATAGCTATCATATGTATAAGCACACTGGTAACTATGTACATATGTACATATCTAAATAAAAACATTTTTTCACATGTAAAACAACAAAATGCATTCACTTTTAAAAATGTTAAAATTTCAAGATGCTCCTCATACTTGTTAGTGCACATAATTTTAATTTATTATCTTGTTTAGCACGAAAAATAACTTGTTTATAAAGGTGGGCGCCGTGGCGTAGTGGGTAGGTGCGTCGACTCCTACGCTCGAGATCTAAATTTCGAATCTCTTAAAAATACCTAAAATTTTTTCAAAGAGTATAACTGTTTAGAAATAGCTTCTCAATCTCATTATTATCGCATTAAACTGTAGGACCCCTCCACTCGTGAGATAAAAATGAAAGGTACATCACGAGTGTTTGCTGAGAAGCTAGGCCCAAGTCCACATCGGACTGTATTTTTATTATCATTAACTTGTTTAAATTCAATGGATTCAGATCCATCCATATATATATTTACTCACAACAAACGCCAACTCAATCATTTTCAATGTCGGCAGTATGAATACCCCCCAACGTTTTAAGATCCAGAAAGGATCAGCAAGGAAATTTAAGATAATACTTATGAATTTCCATAGAATTTATTTCGAAAATTAGGAAAATTTTCCGTCAAGAGAAAGAAACCTTGAAGGCTAGGCGCCTATGTCCTGATATAATTTTCCATGTTTAATGGCAATGTATCCAAATCATTTGAAATAAAGATATGAGCAGACATAATTCACAGTAAATGGTTACATTTCCTCATACATATCCTGCTGATGTGGGTATGTGTGTGCTCACAAATTGTTCAATGCCATATACACAGTCTTTTAATCTTAATGGATTTCGAGAGAATTGTAGACTTTTCGACTTATAACCTTGTTGTATGCCCGCCCTAAACTGTTCTTTGATTCTGGAATATGTCTAGGAATAATACATGCGTTTAGTCAAAAACACAATCATATCACACAAATATTGCATGGAATGAGGAACACAAATTCAGATGGCCATTGGTAGATGAATTTATAGATTTTCCTGTAAAAGTTTCTGTAATAGTTCAAATTTTTGAATTTTGTCTTATCAGGATTTGGATTTGCTTGTAGTCGTGCTTCCATGAAATAATATATTTTGACAATATTTGCCAAAAATTAATATTAGGTAAATAGTTTCCTGTTCCTTCTGCTGTATATATCTGGTTCCGTTTGGCAAACTCATGGAGCACTTACCCTATATTACATTGGCCGTAAATGACAATTCAAGATCGATATTTGCTCTATTGACCGTCTTTGCACATTTTGTTTGCAATATGCAGTGGCACCAAGACAAATAAGAGGAGTGCGCGTTGAAGGAATATTGCATCCGTTCGGGAGAGTACTGAAGAAGGTCCAAATTTATCGATTTGGCGTCGTGCTAACAGCTTGGTCTTTGTTCACTTTATGGGCAAATTTGTTCAATGGTCTTGGTTTGAAGCCTTTCAAGATCTAGCTCTTGCAGGAATTGAAGACGAAGGAATATGGCTACCGTCCAAATTTCGGTGAATGGGCCAAAATTCAACTGACGTTTGAATTACTGCGTTGAGGCTTATTTTTTTCTCAATAAATACAATATGTGAAAAAACAACAAAGGATAAAGTTGAAAAAAAAAAGAGATGAGCATGAGCTTATCAAAACGCATATGCCTCCCGAAAAATTCACAGCTTAGGTCGGTGGGCAGGTGAAGTCATTGGACCGTGCTTTATTTTTCAAAAAATGTCACGGTCATCGACATTCACTACAGAGCCATGATAAAAAACTGTTTCTTTCCCCGACTGAACGACATCAATCAACAGAGGATACAATGCAACAAGAAAGAATCAAAGATACGGAGGCGCGTACAACTTGAAAGGAACTTCAACCAACATAGACAGTGGCGCTGGAAGTAACTGATAGAGGAAGTTAAAACCTACGGACAGTAGTGTCATCCAAAGAAGAAACAAAATTTCAAGATAGACCACCAATAATCTAGGTCCATTGTGTCCTGGCTATACTAAAACCGACATACATATACTAGACTAAAACCGTCTAGATTTTTGTATAAATTTAGGAGGTGTTTCAGCAAATAGTAGCAATTATATTCTTTCTTTTAAAGCTCTCAAAGTATATGGCAAAATGATTCTATTTTCTCTTCATTCCTGAAATTTCTGCTATAGTCGCTATGGGGATTTCAGACGCATAGACGTGACTGGATATTGTAATATATCCGGTAAGGACTCCCACAACCAAACTTATTTCCTCGCGACTTAGGAATACAGGGCAGAATTTCGATTTGAAAAAATGTAAAAAAAAAAAATGAGGATGATGGTGGATATTGAGCTTTTATGTGTCGATAAAATAAATAAGTATCCGTAATATACGCCCGAAAGTCTAAGCCATTTCCTTTGTTCTTAAAAAGACATAGTTTCACCATATATTTATTTAGCGTAAAAAGAAATAAATATTGATACAAGCCAATTAACAACTTCTTCTTCTTTGTGTGGTGCTACAGTCCGAGGTGGACCTGGGAACCAACAAACCTTTCTAGATAGCACGGTCTTTCGCTAGCTGCCTCCAATTCCGGACACCAAGTTGGTTGAGGTCCTTCTCCACTTATATGAGCCATCTATAACGCGGACATTCTATGTTGCTTTGTCACAATATCTCGGATTCGAATACTCTTCGGGCCGGAGCTGTGATGTCTACACGCTCTACATCGCCTAGCCATCTTAAGCGTGTTATTCGTAGACGCTTTAATAGGCTCATGCCGCCGTACAACCCGTATAGTTCGTTGTTGAAACCTCTTCTCCAGATGCCATCAACGCAAACATAACCAAAAATCGCACGCAAATCTTTTGTCTCAAACAGACCAAGAGACTCTTCATCCGCTTGGGGTATTGTCCATGCCTCTGCGTCGTAAAGCAGGACTGGGATAATCAAGGTCTTATACAGAGTCAACTTGGTTTTTCGAGAGATGGCTCTATTACTCAATTGCTCATTAAGCCCAAAGAAATAACGGTTGGCATGAATAATTATACGTTTGATTTCGGTACTGATATTCTTGTCCCTATTTGCTGCTGAACCGAGGTAGACGAAATCCTTGACTATCTCGAAGTTTTTGCTGCCAAGTGTGACGCTCTTTCCGAAGCGTCGTGTATGCTGTCATCGAGAAAGGACACACAACAATTAACAACTTAGTATATGGCAATAACACGGCGTTGTGGGTTTGTGCGCCGACCCCAATGCACTTGACTTTCAAATCTAGGTTTAAACACCAGAAAAAGCAACAATTTAAAAAAAAAAAAGTTCGCGGCTCCACCTCTTTCGAGTCACTGACAATACCCATTCAACCCCAAGGTTGCCTTAGAGCAATTTCTGTTGCCTTACGGCTAACGGTAGGCATTCCTTTTGTTTTGTTTGTTGATTCTTAATGATAAGAGTAGTTTTATGTGTCTACTCGAGATATGAGTAAAAAGAAACACATTTGAAGATCATTTAACGAAATTATTTCCAATACACTGAACGCGCGTAGTAGAAAATATTTTTATGAAATTCAGAAGAGTTACTAAAGTGAGTGATTTACTCATACATTAATTTGAAAATATTTAAATATATAAATTAAATTGTTTTTTTATCCTACCATACATAACTTTTCAAAATAAATAAAAATAATTGTAAGCTGTTTTCAAAGAAAGATTTCTTTTTTACACACTTTTATTGCCCAACGTTGCTCACAAGCAACGTCTAGTAGCGCCCAAACCGATAGGCGTGCCGACTTCAAATTTTGGCCTAATACTTCTTGAATGAATACAAATAGATCAGAACTAAAAAAAAAAATTCTAACTACAGGAAAAAAGTTGGGGTCGAATGGGTTAAAGAGTATAGCTGTGTAGAAAAAGCTTCTCAATCACCGTTCGGAATCGATATTAAACTGTAGGTCCCCTCTACTCAAGAGAGAACAATAGCACGAACAACACGACTGATTGCTCAGAAGATAGGCCCAAGTTCACATCGGACTGTAGCTCCACCATTATTATTACATAATTATTATTAATAACAGACCAAGGATTCTTATTCTTATTCTCTCTTATTCTCAGTATTTCTTCCAATTAAGCTCGGCACAGTCATCATACTAATGATAAATCACAGTTTTCCCAGAAATTGCAAAGCCATGCAAATTCAAAGGCAGTCTAGAAATTTAACAAAAACATAGTACTCCGTATAGTTCTCACTGAACCCGCAGCAGCAAAATATGGTTTTGTTCCAAGAATGCCAGTGGTACTAACAGATTTCCTCCTCCGTTTTAAATAGTTGGAATTTCATTTTAATTTAGGGTTACTCATTTCAATTCATTGGTGGGGATATTAGGAGTAACGTTGTTTCTCACGGTCAACCTTATCTTGTTTTATCAAGTGAAAATCAGTGCTTGATGTTTAGTGAAACAACCCAATCACCATTAAATAATACATAATTAAGAAGCTAGCTATATAATACAGATATTATAAGATCAATGAAAAACAAAGATGGTATTATAAGATAACATTAATGAAAAATAGTTCATTCACGAGGAAATCGATATTAAGCCGCCATTAATCTCAAAAATATTTAAATTTTATCGATAACCTATTGAGGATTCTTCTAAAGTTGAGAAATGCCAAAGCAAATTTAACATAATGTTACGTCATTTTCTGAATGTGCATATTTCAATGGGCGAACTACAGAAATGCCGTACTCTGCATAACGTTGAACTGTCAAAAGCTTTTGGAATCAAAGGAATAGTCCGTCAATTGACGTTCTCCCGGAGACAAGTTGACAAAGTCAAAGGACAATAATGACTTACCTTAAAATCTTGTATACCCCGGTAATATCTGCTTGCTTGCAAGCACTTTCAATCTACTTTAAGTACAATAGAAGAGCGTGTCTTTAATGTGTGATGATGAAACTTCTGCTGGTCAAGGGGGTTAAGAAAGTTTTAAGATTTTATTTTCTCTGTGACATCACCTCATCTAAAGGCAACACCGTTAACCGCCAACGCCAACAGCAAGCTGAGACGGTTTTACGTGAATGTTGAGTCGGACCTGCTGTATGGATGCGGTGCTTAAAAAAAACAAATTATATCTACAATCACTCGTTTGCTGCAGTTCTATCTAACCAGATGTCTGCGCATATTTCGGGAACATTTTGCCTAAATTTCAAACGCAACGTTTCATATTAGAACGGGTCAATAGCCAATTTGCGAAAAAGAAAATTGAAGTACAAGTAAATTGTTCACGGAAATTGCAAAGCAGTCAATGTCCCCGCCCAATCTCTTAAGCTGCCTTAAAATATATTGTCTGACTTTGAATAATTAATTAGGAATCGTGGATGTTTGGAAGGTGTTTGGGGATGAGAGGCGCTGTAGCAAGTCATGCAAAAAAGCAGCCACGCCGTGTGCCATCCAAGGAGTTTCATATTATAAGAGTATCGTTCAATGCGTCGTGTGGAGTGTATCGATAAAAAATTGAACAAAGCAATTATCACTCAAACCAGCAGACAAATTTATTTATTTTCAAAGGTTTCCTATCTATTCACTCCTAAATGCCGAGGAAACCGACTGCCCAATTAAATTCTTCTTTGACTGAATATCAATCCTCAAAAACACGCAACAAGTAGTAGTCTACACTCGTATGTTATATTGTTGACAATATCGTTTCACACCATTGATAGCATCTCAACCGCCAAATATAGTTTCCAACAGCATTCGTGCATGTTTCTTGGTTCAGTAAGCAGCTTTGTGAAAACATCCACCGCTTCAATTAGAATCTGCACGATTGTCATCTTTCCACCCATTAACAACTGTCACACAAAATGATATACATACTTGGTACGGAGGTGACCAAATACATTCTCGACATTTTAAGCGCATTATCGTTCATTGATAATCCAACGGAAAAAAAATTATTGACATTGCTGGTCGGGTTTGGATGATAATTTCGTTCGTCCTATAAAAGCAATTCCAGCAACAATCGCAACCAAACACTCCTAACGATGGCGTCCAATCAGTGCATCAGCAGCATCACACACACTCAACAAGTCAAGTAGTAATCTGACTTTGCTTGAAAACACTTTCCAGTGAGTTGTGTAGTTCGTCCTTAGAGTTGTAGTCACCGAATCTAGGACCTCGTCTCTTCCATAATTCGCAGAATAACGTCCTGTGCTCTTGATTCATCACCGCTTTCATGAACATCGCCACTGATTCACAATCGCTTCAGTTTAATGACTCATTTCAAGAATTAAATCCGATTTTATGCGTCACAAAGAACAATATCGCGTCAGTAAAAACTGCCTTACTTGAAGTTTAGGAAGTTCACATAAGCAATTACTGTTTGGTCTGCTTTATTGACTGGTGGAATAAAAGATAAATTCTTGCACACAAATGATGCCGACTAGTAAAATGCAGTTGAAGGATATTGCAATGGATATACGATTGCTAACTTTTTTATGATACGAATGCTGAAGTGCCGTGAATTCAGCAAGATGATAATAATATAATAAATAATAATAATGGCGGGGCTACAGTCCGAGGTGGATCTGGGCGTAGCTTCTGAGCAACTACTCGTATTGTGCGTAATATCGTTCTCTCACGAGTAGTTTTATGCCGACTCCGAACGGCGAGATTGAGAAGCATTTTCTAGACAGTTATACTCTTTGAGATGATTTTTCGGGAGTCGAACCGACAACATCAAGTAGGAGTCGACGCACCCACCCACTACGCCACGGCGCCCATAAAAACATGATGGCGAAACATTTAACTAATTAGTGACAACTTTCGATAAGAGCATAATTTCACATAATGAGCTTTGGGGTTCATATTGTAGTACAGCTTAACATCTGCGTCTTTGCTTAAAACCTTCTTTTGACATTGAAGGCATTGGTGAGTTCGCAAAACTAGATGGCGCTTGTCGCTATGCACAGTGTCATATGCGGCCTTTAAATCGATCAATAGGTGTTTATCTGAAATTTTGGGCCATTTGCCAGGATCTACCGTAGCAGATTTGGTATAATGTGGACTTCCCTATCCTGAAACCACACTTATAAGGAGCTACCAGATTGTTGAAGATTTCAGATGTTCACACAATGCGGCAACCATACATTGCGTATGGTAGTACTAAACTTATCTTAATAGCTTCGTTAAGTTTAGGGAATTTATTTAATTTGAATTGAGAATAATTCAAAATATATAATAATAACTAGGAAAATCACATCATATTCGTGCTTTACCCTTTAAATGGCACTTGGTGCAAGGCCTGGATTAATGAAGACTATGCCCAGTCTTTGGCTCAAACTAATTGTTTAAAATCTCTAATAAAGATTGGGCAATTTTTACACCAGTTGTATGTATTGTATGTTTGTTTATTTATGCTGCCTCTGTAGGCAGAGTATAATTGCGGTTGGTCCATTATGCAGCCACGTGTATCTTTACGGAATTCATTCAATCACTTACTCAATGAAAACTAATCAAAGCTTACTATGAAACGAAGAAAACTTTTAATAGCTACTACGCTGAAGTCACAGAAACTTAGAACTTGGCTCTCGTATTTAGGCGTCTGAAAGATGCCGGATCCGGACAGGTACATAGCAGGTGGAGAACGTTCTCCACCCCTCTTAGTTCAGACATCTTTTACAGAAGTCATTCGAAAAGGCTTAAAGTATTCTGGCCTGGATAGCTATGATCACCTAAGATACGTTTGTAATCTTTTGGGAGGGATCAATATTTAGGTACGTTTATGATTTACCCATATCATTCTAAAGGTATGACATATAGCGCCCGTCACCCTCCTAATATTTTCCTCCTGAGTTGCCACTTCTCAAAGCAACTGTTTGCCAGGTTGACTCTAAGTCTGTTATATTTGCAGTTATCTGGAATATCTCTACGGCCTGACCCCCAGCTGTCTACTTAATTCAGTTAGTTCAATTTGAGAACATCAAGCGGATTTTACATAAACTCAAAGTTTTTTTATTTACTCACAATCTCTTTAGTCTTATATTCTATACACATTTTCTTATTTGCAGCATTGATTTCGTTTAAAGATACAATCACAAAATGTTTTGTTTGATAATATCTTCAAAGATCCTTATATTCACCCGCCTTATATAAATATGCTTTATATCTACGTGTATATAATAAACAATTTTTTGATGTTTGTTTTATCTTTAGCAGAGAAAATATACTGTTTGCTCTGAATCTACTTTGCCTTCGTGGCTTACATCGATAAAAGCCCTACGGCGGGACTTCTTGCATACATTTTATCCAAGTAAATAATTCTTACATTTTATAATTACTTCAACTTTGTTCAGTTTGTCTTCTGTGTAAATATATAATTCTGCGGAAGTTTGTTTTAATAGTTTACTCTAGTAGTAAGAATTTTCAATGAAGGGTATGAAATGTTGATTACGTACCAAAGAATGTCTTACTTCAAAAGGAAGATGAATAGTAATTCATTCAAAATGTAAGTTAAGTAGGATGACGGTTATCCTGTTTATTTAACTTACTAGCTCGTACACAGATCTAAATCTACTGAAATTAACATTTAATTCGTAAATGCATTTGGGATTTGAAAAAGAAAATCGGTCAAGTGTGAGTTGCTACGACAATTTTAAAAGAAACGATTATAAAAATCGAACAATGAATTCACTACAAACATTAATCCAAAACAAGTATTCTGCTTTCACATATAACATTTCTGATGCGGATGTGTTATTTTTTAGAAGTTCAATTTATGAAATTTAATTTTCAAATACAGTAAAGACATGCAAAAGTGAAGTATACGGGAAGTTAAGTAGTTATCTGTCGTCACGTCACGTCTGTAAAAAGTTTAGTTTTGTCTCAACTTTTTTAAGCCGTGTCGTGTTGCATGTATCTGTAGCAAAATTTCAATGAAACACAAAAGCATTCCTGATTTCCTAATATGAAGACTCGTCAAATCTTACGATCTTATACTGGAAATCTATAAAAACCGACCAAAAGAAGTGGAAAAAAAGAAAAATTGGGATCTTGCCAATTTTTGCATAGGACTAGTTCGTAGTTATTTTTCGCTGAGCTATTATCATTTCCTTACGTTTTCAAGTCATTGCGAATGCTAAATTACCCACATTCGTGATTCGCTCAGAAAAACTAACAAAAGTGTATATTAGTAACGAAATTCTTCAAAATTCCAGGACATCTGGTGGCGCCATACAAAAATCTTAATACTAGCATTAAAACTTATCAACTCTGTGAATAATTTTCTCCGTGAGCTGAGAGCTGTTCACAAAATTCGTTATTTTTCTGGACATTTCAAAAAAACAATTGGTTAAGTGCCTGCCCTAAGTTAGAGGAGTCCCAGGTTCGAATTCCAGTGAAAGCAAAGTTAATACGCTTTTATGTGGTTTTTCAAATCTGGCCCTGTCACCGTTTGCCGTTGGAATGAAATTAACGGCACTATCACTGGAGCGGTTGATCAGTGGTAGCAGTCGGACTGTGAGTATCACAATGGACCAATATAATTTAAGTGTGCTGGTGAATTCTCTATCACCTCCCTAACCTAACCTAGGTTTAAAGAGCAAAGCATTTGATTAGAGCATACGTAGCTGTGTGAATAGCTTCCGTATAGATAAGAAATTGTCAAATTGTATATGGAAATAAAATAAAACTTAAACTAAAACTAAAGCTTTAAACTTTCTTTAAGCGAACAATTTATTTATATTCTTAAATGTATGTCTTAACTTTAAAAGGTTCAGACGTTACAAAGAATTAAAAGTGACGGCAGGCAGTCGAGATGAAGTTGAACCTTAAGAGATCATTTGAATAATTTTTGGTACGAAACGAAACGAATATGATCAAAATCGAATGCAATACATTTGGTCATCTAAGGCACGCCCTCACTTGGTAAAATAACTTAAGAGTACAACAGGCGTAGACCAAAAATGTTTCACATTACTAAGCTATTTACGTATTTACTTCTAAATCTTTTTTACGCCTTGTGTCTGATAGAAGATTCCCATGCCGCTTCGATTGTAGACCACAATTTCCATAAATTATTTTCCTATCCTTCGGATATAGTTTTTTGGTTTTTATTTGTCCTGATTGCAATAACTCACTTTACGGGTTACATAGTTTCTTAAACATCCTTTGTTATTACTATGGAAAAGGCCATGCAGTTTGTCACTCTTAGCAAATGCAAACTGAATCAATTCGGGTTCTGTATTGGTGAGCATAAGATAGTCCTAAGGAAAGTGTATTAAAAATTTAAATTCAATTTCCTGTCTAAGGGTTGTCGTCTGCATTTAATTGAATTTCCAGCATCGACTCTCAGGTATAGCATAGATGTATGTATAAAGTATGTAAAGGGTAGAGGTGAGTTGGCGCATGAAATCATAGGCCAAATTTTTACTCTACGATGCCTAATTTTTATGTCTTCATCTTTGTTACCCTCACACAAGAAGCCCTTTTGATCTTGTTTTATCTAGCATTTTATTTAAAATATTTAATGCGATGTTCCGGGTCAATTGAAAGCAAAAGTAGAAGGTCACTACCAACATTACTCGTGCCATTTTCTCTCTAGCAAACCCATCAAAGTCCTGCATGCGAACGCAAGCGAATTGAAAGGATGAGTATGCTGAAATTTTAAAAAGAAATCAATACGTGTTTATGTAAAACCAACTTGTTCGCATGCTTGCTATGTAACCGTGTCAGGAGTTCACAGGACATTATAAATTGTTATAAATAACTGCAGAATAACATGGAATTGAATTACTTTGGTATAGTAAGCACATAGAATACACAACCTAGATGACCTATTGGGCAATTTATTATGAGGGAATATTGGAAAAAAATGTATTTATCGGCAGTCTGTGCTAAAATTGAATCATAATAGCACAATTAATTAAAATTGCATGGAATATTTATTTTAATGTGGTTGTCTGCGCTTTACGCACAACCTTCGAGGTTAGATGATGTAATATGTTGTGTTACAGATACATTAGCAGAAATAAGAAATCAATAAATTCCATTTATATTGGATGCATTAAAGTGAATAATTGAGTAGATGAAGGCTAACTAAGCGATATGTTGAACCATAGCTCAATTATCCTTGACATTTGTCTACTTTGCTATGGTTGCATCTGATTAACTTAGAGCAAGTGAGTAACGCAGCAAGAACTGTCAACGATCTACGCTCAGGTAAATAAATTATGAAGTGCAATCTGCGTACCAACCCACTAATCAATATCTCTTGGCAATAGGATTTTTCCATGGGTTAAGACGAAGTCTGTGCATGTCTTTCAATCGTTACCTAGCATAAACGATTCGCAAACCTAAATACTTGGTATCAGATATATGAATGTCAATAAATTCTGTATTAACGAAGTACACTTTAACTTCCTCCCGACGGGATCACTAGTGGACGTTGCTTCACAGTTATGCGACTTTATTGGATGAACATTCTGTTTGAAGTTTGTCTGTCCTTATGACTTTAGAGATGGCGCCTGGGATTGTTCTCAACTTTGTCCAGTCACAAAGAAGAATGAGTCCCTTTGTCTATGAGAAAGTCTCCAATGACTACGGCTGCAAATATGTTCACTGTGTCTGATGCTTCGTTGTACACAACTTTACATAAGACGATAGTACTGTAATACCCTTCTTCTGTTTCACTTTATTGCGCTTCGTATTTAAATTGGGAACTGAAACTTCTATCATCTCCACTTTATGTAGTTAGTAAAGTGACTTGCGATGAAAATGAAGTATTGATTAAAAGCATAGGTGCACATTTCATGGGTTATGAGTTATTGCATTATTCGCCTTTATGTCCTTTACTATTCTTCGCAAAAAAATATACCTATACTCGTATGTGTATATATAGTGGCGCTACAGTCAAAGGGCGACTTGGGTCTAGCTTCTTCAGCAAATAAACGTGTTGTGCATGCTATTGTTGTAACCCGAGTGGACAGTTGGATGCCAACTGCGAACCGTGAATTTGGGAAACTTTTTTTCTTGACTACAGAGTCAAGAGACGTAGGGCCTTGAAATATGAAAAATGATAGCATCGCCTTTAATGTAGCCCTATGTAGAAATTACGATCCATTTCGTTCATTTTTTAGACAATATACTAGGAGGTGATAACACCTTATCCAGCAGTATTATATGTAAATTTCTGTGGGAGCCTTCCTTCGCTGTTTGACCCGGGCACGGTGCTTCCAATCATTAAGACCAAGTTGTCTTGAATCCGCCATGACTCTTGGTCTTTATACCTAAGGTTCAGTTTGCCTCTCCTTATCAAACCAGGACGCTTGGTTTCGAAGACTCTATTGGTTGCAGCACTGGTGCCCATTTGCTTCATGTGGCCGAGTCAGGTTGCCTTCCATACTATGTTCAGATTCTTGCACCGCTTTGGGAGTTCGCGGTTGTGTCTTCTTCTTCGCATTCCTCACAGTCAGGGCCAAATACCAGACGTAGAATTTTTTTTTTTCGAAGGCACCAGGAATCACCTCCGCAATCCAGATCTCAGTCCAGATTTCAGCTCTATATAGCAGGCAGGGCTACGGTTTTGTAGAGCATGATTTTGGTCATTCGATTCAGGAGCTTTGATCCAAGTTATTTCGGCAAACCGAAGTAGCAGCATCTACCAAAAGCGATCCTACGTGGGATCTCCACCAAGATGTCGTTTGTGGAGTTCACGTTTGCTCCGAGGGAGACAAACTCCTTAACTACCTCAAAATTGTAGCTGCCGATTATAAAGTTTTGTCCTAGATGATGGCCGACAGATAGATTTTTACTCGACATCAATTTGACATATCCCAAAAAAAATAGACTAAACACGCCGAATTTCTGTACTTATCCGGACAATTCATAGGTCTAAAACGAGAGATTAATCGCACACTAAACTCATGCCTCATTTCGTAAATCGATTCGCGAGCTGTGTGGCATAAAGATTAGTCTGGCAAGAACGTTTATACTATTTTTTGTAGGACACGTCAAATCAATAGCCTATGTCGAAAAGCCGTTATAAGTATATATCAGCTTATATGGAAAAGTGACTCAAAATTGAAATCTGCGGCAATTAAAACACTGTCGTGGTCAATACTTACAAAGAATAATCTTTGATTTGTCAACTCAAATACATTTTCGAAATGTTCCTGATTTTTTTTTAAATTAAAAAACAAACGCTTAAAAAGTCAGCTTTTAGAAAAAAATAAGTTTTCAAATTACGATTAAGTGTCTTTGGGTTTACCCAATGCAAACCAGCTTCAATTCATAAGTCTTCTTGTATATTCGCCAAATTTTATATATCTTTATAAAAATCTTTACAATAAAAATAACACTCCCTACACTACGTTTCAAAGAGAATGAAAGAAAGAAAAAAAGAGGTTTCTCCTTACTGATTTACTCTAATCTGAGCTAAACACATAAAAATTGCTTTCACTGGAAAAAGTGGCTTACCTTTTTCCATTAAGTAAATTTCCTTTTCTTTCGGTCTATGTATTGTAGCTTTTCATGCCCCAGACTTCTAAACCCCTCAAAGTTAAGAAGTGAAATTTAAGCTGTGTTTATCTAACCTAACCCAATACCAAGAATTATACTCAGAAATAGTTATTTATTAATAAAACTACGGCTTTCATTTTTGTCTGTTTTTGTGAATGAAAAATGTCCGTCCTTCTATCTTTACGAAGATAAAGCTAATTCAAAAAAAACATTGTAAGTGCTTATACTAAAAAAAAAACGTACTTAATTTTTTTTTGTGATCAGTGATTTTCCAGATTTCAAGCTAATGGTGTATTATTGCCCTAACATGTAATAGGCTTATACGAGTAAGTAATAGCCAAAAATAATGAACCAAACAAAAAAATTTATGGGGGATTTAGTACCGATTAACGGGAAAAGTAAAGCAAAAATATTATATTTCGAAGTTCATATGAAAATGAAATACAAATTCAAATAAATTTGCTTTACATATTTTTTCACGCACTCCATCGATTAGAATACCATTGATAAGGTCGAGCAAAATAAAGCAGAGGTTCGATTTATAACTTTTTGTCCCGTAGTCCCATTTTCGAAATATGAGGCTTCATCCCCTTCAGTTTTTTGATGGGATCTTTCATCAAAATTTATATTATTTATATTATATATTTCACGGGTCCACCTCTTTCGAGTCACTGACAATGCTCAAAGAGTATAACTGTCTAGAAAAAGCTTCTCAATCTCGCCGTTCGGAGTCGGCATTAAACTGTAGGTCCCCTCCACTCGTGAGAGAACAATAGCATGCACAACACGAGTGGTTGCTGAGAAGCTAGGCCCAGGTCCACCTCGGACTGTAGCGCCGCTATTATTATTATATTATCCTGACTTTAAAAGATTTGAAACTATAGACTAGTAACGGTGAACATCGGCATTTGAAAAATTGACAAAAATTTAAGTATCTTAGGCAATATATGGATCTCAGTGAAAGAACTAAAAAATTATATTAATTTTCAGTGTGGTGGACACCGTGGCGTAGTGGGTAGGTGCTTCGACTCCTACGCTCGAGGTCTAAGGTTCGAATCTTGAAAAAACACCTAACTTTTTTTTACGGCTTCACTTCTTTCGAGTCACTGATAATGCCCAAAGAATATAAGTCCCGCCATTATAATTATTATTTAATTTTTAGGCAAAGGCCATTCGATTTTTTTAGGTTTTTTTTATTTGTTTCAATGTCAAAGCGTCAAGCAAAGTTAAAATTTTTATTATTTTTATTCATTTCGCATTTCTAAGTCGGTTATCGAGATTCTTAGTTCAGTCGTAATAATCGTCTAACCAGATAAGTTGTGTGCACTATTGCACCAATACGAGTATATACCGCCAGTGTCGAAAGTTAGTGGACAGCCAATCATCTACTGAAAGTTAATCCACTAAATTAAAACCACCGGAATGAGCTACGACAGACTTGGATGCATCAAATAAAAGATTCAAAGTTATACTTTAAAATGTATTTTATCTAACACAAACGTGAACACAAAACAATTAATCAAATTTAACAGTAGTACTAGAAGCAAAAAGCAAAAATGGTTGTGTAAATAACCGTAAGACATAACGGCCCGGTTTCATTTAGCATTTGTAGAAACATTTTGACCGGCAGATACGAAAACTGGAATCCGTGGTACAAAGTACGCTGTTTTTTAATAACATAATTCTTTTTAGAGGCAAGCATTCGCTTACTTTTGGTGTTTGTTCACAGAAATTAGAAAGTATCAGCCTACAAAATAAATAGAATTAACTCAATCCTAATAATCATTTAAAAACTTCTCCGATTGCGCTCTGCAAAAGTTTAATAAAAAATCCCGAATTCCATCGAAGAATCATCCTTAACGAGGGAGATCATTTTTGTCTTTATGACTTTGTTACTATTAAGAATATGCAATTTCAGGATTCATGCCAAAGGTATGATTCGGCCGCCATGTTACCGTCAATGGAGTTTATGACCATATTTGGCCAGTATTAAATCGAATGGAAATCTATAATACGTGGTTCTAAAAAGTTAAAGCTAAAGCCGCTGTATTCATTTTTATGGGGTTACGAACAGTATCAAAATATGAAATTACCAATGTTCCGATTGATATGAAGTGTAGTGAAAAATTCACTGCATGCGTACACTTATATTCAGAGGCAAGTTCTTAATGGGAACTAGTAGTCGAGGTACGTATTCGAAAAAATTGCTAAGCTCATTCTTTGGTTAATACATATCGTAAGGGCGATGTTGTTTTGTATTTCGTATCGGTAGGCCATGTTACCACAAGTAATCAAATAAGTTCAGATCCAGTGATTGGAATTTAGTATCACGTGGATACGCACAAAACCTTCATGCAGCATTCTTTATCCACTATGGATTCTCACCCCAAAGCCAGTCATACCTTCCCAAAACATATGTAAAACCCCAAAGTTACAGAATGCCCAAAACATTACACGAGTATATATAATCCGGCTTTGAGAATAAACATTAAATTAAACTTCCAATAAAATGTTCACCATAAATGAGCCATTGTTCTTGACTCTTCAACTTAATAAATTTCCAAATAGGAAATATTATCAAAATCTTTGTAAGTATACATGGGACAGGAAAATAAATTTACACTTGTCAGAGTTTTAAATCACATTTTTAAAATTATTGCAACGACTGTGTCCTTTGAGTAATTATTTCATGTCACAACGTTAACATTGTCCTCATTGAAGAATGACAAATATGTTAATATATTATGTCAACATTAAAATTATCCATACGTGAATGCAAAAAAGAATAAATTATTGTAAATATAAAGCCTCAGCAAACGAACGACATAATTGGTGCGAGTTGTGATATCAACTAAGAACTAGTGATGGACTACATTATCCCTTTTCCTCACATTTACATAGTATACACGCCTGGAGATATTTGATATTCAGTAGGTCCTGTCAAGGAGGAAGTGACTCAATTTTGGTCCACTTTATATCATTGCTGTCATCCCAAGAAACTTTGAACATCATTCACTTGTAGTTGTAGATTGTCTGTCCTTAGCACTGAATTGAGGGTTATCAATTCTTCGTGATTAATTATTTTGAAACAATAAGCAGGATGTCGGGAAATGAATTGAAAGGGGTTTTAATATGACAGAATAGCGTTAAAAATAAATAAATTTTTCAACATTAAAGTTTTTCGAATCAAGATAATCTCTCCCGTGAGCAAATTGTGGTTTTTTGTCACAGTCAATTATTGGGTCCACTTGTTCAAATTATCCTCATTCTTTTCTCGTAGTTAACTTAGGAATAAATCATTTGCCTGTTGGAATCTTTTTAGAAATAGGACTTAACACTTTGTTTGTGTTGAGTGGCAGCCGTAGTGAAGACGGCACATTAGTGCTTTGGCTTCTGCGCTTAAGGATCCTGATTCAATTCCTTATATGCATGTAAATCAACTTTTATTTTCGCGGCACCATATCTCTCGAGTCAATGACAATGCTTAAGCAGGCGGCATAAAAGTTTAGGTTTCCTCTACTCGGGAGAGAACAATAGAGCACACAATATTAGCGGTTGCTACGAAAGACTTCAGTGCCACCCAAAGAAGAAGAGTTGTGTTTAGGCTGCTATAAGCTGACAACAATGGAGGGCCATAAACACATTTTCAAAAGAAAACATACAGATTTTGCATTTAAAATCAAAGCTTTGTAAATATTCGAAATATTTTTGGAAACCGATTCAATGTTGAACCAATTACTTCCTGGTTTTTATACATTCCTTCTTTTGAGTTGGGAATTTATTAGAAAATCGACGGCATCCAGTTTGACATGCTCTTCTGAACCAGCTGTCCCACTTTTAATGGATAGAATATTAACAGCATTGCAAGAAAAAATGAATTACAGCTCTCATGTTCAATCATAAAAATATGTATCCATATTTTACTATAAATATAATAGTTCTTTTATTACAGAGTGTTCAGGTAGAAACGCCTTAGAGACATCTTTAACGACCTGAATGAGCTGGAAAACGTCGGCATTTGTCAATTTAAACGCGTTGCGGCAAGCACCATATGCTTTAATGGATAGGAGGTACCAGAACGGGCCTATGTTGACTGCTATCCTGCAGTTGGCCACCTGTACATAAACTGACCTACAGAGTATGCAATGATAGTGATAAGCCAAAGATATTTTCAAAGTCAAATAAATGTTATTTTCAAAAAACAGCCTTTCGAAAATTACAACTACACTGCAATTTGTTGTTTTTCAACGAATGTAATGAGCTTGCTGCAAATTCTAACGAATGAAAAAAAAATTAAAATGAATACGATGAAGCATTGCCCCAACTTTCTCAACGTAACAGATTTAAGAAAACCTCCTAACCTTATACATAGAGATCAAACAATAAATTAACGTAATATTTGCTACCTACTGAATTTCTTAGACTTTATTACACGCCATGTAGGTAAAACCCCCAGTCCATTTGCAACATTTTGCAATCGCAATGACGTAGAAGACATTTATCACTTTGTTGTTCATAATAATTCTGCCCTCCCGTTTAATTTGTTGTTCATAATAATTCTTGATGAAACCAAATATATCCTTTTTGCAACAGATGGGTAAATTCTGCTTCGGTTTTATAATTCTCCTTGAATTACTAAAATATCTTTATCCTGTAACACCATTCTAGTACGCTTTGTACATATTTTTCCGTTGTTTTATGTGAATACATACATCGTGAACAGATGTATAACTCGGGGACGAGTCATCTCACCTCTTCTGTGGCAAAGAGCAAGATACAACATTTTGGTAAGGCATGACAAGGCGCGGATTAAAGTTGCGTATGCGGATTATGTAGTGATTATGGTTATTTGCAAGTTTCTCTCTGTGATAAGCCGAATCATGGAAAGCAGTTTATGTAATCTTAAGCCTGTGCTTTGCTGGCAAAACTGAAATAGTGCTGTAGACTAGAAAAACCAAAACGCAAGGCTTTGTTGTTCCCAAGGTATATGATAAACCAATCTCACTCTGCATACATATGTGCTAAACATCGCCATGGATCTCAACTGGAACAGTGGAAAGACAAGCAGGGAATTCTATTCAAAAACATCGATCGACTGAAGAAACTCTAGAGTTTCTGCTTGCTCTCAACTCAGTTATAACAATACTATAACGGGCTTACCTGGTTGATGGATTAGTTTGATAGTGGACCAAGAGATTTGATTGACCAGCAGTAGATTAACTGTGTGATCTTCTCAAAAAAGTCAAAATGTCATAACATCCCTTTGAAGAGATTCATCATCTCGAATTGATTTCTTCCTAGTAGGCAATATATCCACACAAACAGGCAATATTTGTATTTTGACCGACAGCAAAGCTGCGAGCAAGATATCAAGTGAGTTCTCATCAGTGATAAAACGATGTCATTTATTCCTGTGACCGGATTGCTTCCAATCAAATGATTTCTTCTTCTTTATTCGCGAAAGCAGTGATTTTAAGGGAAATAAGAGTGAACTTGAGATAGCTGATAGTGGATTAATATTCAACAACTCATTGCAGAACTAGCTTATATTCTATAAACCAGTATTTACCAAAAGTTTCTGCAGTTATCGACTGTAGAACGGCGAACGCTAGTAAGCTGTATTCAAGATTTGGTGCATTTTGTCAATAAAAATAATTTAAATTAATCTAGAGAACATACTTCTAGAATGGGTATCGTAATGTGCCCATGCGGTTAAGCTTGACATTTGTGCATTGCTCGAAAACATCCTGTCCCCAACTACAACCACAAAATAATCGTTAAACTGTTTAAATCCAATTGGACAAATCTAATTTTGCTTTGAAAAAGTGCATCGGGCACAATTTTCCATTTGATGAACGATGATGATGTTACTTGGTCTTTCTAAGCCTAAGTCAACAACAACCGCTTTTTGTTCTTACAGGCCCTTACTATATCTTGCTGTTTGAAGGTCAGAAATGTTGAACAAAATACCAATTCTAATAGGCACTCTGTAATATTAGAATCGAGTGCTCGAGATGCATAAGCTACCTAACAAATTCTTCAACAATTAAAAGGCACAACATTAGCTGGGCCAGCACTTAGCTCTGAATCTAGTTTTTTTCTTATTCCCGTGTTTCTGTTTACCTATAAGTCAGTCCAAACCTGAAACACTAAACATGGTAATTTGTGGCAAATTAATCTCTTTATTCTTACATTTTTCCAGCCAACTCTATTGCGTATGGGAACCCACTGACATTCTTTTGGCAAAGACCCATACATATAAACAAGACGATGTCCTCCTAGCGTCTACAGCTTTTGGATATTCCTTTGGAAGGTCCGGTCGAGTCGACAAAGGGACAACAAATATTTAAAATTTAATTTATGACGTGTTTTTGTTTTCTATGTTAATAGAAGGGGAGGAAGAGAGGGGGAAGTTTTTTCGCGTATGTTACCATACGTAAGTGTTCCAGAATGCAACGTCTCTTACTAATAAAACACTGACGTTTGAAACAAAACTTATCTACAGTGGTGGACAAAAGTTTTCACACTATGTTTGAAAATTAAAATGAATCGAAATAAAACAGAAAATAATTAAAAATGTTTTTACTCAAAAACGGTAACAAAAAACTCTAAACTTGGGTTTTCTTTAAACGCTTCTTTTTCTTTGTTTTGTGTGTAATCTTTCCTCCACCGCTGTATTTTGCTCACTATTTTTCAACCGAACCACTATCGAAAAAACAATTAATCTATTTTTGAAAATGTGACTTTAGTATTAGGGTTAGAGAGAGGGTTAGTTTCTCATTTGCGAATAATTTCATATTAGAGTAGATGTACAGAGTATGGATTCAGTAAGTAACTACTTTGTAGCTGCAGTGGTGTAGTGGTTAAGTGGGTCAACTCTTTTGCTGAAGGTCTTGGTTCGGTTCCGAAAGCAACATTTATTTACACAACACCCCCTCCCTCGAGGCAATGCCGGACAGGAAGTTCGCCGTTCGGAATATGCATAAAACTGTAGGTCTCCTCTACTCATAAGATAACAATAGCACGCACAACACGTGTGGTTAAGGGAAAAGCTGTGCCCAAATGTACTCCGAAATATACCGCCATTTAAAGAAGGGCTTATAGGTACGTCAATTATTAAGAGATGACATTTTGCATTTTACTTCAATCAAAATATTGGAATCATATTTTATAAAAAGTAACAAAGAAAGAATAATAGTCATTGAAAATATTGCTCCAGGAAATATTAACCTTTCCGGTGAATTCATTCTAATTTACGTTTTCGTGATGAATACTAGTACATCATACCACTTATTAATTTTAACGAATATACAAATTGCGTAAATTGATTTTTTTTCGCATGAAATTTAAGACCAAAATAGAAGCAAAATATGTGGGCAGGAAAATGTTTCCGACACGTGAAGGATCGATTGATGTTTGCTTCAAAGCAAAATTTTCCACTTGAGGCAATATGGTACATGATTCTTGAAGGAAACGTATTTCCTTCCTGTCCGAAATATCGACGAACATTACGTGCACATGACATTATACATATACTTGGAAATATTTGAAATTATTGGATATTTTTAAATTTGGATGAAAAAAAAGTTAAACAAAATATCCGGCGGCAAGAGAACGTCCAAGTATGTGCATGGGGGACAGCTTTTTGTTTATCATTTGCCATTTAATATAATTGAAAGTTTAGGCCATGGTACATTGGCAAACAACTTGTACTGATGACGAGTATACAAAGTTTCTTTCCTGTTTCTCAGAAACGCATGTATTTGTAATTAGGCAGATTATCAATTCATGAAAGGCGAACCGTCATGAGCTTTAAAATATCCGTTTCAGCATTCCTATCTACGATGATTGAAACCTCCTGTGATGGGATGTGGAAATCAGTCACCTAAATAAGCCCCTGCGTGGTAATCCCCGCTCTTGTCAAAGATTTTACGGGATGTTCGTTCCTTTCATTCTTCCCTCCTCGAACGAATTCTCTTTTATCTGTTCTGATTGTGTCCCTCAACCACCGTCATTTTTTTAATCTTTTACTACATCCTTACAGTTCAATGGAAAATTATCTTCTTAAATTCCATAAATCAATAAGCGTGCAAAATCTTCCCATTGATCACATCCTTCAGTATCAATGAAGCACACACGCAAACATTCACTTTCTAATAAATCATCTCACCTATTAATAAAAGCCAAAATATGAAGGCTTCTCTCATTTTGTCCAAAAAGATTCATTCATAAGCCATTAAACGCAACAACCAGAGAGTAAGTAAGCTCTATCCATTCTGGCAGTCAGGCCCGGAGCCACTCTGGCAATCAGCTTCACTCATCATAAACAGCTTATGTCAAGACAAAAAAAAATCATAAAATCATCCAGTACCCAAATACATCAAATCCAGAAGTGAGATGCGATATGATCTGACATTTTCCTTCTCTCGTGTATTGATTGCTGGCAAACACACCTTCTTCTACTCCTTATGGCTATGCCTTGAGTAGTAGGTATACAAGTGTGAGCTTCGTGTTGTGAATAATGGTCATGTGAGGGCGAACACGAACCTTCCTCTTTTCGCCATGTCATCCAATAAATAATCGGATTTCCTCCATTGCCTTGGGCCTCAATGGAAGGGATGAATAGCATGTGATGTGTGTTTCCCCGAATACCCAGAGATATTGACGAAATCCTTGACCCCAGTGGTGAATCTCTGTGCCTTCTCATGCGCCGGAAAGGCAAATGTCCATCACTATCTACGGCAGTTCTACCAGAACTTTTAAATGCAGTAATGTAAGGAAATATGTCGCCCACATATGTTCTTCTCGCAGATTTCACCCAAAATGCATTCCACGAGCGTACATTATACAAAGACCTGAAATAAATCGTATGCAGGTCAAGAACATGTTCACTATTGCTGGCATCTCCGAGTGCACATAGGACATGACGATGTCAGTTCAAATGTCGTGACCTCCTACGAAGTAACGAAACAATTTGCTTCCTGTAATTACATGGGTGTGATGGATGAAGTAATGTTCATCCGACCACGTTGAGTTTGCATGTTGCTAGGAAGGCATATTTCTTTTTTTGGAATTCTTATGAAACCGAATGAATTGTTACATACGTCAGCGATGTTGCCAAAGTCAGAAAGGTGTAATGTGTCTGCTCTGCGTGTGTTGCTAAAATATTTCAGAAGGAATGACATGCATTTGTACCACTATTCAACTGTTCGACTGCATTCATTTTCTCGACATTGTGCAGCATAAATTTGTAAAGTTATACATTTTTTGTGCAAACGGATACTGCATTTTATGATCGAGGTAATAGAAGATGCAACATTGTATTCATAGATAGATTAATAGGAAAGGTAAATGATAGATATTACTTCATTTCAAATAAATTATAATTTTCTTTTGTAACTCAAAGTTACTAACTATTACTTCCTTCCTAATGTGATAATTTGTAAAATTTCGCAATTTGGTTAGCATTACTGATCCTATTCAAATAGGTAAAGCATCATCATAACAATATTTATCTTCTTGATAGCGTTTGAAGTGTTTTTTATTCGAAAATTAATTTGATCTAGATGAATTCAAAAATACTTTGGACTTGGCACCCAGCTGATTCTTACCCTAATATGAAAAGGATATACATGTGTCATCGGCGTAAATAGCTGCTTAACATCCTGGGAAGTCTTGGGAAGTCAGAGGGTTATATGGTGTAAAGCACTAGTTCAAGTACATAACCTTGTGGTACTGCAACAGAAAAGTATTACAAATATGATGGTTTACTATTGAAGTCGGCTATAAAAATTTATATTTGCGATAATTTTGTAATCGATGCCAATTGCCTGTTTAATGTCGAGCAGAAATACATCAATAAATGTGCTTAAACCACGATGCGCAGTGGTTTAATTTGTATGGGAAGGGCGGTCAAAAATTAATTTTCAAAATTTCATTTTTAATGATAGAAAATAAAATAAATAGTTAAAAAAGTAAGAAATTTTACATATTATTTAATTTAATTAAAGGTTAAAGTAATATATTCAAAATATTTTTAGACAGAAACATTTTTTTTTTCAAATTTCTTTTGTTAGAAACCAAGCTCTGGGTAAAAATCTTGTTTCGCTTTACGTACCTTAGTATAGCTTAGAAAAGTTCCTGATAACTTGATACTGGGTTTAAGCCTAAGGTCTTGATACTCATGGCTTCCCCCTTAATTTATAATTTTTAATTATAAGTTAGGCTTTTTAAATAAATAAATAAATAACTTGATACTGATGTTTTGACAATTTGGCCTTAGCCAAAAGTTTCAAAACATGATTCGAATCAAGTAGTTTGATTTGGAGATTGACTGACAATGCTTCAAAACACAAGAAAAATCTTCATCTACCTTGATTATTTGGCGACTTTTTTCTTCTATTTGGTCCTATGCAGATCTGAAGTCCTCGATGTAATCAAGGCAAACACTTTGATGCAGATAAAAAGTAGTTTTTTTTTTCTCGCGAAGAGGCCTCCAACCTTCTATGAATGGACTTACAAAGTGTATTTATCGTTTTCTTTGCGTCTTAACTTTCAATTTGGTAAGTTTTCTTAAAAATTGCCCATGTTTCATTAATGTTGGCAATACTGCGATATTTCTTCGACTTATGTCAAATATTAAAAATATAAGTGCGCTTGATCATATTGCTAGAATCTAAAAAAAGAGGAAAATAGTGTTTTACTTCGAGTCAACATTTTACGACTTGCGCAAATTTGCGCAAAAAAAGTCGTATATATTCTTAAAAAGGAAAGATAACTCTAAATTATTGTACATAAATTATCGTGGGATTTTGTGGGATTTCGATGTTTCGGCTCGAAATACGAAATATGAAAAAACCCAAATTATTCACCATTTTCAATAGAGGTCAAAATAATAAAAAATATTTTTTTCATAAACATTATTCTAATTTTTTTTTCTAAAAGAAATGTTTAGAAACGGACCAAAAATGGTTAATGGCAATGTCGTATTTTCAGATTAACATTTTTTAGAAAGCAGCGCAAAACAACTTCATGACACGACTAACTGTCCACAACCAATTCTAGAGGAGAAACTGCCACTTTGTTCTCCCGTTATCTTAGATAATAATTGCATTAAAAACAACTAGTTTTATTAACCTTGAAGTTTTGACTTCTGGCCTATGGAAGAAACCACTGTGCGATCCCTTTACAAGTGCTGCATGCTCTGAGCCCCTGGTGAAGCATGCTATGTTGACTAAACGCCGCAACCCATGTTGGTTGTCGTTCTCCCTCAAAAAAAGGGAGGAAGAAGGAAGACAAAAATTCAGTGTATTAAATAATGAAACTTGTTAACTAACCTAACTAAATCAATTAATCTTCGATTACGAGGTCATTAATGAGAATACTCTTTAAGTGGTGTGAATAAATAATTTATTTGCAAATTCATGAAGACCTAGTATTGAGAAATGTCAGCGTAAGCTATGAATAGTTTGGATTATGAATTTATTCTGACAGTTTTCAAACCAGGGATCAAATAAGGTTGACGACAATATTAATTGCAAAATTGAAAATATACAAGCTCAGAGTAAACGGAATTATACAAGCCATTTAATTGAAACATGTGAAAAAGTAAATTACAGACGTTTGAACAATGTTGGGAAAGGTTGCTTAAGCCTATAAAAGAAACGAAACTTGGCTTCTAATAGATTTTATCTTAAATACAATTAGCCCAAGCATCTGTCTTGGCAAAATTAAAATCACTCCACACGTTGTCAAGTCATCGGACTGGACACTCCACAACTCTTAACAAACTCAATTTCCTACCACAGGAAACGAATTGCACCCTCCCTCAACTTAAATTCGACAAAAAGTTATACTTAGAGCCGTAGGGCACTGGAGAGTCCTATCAAAGTCTTTACGGATGGATCAAAAACAGAGTCAGGATTTTTTTTTTCCAGTGGACTCCACATTAATGTTTCTATACGCTTTACTAGCTTTTGAAGCGCCATACAAGCGGAAATATAGTCTATTTTCCTTAATCGGCACTATCGTCACTAAAATTTGTTCAGTATCCATCAGGGATATCATAATTTGTTGCAAATTAATTCCTGCATTGTGTCACTTTCTATTCAAGCAATACTCTAATTTGCCGACTATCTCCTCAATGAAACTTCCAATCATTTTTACCTTCATTTTATTTGATTACTGTCATTCCGTGAAAATGGTATGCTGATGAACCCATCGTCAGCTCTTTCTTACATCAATGTGGAGAACTGTTGTACCCCTAGTTACAGTCAAATTCACAATGAAGGCCTACGATACGAATTCAACAAACAGATTGTACTACGAGCATCACAACCAAATATGACCCTTGCTAATATTTCGCACTCGTGTTTTGTGCGTCGACCCATACGCACTAGACTTTCAAGTCAGGGTTCAAATCCAAGTTCAGACAAACAGTCTGTTCATGGCTCCACCTATTTCGAGACACTGGCAATGCTCAAAGAGTATAACTGTCTGGAAAAATCTTCTCAATCTCGCCATTCGGAGTCAGCATTAAACTGTAGGTCCCCTCCACTCGTGAGAGAACAAACCCTACAGTTGCTTCAGAAACCCTCCAGTTGCCTCCTCTCTAAGACCGGGCTGACTGAATAACAAACGATTAAATCAATAATCTGGCCATTAAAGTTTACACCGATTGGTCACAGATGGTACAAGGAACACGCACGGGCATTTTCTCCAAGTGCTCTAAACATGCACTGCTAAATCAGACTGCCTGATTATTGCAATGTTTTTTCAAGTACAGGTCCCGGAATTACCATCGTTCTTATTTACAGTCAGGCGACCATAGCGACAATTTCCTCAACGGAAATCCATTCCAAGCTAGTAGCACGCTGTAAAAAAGAACTCAAGGCTCTTGGCTGACAGCACCTGATAACTCTATGGTGAGTTTCTGGACAAAGAAGATTGCCAGCTAATGAACTTGCAAGAAAAGGGTTCGAAACGTCTGACTTAAAAAGAATGGTCCTAAAGTTAGCAAAGATCAGGTGGCACTCTACGGGTTCTACGGCCAAGGAAAAATACTGCAAGAACCAACAAAATACTTGAGAGCGACAAAAGCTTGATAGCGATACCAGTTAGACCATTCACCGGTTGTCTGAAATGTCTGAGAAATTACGCAATAAAAACTGCTATTGCGATATATGCGCCGTGGCGTAGTGGGTAGGTGCGTCGACTCCTTCGCTCGAGGCCGTCGGTTCGAATCTCGAAAAAAAACATCAAACATTTTTTCACGGATCCACCTCTTTCGAGTCACTGACAATGCTAAAAGAGTATAAATGTCCAGAAAAAGCTTCTCAATCTCGCCGTTCGGAGTCGGCAATAAACTGTAGGTCCCCTCCACTCGTGAGAAAACAATAGCACGCACAACAAGAGTGGGTGCTGAGAAGCTAGGCCCAGGTCCACCTCGGACTGTGAAGAGAGCTCTCTTCACTAGCCTGCGCTTAAGCTTCAGAAGAGAACTATTACATCATCGCCGGCGATTTGAACGCAAAACACAGCGAATGGGGTAACATTGTTTCGAACGATAGGGGAATCGCCCTCTTAGGTTGGATGGAACAGAACAGTATTGAGTTCAGGCCAGATTTGCTTGCAACCGATAGACCATCGTATCCCAGAAGCGGATCCTATCTGGATGTGATGCTAATAGACAGACGACTAACTATAGTTAACGTGGAAAGACACACTAGGAACTGTTTAACAACGGTTGAGTACAACAGTGATCACTGTGGTCTCGCCGCGGTTATTCGGATCCCGAACGAGCTGGAAGAACTGGAGGAATGTGCCCAGACGTATCCTTATAATTATAACAAGTCGCGCTGGCCACGTTTCTCCAGAGCCTTGTCCAGGGAACTACGTTCGAATGTGATCCATCCTCCTACGAGCAGAAACCTGACGAACGAAGAGGTTGACAGGTACCTCATACAAATGGACGACGCCATTAAACGTACAATGGACTAAACAATTCCGAAGGTCGCACAAACCGAAGATGGCGACATCTATCGGAATGCGGCCATCAACGCACTTCACGTGTGCAAAAATAGACTGCTGTCAAGACTCAAACTCTTGTACAGACGGTTTACAGATCCGCAGAATGCGGAAGTGCGGTCGCTGAAGTCGGAGATCAGAGTCCTCCAACAGTTAATTCGCCAACAATACAGCCTGGCTGTAAGCTTGCACTGGGGCAATAAGATTCGGGCTGTAAGATCCAACAACCCGAGTATGTTCCCACAAGTAAATAAAATCTTTCGGAGGAAAGATCAGAACGACATTCAGACCGTTCGACTTGACAGAACGACAAACAACGCAAACTTACTGACGTCAGTTGGCATCGATCCAGATGGGGCAGTGCTTGACAACGACTTCTTCGTAGTTGAGGATTCCCAGGAGAAGGTGAAAGCAATTGGTGCTGTCTTCCAAGAAGTGTACACGGTCAACGAACCCCGTAGTCCGAACCACGACTTGGAGAATGGAGCCTTGTTAAACCACCTCCATCTTCAGAATGAGATAAGTCAATGGCGATCCGAGAATCCTGATTTTACTAGGTTCTGTGACGATTTCCTGGCAAATAATGCCGTCGCCGATGATGGAAATAACTGCATCCTTATTTCGAAAGATGAACTCCAGGGTATCTTCAACTCACTGAGGAAGAAGAAGTCAGTGGGAATCGATGAGTTACCGAATATTGTTCTGCGCCATCTGCCCTCTGAGGCGGTGGATATGTACACAACCCTGTTTAACAATGCGCTGAGTAATGCATATTACCCGGCCCATTGGAAGACAGCTGTGGTACAACCCATCCCTAAACGGGACAAAGATACTTCCAACCCGACAAATCTCCAGTCGATAAGTCTTCTTCCGTGCATAAGCAAAGTTTTTGAGAAGATAGTCATTAGAGCTCTGAAACAGTGGGTTGAGGAAAAAGAAATTATTCCGGACAACCAATTCGGCTTCAGGGCGGGGCATGATACCATACATGCCGCGTCCAAATTGGTCTCCGACATCCAGTGGAATAAAAATAAGAACCACTGCACGGGTGCCTGCCTGATAGACATGGAAAAGGCGTTCGACACCGTATGGTTAGAAGGCCTTTTCCTCAAGTTGGCCAGGCTCGGCATAAGTAAACCATTGCTATACATGATCCATGATATGATCACAGGTAGGATGTTCGTTGTGAAAAATAGCAACATAACTTCTTCACGACCTTTCACATAAAAAACGGGTTGCAACAGGGGGCAGTTGGCTCGCCGATCCTGTTCGCGATATTCACTAGCGACCTTATAGGTTCTATGCCGCACATAATAGCGTATGCCGATGATATCATAGCGTACAGATCAGGTCCGAAGGTGGAAGTAATTAATATCTTGTTGCAGCATGACTTCGACAAAATTCAACGATTTTGCGACGACTGGAAGTTGAAGATCAACTACCAGAAGTGTGAAACTATCCTCTTCAGAACCCCGCTGTCCAAGGCCTCAAAGGACACGAAAGAAAACTGGCGCAAGTTCGGCATAGTTGACCCGCAGGGACAGCTGTTAGCTGTGAAAAATGTAGTGCGATATCTTGGCATTTGGTTGGATCAGTATCTGTATTGTGATAAGCACGCAGCTACTGCTCTGACGAAAGCTAAGAAAGCCTTTGCTGTGGCAAGTAGGTTGTTTTACAGCAGCCAGCTTGATACCAGAGTGAAGGTAATCTGCTACATGGCCCTTATCCGGCCAATCATGGTATATGGTTGTCCAGTGTGGTTCAACTTGAGTCCTTCCCAGATAGAAAAGATGAGGGTGTTCGAGAGGCAGTGTCTTCGGGCCTGCCTCCGGTTGTATCGCACACCCGAATCCGAGTACAAGAAATTCTATCCCAACGAGGCCTTGTACAACGGGGCAAATCAGATTAGGTTAGATAATTTTATTATTAAGTTGATTCGGGGTCACATTGCACGATCTATGACTTACACTAACAGTCTGATCTTTGGGGCTTACTACCCAAACATAATGTACCATGAGAAGGTGCGCCTTAACGGCTTTATTCCGCCCGAAGCTTTCCTTTATTTGGATATGAAAGGCCTGATACAGGATACGGAAGGATGTCCTATCATCTTCCATGTCGCACGCCGAACAGTGGATAGGCGACTCCAATACGAGCCGGACGTCGCTCGCAGCCACGAAGATCTTCTTCGGTTCAGTGTAGCCATCTCTGCCCGAGACAGAGCAGAGTCTGCCAAAGAACGACATTTTTATTGGTGGTTGCACCACAATCAGCCTTCGCCGCCGTTAACTTTAAATGACATTGACTAGTTAGTTGACCTCATGTGGCCATCTTGCATAGATTAAGTTAGTTTTAGGTAGCATAAGGAATATATAAAAAAAAAAAATAAATCAAAAAAAGGTGCATCACGGCGCTTAAAATATATATGTTAAGCATATAAATACCATATACTCCCTGGTGCACGCGTCCGTTCTTTGTTACGGACATAGTTTAAGTTGTTTCAAGTAGATTAAGTAGATGTAAGTTTTAGTTAAGCTAAGTTAAGTTTAGGTTTAGTTAGGATAAGGATAAAATAAAAACAAATAGTCCAAGTTTTTAAAATTTTCTTGGACAAGAAAAGAAAAATATTGCATTATTATAAAGTAATTATAGCGTAGGCCGAAGGGCAAATTCATTTATTTTAGATTAGCTTAGAGTACTCGTGTTGGGTCAGTAAGTTAGATTTAAGAACAAAAGTTAAGATAGTTGAGCTAGATTTAAGTATTTTTGTCTAGATAGTAAGGATTATGAATTAAACAATAAAAATACATGAAAAACAAAACAAAAACCACCTCGGACTGTAGCGCCGCCATTATTATTATATTATTATTATTATTATTGCGATATATGCAGGGCCTGTTGTAATAAAGAAGAAGAAGAGGAGTGCCTCACTACCACTGCTCCATCCTTTGTTATTTGAAATATTCAACACTAAGATATGATTTCTCCCACAATCTTTTTGACTTTACAAATAAACCTATAACCTATCTTTACAGGTTTTAAATAACAACCGAATGTCTGGACAACACGTAGTAAAGGCAATGGTTAACAAAGTCTTGGTGCTTCAAAATGACTGAATGAGTTCAAACATCATTCGATGTTAGTAGAACCATACTTGTGGCGTTTGACCCTGGTTCTATAAGTTAACTGATGCAATTTACGAATTTATACAATCAATCTTTTTCCGCTTGCAAGGAGGATATCTACGGCCAGATGTAGTCAGATTATAGTCAAATGTCTTTCGAAAAGGCATGAAAAATACAGTGGACTAAGTTTTCCTATGGTCTGAAATTTCTAAATGAACGTAAAGTGCAACTAAATCCACACAAAAAGCTAGGTCAGGTTAAGAGGTGGCGAATTTTTCTATGAGTTTCCCTATTGAGACAGAATGTTCAAGTAGTGATTTCAGGCCACATAATTAAGCGATTTGAAGAAGTTATGTCTCAAAGTTTGGAGTATTTAGAAAATGCCATAAACGTTTGAAGCAAGAAAGCAAATGCTCAGCCATAATGATCATGATATACGAGTACATTTTGTGTTAAAGAGATGCAGCATTGCACATTTTTAAAAATGGCAAATTACTCTTTGTTTTTATACATGGTCGTTATATCAAATTTTAATTTAATTATATGCAGTAATTGCAATAACTTGTAATTGTTATTGTTGTTTGTGGTGAGCGCCGTGACGTTAACGGTTTGTGCGTCTACCCTTACGCACTAGACTCTCAGGCCTAGCTTCAAATAACAGAACAAGCAACAATTTTTCTAAAAAAAAAAAATGATCACGTCTCCAACTCTTTTGAGTCACTGACAATGTTTAGCAACTACCTCACCGTTCGGAGTCGGCACTAAACTGTAGATCCCCTCCACTCGTCAGAGAACAATATCACGTACAACACGATTGGTTGCTGAGAAACCCAAGTCCACCTTGGACTGAAACTCCATCATTATTATTATTATTAATTTTTGTCTTATTCGAATGACAATTTTGTGCCGATCTGTAAACGCTATCATTGTTGTTAAGTACTTCATATAGAACGAATTAATGTTGTCGGTGTTTATTTATTCAATTCACTTCACAGTACGAATAAAAGGCTTCATAGCAACTAGTTTTAAAAATTTAAGAATCTTCTAAGATGCCGGTTGTTCATCTTAAAGAGCGGAGCGCTCTGACTTAACCTAACATACTTTTAAGCTTAGAAATTGAAAAATAAGTCATAAAACCCTTGGATGAAACAAAAAAAAAAGATGTAAATTGCGTGAAGTTACTGACTTTGCTGGAAAGTTGAAATATCATGTGACAGAGTGGAGGAAAAAAAATAATTTAAATTCCCCAGATAACTGGCACATCATCAGAAGACGACAGAAATGAACTTCAATCCTTTTATGAACATGTTTAATTAATAATACTTTACGGCGACGCAGGTTCGTAAACTTTTTATCCTTACCCAATTTGCATTCACACACATAACATTCGCCGACCCTGTGACACATCAATACGTACATACATGCATACACCCATCTAAAATTAATGAATGCTCTTAGGCCGCTTAAAGGCCTACAGAAGGCATATTTTTAAATGGGCTGGCTCAAACATATTTACACATTTTGCAAGCATGTAAAAAGATTAAAAGATCGTTGGTTAAAACTCTTTATTAATTTTATTATGACTCTCTTCTTGCCAAGTTCATTTACAACCACCAAAAATTCATAACTCAATTTATTCCTGTATTTTTTCGCATTAATATTTTATACACAAATTTTTATAACGAAACCGTTTTTTAAACTCACATTGGATGACGGTAAACATTTACGCCGTGTTATGACTCCGAAGTTTATCTGCAACTTGAAAATGAATTGAGTCTTAAACATGTTGGGTTTCCCCTCGATGTTTCAAACGTTCTCCTCCTTTTTGCAGTTGTTTATACAACATTGCAACATGCTTACAAACTCGGTGGCAACTTCAAGTAAGCAAAGTATGACTGCAGGTTTTACAAGAAAATACGTGTCTGTCAATCTGTCGTGTCACTCCGCACACATGTTGCATGTACTTAGACATCCTTGTTCAACATTGACTCAAAAGCTTTCGGAGTCTTCAAATTACGACGACGGGGAAGTAAAAGTTCGTGGTGAGAACACCGTTATTTCGGTGCGTCGGCAAAAGTTGGTGTGTGTATATCAGTTACTGAGTCAGTGGGTCAAAGGCACTTGCCGTGGATGTCGCGCAATCAGCTCCCAAGGATGCTCGATACAGAATGTTAAATTTCGTTCCCTTGCCTCATAGAAATGTAAATTGCAAGCGCAGCCATTCTACGTAAATCTAACAATCCAAACTGACATTCACAAATTTCGTTGATGATGTTTATTCTGCCATCCCCACTCGAAGGAGGCCAGGAGGAACGTATTCAATTACTGCAAATTATCTTGGAGGCAATTTTTTCGAAGGTTGACGGCTGCCGGCTCTAAATCGTGTTTCCGTATCCCCTGACCCGTCCGCCTTAATGTTGACCGAAACTTCAAAAACAAAATTTTAGAATGTACGCGGATACAGGCTGCCCATGCAGCAGCAATTTATTTAATGCGCGCAATCTTCCACAAAGTTGATAGACCTCATTTAATTTATGATTCATGAATTTAGAGTGAGCTATGAAAGGAATGAATAAAATGCTTAATGTCCTATTCTATTATTCCAAAGACAATTTTATTTGCGGAAAACAAGAAAGTTGTAGTTCCAGCGGGTGCGGTATGCGGGCGATCTGAACTTGTGGCCGGAAGTTGGATGAAGCCAATTGTGGTATCCACGCGGTCTTGAGCAGAACTCTCCGAGATTTCAAATATGTACACAGATGAGTATGACAAAGCATCTACATTCTTTGGGTTTAAACCTAAATCCCGTTCGAGCGAAATCCGAAAGTGTGTCCTGAATTACATATGAGCGGCCATTCGGGATGAAATTTTCCATTCTTTGGCTATGCGAACGAGGAACCGAAAAGTTGATGTTCATAACTGAATTTAAATATTCCATGGAATAAATTTAGTTTGCGCAAAATGTGAGAAATTGTTTAATTTCACAGATAATAAACACTTATGTATAAGCACAAAGCCCGTTGTGTACTCGATTTAGATGCCGAAAAAACATTGATAGCCTTCCGAGACAGACTTCAGGAAGGGTAAAGTTTCATGCAATGATTTTCAGCCGACGCAAACCAAAACAATCCTTGGCATCAAGTGTCAGCTAAGTAAAGTAACATGGACCTCTTAAAGCGAACATTTATGGGGAATAAACGGTGTTGGGTGTTTACTGATGTTAATTAATCTCCTCCAACGAGCATGTAATTACTTGATGTTTAATGTTTGGTTTGATGAGAACTTAAACTGACATTTCACATCGAATTTCGATGATTAAACAATGATTTGGAGAAGGTATTATTTGTTGCGAATGTTTGTTGAGTTTCCATTACACCTTTCAATAATTTCGCGTCCATGCAAATTTTTATATTTCATTTAATTTTCTATAAAATTGTTTTAATGAATTGGGACGGATGCGCTTAATATTTTACATTACACATCCAGCAGCTCATATTAATATAAAGATATATTTGTGGCTAAGTGGATTTTTGGATTTAATAATAATAATAGCGGCGCTACAGTCCGAGGGGGACCTGAGCCTAGCTTCTCAGCAACCACTCGTGTTGTGTGTGGTATTGTTCTCACGAGTGGAGGGGACCTACAGTTTAATGCCGACTCCGAACGCCGAGATTGAGAAGCTTTTTCTAGACAGTTATACTCTTTGAATATTGTCAGTGACTCGAAAGAGGTGGAGCCGTGAACAATTTTTTTTTTGAGAAATTGTTTGTCTGAATTGGGATTTGAACCTAGACTGTGAAAGTCTAGTGCGTATGGGTCGACGCACAAACCTACACGGCCACGGCGCCCACTTATTTTTGGATTTACGTTACGTTAAGATTTATTTGTTGAATAATATTTTTCTTTCTGAATTTATTTAACCTTGGCATTTCTTAAAACTTAGATTATGGCTTTATGCTTTATGGCTCATGCTCATTTTATGTTTTAAAGATAATATCTCTCAAATTGAGACCATTGTTTGCTTCGACCTGACGTGCTCTTGCCAAAGCATTTTCCACTATTTTCTTCGAATTTCATGTCCCAGCGCCCTATGGGATATTGGCCTTAAGCTGTTGTATGGTTCTTGGCTTATTGGTATACACCTTACTTTTTTATGAGCACCAAAGAAAAAATCTGAAGCCCTTAAATCGGGCGAATGCGGTGGCCAGTTAAAATCAGAAAAACGCGATAAAATTTGTTCACAAAGAAAGGAAAGAATTATTTCTTCTATTTCCGTATAACCAACTAGTCGTAAATGGTCATTAAGTTGAATTTGAACCAACATGTCAATACTTGATACTTAACTAACCTTCAAGGAACACATAACAAGAACTTTAAATAAAATTAGTATTGGGATTAAGTTGTTACAGTGGACGCTCGATATAGTGAACAATCCAATATAGTGAACACACAAAATTTTATACCGTTTGTTATCCTCATCGTGTTGGTCGGAGATCTTGCACAATTAGTTCTGTTATGTACAATGGTACACAGTTTGGGGTTGTTTGAAGCAAATACCAAATCCGTGTTGGCTGTATAAGGATTGTATTATTTTTGTTGCATTTTACGTTTATTTTACGAGTGAGTTGTTTTTGTTAAAAACGAAATATTCTTTTTTATAAATATTGGCTTTTTTTTAGTTATTCCAAAGAAAAATTGTAATTATATTCTATTTTTGATAAATTGTACTTTAAAACATATGCATTTTGATGAAATTTGCTCCAAGCAGCCCAGGCTCGTTACAATGAACTATCTCGCTCCAGTGAACAGACCGGTTTTTATTAGTTCACTATATCGAGCGTCAACTGTATATCCTTTTATTAACAGGAAGTCTTTATTATGAGTTCAAAACAAAATACTGTTACATAATGAAATATTTCAGGCAATTTTGGTATATAGATGTTAAGTGTGGGGTAAATGTGTTGATTGTCATACAAAAAATTTAAAAATCCAACAGAATAAAATCCCAAAAATGGTGCTGAATTTACCTTGGCATTACTCAGCTTTCGATCTGCACGTGAAGACATATGTTGAGTTGATTTCCGGTGAAATACGCAAACTTAATGAAACGTTTGTGACACGTTGTATAAAATTCTCGCATTTAGCTAAAAGGATTGCCTTGCTGGATGCGTTTGACGATCTAAGTGAAGGTCATGATGCGGAAAAATGTTTTCATGACACTGAATAATCGGGCGCTGATCAAGGATAAATATACATCCATGCGTATATATATAATATTTAATGTATACATTGCCTTTTTAATGTGTACTAAAACCAAATGAACGTTTGAGGTCTCACTTCAACCCTGATGTTGACGATTAAGCAGAGTTGAGATTAAATACCTAATGGAGGAATGAGTTAGGGCAAACCACCAAAGAAAGTGGTTGACCATGGAAGGAAAATGTCGTCAGACGAGCTTGCTAATTGTTGCTAATTGTTGATGTTAATGTCGTGTCCATTTCGAATCGATCACATGAAATTAGCCTATTTGAAATTGATTTAGGTGTTAACAAGTTTAAAGTAATACAAGCTAGCAGACCCGGAAACACAACGTATACTTTCACTGATTGGGTGGTTAAAAATTAATGAATACAATGTTTTTGCTGAGTAATGAGGCTTATTTTCATTTATGTGGTTTCCAAAAAAATCAATGACAAAAAGTGTAACAACCTTTTTATCCAGAACGAATAGCAGTTTGGATTGGGAAATCATAGGCTAACTCTCCGACATTTTTACCTTCTTTGACTCATGTAAACGCCAGTATATTCGCAGAAATGGAAAAATCCGTTACCCACCACCAATAACAGCATATCAAAATCGCCCACTGTAGTTTTGTTGTAGCTGCTTGGGGGCAAACGCATGATGCCACAGTGGAGATCCGAGACATAATGACTTGATGAAGAAGAAGAAGGCAGAACCTCCGGTATGAAGATCATATCGTCACGGATGCAAGATAATTTGGTTTTTATAACAGGAAGCAGCATGATCGTGACCGTTTAGGATGGAATGCAGCACTAGCTCAGGCTTGTATCCTTCACGTAGCGTGACAATTTGCCGTAACTGAGACGTGCTTAATATTCTGTTATGAAATTTATGAGCGTTCACTTCTTGTCGTTAAGTTTTAATTATCAACCTGAAGATTCTGTTCCTGCTTTCCCATTTCTATGAGTATTACAAGAGCATTTGCAAATGCAGCGTATATTTCATTTCTACCTCTTAGAAATCATTAGTGTACTTGAAATACAGAATGTTGAGTGGAATGATAGGCTTCTATCTTTATTTTGAAATATTAGATTATACATAACTTATATATACAAGGATGACAAAATCTAGTTCTTTACGCCAACATTCTTCTGTTTTGCAAATCGCAGAACAAAAATGTTCCAATACTTTTTCGTTGAAGTACGTTAATATGTGAACCTAATCAATATTTGAATAATGCTCTCTGAATCGAAATTGATGGTTTGGGATTATGGTTCTTCGAACGATAGTGTAATTCAGTCGTATCATTGCACATGACATAGATGGCAATAGATACATATATATTCGTGATTTACCTCTTGTCTTTAATCGCTTGCAAATCCGAGACCGGCTACCTAGATGCATAGGAAGATGTAGAAGATATAAAATCATAAACTATTTGAAAGGAATTTCAATTGAATAAAAATGTATATTTCATTGGTTGTCTTCAGGTAATCGACTTATTGTAAGCTGTGATTTAGTGTCGCAGTAGGGAAAAGTGTTGCGGGCTCTTTAATGCGGAATATATTAAAATTTTATAAATATCGAATATAAAAGGAAGAAAACTTTTATTCAGCAAGCCAAAATGTCTTCGACGAAGTCTACATAAATCTAATTTTCATTCAACTATCTATTGCATAAACGCGAGTCCAAAACTATGCACAGGGGTCCATTGGTGGACCAAAATTCATAAAAACCAATGCTATCAACGCAATTTACCCAGACTACGCAAGTATATGCCTATCCAAACGGATCAACGATTGAAACTGCACGTACAAAAAACAGGAAAATAAAATTGGTGAAATATACCTTGTGCAAAGAGGCTAAGAGATCGTAACTCCACCTTAATCAAAAACTATGTACTCATCTTCATGGTCATTGCCACCATGCCATAGACCAGACCTTAGACTTGAGAACCCACGTTAGTACCAGTGCTTAAAGATATCCCAATAAATTAAATTTTAATTGCATTGGTGACTAAACGAATTTGTTTGCTCTGTTAGATGACGATAGATTCTACCATCATGAAATACGTTCACAAAGAGGATTCGTTAAATACAAGAACAATGGTCAAAATGGATGCCCTTATAATGAAGCACCTAATAAAGGCATTGTCAAATTGACGATAGATTCCATTGTCAAAATAGGAACCGACTCTACGACGTTCAATCTAATAATGGAAAAACACCACATAAGAGGACGCATTGTTATACCAACACAATGCCAATGGAATAAATAATAGTGATGCTGCAAGAGCCGAATCAATTACCGCCTCCACGAATGTAAACTATGATGAACAGGTGTGTTGTTTCAGCCCCGAGAGCAGGAAAACACACGAAGGTTCCTGTGCTTGGGGATGGAGAAAACAAAACAAAATTCTGGAAGGTATTCAAAGCAACACTTTACGAAATATCGCAGAATCTTGCTTTTATTCGGAGAGGAGGTAAGGTTACTGCTGGTATAAATTTGAAATGCAAATGCACACACCTACATATAATGCCACTGCCTTGGCTGTAAAAACATATACCAGTTTGCATAGATGACTTTGCCACCAGCAATGCCAAATATTACTTCTGAGTAACTTTTTTGCACACAGAGCGCAGGAAATTAAATCTTCTTTTGGTGAAGTGGGAAAAGTCCACATAATCAAATAATCTTAAAAAGGATGAGTAATCGGATTAACGAGGAAAGATGAGAACTCCTTCTGACGATTACAACAAAAAATACACCAAGCTTCATGATATGCTCTCCTAAAAGGACGGAAAATCATGATTAGAAATTTAGAAACGGATATATGAGACGAAAATGCTCATACTACTCGTACTTACTCCAAAAAGTCTCTTTCAATAGTAAGGAAAATAAAGGCAGTAGAATTGGAAGAGCCCTTCAACTTCACTTTGAAGTCGCGAAAAGCAATGTGAACTAAATAAATTGCAAATTTGCCTCGTTTTTCTCCCCATGCAGTACAATAAAAGTTATTACCCTTGTTAAAAAACGAAGTCCTGACAAATGAGAATAAAAGCAGTGGTTTCGGGAGCGAAAATACCTAGTGGTGATGGTGATATGCAAAATTTCACCACAAAAAGTTATATCTTCTATTTTCATAGCTTATTTCTTTAAGATGACTTGAATATTCATATCGGAATAGTCGGGGAAATAAGGCGTGTCGAAAATGGTTTACAGTATTCACTTGTATCTAGTGTCATACCATATCTGTATATATATTTATATGACACAGTGTTGTGTCTCAAATAGCAAGGGTGGTGGCTGCTGAAAGGATTCAAGGAACAATAACGCAAGGAGATCGTATTTTACAATATGCTCCGAAAAATTTAGATTAAGTTCAAATACTCTCAAAGTTCAAGTTCCGAGAAGGTATTTTTTTTAAATCTTTCCATTCGTGTAAAAACATGATTTCGGACATGACCACTATCGACCGCGAGAGCTGTAAGATGGATGTTCGATAATCTCGCTATTTCAACATCAATAAAAAAGTTTACATTTTAAGCGCGGCCCATTTCACCGAATGATGCTCCTTGATTTAAATCCATTTTATTCACATGATTTAGTGAAATAAAACATTGTTTGTTACAGCACTAAGCTCTTTTTTTATGTGACCCACTTTTCAAAAACGTATTCTTAAATTCTTGAAAACGTTCCATGTGATTTAAGTAGGAGAATTAAAATGCTGTGGTCTAAACAAAAGCGGTTTTGCAGAATCATACATTTTTCAGTTGTGGAAACAAATTTTAAATACGATACGATGATGTTTTTTTTTTATCTGGATCCCACCTTTAATGACAAAACACTGCCAACATGCTTCGGGCCAGTTTGTTTCCGCTCGTGAGCAAGCAATCACTTTGAGAGTTTTCTTATGATATTTTCAATATAAGGAATTAACAAGAGGTGTTGTTTCAATTTTATTCTAAGCAAAAGCTCAAATTCTGAGATTAGTAAAGGGTGCAATATCTGCTTAAAATTCCGACCGGTTCTGCCTACAAATAGACTTTTTTCATCACGTCATAGGTCGCTGCAATTATATTAATTAAATAATTCATTCTAAATATTTATGATATAACATGTACATGAGCCCCCCCGGCAGCTGACCTCCTCGTGGTGGGGGGCGGGCAACAGGTTTGTGGTGTGCATATTGTACGCCACAAGCCTGGCTAACGAAGCGCAACCCCCTCGGATGACAAGAAGAAGACGAACAGCCTCGGATACCACCTACCCTGGTGTGCCAGGGCCCCATTCGGAGCCAGGCCTGAATGGTGGCAGTATGCGAGCGTCTGGTGGCCGGCCTGTCCCGCTCGGCAGCCGGTCGGGCTCAGCCCGAAGCAGTTACGAGCAACCCGGCAGTGGCCTCGTGAGCCACTACGGGGGTGGGAGGGGGATCACGCCATGCACTAACCAGTGCGTGCGAGGGTTAAAAGGCAACGGACAACGGCATCGGCTTAGGATAGGCACATGGAACGTCTCATCGCTCACAGGAAAGGATCTCGAGCTGGTTGGAGAAGCTGCCAGATATCGATTAGATATCGTAGGCATTTCTTCGACCAAGCAAAGAGGATCTAGAACTGTGGATCTTTCGGACGGGTGGAAACTCTTCCTGTCGGGAGTGGCACCTCAAATGTCTGCACAGGCGGGAGTGGGGATACTCACAAGTCCCAGGCTGGCAGACAAAGTATTGGAGTGGATACCGTTAGGAGGGAGAGTCGGGATCTTAAAGCTCAAGCTTGAAAGATCAACTTTGGCTCTAGTGCAGGTGTATGCACCGAATCTAGAGTCAGAGTATGCGGCTTTCCTGGATGAAGTTGATGCTGCCCTTGACAGGGTGGCTGAGATGGATTCCTTTATTCTGATGGGTGACTTCAATGCTCACGTGGGTGTGGATGTAACGACATGGGGGAGTGTGATCGGGAGGAACGGTGATCCTCATCAAAACATGAACGGAGAGAAGATGTTGGATTTTTGCTGTGCAAATGGCATGTCCATTATGAACACCTTCTTTCCACACAAAGACATCCATAAATACACATGGTACCGTCGGAGTCTTCAACAGAAATCGTTGATAGATTTCTTTGTGGTACCATCGTGTGTGAAACGGATGGTTTGTGACGTTCGTGTGTTGAGAGGGGCTGAACTGTCAACTGATCATCACCTGGTGTTGTGTACGCTGTATCTTTCTGATAAAGTACCTCTTCTGCCAAGGCGGAAACCAAGAGTGGTTACACGCATACGGTGGGAGAAACTACAGAACAGTGAGGTGCAGCAACATTTTGCACGGCGCATATCCGAAGGGTTTGAGCAAATTCCAACTGTTCCATCGCATGTAGAGGACGAATGGCGACTGTTTTCAACAGCTGTCATTGCTTCTGCACGTGATGTTTGTGGGGTGAAGCGGCTTGGTGTGGCGGCTGGTGGTGAGAAAAGAACTGCGTGGTTTAAAACACCCGGAGTTCAAGAAGCCATCAGAGAGAAGAAGAAGACCTACAGAGACTGGATTCTCTTGGGGAACTCTGATTCTCGTGACCGGTACACTGAGGCGCGAAGAACTTGCAAATTGGCTGTGCGAGCAGCTAAAGAGCAGACTTGGAAGGAGTTCGGCGAGAAGTTGGAAAGCGACCATAGATCTGCGAAAAAGGTGTTCTGGCAAACCATTCGCCGGCTCAGAGGGAGGAAATACAACACCATCGAAGGAGTCAAATCCAAAGATGGTGTGTTGCTTTCCAATGAGGTGGACATCTTGCGCAGATGGAGCGAGCACTTTTCGGACCTGCTCAATCCCGAACAGGGCACTGAGGGTGACAGGCCTGTAGTCTTGAGTAGGGCGGAGAATAGTCCAACGGTGGAGGAAGTCATTTTGGCGATTGAATCGCTAAAAGTTGGCAAATCCGCCGGTGTGGATGAAATCCGGCCAGAAATGCTTAAGGCTATGGGTAAAGAGGGAGTTTTATGGCTCTCTCGTGTCATTAAGGTGGCTTGGGAACGCGGTGAAACACCTGGTGATTGGCAGACTGGGGTGATTGTCCCTCTCTTCAAAAAGGGGGACAAGAAAGAGTGCTCCAACTACAGGGGCATATCTCTTTTAAGTCTCCCAGGTAAAGTCTACGCTAAGGTGTTGGAGGCGCGTTCTAGAGCTATGGTCGAATCCAGGATGGGGGATGAACAGTGCGGTTTTCGTCCCGGCAGAAGTACAACCGACCAGCTTTTCACTCTAAGAATGGTACTTGAGAAGGCTTGGGAGTACGCCAAACCGATCTACAGTTGTTTTGTAGATTTGGAAAAAGCATACGACCGAGTTCCTCGAGGTAAACTCTGGAGTGTTCTGCAGGAGTATGGGATTGATGGTTCTTTGTTGAGGGCCATTCAGTCTCTATACACAAACTGTAGTAGCTGTGTTCGGGTTAACGGTAGTAAATCAACACCTTTCACCGTGGGCGTTGGACTTCGCCAAGGGTGCGTTTTGTCACCTCTCCTTTTCATTATGTATATGGACTGGATGTTACAGCGCAGTCGAGGCGAGGAATGTTTCACATTGGGAGAGTTGAGGGTAAGTCATCTTCTTTTTGCAGATGACTTAGTCATCCTCACATCCTCCCAGATGGAACTCCAGCGCGCGCTAGATAGGTTTGTGGCCGTATGTGCTGATGCTGGGATGAGGGTTAACGTGGACAAATCCGAGGTTATGGTTATTTCCAGAACCCCTGTTCAATGCACTCTACATGTTAGTGGAGTCCCATTGAAACAGGTGGAGAAGTTCAAGTATCTCGGGGTCTTCTTCACGAGTGATGGGAGGAATAATGCTGAGCTTTCCTGTAGGACTGGTCAAGCTGGGTCAATTTTGAAACAGCTTGGTCGATCTGTAATCAGGAAGGCCGAGCTTGGTGTCAAAGCCAAGTTAGCGGTTTTTAACGCAGTATTTGTTCCAACTCTCACCTATGGTCATGAAATTTGGGTAATGACCGAAAGAATAAGATCGCGAATACAAGCTGCCGAGATGAGATTTCTTCGTGCTGTTGTGGGAATTACTCGCCGGGATAGGGTGAGAAACACGACAGTGCGCGGGGAATTGAATGTTGGGCAGCTGCTTCTTCGAACGGAAAGGGCTGTACTTCGTTGGTTTGGTCACGTGGCACGAATGTCCTCATCATCACGACTTCCGAGGCGTGCCTTGAATGCGATTCCATCAGGTAGGCGACCGCTTGGCAGACCTAGGATGAGATGGTTGGACCAAGTCCAAACACTCGCCTGGTTGCGCTTGGGCATAGCTCCTGATGAGTTAGAGTCGATGGCGGAGGATCGAGTGGCCTGGAGATCTCTCGTGCATGCATTGCCCCCGCGACCCCTTTAGTGGAACATGCGGGTCATTGAAAATGAGATGAGATGAGATGAGATGAGCCGTTGGTGAATGATTGGCGAAGACTTCATCTTAAACAGAGCTTCAAATGAAAAATTCTGATGGTGATAAATCGCACGACCCCGCTCTATTTCGAGAAATGATAAGTAAGGTAATTTGTTGTGTCATGGCGTGTGGTGTTGTCCCTGCTTTGTAATTATTCTTCACGAAGAATTTTTCTGTCGGAAAGACCAAGAACTTTTTCATCCGCATTTGAGGTTGTCGCCTCTGCGGTGTAGAGGATGATCGGAAAGTATGATCAATGTCTTATATAAAAGTCAACCTGATCTTTAAAGAGAGGCTCAACATAAAATATATTAATACAATCCTTCATGGCTATGTGAGGAGGTGGGAGGTGCTTCTTTATAGTAAAAACCACTAAAATCTTTACGAATCGTTTCTGTGGTAGTCACCAGTCACGAATAAGTTATTAATCGACGACTGGATGGCGCAGTTTGTTAAGTGCCTGCCCCAAGTTAGAGGGATCCCAGGTTCGAATCCCAGTGAAATCGAATCTGGACCAGTCACCATTTGCCGTTGGGATCAAATTAAGGGCACTGGAGTAGGTTGCTGCCTGGCAGTACAATGGACCAGTTTTGAGTCTGAGTGCTTCAGTAGTGTTTCAAATATACCCCGAAAAAATAAAGAAGTTATTAATCCCGTTTTATCTCGCGACTCTCATACTTTCCACACCCACTATGTTCCCTCAATTAGCATTCAAACCTCAAAACGATGTTCGTTACTCTTTAATATCTTCCTAATCTTTCGCATGCGTTCCCCAGTAGATGTTTGAATATCATTGATAAGCTGCTCAAGTGTTGATTCCACATAACGTTTGAATCCACAAACTTTGCTGCCTGTTTTTTAATAGTGTACGTGGATATATTGGCGGAGCTCAATAATTATATATAATTATTATAATAAACAATAATTCCATTCTTCAAAACTTTCTCGACACCTTTTCGTCTGAGGTCCACCTTTACCATACGAAGATCCAGTTTTTCCAACATTTTCTTTTTGTAAAAGTAATTATGTCCCAATTTAAGTAGATCACAGTACAGACAACAATTTAAAACAAAAAAAAAACAAAATTGTTTACGACTACCTCTTTCGAGTCACTGACGATACTCAAAGAGTATATCACCGTTAGGAGTCGGTATTATAATGTTGCTCCCCTCCAATCATAAGAGAAAAATATCACGCACAGCACAAATGGTTGCTGTAGAAGCTAGATCCAAGTTCACCTCGGACTGCAGCGCCGTACGATTTTTGAGAGAAATACCTTTATTTAGTTGTAAATGGTGCCCTCTTTCTTCTTCTTCTTCTTAGGGCGCTACAGTCCGAGGTGGACCTGGGCCTCACTCAACATGCCTCTCTAGCCAGCACGATCTTTCGCCAGCTGTCTCCAGTTTCGCACACCAAGCCGGCCGAGGTCCCCCTCGACTTGTGTGCGCCACCTTGTACGTGGACGTCCTCTGTTGCGTTGTCCCACAGGCTCAGAGTCGAAGACTCTCCGGGCTGGAGCTAAGTTGTCCATACGCTCTACATGGCCTAGCCATCTTAGGCGTTGGATCCGTAGACGCCTGGCTAGACTCATGTCGCTGTACAGCCCATACAGTTCGTGGTTGAATCTTCTCCTCCAAATGCCATCAACGCAAACAGGACCAAAGATCGCGCGCAGAACTTTTCTCTCGAAAAGACCAAAAGACTGTTCATCCACTTGGGATATTGTCCATGCCTCTGCGCCGTACAGCAGGACTGAGATGATCAAGGTCTTATATAAAGTCAGCTTGGTCTTCCGAGAGAGGGCTCTACTACTCAATTGCCTTTTGAGCCCATAAAAACAGCGGTTGGCAAGAGTTATTCTGCGTTTGATCTCGGTACTGATGTTGTTTGTACTGTTTACCGCGGAGCTGAGGTAGACGAAGTCCTTCACTACCTCAAAGTTATAGCTGCCTATGGTGACGTTCTGGCCAAGTCGTCGATGTTGTGCGTCCTTTCCCGATGACAGCATATACTTTGTTTTGCCCTCGTTTACCGCCAGACCCATTTTAGCCGCTTCCGTTTCAATGCCAGCAAACGCATCATTGACGGCTCGCTGTGTTCGCCCAATCACGTCAATGTCATCCACGTAAGCTAGCAGTTGAAGGGACTTTTGGAAGATCGTGCCTCTTGTGTTGGCCAGTGAGTTTTGCACGATCTTCTCAAGAACGATGTTAAAGAAATCACATGACAGCGCGTCGCCTTGTCTAAAACCTTTTTTGACATTGAAGGTCTCGGTGAGTTCGTTACCGACCTTGATGGAGCAGCGAGAGTTCTCCATCGTCATCCTGCTCAGTCTGACGAGTTTGGCAGGAATGTCAAAACTAGACATGGCGCTATATAGCTCGTCTCTATACACGCTGTCATATGCGGCCTTGAAATCGACAAATAGATGGTGTGTGTCAATTTGCATTTCTTGGGTCTTCTCCAGGATCTGCCACAGTGTGATGATTTGATCGATGGTGGACTTCCCGGGCCTGAAACCACACTGATAGGGACCTATCAGTTTGTTCACGAATGGTTTCAGGCGTTCACACAGAACGGCAGAGAAGATCTTGTAGGCGATGTTAAGGAGACTTATCCCCCGATAGTTGGCGCAGTCAAAGGGGTCTCCTTTCTTGTGGATCGTGCCCTCTTTAGAACCTCTTTAAAACATATGAAAATGATTTTTTTTCCAAATGTCTCTTTATTTGACTTTGGGCTGTAATATTTGTTTGGTATCACTCTTGCGTTAATTGATAATTTTGTGGGCACCTAATGATGTCAGTTTTGGTCAGATGTAGACTGTTCTGTTTTCGCAGAAAGGGTTAAAAGGTTTTATTAACCATTTGATACTAACTCAATGATTCATAATTTACTTTAACAGTCGTTAAATTAAGGTTTCCTAAGATGAAGATTTGAAAAGGCATCCGACCGCAATGAAAAAAATTTTAAACTATCTCAATACTTAGTGTGAGTCGATTGATGCTTTCGTAATACAGACTAGAGTCGATTCCGCACCCGTGGGACAACGCAATAGAAAAAGCCTACGAATCCGATGGCGCACAGAAGTGGCCAACTTGGCGTGCGTAATTAGAGGCAGCTGGTTAAAAATCGTGCCAGCTAGAGACGATTGTTGTTTGACATCCATGTCCACCTGACAGGAGCGCCATCAAAAAAAGAAGAAGACGACTAGAACGTTTGAATATCTTGTTAGTCTTACAGCATATTGCCTTATCATCCGTATTCATTGTTCGTTTGATTTGTTACTTAAAATAAGTACCTATTCACTTGTTTTTGTTGTGCTGTTAGATGATTTACTCGATATCACTCTCTGTTGCCCTAAATAATCTTCTACGTGACAGTATTTGTTAATCCTATTAGGATTAGCATGTTTAAATCTACTTTCACTAAATTTTGTACGTCTGTGCCTTTTTTTAAACAGAAGTTATTCAAAAAAAAACCTAGTAGCCTAAGTACTAGTATTAGTGCTAATTTGAAACTTTGACCGCCTCTCCTGAAAAAGTATATATGTATTTGTATTTAGTATTTACATATATCTGTCCTTGGATATAATAAGTTACTGAAACGGAAAAGAGTTTATAAAAACCATAAAAACACCTCAAAAATCGCAGAGTAGCGAAAAGAGAGTGCTTAACGTTCCTGGTGTCGCATTGGTGTTATGAGAACGAAAAAAGAAAGCAATTGGAATTCTAATAGAAAGGTGACTTGATAAAACTACAATACTCTAAAGAGGAACGAACTAGGCAGCAGCAAAGATTATATGAGGTTAACCTTGTCTTTAAAAATGATCTTAAGATCGCAAGTTAAATTAACCCTCTTGAGGGGAGAATCATTGAATCAATTGGAGTCATCAGTTGGATCCTTATAAATTAATTTCGCTTGGATTAGCTTGCCAACTTACAGGTAACAAAGTGTGAATTTAAAAATGTATTAAGCTTAGGATATAAGGTAGCATAATGAATTATTTTAAAGGTAACAAAAACATTAAACCATCATGTTCCATTTGAATACAGCTGTTAAGTCATAAGGTCAACGCATTTTGTTAACTGGAAGGAAGTGGGTTATTAAGTTTTCCAACCAGCTTCCAGGTTATCGCCGCCGTAATAACGCTGTTATAGTATTTAATTCGGTGGGATGAGCTGGGTTGTCCTCTAATGTTACTTCTATTAGATTCGATTGTACTTATTTTATATTTATTTTTAGTCTTTTGAAAATAGTGGGCATTTCTAATATTTATAAGGTTGTGCGTTTTTTTGAAAATAAAAATGGTTTGCATTTCTACAAGTCATCAATGTGCACTCACGGAGTACTGTTGTCTTAACCGCCATCGGTAAAGATATTTGCATAGATTTGAATATTATTAGACAAGCATAACTCTTCTCAGAATTGAAACAATTTACGTATAGTATATGTAGATAATGAACAAATTGCAATGTAAATTATAAAATTCTGTATAACTCTACGTCAAACTTTAGTCGATTTTCTCTGCAATTGTAATTGTAACCTTCCATTAATTTTTCAACGGTATACCACTCAACGGGGTTCGAAAATAATTTGTCCGAAGAATTAATTACTAATTTAGTGTTGACTAGTTCGAAAAGATATAACTTTAGCTATAAATTTCCTAGTTATCATCTCCAAACCCCTTACCGTTCCACCTTCTTTTGGTTGAAAAAGTTGGTTGGAATTATGGGGAGAGCCTTATTTTTATGTTTAGAATTAGAATTCAGACTGCCTTTCCGCCAGATTATTATTGTAATATTTTGTGTAAATTAAAAAATGGAAGATGTCTCGAAAACATGTCCTGCTTCAATTCAATCTATGCTTATATTGCAAATTAAAATTGTATATATATGGTAACGGTTTCAGAACAATATTAATGAAATGTTTGCATTCTCGAGAAAACCAATACTTTATATGTAGGTACAATTTTTTATCTGACTGAATATATGAAATGCTCCTGGCTTTGGCTTTTCGGTCGATGGAAACTTCGACTACAAAATAAGTTTAAAATTGTGATTGAATAAAAAAAAAGAGATTTACCAAACTTTACAAGGCAATGGAGTTTCACCTTCCATTTTCATCAACTTTTTGGACCTTACTACAGCCGCAGGATATTTCTGGTTGTATAATTCTGAATTGTGGTCAGTTCTTTTTCTGTTATTCATTGAATCTGTTCGATTCCATATACATCATTTTGTCTTTTTCGGTTAACATGTTCTTCCGAGTTTCGGGGAAATGCATTTCGTTCACTGAATTTATTTTTTACCGGCAGCCTGTGGCAACATATGATTTCAGTATTTTTGGTATCTGTGAAAGAAAAAATCTGTACCTGTGAAGAGGATGAGATTGATATAATTTAGGATCACACTGTATTTAAATAATATTAAATATCGCAGCTCTGAAGTTGCTAGGTAACGCAGGCGGGAAATGGTACAATACGAGAATGTGTGTAGTTTGTGGTGTAGATTGTAGATTCAAAATAATATCTGATAATGCCTAGTCAAAACACGGGGAGCATTTATCGTAACGAGAAGAGGATTGTATCAAAGCCTTCCGCTCTCTATAAGAACCTAAACAGAGAGTAAGCTGCAAAATCAGGCACTAGCACGACAAAGGTATCTGACTTATAGATTAGTCCAAACATAATAAAAGTGCCACAACGTGAAACTAACTAGATGAAAGAAACGTTTTGATCTATACGCACTAAACAACGTGTTGCTAAGGTAGTGAAAATTTATGACACCACAGCAAGGCTCTTATCCTTACTATCCTTACGTGTAAAAGTTGCAAGTTCGTACTGATTTTAGTCATAATCAAATCTATATATTGGAATGTCTTGGACAGGTAGTTGATGTGATGACTTCAACCGGAGTTCCTACAGTAAAATCTGTTAAAAAGTGTAACTTAAAATCCAAGTGTGTCCATTTCGAGACGATCACAGGATTCTACATAAGGATTTAAATCGAAGTGCTTATAAAGTCAAATTGACATAACAATTAAAGTCTATAGAATGAACATAACAAGTACTTTTGCGGATCGGAGGTAGATGAAGTCATTGACTACCTCGAGTTTATTATGACCTTTTTAGCCAAGTCTTCGATATTGTGTGTCCTTTCTCGATGGCAGTTTAATACTTCATTTTGCCCTTATTCACCATAAGCCGCTTCCATTTCAATGCCATCAAACGCCTCTCTTCGAGTAGCTGTATTAGACCAATCACGTCAATGACATCCTTGTACGGAATCAGTTGTATGGACTTTTGAAAGATCGTAGCTCTAGTGTTGTCCAGCGAGTTTTACACGATATTCACAATTATAATGTTGAAAATATATCAGCTTTTTGTTGTTTTGGCATCACAAATGGCGCAGAATTCAAATCTTCCATGAATTCCGCGACACGCTTTGCTACGCAGTTATCTGAAAAAGAGATTGATGTAATTTTATTGTATTTTATGTAATTTTTCAATTCGATTCTGCGAATCGTAGGACCTTCCTGTTACAGATTTGCAAACAAAAACATGTTTACGAAATATTAGCGGATGAAACTTAATACGTTTGTTCACATACTCGTCCAATCAATCAAATTTGTTATGAATACCATTTGCATTAACAGCACACAGTCACAATCCCAAATAAGCCCACAAGGATGTAACCTAATACCCTTCACTTGACCATGCTTTCAGTGTTTTCTGCCGAAACGGATATGTGGGTCAACCGCCTGTTGATGGTGACACTTCTTTGCAAAAATGGAAACATTTACACACGACCCAGTAAATGTTATCCACAAGTAGTTTCTTTATACATAATCCATCAATGCCTGTGCTGTCAACGAACAAATCGCCTGTGACATGTGTTGTTAAAAGGCCCGACAATGTATCCTATGTCAAACATTCTCGTAGGCTTTGTGACTGCGGAGAGAGCTACAAGCGTTGCTCGGTTTCGTTTTGACGCGGACTTTAATTGGCTGACTATACGTTACCTCATACAAAAGTGATTAAAGTTGAGAAAATGTTGTGTTGGTTCGCAACAATCAACTCCTTATAAAATTTATCGTTGTACTTCATCGATGCGGGCTGTCAAATAAATAATCGTTTATCTAAGTTATGTCTAAAGTCTTTTTTACATCGTTCTCCCATTCCCTCAGTTATATATGTATGTATGTGTGTAATTGGGTTGGTTTATGTTTATGCCCCACATGCGGAAAAAAAGGAGGAAGTGAAACTAAGGATGCTCATCAACGTGCTGCTAACCTCGCATTGCGGCAGCCTCGTAGCGTGATTAACTTCCCACTTTCGACATATACCTACAGCAAAAGTCTTGTGTTCTTAATATTACATGAGCACAAACGTAGCAAAGAACTTTATATGAAAGGAAAATGGCAAAAGGGCTACAGCCAAGGATCTTTTTAAGTGATGAAAATTCTTGTTGAAATATTTACACTTTATTATGATTCGCACAAGAAAAGAAAAGTTTTCACGCCTCTGCTGCCTCACATCCTTCACTCAGACAAATTCACAAAGTTTTGACAGTTTTATTCTTTGAGGGGGTAGATATTCAGTCAGTCAGACATTTCCTGGCAGCGAGAAATGTATGGCAAGCAGATCCATATGCATGGGTGTAGGGAATGCAAGAAACAATGGAACAAGCTTAATTCATGTCTGTGTGTAGTTTTATTTGCAACACATGTGGTGTTCAGTTAATTTTGGCTAATTACGCAAGGCATACAAGTTGTTCTACCAGTGACACCAGAACGAACTACACAAGTGCTGAGAGGTTCAAATTAATGTTGTGCATGCAGAGTATCATTCAGTGCATATAGTTACTCAACCAATTTTTGTTTTTTCAGTGGTTTAGTCGTTGTGCATTAAGCTAAGTCTGTTAACTTCAAGAGGGTATTTGCAGATGATAACGTCAAGGAAGGGAGAAAGGTAAGTTTCCGATTTGTTTATAGCAGAATATCTGACCCTTAATTTTAATGATCTCCTTGTGACTTAGGTTTTGCACACCAGTTTGTATGTATCATACATAAGCTGGGTAGCTTTGTAGCAGACTTTACTTCACCATTGGTCCTATTTTCGTTTGATGAAAAAGTAGTTACCGTCGTTATCCACCGGTCTTCGATCTGATGTTGTATGAATTCCAAGAGTAACTATCATAATTTCAGATCCCCGTCTGTCAAGGAGACCGTTTTTTAAGGTTCCGTCTACAAAAACGGAACCTTTATAATTTCGGTGTGTCCGTCCGTCCGTCCGTCCGTCCGTCCGTCCGTCCGTCCGTCGTGTCTGTCACACTTTTTTATCTCCGAAGTTTATGAAGATATCGGCATGAAATTTTGGAATTAGGTACTTCAGACCTAGATGTCATTTCCTATGCAGCGATTTTAAAAAGTGGCGCCATTTGGGGGTGGCTCCAGTACAGGTGAAGTTGACACTAATTTTGAAAAATTGTCGCACACCATCGATATATATTTCGAAATGAGGTGGAGGTTTCTTTCAAGACTTTTTTATAAAAAGTACCGTTTGGAAAATATGGAGCTCAAAAGATTTCCCCCCCCTGCCATTTCTAAACCAAAGTGTTTAAAAATCTGAAAAAACCACAAAAACCATTTCGAGTACTCTGGCCCTAATGGTTTTGGAGATATTGGCCAAAAACGGTCAATCATCGATATGCGAATTTTGAAGATCTGAAAACGCAGTTTTGAAGACATCAATGTAAGCATTAAGAAATGATACATTTCAAAATATCGATTTATGTTGAAATTTTGAAATATCTAAGATTTAAAACAAGAAAAAAATTTAATTTTCACACATAATTTCATGCTGTGTTCGGCCACTCTATTCGTTGATGAGCGTTATATTTTCGATATCAACACTAAACGCCCAACAGAAATGAACACACACATACCGCAGGCATGAGCAGTGATTAGATAGGTATGTATTTATGTATGATGGAAGGGATTTTCTGTGTTGGATAAACTTGGATAGAGATATAGTATATGTAGGGATGAACATTTGTTTGTTTGGATGTATGAATTTATGGTTGATTTGAGTTGAAGTTAGAAGAAAATTCAACTGAAATAGTTTGGATACGTCGTTTGATATTCAGAAATCATCCATCAATATTATGCGACGGAACCTTCCCCGTGCGAGTACAACTCGCACTTGCCCGGTTTTTATTTTTATATTATTTATTATTTATATTATTTTTTACTAATAGCCCGGGCTATCAGGATGAACGATTTGCAAACCCAAATACTCGATTTCGGGAATACGCCTACGTACTAACTCGCACCCTACCTGCACCTGCAATGAAATACTGCGTGCTCTGCATCTTCGTCTTCGTCTTCACATTCTGAACAGAAGGGTGAGTTATCGTGTCCACATCTATGGATGTATTTTCGTTAACCGCCATGACACGACAGGAACAGCTTGAAGTAGTAGTCTCAGTTCCCGTGTGCTTTCGATATCCAGACTTCAATCGCGGGAATCAGTTTGTGGGCCCATCTACCTTTAGTTGTGGTGTACCACCTGACCTGCCACAGTGTCACAGATGATGTCTTTTCTTCCCTTTCCAAACTGCTTACGCTAATCCCTAAGCAGTTTGCCTTTCGCCTCAGGTGGACTCTTTGCATCTCGTTGTGGAGAATGTCGATAGGGACCATACTCGCAATGACACAGACTGCTTCATCCGAAATTTTTTAGAAACCGCTAATTATCCTTATTTCAGACGACTGAATGGCGCAGTTGGTTAAGTGCCTGCCCCAAGTTCGAGGGGTCCCAGTTTCGAATTTGAATTCGCAGAGCCTGAATGTTGGCGACAGCATCTTGGCTGTCTCCTTGGTAGCGCGGGCTCTCACCAAGGCTGATGCAGCGTATAGATGGATTGGGCTTACCTCAATGGAAAGTAGGACCCTTCTCGCAGCATCACCGAAAGCGCCGACATTCGTAACGCTTTTTTGGTGCAGTTTAAAGCTGAAACAGTTTTCGAGCATTACCCCCAAGTATTTTAGGGCCTCTTTGGAACTTATTTGCTGGGAACCAACACGGAAGTTTGCGTTTTCCATAGTCTTTCGGCTGGCTATTAAAACAACTTTGGTCTTGTGGTCAGCTAGTTCTAGGTGGGCAGAGTCTAGCCAATCTTTGATACTGGCGATCACTTCATTTGTGGCGGCTTCTACCTCGTAGATGTCTTTGGCCACGGTGATAACGGCGATATCGTCGCCAAAGCCGATGACCTTAACTCCTTGTGGTAGCGTCAATCGCAGCACTCCGTCATACATTATATTCCTCAGGTGAGGTCCAAAGAATGATCCCTGGGGGACGTCCGCTGAAACTTTGAAGTACTTTGGGTCATCGTCTGTCTAATCGATGCCTAAGTTTCGTTTTGGTAAAATAACTGACGACTATCGTCTTAACCCTAGGATGGGCAGCTGGGCCTAATCAGGCCCAATTTGAGTTTGAACATACTTAATTTTTTTTTTCCAAATCAATAGGACCGAAACTTCCTGACTTCTTGCGGCGATGTTTGCTGAGCACAACGAAACCATATCCGAGTCGTCCCGGGCGCAGTTCGCGGAAAAAAAAAATAAATTTATGTATGAATATCGAAAATTAACAGCTGGGCTTAAGTAGGCCCAATGTAATTGTTACAGTATCCTGCCATATAAATAGCATAAGTAATAAAAAGATAATAATGTAATGCACACGCGATCACCGCAACCCTTTCAAACACATGACCATATGTTTATTAAGGTCACTTCCTCAATAAATATCGAAATAATAAACGATCGCCTGTGCAATTGATAACACAAATGTACCATAGGTAAAGTATCATTATGAAGAAATGATGGAGGATATGTTAGTCTTAGGATAAATCTCAAACGGAAAGCACGAGTCAACGATAATAAATATATCAACGCGAAAAATATAGTTTATCATACTTATAAGTAAACAAGTGCTTTATTCATTATAAATTAATTATTATTTTTGGTGCTTGTGTAGAGAAAAATGACGGAACAAAGTGATATAGTTCTGAATCGGGCAACCAGATCTGGACGGCTAACTTCAAAACACATAGCGACATTGTTGGCGGAAGATATTACTGACGAAGATTATTAATTTGCTGATGATGATGATGATGACGCAGATTATGTGCCGGATAATGATGCTGCCGATGCGTCTGATATTGAGGTCGAGTTGGAAGTCGAAGAGGCGTAAAGAGAGCATATACTCCAAGTGCCAACATAACCGTTGACGAGCAATTGTTCCCCTACCGCGGCAATACACGCTTCACCCAGTATATACCCTCAAAATCAGCCAAATACTGCACCAAGGTATCATTGTTATCATTGATCCAACGATATCATAATTCCGGTCGCACTATCTATTGTGATAATTTTTTTACCTCATTGTCTTTGGCCGAACATTTGCTTCAAAATGGACTGGCCATTGTGGGAACTGTTCGCTCTAACAAACGTTCGTTCCGGCTGATTTGGTTTTTACAATAAAAATACACATTGTGTTCGTACGTACTAAAGCTAAATAAAGCCGACATTGTGTTGTCGACAGAACATTATACCTACGCTACCGACCAAGAAAATACTTCAAAAAAACCGAATCAAATCTTGGACTATATAAGGCACCAATTTTGACTACACCATTTTAGATAGAATCACCCACAACCTCTGCATTAGCTGCATCTGCCTTAACCGCTGCTGGGCAATCGAAAAAAGAACGGAAGAATTGTGTTCATTATAGAGCCGAAGGCGAACCGCGCCGTAAAACATGCCTAACACACGGAAAAGTAGAAACAAGGGCTTCATGCAATGCCTGTGCTGCCAATAATTGAATTTTGTATACTTTTTCCACATATATATATGTATATCGGTTACATATAGATAGGTGCATCATGTATTTAACTTGGCACAATATAAAATCTATGACAAAGTCTGTTTTTTTCATTTATTCTAATGCATTTTCCATATAATTCATATGAGCCTATCGAGGTCCAGCAGGCTATGTTACCGCCTCACAAACAGCTGCCCATCCTAGGGTTAAGGTAGTGTGACATACTCTTTCTGGTCATGGCTCTCATAAGGCATGACCAGTTGGTAGAGTTGAAAGCGTTTTTCACGTTCAGCGTTTCTACAGCACAGTACTTTTTCGTGCCTTCTCTTCATCTTTTCTCCAGTATCGCATCAGCAGCTGTCTACTACTAAGATGAAATGATCAATTTAGTTGGAGGTTGATGGCCTGTTATTTGAAGCCCAACTGAAGCGCTCACTAATTAGCGTTACAGAAATCTACGAAACTCTCGCCATTGTCAATTTCAACATGTTTGAATACTTAGTTTTCGTTTCCTAACTTGTCATTCAAGTATTAATCAAAAGAAGGCAAGTCTGTTTAATACAGCTGGTGAGACAGAATTTGCCAAACAGTTTTTGTTTTGTTTGCAACTTGTTAATGAAATTCGCCATGATTATAAATAACTGATGCGCGTCTTCGGATATATTCTTCTCGTTTTTGCTTCAATGCTCGATTCAGCTTTATTGGTTGCTAGAGTAATATCCTCAGTAATATTTTCACCAGATTTTAGAAGTCACTGTTATACACTGTTCCCTTCTGGTCTCACCAAATACACAACATTACCTTCTTTCCGTAGTTTCGTACTGGTTGCGAAGCTGTTATCAGAAATGCGTCCAAACATGATTTGTTTCGCATGGAAATCCCGAAATAAATCTATTCTCATTGCCAGTAACCACTCAGTGCAAAAAACCGTCAGATTAAGCAAAGTTTCTGTAATGGTATTTTGCCTTTTGTTATCTTCTCTCTCATTTGATATGGAACCCACTTTCCTTCTTTATGGATCATTTCCAGGGCTTTTTAATGTTTGGAAACATTTGTACGATCAACTCCTTCTGCAAATTTTCTTGTCCTTGAGTCACATCTACATCTAAAAATAATTGCAATTCTGCACCTTTGAATGTTTTCTCTGGTTTTTTACAGTCTTTGTGGGCGATGCCAAATTCACCACTTTTTACGTGCACGAATCCTTTACGCTGAAACACTTTCACCATAAATTTATATTTGCAATCGGTGACGACTACCAGCGGTTTTCATTTAAAATAAACTGGGCAAATGCGAGTTGTACTCGCACGGCGAAGGTTCCGTCGCATAAATATTTGTTGATGGAAGCATTTTTGAATATCGGGCGAAGAATTCAAATTTCTTCTAACTTGAACCCAAATCAACCATTCATTACTACATTCGTGCATACAACCAAACAAACAGCCATCCTATACCTCTAAAAAATGTATCTTAGACAGAAAGTCCCTTCCATCATGCCTGCGGTGTGTACATTCCTGTCGGGCATTTAGGGGTTGAAATGAATGGAATGTGAGAGGTATCACTCATCATCGTTTTGAGTCGTCGATCTTCTTCTTCTTCTTGAGGCGCTACAGTCCGAGGGGGACCTGGGCCTCACTCAACATGCCTCTCCAGCCAGCACGATCTTTCGCCAGCTGTCTCCAGTTTTGCACACCAAGCCGACTGAGGTTCCCCTCGACTTGTGTGTGCCACCTTGTACGTGGACGTCCTCTGTTGCGTTGTCCCACAGGCTCAGAGTCGAAGTCTCTTCGGGCCGGAGCTAAGTTGTCCATACGCTCTACATGGCCTAGCCATCTTAGGCGTTGGATCCGTAGACGCCTGGCTAGACTCATGTCGCTGTACAGCCCATACAGTTCGTGGTTGAACCTTCTCCTCCAAATGCCCTCAACGCAAACAGGTCCAAAGATCGCGCGCAGAACTTTTCTCTCGAAAAGACCAAGAGACTGTTCATCCGCTTGGGATATTGTCCATGCCTCTGCGCCGTACAGCAGGACTGTGATGATCAAGGTCTTGTATAGAATCAGCTTAGTCTTCCGAGAGAGGTCTCTACTACTCAATTGCCTTTTGAGCCCATAAAAACAGCGGTTGGCAAGAGTTATTCTGCTTTTGATCTCGGTACTGATGTTGTTTGTACTGTTTACCGCGGAGCCAAGGTAGACGAAGTCGTTAACTACCTCAAAGTGTTCGCTGCCTATGCTGACGTTCTGGCCAAGTCGTTGATGTTGCGCGTCCTTTCTTGATGACAGCATATACTTTGTTTTGCCCTCGTTTACCGCCAGACCCATTTTAGCCGCTTCCGTTTCAATGCCAGCAAACGCATCATTGACGGCTCGCTGTGTTCGCCCAATCACGTCAATGTCATCCGCGTAGGCTAGCAGTTGAACAAACTTTTGGAAGATCGTGCCTCTTGTGTTGGCCAGTGAGTTTTGCACGATCTTCCCAAGAACGATGTTAAAGAAATCACATCATCGATCACAGCATGGAATTGTCATTGGTCAACGTTAACGTAGCAATTTTTTTATCTCGCACCAATTTACATTTACAAATCTACGCAAAGTGCTCAACTTTTTAAACGATTTCAATCAAAAATCATTTATTTTTTTTAAACTAAAAATACAGACTTTTCAGAAAATATATAGGATGTTATACATTTGAAAAGAAACTTTAATAAATTTGAAGAAAGTGCTTAGTTTCACTTCTAGTTCCAAGGAAAATTTAGAACAAATACATAATTCATGACAAATTTTGATATGGAGGGTCTCTTCGAAATTTTCGTGAATGCATATATCACGCTTAACTCCACCCTACGTGATATGACGTGGCGTCGAAAGACGTGAGATGGCATAGAATGACGCAACGTAATGCGACATGAAATGAGATGACGTGATGCGAAGTTACGTGACATCACCTCACGTCACCTCACGTCACCCTCATGTCACCTCACGTTAAACTTACGTCACCCTCACGTCACCTCACGTTAAACTCACGTCACCTCACGCCACCCTCATGCCACCTCACGTCACCCTCACGTCACCTCACGTCACCCTCATGTCACCTCACGTTAAACTTACGTCACCCTCATGTCACCTCACGTTAAGCTCACGTCACCTCACGTCACCCTCATGTCACCTCACGTTAAACTCACATCACCCTCACGTCACCCTCACGTCACTTCACGTCACGGCACGTCACGTCATGTCATGTCATTCACGTCATGTCATGTCGTCATGTCACGTCATATCACGTCATATCACGTCACGTCACCTCATATCACGTCATATAATATCACATATTACGTATCATCACGCCATGTCACATAACTCCGCGCCAAGTCACATCACGTAGGGTGGTATTACGCGTGATATATGTATACACGAAAATTTCCATATTAAAATTCGTCAATGAATTTTTTGTTCTTAATTTTCTTTGGAACTAGAAGTGAAACCAACCAATTTCTTCAAATTCATTAGTTTGTTTTCAAAGGCATAATACAGAAAAATCTGTATTTCTAGTTTATAAAAAATAAATAATTTTTGAAATCGTATAAAAAATTGTGTACATTGCGTAGATTTATAAATGTAACCTCTAATTGGTGCACGAAAAAACAATTGCAAGATTCAATATAATTACATATAGTGGCATATAATTGTCTTCAATGACTGTGTAAAACAGCATTAGTTCAATTTAAATACTAAATTAATTGAAAATTTAATGAATTAATTGTACGTATGAAGCTGATATTTCAGTCGTCGGGTACGCTTTCGTTTTCACAAATTTTACAAATCTTTGACGTTGGGCAAAAAGGTCTTAAATCGGAAACTGCAGTTTTTCGTAAAACCAAATTGAAAATAGATTCATTATTTGCAAATCGGGATTAAATGTATTCCAAAAAAAAAACTGGGCAAGTACGAGTTGAACTCGCACGGGTTCATACATTCATAGATCCAATCAACCAATCATTCATCCATACACATATCTATACCTCTATCCAAGTTTATCCAACACAGAAAATCCCTTCCATCATATACATACCCAATCACTGCTCATGCCTGCGGTGTGTGTGTGTTCATTTCTGTTAGGCATTTAGGGGTGAGATCGAAAAGATAACACTCATCAACGAATAGAGTGGTCGAACACAGCATGAAATTATGTGTGAAATTGAAAATCGTGCTCATTTTAAATCTTAGATATTTTAAAATTTCAACATAAATCGATATTTTGAAATTTATCATTCCTTAATGCTTACATTGATGTCTTCAAAACTGCGATTTCAGATCTTCAAAATTCGCATGGCAATGATTGACCGTTTTTGGCCAATATCTCTAAAACCATTAGGGCCAGAATGCTCGCAATGGTTTTAAATTACTCAATGAAGCCAAGTTTTTGTGATTTTTTCAGATTTTTAAACACTCTGGTTTAGAAATGGCAGGGGGGGACGCATTTAAAAAAAACTTTGGAGCTCCATATTTTCCAAACGGTATTTTGGATAAAAAAGTGTTGAGAGAAACCTCTACTTCATTTCGAAAGATCTGTCGATTGATATATATTTCGATGGGATGCGATAATTTTTCAAAATTAATGTCAACTTCACCTGTACTGGAGCCACCCCCGAATGGCCCCACTTTTTAAAATCGCTGCATAGGCAATGACATCTAGGTCTGAAGAACCTAATTCCAAAATTTCATGTCGATATCTTTATAAGCTTCGGAGAAAAAAAAGTGTGACAGACACGACGGACGGACACACCGTTTTTGTAGACGGAACCTTAAAAAGGAGCAATAAGACTGCCTGCAAATGGTACATATGGTACACAAAAAAAAAGACATATTTGAGACGAGGAAAAAATGTCATATTCGCACATCAATGAATAACAGAAACTGCTAAATATCCACCTCGGCTCTACCTTCAAAAAGTCATTCGTTTGATCGAATGTTTTCGTATAATTGTGGATGAATTTAGCGAAAAACAGCATTGGTATTGACTTTGTCTTTATTCTGAAAGAAGTGCTCAAATGATGTAAGATGCCTTTCATATGAACAGCGGTCTGCTATTATTTTCGGCAAATATTAAAAAAAAGTTTATCTTTTTGGTACGCAAAAGGTGTGCCCTAAATTATAGAATTTTTTAATCGAATAAAAACGCGATTCACAAATTTGCGAAGAAAAGTCGCAGATTTGCTACTAGAAAAATTATAATGTCAGTGTTTCCTTGTGCAACCAAAGTAATCGCAGCTACCTGCCAACAAAGAAATTTCCATGTTAATAAAATGTCAAAACTTGCCATTTTCGCTGTTCGCAAATCACGCTTCATGTGAATGACATTTTAAATTGAAAGATCTCAGTGGCCAGTTGTCGATGTCTCTATTTTGAGAAATCACACGTCCAGGAAATTTGTCACACAACAGTGCCAATGCTTCACAGCGCTAATTTTAGACGGAAAAGAGCCTGTCAACATTCTTCGGTATCACAATTCATTCATTGAAACTGATGTACCACCATCCCAAAATCCGCACCAAACTGTACCTCGTTGTTCCTCTACTTGCGTTTGGTTTCAGAGTTCCAGATGCATTCAAATTCGTCGATTAAATTCAGTGTAGCTGTACGAGAATGTGATGACCAAAATCAGCATGAACCTTATGCAACGTTTCCGCGACATTTTCACCGCATTTGATGTGAATTTTCACTATTTCAGCACATTGCGTGAGTGTGTATCGATCCATAATTAAAAACCCCTTATCCTGAGTCTCAATGATAGTTGAACGTTGGCTGTTCAACAATGATGCGAAGTTCTAAATGATACTTATTGTTGGTTGGCCATATGCAAATTAGCACTCGCCAGTTGTATAGAATTACATATAATTGAATCTAAAACAAAAATAAGACAAACATAGTCAAGACAAACCTGATAGAGTTCGATAAATAGTGGGGAATGTTCTTATCCCATGTTTCCGTTTTTGATCTTGAGTTGCATTCTACAGGTAATTTCGTTCAGTGCGCACAAGCACATACCCTGACTCCGTATGCTAGGTAACGTATTTAACACTTAATCGGATTAATTCTGCTTCTCTATCATCCTGATTTCATGAAGTTGTTGTCTATCGTTAGCTGCTGGATTGATACATTCGCACCTGTACTAGGATTTGCTTACGACCTGGACTAGACCATCGATACGAACAACTTTCCGGGAGATTTAAATTGTTGGAAACGAGGTATTCGCACCTCGAAATATTGATTTGCACTTCAACGAATTGGCAGAGCGTGCATCAGAAAATGGTAATTGAAATTGTGGCTATCAGTGGCGAAATTCCCATCCTGAGCAAACTTGATAAATGTGTACTAGTTGTCGAGGCCAAGGACTACGTTGCGTTAAGTTTATTTTTTACAATAAACTATTGAAATGAGCAGTGATTGCCTGCAAATCCTTTACCGTTACATAAGGCTACGATGAATAATTAAATATTTCATTATAACTACTTCACTTTCTTTTCTAAATTCAACAATGGTATTTTCCGGAAAACTTTTATTGTATTCTGTAAATCATTAAAAAAAGTCAGTAGGTTCAGGCAGTTTTGAAGAGGCAATCGGAAAGAACGTTAAATTTTAATCTTCTTAAATTTTAATTTACTTTAATAGGTACTTAAAATCTGTATGCTCTGCAGTGAAAAAAATCAAAACTTAGACTGTTAGATCAGAGTGCTGATATACCCTAAGCGGAGTAACGAAGTCGCGTGGATGGATAAGGCCAAAAAACTATGTTAACAAGTCAAAATAGGTAGTTAAGGTTTTAACTTCAATATCCATAAGACATAGCTACAGGTATCTGCTTGATAATTGCTAAAGATCGGAAGAAAATAATATCTTCAAACACGTGTTTTTGAAAAAAAAAAACATAATTTTCGCAGAAATAAAATTAAATGTTCTGTTCCTTTTTAGTTTCATTCTTTCTTTATTCATTTTTTAATAAAATGTTCGAACTTAGTATGATATTACAGAATTGCTTTACACAGGAGAATAGTTAGTGGCATTAAATATTAAACAATATAAATAGATATACAGCCATATACACACAGCAAAACTTCAATATCATTTTCAATTTTTTTTAAAAACGCGTTTCGCAGACGATCGCGTTTTTAAGGTTCCGCCTACAAAAACGGAACCTTTATAATTTCGGTGTGTCCGTCCGTCCGTTCGTCCGTCTTGTCTGTCACACTTTTTTATCTTCGAAGTTTATAAAGATATTCACATGAAATTTTGGAAATAGGTACTTCAGGCTTAGATGTCATTGCCCATGCTCATGCCCATGATGTCATTGGGGCCATTTGGGGGTTGCTCCCGTATAGGTGAAGTTGTCATTAATTTTGAAACATTAACGCACCCCCCACATTTAATCAGTGATATATCAATCGACAAATCTTTTGAAATGAGGTGGAGGTTTGCTTCAACACTTTTTGATCCAAAGGTACATTTGAAAAATATGGAGCTCCAAAGTTTTTTTTTACTGCGTCCCCCCATGCCATTTCCAAACCAAAGTGTTTAAAAATATGAAAAAATCACAAAAACTTGTCTTCATTGAGTACTTTCATTTAAAAAAGTTTCAATCATTCTGACCCATAAAGTTTTGACGATATTGGCCAAAAACGCAGTTTTAAAGATATTCTAACTTCCCAGTTTATTGAGATGTGTTTTCTAACATAGTCTCCATTGCTTCATGCTTTTTCCAGCCACGGATGGATGGTTACTTTTGACTCCACAAAATATGTATTTATGTAAAAGGGAAGTGACCACAGTTTGATAACAATTTCGAAAATTTCAGCTTGAAAAGTTGAGATAAACCACTGGACTCTAAAGAGGACCCTGGATAGTCAACTGATTTAAACTATAATTCGTCAATTTAGCCATGGTGATCCTCAACTTAGAAATAACCGGCGAAACTCAGGACAGGTGAATAGCGTTAATGCTAATAGCTTTAATGTTCTTCCAAATTATCGATAATGATACCAATTATATTTCTCAAGACAATCTCAAAAAAAACTCCCGCCATCGCCAAAGCCGATGGAACGATTTTAGCCATTTTATAGTTAATTATGAATCGAAGCAAAATAATTTTAATCTTTTCACTTAATGTAAAATCCATAATGATGGCTCCACTTCAAGCGATATACATAGACTAAGAAGACTAAGAAGACTTTCCGCTTATCAGTCCAGTTGTATTTTGGGATTGGATCTAATCTCTCCAAAATATGTTGCTGCACGCCTCTTCTTGTAGTTGTTGGATTGAGAAGCACGAACATTCGTAATGGGTTGAAGGTGAGACTTCCGCTGCTTTTTATGGTCTTTGTCAGAACCTGGTTTGTTGAACAGGTTACTAGCTTACACCTGTCAGAAGCAGGAATAATTGTTTTCTGAAAAATGTCCGACATAGCTTACCATAGCTGAGCGTTTGATCGGTGGATTTTTATCATCCTGTGCCGGAGCCACCATCGTATTGACCACCCGACGGGGCTTATTATGGTCCAAAAGGGGCATGTGGGTGAAGCTTTTCTCTCTGAAGAAGAAGACGAGCTAGGGTGCTTGGGGAACGTGGCAGGTTTGTTGGATGGGTATCGTTCCGGTTCATATGTTTTGTTTTTTTTTTTTAATTTTGAAAAAAGTTCAATGGATTCCACGAGTATAAGAGAAGGTGTGGTCCTTATGCAGAGGACCGTGTGAGGTCGCCGGACAATCCGGATGCTCCATTTGATTGGGACCTCAGCCAGGTTGATCCTCGACAAGGTTAGCATGGTACTTTGATCCAGCCCAGCAATTTACCTCGCTGACACTATTTTCAGTTAAGGTTTTTTGAAGTCTAAGGCTTTCACCAACAAGCACACGAACACCTTTGTGTTGAAGGAACAATGTGAGGGATGAATTAATGAAATTCAGATACATTTATGCAAAACGGTAACGGAAAATGTTGCAACTGTGAGTCCGAGGTGTCCAAGTACGCGATATGCTAATCCATATGTAACCCTGTACTTTTCTTACGCGGATTTTTTGACACCCTTCAGTATTCTCAACGAATGGGGTCCTTTTCAAGTTATTCTTGTTTTTCATATTCAATACTATGGTTTTACATTTCATGCTGATTTTGTGTGGCAACGTTTTGCGGTTTCGCCTACTCGTACGTTTACCAGTTTGCAAAGTATTCATCTCCTATTCATAGTACATTTACGATACAAGTTAAGTTGAACGCCATATGTAGGAACGGCAGAAAGATACAAAAGACAAAGCACTTCATTCATTTAGAATCAATCGGCATGAAAGTTTATTACCAGTTCCATAATTAAATTATTGAGGATGTTTATTTGATTGGAAATTAATTGCCCAACTCGTCCTAGAATGCTTCCTCAATTGACCAATTCGTAGGTCACTCGTCTATGTTTGTACGATTCCTTTCAAAAGTAGGAAGTTCCATTGAATTCTTTCAAGCTCATGCTTGGACAATACCTACAATTACTGGTGTGTATTAATTAAATTACATGTCTTTCACAATTTCAACAAAATGATTCCACTACTCACTTAGCATATTATCCTTACAACAAAGGATATGCTCATACTGGCATTATTTGCCTTTCGCATGAATTTCTCTAATCTTTCTACTTAAGCGATATTAAATCAATTTAATTCACAATTGATGGTCATTTGCTGTGAATTCATATTCCTACCCATCACTTTACATATGCGAGTGGGTGGTACTCATAAACGTTTGTTCGTATGTTCATTTATTCGTAATATCCGCAAGTTATCCTGAAATATTACCTCAACAAAGATAGGGCTTCCATATCTTAAATGCAGAGTACAAACTGTTCTGTCCTGTTAAGATCATTATTTATATAAATATAGTTTAATTCAGTTAAGTATCTCAGTCAGGAGTGATAGATGCAATGAGGCCAAGATACGTAGAAATTAAGCAGCCCAGGAATCCACTCAGCTAATTTCGATACAAGGGATGTGAAGCGGGCGTCCCTATTATCTCGTCTTGCGTTTGCGTTATATTTAAGTGATTCAAGAGAATTATGTTTAATATTATATGTCTGCTTAGATGAGACACTTGTAAGTTCTCTGTGTACCGGGCACCTTAATGCGTTCAATGACACCGATTCATAGGCTTTCTGGATTTCGGCAAGCAGATTTGATGTTGTATGAATACTTCAACTCAATGCTACAATGGAAGGTGACACGTCCAACTGCTGTTATATGGTGATGCCATCTGCATCGTCTCGTCTTCCTAGTTAATTAATATAAAGGCCAAATGAGCTGATTTCAAAATCAATGAAGAGATTTCAAAGTTAATTCCTTCGAATAAAAGCAGAGCTGCCATCCCCCGATAAAGCCACCCCCTAATTACATAAAAGTTACGATCTGGGGGCAGTTTAGGGGTTCATCCACCACGGAGCAACCAAAACCTCCACAAACACCAACTTTGTGGGGGTCAACGGGAATAAAATCTCTTCACATTCGCTGCTACTTTAGTTTATCCTAATAATGAAGCAGCCATCTCCGAACAATGGATGAAATGGATAATTATATGCATACGTAATTACGAATGGCGATATTAAGGCTAGAGTTTAGCCCGTCAGTGATTTGAATGAGGTGAAGCCGAGAACATTTTTATTTCCTTGTTTTAAATTTTTACATTGAATCTTTACTGGGAATTAAACTTAGTCTAGTGCATAGGAGTAGAAGAACTTTTTTTTGCATTTGTATTCCTTATAATAAAATATCACTCACTGTTTGTACTTTCCTAACTTACTGGCTGGCTAAACTAAATTTACTCCAATTTTACGATTGGGATACAATTTTTTTATGTTTTTTACAATTCATATTCCCAAAAAAGATCAAGCAAAATTGGGGAGATTGCTTTTCTAAATTCTACTTAACTTAACTTAAGCTAATTAAAATAACATAATATACCTTAAAGGTAACTTACGATATGTCCGTAACACAATAAAGACGCATCCACCAGAATGTATATACAGTAGAATCTCGAATAGATGAGCAGATATAAAACACGCCCCGTTCATCTTCTCAGGCATCGAAATTTAGCTAAATAGGAAACCATTGCATGAATCAAAAAAACAAACATATATATGAAAATAACAAACAAACATAAAAAATGGGTAAAAATAAATTATTAAGACATTTTTATTTATGTCGCCCAGACGAAAGTTTGAAAAAAAAACATTCATCTAATGGAACGTTCATTTTTTCGAGTTTTTTTTGCAGTTACTATATTTTGTCTCTATTTTTATTTTTATATTTTTTTTTAACTAAAACTTAACCTAACCCAAAACACATCACTTATGTAAGTTCACCACTAAGGTCAACTTGCCCATTTTAAAAATAAGCTAACGACGGCGGATGCTCCTTCTGCTGTTGTAACCACCAATAAAAGTGCCGTTCCTTAACAATCTCTTTTGTATCGCGAGCAGAGATTGCTCTGCTAAAACGGAGAAGATCCTCATTGCTGGGACCGACATTTTGCCTGTCCACTGTTCGGCGTGCGACCTGGAAAATTATAGGGCATGTATCCTGGATCACACCTGTCGTGTCTCAATAGAGGAATAAAGCCGTTCAGGTAAACTCTTCGACGCACATTGTGTTGATTTCAACTCTAGTTGAGGTTATGGCCCGTGCAACATGAGTTCGGATCAGCTAGAGTCGGCACACTTATCCAATACGCTACGAAATGAAAATGAATAAATTCATTTTAAAAATTTCATACTCCAGTGTCTGGTTTCAAATATGACATCATAGACACTTCAAGAAAGTGACATGTTAAGAAAGAAACACATGTGTGGTTGTATACGAGGTGTGTTCAGAAAATAACGGGCATTTTTAAATTTCGCGGGTTTGTAGAGTCCGATTGTCAAAAATGTTCATTATTTTGGTATAAATGCCCTGACGTATGATAACATTTTCAGTTTTATTCATTGTTTACTTTGCCTGTAGCACCCGCTAAGGTTAGACATGTTTCTATGAGCTCGGCGATTTTCTTTTGTAAAAATATGGATCTACGGATTTGCATCAAAATTCGCGTAAAAATAAATATTTTAACGAATATATTTTGCCTCCGTTCTCACCGTCAGTGATACTGTCGATGTTCGAACGGAAATTGAAAAACGATGACTGAGGTGTCAGCACTGAATTTTTGGCCAAAATTAATACTGTAACGATGCCCCAACCTTCATATTCTCCAGACATTCTCCATTTGACTTTTTCTTATTTCCAAAAGTAAAGGGAACCTAAAAGGAACCTAAAATTTTACAAGTATAGACGACATAAAAAGCGCATCGCTGAAAGAACTAAAGGCTATCCAAAAGATCGAGTTTGAGAAGTATTTCGAGAATTGGAAGAAGCGCTGGCACAATTGCATGATATCTAATTGGGACTATTTTAAAGGCGACAACTTTAATGAAGAAGAACAATTTTTTTCCAAACAAATAAAATAACCGCAATTTCCTGCACACGCCTCGTATAATTCAAAATAACTTATGAAATGAATACAAGGTACAACTAAAAATTAGCAAAGTTCTTACGGAGAGAATATTATAAAAACTCTAAAGCTAACCAAAAAGATATCCGAAAACTGTCTTAGAAAAACGATCAAACAGATCAAATAACTTCAGTAACACATTCATAAAAGACGACTGTTCCCGAATATGCAACCTATCGACCAGGATATTACCTGCAATCAATTTGTCTTAAGAAAATTTCAGTTATAGAATCAGACAACGAACACTGAAAGATAATAAATCACTCGGTGTAGATGTAATTAGACAAAAAGTATTGTAATTACAATGAATGCAACAATGCAGAATGAACTAGCGCAAGGTTTATTATGAGTATATATTTATTCTTAATTTTCTTTCAAGTATCTAACCAACTCCAGAGTCAAATCGTTGCAAAATCAAGAATAACAAGAGTGAGGAACAAAAGGCTTAGCATGAAATTGCAAAGCAGTCCTGAGGACCATTCATCCCTACAGTATAGCATGAACTTGAATATACACTGAGTTCCTTCACATACTCCACAAACATCTCGAGTACGAAGCTAAAATTATACAAAAGAGGATGGAATCCCTGCGTGGCGCCGTAGAAATTAAGTATCAGGAACAAAACTTGAAAAGCTGTTCAATGGAGTCCTAGGCAATTACTTCGTATATAGAAAGTAGTATATAGTAGTAGATGGGTAGCCCTAGCGGCTTACATTCGTTGCTCACTTGGACCGTTAGATTAACCTTCAAAGAAATTACCACCACGGAAAATGTATATTTTTCGTTGGATCTACTCAAATTTAGTTTTAAATCCCAGGAGGCTTTTTGGTTCAAATCATTAAACTCTTTCTCAACATTGTGATTGAAGTTGACCATTAACAATTAGCTCGTTCTATTCAATACTGGCTACAGCTTCGGGCTAAGAAATATTTAGAACATTAACAATTAAACTCAGTTATTTTTGGTTTAGTGAAAATAAAGGACACAAAGAAAGTAAATTAATGTTCTGCAGTTGATATTCAGTAAAACATGTCAATGAACACATTTAAATGGAGTGCAATACCTACGGACAGCTGAGAGAACAACAGGTCCCCAGTTGTCTATAAATCATGTTTAATAACCTTCTTTCCCACCAGTCGTGTGGAAATATAAATGGCATGGCTACCTTTATGACACATCGCCATTCATCCCAAAGGTGTCCTATAAATAACTAATGTGTCTCGTCGCGGTTAAGTGTCTCACCATATTCCAAAGTTTGATTGATTCATATACTTACGAGACGTTGTATGCTTGTCCTCAGAGTATATAACGTCTTGTAAGATGGGAGAATTGGATGCTTAAAGTTCACGGTACTATCGCGTGGCTTCAACATGAATTAAGCAAAAAAAGAAAATTATTGAAAATACATATACGAGTTTATAATATAAAAATAAAAGTCCATCGAAACTTGACTAAATATGATTGTACTCCATTCCATGCGGTTGTATGCATGGGTGTGGACTATGACTTGATTACATCGCAATTCACTTTGCTTTAAACGAAAGACAATATAAGACAAAAGAAATTCGGGAACAAAACATCTTTCGTTAAGTAAATTTTAATAAGGATTGACTTGGAGCTTCTCCGATTGGCCGTAGTTCCAAGGATCCCAAAAGACAGTTCAACTATAGACTTTTCGTTATTATTACAAGAAGAATGTCATTTCATTATACTATACGTAGAGGGTTGGTAAAGTTAGATTAATAATTCTAAAGAAATGGCAAGAAGCACTGGAAGCGCGATTTTCTTGCTTACGAGGAGTGATAGACGAGAATCACGAACAGCCAAAGTGGCATTTGCTAGTAGTTGAAGAAAATTATTTGCGATCTTTTCTGATAGCAAATAAAGATTTAATTGTTGTCACCAAAAAGAGAATACACCATCAACGTTTTGGCCAGAGTGTCAGAGTCGAGAAATTGTATTTCATAGAGTTGATATTCCGAGAATAATTCTCGTTGCGGCTACGAGAAATCATTCTTTGTCGTAATGAGAATATAAATGCATTGCCTTTCTAAGATTAAGTTCACAGTATCTGATGTGGGTGCATTTGAGTTGGCTCCCATATAAGTAAAGTTGTCGTGTTTTTTGAAATTTTGGCGCACTCATCAAGTGATATAGCAATCTACAGGATTTGCCAAATGAGGTGGAGGTTACCATCCCGAATTTTTGATTCAGAGTCCCGTTTAAGAATCTACAAATTGGACCCTAAACTTTTTTTTGTATTAGATAACGTTGGATAGAGACATATTTATGTATGCATTGTTGTAATGAATTGCTGATTCGGGTTGAAGAAAGAAGATGTGTGTCTCTCAAAAACTATTTAAGGGGCGAAACTTTAACCGCTCAAGTAACTACTTGCACTTTTCCAATTTATTCGTATCAGCTTATTCTATGCTTCTTCCTCGTCTTCTTAGGGTGCTACAATTTATTACACTACAGGCGCTACAGAATTTATTATATGGAAATAAAATAATAATGAATATCAAAATCAAAAATATCAATTCGAGGTGGACCTTGTTCTTGAACGTCCTCTGTTGCGTTGTCCCACAGGCTAAGAGTCGAAGACTCTTCGGACCAGAGCTAAGTTGTCCATACGCTCTGCATGGCCTAGCCATCTTAGGCGTTGGATCCGTAGACGCTTGGCTAGCCTCATATCACTATACAGCCCATACAGTTCGTGGTTTAAAATTCTCCTCCAAAAGCCATCAACGCAAACAGAACCAAAGATCGCGTCTTTTCTCGAAAAGACCTAGAGCCTCTTCATCCGCTTGGGATATCGTCCATGCCTTTGCGTAAAGCAGTACTGGGATGATCAAGGTCCTATACAGAGTCAATTTGATCTTCCGAGAAAGGGCTCTATTACTCAATTGGCTTTTAAGTAAAAAAAAACACCGGTTGATAAGAGTTATTCTGCGCCTTATCTTGGTACTGATGTTAATACTACTGTTTACCGCGGAGCCAAAGTAAACGGAGTCTTTCACTTCCTCAAAGTTATAGCTACCTAAGATGAAGTTCTGGCCAAGTCGTCGATGTTGTGCGTCCTTTCTCGATGACAGCATATACTTGGTTTTGCCCTCGTTTACCACCAGACTCATTTTAGCCGTTTCCGTCTCGCTGTATTCGTTCTATCACGCCAATGTTATCCGCGGCCTTTTCGAAGATCATGGGTCCACTGATATTTGGAGGATTAAATTCTCCTATAGACTACTCCATTAAATTTCCAAAAGCAAATTATCCAGCAAAACTTTTACCCATGATAACCGACTTCATTGAAAAACACATAAGCTTGCCCAGAGTGTCGTTAAAATTAATAACATAATCCATTGATAAAAAGCCGACCAGAAAAGGATTAGTTTTCGTTTATTGACACCACAACCAACAACTACACAAACCAACGACCATTAACTACAGATGAAACCAACATATCTCTGCAAGCACGCAATCTTTCACCCCCGAAAATTGTTTTTCGATTATGAAGATTAAACCTAAAACTAAAGTTAATTCAAATATCTGACAATATTTAAAACAAAAAATAAATTTATGTGACCGCAAAACGCTGACTGAAGAAATTTCAATTGTATTTGCCATCGCTTCACGATTACCAAATTTGTAAGGTGAATTCATACTTTTAATCTGTAAAGTTATCTTCAGTTTTGTGCTGACTTTTAACGGGTTAACTTTTCGTTCCCACGAGAAATCTGTTTTCGGTTTTCTTTTTGTTATTATTTCCCTTGGGCAATAATACGCTTAAAGGATTATATCTTAATTAGTTTGCAAACGAAAAATTCACTCTGGGTCTTCACCGCGATTATTTGGGAACCGTTTGAAATCTTTCAAAGATACCTACCTACAGTAATGGTTTGGTTTCTTGGGATTGTTTCTCTTTTGTTTAAAAGATTTTATAATATTTGTTTATAAGATTTTAATTAGGGATATTCTATTTCAGGAGAACAAGCAGACGGAATTGGAAATAATTGTGTAAGTGCAGAGAAATGCATGGAGTCACCACTGCAGATAGTTTATTCTGAATTGGAAAGGACTTAAACATATAAATGCACTTTAACGTCGGTTTTAAAGATTTTACATACGTACTATATAGTTAGACAATTTTTTAGAAGCTGCTTTAACACTGGTTTTGGCTTATTGAAAAGTTAGATTTCCACAACATGGCTAACGTAGTTTGTGAGTTCAACACTTTTCTAGCAGTTGAAGGAATGCTATCCACAGTTTTTGACTTATCGATTGAGACAATGCTACATCCAATATATGTATGCTTAAAGCAGCCCTGTCGACGAGGGGAACAAAGGGATTCGTTTGATTCTTTCAACCCAGCTAATGAATCTGGACTACGTTGATAGTGTATACTTACGTTACAAAAGGAAAACAGCTGGAATGCAGGATGGGAGAACCCCTAATGGTCCAAAGAATAAATGCGCAGAACAATGGAAATCGAGACTTGGCAGTTATTTAAAAGCTACAGAGATCTGAACGCGATGGCGTGAATGCGAAATTGATTCTGCAAACCCAAAATGGGAATAAAGGACTTTATGAACATTAGTGATATATCGGTGTAGACAAATTTGATAAACTTAAACTGCTCAATCAGACGCCCTGACTACGGCAGTATTTTTCAAGCGGAGGTTTTGGCGGATATCAATAATGGCAATACTGTCTGTGTCAGTTGTGTTACAAAGCACAACTTTTTTTTGTTTTTCCCTTCATCTTCGAGAAGTTTCAAATAAACCTCTAAACTATCTTTGCAGGTTCATAACAACAGGACGGCTGGGGTAAAACCAAGGACAATGAGTAGTAAAAAGGGAATATCAATCCTAAATTCAACATCACAATGGGTCCTCAAGGACGTCGGAGAAACGTGACCTCCGCCTTTCTACCCACCAACCTACCTATCTACCTATCGATGTAGACAAACTTCTCGCAGCGTCGTGGGATATGCGAGTATAAACATTAAAGGTGTTGACAGATTTAAAACGAGAAATTATGTGCTCATTAAAAATTGAGCGCTCCAACGCTTATTCCATTCAATTTTCGACCGTCGGAAATCATGCATTTTTTCACTCTCCCTTGGCGAGAACTTTCTTGCCAAAGAATCATTGACAAATAATTTTACTATAAAATTAAGTACGTGTTTTTGGTGAATATGAAAAAAGACTTATTGATTTTTTGCCTTGCGGCTTCGTTTGAAATTTTTTCAAGTCGAAGACAAGACAAATTACTATTTTCGTCAAGTCAGCATAATAACTTTAATTGAGATCTTCAGGAATCATAGGAATTGATTGTCAAATAGTGCCATATTTTAAATATAGAGGGGTATATCAAAAGTTCTGTCAGGTATTTGATTTGGTGTCAGCCTGATAAAAAAATGTGTTTTTAACGTTGACTTTCTTTCACCAGATTGTAGCAACAGATTGTAATGTTTCAACATTCATCATTTTGTGATCTGTTTGACATTTTTAGACAAACGAAGAGAGGACTAAATTTAAAAGATCCTAAACTGATGTTATGCCTCATTTTTATTGAAAGTTTATAGGGTGATTACTTTTTAGCCTTGGTTAATACCGGCTGACAGGATCAGGGAATGGAAAATATTAAATGCTTACATTACACATCGCAGCGCAAGCACCGTGAAAATTCTATGGCACATAAGTTGTGGAAATTGCAAATAGGTGTTATAAAAGACCCATTCGTAGAAGTACGCTTCTCACTAGTAGGACTTAGCAGTGCAAAGTACAATCAAACTCAAAGACTAGCCAATGGATTGCTGGACCGTATGGTTAGGCTCATGCTAAATTCAACAGACTACACAACTACACAAACATGACTACGCAAACCACATCGGTACACTCTTCCCAACAAGAGTAGCATTTTAAAATGGGCGCATAAGCTTCGTCTCAAACAGAGAACGAATTATCTCCTAAAAAGTATTCATATAGATAATGCTAGAATAATAGCGATCGTTACGAGACATTGGCAGATAGGTGAACACGCAGCCAGGTTAGAAACACCTTATAACGCGTTTTGCCGCAGCTTTGCTGTAACGATGAAGCAAGAAGAAGACTGAAGACTGAAGACTTTGAAACTTTGGAACAATTTGTATGTGCCTCCCCGGCGTTGGGACATCCTTTTCTGGAATCTCATGACGAGATCTCAAAGAAAACCACCAAGTAATTGATGATTTGGTCCTAACTCCTCACAATAGTTTTAGAGATCTCGGTAACAAATCATCATAACTACACTCACTAGTGAAGTAAAACGTCGCATGATAATGGTCCCAAAAGGTGGAATGAGTATAAACCATTCTAGTAAGACTGTATTGCCCAATATAAGAATTGCTTACGTCATGTTCCAACCCAATCCCTAGTACAGGTGAAATAAATAATGTCTACTTCTTCTTCGACTATAAATATAATAAATAAATTGAAGTCACTATGTCTTTCGAGACATTCAAATTTAAAGATCAAATTCACATTAGTTGTGCGAGAAGAAGCTTGATGATGACCTAAAGCTATGAACTTTAATAAGTTTCTTGTTTTAACTTATCAAGTTATCGCAAGGATGGTTGAAATGGACAGTTGCACAATGGCGCCAAATTTAAACTGATACTTTACATAAATATATCAAACGAGTATCCACAGCAGCGGATGCAATGAGCTATTGTAATTTTATCGATTTATCGTCCTCTACTGCGGAAAACACTACCAGCTATTCTGCAGAACACATTTTTTTTAATTGTATATTTATTGAGTCAAAAAGTAAAAAATAAGAAGTACAGATAACACAAGGCTGTTACGATAGATCCACGTACGAGAATACAGAAGCCCTTTATCAACTTAGTGCATCAGTTAACTTTTTTTTAATCTCCTGAACAAAAGATGACGCATTGAAGAAGAACTTCTGGTGCGTAAAGTTGTGTGTAAACCACGCCGGTACGTTTATCTGCTTTTGATTTCTGAAAATTCTTTCAAAATCAATCTTGTGCAGGAAAGGGTAATGTGGTATGGTATACGTCAATAACGCAACCATTACATCTTCACAAGCTGTTGGTGAACAGAAATGAATTCGATATACGTACAAACACGTATATCAACGCCAAACTAGTTAATTCTTTTCCACTTTAACTTTTTATTTAAAATGAGTGTGAAGGAAGTATTGTGAAGGTTCTTCGTTATCGTACGAGTATATCAGTAAAATATTGGGTAACAAGTCTTAACACAGAAACTATTGGTTTTAAGGTTCTGTCTATCACACTTATCTCCAAAGTTTATAAAGCTATCGGCATGAAAATTTGGAAATAGGTACTTCAGGGCTAGATGTCATTGGCAATCCACCCAAATTAAAAAAAGATGGGCCGAGTGATATATCCATCCACAGATCTTTTGAAATGAGGTAAAGGTTTGCTTCAAAACTTTTTGGTCTAAGTACTACAGAAAATCCCTTCCATCATACCCAATTACTCATGCCTGCGGTGTGTGTGTGTGTGGATTTATATTGGGCATTTAGGGGTTGAGATCGATCTAAGAGATAACACTCATCAACGTATATAGTGATAGAACACAGCAAAAAATGTATGTGTAAAAATGAAAATATTTATCATTTTAAATCTTAAATATCTCACAATTTACACATAAATCGATATTTTGATATTTATCATTTCTTAATGCTGACGCAGAGGTCCTCAAAACTCAAAAGTCAAATATTCAAAATTTAATCTTTCAAAAATTATTAACGTTGCGGAACCCCCGTTGCGCAAGTGTAATTTGCAATGGACTGCATTTGCTTTGTAATGAGGCACGTATCACCTGCGGTTGGTGGAATTTGTAGCGTGGAGCCATGCAATTAGTTATACTAAATCGATTGGCATGCAAGGTTTCTCTCCATTGGGATGCAGCGGATTTGCAATTTCCTGTGAAATGAATGAATTACTTGGCCATCTCGTTAGGAGACAAATGATATTTAAGAGATTCTCTTGATATCCAGAGTGGACCGTAATTTATTACTCGACATTATAACTGGACACATTATTATTGGGTGCAAAGTCCATAGGCAAATGAAGGTCGTCTAACACGTGCAGGAACTGCAGAGCAATGGTAGAAAGAGATCAAAACACTGAAGCATTTTCTTCATTAAAAATGAACGCACTTGGTAGATACCTTTTTGAGTCCCTCAAGGATGTGACAAACATCAAACTTCATATATCAATCAGTTTAGCGCACGCTTCAAATTAATGCTGCATTAAGGACAGTAAGGGTCAAGCATCCTAATCATTTCTAGCTCGTTATCTATATTTCAATGAGCTTGTGGGACCCTCAATGGTCTAACCTAGCCTAAGGATTGTCTTCGCGTAGAATGTGACCTATACAAACACCGCATTGAACTTAAGCCACCACAGAGAACTTTACTGGATCGCCGTAGTATCTAACTAAAAGGGACTATAATGGTTGGCATAGTGTTATACTGATACATATTATTTATTTATTTAGACATCCGTTAATTCTTTCCAAGGATGTTACGTTTCCAGGTATATATTTATTTTTCTTTGATCTGACCCAAGAATTATGCATTATGCACAGAATCATATGTGCCTACCGGTGGGAGACGATTGAAATAGGAAATCCTCGTATCAAGTACAAGTTCTGTTTTCTCTATGGCCTGTCCATTCTACCTGTCCTTGAGCGTGGGTAAGAATTTTCCGAAAATTGCTATTGTAACATCATCCATATAAGCAAACACTTTGAAGCCTACCAACTCTATTGCTGACAGCAATTCTTTGACCGCATGTTTCTTAGAAGGGAAGGACTATGTCATGCATTATTACTATGGGAGAGTCCATCCTGCAAATCGTATCATCAAGGTTACAATTTACAGCTCTCTCTCTTCATATAATGGTTATGTTTTTTGAAATTATTAATATGAAAGCAAACAATTTGTTCATCCCTCGTGTAGTTGAAAAAAGAAATTCAGAATGAAATTTCAAAACAACAAAGTCCATTTCTGCTAAGTGAAGGGCAATCCATTCTTTTGATACAAAAACAATAAAGACCACAGATCACTTAATCATCAAAACTTGTGTATCTTTCCCAAAAGAGGTAAAAAAAATGTTTATTTCATCGACAAAGCAAATTTTTGTTTACTCCTTTCATTAACCAAACTTCAAAGCGTCATCCATTCAGAAAAATTCGTTTGAATCTGATCATCATATTCCATTTCCTTCATGGGAACAGTCTACAGATAAAATCACTTATTCACCTTTTCGCTTTGGAATTTCTTTATAAAGACCTCAATAAGCTCCAGAACAAACTTATTTATCTCGCAGACTAACTGATGAATGACTGTTAATTGCAAATGATTACCTCAAACGATTCCATGGCGCATATACTCGTACAGACATACAGGCGGATTATTAAGAGCTATGCGGAATATGTATTTACTTTCGCCCCTCAGTCATTCAAAGAACTCTGTGTGAGGTAATTTGAATTTCCCCGAAAATTAACTACAACTTAAGCGTGGATTTTAACAAAGACAATTACCGGTAAAGAAAATCTGAATAGGACTCACACAGAAAATAACATTTTTAACACACACATAGGTGGCCGCTTGTCTACCAGTAGTATTGAATAGTAGTTTAAACAACTTTATTTTAAAGAAAAACTACTTAAATTAACTTAAGTTTAATAAAACTTAGTGTGGCGCTGTGGCGTAGTGGGTATGTGCGTCGACTCCTACATTCGAATTCGAAGGTTCGAATATAGAAAAAAACATCAAACATTTTTTCACGGCTCCACCTCTTTCGAGTCACTGACAATCATCAAAGAGTATAATTGTCTAGAAAAAGCTTCTCAATCTCGCCGTTCGGAGTTGGCATTAAACTGTAGGTCCCCTCAGCTAGTGAGAGAACAATAGCATGCACAACACGAGTGGTTGCTGAGAAGATAGGCCCAGGTCCACCTCGGACTGTAGCGCCGCCATTATTATTGTTATTATTATTATTAGTAAGACTTAAGTACCAGTACTACCAGATTGACAATTGTTTAAATAAATTTAGCTTACTTAATTTAACACACATGTTTATTTAGAAGTCTCCTTCAATAATAGTTGTTCTGTAATTAAGCGCGATTGAAGTGTGTCTAAACAAAGCTTCCTAACAAAGTTCACCGTTTAAAATGTTCAGAACATCATTCATATCCATTGTGTTTACACCAAAGTATCTCACATGAAATTCGCTTAAGATAGGAAAGCTGGCAATAAAATGGTATACATCCTCCTTTTCTTGCAGGTTACACAAGCCACATAGAATTGACAAGTCAGTTCGGTGCGGGATGTAATTTAAATTGATTATTTCACCTCTTACTTTAAATATTAAATTAATCATCTTCAGCGGAAAGCGATTGAGAAAGTACGTGTATTCTTGAAGATCATAATTAATAATAATAATAATAATTTCTTTATTTCATTTACAAAACTTAAAACTATTGGTAACAATATATAATATTACAAAAACAATTTTAACATGAAATAATGTAATAAATTCTGTTGTCAAATGGACAAGAGGCAATTCAGTTGACTCTAAAGCATTCTATGTTGTGAAGTTACAGCTCCCCTTTTACATTGGTCATTGGTCTGTGGTAATGCGCACATTTTCACCGATGTTATCTCCCAACTTCTCCTACTTTTTGATGAGATTTCCCCTTGTCGATATATCTCTCTTGAGCACTAGTCTAGGCAGCCGTTCCTCTTCCATGCATGCTAGTTTAAGTTGGAAATGCTTTTTCATACTAAGATTCGCCGTAATTAATACGCCTAGATACTTATACACCTGAATTATTGAAACAATCTCTCCTTTGTAGGTCCATTTATCATTACGGGCATATCTACTGCCACCAGCTCTGAATATCATAATTTAAGATTTCTCTAAGTTAACAGACAGATTCCAAAGTTCACAATATCTCTCAAGTCGCTTGATCATTCGCTGCATTCCTTAACTGATTCCGAAAGAAAAACTATATTATCGGCGAAAAGTAGTCTTGGTATCTGTGTACTTCCAAACTGAATTCCTCCTCCAATTGTCTACAATATCATTTATGAATAAAATAAAAAGTAGCGTGCTCAGAACACAGCCTTGTTTCACATTTTGCGTTTCAAAGTCCTCAGATACAAGTTCACCATTCCATACATACGCGACGTTGCTTTCGCACATCGCTTTCAATAATTTTGCTAGATTATATATTTTCTCATATTATACAGTTTGTAAAAAAGTGTTTCACATGCAATAGAATCAAAAGCAGCACGAAAGTCTGTTGGAGCTCGCTATAATATTTGTCAGGAAGAATATTTGGTCTATGGTTGAATAGGTTCTCCAAAGTTCAGCTTGAAATTCATTGAGTATTTTCTTTTTATCGATCCACTGCGTAAGTCTATTGAAGATTAAAGTACTAAACAACTTGACTGACGTATTCACAAAAGAAATGCACCGATAATTTTCAGGGTTGTCGTACGAACCTTTCTTGTGTAAAGGAAAAATGAGTGTAGAGGAATATTCTATTGTATTCGTTGTATTCTGTTGGTACTCGGTCGTTTTCTGGTGCCTTACCAATTTTAGATTAATTGATTACATTCTGTACTTCAAAAACTGTAAATGGAGCATCTAAGAGCTCATCTTCAAAAAGTGCTGCCACATACTATTGTAGAGGTGAATATTGGGGAGCGTTAAGCAAATTCTTAAAATAGTCTCGAAGTTCGGATGCTTGTAAGGATGATGCAATTATATTATTCCTCCCTCCAAAATTCTGCTGATGATCTCGATGAATTTAACAAACTACGGTTTGTTGTCTACCAGATAGGCGGTAGTCCAAGAAAAGTCCATTATGCTGCAACCGTGAATTTCGAAGGAGTTAATTTTTTCAGAACCTATTAAAAGTTTCAATGGAACGTAGTCGATTTTTTATAAGAACCTCGCTGTAATCGCAGAAATTGTTGAGGAAATGCGCTCCCAAGTGGAGGCATCTGAGAGACCCCAAAGCCGGACAGGTACATAGTAGATGTAAAACTTTGTTATCCTCATCTTCCTCAAACTACGGAGCAGTGCCCCGTGATGAAGTCTACCGCAATTACAATTTCTGGCCTCTTAAGAGACGTGAAACTTTTAAAGCATTTAGGACCTAGTTATGGTCATATCATTTCGAATATGTGATATAAGGTGCCGATCAACTAACTTTTGACTATAGTTTTAGTTATCGTCCCTAGAAGTAACAGTCTTCAAGAAGCAAAAAGCAATCATACGTTGCCATTGTTTGTTTATAACGGCAGTGTTGTAGAATGTCTGAGAAGATCGATTGCTTTGTATGTTTCCATGGGTCAGGAAACCAGCGGAAACCAATGTTGATGATATTTAGTTCATTTGAGAAGAATCACCCACTCCCTTCTCCGTTTTGGGACCAACCGTCTTGATATGTACGGATTCCTCGAAGGGAAATGAATCAGAGTAAATCACCACGTAATTGGCGAAATACGGCCTTAGCTACTGAAAAAAAGGGAAATGAAAAATTGGGCGTTCGAAACAGTCACGGCGGGCACATGGCTGAAATTATAATCAAAATACGAGTAATGTCATAAGATTATCTTTCGAATAAAGCTAATATCATGGTCATGACCTTGGGTTGTTCCTTTCATTTTTGTGTTGTTATTCTTCTTCTTCGGGGGGGACTTGGCCTACGCTCTTTCACCAACTGCTAGTGTTGTGCGTGCTATTGTTCTTTCACGAATTGAGGGGATATTAAGTTTTGTGCCGACTTTGAATGGTGCCATTTGTCTTGAGCTTCGACAGCGCGTTTGTGATCGCTTGCGGGTAGATAATGTTGAAAGTTGTTGAAATGAAATGAGTTTCTGGAGATTTACTTTGTTAACCTTGGAACGCATGTTAAGATGAGGACAACTTAATCGGGCCAATCCTGCAAAGGATAGATAACAGCGAGTTTTTTTTAGTGTTTTTAGAGAAAGTATGGTATGATAAGTTTATTGGTCTGACATCTTTGGGACACATGCAGTTTTCAAACGAATACAAAGCTCGGACAGACGCCTACCATAGTAAAGTCGCGGTCAATGCTGAGCATTTAGTTGTCTAGAAGAATGTTTCACTCAATCTGGACGATGATATAAGAAAATTCCTTGCCTCCGATCTAGGCAAGGGCCAGATAGCAATATCGGTTATGCAAGATAACCTTGTTGGGTGCCTTTACCTGTTCGTCTGTTAAATGAAGTCAGTGGAGTTGGATTTTTCGCTGATTTCAAGGCTGAATATGACCTGCATAAAGGTGGAACTCCATATCAAGTTTTGGTTTTACTGTCCTGCTCTTCATTGATGAAATTGTTTCCTGCTTCATCAAGGACGGTAAAGAACTCACCGGGACCTTCAATATATCATCAATATCAAAAAAGTTATTAGTCACGACAGTCATGCAATTCTTACAGTAGCCCTAAAATTGCAAAAATACACGGGTGCCTTTGGCATTGAACATGAAGGTCCGTCAGTTGGTCGTTGAAATGAAAACAGTTAAAATGAGTCTAGCTACAAATGAGGTCAAGGTTAAGCTCTTTATGTTTCAGATCGATATTTTTTTAATAATTTTTAAATAAAAAATAAGTTTGTATTGATAGAAGGCGTTGAACATAGTGTATGGAATCTGATGTTGGTTAAATGTCCGCCTGAGGCCGTAGGCAAAGGCGCGCTCTTTTGCAAAATCTGTTGTCGTTATTTCAGCAATTTTGTTTACAATTTATGCCTGGTTGGTTCATGTACATCTCCTCCTTCAAGTTTCCCCATTTGCAAGACTTTCAGACAGATCAAATCAGGGCGTCGTGGGTGTCTGTCGATATTTATATGCGACCTATCACCGGTTTGTTAGAATTACATGCTCTGTAGGCCTAAGGGATCGAATACGGGAGCCAGAAAATATTCCAACATGTCCCGATAGTGGTCACACGATAATTGATACAACATTGCCTCTAGCATACTCAAAGAAGAATGGCTCAATGATACCGCCAACCCATGACATGGTCTTTGGTATATTGGTTAAGAGTTTTTGGTGCACCAAAAGCGACTATTTGAATTATTTAAAGACGGCCAAGTCGAAATGTACTTTCTTTTTATAATAAATTTTTTTCCGCCTGTTCACAACTGAAAATTTACTCAATTAAGTGTTTAAATGATTATCACACGTTGCTATCGATCTTTCTCTACGACTGTCAAATCTCAACTGACAACTGTCATCGAAAACAAAATGACGGCCTGACAAAATCAAATTGGAATGTAAAAGCACCCTGTATATAGATAATTTCTTTATAATATAAATTTTTGCTATAACAACAAAATCATAGGCAAATATGCCACTAGTTTTTTAATTGAAAGGTTTTTATTTTTTAAGCAATATTAAGCTTCATGCAGTTTGAATCTTTGACACACTAGCTGTCATACATACACACCCTCACTCTATAAATAAAAGAACAAACAAACATTTTCGTAGCAGTCTAAGGATCGACCTCTACCCAAATGTCACTATCATTTGTACAACCCTGTGCTTCATTTAATGAATGACACATATTCAGTAGACCAGTAAACTGAGACTATCTATTAATCTTTCTAAGAACTTTATTTTTTCATTTCTAGGTCTCTTTGTATGTAAATGAACGTACAAAAGAGAAAATCACATCAAATTGTCTATCCTAAAAAAGGGAAAACCTTTTAAATCCAAACAAATGTTCTAGCATACATTTGGAATGTCTTTAATATTATGGTTTTTTTATCCAAGAGTTTTTCACTTTACAAATTAATGATGATGGTGATGCAGAGAAATTTCAGAAGAAATCACTCACATAATGCAAGCACTCATAGTGCTGGCAGCGCAACGCATATCTAGATTCATTCCCAAACAAAATCCTAATTTGGTAATGGGTTTTGCGCAATATATCCTCAACCCATGTTGTTGTTTTTTCTCAGTTGCGCATATTATTTTAAATAAACTCAGACAACGTTCTTGAGATTCTTTAGTGGAAGCAGATTTAATTATTTTTTGTGGTATAATTCCTCTGACAGGTGACTTTATTTAATGGAAGTCCATAGGTCTGCACGTATGTAGATATGTGAGTCAAAGTCCAATGTAATGGCCACCACGATTCAGTGCTTACAAGGTCTTAAGTTCCGTTCTGAGGATGGAAATACCATCGCAAGATATTAAGAGTGTTTCAACAAAGTAAGATTCTTGAGATCCTACAGTGAGTGGAGGTCTTAGTTTACCTATATGCCTTAACTTGAGCGTAGTAGTAGTCTTCTGCTGTGTTGTAACGCGAGATCCATTTCCAAAGTTTCAAGCTCGGAGCAATAATGTTCATACAATAAACAGGGTGTATTTTTGACCAAACTTAGAATAAGAGATAGATTAGATCGACAATATGTTCTCAACAACCTCAGACCGAGACGCATCAAAAATAACTCTTGTAGTCAGAAAATGTTGTTGCCTAGATTATTTAAACGGATTTGGCTAATATGGGTCAGCTGTCTTCGAGAAAGGACTACATGCAGCTATACCATCGAGGTAGTCAGGGACTTCGTCTACCCCGGCTCCACAGTAAGAACTACTAACAAGATCAGTACCGAGATCGAAGACCAGAACACAGAATAAATCTTGGCTTGTTGGATGAGGCCTAGGTTCGCTTCGGACTGCGTGCTAAAGATTTTTTTATAATCGCCGTGTGCATACAGGAACTTCTTTAGATTGCAGTTGAAGTCCCTCATAGACCTCGATTTCAAAATGAGGGATGAGGTTGTGGTTATATCTGCAACTTGTTGTGTTTTTCTTTGTTTGCTACAGCGCGATTAATTTTGGCCAATCTTCTTCTTTAATGCCTTCTGATCCGAAGTACCGCAATGATTTAGATAATCTTGGCTAGAACACACACTGATATCATTCTGAATCCGATGATAGCCACAATTGCGCCGGGTCTGTACACTTATGATAGCATCATTACAGTAACTCGTGTAAGCAACATTCTGCTGCTTGCATCAGTAATTCCTTTTAGGTGGCGTACTTGACATGGGTTTCATATGAAAGCAAAACTCCGAGATATTTCAATGAAACTAGACCCGAGCTTCTCCCAGTTTGCTTACTCCATCTGCTTGGGACCCGTTATGAGCGCAACCACAGTCATATGGTCAGATAACTCCAAGACTGCCGTCATTTGTAGGCAGAATCTCAAAAATGGGTGACTGCCACTTCTGCATAATGTTTTAGCCAAAATTAGATCCCAACAACAACACAAGTTTTCCTTTTCACTAGATATATGGCTTCACTGAATCCTACCTCATAAGAAAACGTTCACAGAAAACTTTGATTTTCCTCAAAAGACTTCTATAGGTACTGTTTAGACGAAGAGGGGAAAGAGAATCAATCCCATCGTATTTGCAACTATCCGGAAATTGGGTCTCTCTGCACTCCCCGCGACTTCAGCGAGGTAGCTAGCGATTTCTAATCTTCAATCTTAGCTTCATAGAAAGCTTCAGTATGATTTCATAGAGCGAAAGGGCGATTGATCTCATCAGAGATCCGCTTATCTGCATAATGGAGCCTGCCCGTTCTAAGTATGTCCCTTTTTTGGTTGACACCCGCTTATGCCCACCCACACAGTGAATTTATATCAAATAGTTGGGATAAGTTTCTTGATTCTGGATGACATGTTTTATTTATTATTTTTTAAGCACATCACTTTATACAGCAAGTTCGCTTTGTTTGTAAAAGCGTTTCGTTCAATTTTGCATCCTACATCTCGGATTAAAAAGTCATCGAATAGTGAATCAGTTGTTTATCTTTCAGCTTTCTAGCGTTACAACACTTTTAAGCTTTTTTTCAGTTCTTCTTCTTCAACCAACAAGCTTTTCCAGTCTTCCAGCGATTTTTCGCTAGCTGTCTCCAATTGGGTATACCAAATTGTTTGATACCCCTCTCCAATTGAGTCGACGGACTCAGAGTCGAAAACCATCAAGTCATATTGCTTTAACTTTCTTCAAAGTGTCGTCCTTGCTGTATATGGAGTCAAAAGCTGCAAGGCCATTAATTAAATTCTTAAATGTGGAAATGACAGTAAGCAATTGATTTTGTTTACAGACTTGTATTTTGACAAGCATTATTTATTATACTACTCTTTTTGTTGTGTACAAATTAACACTCTGCAGTACAAATTCATATATAGTTATTTCAACTGACAGCAATTATGTCAATGAACATCCGTTTTCATAAGGTTTAGCTGTTAGTTTTCAATTAAATTTTTATTATTTTAGCCATTGCCGCGAAGGTGTTAAAGTATACAACACGCAAAAAACTATAAATATCAAATTTCCAAACAATCTGCAATATGCCATTTTCAGCTCTGACTTCGATAGAACACACACATCGTAAATCTCGTTAAGCGAATTTATATATTTTCTCCTGAATATCAATTTACGAAACAAAACAATGGACGGGCATACCACTGGAAAAGTTAAATTGGGTAAAGCTAATTTGAAATTAACAAGAAAAAAATCATATGCAGATACGCACGACCCAAACCAATGTTAGCCAAATCATGCCGACGTTCTATTGTGAGTGCATACAATGGTAAAATATCAATGAATTTAATCAAATTAACATTAAAACAGCAATCAACAGGTAATCCCCACTTGTTTACAACACTCTGATATTCATGCTTATGACGAAATTACTAGGGATGCGACATTTTTTTCCGATTATATTTTACTGGTTTTTTACAAGACTGACGAGTTGGAATTTTGAAAGAAAAATGGGGACCTCTTCAATGATGAATCAGAGATGACACTGCAAACAGCTGTGTATTTAAACTAATCGCGTCCGAAATGGGACGGATTGTGTAGAAGTTTTAAATTTCAATGATCTAAAGGACAGACATTCTTACATTTTTAGAATCTAAACATAACCCTCTTCAAAATTACCCATATTCTTCCCTTCTTCTTGTGGCGCTACAATCCAGAGTGGACCAACTAGCACGATCTTTTGCTAGCTGCCGCCAATTGCGCACATCAAATTCGTTGGGTTTCCTTGTTCCCTTCCACTTGGGTGCCCCACCTTAGAAGCGGACGTCCTGTGTTGCGTTGTCCCACTTTAAAGAGAAATATAAAAGCGGTGGTTTGAGTACAAACATGTTTAAATCTTTTATTTTTTGCAAACAAAATCTTACAAGTATATGTGGGTTCGGTAGGTACAGTTTCAGGTCAATTTTCTTGTCTTAAGCCTGGTTTCCAACTTGCGCTAAATTTGAGCTCGCCTCGTCTCAAACACCAAAGATTATTGTTCGCTATATTCTGAAGTGGGTTATCTCCGAAATCGAAGCTAGGCCTTCAGCGTAGGAGTCAACACGCCACCACGGGGGTTACTTATCACATATCTCGAAAACATTAACGTGGACAAATCCCCATTAACGATCTCCATAACATTTTTTTAAAATTTATCCAAAGAAATGTCCTTGTATCCATTATAAGTTGACCGAAAATATGGTAGACGCACGATTGCCAAGCATGCACAATATTACCGGAGCAGTGGATTATAAATAATCGGAGAAATAACTTAAATCCCTAAAATATTTCGTATTGCCTCAAAACCAGAAACCTCCCATGATTTTCTTTAGAAAATCTTCCATTGTCTCTGAATAAAAAATCTGCAGCAAATTGTTCTTCTTAATTGTTCAAATAAAATTTGCACTCAATGTTGCCGAAAAGTTTTTACTACAAACGCTTGCAGCTTGCACCATTGTGTACTTATTCATACATGAGAAGGATTCAGTGCATAGGACATCGATGGATGCATTCTGCGTATTCAAAACAATATCAACCGAATCAATCAATGTGATATAAGAACAAAAGCCTACAGAATGGAATGCCAGAGAAAAGGAAAAAACAAAAAACAGAAAATAACGGCCACAGCATATCCAAAAGGAAATTGGACAATCAATCCGCTGCCAAATATTGAAGAGTGGGTATGCAGATCACAAGCGATTGTAAACTTCTACCAAAAAACATTTCCGTTGGTTTTAAAAAGCTTCTGGAAACAACACCAGAACTTAGATTGACCACCTTGCTGTCATTGTAAACATGACACTCAAACGGTAGTCCGTAACTCTGCGCGAAGACTGATGCTTATCTCATAAAAATAAAACAACAGTATGATTGCAGCAGCCGAGGTGCATACAAATTATACCAGATTTATCTTCTAGTGGGGACTGCTGCTCCGAAATGAAAATGGCACACTAGAACTTTGGGATTCTCTCGAAAAAGCAAAAATTGTATGATTAAAAATATGCCTCTCTCGCTGCCCGATCAAAGCGGTTCACTGATTACTTCTGCACAGACTAAGCAAACAAATTATTTTGAGCATTTATTATCTACTAATTTATATCGGAGCGCGTTATGTTCCAGGATAACTTTTCATAGATCTCCTGTTACAGTCAACCGACTACAGGAAATGAAAGTAAATTAACTACTGCTTTCCATTCGGATATCGCTAACAACACCCTAATCGAATATTGGAAATATGTAAGCTAAGCCGTAGCGCATACATACATACTTACATAAATATACCTTTAGGATGGCAAAAATGGGGTTCCTCCCCTGGAGCCAATAAAATATCACTGACGATGCAGAGACCAAACTGGTTTGATGTGAAAAGTACCCGGGGGAGTCGTACATATTTTAAATGGTAGCGAATAATAAACGATACATGTACATGCATACGAGTATGTTCCCCGTGATCACCAAAATACTGGCAGATTTCGAGATACCACGAACGAGAGACATCAACAAAAGCCCGATATACTATGACGCTGCACATTCACATATCGATGTAACTATAGGAAAAGTGAAAATAAAATTTCAGCGCACACATTTCTCAATAAACGTCTTGGACAGATTTTCAATTCATTTTTACTCGAATATGTTGCACACATACGAATATATGAGGCGTGCATTCGACACGCCTTCAAAATGAATTTATATGAAGTGAAACTCTCTGACATTTTTTTTAGAAACTGCGGTTTTTTTGTTTTGAATTCTTGCAACGCCAGCAAGTGATCTTTAAGAAAGAAATAAATTGTGGAAATTATAGTGCAACTAAATTACAAGTAAAAATTGTGTAAATTATTTCCCTTTAGGTTAATGCTGACTTTGATGTTTAAGAAGCTTTCCTTGAAAGCTACTGTTTCTTTCGAAATAAATTATTGCCAAAAGACTAGCAACCCAAGAAAAGCAACTCTCGATAAGTGCAACTGCTCGAAAAAAAGTGACACAATAAAAGCTATTGTTATTATTGTTTCTTAAACTCTTATTTCTTGCAAAAGCATTTAATTTGGGACACGCCGTATGTTACTTGGCTAATGCATGGGTCAAGGTGCAGTCTACGGCATTACAAAAGTGCTGGAACCCTTTGATGAACCCAAGTAATGATTACGACGATGATGTGTACCTTTGAGTGTCATAAGGGACGAAATCCTAAAAGACCGCGAAATAGTACAATCAATTAAAATCAATAATTTTTCAAAGATTTAAAGAGCAGCAATCCGGGAGCAGTAAAGTTGAAGAATCCCTACCGCCATAAGTTAAAGAAGAGACTGCAATTCAAGCGCTGAACGTTTGTCTTTAATGGGCTGAAGAAAATGATGCTTCACTGAGTAACATTTTACCTCTGCAAAACTTTCAATAGTCTGCTGTGGAAAAGAATTCTGCGTCCAAATAGACACAATAAAAAATGTCTAATTTTTTTTAAAAACAATTAAAATTTAATTTTTTTTTTATTTTTTTTTATTTATTATATTTATTTATTATATTTTATTAATATGAATTAAATGATAAGTTTTAGCTTGTCTACCAATACACGACAAGTTTTTTTTTTACTATTCTGAGGTTTTTAACTTTTTGTCTCATTTTTGGCACCTACAATTTTTTCACTCGATTATTGCAACAAACTCAATAAGAGCCCAAATTTCTATTAGTTGCTTTTATTGAGGTCGCTCTGTATATGACTTTTTTATAAGTTGATTATTGTACTAAAAGACATAAGTCTTAGCAAAAGTTTCCATAATCATCAGTCACAGGTCCTACCGCTCCCATATACTGATTGTATTTAAGAATCCTATACCATTTCATGATTTAATGATACAGGTCGATTATCCGTAGACACATACTCAAGCGAGGATCAGTGCGAAACTTTTAGATTCCAATTGTTCGGTGTTCGATTCCACGAATACCTTTGCCCATTCAGTGGGAGAGTGCCTTGCATTTTATTTGAAAACAATTGGATACATCTGTTAAAATACAAAAACGCTCAGCGGTGGGTGCAAATTTACACTGAAGTAATTGAATGCAGTGATGACAAGTGCTGCGTAAAACCGAATGGGAAAAATTGGAGTGGACTCTTCGATGGAGGCGATGACCTAGGCATGTACAGGGCGACCAGATGAGAACAATAGGAAGATAAAGTTGAATAAAACAACAATGGTGTGAGATATAAAACGAATTCTGGCTTTATTTTGAAGCTACATTCATGACATGGTGCATGGAATAGAAAATCTTTCAAATAAGCGCCTTGGGTTTGCACGTCGTCGTGATTAAAGCGGTCGGACCAATTTTTGATGACTTGGTCCAATATGTGCGACGTTATTCCGGTAATAGCATCTTGAATGTTATCGTAAGGCCTTGACGCAACTCTAGAGAAACTAGTCGAATGGTATCAAGTTGCATGATTGCGGCGGCAATTGATGAACGCTCGCCGTGGAATGTCCCCAAATGACCGTGGAATGACGCCAAATTTCTCCATCGCAGCTTGAAGCGTTGAGTCCCTTGTTTGGCGTGTAGAACCACCTAGTTGACTCCATAGCTCGGATACGTCGATGTTGTCAAACTCCGGTCATGGCCTTCTATACCTGAGAGCATTGACGGTAACTCTGTCTCCTTCCTCATTTCGAAAGGAATAAGGTCTGACGATGCCGCCATGCTATTAACCACACCAAACAGTGAATCGCATCTTTAGCCCTTTCACGCCCATAGTTGCCTATATGCAACTTGGTAACGGTTTTGTCACATGACATGGCTGCTATGTTGTGAGTGCATCTGGATTTCATAACACTAGCATTGGAAATGATCAGTTGCTAGATGCTTAAAAAGAATTTGCAAAAAGTGGTTGTAAAAAAATTGAGGAGTAATAAATATTCCTCATATGAGAATAGCTTGAGCGTCCAATTTTAAGTTATCAGCTGGAACACAATCCTCATTCCGTAGCCGCTTTGAAAAAATAAAATAATTCTTCCCCATAAATGATAATTCTTAATAACATCAAAGGGGAGAAGCTGATTTTGATAAGCTTTACAAAATACATCCATTGTTGGACAAAATGAAAGAAAAATGCAACAAAAAGACCAGGAGGAATAACAAAGCATTGATTAGCAAATGATTTCTTATGAAGGTTATTGTGTTATGATGTAATCAAAAATACATGAAATTATTTTGTTCTAATAGGGAGTCACAGTCTGAAACAATACCTGCCCAAAAAGGCTCATAAGTGGGGTTTTACAATGTTCACCCGAACTGGCGTGTGAGGTATTATTTATGACTTTAGTCTCTACGTTGGCGACCACCGTTCGGATTAAGGATATCGTCATATATAGTTTTTTATTTTGTTGCTGCAGGCTGCAACATGCAGCAGTTTATCTGTAGGAAAAAAATATTAGTTGCAATATACATAGATATATGTAACTCACCATGTAAATATGTACACTTCCCAAGTCCCACAAAGATGTCCATCCGTCCAGTTTTCATTGTCCTATAAAATCCAATTTGTGTAGTTTTTATATATAATATGATTTATTTAATGTGTACTTACCTCGTGTTAAGTTTAATTAATATAATAAATGTAATGCAGATCAAAAACAAGTTTGTTTTGATCTGCATTTGTTGAGAAATGTCAAACTGACAAGGACGGATATATATTAGAATTCCATACCGACAAGGACAGACATACATTTGTTGTATAATTCAGCACATATAAGCCACATAATGGAAGTGCAAGGCTTTGTTCACACAAGGCATTTTAATGATGTGAACATGGAAAACCCTCGAATGAGTGGCTGGGAAGAAAAGTATTTTCCAATTTGGAAAATTTTAGACACGATGAAAAATAAAAAAGGATTCTTGGTGAAAGCGTGGTAGCGATCGGCAGAATTTTTTTAGCGAACTTTTATTTTTACAAAAAGTTTTGCGCGAATTTTATTAAGAATTGTAAAAAAAAAAATACGAGTGCATGTGTAGCCTGTTTGCTAAACAAAACAAAACAAAAAAAAAGGAAATAAAAAAACAAAGAGTTTGTAAACGCACATATATATGTATACAAATATACATACACAAGAAATACTCAACAACTCTAAAAAGACAAAAAAAACTAACATTTATAAAACAATTTCAAAAGTGCAACAAAATTATATATATATATACGCGCAACAATCAACAGAAATAAATAAGTAAAATAAAAAAAAAAAAAGAAAGGAACACAAAAGAGTGCTATCAAGTGCCGCTTAAAACAAATATTCGCTGCCGGTAATCAAACACACACGAAATACATATAGACTTAGACACAACACAGAAGCGGCCAACGAAAAGTGGCCTATCCATCACGAGGAAGCCGAAGTGAAGAAAAAGTAGTGCCAACGAAAAGTGCTGATGTGCTACAAGAGCCAGGACTGTGCCGTGCCAGAAGAGTGCAGTTCCCAGGAAAGCTGGAGATGTTTTTTTTTTTTTAAATCCTTGTGACATTTTTTTTGGATTAATTTTATGGAGCTTTTTTTGAAATTATAATTAAGATTAGTTTTGTTTCCCTTTTTTTAATTAATTTTCACATCTTTAAGTTTAGTTGTCATTTTAAATATAAATAAAAAAGTGTAAAATAGTTCTGGCTTTAGTGCTGTTGTTGTGAGTGTCCGCGTAAAGAGGGATTTCTCCCCACAATTTCCGATTTCTTCCACAGGAAAGTACCTTCACCGTGCTGCGCGCAGGACGTCGGGGGACCAGTAGTACTGTGAGTCACAGGTTTCGTTTATTGGAAACCTTTTTATGTGGTGTGCCGTCCTGTAGCCTCTAGCCAGGGTTAGAACCCTTTTTGAACATTTTCTTTTATTGTTTTAGTTTACTTTCTGAATTTTTTTTATTGACTTATAGTTTAAGTTTTCTTGAATTGTTGTTTTCTTTTAATTTTCCTTTAGTTTAGTTAATAAAATGAATTATATAGCGTTAAAATGAGAAGAATAATGTTTTATTTAATGGAGTAGAGCCCTTGTGCCGACATGTGTGTGTAGGGTGAGGGAAGGCCGTCTTTCTTCGGGGTAGTGACAGAGTGGAACGTTAGGCTGTGGCTAACGTCTCCGCCAAGGGGCTATCTCCTACAAACTTCGCCAAGGGAGATAGCGAAGGTCATGTCGATTGACATGATGGGGTGGGCAGGCGGACTTGTGCCAACAACAACAGGCACCCTCGGGTTCTTGACGAACCTGCATCGCCAAACGACACTGGAAGGGTGTTGTTTCGTGTTAGGGCTAAGCTAGGTAGTTTTAAGGTAGATTAGGTTTAGTTTAGGTATAGTTTTAAGTTAGGTAGGATAGTTTAGGCGTAGATTAGGTAAGTAGCTTAGCTCCGCGATCTCCCTTCCGGCCTCTTTTGGTGGTAAAGGCATAGACCTTGAACACCTTTCATTTCCTCTTTCCTGTCTCTTCTCTCTCTTCACTTTCCTATCTTTAGTTGTCCGTCCGTGGTCTGTTAGGGTATTAGGCTTTCATCTCTTCCTATCTTTTCTCCTCTTTCTATCTTCTCTTAGCTAGCTACAGGCACGATATTTTTTGTTTGCAACTGGTGGTGTACGAGTGGGAGGACAAGAACCGCCCCGTCCGACGAGCTAAGCCGTGCAACCGCAAGCGTGCCGCCGTCCTACTCACCGTCACCGTGGCCCAGCCAACCTAGCTTGTAACAAAATGGCGCCCAACGTCTCAGGAACGAATGTGGCTGCTGTAATGGCAACCACACTAAGTTCCGGTAACACCGGCTTGAGGCACAATCGTGACTTCAAGGGGATGATTTTCACTCTCTCTTTCCGAAGGTCATCACCTTGGACTCTCGATAGCCTCACAACTCTCCAATTAGTTTACTTCATTCTTTTAATTTTACTTTTCTATCTCTCTATGTGTTCAAAGTCAAAGTTTCAAAGTTTCTTTGTTTAGTCATGGGCTGAAGACGGCTGTCCAATTCTCAGGCTTAGGCTAGAGGATCTCGTGAGGTAGTCGGAGGCTCATGAAGATGCAAAGAACGGAGCGGGTGAAAAGACTTAAGTGTTGACTGCTGTCCAAGAATACAGGGTTTCAAAACCCGATTCTTTGTGAGGTGTGGACACTGAGTCTGGAAGCTTAGCTCGTGTTTGGGAGATCACCATCTGATATCCCAGCCAGCCTTTCAAACAGTTTCGACTGTTGAAAGTTGTGGTTGGGGTAGAAGATTTGATCACCGGCACTCGTCAATTATCCGAGGAATTAGTCACAGCCGAGTGTGACGTTCCATAAATCTGTCGGTTTTGACTACTCGGAGAATGGTTTCCGGAAAACCGACACTTACTCTACACACACAAAGGCAGTCATATATACAGTAAAACCATAAATAAAACATACACTTAAACATATATTACACCAACAGTAATACGTCATACTTACAATACACACATTAACATCCCATATACACATTTAAAACATTCATTATTATATATTTAAACACATTAAGGCATATAATTAACAAAACAATATTACTCGATACATCCAATTCAACTTACAAACATATTAGATACATATTATAAATTAATCACACTTAAACATTTCTACATTTTTGAATTATAATAAACTTAAAAGAATACCTAGGGTAAATAAAACAAAGCACAAAATGTCAGATACAGAAACTTATGCCAAACAAGAACTCGGCACAAAGCACGAAAGCACTGGCACAATTCCGAAAGGCACCTCGGAGATGGCGACGACGCGACGAATTACGCGACAGGCGGTTAAGGCCGGACGGTACCAACTGACGGACCTGTTCGAAGAGCCACCTGTGGATTATAAACCGGACGCATACCTGAGAGATGACCTTTGTTCTCCCACCGACCAGGGCCGACGACAAGGAAAGAAGGTAACCCGGCCCATCTTCTCTGATGAAGAAGATGAGGAGCTGGAGGGAGCAGCCCTTCCAAGACGTCAACCGGACGTAAAACTCCAGAGGACGAAAGGACAAACCCTAACGGACAATTGGGGGATTAGAGGAAATCTGGACCGTATGAGACCACAAACCAAGGATGAAGCAGGTGGTTCTCAGAACCTCGACGACAGAAACGAAAAAAAAAAAAACAAGACGACGAGGTCATTAACCGCTATTTTGAAAATATGGTCTCGACAGCGGTGGAGAAAAGCCAGAAGGAAGTGGTGTCGGCTTTCGCTAGAAGTATGGCCCAGCTGATGGAGACTTTCCAGGGCAACATGAAGATCCTGCAAGACAAAATTCAGGACCTGGAAAGCTCCACCCACCGCTGCAGAGAGCCTCAACGACCAAGTGGACGTGACGACTACACGACGGAAGCAAGACAACGGACGCCGACAAGACCAACAGGGCGGCGCGAAAAAAGACGCGACACTTGGCAACACGAGCTGACTCCCCAAGCATCTTGGACAAAAGTAGATGTGCACAAGTGGGGAGTCAAATTCGATGGCACTAACCGGACAATGTCGGTGGACAGCTTCATCTTTAGGATAGAGATGTTGCAGCAGAAGAACGGACTGTCCACCGAACAGCTATTTAACAACTTCCACCATCTAGTGACGGGCCCTGCGGAACAGTGGTACTGGCAGTACATGGAAGAGTCCGAGGGCGACGAATTTCTAAACTATCACGACCTCAAGAGCGAGCTTATCAGGCAATTTAAGGACGACAAGAAGGACCACGAGATACTGCGAGATATCATGGAGAGAAGACAACGACCCCAAGAGACCTTCGACGATTATTACGCAGACATCAGAGGAATGGTACTCCAGATGAGGAACATACCCCGAGTGGAAGACCTCGTTTCTATCCTGAGGTCTAATCTTAAGGACAAGATAGCGACGCTGATCTTCGGATGCAGGATCGACAGCATCCGAGATCTAAGAGAAGAATGTAGACGCGCAGAAAAGCATTTAACGAATAGTGAAAACAGATTTAGACGAGGTGTTAGTGAAGTAGGAGTTGAAGGTTATGAGGAAGGGTCCGTTGACGAGGAGTTTGAGGTAGCTGCACTTCAGCCTAGACGACCGACTAGACAGACAAACCACACAAACACGAACAGGTCGACTAGGACGCAGTACAATAACGAACGGACACGACATGACGATAACGCGCAGAGCGAGAGTGTAGCTACCGCTCCAAATATATGTCCGTCCGGTTTTCATACCCTGACCTGTTTCTCATGCGGTCAGGGTGATCTGTCCTTAAATTGTACAGCCTGTCAGGGAAACAGGAGGGTTGGCGGAATGACCGGGACGCATCCGTCAACGAAGATGGAAGTCCCGGAAACTCGCCGCCACCTGAGGAAATAATATCCCTGACAAAACTAGACGACGATGAGACTCCACTGGTTGAACAAAAGAGTCTTCATCTGAGGCTGCAGGAGTATGAAAAAGATAGGCTTAGGATTTTAGGTGAAGAGATGACCAGGAAATATAAAAAGATTAAGAGGCTAAGGGAAAAATGTGCAATATATAGACGAAGCAAGAGAAAGATTGCTGAAACTGTTTTATGTGTAAATGACGATAATAGGCCCTACGCGAAAGTTAAGATAGCAGGTGAAGAGATGCTGGGCCTATTAGATAGTGGAGCATCAGTCAGTTGCCTAGGAAAAGGAGCGATGGAGTTCGTAGAGAGGAACCATATCCAGGTCAAGACAATGGATCTAACAGTCAAAACAGCCGACGGGAGCCACCAGCAGATAGAAGGACGATTACGAACACAGGTCTCTTGGGGTGGCAAAACACTGGACATGGACATATACATAGTCCCAAGCCTCCAACAAAACTTATATCTCGGCATTGACTTTTGGAGTGCATTTAAGGTTGCCCCGAAGGTAATCGCTGAGTTGAACAGTCGATCAACAGTCACAAACGTTCACAGAAAAAAAGTGAGACTAAAATGACGCACTCTAGCTAGGTTAGGTATACATTTTTTTATTTATTTACACACTTGTATATACACGTATTTATTTATTTATAGAGCATTTATTAATTATTTATAGATTTATTTATTTATTATTAAAGACATTTATTTATTTATATTATTTTTTTTAATTTATTTTATTTATTTAAGACTATCTGTGATATTAGATTAAGTATGTACCTAGTTGAGAGGGAGGGGACAGCAGATCGCGCCCAACCAAAGGTGTACGCGGCAAAACAAAAAGCACCCTCAACTTGGGAAATGTGATAAGTTATCTGTGATATTTTTTTGATAGGTTTAGGTTTATGTTTATGTTTAGAAGTATTAGTGCCCAGCTAACTCAGTCGGTAGAGCATGAGACGATTTATCTCAGGGAGTGGTCCCTTGCCACACGTACTCACCGGCATTGTAAAGGATAAACTGTTGCATGTGCAGCCTTCCTTTTTTTACGAGGCCGGTTTACTCACGACCACTCGAAAACCGTCGTCGAGTCTGTTGCGGCAGGCTGCAACATGCAGCAGTTTATCTGTAGGAAAAAAATATTAGTTGCAATATACATAGATATATGTAACTCACCATGTAAATATGTACACTTCCCAAGTCCCACAAAGATGTCCATCCGTCCAGTTTTCATTGTCCTATAAAATCCAATTTGTGTAGTTTTTATATATAATATGATTTATTTAATGTGTACTTACCTCGTGTTAAGTTTAATTAATATAATAAATGTATTTTTGTTGTATTTTTGTTGAGAAATGTCAAACTGACAAGGACGGATATATATTAGAATTCCATACCGACAAGGACAGGCATACATTTGTTGTATAATTCAGCACATATAAGCCACATAATGGAAGTGCAAGGCTTTGTTCACACAAGGCATTTTAATGATGTGAACATGGAAAACCCTCGAATGAGTGGCTGGGAAGAAAAGTATTTTCCAATTTGGAAAATTTTAGACACGATTAGTAGCGATCGCCAGAATTTTTTTAGCAAACTTTTATTTTTACAAAAAGTTTTGCGCGAATTTTATTAAGAATTGTAAAAAAAAAAATACGAGTGCATGTGTAGCCTGTTTGCTAAACAAAACAAAACAAAAAAAAAGGAAATAAAAAAACAAAGAGTTTGTAAACGCACATATATATGTATACAAATATACATACACAAGAAATACTCAACAACTCTAAAAAGACAAAAAAAACTAACATTTATAAAACAATTTCAAAAGTGCAACAAAATTATATATATATATACGCGCAACAATCAACAGAAATAAATAAGTAAAATAAAAAAAAAAAAAAGAAAGGAACACAAAAGAGTGCTATCAAGTGCCGCTTAAAACAAATATTCGCTGCCGGTAATCAAACACACACGAAATACATATAGACTTAGACACAACACAGAAGCGGCCAACGAAAAGTGGCCTATCCATCACGAGGAAGCCGAAGTGAAGAAAAAGTAGTGCCAACGAAAAGTGCTGATGTGCTACAAGAGCCAGGACTGTGCCGTGCCAGAAGAGTGCAGTTCCCAGGAAAGCTGGAGATGTTTTTTTTTTTTTAAATCCTTGTGACATTTTTTTTGGATTAATTTTATGGAGCTTTTTTTGAAATTATAATTAAGATTAGTTTTGTTTCCCTTTTTTTAATTAATTTTCACATCTTTAAGTTTAGTTGTCATTTTAAATATAAATAAAAAAGTGTAAAATAGTTCTGGCTTTAGTGCTGTTGTTGTGAGTGTCCGCGTAAAGAGGGATTTCTCCCCACAATTTCCGATTTCTTCCACAGGAAAGTACCTTCACCGTGCTGCGCGCAGGACGTCGGGGGACCAGTAGTACTGTGAGTCACAGGTTTCGTTTATTGGAAACCTTTTTATGTGGTGTGCCGTCCTGTAGCCTCTAGCCAGGGTTAGAACCCTTTTTGAACATTTTCTTTTATTGTTTTAGTTTACTTTCTGAATTTTTTTTATTGACTTATAGTTTAAGTTTTCTTGAATTGTTGTTTTCTTTTAATTTTCCTTTAGTTTAGTTAATAAAATGAATTATATAGCGTTAAAATGAGAAGAATAATGTTTTATTTAATGGAGTAGAGCCCTTGTGCCGACATGTGTGTGTAGGGTGAGGGAAGGCCGTCTTTCTTCGGGGTAGTGACAGAGTGGAACGTTAGGCTGTGGCTAACGTCTCCGCCAAGGGGCTATCTCCTACAAACTTCGCCAAGGGAGATAGCGAAGGTCATGTCGATTGACATGATGGGGTGGGCAGGCGGACTTGTGCCAACAACAACAGGCACCCTCGGGTTCTTGACGAACCTGCATCGCCAAACGACACTGGAAGGGTGTTGTTTCGTGTTAGGGCTAAGCTAGGTAGTTTTAAGGTAGATTAGGTTTAGTTTAGGTATAGTTTTAAGTTAGGTAGGATAGTTTAGGCGTAGATTAGGTAAGTAGCTTAGCTCCGCGATCTCCCTTCCGGCCTCTTTTGGTGGTAAAGGCATAGACCTTGAACACCTTTCATTTCCTCTTTCCTGTCTCTTCTCTCTCTTCACTTTCCTATCTTTAGTTGTCCGTCCGTGGTCTGTTAGGGTATTAGGCTTTCATCTCTTCCTATCTTTTCTCCTCTTTCTATCTTCTCTTAGCTAGCTACAGGCACGATATTTTTTGTTTGCAACTGGTGGTGTACGAGTGGGAGGACAAGAACCGCCCCGTCCGACGAGGGCATATGCATCAATTCAGCGGTAGTCAATAGCTGCTGGATATAAAAAATGCAACCGCCAAAGCATATGCCATTGCTAAATTTTTAATTGGAAATATCAAACGATCTACTAAATGCATCTAAAAGTGTACCAACAAATCCATGCAAAAGAGGTCATCTATCGTCCCTTCTTTCAAACATGCAATCAGGTCCATCGTCTTCATCTCAAATTCCATCATCACCAGATATGTCATCAGCTCCATCATCCCCGTGTTCATTAATTTCGATTAAACGATCCTATATTGCGGAATCTCCAAAAGACATGCGTTTTGACCAAGCCAGTCACTGAATGGGGATCAAAAGGAAGGTTTAGATTATGCCACACTAATTTTCCGCGCTCTAAGTGCAGTAAAAGCAAAGCTTTTTATGAATTACTACCAAAGAATTACTTTATTACATATCACACTTAGTTTGTTACCAAAATTAATAAAACAAATTAAAATTATTTGTGTACATATGGGTTTTAAAATTGGCCTCAATGGTTCAATGTTGCCTATAGGCAACATCTCAAACAAGAAAACATAAAACAATGAATTTTATATCAGTTTATAATATTAAGATCCAAATTAATGTCCTCAAACAAATTCTATAAACGCTCAAAAAGTGTAAACCAACTTTTCCAGCGTCTAATTAGCAAACTCACGGCGTTGTCCATGATCATCCAGCTTCATTACTTGCATCAGCAAAATGTTATGCAGATGCCCTCCAACCGCAAGATATGCCGGGTAGACACTATGGCAATGTCTTCTTCGATTCTGATTATAATAATAATTATAATAATAGCGGCGCTACAGTCCGAGGTGGACTTCGGCCTAGCTTCTCAGCAACCATTCGTTATGTGCGTGCTATTGTTTTCTCACGAGTATAGGGGACCTACAGTTTAATGCCGACTCGTAACGGCGAGATTAAGCATTGTCAGTGACTCGAAAGAGGTGGAGCCGTGAAAAATTTTTTTTTTTTAAACATTTTTTTTGAGAAATTTTTTGTCTGGACTGGGATTTGAACCTAGACTGTGAAAGACTAGTGTGAATGCGTCAAAGTACAAACCCATAATTCCACGGAGCCACGATTCTGATTGCTGGGATTATATTTTTTAATTTCGCACCAATCTCTGTCCTGTCCAATCTCTGCACTTTTCGGCGGTGCAACGAATTGCCTGCACACTGCAACCATGATGACGTCTGACCTCACGACGAAATTCTCGTTGCATATCTACAACTGATCTGGAAATTCGATAATATTTTTGAATATTTTTTGAACGTTCGGCAAGTGTGAAATGGTGCGTTATGTGATGGCAAGTCTTACTGAATATTTTGATATAAAAATTGCAAAGAATATCATTCCTATCTGGTCACCTTTACTTAATTTGTACAAGTAAAATCTAAAGTCAAAGATTAACGTAGCAATTAAAAATACCAAGAAGCAATTTTATAAAAAATAAATCATCAAATTAGGAATTAAATAAATAAATATTTAATTAAATTAACAGTGTACAAAAAATGAATAAATAAAAGCAACAGATAGAAAAGCGCATTGAGGGCAAATGGATCCCAAGGCTGTTGGCCGATTACTGTTGGAAAATTAAAATCAATCAACCAGGTCCATTTTGGCCAATAGATATTTTTAGTTACTTTATTTTTACTGACAATAACTCATCAGAATAAAAAATATAAGTAAAGTTAATGTGGCAGTGGAATTTTGTAAGTAAAAAAATAATAGGGGAACAAATTCAATAAATGCGTATATGAACAAATAATAAATTTAACAATAGAATATACCTACATATATGTTTAATACTAAGATTCAGAAGTTAAGTTGGAAACCAAGAGATTACCAAAGCATCTGCATAATATGTTGTATCGATTAGTTAATTCTGAAGTTCTTGACGACACTGTTTCGATGTTTGATATGACATGCAATTTTTGTATATAATATAAAGTCCTATTTTGAGTTATTTAAAGCTGTACACTTTGCAATAGGTATGTACGCAACACACTTAGACATAGTCAACAGCGGCTACGGGAGAAGTTGCAGGAATCTTCTCATCACCTGCTGCTGGACTGCTAAGCTTTAACAAGGAGAAAATTGCAAATATTTTTTGACGAGCTGAAAGATCTGCATAAAATCGAGCCGAAACGCCTCCTTAGATTCGCATTTATGAGATGGTTTTAATCCACGATGGAAGTAGACGGTTCGCACGGTGATAGTTTTCTCTCCCAAGGACACAAGTGGCTACAAGTTGCTTTTTGAACTTTTGAACTTTCCGACATACATTGACGAGTTACTCGTGAAACCTCATTCAAATGAAGCGAAAAGTGCGAACATGAATCCTGCAACTTCTCGGTTAATACCAACCACAAGCCTTATTTTTTGTCGGAATTGTTACAAATCAAATTCAAAACTAGTTTTAGTTTAAATAGCGAAATTTACAGTTTGTCCTTATTTTCTGCGAATTCAAAAATCAGTTCTGCGAGCTCTCAAACTGAATCCCCAAATTACTATATACGAGTATACTATAAATTCGTATATAGGCCACCCTTAAGAAATTTAAATATTATTGTTATGTAGTGCCGAAATCAGTTCCACCATGTGATATTATCTTTGGTGGAGTTGTTGCATTTTTATATCACAAAACTTTTTCATCATACAGTGCAGTTATTCTGCTGCAACCCAAAGTCTACGTTCGAGTCCACAAAAAAAAACCTTTTAAGTTTTCGCGGAACGCCATTTTTGAGTCATTGATAATGGTGAAGGAGTATATCAATCTAGAAAAATCTTCTCAAACTTACCCATTCAGATTCCGCATTAAACTGCAGAAACTGGGACCAAGTCCACCACGTACTGTAGTGCCAACCAAAGAAGAAAAAAATGTTGGTTGGGGCATTGCTTGACTTAAAATTATCTATCGCATATTCATGAAAGCAATATCGCCTCATTGGACAAGTCATATGCCATAGGAATAGGTAGGTAAATGTGAACCCTAGCGTATTAAAGTCCCGTGCTGCGCCCGATTGTCTATGGTAAAATTAATATTAAATAAGCGTCCTGATAGATAATTATCGAATTCCAAATAGAACACATCCATTAGGTTATGCATACTTTCGCTGATTCAACATCAAGGATCACTTAATCTTTAGAAATGTACGTCAACACACATGTAAAGGGTAGCAATGAAGTCGTCGAATTACTCCTCAACCTTTTGCCGATTTTATATGCAAAACTACTGTTTGTATTTTAATACTTCCTTTATGAGTACGTTGATACGTTTGTGTGGGCTATGAGAAATTACCATTTTTAATTAATCCTCTCTCCATAATGCTCAATTCATAAAAACGTAACTCCCATGCTGAATCATTATACGACAGCAAAAATGTGAATATTTTACAGCCATAGGCGTATGGTAAAAGTTTTTTGACTACGAATCTCTTATTCAAGCATATCAAGGACTTTACTCAACTACCAACTCATCTTCTCTTCAAAATATGTATCGATTTCTCAGCCCTTAATCTCGCACCAGTAGAGTTAAAAAAATATTTCAACTAATATAAATATAAAAAAAAAGTTTACACGTAGGCACATATACATAAATGCCCGAATCAACCCAATGTATGTGTGTGCATACATACATATAACTGGTATAGTAAATATTCATAAAAGAATTTTACTGAACGTTGATACTAAGCCCTATTTTCGTATGTATGTACATGTCTCAGCCCACATGCATAAAAAATGTCGACATCATGAACTGAACCCATAAAAGCACAATCATACAAGCAGGAGCTCTATGCATGGATGTTCTATTTCGGCATGGGTACATACATATATTTCGGAGAGATACGCTCGCATACGGTATATGATTCCTTTGATAACGGCAAGGATCAATTCCATTTGATTGTTTCTTCTATGTGGAATTATTCATTCAGCCTTTGGCCAGTATTTCTCACTTCTCCGGTCCACCACTTGGAATGAGTTTTTAGTTCTGTCTGGATGCGTTGCTCTCGACAAATGAATGTTTCTTTTGTTCACTTAATTTTTGGTTTGTTTAAGAGGTATGCTTTATAATTTTAATATTATTTTTTTATTGGTTGTCTTCTTCACATATCGAACTTTTTGTATCTGTCGTTCTTTAATTAAATAAAATTCAGAGCATGGGCAGTAGAAAAGTCAGGTAGGAGCTTTACTCTTTAAGTGCAGGTCTAATGACTTATCCTTAAATATAAATTTTATAAATATGTGTAGGATCGAGTTCCATTGCACAGCGTGAAAACGCGAGGTACTTTCTTAGACTGGGTTGTTATTGTTTTGATTGTCTTTTTTAAACGTTGAAGAATAACCCGAATGCGTTATACATCGTTTATATCGTGCTTTAATTTTACACTTTTATATTATAACTCATTATCTTTTGTTTATTGATAATTTTTTCATCATATAGTCAAGTCTTTTGTCGCTGATATTAAAGAATTTGTACAAACACCTGATGTTTGTACAGTTGAATATATCGAAGTGGTCAGATTGCAGTTTAGTACATTTTTCTTTTTCTTCAGGTGGGGCTTTATCCCAAGCTGGACTTAAGTTAAGTACATTTTTCTTCTTCTTCAGGTGGGGCTTTATCCCAAGCTGGACCTGGGCCAAGCTATTATACCAACCTCTCATATTGTGAATAATACAGATCTTCTATTTTTTCTTGCAAGTGGTACGCCCTGAGCGATTTCAATGACTCGAGAGAGGTAGTGCAATGAAAGTGAATGTTGTTGTGTTCAAGATCGAACCATTTACCTTTAGATTTGGAGGCGATGCACACGTCAAGGCGGCCGACACTTAACATTTACGTTAGCAAGTTATAAGATTAGACTTGTTATAAAGAAGGTGTCAATAGCCGTCCTTAAGTGCAGAAAGACTCTCGGTTTCAGGTGGAGATTTCAGCAAATGGGGATTTCAAACAAGTAGATAGTTATCCCGGATAGCGGAGAAGAGAAAGCTAATAATATTGGGCATAAAGTTGACTTAGATATTTATACGTCCTAGGGAAGATACTTTTAGACCACGTTTCAATGTTAAGGTGAATACATTTATTCACTTGTGGAATCCATTTGGATCTTCTTACAAAGCGATGAAAACATGTACCTCGCTAAGATCGCAAACATTGTGGAGGAAAAACTCTGAAGAAGTAGGTGTAGGCGTCTGAAAACGCCAGAGTCGGACATAAACTTCCTCATAATCGTTCAAACAGCTACTGCATAGTTTACTGGAAAAGAAACCATATACCTAGATACAAAATTAACATATCGCCATACCCGCTGCTATGCTATACCCACTGATCATATTTTCAACGTAACACAAAATTACAATTCAAGTGATATTCCAAGCCATTTTTCTCTATGGCTGTCCAGTATGGGGGAACACAGCCAAGTGCCACATTTAAAAATACAAGTATCACAAAATATTATATTTAAAATTATGTTTCATTTTGTTATTTATTTATTTTCTGTATGCTTAATTATTTCTGTATTAACTTGTTTATTTATTTATTTTGTAATTATTAATTTATTTTTTATTTTGTTTACTTATTTATTTATTTATTACTATTACTACTTTTTTTGTATTTATATTGGAGTTTTATTCCGTATTTTCTTCCAATTAAAGTTTCTATTTCTTTATTTGAAACCTTTTAAGATAATATTTCAGAAGAAAGATAAAATTATATCATATATCTGTAATGCAAAATTTGCGATTACAAGCTATACGATAAACAAACTCGTATGTAAACTTGTAATACAAAGAAACAATAAACTAACTCACCAATGTTTTATATCGTGCTCACTAATGAAGCAGTACCCTCCGTTTACACTTAACATAATGCAAATATCTGACCTTTTACCTAAGAATGTTTTGACCAGAATATAACATTTTGGAAATATGACAAGTGGATGACATTGCAGAGGTTCTCGGCTGGTGATAGTGGTCCCTGAGCAAAGATGACAGCGCCTACAGATTATGGAAGCCTATTTCAAAAATTAGGGTGTAGTAGATCATTGCCAATATATAGTCAAATTATCAAGCAATCAAACAAATACACACTACATTTCAACTTTTTTTTTCTCCTTATTCCTTTGATTAATAGCATATTTTCTTAATTGGGAGGTGTTCAGTAAGATTCTAATTAATCGATTCGTCATCTTGTGTTTGTCCAGTCTCCTCATTGAGGCGAGGTTAATAAAATCAAATACGTCAATCCTTATTTTTGACAGAACTAAGCAGTTTCACGGGCGCGTGGGCGTTCGTGGGCGCCGTGGCGTAGTGGATAGGTGCGTCGACTCCTACGCTCGAGGTCGTCGGTTCGAATCTCGAAAAAAACATCAAAACTTTTTTCACGGCTCCACCTCTTTCGAGTCACTGACAATGCTCAAAGAGTATAACTGTCTAGAAAAAGCTTCTCAATCTCGTCGTTCAGAGTCTGCATTAAACTGTGGGTCCCCTCCACTCGTGAGAGAACAATAGCACGCACAACACGAGTGGTTGCTGAGAAGCTAGGCCCAGGTCCACCTCGAGCTGTAGCGCCGCCGTTATTATTATTATTATATTAAGCAGTTTCATGTTCCTTCAACTTAGGGATATCTGAAAAGTTATGTTAAGAACCTATTGAGTTATATTGCTTCCACAGAATGTTCTTATTATGAATCTCAAATGAAAACAGTCACCATCTTCGAAAAACAATTCCAAGGCTAAGCCCCAGTGCTGTAATTGGGGATAGTTTAATCCAAACGCCTACTTAATCCTTTCATGTCCTATTTATTTGGACAGGACCAAATATTTTTAAGGATTTGAAGTTGTTAGGCTAGACAAAAATAAGTACTGATATCAATTTCAAGGCCTATAGGCAACATTGGGCATGAAATGTTGACCCAACCAAACAGCTACCGTCACACTTTATTTGTTGATTTTTAAATGTTGTATGATTTTTATATCTTTAATTTGATTCTCTAATAAAGTTTAAAACATTTTCAAAGCAAGTGTTGCTTGGAGAACAAACTGGAAAATCCTAAGCAATTTAAAGTTCAGATACACATATGTATCTATTGACGTGACCAATCACTGCTCATGCCTGCGGTGGGTGTGTGCATTTCTGTTGGGCATTTAGGGGTTGAAATCGATCTAAAAGAAACACTCATCATAGTAAAGAGTGGTCGATCACGGCACAGTCTTTATGCGTGAAAATGAAAATATTTACTATTTTAAATCTTTGATATCTCAAAATTTGTACATAAACCGATATCTTGACATTTAAAATTTCTTAATGGTTACGCCAATATCTTCAAAACTGTGTTTTCATATCTTTAAAATTCGCATGTCTATGGTTGACAGTTTTTGGCCAATATCTCGAAGCTATTCGGGCCAGGATGCTTGAAACTTTTTGAAAGTACTCAATGAAGCCAGGTTTCTGTGATTTTTTCAAGTTTTTAATCACTTCGGTTTGGAAATGGCATGGGGGCATTAAAAAAACTTTAGAGCTCCATATTTTTCAAATGGAACTTTGGATCAAAAAGTGTTGAGCAAACCTCTACCTCATTTCGAAAGATCTGTCAATTGATATATCACTCGAGGGTGCGTCAATGTTTCAAAATCAATGTCAACTTCACCTATACTGGAGCCACTCCCAAATGGCCCCACTTTTAAATTTGGGTGCATGGGCAATGATATCAAGCCGATGCCGATATCTTTAGAAACTTCGGAGATAAAAAAGTGTGAAAGACTCGACGGACGGACACACCGAAAATATAAAGGTTCCATTTTTGTAGACGGAAACTTAAAATGTTAAGCAATCATGGACCCAAAACTAACCACAAAAACAAAAGTTAAATTTAGATATGGAAAACATAAGAGTATATCGATACTTCCCCAACCTCGTCGTGGTGAAGATCCGATTAGCTTAGAAATAATTTTACTGCAGCCACCCTTCAAAACCCCTCACTTATATGATCGGAAATAACTTGCGGGAGACTGCAGCCACAAAGAACAAGAGTCTTAACGGTATTGACGTTAACATAATTAACCAACAATTTATATCTTCACCATTTACTTCTCTTCCTGCAGCGTCATTCCAAGACGATGATCTTGGGAATGCCGATAAACCAGAGGATGTCTTTCTCTTTACAAGAATTTAGGCTACAGATTTTGTTAAAAGTGTACTATCAACCAAATCTAATGCGATTGGGATTGATGGCATGCCTCTGAAGTTCCTCAAAGTCATGCTACCCACTTTGTTAACTTATCTCACCCATATTTTATATCAAACTGATTAGGTCAAATCTCTAAAGGATAATGCATGCCTTTACAGTAAAAGATAAATTGTCTAATTTTCTACCAACTCTTAGAGGAGTCCCTCAAGGATCTTGGCCCACTCTTTTTTTCTGTGTACATAAATGAGTTCCCTGCAATTATCACGGGTTCTTCTATCCATATGTACGCTGGTACGTCCAAATGTACAGAAGCTCTCCTTTGGGGTTAATCGAAGACTGTGTCCACTACATTAATTCAGATCTTAAAAGAATCTCCACCTTCGCCGTAAATAATGGTCTTGTCCCAAATCCTTGTAAGTCGGTCTCATTTCTAAAAATGTATTAGACTTGTCATATTTCCCTCATGTTAACCTTTTTTTCCGATGATTTTTGAAACATTACTGGAGCACTCAGACTCAAAACTGGTCCATTGTACTGCCAGGTAGCAACCTATGCCAGTGCCATTAATTTGATCTCAACCTCGAACCTGTGACCCCTCTAACTTGGGCCAGGCACTTAACCAACTGCGTCATCCAGTCGTCTATGTTAGCCTTAATGGTGCCACTTTAGAATAGGTAAAAAGCTTAGGAATGACATTTAACTGTAATCTAACCTGGCACACGAAATTCTATAGTTGGAAAAACGTATGGTGTGTTACGCACTCTATGGGCATCGCAATACTTTACACCACCACGAATACGGCTGCTGCTTGCCAAAACCCTCTTAATACCCACCTTAATTTATGGCTGTGAAATATAATGCAACTGTGATCATACCAGTAGGAGAAAACTTAACGTAGCTTACAACAACATAGCCAGTTACGTATACGGCTTAAGGAGATACGACAGAATTTCACACTTCTCAAAAGCCATCTATAGTGTCTCTTTCGATAACCTTATACGTTTTAGAACCCTAGTATTTCTTTTCAGAGTTATTAGTACGCAGCAACCCATTTACCTATACACTAGGCTGCAAATGTCCTACTCCAGCAGATCATAACAACTCATACAATTTCGGTTCTCGTGTCTCACATCTGAACGTCTATTTTTCATTAATGCCACTCGGTTATGGAATGGTCTACCGCGTATTTTCAAGAAAGAACTTGACATATATTTTTCCACACTTTCTTAATAAAATTTTTGTCTCATCACCTCATCAATTTACATTGTCTCAACTCCAGAGAAGAATATAAATTTCATTTTGATTTTTTTTTTTTGATGTATATAACTTTGTACTTACGCTTATTAAATAGATGAACACCTACGCTCATTATTGTACAACCCTATGTATTAATATTGTATCTTAAAATATCAGCTAAAGTAAATAAATAAATAAAATATTATAAAAATCGTATATCTATTAAAGCCTAGGAACAGATATTAGGTTGAAGAACTTTAAATTTCTGTAAGAGTTCCTGCATGTGAATGTATAAACATTTCTTCGATATTTATATGAATTTCTTGAATGACACACGAACAGAAATACAAAAGGTCAAGCAGACACATAAGCATACCGACAAGCAAAACTGATTTGAGAACTGAAGACTTTGGTAATTTAAGCAGACATTTCCATTTTTGTATCTCCGATGGCACCCTTGTATGCTTCCAAACTTTTAATGAATGACTCCGTAATGTTACTTCTATTTTCATAGAAGATTGCTAAGCTACCTACGGTTGTGGTATGACTTTGTCCAGACACAGTCAATTCTATCTCTCTAAGTTAAATTAAGTTGTTAATATTCAAAGCGAAAATATAAATATAATGTGACCCTGTTTTTAGTCGACTTCATGAAAATCTTGACCTTCCCCTTTTGCTTTTACTAACAATTTTGTGAGTTAATTAATAAAATAATTTCCCTCACACACCACAACACACAGCTGTGCAGTCGAAGTCATTTGCAGTGAATATACATACATACGTCTCCCACTGAATAGGCCATGCAAGTTCACGTAGCACTCAAACTTATTCTGTCTACCAAAACCATATGCACACGGATACATTATCGTGTACATGTAGGTTTGTAGTTTTCTAATTAAAATTGTTGAATTTGTATCATAGCTATATACGTGTGCATCATACCATGGCTTTGGAAGTGCATTCATTTCAGAATTCCTACAATTTTCTGGGTACATTTTAATTCAAAATTTCTACTGAATTGTACTTGATTAAAGCCGCAGAACTAGCGTATTTAAATAACTGAGACGATTTTATTCAAGCAGAATTTAAATATACATTCGTGTATGAGCATAAGTAAGTACATGCCCTCTTTTTAAGTGTGCGCATTAAAATTACTCGTTACCACATTCAGTCCAAAAAACGGAATACTTTAATTCACCTCAAAGCATTTCAAAGAACCCTTACCAATTATAACCAATGTTGTCAAGGGTGTTTCTAGTGGTTTGATTTTCAAACCAATGCTTGCCAGCATTGTTCATAGTGAAAGCAAATTTTACATTTCAAAGTTGATTGGTTAGTTTGCATTTTTATAATGACTCACAATGAAGCAAAACTTCGAAAATGATGGTTCAAATTTACCTACCGCACGGTTAATTCCAGGGAATTGCAATTCGGGGTTGTACGTGTTTTACATAAAGCATCAGGAACTTGAAATTCCTGCTTTCGGACGTACAGTTAAGTTTAAAGAGTCGTTTTTTAGCCGCACCACACGAATATGGAATGCTCTTCCCAGCCCAATATTTCCCACTCACAACAATCCGCAGACACTTAAGACCAATGTGGACAGGTACCTCCTCTCCCTTTCTCCCTCTATACCTTCGGCCCGTGCTGTGTCTTGATTCCGGACACTTAAGGGTATTCGTAAGCGGTTTTGCGCGCGCAAATTATAAAAAAAAAATTCCAACAAGGAATAGACTACAGGCACCACTCTTGGCTAAACTGGCATATATACGAGTATAAAACCAAAACTCCACTAATCTTAAAATAAGCAAAATGATTGGTGTCATTACAGGATACTGGGTCATAGGTGTTTCTTTAATGACTTTTGAAGAAGCTGCCTAGAAAAGGAGGAGGAAGATAATATCCTCCACTTCCTACCACTTCCACCATCTGCGTGGTGCCCACTCGAAATAATCAACTTTCCAACTGCTCCAGAGCCCATTCAGCGAACACACGTCGTTGTCTATGGTCGTTTACCTTCAGCTGTTTTTTCAGTTGAATTTTGTGCGGGTTGTGATCTGCGGAAATCTGTATTTATTACAGGTTTACAGACGTTTATATACCGAATTTGTAACATAACAATGGGCCTCTTACTTGTCTTATTGGATATTCATCGTAACAATAGCATTTACCTAAAGTCCTTGCTCACAGTTTGCATTTTAAAAGCCGAGTTTCATTGTCGCATTGTAACTTAAAAAGAATAACTGTCAGATCTAGTTTTCAACGTCGCGTTACATCAACGTAATCTTACCGTTACCGAAAGAACGCGGTCTGTGTGGCGAAACCTTAACCTCGCCTCTTCCGGATAGTTTTTAGTTCGATCTACAAAGCAGACTCTACTCACTCTCTTCTATGAGCTGTTCACAAAACGGCGCCAATGAATTATGCCTGAACCAGCACTTAAACTAACGAACCTGGTACTGTTGCAGACTCATGATTCGCTAAGCTAAGCTATGGCAATCTGGCCAGTATTTAAGGATTAATATGGTAGGTGCCGCAGCAGTTCCCAATTGAATCTTCTCATTTTAAATAATCCCAAATGCATATATGCAAAACATGTTTAATGAATTTGTCAGCCGCTAAATGCTTACTTTCCATAACTTTCAGTTAATTAAATGAAATGAAGCACATAAGTTTGGCTTACATCCAGTGCAATATCTTTAATGGAAATCATTTGTCCACACCGTTTACATCAATCTAAAAATTAATTTACTAATGGGTAATAATAGAAATGAATTTAATTAATTCAATTCCGTCGCACATCAATGCAACATAATTTAATCTGGAAAGGACCGATAAATGCCCAACAAAAAAACAAAAGGACCAGTCAGTTCTTAAAAATTTAATTCCTCCCATTCGGCCACAAATTGTTGTCACTGGATTTTAAATACCACATCTCTTGAGGGGGGGGGGGCATGAGGCTACTTTGTTTATTTGTTTTCATAAGCTTCTATCCTGAAGGGTAAGGCGGTTGTAAATGATTGTTTTGGTTTCTTTGATACGCCCAGAATGCGGGCGCAATATCTTCATTAATTAAAACAAATTAAGGCTGATAATAATGCAATTTACGTGCGGGTGGGGTTTGGGGTTCTTTCCGGATAATTCTTTTTTGGGTGTGCACAAATTACTCGAAACCCAGAGTGTCCCTTTCAAGATTATTTATTGGTTAATTTTTTGTTTTCCTGAAAATTGTCGGTTGAAAATGCATAAGAGAATACATTTTTGTTGGGCTTACTGTCAAGGCTTTAAACGAGGATTATTTAAATGGATGTTGAAAAAGGGGAAGCGGAGCATTTTATGTTCACGATAAAGTGACGAAAACCGGGCATATTCTTATTCTGGTTAAAATTTCAAATATCCTTTGGCATAAAAGAGTTATGTGTTTTGTTTTAATTGGAAATAACGATGAATTCGAGAAGTGTTGATTTCATATTTAGAAAAGTTTCTGTTGAAATCGCATAACTGCGAGGATGCAGAGGTGACTAAGAGTAAACAGGTACCACTACGGCAAAACGCGATCATAGGGATGAAAATATATGAATGAAAAATTTGTTCATCATACAAAATGAGGTGACTGTTGCTGATGCTGCATTAGGTAAATTTGCGAAGTGAATTATAGATACCAAAGGCAATGAAAAATCTCCGAGGATTGGTCTCTATTGAAGAATTGTCTGTCCTGACCTTTACACCTTTGTGTAAGGTTGAGGTTCAACAGGCTTTTAGTAAGAAGTTAAAGGACAATAATTTCGTTCTACTTAATGGAACTATCTATTTTCTCCTGGTGAATGTAAAAAAAAAATAAATTTACAAGGTAAAGGAGGCTCTCCAATTTTAGTCAAGAAAATGGTATTTGACTAAGTGAAGCTGAATGATCCGTAGAGTACATTCAGTACATACATTCATTTTTTGGGGATATTGATTTCGGGAACTTTGTGCTTGGAGATATTGAGTTTAGGGACTTTTTAAAACGTGGAGATATTGTTTTTAGGAATTATGGATTTGGGGACTACGTAGGTATTCTCTTACAAATCCATGAAGTCGCGAATGGTTATTGATAGATTCACAGTTGGCAAATATGAATCAATACTCCGACTCTATTTCGTACGATATTTATGAACTTTGCCAATTTTTTACTACTACTCTTTCGAGTCATTGACAATGCTTAAAGACTTGAAAAAGATTGTAGTTGCCCTCCACTCGTGAGAGAAAAATACAATGCACAACAGGAGTGTTTGCTGCAGAAGATATGCCTTAGGCCACGAACTATTGCGCCACAATATGACAGTTATTGTTCATTTTTGAGAAATCTCCAAAATCAATTTTTCGTTCAAGAGGTACTCCATTTTGCATAACCATGAAAGGTATGTTGCATACTATTTTATAAGCCTCTATTTCATAGCAGGAAGCTTGAAGTGGTCACTTATGACTCGGAAACGAGTGTAGATGATGAGTTCGAGCTATTATCGGACTTATTTAAAATCCTCTGTAAGCAGTGCTAACAACATTACAAATGATCCATTCATATTCGTGCAAGCGGAAAACTAAAGCCTGGCCAGTAGCCTTGTTTTCAAATTTGATTGATATTTCCGCTCTGAATGCATACATACTATGGACCGAAATTCATCCAAAGTGGAATAGTAGTAAACTGTTCAAACGTCGGGTATTTCTGCAGGAGTTAGAGAAAAATTTATTTTGAACATGTGTTGTTCTGCGGAATCGTCTCCCGAGGTCCGCCGCTTTTGCTGCAATAGGTCGGAAAATCCAGAACGTAGAATCAACAGCGTCATCACCATCTTCACCATTTTATGACTCAAGACGTAATACGAGTATGTGTAACTTTCTTCTAACAGAACAAAAGGGTTAAGGCATTACCAATCGAACTAACTCTAAGAATTTCATTGCGTCATTTGCATAAATGTTCACAAAATCTCTTTTTTAAATTGATTTCATAGTCAGTTACCTTAAACAAATTTTAAATAATAAGGATGTGTCATTGATGCAATCCTAATTCCACTCAAATCATCGAAATAAAACTCGTATCTGATAGTTTTACATGTTAATCAGGTCCCAACTTCAATGATCAATAAATACATTTTGTAACCCCATTTCACGTTTCAGTTATAATCTTCCCTTTTTTCTCCAAGAATATTAGACAACCTAAAAGGGCATTTCTGAATCAAACTTATGCCGTTAGAAGCTTCTAAAGTGATCAATAAATTGTCATACCAGCTACATACTTATATAACCAACGTCCCTGCTCAAGGCAAAAAAAAAGAATAGACCCAACAAAACATAGACCATACATGTCCCAATGTCCCCATCTTGAGTATTCAGATGAAAAAAGAAACGAAAATAGTCCTCAGTCCTCGATAACAATTCACATTTGAATACACAAAAGGAGACAACACACCAATAACAATCATAAATAATTTCACAATGAATAAAACATTTTACGTTTGGTTGAACTAATAGGCAAATTATACTGACCCGGCAAGGCTCCATATGTGCGAACTTGACCCTAAAAGGGCTGCCGAGATGGTTGCTCGTGTGTGGGCGATACAAGCATTTTCATTTCTCTCTTTTTTGCTTTTTTTCTATTCAATCTAACATATTTCCCCATCCAACGAGGAAGAAGGCACAATCTCATTTTGAAGAGCAGAATCAATAAATCGCATGAAATTGTCAAAGGAAAAGGATTCCACTATCGCTTTTGTCGTGTTCTCTTTGTAGTGCTGGGTCGCATAATTGAGGAAGTGATCTAAAAAATATTTAAAGATAAAATTAATCTGCAAGCAATCTCGGCAGCGTCATGAATAACGAATTTGAGATTTCCATACGAATAAGACACTTTTTGTGATGTGCGATAAAATGCAGACGGTTGTGATTTGCTCGATTGCAAAAACGTTTTTGTTATTAATAGCTTAGTTTGATTTTTAATCTGGGCAATTCCCTGTCCAATTCTATGCACGTGCATAGATGTATTTATCATCCATAAACAAGTGGTTGTGTTTTTGTTCAGGTCTTTTTGTTTTGATCTCCGTCTGAACATTTCTGTGCCAACGTTTAAAAGCAATCGTCTCGTTTAGACGATAGGGAAAATTTAAAAAAAATGTTAACTTACTACTTTACGGCAAAAACGATATTGGAAGGCAACCCGAAACAAAGCTAATGATGGAGCTGTAAGGTATGTTAAATTTTCGAAAGCAATCGAAGCAGATGAGCAACTTCTCATCGTTGAGGTAGGTTTCAAAACGCACACTAGGCAAGTCCGCAATAGACCACCATTTTCACATTATGCCAGATCCTTAAAAATATTTTCGACAATTTTATGCAGCGTGATTCTGGAAATTTACCAAAAGACATAAAATCTTACGATATCGGTTCGTATCAAAGGTAATCAAAAAATATTTTTGGAAACGCATCCAACCGATCAGAAAGACGCATTATCTGACCACCGATTCGGGTTCCGTATCAAGCACGTCACAATTGGCCAAATTTATGGAATTACCAATGAAATTCTATATAGCGCTATACTTAACGTCTCCTAGGCCTTCGACAAAGTCTGGCATGACAGCTTGAAGTAAAAGTTTAGTCGACTTCTTTTAAAAAAGGCTATAGGATATTTGAATTCTGTTTTGAGAACCAACAACGCTGGAATGAATACCCCGAATTTAAGTAGATCGCCGCTGGAGGTCCGCAAGGGATTGTTCTTGGTCCTATATTGTTTTGCTACACATCCAGGATATTAGCCAAACTGAATCTAAAAGAACTCTCGCTGCTCTATCAAGGTCAGTAACGAATTCACCGAGACCTTTAATGTCAAAAAAGGTTTTAGACAAGCCGAGGCGCTGTCATGCGATTTTTTTAACATTGTTCTTGAGAAAATTGTACAAAACTCGATCTTTCAAAAATCCGTACATCTGCTGGCATACGCGGATGACATTGAAGTGATTGGGCGAACACAGCGAGCCGTCAATGAGGCCTTTGAAAATGAAAAAAAATGGGTCTGGCGTTAAACGAGGGCAAAACCAAGTATATGCTGTCATCGAGAAAGGACGCACAACATCGACGACTTGACCAAAACGTCACGTCATAGGGAGCAATAACTTTGAGGTAGTGAAGGACTTTGTCTACCTTGGCTCAAAAGGACTTAATCACCCCAGTCCTGCTTTACGGGCAGAGGCCTGAACAATATGCCAAGCGATTGTAATCTATACATCCATCCTACCAGCGGGATTTTTAATCAAGACTGCAACGATCTGTAAGAAAATATGCGATTGGACAAAACTTTACCATTTAGCTCTCAATAACACCATATCCACGCATGTTCACCTCACTTAGAAGGATATAGACAATCTACCAGTTTTCTTTAATTTCGTACAAGTACAAGTACAAGTACAAGAAAATTAGACAAAATATCTAGGGATGACAATAGACAAAAAACTGTAGTGGAATATTATATAATAATGGCGGCGCACCTCGGACTGGGTGGACCTGGGCCAAACTTCTCAGCAACCACTCGTGTTGTGCGTGCTATTGTTCTCTCACGAGTGGAGGGGACCTACAGTTTAATCCCGACTCCGAACGGCGAGATTGAGAAGCTTTTTCTAGACAGTTAGACAGTTAGTAGTGAAAACTGTACATAAAAATGCGAATGAAATACTGTTTTGGAATTTATGTTTTATTGATCGAATATATAAACCAAATGTGATGTCGATAGCAGCCTCTGTCCTCCACGCAAAAGTGAACTAATTTAAGCGCATTTTTCATTACAGCTTCGCAAAGTTCTGGTGTTATTTCAGTACTTTAATTTCGAATGCTTCTAGCATAATGTTGGTTTTGTTTGTGAACAATTTTTCCTTCAAGTACCCCCATAGAAGGAAATTGGGAGGAATAGTATTAAACTAGTATTATTGACCTAACTTAACATATCTTTATATTCATAAAAGTAAGTCACTCGTACTTCTCTCACGCAACAACTTTAATTAATCTGCCCTCTTAAAGCAAATGGATTTTGCGTGAAAATCATCATACGCCTGTGCACCGAAAATTCAGCGTTGAAATGATCAATAGTTACATGTGATGGTGTAACGATTAATAATGAAGGAGATACATATACGGCCTTAAGTCCTCAGACACGTTGAGTTGTGTGTGGTATTCACTCAATAGTTAATGACCAGAAACTATTAACAACATTCCAGCTCAAACTTCACGCCAGCCACGCTGACCTCAATTTTTTCTTGTTGAGCAGCCATGAAGGGTAGTCCGGGTGACAAGCCCCAGGGCTATTAACAGTGATAAAGATTAATTATGGTTAATTGTAGTCTTAATCAAATGAAAACTAGTGCTTAAAATTAAAGAGGAAGGAATTTTTGAAGGAGCGTTATAAGTGCAGTAAACTTTACTGCATTTTTTTTGTATTAAAGTGAATGAATTCAATCCAAAAATGTAATTTCAAAGAAACGTGATACCGATGGATTTGATGTTCCAATTGGTGGGATAAGGAACGACAAAAAAATTGCCTCCTTTATAAATGTTGCCATCTAAAGCAATATGAAAATGATAGTCTATATCTGGCCTTTTATATTGTGGCGCTACAGATGGAGGGAGTCTTGCAAATAGCTTAACCAGTGAATCGTGAAAATTTTGGATAAAACTTGAGCAAGAAATAACTCATATAATAATATTTTTTTATCTCGTTGTAAATCATGTGGCGCCGTCTTGTTAAAATCACATGTTGTTCACATTCATCTCTTCATCTCTTGGCACAAAAACCTGGATTGTCGTGTCGCGTTATTAGCTGTTGCCTGGCTAGCCGCATTGTGAAAAGTTCGATATTGGACTTTCTAAACCCACAAAGGCATCAATATTAAAATGAGTCCTATTGCAGAAAATGATTTTGTTTGAAACATCAACATTCACTTGTTATTGTTCTAATCCATTCAATAAACATCCGAAAAATCAATTGTGGGCGAATAGGAATGCACAGCTCGTGTGGTATCCAGCTTTAGGAGCTAGTTATCGAGCTAGTCAAGAGCTATATTATTATTATTATATTACCACTCGATGATGCCCCCAGCACTTAAACCGTCAATGGGTAAATTTTTTGGAAAGCATCGATGAAATCGGTTTTATTGAGACGAATTTGTTTATTAACACAATCACCATGACAAAAGTGAGATTTATCACTTCTGTTTCAACACGAACGAAAAATGTTCTTTCTTTTGCTGAAAGGGCGAACAATTAGATAATCAGAAGTAATACGACGAGATAACCACAAAGAACGATTCATGGAATTATATTCTTCTTATCTTACATAGGTGTGTCTTACGTGCTGGTCCAAATTCAAGTGGACGAGTAGCACGCTCAAGCCTTCTCAGTTGTTAGAAACTGTTATACAGCGAGTGTTATAATGCGATAAGCGCTTACAAAAGAGTGTAGACATATTATAATACAGTGGTTAACAAAATGACTTCAATAATAAATATTAAATTTCAATATGAATAACAATAATGCAAATTAACATAAATATTCGTAAACATTCCCCCGCCCCTGGAACAGAGTTTCAGCTGACTGGTAGGAGAGCCAGTTTATGTATGGGTCGTTGTAGTGTGCCATTTGTGGTACGTAGGGTGACAACTCGAACCTTGCCATCACTTCCAGGATGAACTGCTGTGATGCGCCCCATAAGCCATTTGCCTGGTGGTAGATTGTTGTCCTTGATGACTACCAAATCATTCACACAAAAGTTTCGCTCTGGTTGGGTCCACCTTGATCTTTGCTGCAGTGAAGTCAAATATTCCATACTCCATCGCCTCCAAAATCCCTGCACCTTTGCCTGTATGGTTTGCCAGCAAGACAGTCGACTTTGTGGTATTTGAGTTGTCGGCTCTGGAACTGCTGAGTACGATTCACCTAAGATAAAATGAGATGGAGTTAGTGGGTCGATATCGTTATCAGATGATTTGCATAGGGGTCGAGAGTTCAGTAGAGATTCGATTTGAGTAAGCAGAGTATAAAGCTCTTCAAAAGAGAGAATATTTGATCCAATCACTCGCCGCATATGCTGTTTAACTGACTTTACTCCCGCCTCCCACAAACCACCGAAGTGTGGAGCAGAGGGAGGAATAAAGTGCCAGGTAATAGCATCAGAGGCCAATGCTTCAGCTACTATGGAGTTATGGTGTTCGGACAAGGTGAGTTGATGAATTTCGGATAACATCTTGGCGGCACCGGTAAAGTTTGTTGCGTTGTCCGAATACATGTGTGACGGCTTACCACGCCGGGCGATAAAGCGACGCAAGGCTGCAAGAAAGGTGTTCGTTGTGAGATCAGTGACGAGTTCCAGGTGAATGGCCTTCGTAACGAGACACACGAATAAAGAAATATAGCCTTTAGTTGTTTGTGTTCGGCGACCGATTTTGGTTTTGATGAGAATAGGACCTGCGTAGTCGACTCCACAATGTACGAAAGGTCGACTTTTTTGAACCCTTTGAGGGGGAAGATTTCCCATAATTTGAGTGGATGTAAGTTTTCTTTGACGAAAACATTTCACGCAATCATGTGAAATTTTACGAAGAAGATTTCTGCATCCTATGATCCAGTACTCCTGGCGAATTAAAACAAACAGTGTTCCTACTCCAGTGTGTAGAAACCGTTTGTGAAAGTCCAAGGCGATGAGTTTTGTTACTATGTGCCCTTTTGGTAAAATGATCGGGTGTTTTGCACTGAATGTAACATCTGCTTCCTGAATACGTCCGCCAACACGAAGAATCTGCTCATCATCTAGGAAAGGATTCAAATTAATAAGTTTACTAGAATTTGGAATACATTTATGTTTTAAATAGTGCTGTATATCATCACCAAAGTAGATTTGTTGAAGCCATGCTATTATCGTTCGTTTGGCATTGTAAATCTCTGAAGGTAGCAAATGTGCAGATTTGAAGTCAACTAATCTGCGTAATTTTGGATTGAATCGATATAAAAACGCGACGGTTCGAACTAAAAGGTTCCACGATGACACACGGGACGATAAAGTCTCTAGTGGATGATCTGTATTTACAATTACAAACGACGATTCTGGGTTTTTCCTTTCCTCCAAGGTACATGCTGGAGGCTCCTGGCACACGTGCGCCACCGGCCAGTTACTTTCATCTTCGGTTAGCCAAAGAGGTTCATTCCACCAAATTGAATGTTGTAACAAACTCGACGGTGACATACCGCGCGAAGCACAGTCAGCGGGATTTTGTTCCGATTTCACATGAAACCATCGAGATCGCGGTATGGTGTTCAAGATTTCAGCTGTTCGATTTCCCACGAAAGTTTGCCAGCGTCGCGGTGGTGATGACAACCACGAGAGAACAACCTGTGAGTCACACCAAGCGAAAATATTCGAACACTGAATGCCCAAAGAGTTTTGGACAGCAACTAATAAACGCGACAACAATAATGCTCCACAAAGTTCTAATCGCGGAACTGTGAGCTGTTTGATTGGGGCAACGCGAGTTTTGGCAGCGACAATGTTTATTTTTACCTGTTCGTTATTAGTTGGATAACGCGCATAAATTACTGCAGCATAAGCGGATGTAGAAGCGTCACAAAAACCGTGCAGTTGAAATGTCGCGTTAATTGTACCTATGAATCTTGGGATCTTTACACTTGTTAATATCACGAGTTCTTCACGAGTTCTATTCCACTTTTTCGCGATAGAGTTCTCCAGTGGATCGTCCCAACCGACCTTTTGAAGCCACAGTTGTTGCAGTAAAATTTTTAAATGGACTACCGCGGGGGCAATAAAACCGAGAGGATCAAAGATTTTTGCAACGTCTCTAAGGATATTACGTTTCGTTGCCATTTTCTCGCCATCAAGATTTAGTTGGAAAGAAAAATAATCTGCTGTAGAGTTCCAATATAGACCTAATATCTTAACCCACGGATCAGATTCATCGTCAAAGCATCGGTTATCACTTTCAAATTGATTTGTTGGTGTTAGTAGTTCAGGACAATTGCTTTGCCATTTGCTTAAATTTAACCCGGCTTTCGAAAGTAATTCGATCAATGTTTTCTTTTTAAAGATGGCGTCAGGGAGTGTATCTCCACCTGACACAACATCGTCAACGTAAAAGTCATTGAGGAGAATTTCGGATGCGACGGGAAATTCTTCACGATAGTCACTGGCTAACTGCTCTAAGACGCGAACTGAAAGATATGGGGCACACGATGTGCCATATGTCACCGTACACAACCGATAATGTTCCAAGGGTTCTGTTGCAGATTTTCTCCAAATGATTCTTTGGAAGTCCTTATCTTCATCCGCCACCCAGATTTGCCTTAACATTTTAATGATATCCGCAGTGAATACGTATTTATGTCGACGAAAACGAAGGATAACCGAGAAGAGATTTCGCTGAATAGGTGGACCTATCATAAGTGTATCATTTAGCGAGTTTCCTTCACTGTCCTTAAACGAGCCATCAAATACGACGCGAAGTTTTGTGGTAACACTGTCCGGTTTGAATACCGCATGATGAGGCAAGTAAAATACGTTCTGTTTTTTAATTTCATTAGAAGGAATTTTGCGCATATGGCCTAGTGATAAGTATTCGTTGATAAACTTACAATACGATTCGCGAAGAGAGTCATTTTTCAAAAATTTTGTCTCCATCGACCTCAAGCGTGAAAGTGCGCCCGTAAACGTGTTAGCGAAATGCGGATTTTTGACCTTAAAGGGTAGACGAACTATATATTTACCTTGATCATCGCGTCGAAAGGTCTGAAGAAAGTGGTCATCAATCGCTTTGTCTTCCTTGGAGATTATAGTTGTCTCAACTTCTTCAATGGTCCAAAAGGCCTTCAAAGTTGCATCGATGTCGACGAGAGTGTGGTGTGAATGAATAGATTTCTCGCTTCCTGATGAAAGTTGACCAGCTAGCACCCACCCGAAGATGGTTTTTTGGGCTATAGGATGGCCCTTGGTGCTTTTGATAACATCACCCTCCAAAATTTCCCAAACTTTGTCCGCTCCTAGTAGGACATCGATTGGGTTTGACCGATTAAAGACAGGGTCAGCTAAATCCAGTTTTAAAATGTGATCCCAGTCTTCAATTTGAAATGAGACCGTGGGTAATACAGAAGTAATGATCGGTAGAATTAAAGTATCTACTGCAATACTGTCGGTGCTATATCGAGATGAAAGTACCATTGATACACGACCCTTTGATCTGCCTGCGGAGTTTGACCCAATGCCGTTGATAGATATACGAGCATTGTTTCGTTTGTATCCGAGTCTTTGGACACAAGCTTCTGTGATGAAGGAAACTTGAGATCCGGAGTCTATAAGAACGCGAATCAGCTGACTATTACCGCATATATCTTTTACTTCAGCGATTGCAGTGGGCAAGAGAATTTGAGGGGGGAACTCACAGGCATTTATTGAATGGTTGGAAACTAATTGTCTTGAATTTGACGACGAAGTTGACGGAAGAGATGAATTCAACATGGACGACGAGAAATTTGACGACGAGGTTGATGGAGCAGTTGAATTCGGTATGGAGGACGAACGATCTGGTGTTGCATTACCACAGCTGAGATGAACTAGACTATGATGTCTTGAATTGCAAGTTTTGCATCGAGATTTTGATTGGCACCGACCCGAGTTGTGGCCACTGCGTAAGCAATTAAAACAGAGATTTGCTGATTTAACAAAATCGCGCTTAGTAATAATATCCAACCCGAGAAATTCCGCACAATTTGTTAAAGGATGTACCGAGCTGCATTTTGGACACTGATTTGTTGATGAAACATGCATGCTTTTGAAGGACGATGGTTTGGTCTTTATAGCTTCACGTATCGTTGGTCTACACGATTCTAAAGCTTCACAACGACGATCTAAAAACTTTAAAAATTTAGTGATTGTTGGATAGTCAACGTCTACACTATCCTCAGCCCACGCTTGTTGAGTATCATGATCTACTTTGCGTAATAGTAAGTAAATCATCCATGGATCTCTCCGTGAACAAGTGAATGAATCTAAACCCCGAAGAACTTCATCGGCTCCGTCCGAAATTTTGCGAAGAGTTTTAACATTTGAAGTGGTGATGGAGGGCAGCTGCGTGAAAGTATCCAATAAGCTTGTTATAATATAACGTGGCCTGTTGTATCTTCTTTGCAACTTATCCCATGCCTGTATGTAGGTTGAATCAGATACATAAATGTGCGAAAGCAAGTTTAACGCTTCTCCACGAAGTACGGAACGCAAAAAATGAAACTTTTGAGTTGGAGATAAATTATTTTTATCATGTACGGTACTCACGTACATATCGTGGAAGGCAGGCCATTCACGATAGATGCCTGAAAATGGTTCTATATGAATCTTAGGCAGGCAATCGTTAAGTTGATAAATTACGTTAGGCTGTTGCGTATTAGGCAATTGAGGAATATTTGGAGTATTGTATTCGGACTCCATTTTTGTTTTTTCTCGAATAGCCGACAAAATCACTGACTTAACCAATAAATACTTTGACTCGAATTCTTCAAATTCGGATTCTGGGTCAAGATAACCTTCCTCTTCAGCGAAATTAAACATTTCCTCTTGAGAAGCACGAAATCTTTCCCACAACTCATCAGCTCTTTTTGCGCGCAATTCTAAAGCAGTCACAGAAATTGTGTGGTCTATATTTTCTGTGAATGTGGCCAATTTAGTGAGCGAACCTTTAATATGACCACGGATTGATCGCAAAACTGAAAGATTTGCAGCCATGTTAAACCCCGAGATAATTTGACCAAAATATCACGAAACCAAAAATGCGAAATGTTAGTCTGCGCACGCGATTGTACAGTCTTCCTACGATATCACAAATCACACATACATATGTTTTATTGCAGCGAGTAAATTTATCAATTAAATCAAATTCAAGTCCAAATACTAATCCGGCTCGACATGGACCAAAAAATATGTTTCAACACGAACGAAAAATGTTCTTTCTTTTGCTGAAAGGGCGAACAATTAGATAATCAGAAGTAATACGACGAGATAACCACAAAGAACGATTCATGGAATTATATTCTTCTTATCTTACATAGGTGTGTCTTACGTGCTGGTCCAAATTCAAGTGGACGAGTAGCACGCTCAAGCCTTCTCAGTTGTTAGAAACTGTTATACAGCGAGTGTTATAATGCGATAAGCGCTTACAAAAGAGTGTAGACATATTATAATACAGTGGTTAACAAAATGACTTCAATAATAAATATTAAATTTCAATATGAATAACAATAATGCAAATTAACATAAATATTCGTAAACAACTTCTAAAATGTATATTTCTAGAAAGTGAATCCACTTTCTACTGCTCAAATGTCCAATCAGTAAACGTGCAACAATCGTATCTTGTAAACGTGTAAACCAAGACCCTTGCTCAAAATCCCACGTTGCACTATGAAAAAGATGAAATTGAGTTATTCTCTGCACTGGTTTCCAAGACGGCGATATGATTACCTTTGTGCACTCTGCATTTTTTGTCGTTTGGCGTGGAGTCGAAGAGAATAAATGTATTACGAAATTTGTGCGTGGAGTATGTTAATAAAATTCCCTGCCGTGCTGTCGTGTATCCACAAGACTTTTTGCTTATCTGACTGTGGTTTTAAGAGCATACAATATGTTTCCCAACTTTTTTCATCACTTTAGTTTTCCTTTATCATATGCAGTTACATGAAACGTACTTCCTTATATAAATACACACGCATGTATGCGAATGACAAAAACCATGTCAGGATCATACTTCGTTTATCAAAATCAATACGATGGAGCTAGAACTTACATCTACATACGTATGTATGTTAAGAACCCACTAGTTCTGGGAAATTCAGTGTACCCGAAGAAATCCAATACCGTTCGCTAAGAGCACACTCAAATATATACATATCCTGCATACATAAATGTCTCCTGTAGAAATTTCTTTGAGTCGACCTATTTCCAACTCGAAAACGTGAAGAACTCTCTGCGAGGGAAAGATTGATGTGTGTACTCCCACTTATTTGCTTTCAATCATGATGTGAACGACACTTCCTATCATAAATATGAATATCTTGTAATGCACTCAGTATCATTTCCCGATGTTTTACGATGTTCTTAGATTTTTTTTATTTATCCTGTGAGTCCGTAAAATAGGTCAAAGGTACTCAAGAACAGATGATAGCCGTGAGCTACCTCTCACAGTAATATGTACCTTTGACACAGACTCACATTTAAATCTCATCCGTCCTAATTTCTTTGCCGAAAAAGTCTTTGAATCCGCGCATGAATAATTCATGGGGTATTGGGTGTTTTCTTATTCACGTTGCATATGTAACATTTGAAGTTGAATTCATAAGGTTGAGTGACGGATATTATATTTGTGTTTTTCTACAAATGCTGCATGTCAAGGGATACATAAGTCTTCTGTCATCGAATGTGAACCGAACGTCAGACAAGAAGCTACTTGCCTCATATGGTTGAAAGATAATGCTGAAACTATGCACGTACATGAGTACAGAAGCTCATGAAGTTCCGCCGATGTCAAACAGGTGAACTTTGGATACGATTCCTACACAACACACTTGTTATCACAGAGGATTACACTAATGTTGACGCTGTCACGGGAAGATTACACATACCAATGACTGTTAAGACAGAACAATGGGCAACTGTCACTCCGATTAAACGAATTCATATGTATGGGTATTAAGGAGTCCTCTCTTGAAAGACCCTTAGATCTTGTGCTGTGATCTTTTGCCTAGAAACAGTCGATGGCTTTAGTTCTTGTATCAACTAAACTTTTTAAGCAGGTTTCAAGATTTTTATGCAAAATGCTTTGCAAGGTAATTCCGGATAGACCCAATATATTTGTAATACACATTCCATAGCAAATGGAATTTTCATCCCAAAATGATCCTTTCAATGAACACTGCAGTTGTACTGGGCGTTTTTTAAATCCAGTACTAACTAGACAGTTATATCTGTCAAACCAAATCTCAGATTGAAAACTGTCAGTGTAATTTTTGCTCAGTTTTCTTTCATTTTTATCTTTATCAATTGCAGGACTTATTGCAATATCATAATACACCACAAAAGTAAAATGTTGAGAAAATGGGTTTCAAAGAGCTAATCTCCGTATCCACAACATTAACAAAATGTAGAAACTTGCTCCCAAAATTGGGGTTCTGTGCACCACCATATTACACTCGACATAATCAAAAATTTGAGATTACTATTCGCCCTCAACACGGGTTTCTGCAGATGCAGTGGCACCGAGGCACATAAGAGTTCTTACTAACGAGAAGAAGCGTGCTGAAATTCTTCTATTCGACGTCATTCAAATCATCTTCCCCCTTGTTCCCCCAATTTATGAAAAATTGTACACAAAGGTATAGGTTCGAATGTAGTTTGTACAAGAATTGAAGCCGAATGGCCATCGTCAAAATTTGCATAAGAATGCCGTATGTCAATAAGTTGTCCAATTTGATCTGGGATAATTCAAAACAATAAAAAAATCTAGACAAGGTATCTCTTAAACGGTTACTATCGATATTGGCACTTGATCGATCAAACAACACGGTGAACTGATCCCTTACCTAAATTCCACCAACTAATGTTTACTGTTTTTCAGCGCTTTTGGACACAACTTTTACATGAATCTAGTGGCATCAGTATGTCAAAGTACAAAATTTTCCAAAGTTTATGAAAAGCTACTACTACCTGCCTACCTACACTGCAACGGGAAAAGTGTTTTTCGCCATAAACTAAACCATCCAATACAAGGACCTTCAACCTCACACCAAAATATGCAGTCATCAAGTAAACATCAAAACTCCAATAACTTTTCAACTATTTGACGAAGAATTTCTCTGGCTGGAAATAAAATCTCCAGTGATGTTCCCAGTCCACTGGCTTAAAGCGGAGAACATAATTTTGCGTTTTAATATGGCAAAACTTTGGCGCAGAGTGAACTGGAAAATGCGTTTGAAATTGTTGGTGGTTCTGAATTAATTGTTAAATGGTTAAAATGAAAGAGAGAGAGAGAGAGGGAGTAGATCTTTTATAAAGCCGCAATTCTATTTGCTCCGACTCAGAGTTTGGCATCCCTTGGGTAAAAATCTAAAATATGTTATTCACATTTAACTCAAACCGCAGGAGTTTCATATTCTAATAGGACATCACCATGGCAGTTGCACTTCCTTGAATAGAACTTCAATCTAGTTATTTTCAGCTTCGAGTTACAGAGAAACTTATGGTCAAGTCAAAGTTAGTGAGGGTTTAGTGATAACCACGCGTAAAAAGTACGTAAAGTATTCATTATTTATTAATTTTTAGAAATTTACCATTCCCCACGAACTTGAAATTTTGGATTTCTCAGTACAAGCAATTAAAAAACAAAAATTATTCGCGGCTCCACCTCTTTAAACTGCAGGTGCTCTTCACTCGTGAGAGCACGGACAATGCGAGTGGTTGCTGAGAAGCTAGGCCCAAGTCCTGGACTGTAGCCCCACCATTATTATTATTAATTCATTTTTTTTTGTTCATTGTGTGTCGGTTGTAAATTACTCACTAAAGTGCATTTCTACTGAATTATTTCTTTGCTTTCCCCTGTCAGGACTCTAACCCGCCTTTCAGCACCAAACATTGATTGATCTTAACTCAATGGCACAAGCATTAATTTTATTTCTACGATTTTTTACTATGAAAGAAAAAATCGATTAAAAAATCAAACATTATACCAACACACCTACTCTCACTTTTCCGGTCGACGGGTCAAGAATCAACTTCCAAAGGTCTGATGGTGTGACCCATGTGAACCTTGTGAAACGTGTGAAGTTGAAACTTATAAAGTTGAAAATTACAATGACATATGTTTGGAGGTTGTAACATCAACTTGCAATTCAATTGAGAGTCGAATCGCAAATCACAGAAACGCATCTTAACTTAAAAATGTTTATTTGTTTTCACATCTTCCGCTTATTAAAAATTTGTTGTTGTGTAAGTTTTGTATTTTTCCAAATTCCGGAAAACATAGATCATACATTTTAATTATTTGTTTCTTTTTCTTTGAGTGACACTACAGTCCGAGGTAAATTTTGGCGTAGCTTCTACAGTAACCACTCATATCGTGCGTTTTGTTCTCTCGGGTAGAGGAGATCTAGAGGTTTATTTCGAATCCGAACTTCTATGTTTGAGGTGCTCTTGTTGACAGTTATAGCCTCTGAGCTTTGTTAGTGACGAGAGAGAAGTGGTGCCTTGTAAATGAAATTTGTTATGTTCGGAATTGAAGCATAACATTCGTTGAGGCATTACGCACTTAATAACTACATTTCCGCTGCTACGGCGATGATTTTATTCACTAGTAAGTGTGTAGAATTCTATTTTTCTAAGTTTTTCTAAAGGATTCTATTAAATAATATTGACATCCGAAGACCTTAAAATGTTAACATTTTTTTTCAATGAGAAATTTAAAACGAAAGCACATACAAGTTGTGGTGATGATGCTGCCTTTATTCGAAAGTTTTTTTTTATTCAACAGTAAAATGATTAAAGTATTTGAAGCGGAATCCGCAAGTCCATTTGTCAATTACCTTTTCCACTAGCTAACGAGATCAATGTTGCCTTTTAGGTGTCCCAAAGTTTCTGCTTTATTATTATAAACTTGTGATTCTACATACTTTCACAGAAGATAGTCCAGAGGTACAAATAATGTCACATGAACTTAAAGTGGCCACAATCAGTGGTCCATTTCTCGAGATGATGCTCTCATCAAAAACCTTCACGAAATGTCTAGTATGTAGCCGCGTCGTATTGAAACCAGAGGCCACCGGTAGCTAATAGGCAAAATGTACCTATAATAATAATGGCGGCGCTACAGTCCGAAGTGGACCTGGGTCTAGCCTCTCAGCAATCGCTCGTGTTGTGCGTGCTATTGTTCTCTCACGTGTGGAGGGGACCTACAGTTTAATGCCGACTCCGAACGGCGAGATTGAGAACCTTTTTCTAGACAGTTATACTCTTTGAGCATTGTCAGTGACTCGAAAGAGGTGGAGCCGTGAAAAAAATGTTTGGTGTTTTTTCTGGAATCGAACCTCGAACATCGAGCGTGAGAGTCGACGCACCTACCCACTACGCCACGGCAAAATGTACCTATTGTGCTTTTAAGGTTCCGTTCAAAAAAACGAAAAACATTGATGTGAGAATTTTGAAGATCTGATAATGCAGATTTGTAGATATTAGTGAAAGAATTCGGAAATAATAGATATCAAAATATTGATTTCAAGATGTATTTATAGATATTTAAGACTTGGAACTATTAAACATTTTTCTTGGGCAGCACAATTTCATACTGAAATCAAACAAATCAATCCCTAATTGTCCAATGAATAGCTTGAACTCGTTGCCTGATATTTAGAAATGCTTTGATCAAAAATATTATTTATGCGATGGAATCTTGCCCGTGCAAGTACAAGTCGCACTTGACCAGTTTATTCATAAGTGCATATGACGGAATTTTGTCGCAATTTGTTTCTTTAAGCCGTGGATATTCGTAGGCTTGTTGGTACGCAGACTTTCAAAACTTAGTTTGCCCAGAACGGGATACTACATGAAGAGGAGTAGTTAAGTCGCTTCTACACCATTCTTTTGAAACTTGAGCACATAAAACTAAATTGTCTTATTGCCATCATTAACTGCCTGACCATTCGCATTTTTAAAAAAGAATAGTCTGATAAATCACCCAGCTCAAAATAAGCACCAAACAGTTGAACGTTGTAGATGCATTTATTTCTCAACAATCTTCTTTTTCTTCTATTTATGGCGCTACAGTACGGCGTGAACCTGGGCCTCAACAATTACTCACAGATTTTCTGAGCAAATTTGAAAATTTCGACGATTTACAATGCTGCGAGTATTCTAATGACCCTCGTTGTTGAAGTTGATAATCCTGTCACCTATCACCCTATTTTCTTTTTGTTGGCAACACTTTACTGCATAATTGCTATAAAATTAAAATTTTGCATGAGTTTTGGTCTGGCCAACAAAAATTCAAAGACTCTTCAAGGAATGTTAAAATGTCAATTTATTTGAATTGTTCAAACAACAATGAAACTTATCGCTGATGAATGAACAAATGTTGATTTTGAGTACGTCTGATACTAGCTTAATTTTTAACATATTCCACAAAATGATCTTTGCAACGAAATTGACTTAAGATTGTCACGATTAGAGTTTAAAAAAATTGTTTATACATTGTTCGTTAATTAATATTGTTTATTTGACGTAATCTATGAGATGAAAAATGGTCCTTAGTCGCGCAGCAAACATCTACTGTGTAACGCGATACTGAAAGTTAACACATAGAGAACGTAGTGTTCTGTGAGCTCTGTGAAGGATAGAAATAAAAAAAAAAATATGAAATGGCTCATTGAACTGAGTACAGAACTTGTCAAATTGGCTTTCGCTGGAAAAGTGTTACCAATTGGTCTTAAAAGACCTTTGATCTAAATGCCAATAATGTTTCCTTAATCACTATCGGAATATTTAAATTCATAGTGTTTCTCACAGCAGTTCATAACTTGAACCTACGTATTATTTCAGAAAACATGTATGATGCACATACCTACCTAATAAACCAAAATCAATACTGGAACAATTATCCTTTTTTCGTACGACTGACACACATATGTACATTATTATGCATTTAAATATAGAGCATATGTGCATTTTATAGTGCTTTTGGTGTTTCCAAGTACATTCTATGCGGTTACCAACAATGTAACTAACTAACTGACAATATTCGCCCCAAACCGCAAGTCACAACCATCACTTTCGTGCGTCTAACCCTTAACTGCCCATATCCAAGCATTTAGATCTCCATGAAATGCCGATAGAATGAATCCCATGTAATACAGAAATTAAGCTTCCTTTATTGCATACCAAATAGTGTGCAAATAATGGTCAGCAAACTTCCATTGTGCGTCACCAACAGGGCCCACAAGTTTGCTATACAAATTGTGGCCTTCTTATCACGCCCCCGTTCGCAATAATCATCATCACACGCTTCATATAGTAAGGACAACTGCGGTTATTCCTTTTGCTTGGAAGCAGACAAACGCATGCAGCTGTTCATCTTCAGCCGCCCAGAATTTAATTGAACTCATGGTCGTAACTATACCGGAAACACAAAAACCTATCGCAGCTGATTCTGCCCAAACGCCGTAAACATTAATTTCTATTGTTCTACTTGTTCATTCACTCAGAGAGGATTGCATTTCGGGAATTTCAGAGAAAAGAAAGCCTTGAACGTGTTCACCATAATTAAGCTGCAATCTACGTACAGAGAGTGTATGGATTTCTGTTAGCGACCTCAATGCGATGCTGCCATTCTCAATCCCTACATCTGCTTCGAGGTGCTTTCATAATTCAACGAATATCAACGAATCATTTACTATTCTCCTACGACTGTATGTACATATGAACATATAATGTTGTTCGTGCGGGACAGTAAGGCAATAAATATTCGTCCCATTGCCCGTTTCAATGGCAAGCAAACTCCATGTTCTCTTGTTCTCGGCGACAGTCTGTGCGGCGAATATTCACCCTTGAAGGAAGTTCTCAATGCCAGCCGTCGTCGTATGTAGTTATTATACTTTGGGCTCGTTAACGAATTCAGTGTTTCGCTATGTGTCTTAGTTCTCATCGTAAGCACTCACGGAATAGGAATTTCCAATAAGTGTTATTGGTCACGTATTACGATGTGACTCAGTGAGAGTGCCAACCAATTCGTTCGTGTCGTAGGAACAGGTTAAAGTTCGGCATTATTACGTCTATATGAAAATACGCACGTGTAGCTTTAATTTTGAGTTTCATTAAAATATATACACAATCCTGCAGCACGAACAGGAAGAAAAGAAAATAACAAATAAACGCGTACGGGACTGAAGGAAGTTTACTATCCCTTTCGTATAACGAAGCATTTGTTCGAGTATTTATGTGCTGCTTGTTTATGATCTATTAAATATAAAAAAGAACGAAATTTAAATGATGTCGTACTGCGTATAAATTTGTCGTTAAACATGCGATACCTAAAATAAGAGTTTTAAGCTTGTTAATGTTTTTCATTTTATATGGGCTCAAATTTTTGTTATTTTCGGGCCTACGGATATACGAGGGTAGTCCGAAAAGTTTTCCACCCGACAACAAAAAAATATTTGGTGGTTAAATGTAGTTTTATTCGTCAACATTATCTCCAGTCAAGTGGATAAACTTTTCCCAACGATATCCCAAACTCCTTTACCAGTCAAATAGACAAGTAGATGTTGACCTCTAACTCTGCAAAATAGACGTTTACGTAAGTGATGACTGTTCTGTTCTTCAAATTAAATTTTGAGCATAGGAAAAGGGAATGAGTCATTAGGGACGAGATCTTTTAAAACTATGGTGGGTTATCGAACTATAATTTTTTGAATAGGAACCCCCAAATTGTTAGCTGCTGCATTGTCTTGAAAGAACAGCACTTTATTATTTTTCAAACGCGATAGTATTTTATTTCTTTAGATTATCAACTATTGATGAGCAATGCACTCCAACTCCGAGATAATACTAACAAAAAAGTGGCCAACACATTTTTCCCCATTACCACTTAAACAATGACATTGACTGCCAGTTCTGCTTAAGTTTTTAGTCGTGTCTAGCTTGACTGCAATTTGCGCCGTTGCCTTTTATATGGGTGAATTAAATCAGGGTACCTTCTGTGTCAAAATCACTGATATCGACTGATACCAATAACTAATAACCAACAATTGAGCACCCACCATGATGGAGATTTTTCCAGGCATGCATCTCCAAAAAATGTACCGCTGAATGACCAGAACGGATGTATCATTCAAAACTTTTTAGATTAGTCTCAGGAGTAAAGAACATTTATACAGGGATTAAACATTACCTCAATTTAAAAAAAAAAATAAAAAAAAATGTTCACGGCTCCACTTCGAGTCACTGACAATGAAGAGTATAACTGTCTAGAAAAGGCTTCCCAATCTCGCCGTTCGGAGTCGGTATTAAACTGTAGGTCCCCTCCACTCGTGAGAGTACAATAGCACGCACAACACGAGTGGTTGCTCAGAAGCTAGGCCCAGGTCCAGCTCGAACTGTAACACTGCCATTGTTGTTATTATTAATAATATTTTCAAAGCACTCTCTTATAAATTGCATTTTGTTAATTTGATGGTTAAAAACTCCAAAACCAATTGTGATATTTTTATATTTTTGGTTTTTATTTAATTTCTATGCATGCACTGAACTAAAAGAATATAGGAAAACGCAATATAAGCAATAAAAAGTGAAGAAAATATATTTTGCGAGCACTTTTTGCCCAAATTCAGAAATTTAATTAACGCGTTTCAAACCGAAAATAATTCTCAAGCTATTTTGAATATTTTTAATTAAATATTTTTTGAAAAGATACAATTTCATTTGAATTTTTAATAAAATAACTTTCTGGAACTTACTGAATTTTAGAAATGTTCAAGAACCCACTCAAAATGAAATATGTATGTGGGGTTAAAACATGAGTCAATCGTAATCGTAAAACACAACGAACGAGCAGATATTGACACCACCAAGAGTAGGGGCTGACCTACATCATCAGCATCATATTCAAATAGGTCAGTATGCAGAGTCGGCGATTCGGCGTCGTCGTTTGTTTATTTAGGTCAGACACTGCCACTGGGGGCAATGCAACGCCACTGGGGTGATCGATCGTATTTGCTTACATCCCGATCATCGGATATCACCATTAGGATATTGGATCACAGCAGCAGTGCTGTGGGTTATTCAATTAAGTGATCGTCACTACGTTATAAAACCAATGGAATGCGAACAGTGAATAAACAATGTAGCGGGCTGTAATAGTAGCAGCGGGTCTCCTGGTTGCAGGATCGGCGGCCACCTTTGCATGGAAGGTATGGGGGTGGTATCGGCTGCTCCATACACTAAGAGTGCGAGATCTAATATAAAAGCAGCTCCAGCATCGGACAAACAAATCATCGCAGTTTAGACGTCATATACGGCAGATCGTGGCTTAACCCCGAGAAGACTACTGGCTTATTGTTCGCTTGCGCTTGCAGAAATAAAATATTATTGTTCCTACATGTATGTATGCTACATGTATTATTTATTTTTAAACCAATACTAGCTACCAGTGGCATTAAATCACTTTCGTCATCAGCAATAGCGATCAAATGATTGCTAAGTGTGACCGAAACGGGATAAATGATATTTAAAAAAAAAATGCTTATTTAGTAGAAAAATATTTATTTTATTCCATTTATTTATTTATTTATATTATTTATTTATTCCAAGCTTTAAGCCAAAATTGTTTTTTCTTAGTTTTAGGTCAGTAGATTTATTTTATTTTATTTATTTGGCTGGGATGTTACCAGGATGTTTTTTTTCAAATGAAAAGAAAATGCATATCCATTAAACGAGCTAAATCGAAGGAACATGTGGACTATAAGATAAATATTCAAAAGAAAAATTGCCATGTAAGGTTTTTATTCTTTGTTTGTTCAACTACAGACAGGGGTATTGAGTTTGGATTCAATTCCCATCACAGACAATAATTTCAAAATTTTACGGCACCTTGACCTCTTTCGAGTCTAGGTTACAGTATTTATACGTAAAAATAATTTTAAGCATTTCGCGAATATTACAACTTCATACTTCATACTTCAACTGCTTCGTTAAAAGTAGCAACGGGCATAGATGACTACAGTGCGGCACAACAGATATTGTTTTTATTACACGAGATTTATAATGTTCGACCTTTACCAATTGCCTTCTGTCTCTTTATCAATTGGAAAACCACTTTGACATTGGATTTAATCTAAGCCTTTAGTCTTAGATTAGGATATTCTGGTCAATTTTCGTTTTTAAATCTTTTGTAAAATGTTATTTGCTAGTTTTATTAATTACTATTAGGTTAGATTTAAAAAATATAATTTTGTTTGCACCATCACTGCACTGTGAATAGTGAATAGTCTAACACTATTTACAAAAAAAATCTTGTGGCGAGGCAGAATTCGGATGATGCCCCAACATTTTTCTGATAGCTACATTCTTATATCAACAATCACGCGATGAATATAGTTCTGACAAGTTGAAATCAAACCTACAAAAAGAACATCCAGTAATTTAAATACTCTCAAATTATTGTATTTTCCTTAAATCACTTTACCTAAAATATGTATATAAATAAGTTTTGTACGAGTCAATTTTCACTGGAATTTCAAACGAATTTATGGTTTGGATCGTACTCTGTATACCAGCTAATAACAGTGATTTACTATTCAACGTAGATATCTACAGTGTTTTCAGACTTTCAGAAAACTAAAATTAAACTAGGAAAACGAAGCTGCGGAAACCGCATAACATTTATTTTATTGCAAAGAAAAATTATGGGTGATCTGAGACAGAGTTAAGAGTGCTTTTTATTCCGACACAATGATTTCTATTCTATCCATTGCATTACGTTCGCGATTACTTGATCATTTTACTAAATAATAATAACGGCGGCGCTACAGTCCGAGGTGGACCTGGGCCTAGTTTTTTTTATCATTTTACTTCGAAGGCACCAAAAATCATTTCTGCTGTCCTGTCGAATGTTTAGCTTTTCGATCCATACATCATGACTGACAGGATTAAAACTTTGTAGAGCATGGTTTTCATCTTTCCAATCAGGACTTTTTGCCTGCTACTCGTATATGGGGAAATTGATGAAGCAACGAAACGCTGAGAATGTGCGACGAATCTTCAACTTTTATATGCTGCAGCTTTTTGACAGCCGTACCGAGTTCTATGCTGTTTGGTTGGTATCTTCGTTTCATATCATTCTAATCTGAGCATGCTAGTTAAGAAATTGCTGGAACCAAAGTTTTGAAAAACATGGGTGGCTATCGTAAGGCCAGCTGCCAGAACTTGTTGCTACCCCTTCTATACTTTATCACTGTAAGGGTCACGTATTTATTATGCAGTTCTCTAAATCTATTTCAACAATCAACTCCAAAATTCCCTTTATACTGCAATGTTCATTTCATTTCAAGCCTAGGGTTACAGCTTCATACGGAATAAAAACTACTGTGTTTATTCGTTCAAAAGTTCTCAAAAGTTTTCCCAATTAGTTCTCCAAATTACATAATCCACACAGTCCCAGGAATTACATCGCAGTTACTACTTGTTAGAGCTCAATGTTTTTCACGGAATGGGTGGGTATGTGAAGTATATCGGGATAGGAAATGTACATAAGTGCTTTTTTATCGGAGGAAATTGTATTAATTAATGAATGAGCAAGGAGACAGATTGAAAAATTATCATGCAGTTCAACAGAATTTTTTTTACTCACACGGAAACCTGCAATAATATGGAAACCCAATAAGCTTAGCAAAGTTAAAATTAGATTTTTGTTGGGCTGGTTAGTTTTGAGATCAAACCAGTTACACTTATTTACATAGCCATTTACCCACACGCTCTGGCGAGTTGGGTAAATATTTATGTATCAGGTTTTATCTCAAGGTTGACTAGGCATTTCCAGCTTTTCTTTAGTCTACTTGCTGACTGTTGTCATCCTTTAAGTATTTTCTTCTACCGCGATGATCATGACTGATTATAAATTCAATATACTCGCAGCATTATCTCAAATTCAGTGTGCCCATATTTAATGACGCCAGCCGGCAATGTTAAACATAAGTGAGCACATGAATAAATTCTTTACTCCATGAATAACAAGTGAATTTTACTACAAACCTTAAAAATATCCGTATAAGATGTATACTTAACCTAAAGCCCGTTTTATAGCAGATTTTCCAACATACATTAGTGGTCAGATACGCTGATTATCACCGCTGTTTATAGGTTAGCTTATTGCCCGGCCAAGTGCATGTAGGTCAGAGAAGTCACTTTATGGCACATCTTATCCCGCCTGGCGAATAATACGCGCACTCTGTTTCTCGTGAAGGCACAATGCTGCCAATGTAATTGCATAAAAATGGCTGTAACTTTTGCTCCAGTTGTTTAAGTTCACACAATCAGCGAGGTTTATTTGGTATGTTTATTGCATATCGCTGTCGTTTGCCTTGTTATGACAAATTCACCGCTCTCGTTATTTTGCCGGAAATTTATCAACTTCATCAAAGGATGAAAAGAAGACTAAAGGATTTTTGCGTGGAGCATTAACGTTAATTTTGTGGGGTACGAACTAAAAAAAATCTTTCAATTTAGATAGCACACTGTGCTCTAGCATACTACTGCGTGCCTTTCTCTATAGTTTGCCCTCGATTATTGCTTTGAGGCGAACGATTTCAGCTTAGAAAATATTGTGTATCACAAGAGTGGTTCATCCAATATGTGGTTCGGAAACTAAATTAAAATAAAACACATTTAGATATTTATTTTGATAAAATCATTGTTTTAATATATTGATTGAGTCTTGCTATTATTAATGGAATATAATATCCATAGGACCTCTTGAAAGACTCGATTCTGACAAAGTAATTTTATTAATTGACGAAAACTCTTTTTCGTAGTGAACTACTAAAAACCGGGCCTGTTCACTGAAGCGAGATTGATGATTGTAACGAGCGTGGACTGCTTGGAGCAAATTTCATCAAAATGCGTATATTTCGAATGAACTGTACTGTTCATCCAAACTAGAATATAATTACAATTTTTCCTTGCAATGACTAAAAAAGCCAATATTTATATAAAAGAATATTTTGTTTTTAACTTTTTAGTAAATCTATTAACCCTGGAAGCACATGCTTCGTCGAATCGACGACGCAACTTTACATCTAATCGGTTTTCTGCTGTATTTATTTTCGTATTGTGTTCCTTTTTCGTACAACGCCATTCGTGGTCCATCTGCTGGTGTGTGCAGACGCGCAGCTGATTCTGTTGCAGGAATCGGACAATGAGGTGAACGAAGAACAATCTGACGCTGAGGAGGTTGATAATATAAGTGTGGAATGTGCGAGTTCGTCGGAGGAACCAACCGATGTAGACGAAGATGAAATACCGCTCCATATATTAAGAGCGAAGTCAAATATCATAGCGTTATCCGAATCCATTTTATGTGGGAAAAACCGTCATAATTGGTCTACACGAAAAGCAAAATCTCATCGTCGTGGGCAAAACATTGTACATCAAGCTCGAGGTCCAACGCGACAATGCAGAAATGTTACCGATCCGTTAGAATGTTTTCAAATGTTTATAACAAACGAGTTAATCAGTGAAATAGTGCAGTGGACAAATGTTGAGATCGAAAATAGGAAATCTCTGTTGTATATTTTGATGATGAATGATGAAGCCCAAAGGAAACGCACTTCTTCGAAAGAAATTTTAGCCCTTATTGGAGTACTCGTTCTGACAGCTGTCAAGAAGGACCAGCATCTATCTGCAACTGAATTATTTGATAGATCGTACAGTGGAGCGCAATACATATCAATAATGACGAAGTCAAGATTTATGTTTCTTATGTCATGTCTTCGATTCGATGACAAATCCTTACGTATTCAACTTGTAGAAGACAAATTCTCTCCAATAAGAAATGTTTGTTCAGAAATGCCGGGAAAATTATACACCTGGGCTATACCTTACGAGCAACCACTGGCGTTTAGAGGTAAATGCAGTTTTCGAATGTATATACCCAACAAACCAGCAAAGTATGGGTTGAAAATGCTGATGATGTGTGACAGCGGTACCAAGTATATGATTGATGCCTCACCATATCTGGGAAAGGGTTCGAATAATACAAATCTGCCATTGGGTGAGTATTATGTAAAGGAGTTGACCAAAACTGTTTACGGATCCAATAGAAACGTCAATGCCCCCCCGGCAGCTGACCTCCTCGTGGTGGGGGGCGGGCAACAGGTTTGTGGTGTACATATTGTACGCCACAAGCCTGGCTAACGAAGCGCAACCCCCTCGGATGACAAGAAGAAGACGAACAGCCTCGGATACCGCCTACCCTGGTGTGCCAGGGCCCCATTCGGAGCCAGGCCTGAATGGTGGCAGAATGCGAGCGTCTGGTGGCCGGCCTGTCCCGCTCGGCAGCCGGTCGGGCTCAGCCCGAAGCAGTTACGAGCAACCCGGCAGTGGCCTCGTGAGCCACTACGGGGGTGGGAGGGGGATCACGCCATGCACTAACCAGTGCGTGCGAGGGTTAAAAGGCAATGGACAACGGCATCGGCTTAGGATAGGCACATGGAACGTCTCATCGCTCACAGGAAAGGATCTCGAGCTGGTTGGAGAAGCTGCCAGATATCGGTTAGATATCGTAGGCATTTCTTCGACCAAGCAAAGAGGATCTAGAACTGTGGATCTTTCGGACGGGTGGAAACTCTTCCTGTCGGGAGTGGCACCTCAAATGTCTGCACAGGCGGGAGTGGGGATACTCACAAGTCCCAGGCTGGCAGACAGAGTATTGGAGTGGATACCGTTAGGAGGGAGAGTCGGGATCTTAAAGCTCAAGCTTGAAAGATCAACTTTGGCTCTAGTGCAGGTGTATGCACCGAATCTAGAGTCAGAGTATGCGGCTTTCCTGGATGAAGTTGATGCTGCCCTTGACAGGGTGGCTGAGATGGATTCCTTTATTCTGATGGGTGACTTCAATGCTCACGTGGGTGTGGATGTAACGACATGGGGGAGTGTGATAGGGAGGAACGGTGATCCTCATCAAAATATGAACGGAGAGAAGATGTTGGATTTTTGCTGTGCAAATGGCATGTCCATTATGAACACCTTCTTTCTACACAAAGACATCCATAAATACACATGGTACCGTCGGAGTCTTCAACAGAAATCGTTGATAGATTTCTTTGTGGTACCATCGTGTGTGAAACGGATGGTTTGTGACGTTCGTGTGTTGAGAGGGGCTGAACTGTCAACTGATCATCACCTGGTGTTGTGTACGCTGTATCTTTCTGATAAAGTACCTCTTCTGCCAAGGCGGAAACCAAGAGTGGTTACACGCATACGGTGGGAGAAACTACAGAACAGTGAGGTGCAGCAACATTTTGCACGGCGCATATCCGAAGGGTTTGAGCAAATTCCAACTGTTCCATCGCATGTAGAGGACGAATGGCGACTGTTTTCAACAGCTGTCATTGCTTCTGCACGTGATGTTTGTGGGGTGAAGCGGCTTGGTGTGGCGGCTGGTGGTGAGAAAAGAACTGCGTGGTTTAAAACACCCGGAGTTCAAGAAGCCATCAGAGAGAAGAAGAAGACCTACAGAGACTGGATTCTCTTGGGGAACTCTGATTCTCGTGACCGGTACACTGAGGCGCGAAGAACTTGCAAATTGGCTGTGCGAGCAGCTAAAGAGCAGACTTGGAAGGAGTTCGGCGAGAAGTTGGAAAGCGACCATAGATCTGCGAAAAAGGTGTTCTGGCAAACCATTCGCCGGCTCAGAGGGAGGAAATACAACACCATCGAAGGAGTCAAATCCAAAGATGGCGTGTTGCTTTCCAATGAGGTGGACATCTTGCGCAGATGGAGGGAGCACTTTTCGGACCTGCTCAATCCCGAACAGGGCACTGAGGGTGACAGACCTGTAGTCTTGAGTAGGGCGGAGAATAGTCCAACGGTGGAGGAAGTCATTTTGGCGATTGAATCGCTAAAAGTTGGCAAATCCGCCGGTGTGGATGAAATCCGGCCAGAAATGCTTAAGGCTATGGGTAAAGAGGGAGTTTTATGGCTCTCTCGTGTCATTAAGGTGGCTTGGGAACGCGGTGAAACACCTGGTGATTGGCAGACTGGGGTGATTGTCCCTCTCTTCAAAAAGGGGGACAAGAAAGAGTGCTCCAACTACAGGGGCATATCTCTTTTAAGTCTCCCAGGTAAAGTCTACGCTAAGGTGTTGGAGGCGCGTTCTAGAGCTATGGTCGAATCCAGGATGGGGGATGAACAGTGCGGTTTTCGTCCCGGCAGAAGTACAACCGACCAGCTTTTCACTCTAAGAATGGTACTTGAGAAGGCTTGGGAGTACGCCAAACCGATCTACAGTTGTTTTGTAGATTTGGAAAAGGCATACGACCGAGTTCCTCGAGGTAAACTCTGGAGTGTTCTGCAGGAGTATGGGATTGATAGTTCTTTGTTGAGGGCCATTCAGTCTCTATACACAAACTGTAGTAGCTGTGTTCGGGTTAACGGTAGTAAATCAACACCTTTCACCGTGGGCGTTGGACTTCGCCAAGGGTGCGTTTTGTCACCTCTCCTTTTCATTATATATATGGACTGGATGTTACGGCGCAGTCGAGGCGAGGAATGTTTCACATTGGGAGAGTTGAGGGTAAGTCATCTTCTTTTTGCAGATGACTTAGTCATCCTCACATCCTCCCAGATAGAACTCCAGCGCGCGCTAGATAGGTTTGTGGCCGTATGTGCTGATGCTGGGATGAGGGTTAACGTGGACAAATCCGAGGTTATGGTTATTTCCAGAACCCCTGTTCAATGCACTCTACATGTTAGTGGAGTCCCATTGAAACAGGTGGAGAAGTTCAAGTATCTCGGGGTCTTCTTCACGAGTGATGGGAGGAATAATGCTGAACTTTCCTGTAGGATTGGTCAAGCTGGGTCAATTTTGAAACAGCTTGGTCGATCTGTAATCAGGAAGGCCGAGCTTGGTGTCAAAGCCAAGTTAGCGGTTTTTAACGCAGTATTTGTTCCAACTCTCACCTATGGTCATGAAATTTGGGTAATGACCGAAAGAATAAGATCGCGAATACAAGCTGCCGAGATGAGATTTCTTCGTGCTGTTGTGGGAATTACTCGCCGGGATAGGGTGAGAAACACGACAGTGCGCGGGGAATTGAATGTTGGGCAGCTGCTTCTTCGAACGGAAAGGGCTGTACTTCGTTGGTTTGGTCACGTGGCACGAATGTCCTCATCATCACGACTTCCGAGGCGTGCCTTGAATGCGATTCCATCAGGTAGTCGACCGCTTGGCAGACCTAGGATGAGATGGTTGGACCAAGTCCAAACACTCGCCTGGTTGCGCTTGGGCATAGCTCCTGATGAGTTAGAGTCGATGGCGGAGGATCGAGTGGCCTGGAGATCTCTCGTGCATGCATTGCCCCCGCGACCCCTTTAGTGGAACATGCGGGTCATTGAAAATGAGATGAGATGAGATGAGATGAGATAGAAACGTCAATACCACTTGCCAAATCACTTTTACGCGACCCGTACAAATTGACATTAGTCGGAACTCTGCGATCTAATAAAAAAGAAATTCCACAAGAATTAAGGAATGTCAAAGGTCGTAAGTGTGGCACATCTATATTTTGTTATGATAATGAGTTAACACTTGTTTCATACAAACCAAAGCCAAGTAAAGTGATATATCTATTATCATCGTGCAACGAAGAAGGGACAGTAAACATAAAATCGAGCACACCGAATATGGTTGAATTTTACAATCAAACCAAAGGTGGAGTCGATACGTTTGACCAGATGTGTAGCACCATGAGTTGCTCACGTAAATCAAACAGATGGCCAATGTGTCAGTTTTTCGGAATTTTAAACATGGCTTTCATTAACAGTTATGTTATTTATGTCCATAACGTGCTCCAAGCGAAAGAAAAACCTCTTAATCCCAAGAGCTTCATGAAAAAATTGCATTAAGCCCTTGCCGAAAGTCACTTGGTTAATCGCTTAGAAACACCAACTTTGACTATAACGTTGCGAAACGAAATTAAAAATATTGTGAGAGACAATAAAGAAAATACTGAGGAAACACAATTTGAAAAGAAGAGGAGGATTTGCGCCGTTTGCCCCTCTTTAAGAAGACGAATGACAAAATCATCATGTGCCAAATGTAAAAAAAGCTTGTGTGGGGAGCACAAGATAGAGGTTTGTGCCTCTTGCCTTTAGGTCGGCCCAATTTTTTCCGAATTATTTTTTTTTGTTTTTATACATTAGTTTTAAGATTGGGATACATTTAATGAATTACAAGTGTCTCAAAATTTTTTATATAATTTTTTTGTTAAAGACTGATTTGTTTAACATGAAATATGAAGCTAAGCTGTGAAAACTGATTATAAAAAAACTGACTTACTGACTTATAAAAAATGTTGGATTATGTTTTTATTTATGCCTCATGAGATAAACATTTAAAAACAATTGTATTTTTTAACATTCAGTAGATGTGTCATCAGTACGACGAATTTTTATGTTGGCGTCGTCGATTCGACGAAGCATGTTCTTTACGTATAAAAAATAAGCATGTCCTTCCAGGGTTAAAAGAAATGTTCAACTTCATCAACGAACAAATTATTATTTTCATTATTTCCTTTATATATTATTATGTTATGCAAAGTGGTCGCCGTAGTGGATAGGTGCGTCAACTCCTACGCTATAGATCAAAGGTTTGAATCTCGAAAAAACACAAAAAAATTGTTTACGGCTAAACCCATTTCGAGTCACTGACAATGCTCAAAGAGTATAAATGTCTAGACAAAGCTTCTCAATCTCGCCGTTGGGAGTCGGCAATAAACTGTAGGTCCCCTCCACTCGTGAGAGAACAATAGAAACCACAATATGAGTGGTTGTTGAGAAGCTAGGCCCAGATCCACCTCGGACTGCAGCGCCGCTATTATTTTTATTATGTTATGCGAAGTGTAACGCACAGCGATCAAGACTTATGGAACTGCCTATGATGTACTTGCATACTTTGGTTCGATTGTCCCAGAATGTCCGAGTTATGCAAACACAAAGTTAGCTTCCAAAATCTCATTCCAAAAGAGAATGCGAAGGAGTACTTCGTTAGGACAGACCTCGAAACGTTTTTACTATTTCATAAGAATCCAAGACAACCAGTCGTGATGTGATATAAATTAAATTTAAACTAAATAAATTATTTAGCGGAAAAGGAAAGGAGTACTATTTGTACTTAGTTTTTAATAATTTTTAAAGTTCTTGAAATCGTTCATGAGACATGAAGCTCAAACTGTTATATGATTTATTTTCAATAGTGATACTGATTTTGCAAATACTGACTTTTCTTTTTTTTTTTTGCTGCTCAATCAGGTTTAAATTAACTCGAAAACCTTCTAAAAAAGACTTCCTTTACAATTAAACTGACGGTTCATCATCAATTCCTTTGTCATATTCCTTCACTGCTTGGCGTTCTTTCAGTGTGTATATTAATAGGGAGCTCGTCCTTCATCGACTAAGATATTATATAAATATCTTTTGTTCGCATCACAACTCGATTTGTTCAGCAAATTAGATATTCCATTGACTTTCTCGAACTTAATCAAACAAAACCCTACAATCCCGCAAATTAATAGCTCTTTGAAAGAAGGATTATTAAAAACGCTATCAGATCAAAGAAAACAACTAAATTGCATGTGATAAGAGCTACGCTTCGGAGAGCAAGCACCAACTCATCGAAAAGTAGCTCTAGCGATAAATCCCTAATGTAACTCCACGGAGGCTTTCATATGTATATTAATGTGTACATTTGTATCTACTCGTATATGTCGGTGTACAGTGATGTCTAATTTATTCACCCCTTTCGTTAATCCCCAGAGATAAACTTTCCCCAGATTAATTTGTTACCAAGAAAAAAATTGATATCAGGTTTCATTGAAAAGTTTTACGCTTGGCAACTGTTTTACCAAAGCGTAAATCTAGCAAAAAACAATCTCATTCAGACCGGATTTAAGGACTCCGACAGCTACAACTTTTTAAATTTTGTTTGAATTTCAGAAAACATTCACTGAATAGTTCCCGTGTTGGAAACACCTGTCCTAAATAGGATACATCTCAATCACAGATTGGATTTCAAACACTACGGATCATTGCGGCGGAAAAATGGGTGTTGGCGGTTGCATGTGGTCACAAGCAATTCTACTTTTCGGGACACTGCTGCAAAGGAATTCCTGTGACCGATTTCACAGCGGCTCCCTTCCCCTCGTGAAGGAACATAGCACGCACAACATGACTGGTTGCTGTAGAAGAAGAATATAAATGTAAATACATATTTTAGCGTTCGGGATGAACTTGGGCATAGCTTCTATAGCAACCATTCGTGTTGAGAGTGCTATTGTTCTCTCACGAGTGGAAGGGACCTACAGTCTTATGCTGACTACAAACGGCGAAGTTTAAGAAGATTTTCTTGACTTTTATTACTCCTTCAGTATTGACTGTGATTGAAATGAGGTGATCCTGTGTATTATGAAAATGGTTGTCTGTGCCGGCAAAATATTCTTTCAGCGTAGAAATCGAAGCATTACCCACGGCGACTATTTAAAAAAACGGGTTGAGTGTTTTTGAGAAACTGTGATTCCACGTTGGACTTTAAAGTTTCTGGTTTCAGATGACCGACATGGAAAATAGACAATGGCATGAAGCATCCTTCGGATGAATTTTTAATCTGTACAAAACCAAAAAATCCTGCTGTGGTTCCGAAAAGATTACGCTAAATACAATTCAAGCGAAGTAACACTTGAAGTAATGAAGGTAAAATTTGGTCACTGGGTAATCTCACGACAAACGTTCATCCATTGGCCGCCGCGATCATGTGACTTGATACCACTCGGTTATTTTGTCTTAAGTCCTTAAAAAACCCACTACTTCGGACAAGTTCGAGGCAAACATTCGACACTCTATTGTTGGAATAACGCCGCACGTAGAAGTATTGGACCGAGTCATAAAAAATTGGACCAACCGCTTGAAGCACTGTCAGTGAATTTTAGGCAACCATTTGAATGTTATGCTACTCCATATATAAGGACATGACATGAGCTTCACAATAAAGCAAGAATCAATTTATATCTTATACCATTGTTGTTTTATTTAAAAACCTTTTTCTATCGTTCTCATCTGGTCACCCTGTGTCACTCTGATGATTTTGATTGCAAAACGCCGAATATGGCGAAAATATTTCTAAGAGTTCGTTTTATTTTTGGTCACTGTCAAGTCCTTTTTCCTTAAATTTGGACGTCTCGGACACGCTAATGTTCTGAAGACCACTATTTATGGATGTCCGGCAAGGTCAATTGATTTAAACCTAAACTATTAACACTTAAACTTTAAGTGACTTTGGGCAACGAGGAGCAGTGTTTGCAGATCGTTGTATGATAGAACAAAATTTGGGGAATATCAAATTAAATCGGACTATCACCACACAAACAGAATACCATAATTTATTAAAAAGTATTTGTAAATGATCGAGACACTTGTACTGTTACTCCCAATTCATTTATAGGAGTTTAGTAAATGAACAGACTTCATGAACGACTGTTTGCGAAAGTTTGTAAAACCACTTTCGACCAAAACTTCAGCATATTAAGACGGAGGCAGTTCTATTCAAGGCAAGGGCTGCCACTTAAAGAATAGATGTTCAGCAGGATGTTCTTGATAACTTCGTTAGAAAAATCCTAAGATCCTTTCACTAGATTACTTACTTACTTACTTAGCAGGCCTACGACCCATGTAGGGTATGAGCCTGATATATCGCTGCTTTCCATCGTTGATGGTCCTGGGCAGGCTGCTTCCAGTCATCAAGACCAAGCTGTTTTACGTCCGCGATGGCTTGGTCTTTGTACCGGGGGTTCGGTCTTCCTTCTTGAACCTGGAGGCTCGGATTCGAAGACCCTCTTAGCTGGAGTGTACACTAGATTACAACGAGTGCAAAAAAGTATTCAAGCATTAGCTTCCTCGGTTGAAGAAAGATCGAATCCTTTTTCAATGATCATTCTCCCGGGACCATGTAGAAAAAGTCGGTTCCGTCTTTTATTAAGCAACATCGTGTCGTTTATTCATGAGATAGTTGGGTGACCTTCCGTCGTAATTCTCACAAGGTTTTGCATCGATACAGAATTCATAACTCAGTTTCAAGAACTTACGTAGGTTAAAGTGGCTTCAAAATGCAGAGTAAGTCCACTTGTTTGTTTCAGGGTTATTTAGGAACAAACCGAAAAAGGAAGAACTTTCGAATTAGGCGAAAGTTCGACAGGGATACGACTAGGAAGTGTATCCAGTTCAAAGGAGACATTGTTAAATGTATTGATATATTTGCATAAAACCATCTTATCTCCTTTTCAGTGACCCTTATATTCCACTGAAGGGGTCCCACGCTCTCCAGGCCACTCGATCCTCCGCCATTGACTCTAACTCATCAGGAGCTATGTATGCCCAAGCGCAACCAGTTTTTGGATTTGGTCCAACCATCTCGTCCTGGGTCTGCCAAGCGGTCGGCTACCTGATGGAATCGCATTCAAGACATTTGCGAAAAACGAAATTGTTAATCGAGAAACTGGTGTGGGGAAGCCATGGAGAATTTTATCAATATGATGGGGAAATTTAAGCTTAGTAATGAAGAATTAGGCAACAATGCCGTGAAGTAGTAGTCAAGACTTGCCTAAGACTTGACCTATACGCAATCACTTTGCACCGCATTTTGCATATAGATCTTAACCTATGAACATGCTAATAAGGTCCTGTTGATACGTTAATTGAAGCCATTAGACCACACACAACGCTGTACATTCGCCAATTGGGGGCTGGAAATGAATTACATTTTCAAATATATTTCACCATTTATCGCACCCATCTTAAATACTTTGGTTTAGTAATACGGACTTTTTACGAACCTCGATTGAGCCAGTTTCGAATGGTTCGGAATATTTAGGCATCACTGAAGGCAGAGATATTCATATTCCTTTATTTTTTTATGGCTGAAAAAATAATAAATCAACAGCTTCACATAACCAAGAGGTGATTCTTTTATGTGAATTTTTTCCCCTGCTTCATTATTTTTTACCAAAATAATCACGCGGTCGCTGACGTAACACCGACGTGGTAATTTTACAAGTGTTTTGTTTATTCTGGTTTTGCTTTTGCCTTGAATCAAATGGTATTTTTTTTGCGTTTGCATTCACTTCATTCTCCTTTGGCTTTTATCCCTTGTGCAGTGTACATTTTAATATTTTTTCTAGAAGTACAATGAACTCGGAGTATTTGAGTAGAATTTTGCGGAGTTCATCTTGGTGTTTTTTCAAGCTCGTAATTTTACTTCCTGCTCCTGCATTAATGCAAATTTCTCACCTCATTCTCTCGTTTTCTTATTCAGTTCATTTAACTTGAAATGGATTTCTTTTCATAGCCTCCAGTGTTGAGAAATTTCTATATTCGTGGAGATGTGTGTATTCTTATAAAAAAAATTCCTACTGATCGTCAGGCTCGTAAGCGGATTGAAATTTTCTTGGAATTAATCCTTTTTTTTCCTTTTTTGAATTCACCTTTTCCGTAACTGCGTGTACAAACATACATATCTACATATTTCCACCGATTTAATTCTTGTTTTTCATCACATTCCTGTCCAATCATTTCGTTTATTATGCGGCTACTCATAATATCTGAACAATTGGCTGTCAACGAAGGCACCTTTTGTGTCGAACGATACTTATAGTCGTAAACTTTCTCGGAAGCAACAGGTAAAATGGAGGTTCATATTTTTTCTTTTCTTTTCTTTTTTTTAATTCCGCTGATTGAGGTTTTTAGATGATAGCAGGATTCAGAATAAATTATTTTAGCCTTGAATCATTTCAAAGTTTTCAAGTTTACCTATTTGCTTGGATTTTCTAAAAAGATTGTGACCATGGAACTGGAAAAAAAGTCGAAATCTGTTCCCTCACTGAATTTGATTTAGTACATAATCGCTGGGACAATGTATTTTTTTATTTTACTTGATGTGGTAGAAAAATATTGTTTTAGCTCTACAATGTTAACTCTTACCGTCAGTTTAGTTCTAGCGATTAATGTTTACCTGTGTGACATTCGGGAAAATACACGCATTAACCTTCGTCTTTTAGATATACACAACTTCAAAATGAAGGAAAACACGTTATGTTCACGTCACATCATGGTTATGGGCGTGGTAGTACTCGAAATATAATTTCATATTAATATGTTCTGAATATCATTTGAATATCATGTGGGCGCCGTGGCGTAGTGGGTAGGTGCGTCGACTCCTACGCTCGATGTTGTCGGTTCGATTCCCGAAAAAAAACACCGAACATTTTTTTACGGCTCCACCTCTTTCAAGTCACTGACAATGCTCAAAGAAAAAAAAAAAAAAAAAACTGTCTAGAAAAAGCTTCTCAATCCCGCTGTTCGGAGTCGGCATTAAACTGTAGGTCCCCTCCACTCGTGAGAGAACAATAGCACGCACAACTCGAGTGGTTGCTGAGAAGCTAGGCCCAGGTCCACATCGGACTGTCGCCTCGCCATTATTATTATTATATGGATATCATTTACGACATGTGCCGATCGCTGCTAGTTCGAATGAATCTGTAAAACCAGTTTTTCACTAGCTTTTCCAGAAGCCGAAGCCGTATATGGACAATAACGTGGTGAATATTAATTACCGATTGTTCTAAAGTCTCTGTGTTATTACTGTAGACTAGCAACCTTACATATGATAAGATTTTTCAGAGGTATGGTATTAGACGATCCCAGAGGCTATTTTGCAAAATCTTTTTTGGATATGATGCACCTGTCAAAGGTATTCTTTAACAGATTTACTTGCGTCGCGTATTGTGTGGTATGTGACGTCGTGTTGAAAGCAGAGTTGTTCCACGTTGCGTTCACTTAATAGGGGAAGGAAAAGACAGTTAATCTATAGCGCTATTCATTGACCATCAAACTCAGACCGGTCTCATCGCCGAAAAAATACAGAGCAATGATACAACCAGTCCATAAGTAACATCAATCAGTGACTTTTTGTGGGTTCAATGCTGTCTCTATGAAGGATTGTAGATTTTACTTACACATTTTATTTATTGGCGTAACCATTCAACGAAATGTAAGAGCAGCGGTCACACATTGCGAAAGAGTGGTAGATGCATAACCGTGCTATGCAGTTTAACATAGGACGACAGAAGAACTGGCGGACCAAAAGTGGACTTGAATTTGAATTTCGACTTGGCGCAGAGCAGTGGAAAATGAAACTCGACAGTATGGAAGAACATAGGTACATCTCCGGAAATCGAAAGCAATGGCTCGGAAGTGTAGTAGAGTCTATTTGCCTAACGGAAGTGAGTCTCGTCGCTGAACAAGTTTCGCATGATAAGTTTCGGGAGCTGAACCATGATTTTCGAATAAATTGTTATAAATTCAAACCAATACTTTGGCTTGAAGCATGTAATGTGTGTGCCGTACATAACATTTACAGTACAAACATGACCAAATTTCACAGTCTCCATGTTCAAAGATATCAATGATTGGCAAGGTAAACAAAAAACCGATGGGAATAATCGGGTCTGATGAAAAGTCATGAATCCAGCAATTCATAGACTGGATTCAAACTGGTAGCTGGGAGGGACTTTATATTAAAATAGTCAAAGCACCTGGAAAAGAAAAGGTAGGTCGAATGCACCAGCTCATCTGTAAAAGATGATCGACGAAAAGTATTACAAACAAATGGAATCTCTGTTTCGTTCGGCCTATTCATAAAAAATTAGAATGCTTTAAATAAAGAGGGGCAAGTCTCCTAAAAATTTTATACAAAATATTCTCTACAGCACCACGTCTAGTTTTGACAGTTTGACATTTATTGCTAAAACGTAACAATAGGTCTACGGTGCCCAGTCGTATGTGGTTAAGTTGTTTAGAGGAAATGAGCAATCACTCCGGGCTTCTAACAATGCAACAGGACATTAACAACATTTTCTTCCGAACCTACAGAGAGCTAGCAAGATATTGTGATGTTTGAAGGATCATATTGGATGAAGACCAAGTTCATGACCAGGACTGTAGTTTAACACACACAAAAAAAATCCAGCCGCATAACAGAACAATTATACAGCATTATACAGAAAACTTGCATTGAATCATCTTCAAAATTCAAAATTGAAATCTTGAGTGAATTTTGGAACACCATTTGGCATGTCATGAGGTTTACTTAGCAGCTGCATAGACGACTGGATGGCGCAGTTGGTTAAGAGCCTGCCCCAAGTAAGAGGAATCCCAGGTTCGAGACCCAGTGAAAGCAAAGTTGATACGCTTTTATGCGGTTTTTTAAATCTGGTCTAGTCACCATTTGCCGTTGAGATCAAATTAGCGGCACTATCACTGGATCGGTAGATCAGTTGTAGTATTCTGACTGTGGGTATCACAATGGATCAACATGGTCTAAGCTTGCTGTTGAATTCACTAGCAGCCCCCTAACCTAACCTAAACCGAACCCACTTAGCAGCTATAAATGTCTTTGGATTTTTATATGTTATAAAGTGGTGTCAACAAAAAGGGCGAAAGAAACCCCGAATTGTAAGAGATGTTTAAGGATGTGGAAGCTGTCTTGAAAACAATAATTCGTTGCCTGATCTCGCTCGACCACCTCAAGTGTACAAAGTAATGTTCCGGACAATTGTGTAATCAAATCTCAGACCCCTGGTTGCATAAGAAAAGAAAGGCCGACCTTTTGCCAGACACATTAAATCGTAACGCCACTAATCCAGCCACTAAAAACCAATAACAAAAAATACCTTTTAAAATTTCGCGAGAATAAACAAGTTTCAAGGGAAAAAACTAGTCCACCGTGCTATCACTTTTTTAAGTGAGTTCTCCACTAATCCAACGGTAGTACGTCATGAGATGGTAAAAGTTGACCCGAAGGGCATTTCATTCTATTGTTTAAGCATTTAATCTAAGCTAAAGTAGACGTGGTTACAATGTGCGATGTTCCGCGGTTGTGTCTATAGCGAGTGCACTCTGCTGCACTTGTGTTCAAAAAACCAATTTATCTGCTTCCCCACCTTATATAGTCATATTCGTTGAGCTTCACCAGCAATTGAGTTTAATACCAGGTGATATTCAAGGCACTTTCCTGATACATGCAGACCACGGCGAACGGACCCAAACCTGATTGAGGTTTGGGTACGTGTCGGCCTCATGAAAATGCGATTGGCTACAAGTACCCATCTTGAGTTGTTGCCCTGTGTTGTGAACGAGGTTTCCCACCGGAGTAGTGTGGTATCGTGTATTGCATGTTGGAACGTTATAAATTGTATGTTTAAGTCCCTTCAAGGACGTGTAACATTCCTTATTCTGCATTGAAATAAATTAAACTATCGTCTTAGTGGTAAGCGAGCGTCGAGAGCTAAAGTGCGAACAAGTAAAGTGAGTGCTGCAGTAAAATTTGCTTTGCCTCTGCCGTTCGTGGAACTTGTATCCCTTTTTTCCATTTTCTTCTGTAATGGCTTGGTTCATTTTAATTAAAAGGACATAGAATGTTCCGTAGACGGGTATGGATGTGGGTATGCGTTGAGGGACCGCAAGAAGTGGAGGATGCACTGGGGATATATTGCTGTTGTTTGCTGGTGAAGCGGTGTTGATGTTAAGGTTCGTGGAACACTTGGCCAAAGCTATTAGCAAAATTAATTTTCTCTACAGCTTCTTCATCAGATGTTGTTATTTTTTGTATTTTTTTTTTAAAGATTTATCGGCAAGTGCCTGTAAAATGATATGAAAAGGAGAAATTATTTTTTGCAGATATTGGTTGTGCGAACGATGCTAGGCGTTAAACTTGCCATGAGATAGTGCACATTTCGCGGATAATAAAATCCAATAAAGGACACATAATTCCATTTTTTGTGATAATTATGGGAGTTTTTTGTTGTTTAAGGATTTAAAAAAATAAAGAATATTTAATTAAGGTCCTGATTTAAAGGCAGGTAATGTTTTCCATTAATTAATAACTTATTAATAATTTATTAATTGATAACTGTTGGCATAAAATCGGGATTTAAATATTTATAAAGGAGTTTATATTCTTCATTTCTGAAAACTGTCCGATTATGGAAAGTACACACCATATTTTATTTGATTTGTAGCAATGTTAGTGCGCTTGACAAAGCGAAGGATTAGACCTAAGATCACTATCACTTCCACAACCTTAAACAACCTTATTAAGGTTCCGTCTACAAAAACTGAACCTTTATAATTTCGGTGTGTCCATCCGTCCGTCCGTCCGTCCGTCCGTCGTGTCTGTCACACTTTTTTATCTCCGAAGCTTATGAAGATATCGGCATGAAATATTGGAATTAGGTTCTTCAGACCTAGATGTCATTGCCTATGCAGCGATTTTAAAAAGTGGGGCCATTTGGGGGTGGCTCCAGTACAGGTGAAGTTGCCATTCATTTTGAAACATTATCGCACCCCATCGACATATATATCAATCGACAGATCTTTTGAAATGAGGTAGAGGTTTGCTTCAACAGTTTTTGATCCAAAGTACCGTTTGTTTTTTTTAATGCATCCCCCCTGCCATTTCTAAACCAAAGTGTTTAAAAATCTGAAAAAATCACAAAAACTTGGCTTCATTTAGTACTTTCATTTCAACCTATTTCGAGTATTCTGGCCTTAATAGTTTTGGAGATATTGGTCAAACACGGTCAATCATCGACATGCGAATTTTGAAGATCTGAAAACGCAGTTTTGAAGACATCAATGTAAGCATTAAGAAATGATAAATTTCAAAATATCTATTCATGTCGAAATTTTGAGATATCTAAGATTTAAAATGATCACTATTTGCATTTTCACACATAAATTTCATGCTGTGTTCGACCACTCTATTCGTTGATGAGTGTTATCTTTTCGATCTCACCCCTAAATGCCCAACAGAAATGAACTCACACACCGTAGGCATGAGCAGTGATTAGGTAGGTATGTATGTATGTATGATGGAAGGGATTTTCTGTGTTGGATAAACTTGGATAGAGGTATAGATGTATGGATGAATGATTGTTTGATGGGATCTATGAATGTATGAATGAAGCGTTGATTTGGTGGAAGTTAGAACAAAATTCAACTGAAATAGTTTGGAAACGTCGTTTGATATTCAGAAATCATCCATCAATATTATGCGACGGAACCTTCCCCGTGCGAGTACAACTCGCACTTGCTCAGTTTATTTTTTCAAACTTTAGATATATAAGTATTGCGTTTTCTGTGGAAGATGTTATAGGTCGCTGATCAAACCTTTTTTTCCAAATGCAAGCGCCACTCAAAGCAATATCATCCAGTTAATCTTGACAACACTAACAAATTGAATAATACGCATAAAATAAATAAATATATGTTTCTTATTAATTTTATTCACATCATTCACTTTTTAACATTTATAAGCAATATGTTGCAAATTGCATATAATATTACAAGATTTGGGAATAATTGTTTATACATAGAATAGAATTTTCTTAGTAGAATTTTCAAACTGATAAATAATGGCATAGTATGATTAAAATGGGCTTTATTGCAAATTTTTCTAGTTATGGAAAAATTAATAATTCTGACATTTTATTGCGGAAAGCACCACTCCAGAGCAGATTTCACATTGTAAATTGGAATGGAAAACGCTTATTTTTAATATCTTTAACGAACATCAATTCCTTAGATATTAAAAAATACGCAGCGCTGATAAAGTACTGGTACAATGATACAAAATTTATCGTACCAACCGTTGCTATTAACTTTGTTTTTAAACGTTGTTCACGAAAAATTCGAGTTCTGTGAAGGTTTAACGTTCGTGAATGACTTAAAATTATTTTCACGTATAAATAGTTTAACTGCATTGTCTTTCAGTCGGATATTTACAGTTTATCAACATAATGCGTTAGAGCTTAACAGCACACCAAATCAAAATGCCGATTGTTTGTGATTATTTTATAAATGATTTTAATGTCCTTGATAAAGTTAAAGATCTTCAGGCAATTCTTGATACTAAATTATGATTACACAATTGCTAAATCAAACTCTGTTTCTTATAAGAAACAGCAAGAACTTTCAAAACATTTTTCAGTCTTAAGTCTATTTACTGCTCGTTCGTCAGATCATACTTAGAATATTCTTCCATTATTTGGGGTACGATGTTTAAGAACTTAGATTCAAAAGATTTCAAAAGAATTTCACGAGATATGCTATCCGTAAATTATATATTTTTTAGAAGATTCCTAGTTATTACGAAAGATGCAAAATGATGTGTTTGCAAACCTTAAGTTTCAAGCGTAAGGCAGCTTCAGTCATGTTTACTGGCCATATAATTAATTATCATATAAAATATATACCCCCTAAGGATCTCTTGGATAAAGTTCCGAAAAGTACTCACCTTCGATTTTCTTGAAATTTTATGAGAACTAAAAATCCAAAGCGGTTCTTACCGCAAACAACTGGAAAGGACGAAAAGGATTTTTAAAGTTTGGAAATTGTGAATGAAACTAATTGCAATATCTTCTAAGCCGCACAGCTGATATAAATAAACTATATCTCAAATTAAAGCTACATTTGGGTACTTTCAATTGAGATATAAACGGTTACAATCCATTAATAACTTTTAGAGTTATAATTAATTTTGGGAAAAATGTATATATATTTAAGAAAACAATTTAATTTACAGAACCAATTATGGTTGCAACGAACCACTTACATGTGAATAAGCACGTTTAATAACCTTTGCAACGAAATTGATTTTAGCTTATCTCAATTAGATTTCAAAAATTTCGTTTATTTATTGTTTTTTGATTAGTGTTTTATGTTGTTTATTTGAAGTAGTCTCTGAGATGCAAAATCGGTAGTTGGTTCTTAGTCGCGCAGCAAACATCTTCTGTGATTGATACAAAAAAAATTATTTCCCAAATTTCATAGCCCTTCGTCAAATATTTACTGAAATATACGAATTTTTGTCCCCCTCTTAAATGATGGAAAGATTAAAGGCGTGGGGGCGCCTTTGTCCCATCGTAAATGCATGTTTCCTTAATCTGTTTCTGCTTCATTAACACACACTTATCGGTAGTTCCTGCAACTTAGATGCTTATGCAGTTTATCCAGATATATTCAGCTTAACCGTTGTAAGGGAAATTTATTCCGGGTTAACTCTCGCTTTACCTAGCGTTTTCAATCAGCTTAATTATGGACGATGGATATAAAACGTTTCGTGTCCAGAATTGCGCAATGTCCAGTAGGATATCTTTGCAGAGATTAAAAATCCTCATCGGATGTTACCTTCCACGTATCCTTAAATAGACGTTATTTCACCATCCAGATTGGATAACTCAATTACTCTGGGCGTCAAAGCGTGTAATGGGCTACCTCATTTTCCAATATTGTCAGGTAATCATCAGCAATTTCACTTTCACATGTTATCAAGCTTTACTGTCCATTTTTCCATGACTTATCGAGTAAATTCTTTGATTCGGAAACAAGTGGATAGTCTTTATGTATCGTTTTTCTTTTGAGAGGAGCAAAATGAAGCAAAATATGTAAGTGCAACATCACTTGTTATCTTGTAATTTAAATTGATTTGTCTTGCCTGGAACCTGGTACAGATTATATGGTCGGTCAGTTATGTTGGAGTTGGTAGAAGTTTTACTAATAATGCAAATGTGAATAGATAATACTCGCGGTATTAATTTTAATTTTACTCATTGACCTGGCCTAGTCAGAGTATTCTTGGATTTCGCAATTCGAATCTTCCTCCAATTAAAAAACGTGGGGGGGTCATCACTTATTTTTCTTGTGGACCGGATAACCTATCCGCTCAGCTATGGTCTTTATGTTGCTTTCTCGGAAAATGTTTCTTAAATCGACAAGCAAACCATCCGCGGATGCATTATTTAATGGACAGGGGTGTGGATGCATGATGACTGGTTTTAATTTGAATGGTTGTTTCAACAAAAATGCGTTTATTTTAAAATAGCAATTTGCGCAGTCAAACAACAGAGAAAACTTTAAATTGTCTAACTCGATAATTGCATCTAATGGACTAATGGAACATTAAGTACCGATATGTGAGGTTGCTGCACTTTATTGATAGACAGGAGACGGAGCCAAGATTCGCCGTGTAAGTGACAGCACACGACTCCATTTGTTCGAAAATGAGATGAGACTTTCTAAGTCACTTGAATAAACCTCTGCCGCCATATGCCCAAATAGTATTCAAACGGTAATGAAATATAGTTATCTTTTCTGACTTTCCAAAAAGGCGATACATATTAAATTTTAGAAATTAGTTATGTAGGATTAGCATACAAGAGGTATAATTTTAAATTAATAAAAAAGCTTAATCTTCGCCAGAAACACCCAAAAGGTTTCCGCCAAATTGCATTTTCACACTGAAAATAAGAGCTATGATGTTTTCTTTCAAAGACTTACCAAGACTTCATCTTGAACTTGCCCCCAAGGGGCAAAATGGTGTTGATTAACATGACCTTAAATTTTTGAGTCCATCTATAAAATGCAATGGACAAATTTTAAAAATTCTGAATAGAAGGGAATACCGATTTAAATCGACATCCTGAGCTCAGGGAAAAGTATATTGTACTATAGAAATACACGAAACAAAAATGACATCTTCTGAACTAATCGCACATACCAATGACTGTCCTGATGACCAAGAACATCCAATAATAGTGCAAATATAATAATAGCGAATGAGTTTATTGGCCGGATTGGTAGGGAACGAAGAAACCCCAACTTCAGTCGACGAAGTAGCTCCCCCGTCCAGCATTGAAAAAGTCGGCACAGGTCCAGATGGCATGCCATCAGGCTCTTCAAAGCTGGCGACAATGTTCTGATAGAGAATATGCACCAGATCGTTTGGAAAATTTTGGAGGATGAAAGCATGCCCGGCGACTGGAATACCAGCTCCATATGCCCCATCTACAAAATCGCGATCCTATCTCTTGCAAAAACTATCGAGGTATTTGCCAGCTTAATGTCGCGTACAAGATCCTGTGCAGCGTATTGTGTGAGTATGGCTTCCGGCCTGGCAAATCGGCTATAGACCAGATCTTCACACTAAGGCAAATCTTGCAAAAGACCAACGAGTTTCAAAGCCGTACACGATAGCATTCGTCGCAAAGATTTATACGATGCGATAACCGAATTCGTGTTCCCGGGAAAACTTATCCGGTAGTGCACCACACTAAGGAATACGCGATGCAACGTGCAGTTCGGTTCAAAGACCTCTGAACCATTTAAAATTTACACCAGATTACAGTTTCGTGCGATTTCTTTAATCTGGTGCTGAAGAAGATAGTTCGGCGGGCATGTGTAAACACGGTAGGCACTATCTTCTACAAATCTGCCCGACTACTGGATTACGCTGATGACATCGACATAGTCCCGCGTTCCCATCGTTCCGTTGTAGAAGCTTTGAACGGCTATTGAAGAAGAGGCAAAACGAGCTGATCTAAGATGTAAATTAAGACAAAACAAAATATATGCTGTCGAATAAAAATCGGTCTATTGCACACCACCTAGGACACATCATCACGATCGGCAGCTACAATTTTGAGGTAGTGAAGGAGTTTCTCAGCCTCGGCGCTAAACTCCAAAAAACGAAATCTTGATGGAAATTTGACGAAGAATCGTTGTTATTTCTGTTTCACGAAAAAAGCGAAACAAAACCCTTATTCTGCCAGCCCTGCTTTATGTAGCTGAATGCTGGACGATAAGCAGAATGGCAGAACTGATTCTTGGTTCCTTTAAAAGAAAAATTCTGCGTTTGATATATGATGTGGATGTAGTCCAGAACAAAAAGTCCGTCGACTGCATTGGCTTGGCCACATCGAGCGTATGGACAACAATGAGGACATGCTAAGAGAGTCTTCGAATCCCAGCCTTCGGGTTCGAGAAGGAAAGGAAGACCGAATCTCCGGTTTGAAGACCCAATCATCATAGCTTGGTCTAGAGGACTGGAAGCAGCATGCCCGGGACCGCCATATATGGAAGGCAGCTATAGCTGAGGCCCAGTCCCTCCAAGGGGAGTGGCCTGACAAGTAGGTAAGTAAGTATTGAATAAGGATCGATATACCTTCGCACATGTTGGCATATAATAGTGAACATTTACTATACAAATTGAGCAAATATCGCGGAGAAGAACGTCAGTTTAGTAATGTGAAGACTCCAAATCGTGCTCATCCGGCAAGTAAGGTAAATACTGCCGCCCTAGCTGAGACTGTGACAGAAAACCGAGGTTTGATAATTTCTTGCCTATATTCAACGACTTTGCACCGCATTCCGCATGAAGATTTTATAAGGTCCAATTGATACAATAATTTAACCCAACAGACCACCCCTTTAGCTAATTGTGTCCTGGAAATCAAGTTTATACTTTTTTACACAAAATTCTAAAATACTTTGTGATGAAGCTTTGTGTTTGTTTTTATTGTTGGACGTTGTTTCTTTGTGGACGTAAACAAGCAAAACTGGCAAAAATGTAGCCATGAAAATCCAAACAAATACTGAAACAACTTCTTCAAGTGATAATTTGAAGCAAATTCTGGGCTGGATGTATTTATTGGACAATGCACTGATCCTGGTGCGATTCTTTCATTGAATTGATAGTGTTACCCAAAGATGATGACCGACTTTTTTCATTTCCTGAAATTGATGCTACCGATGTGAACGGAACTCATATTCAACAGGGCGGTACTTAATGCCGAACAATATAGCGTAATACATTTCCTGTGTGAATCTTCGAAATAGAAACTTTGATTGGGCTTCAAACCGTGTGTCTGACAAATTAGTTTCTAGAAGTCCAACTGACTATACATCGAAGATGAAATCCTTAAAAACACCGTGTATAAATCCAGATCAGACGGAGTATATATGATAGACATTTGCTCTTAGAGTAGTTCTGATTTGTAAATATCTTGACTAAGGTTTAATTGAAAATGTTGTTATATTTCTGTAAATATTGGGTACTCCTGCATTGTTGATTACTTGATCACGTCCCCTTATTGTATTCACAAGTCACCAACTCCCCCCAACCATGAAGCTGTATCAATTGAAATGAAAAGGTGCCAAAAGCCAACATTCCATGACCAGAACGTTTTTCACGAGTCCTGCGTAGCACGAAAACTGTAAATGAGTGCAATCAATTACATGAAAAATAAATTCGCTTCGTTAACAATTAAAATTTTGTTTGTGCAAATAATTTCCGACAACCGTTTGGTGCTTCTATGGAAAAGCCTTTAGGACAAAACGTGATTTTGGCTTGTCCAACGATTCTCCTGCAGCGCTTCCCATTCAAACGGCAAATTGCTTAGGCGCACTGTTGAAAATGAATGGAGGCACATTAATTGTTACCCCCGACGGTACAAAAGAAAAATAAATTCCGAACATAGATCCTTTCTAGCAGTAGACGTTAATGTGCCAACAGTTATAGAATGAAAGCCAAGGGTGACCATTATAATGAATTGCTTGCAGAACCCTTACTAATAATTTATGTATCAGGCTCTGTTTAACCCGAATATTACTACAGACGAATGAACTTAACTCGCAGACAGAGGGAATCTTTTCAATTAAACCAAAGGCTTAACGCATATTTTCAACTGCATTAGAGTGTGTATCACCATGAGGTTATCTTGGCGTAATTGTTGTATGAGAAAAAATTACAAAGGATTGTGCCAAAGAGAAAGAACTGTAGCCAATAATATCCAGAAAATCTCATAGCGTGTGCGTTTTTTGTACAGTACCCAGTCTTGTCGATATTATACATTCATTTTAGATGATACGAGTAACATGCTTACTACTTTTCTATTTTCCTTTTTTTATTTCAGCTTGTAGAGGGTCTCCCAATAAGGACTTCCGAACTTTCACATTTGATAGCGGCCACATTGTTGAATCTAAATATGTCAAAATTGGCTGCCATTTATTCAATCAGCTTTGACAAATAACCAATAACGCCATAATCGTCCTACCGGGAGGACTATTCGCAGTGCGGTGAATAAATTTGAGTCTACTGGTTCAGTAAACGATAAACCAACACCCGTAAGTCGATGAAACACAAGATCAGCCGAAAGAAACAAGAACTTGGCATTTCGCAGACCACAACTCGGCTAATTTTGCGTCGTGACTTGGGCCTGCAGCCGTACAAAATTCAAATGACCAAGGATCTGAAGGTAAACGACCATAGACAAGGACGTGTGTTCGCTGAAAGGGGTCTGGAGCAGTGGGAAACTGACTCTAATTTTCATCGAAAAATCATATTCAGCGATGAGACACATTTCTGGATGAATGTGTACGTCAACAAATAAAATTGTCGAATTTGAGACAATACCAATCCACATAAGATCTAAGAGCGTACAATGCATCCCGAAAAAATCACTATTTGGTGTGGATTTTGGGTTGGCGGCGCCATCAGTCCATATTTCTTTGAGAACGACGTTTGTCAGGACATCACCGTCAAGGGCGAGCGCTATAGGTCGATGATAACTAACTTTTTATTAGCCTGAATTGGATGACCCGTTGGACCCAGTTAGAATTTTTCTTGTGAGGTTTTCATAAGTCGCAGATCTATGCGAATAAGCCACAAACCACAGCGGCCCTCAAAACCAACATAACCCATGACATCGATCAAATTCAGCCTGATTTATGCGCCAAAGTCATGGAAAATTGGATATTTCGGATGGATTGGACAGTAATAATTTGTTGAACACAATTTAATGAGTCATAGACAGAGACACTTTCTTCAACAATCCGTAATGTAGGTAAAGTTAAGAAGATAGTCTTCCTCTGATGGCACTATAGTCCGAGATGGAACTGGACCTCAGCCATCAACCCGCTTCAATTGGAACGATCTTTTGCCAGCTCTCTCCAATAACGCACGTCAAATTGGTTGACTTGTGTGCGCCATCGGTTTCATTGACGTCCTCTATTCCGTTGTCCCATGACCGCCTTCGATTCGATTCCAGTAAACACTTTATTAACGGCTCGTAGTGTTCGACCAAACACCTTAATGTCGTCCGTGCATGTCAACAGTTGTACGAACTTTTGGAAGATCGTGCCTCTTCTGTTAGCCGATCCTGCTCAAGAATGATGTTAGAAAATGTGAATGAGACTTCGTCATCTTGCACAGCCGAGACGAGTTTGGAAGGAATGTCAAAAATAGTCATGGCGCCATTATACACGCTCTCAAATCACGCCTTGAAATCGACAAATAGATTATGGGTGTCGCTCTGCATTTCTTGTGTCTTTACCTGGATATGCGATAATATGAAGATCTGGTCTGCTGTGGACTTCCCTGGATTGAATCCATACGGATAAGGACCTATTAGGTTGTTCACCATCGATATCGGCTGTTCACATAATACGTCGAAAAATGTACGCGATGTTACGAAGACTTTATCCGTTTATGGTTGATGCATTCAAAGTTGCATTCTTTCTTGGGGATCGAACAAGAAGCTCGAAGCAGAGTATAAAACAGACAATCATTACCTTCGAAAACATATGCCCCAATGACCGAGCCATCTCTAAAATCCCACTCAACTGTTACTTGTTGTGAATCGAATGGTTGTTTCACTATTTGTCTTGGATTTTTGTATCCCAGATGTGACCTTTTCGAAATGGACATATCTGGGGTTCATTCACCTTACCAGCTCCGACAGTTATAATTCAAGGTTATTTTGAAACTGACAGTAGTTTCCCGCTCGAAATCTTGACAAAAAGTCAGTACCATACCTCCGTGAAACGAAATGAGTCGCTTTAAGCTTGAACAACGTTGGGAAATATTGAAAACTTATTTCCAAAGTGAGTGCTGTGTAACCCAAACCGTGCGTTTATTGAAAATAAGTTTTGGCCGAAATGAAGCACCCACCGCAATTGCTGTACGCAAGTTTGTGCAAAAAGTTCGTGAGACTGCTATGCTAGTGGACAATACTCATGGTCCACGTCGTCGTTCCGTGCGCACGGATGAGAATGTCGCAGCTGTGGCCGAGAGTGTGAGATTCAATTCACGAACATCAACTCGCCATCGATCTCAACAACTCAACATTTCACGAACTAGCCTGAGAAGAATTCTGCAAAAATATCTCGCATTCTTCGCTTACAAGGTCCAATTGACTCAGCAATTGAAGGCGCGTGACCATCCGCTTCTTTATCGCTATTTGTGCCTTTGAGCAGCTTGAAGCGAACACCGATTTTGGGCCCTCGAGAACATAAATCATTGAAGAGAATGCATTCGCTGAAAGCTTTTCAAAATTCCGATGTTTGAAAAACCACAATTTTAACGCTCAACTAAACCAAATTCTTGCTTCAACGGGTCATTTGTTAAGATGACTTTACTCAAAAGTAAATATTCCTCCAACTTCAACAGCAGGTGAAAGAGAAAGAATATAGAGAGAAATTCACAAACACGAAACAAATAAATTGGTCTGTTATTGTCTTGTACATATCCAGCGATATCTTCAACACGTACAGATTCGTTTACTTCCACCAGGGAAGCAATATCGATTCGCAGACTCAAGTCAGTATAATTCGGAAAAGTCATACACACACGAATAAAAATAATGCTACACCTGCCATAAATTGATTCACTTCTAAAACTCAAAGATGAAAGGTATCAGTTCACATAATTTGACAGCTGAATTAAATATCCGCACATCATACCCTCTTGCTTATTGCTCGCTTTCTCTTTCTTCCTGTCGACTCATCAGACGGCTTTTCACCTTCCTGCAAACACCACGGTGGTATGTCGCGCAGTCAAAACAAAATTAATGGGGTACACGTGAAATCATAAAGTCATATCGCGCTGATATCGTGCATGGAAAACATTTGCTCTGATTATATCGATCCAATATCCATTCGCGGACTACTATTCCCACCTGCCAACTCGAACGAAGGAACTTGTCTCTTCATTCAGAAAATCTGACATTTTGACATTTAGTCAATTGCCAAATCAGTAATACCATTTTACAGACATCGCTTAATGTCAGTTCGCCGAACTGAACTCAATAAACGGTTCGAGAGATAAATTTGGCATAAAGAATCACAAATTGAAAGGCAGACAGCCGCGCCGGAGAGATCCAAACAAAGAAAAGATATAAAAAAAACAAGATAAGGATTTGTTTTGAGCGCGTAAATCCTTTCCTTAAACGCCAATTGCCATAAATAAAGTGGCGCCAAACTTAAACCAAGCGCTTCGTGAGGGCAATGGCAAACCGAGACCCCTATATTTTCCACTTGAGTTTATCACTCTAATTCGCACGTCTATCGGGCCTAACTGAAGGCAAACAAAATCTATGCTCTTTCAGCAAATCCTTTATTTGTTGATTGGAGAACATTCATACGTACATTCTCAGCGCTGTGCAGGAGGCGCACAATGGACGCGCCAGTGGCGTTGTTAAAAAGCACTTTTATCCTCCCCAACTGAATTAATTGCTTTTCGTGTTAAATTTATGATACAAAATTGCAGCACCGAAACCGGCGGCACTTCCTTGAAGTCATATTGCTTCGGGGTCTGCAGATAGAATGGGGTTAAGGCGCAGTCACCTGCATGTATGCACTCCGGAATGATGAACCTCTCCAGTGCATGATACTCGGTTTCGGAATGGGGCGAATTGTGGGTGAAGAAGTACTTTTTCATTTGTTTTCTTGAAAGGCAATATTTTAGATAAGCTCGTGTAATGGACGTGGGAATGTGCATGAACCCTTCATGAAATAGGAAGGGGAAGACTTCAAGCGGGGATGAAGGAATCAATTTCGGAAAAGAAAAGGAAGTTCGCTGATGGCAGCTGGTTAAATTATGGCACGTAAACTCGCTTGAGACCACGAAGACCTAAGGATAAAATGTATTCCATGAAGTCTGATGTCGGGAACTTTTTGTTTTGGCAATCTTAGTTTTTTAACCCGGTCTCATGGATACACACACGTGTTTACTGACTTACTCAGAGGGTGGATAATTTTTGGAGAAGTTGGTATCTGCAATCGGTCCGTAGTGCAAACTATCTGCAGTTTTGCCCCAAATTTTGAAAAATGAGATGAGCTAACGATATAATGCTAAACTTATGCATAACAAGTGCAGCCAAGCTGGTCTTTGAGTACCTTGTGGAATGGATTGATTCAGGTGTAATCAGGAATTTATGGAAAACGGGCAAAAGAGGGAGTAAAGACTAATTCCCGTCGCTTGGTGCGGGAGCTTATGAGAAATATTCTTTGAATTTGGATTAATTCCGTAGAGTGACAGTCATAAGGCACAAAAAAATCTAAATTTAATAAAAAAATATTGCATTACCAACTTTAGGCTGTTACATCTGCCACAGCAATTGTCAGATTGTAAGCTTTACATGACATTTTTATTATGTCCCAAACTTATAGAGCACTTGCAACACAGTCGTTCACAGACCTCGGTGGAGAACAATCGTGCTTCGAATTAGTGTACAGAAATATTGTGCAAAAGTTAAGTTTAAAATAAAACATTAAATTGCAAGCCAATAGTGTGGCTTAGTGGAAGCAGTGCGTGACCGCGGTGCAGCAGAACCCGGGTTCGATCCCTGGCTGGGGAATTTGAAAAACATTTTTTTTTCTCCCTTACGTGAAGAAAACAAAAGAAAAGTGAGTGAAAAAAAACAGAAAACTCACGTGATGAGTAAAGCGGTCCAAGTACCGAAAGGTTCGGCCGTTGAAAACTCATCAGGCGATGAAACAGGCCAGCCATTAGCTACGTCATCGGCAATGGCTGGGACGTCAAAAAGAAGAAGGAAGACAAAGCCAACTTCCAACTTGGTAAAGCGTCCCTCCCTGTCAGCCTCAGCTGAAAAGCTGCCCGCCGAGGTGAGGAAGAAGACGCCAAAAAGCAATACGGCAGCAGACGATGACTTCCCTTACGTCTCCGACGGTGGGGAAGGCAGATATACCGGGGCAAGCAATAGCTTCGCCTCCATCGCGCCATCAGATTCAGACGATGAAGACGATGAGCTGGAGTGCCTGAACAACAGCATCAAGCAGCTCCAAAAGCAAATAGAGGCCATAAAGGCCAAACAAACGGCAAGACGGGAGAGGGAGAGACAGGAGGTACTCCGCGCACAGCAACCTCAACCAGAGGAACTACAACCACAGCAGAAGCAACCGAAGCAGCAGCAACTACAAAAACAGCAACAACAAGTGCAGCAACAACAAACGCAGCACCACCAACTTCAAAAACTGGCAAAGGTGCAGCAGCAACAACACCAGCAACAGCAAAAACAACGTCCACAAAAACAACACTCCAAACAGCAACCACAATTGCAGCAACAACATCAGCAGAAGCATTGCTTCCTGAACAGCAGAAGCAACAACCTGAACAGCAGACTAACACAGGAAAAGAGCGTGTTCCTCCAATCAACACGCATAAGATGGAATTTAACGAAACCCTGGAACTATGTAAGTCGGCCATAGGCAACAATTTTACTATTAAGCGTTTTAATGAATACAGGCACTCCATCCAGTGTAATACGGTGGAGCAGTACAATAAAATAAAAGACTTGTTAAGGCAATCGACGACGGAGTTCTTCTCTTTCACCCCGAAAAGGGAAAGGTTGCAGACTATGCTCCTGAAAGGAATGGAACCGTCTACAGAACCGGAGGAGCTTCTTAAGATGCTCCAAGAATTAAAGTGCGAGGGTCTCAATTTTGTAGGGGTTAAGCCTTTCACCACAGCAAGGGCCAAACGGGAGAAACGGAAATTGCCGTTCTTCCTGGTTCAGCTGTCTCCCGAAAGCAAACTGGACAATTTGAGGAGCATTAAATCCTTAAATTGCCAGGCTGTAAGCTGGGATAAATTAAAGCGCAGCGAAGGCATCATCCAATGCGTTCGCTGTCAAAGGTTCGGACACGCCGCGTCGAACTGTGACATGCAGCCTCGATGCGTAAAGTGTGGAGAGAGCCACATAACAGAGGAATGCCCTCTGGGTAAGGAAAAAGTGGCAGATAAGAGCCAGCTCACTTGCGTACTATGCAAAAACAAGGGTCACACCGCAAGCTATCGGGGTTGTCCTGAGTTTCAAAGCATGAAACAAGCAAATCTGGCTCGTAAGCAGAAAAGTGTAGGGAAAGTCACACCAGCTCCAGTCCAAAAAACAACCGTAAATCCCCATGCCCAATGGTGTCAGGAAGGGTTACCACGGTACAGCAACAGCCAAAGGTAGTCGCGCAGGCCCCAATGCCTAACGCACCCGAGGCTCATGGCGCCATTCTGGCCGTCTTGCTCAAGATCGAGGAGCAGATTGGACAGATGCAAAGTCAGTTCGGACAAATGCAGAAACAGTTACAGGAGCAGACAGGACGTGTGGACTACATCTACACGATTCTGCCGAGCCTAACGCAACTTTTATCGTAATGGGCGCGAACGTTACTGGAAACTCCTTGAAGATCTCAGCGATGAATGTAAATTCATTGATTGGGATCGATCGAAGAGAATCGCTGTACAAATTGCTCGATGACCAAATGCCCGACGTGTTTCTGGTTTGCGAAACCAAGCTTACTCAGAAATACAAATTAAGGCACACAAACTATAATATAGAAAGAAGAGACCGACCTAACTCTACTCAAGGAGGTGGTGTTGCGATCTTCATTAGTAAAAAACTTAAATATAAAACCGTGTACAGTGGTGAAGTGCGAAGATTCCAAGGAATAGAAGCGTGCATTGTGTACATCCGGCTCCGTAGTGGAAAAAAGATGTACATTGTCGCGCTCTACGCCTCTGATCACGCTCAAACCGCATTATTTTTATCAGAGCTCGAGACATTGTTTCGATGCCTAAGGCTGGAGTCGGAGGAGAATTATTATCTCATGGCCGGAGATCTCAATGCAAAACATAGAAATTGGGGAAATCCTACGCCTAATCAAAGAGGGACCTCATTATTCAATTGGTGGGTCCAAAACACCATAGAGTTTCGCCTCGACCTAAAGGCTACAGATAGTCCGTCGTTTCCCAGAAGCGGCTCCTATCTAGATCTGCTGCTGTTAGACGAACGGTTACAACTGACTAACGTGGACCAACAAACAATAAACTGCCTGCGTACATTTATGCACGACAGTGACCATTGCGGACTGCGCGCCAAAATAACGATTCCCAATGAAGTTGCGGAACTTGAAGAGTTCGGTCAAACGTACTCCTACAATTACAGTAGGACTCGTTGGACTCGTTTCTCTCGAGACTTGACAAGAGCACTCTCCTCGAACGCGCTCTACCCACCGTCCAATAGGAACCTTTCAAATGAGGAGATTGACTGGTATCTTAAAGGAATGGACGAGACAATAAAACGAACTATGGACAGAACGATACCCCGGCATCGACATACAGAGAACATTTATCGCAACGCGACAATAGACGCACTTCACACACAAAAGAGCAGGCTGCTCACAAGGCTTAAAAACCTTTACAGACAGTTTGCTGACAGACAAAACTCGGAGATAAGGACGCTGAAGTCGTTGATAAAAAACCTCCAAATACTAATTAAAGCAAATTATAGGCGGTCAGCCAATTTGCACTGGGGAAATAAGATTCGAGCTATCAAATCAGATAACCCGAGTATGTTCCCCCAGATTAATAAAATATTTCGGAGGAAGGATGCCAACGAACTTCCGAGTCTGAAAATATCTCGAACAACGAACAATGAACATTTACTCACAGCAGCGGGTATAGACCCTAGGGACGCTGCCGATGATGACAACTTTTTTGTGATCGAAGATCCGCAAAAGAAGATGGAGGCGATAGGAGCTATTTTCGAGGACGTGTACAAGGTAAATGCCAGCATTCGCCCCAACCGCGACTTAGAGAATAGAGTCCTTGAGTTCAACCACCGCCTCCGGTATGAAATCGAGCACTGGCTATCAGAGAACTCTGGCTTTACCTTGTTCGATGACGATAATTTGGCACTTAATGCCATCGCCAATGAAGGGATTCATCCCCCGTTCGTACCGAAGACGGAACTGCAAACGATCTTCGAAACACTTAAAAAGAAGAAGTCAGTGGGAATCGATGGAATATCGAACATTGTTTTAAGGCATCTTCCTCCAGTAGCGGTGGAAATTTACGCCATATTATTTAACAATGCTCTGAATAATGTGCACTATCCAGAGCATTGGAAAACAGCAGTGGTACAGCCGATTCGCAAGAGGGGAAAGGATGCATCCAATCCGGCGAATCTCCGGTCCATAAGTCTCCTTCCGAATATCAGCAAGGTATTCGAAAAAGTCATTAATAGAGCTTTGATCAAATGGGTTGAGCACAATAACATAGTTCCGGATAACCAATTCGGTTTCAAGGCGGGGCATGATACAATACATGCCGCGTCGAAACTGGTGTCGGACATACAATGGAATAAAAACAAGAAACAGTGCACGGGTGCCCTACTGATCGACTTGGAAAAGGCTTTCGATACCGTATGGTTGGAAGGACTCTTCTATAAGTTGAACAGGTTGGGTATAAGCAAACCACTACTGTACACGTTGCTTAATATGCTATCCAACAGAAGGTTCATCGTTAAAAATTGCGATGTAGTTTCTGAGGGAACGTTTAACATTAAAAATGGTCTGCAACAGGGTGCGGTCAATTCGCCGATACTTTTCAATATTTACATAGCTGATCTGATAGGATCTCTTGAGCACTCGATAGCGTATGCCGACGATCTGATTGCGTACAGATCAGGTCCTAAAATCGAGATCATTGTAACACTCTTGCAAAGTGACTACGAGAAAATTCAGCGATTTTGCGACGACTGGAAGTTGATGATCAACCTCCAGAAGTCTGAAACCATCTTATTCAGTTTGAGTTTGAGTTTGAGTTTGAGTTTGAGTTTTTATTGTCTCAATATAATATAATTAATAGGGTACAATATATAATATATTAAGTATGTATGCCTTCGAACATCTCCATGGAGTTATCTCTTCAATGCTGGTTAATACCTTGAAGCTGTAGAGGAGAGTCCATGTGAGACATCCGTTGGCCTTACAGTATTATTTTTAAACGATTATTCTCATATTACATTAAAGACAATACAGAATCTGCGAAGCCTAGAGGCTTTTCTGCAGAAGGTTATTTGCATAGATTTTACATATATACAGAGTAATTCTCATTTTCAATATAGATTAAACATTGTATCATTTAATAGTTTATATTGTTTAAAAGTAAATATTTTTTGAGTTCTTTTTTTCTTCTGTGCACCGGCCGTATACTCCATAAAGAGCGTGGGAGTTGGTTGTATATTATTGGTACCGCAAAGGAAAGTTGCTTTCTTCCATACGCGTTGTGTATTCTCGGAATCTTCAGAAGTCTATGTGCCCTTTGTCTTGTGTTGACGCCGTGATCAATAGGTTGTTTAAATTGTTGATCGTCGTAGGTTTCATTAATTAAATTAAAAAGAAAAAGTTTTTGGACGTTTAGTAAATTTAAATCTTCACTAGGACAATACAAATTTTCTACATAGTGACTACCATACTTAGCTCGTAAGAGAATCTTAAAAATTCGGTTTTGAGCCCTTTGAAGTTCCATAATTCTGTAATGCGCTGCATTACCCCACGCTGTTATACCATATTGAAGTACTGACTCCACCAAAGAGTAGTATACTTGCTTCAGTACTTCGAACGACGCGTAGTTGCTAGGTGGTAAAGAGCGTATGTCGACTGCCGAAGTCGCTTGCCTACGTATTTTATGTGGTAGTCCCACTTAAAGTTGCAGTCAACTTCGACGCCAAGATATCGATACACACTCACTGTATCAATATACTCTGCGCAGTCATCTGTCTCAGGTATTTGATGAGACTTGTGCAGGCACTCAAAATTATGGAACTGTATTTTTATTCGAGTTCTTATTATGTGGTTAGGTCGGATATGCATCAATTTGTTTTTTTTCGAGTTTATAATAAGGCCATTGTCGTGACACCATCGTACAATATTGTTGAACTCAGTTTGCATTGTCTGAGTAGCAATGTCAATATCTTTGTTGCTCACAACTATGGCAGTATCATCCGCATATTGGAAGCCGATGCTATTTTGCAACACAGATAGCATATCGTTCACATAAATTATGAAAAGAAGAGGCCCCAGGATTGATCCTTGAGGTACACCGAACTCAACATTTTGCAGATCACTAAAACTGGACGATAATTTTACCATGAAACCTCTATTCCGAAGATAGCTCGCAAACCAGTCTAGTATTCGACCACGAATGCCTATCTTTTCCAGCATTTGAATAATTTTTGTATGACAAAGTGTGTCAAAGGCTTTCTTGAAGTCTATAAAGATCACTAGCGAGTGAAAGTTCTTATTCAGACTACTGTTGATGCTATTGGCAAACTCTCTCAATAACTGGTTTACATTTCGGTTTCTCAGGAAACCATACTGGTTTTTATTTATGACTTTGTATCTACCAATATAGTCTTGTAGTCTTCTTGCCATTACTTCTTCTAACACTTTGTCAAACACTGGTAATATGGAGATAGGCCGATAATTCGAAACATCGTTTTTCTTCCCGGACTTGTAGATAGGTCTTACAATGGCAATTTTAAGTTTCTTCGGAAATTGACTTTCCTCCAAAGATTTATTCACCAATTGTGTGACTGTGGGTGCTAAGACACTCGAGTTGTGTTTTAGGTCTTTAGGGAGATTTATTCACGTTCATTTTAGCTAGGATATTTCGTATTTCGGTTTCTGAGACATGTCCAAGGAACATTGATTGAGTTGCACTTCTATCTCTGCCATTATATGTTTTTATGTTGCATTTGTGAGTTATTGATTTAATTTCATCCGTAAATTGTGTCGCGAACTTATTTGCTATTTCTGTTGAATTTAAGTCCAATGGAAAATTTCTACTGATGATTTCGTCTATGTTATTGGTGGTTTTTCCTAGTAATTTGTTTATGAGTCGCCAGGTATTCTTTGCATCCTTTCTATACTCTGCAAATTTTTGTTTATAATATTCCGATTTTATAGTTTTAATTCTCTTATTTACATAGTTTCGGAAATATTTATACTGATTTTCATGACTCTGGCACTGTCTGTTGTTTTTCCATTTTTTGTACAGCTTATCCCTTTCTTTGCACAGAGCGAGAGTTTCCGCTGTTATCCATGGATTAGGCTTTTCTCTTTCTTTTACTTTAGTATTTACATAGGACTTTTCGTACACACCATTAAATATATCAGAAAACTTATTATAGAAATCTTCAACATTGTTTTCATTATTCAGAAGGTTCCAGTTAACTTTCGATAATTGTTCACGTACTTTGTTTTCGCTTAACACTGTTTTCGTCGTTGCTTTGCTCTGTGGTTTAAGATCTTTAGGTATTCCACATATCAGCGCGTAGTGGTCGGATATGTTCGATTCTACAGTAGCTGCATAAATTCTTTTAAACTCACATCGTACCAAACAATGATCGATTGTTGTACTGGAACCTCTGTTTATGTCCACTCTGGTATTTGATTGAACAATATTTTGAAGGCCTTTTCCACTTATCATTTCAATGTATCTCGCAGCATAAATATTTTGATAGCATAAATATCAGAACGCCGTTGAGAAAGGCCTCGGCGGATACTAAACAGAATTGGCGAAAGTTCTCAGTTGTTGGACAACATGGGCAGCCACTAGCGAATCAGACTGTAGTTAGATACCTGGGGATTTGGCTAGATCAATATCTATATTTTAACAAACATATAGATGCTGCTCTGGCCAGAGCTCGAGGGGCTTTCGCTCTTACAAAGAGACTGTTTCGCAACAGCCAACTCGATGCGAGGGTGAAGGTAATCTGCTACATGGCCCTTATTCGGCCGATGCTTGCTTACGGCTGTCCCGTGTGGTTCAATGTGGGAGCAAGCTTAATGGAAAAGATTCGGGTGTTTGAGAGGGCTTGTCTTAGGGCTTGCCTTCACCTTTACAGAACACCAGAGTCCCAGTACAAAAAATTTTATCCTAATGAGATCTTATACAACAGGGCGAACCTGATAAGAGTAGACAACTTTTTAATCAAGATGACACGTAGGCACATTACAAGAGCAATCATCTCGATTAATAACCTGATTTCAGGGGCTTACTACCCCAATTATGAGTACCATGAGAGGGTGCGCCTTAATGGCTTCGTCCCCCCAGAAGCATTCCTTTATTTCGACCAGGCAGGTCTGATCCAGGATAAAGATGCAGTTCCGTTAATCTTCCACATTGCTCGGACAACTGTGGATGGGCGACTCAACTACAGCCGAGACGTCGCACAGAGCACTGAGGAGCTTCTCCGCTTTAGTAGATCGGTATCCAGCCGAGATGTTAAAGACGTGAGCAAGCAACACCAGCAGTTCTGGTGGTTAAAAGAGGGAGCTCCCTCGTCGATCCCTTTCGATCCGGGGTAGGTCTGGTACTTAAAGACGGCTAACATGTATGACTTACTTGCCTTGGCCGGCTCACATAGTTTTTAGGTGTTTTAGTATAAGGTAGGTTAAGAATAATAAATAAAAAAATAAAAATAAAAAAAAAAAAAAAAAAAATAAAAAAAAAACCGGTATGCATATATGTAGAGATTGTTTACATATAATAAAATATATATAGATTAAATCCTACATGTATGCATTCCCATTAGAGATAAGTTAATTTTAGCTAGGTTAAGGTTTATTGTAAGATACATAGGTTTAAGTTTTATTTAGAATGTAAGAAAAAAAAAGAATATTATGTCACTAAGTTTTTTAGAAAAAACAACTTTTTCTTAGTTTTAATTGTCCTAATATTACCAACAACTATAATAAGTCGAAAGACATAGGTAACGTTCGTTTAAGTTTAGCTTAGAGTGCCCGCCGAGGGCCAGTAAGATAGTTCTAACAAGTTAGGTAAGCTAGTTTTAGTCATTTTTGTCTAGTACGTAAGGTTAAATGAAGTCTTAATAAAAATGAATTATAAAAAAAAAAAAAAAAAAAAAAAGCACTTGCAACACTTTGCACCCGACATAATTGACCATCTGAGTCCTTCGCCTTATTGTTGACCATTTGTTCACAATATTTTCTTTGCAAGATGCAGCGCCTTCGAGACGCATAAAAAAAGTACGTACTTAAGAGAATATTAAATCCATTCAGGAGAGTGTTAAAGAAGATCCAAATTTATTGAGTCAATGTCATTCCGTCAATTTTAGGGAAAATTATACGCAAGATATTGCTATGAAGGTTTACAAAATCCGGTTCGTGAAGAATTGAAGAATGTGCCCAAAATCAAATGGCATTAGGTCCGCTGTTTTATTAAAATGTGAAATGATGACTTTTGACCCAATGTCACCCAAAATTGTAGCATTTGGAGCGAATTCATTTCAAAAAAAAATTCAAAAAAATGCACAAATTAGTTCCATCTGTGGACTAATGGAATCATCGGACTATACTTTTCATGGGGCTAATTAGCGTGCTGCGGTCAACAGTATTCGCTACAGAGGCATGGTAAATGGCTGAACTGCATTCAACCGCGAACGAAATATAGGAGCTGCGAATAGTTTGAAAGATAGATATACAGTTTCCTTCCAAACTTTTCAATTCAAAATCCCGCTTGAGAACTATGAAGATTAAAAGTCTGTACTAATGTCAGTCCTTCCATCTCATTTCTAAACCAATGAGTCTTTAAATCTGAAACAATCACCAAAAATCGGCTATAATAAGATCATTCGATTAAAATTATTTCAAGCATTCTGGTACTTATAGTTAAGGAAAACGGTAAAACATCGACATTTGAATTTTGAAGATCTGAAGACGCTATTTTGTGTTACAAATTTCGGTGAAAGCATTAAGAAATTATAAATTTCAAAATATCGATATCTGTGAATATTCCGAGATATACAAAAAAGATTTAAACTTTTCATCGCACCTAATCTCACTGCTGAAATCGACAACTCGATCCGAGTCTCAGTGTTGTCTTGCATATTTATTTCCACCCATAAATGCAGAACAACATGCGCATGAGTAATAATTGGGATATTAGATTAGTTAGATTCACTTGGATACATGTACATACGTATGTATGTTTGTGTGGTGTATGCATTATTTTTTATTTTTGTGTTGTAATGAATAATTGCGGGCGCCGCTCCCGTGTGGGTTTGTGCGTCGACCCAAACGCACTTGACTTTCACAGTCTAAGTTCAAATCCCAGCACAAACAACAATTTATCAAAACAAAATTGTTTGCGGCTCCACCTCTTTCGAGTCACTGACAATGCTCGAAGAGTATATAATAATAATAATAATAATGGCGGCAATACAGTCCGTGGTGGACCTGGGCGTAGCTTCTCAGCAACCACGCGTGTTGTGCGTGCTATTGTTCTCTCACGAGTGGAGAGGACCTACAGTTTAATGCCGACTCCGAACGGCGAGATTGAGAAGCCAGCCAGCCAGCCAGCCAGCCAGCCAGCCAGCCAGCCAGCCAGCCAGCCAGCCAGCCAGCCAGCCAGCCAGCCAGCCAGCCAGCCAGCCAGCCAGCCAGCCAGCCAGCCAGCCAGCCAGCCAGCCAGCCAGCCAGCCAGCCAGCCAGCCAGCCAGCCAGCCAGCCAGCCAGCCAGCCAGCCAGCCAGCCAGCCAGCCAGCCAGCCAGCCAGCCAGCCAGCCAGCCAGCCAGCCAGCCAGCCAGCCAGCCAGCCAGCCAGCCAGCCAGCCAGCCAGCCAGCCAGCCAGCCAGCCAGCCAGCCAGCCAGCCAGCCAGCCAGCCAGCCAGCCAGCCAGCCAGCCAGCCAGCCAGCCAGCCAGCCAGCCAGCCAGCCAGCCAGCCAGCCAGCCAGCCAGCCAGCCAGCCAGCCAGCCAGCCAGCCAGCCAGCCAGCCAGCCAGCCAGCCAGCCAGCCAGCCAGCCAGCCAGCCAGCCAGCCAGCCAGCCAGCCAGCCAGCCAGCCAGCCAGCCAGCCAGCCAGCCAGCCAGCCAGCCAGCCAGCCAGCCAGCCAGCCAGCCAGCCAGCCAGCCAGCCAGCCAGCCAGCCAGCCAGCCAGCCAGCCAGCCAGCCAGCCAGCCAGCCAGCCAGCCAGCCAGCCAGCCAGCCAGCCAGCCAGCCAGCCAGCCAGCCAGCCAGCCAGCCAGCCAGCCAGCCAGCCAGCCAGCCAGCCAGCCAGCCAGCCAGCCAGCCAGCCAGCCAGCCAGCCAGCCAGCCAGCCAGCCAGCCAGCCAGCCAGCCAGCCAGCCAGCCAGCCAGCCAGCCAGCCAGCCAGCCAGCCAGCCAGCCAGCCAGCCAGCCAGCCAGCCAGCCAGCCAGCCAGCCAGCCAGCCAGCCAGCCAGCCAGCCAGCCAGCCAGCCAGCCAGCCAGCCAGCCAGCCAGCCAGCCAGCCAGCCAGCCAGCCAGCCAGCCAGCCAGCCAGCCAGCCAGCCAGCCAGCCAGCCAGCCAGCCAGCCAGCCAGCCAGCCAGCCAGCCAGCCAGCCAGCCAGCCAGCCAGCCAGCCAGCCAGCCAGCCAGCCAGCCAGCCAGCCAGCCAGCCAGCCAGCCAGCCAGCCAGCCAGCCAGCCAGCCAGCCAGCCAGCCAGCCAGCCAGCCAGCCAGCCAGCCAGCCAGCCAGCCCAGCCAGCCAGCCAGCCAGCCAGCCAGCCAGCCAGCCAGCCAGCCAGCCAGCCAGCCAGCCAGCCAGCCAGCCAGCCAGCCAGCCAGCCAGCCAGCCACCAGCCAGCCAGCCAGCCAGCCAGCCAGCCAGCCAGCCAGCCAGCCAGCCAGCCAGCCAGCCAGCCAGCCAGCCAGCCAGCCAGCCAGCCAGCCAGCCAGCCAGCCAGCCAGCCAGCCAGCCAGCCAGCCAGCCAGCCAGCCAGCCAGCCAGCCAGCCAGCCAGCCAGCCAGCCAGCCAGCCAGCCAGCCAGCCAGCCAGCCAGCCAGCCAGCCAGCCAGCCAGCCAGCCAGCCAGCCAGCCAGCCAGCCAGCCAGCCAGCCAGCCAGCCAGCCAGCCAGCCAGCCAGCCAGCCAGCCAGCCAGCCAGCCAGCCAGCCAGCCAGCCAGCCAGCCAGCCAGCCAGCCAGCCAGCCAGCCAGCCAGCCAGCCAGCCAGCCAGCCAGCCAGCCAGCCAGCCAGCCAGCCAGCCAGCCAGCCAGCCAGCCAGCCAGCCAGCCAGCCAGCCAGCCAGCCAGCCAGCCAGCCAGCCAGCCAGCCAGCCAGCCAGCCAGCCAGCCAGCCAGCCAGCCAGCCAGCCAGCCAGCCAGCCAGCCAGCCAGCCAGCCAGCCAGCCAGCCAGCCAGCCAGCCAGCCAGCCAGCCAGCCAGCCAGCCAGCCAGCCAGCCAGCCAGCCAGCCAGCCAGCCAGCCAGCCAGCCAGCCAGCCAGCCAGCCAGCCAGCCAGCCAGCCAGCCAGCCAGCCAGCCAGCCAGCCAGCCAGCCAGCCAGCCAGCCAGCCAGGCCAGCCAGCCAGCCAGCCAGCCAGCCAGCCAGCCAGCCAGCCAGCCAGCCAGCCAGCCAGCCAGCCAGCCAGCCAGCCAGCCAGCCAGCCAGCCAGCCAGCCAGCCAGCCAGCCAGCCAGCCAGCCAGCCAGCCAGCCAGCCAGCCAGCCAGCCAGCCAGCCAGCCAGCCAGCCAGCCAGCCAGCCAGCCAGCCAGCCAGCCAGCCAGCCAGCCAGCCAGCCAGCCAGCCAGCCAGCCAGCCAGCCAGCCAGCCAGCCAGCCAGCCAGCCAGCCAGCCAGCCAGCCAGCCAGCCAGCCAGCCAGCCAGCCAGCCAGCCAGCCAGCCAGCCAGCCAGCCAGCCAGCCAGCCAGCCAGCCAGCCAGCCAGCCAGCCAGCCAGCCAGCCAGCCAGCCAGCCAGCCAGCTTTCCTCCGACAGATGAGCTGGTGCATGCGCCCTACCAGATCATCTCCAGCTGCTTTAAACATTTCAGCGGGCAGACTATCTGCACCAGCAGCTTTATTAGACTTCAGTCTCGATATCGCTATCTCGACTTCGTCTAGGTCGGGGGGACGGTATTCTCTTCTATCATCGTCCGTTGTGTTGAGTGGAACATTCTGCCTGACAGCGGTATTTATGTCCTCTTCGCCGTTCAACAGTCTGCAGAAATGATTTTTCCAAATTCTCAGTATCGACTGCGAATCTACTACTAGTTGTCCATCCTCGTCCCGGCAAGCTTCTGTCCGAACTTTATACCCGTTCGATAAAAGTTTTACCGTTTGGTACCGTTTGGTAAAACTTTCGGACATCATTCCTGCCATAACACCTATCCATCTCCTCGATCTCCATAATCTTTTAATAGTGCCTTTATTTCTTTCAGTTACCTGTTGACATCACTGTTATCATACTGAACTTCTGTGTCGGGAGAGCCTGCCGTTCTTGATCTTTTGGTAGCTTGAAGCAGAAGCAAATCTGCTGGCGCCTTGTCCTTCAGCCCGCACGATCGACGTGTCCAATTCCTTTTCATTTGTGTGGACATTTTCCTGTACGAGTTTTTTGATAACAGTATATGTACTCACCGTCTAGTGGTAACGGATTGTTACATCCGCTGCAATTATTCATTTTATTACAAATTTCAACTGAATTACCAGCTTTTAAGTTCAATATTTGATAAAATGAAAAAGTACTGAATCGACAACTTTCTGTAACTGAACTCCACTGTTAATAATAATAATAATGGCGGCGCTACAGTCCGAGGTGGACCTGGGCCTAGCTTCTCAGCAACCACTCGTGTTGTACGTGCTATTTTTCTTTCACAAGTGGAGGGGACCTACAGTTTGATGCCGACTCCGAACGGTGAGATTGAGAAGCTTTTTTCTAGACAGTCAGTGACTCGAAAGAGGTGGAGCCGTGAAAAAAATGTTTTTTTCGAGATTCGAACTGACTACCTCGAGCGTAGGAGTCGACGCACCTACCCACTAGGCCACGGCGCCCACTGTTACACCTAGAATAACTTTCGAATAGCAGATTTATGGTTCGAAAGAATAAAAAATGTACAATCAAGTCGACAGCATGAATGTAAAATCATCTGATTCCGATAATTGTATGCTGTGCTTTGGGACCATCATAGACGGAAGGCAGCTTAGTTTTGGATCAGTCATTCCATGGATCGCTTGCTGAATAGCTACTAGAAATGTAAGTGCCCTTGCCGGCACCAGTTCAACAGCAACTTTCGAAAGAGAATTTTTAAATGAACTAACGATTCCGATCGTATCTTTGTACATTTCAGAGCCCGCTACTGATTTTAAATCATGTCAATATACAGGAGTGTAAATTAATCAGACAACTGCAAGATATTTACAGATGCATGACTCTAGTTACGGGTCTGCGGTGACTTAAGCCGTGTGGAGTTTTCTCTGTTCCCCCACAAAAAATACTCGACTCAAAGAATGTTGAGCAAAGCACTAAATGACGACGACCATTAAGGTGTTGCACACAAGTTTAGGGGGACCTCAACCAGCTTGGCTAACTGAAGGACTGCAGATTCACACCAGAAGTTAGACGCAACTAAGAAAGGTAACTGGAAAGGCTGATTGAGCTTCACGTGCGCAGAACCGCTTTGCAAGTTCAACCTCTGTCTCAGATGCAACAAGCCTATCAGCGCGGGAGATCTTGTGAGACTGCACTTCAGAATCTCGTTGGCAGAATTGAATGTCCACTCGACAGAAAAGAGTACGCGCTGGGCATTTTCATCGATGTAGAGGGTGCTTTTGATAATGTGACTTTTGATGGCATGTGTAACTCGGCCAGAGAATACGTTATAGATGAATCATTAGAGTTGCGGATCAAAGCAATGCTAATGAATAGAACTATAATTGCGGATGCGGAATGTTGGCAGTATGTTATGGCGGGGGTAAATAGGGGATGTCCGCAGGATGGCATCTTGTCTCCTCTACTATGTTGCATGCTGGTTAACTGTACTGTCTGTCGGATCAGGCCTAGGCTGTGTGTTAGAAAGCGCAGGGAACTGTAGACGTGATCGACGATTGGTGTACTAGAAATGGACTTTCAGTCAACCTTTTTAAAGCCGAGGTTGTTTTTTTTCACGACGAGGAGGAAATTGACTGGTTTGACTCAACCAGTACTAAAAGGTGTAAAAATCTGCTTTTCCGATGAAGCTAAATATCTGGGTGTCATCCTAGATAGAAAGCTTCTGTGGAATAAACATATCGAAACGAAAATTGCGAAGGCATTGCCATTTTTCTGGCAGTGTAAGGGAATTTTCGGCAATTCGTGAGGTCTATCACCAAAAAGATCTCTCTCTCCTATGCATCGGTCGTTTGGTGGAATAAGCTTTCGCGTAAATACGTAAATGCTGCTTTCACCAAGCTTCAAAGAACGGTCTGTCTCGGCTGCATAGGGGCCTTCCCTAGTACGCCTGGCTCTGCTTTTGATGCACTGCTGAATCTCCCCCTCCCCCCTAGATATCCACATCATGGGGTGTACTCTCAAGGCCATCTTCCTTTTAAAAAGAAGTGGTTTTTGGTACAACTCGCACTGGAGTTTCGATGACCTTGCGCACCGCAGTTTCTCTGACCCCAGTCTTATGGATATGTCATCTGACGCACGGACACCTGTACTCCAGCTGCAACGAACATACAAAGTCGACTTTCCCTGCACTCAGGACTGGCGCTGGCCAGGATCTGAGCCAGGAAAGGAATGTAGTCGAATCTTCACTGACGGCTCCAAGACCAATGAAGGATTTGGTGCTGGTGCCTTCGTGGAGAGCGACAACTTTAGACTGCACACCTCGCTAGGTAAATTTGCGTCGGTTCTCCAAGCGGAACCTTATGCGATCCTAATGCTATGGAAGGGGCGAAGTATCTATTTCTGTTGCGACAGCCAAGCTGTGCTTAAGGCCTTGCTCAACCCTTTAACCACTTCCAGGATAGTTCAGAAATGCAAGTCTGAATTTGATCGGTAGCCTAAATTCCCTAAGACTTGTCTGGATCCCGGGACACCACGGGATCACAGAAAATGAGATCGCCGATGAACTTGCGGTGGGACTGCCTGCGTCCTTGGTTAGGGCTTTCATCGATGGTTGGACCTCTTGAGAGTACAACCGGAGGTGGCATGACTCTCCAGGATGTAGACAGACCAAGCGTATGCTCCCCAACGTCTGTAAGAAATCCGCGGCTTTCTTGTTATCTCTTAACAGAAAAGACTGCAGACAGCTTATTGGCGTACTAACGGGCCACTACACCTTCGCCATAAGCGATAAAACCCGAAGACGATGACACTGCAGAGCACTTCCTCTGCTATTGTCCCGCCCTTGCTCGGATCAGGTGGCAGTTATTTGGTGCTGATGAGGTGAGAACTGATGATGTAGACTTCTCATCACAGAAGAGATTTCAATAAAAGTAGGTTGCTGCCTGGTAGTACAATGGACCAGTCTTGAGTCTGAGTGCTCCAGTGTAGTGTGACAAAAACCTCCGACACAAATTAGTTTGCCCAGAAACGGTGTTTTATTTCTTCAGTGTTGTCGTAGTTTTAATTTGTTCAATGGAAACATTCACCACAGACGTGCCGAAAAAGATTTGCATCCTTATTTAGTTTTCTTCATTTAACATTATTTTAATTAAACTTTGTGACTCCCCTTCTTTTGTCCCACTTCAAGTACTTGTTGTCTAAGTCATTTCTAGAAAAAAAAAGTCTACGTCACACACACTCTTCATGCCGTAGCGGACATTTTATTTCCCAGCTTGAGAGATGATATCCAAGCGAATTTCACCAAGGGAAAGGACTGCATTTATATTCCGTTAGTGTCCTAATGTAATTTGTTTTCTGTTCTCAATATTTCTCGTTTTTTTTCGAGTTTGGTTCTGCATAACCGTTAATAGGGTGTGTTTTCTTTTGATTAAATTCGCAGTGCACATTGCACATTGCATTTACATTTTTTTCTCTTAAATAAACCTCGTGCAGCAGTCCTGGAAGGCAAACCACACCACACCTGCGGGTAGCAAAGTTATTCTGTGTAAATGGGTCACCCCCAAATGGACGCTAGGATTTCCGAGATGAAAAAAATTTCATTCAGATGTGGAGTGTCTCATAGGAGCGAGCACAGGCGGTTTTTGTTGTTCTTCTTCCTCCTTACAATACATTTAATCGAGTTTACATGAAGATGCAGAAAATATAGCAACACAATTCCTACACTGATTCGCGAAGCACTGCAACAAGATTGTACACCTTTTTGACCATAAAAAAAATTAAGAAAGAAAAAACAAAAAGACAGAAAGAAACGTGCACTTGAGTTGGTTGGGACTGCCTCAAAAGATACTAAAAGGAAAGTACTTCACGATAAGACTCAAGCAGCAATTACAGCCATTTCCTGGAATTGGGTGCTTACGGGCAGAAGTAAATCGCAGAAGCTTAGATAACAAGAGGGTAAACATGACTACACTTCACCACCAAAGCCCCGTTCATGCTCCTTCATTGCAGGACTATTACGAAAGCACAACCCTTTGTTGGTTTTATTGCGTGAAGGCGCTGCATTGATATACACGATTCCTTCTATAAACTAACATGTACGTACGTATAGCTAGACGCCAACCAGTGCTGCTCCTTAAAGGACTAACAAGCCGAAATGGAAATGCATGCAGGAAAATGCTTCTTCAACTTCTGCAACTGCAATTGACTAGCCTGTTTGTGTCGTCTTATTCAAGAATGATTATGATTGCGAGGACAACGCTGCTGTTGGGGATGATCTTCCCTGCCAGACCGAAGCGTAGTGCACAGGAGTAGAGTTGTGGTGCAATACTGAACCTTTGCACAATTGTATAACAAAAAGAACAAAAATAGTCGGATTACTTCTTTTGTCTAACTATTAAATAACTTACATGGAAAGAAAACGATTCTAGATTTTATAGAGGATTTGCTCATATTTCACTTCTGTTCGCTTGGTCTTTTTTGCGGACCTGCAGTCGGATTTAGAGCACCAAGCTAAGGAGTATATCTGTGACAAATGTGACATGGATTAGGGGTTATTGTGGGAACGTATCCTGGGCTCGTGTCATGTGTTCTTTTGGTTTTCGGTAGTTGTCACCGAAATGCTGGATTTGCATTTGCCATTGTTTTGAGATTATGGTGATTAATACTGCTTTTCAATTGAGTGTATTTGGGTGCGTGGTGCATTTAAGGTACCCCTACTCTGCACTTCAGGAGTGTCTCTAGAAGCAACTGAGCTGGGGGGAAGCTCATGAATTCTTAAATACATATGAATTCTTTTGGAATGAGAATAATAATCCATTTGCAGGTTCCCTGCACTTCTTTAAGGATAAGTCAAAGACCCAGGAAGGGGTTGGCAGTGGCGTTTTCTCCAATGAACTAAACATAAGTCTTTCCTTTCGCTTACTCGATCACTGTAGCGTGTTTCAGGCGGCGATAATGGCGATTAGTGAAGCTCTGTCCTGGCTCAAATGGAATGTAGTATCCGCGCGTGATATTTGCATTTTCACGGACAGCCAGGCAGCCATCAGGGCTCTGGAATTGGTCTCTATAAACTCGAAAGTTGTAATAAACTGTCGCTCATCTTTGGAAAAGATGGGCGATCAGTTCAATATTCGCCTGTGTTGGGCAATTGCAAAGCGGATGAGTTTGACATAATAATGTCAGAGATAACGAAGGAATTAACTTAGTTACCTGTTGGAAAAACTTTCAGGAATCAAGCAAGAACTGCTCATATTTGTGCACAAGAATGGCGTGGAGTAGTGGGTAAGTCCGTCGATTCCTATGGCTACAGTCAAGGTTCAATTCCCGATACAGACAATAATTTTCATAATTCACGACTTTAGCTCTTTCGATTCGCTGACGATGCTCAAAGGGTTTAATTGTCCAGTAAAATCTTCTCAAACTTCGTCGTTCAAAGTCGGCATAAACTTGTAGGTCCCCTCCACTCTTAAACAATAGCACGCACAACTACGATGATATGTATTATGCCCACCACGGTTGGACCTGGTGAATGTCATGCGAGAGACAAAGTTTCCGATCACTTTATCAAGCAATTGTTTTTTTTCAATAACACAAATAATGTTGGCTTTCAAATGGTCAATGTTAATTGTGATTTGTCAGCGTAGACTAGAGACTTTACATTTCCACAAAGGAAATAATCAATAAGCGTCAAATCACAAGATCTTGGAGGTAAATTTACAGAGTCGTTACGGGAAATTATCCACTCATCAAATTTTTGCTTCAATTATTTGGTTGTTCCGTTTGCTGTATGGCATGTGGCACAATTCTGCTGGAATCACAAATCTTTCGCACACATGCCGATCAATTCGGGAACGAAAAACTCGTTAATTATAAGTAGAGCCGCTAACCGAACCTGCAATTATACTAATTTTGAAGAAAAAAGAAGAAACGATTCGACTCCACCAGCCCACATACCACAACAAAATGTTCACATTTTGGGATAATTTTATGTGGATTATCTTTTTTTCAAATTGGACAGTTTTGCTTATTGACATACCCACTGCGCTGAAAATGTGCCTCATCGGTGAACACAATTTTTCGATCAAACAACTCTACAATTCGCGCACAGACCCTAGTATTTTAACCAAATTTTTGAAATTTGGTGACGTTGTTAATGTCTATTTCAAATCCGTATATTCTGAAATTCCCAAGACAATTCAACAACAATTTTGTTGACAGTTTGCAATCTGACAATTGATTTGACAAGTATAACTGTCTAATCTGCTCCTTCATCTGATGGCGCTACAGTCCCGGATGAACCTGGGCCTCAACCAACAAGTCTGATATTATTGCTACGTGAAAAAAAAACTTCCACAAATCTCGGCAAATTTACAGGGTCTTCCAATAAGGACTTCCGAACTTTGACAGTCGGCCATATTGTTGAAGCTACATCCGTCAAATTGACTGTTATTTATTCAGCACATTTTGTCAAATCACCATGGATGTACATAGTCTTCAAAAACAAGTGCAAATAATAAAATTCTTTTATCAAAATGAGTGTTCTGTTCGGAGAGGAATAGAGTGTGGTGGATAAATTTTAGTCCACTGGTAAAACGATAAACCAATACCCGTAGGAGTACATCGACGAAACGCAAGATCTGCCGAAAACATCGCCGCTGTCCGTAAGAGTGTGAAGGAGAATCCGAGACAGTCGAGCAGTGGGAAACTGACCCTAATTTTCATCGAAAAATCATATTCAGCGTCATATTCAATCATATTCAACGTCAACAAACAAAATTGTTGAATTTGGGACGAAACCAATCCACATGAAATCCTAGAGGGTCCAAGGCATCCCGAAAAAATAATTGTCTAGTGTAGATTTTTAACTGACGACGTTATATTTCTTTGAGAACGACATTGGCCAGGCTGTCATCGTGAAGCACGCTCGCTATAGGTCGATGAATACCAACTACTTTTGGCCTGAATTGGATGATATTGACACAAACAGGACACCGCTACGTGCCACGCAGTTCACGCCACATTGGAAATTCTGCACGAGCGATTCAAGGACATGGTCATCTCACGGGGGGGTGATGTGAACTAGACACCAATACCGTGCGATTTCACCCCGATAGACTTTTTCTTGTGTGGTATTCTGAAGTCGCAGGTCTATGCGAATAAGCTATAAACCACAGCGGCCCTCAAAGCCAGCATAACCCATGACATCGATCCGGTCGAATTCAGTCGCATTTATGTGCCAGACTTATGGAAAATTGGATGCGCAGCACCATAGAATCCGCGGCGGACATTTGAACCATGTTATATTCCACGCATAATGCCATCGATAAGCTTCTCAAACGAATAAAAAATGTCGATGACATCTCACACACTTTATATACTTACTTATACCCTTTATTACCAAAATTGATGGAGCAGGGATAATTCTGCATCGACACCTGCTTAACCTTATAAGTTTCTCATTAGTGTGAAGACCAAAGACGATGCTGTCATGCAAGTCAACTATATTTTATATAGTCACATATTTCGTTCATTATCTTTCCATAAATATTGCACTCTGCATTCTTTGGTCCTATGAAATCATTACAAATTCGAACAGTATTTCTCCAAGGGAGTGACCCAGCCTTTTTTGGGTAAGAGAAAATAGTTCGTAAGAAAGTGCCCGATGGCAATTGTTCACTTGCATCGACATTTCATCCGTAGGTAAAGTTCGAAATGAATTAATTACAGACTTTGGTTGATTGACTCCGGATATTAAAGTTTGGTTGTCTAATACGAAGTGGGCGCCGAGGCCGTGTGGGTTCGTGCGTCGACCCATGCGCATTAGACTTTCACAATCTAGGTTCGAATCCAAGTTCAGACAAACAATTTTTCAAAAAAAAATTGTTCGCGGCCCCACCTCTTTCGAGTCACTGACAATGCTCAAAGAGTATAACTGTCTAGGAAAAGCTTCTCAATCTCGCCGTTCGGAGTCGGCATTAAACTGTAGGTCCCCTCCACTCGTGACAGAACAACAGCACGCACAACACGAGTTGGTTGGTGAGAAGCTAGGCCCAGGTCCACCTCGGGCTGTAGCGTCGCCATTATTATTATTATTATGTCTAATACGAACATTTAATTAATTTGCACTCTGCCTCAGACTTCATTAGCCTTGTCATCATTCATAATTCAATGCTACATGCACACTTCAATGCTACCAAGTAATGCATATTCATATAATTACATTGGAAGGCATTTATAACGGCGGTAATGCGGGCATTATAACCGGCTGTAGAAAACAACTAAAAACTATCAGAACCACCAATCGTAGATGGTCCAAAGGAATCACCTGCCTCATTACAAAGCAAATCCGGCCTGCGTTCATTCTGTCTAATCAGAATGGACAGATTTTCCCTCTAGACATTCATGGAGGTAATCACAGGACATTGGCACACACGCCTCAAGAATGGGATACCTAGGATCCTACTTCTTCGATGACCTATAGGATGACAAAACGCTTCATAGCAAGCACCAACGGGTAGGAGATACTTAATCCGCGTGGTATCACGATGGGCCTACATTGGCCTAATTGTGGCTACTTACTTGCAGTCAGCCCGTTCTAAACTACAGTCAACTCCGCTTACCTGAACTACGCTTTACTAAAAAACTCGGTTAACTGAAACACAAAATTTGTCACGAAGCATTTTTTTACAATCTTCATACAAATTACTCCGCTTAACTGAAAAAAAATTGGTTAACTGAAAAAAAGGAACAACGAAAATTGTTAATTTATACTTAAACTACTCCGCATAACTGAAATCGAATAACTGAATGCGCCCATCATTAAAATCGTTTATTTTTCCTTTTTTTGTTTTTCTTTATCGTTATCGAAGTTTTGTTTTGTTTCGAGTTTTTTTTAAATAAAATATTGATATATTAAAAATTTTTAAGATAGATAGATACTCTATTGAAATTCATAGTTACAATTTTTACAAATATTTCGGAAAATACGCAGCTTGCACAGAGATTTGATATAATTTATATCTTACAACTGAAACATTATATTTTACTAATTGGAAACAACATTTTGCAAAGTAATGTTTAACTTATTTGAAGGAAAACTATGATTAAAAACCTTCATTTAATGTTTTATGTTAAAATTGAGAAAATCATTGAATGAATATGACAATAAGCATATAAATAAACAAATAAATAATGTAAACAATGTTAGTTACAAAAATAAATAAATAAATAAATAATATAATAAATAATTGTATAAATAAATAAGGAATATAATAAATAAATAATGAAATAAATAAATAAATAAAAAAATAAATAAATAAATAAATAAATAAATAAATAAATAAATAAATAAATAAATAAATAAATAAATAAATATATAAATAAATAAATAAATGAATAAATAAATAAATAAATAAATAATAAATAGATGTGTACAATCAACATTTTTATATACTAGTTAGATCTTTTATTAATAAGTTTTTGGAATTATAACATTTTAAAATAAATCTTTCGTTGAGAATTTCAATTTTCCTTGCAACTTAAAGTACTCCAGTTTGTTCATGTAAAAGTTGGGTAGAAAAGAGCCATGGCAAATTCATCATCATTTTTAAAGTTTTGTTTTGAGAAACTTGTAACTTTTTGATGTGTGATTTTGCACAAGTCCCCCACGCTGGACATGCATAAGTTATCATTGCTTGAAAGATTAGTTTAAATATTATAATTTTATTAGTTTTACTCAGGAGTGATTTCCTACATATAAGGGGGTATAACATTTTAGTAGCAATGCTTATTTTATTTTGAATATTAGCAATATGATCTCTAAAGATTAATGTCTTGTCTAAATATACACCTAGATATTTGACAGAATTAATCCACGGGATATAATTACCATTTATATTCAGCTGACCGAGTGGAAAAAAACAGGCTTTCCTTTTCTTAGTGAAAAAAATGGCCTGAGTTTTGTCAGCGTTAGGTTTCATTTTCCATGTTTTGAAAAAATCTAAACTTTTGTTTAAGGCATGTTGCAAGTCTTCCTCAATGTCATGGCCAGATTCACTTGAGGTGTAAATAGCTGTGTCATCGGCAAACATTGCTATTTCACAGTTCCATATTTCTGGAAAATCAGCGACATATGAAATATATAACAATGGACCCAATACTGATCCTTGAGGTACACCTGAAGTTATGTTTTTCAAGCACGAATTCATGTTATTAAACATTCTGTTTTCAAGAAAACTTTTAATTATCTTTATAAGATATAGAGGAAAATCAAATAACTTAAGCTTATGAAGATGGCCATCGTGCCAGATTCTGTCAAAAGCCTTTTCAATATCCAAAAGGACAAAACCTGTTGATTGCTTCAATTTGATTCTTTCCTTTATGTGTTTGCAGATCCTATAAACTTGATGTTTACAACTGTGATCTTGCCTGAATCCAAATTGATAATTTGGCATGACATTGCGGGACTCAAGAAAATGCACTAATCTAATTTTTAATACCTTTTCCAATATTTTGCTGAAGTTACTCAGGAGGCTAATTGGCCGATAACTGTTCGGATTTTCGGGTGGTTTTCCTGGTTTCAGGATCGGTACAACTTTCGCAGTTTTCCATACGCTAGGAAAGTATTGGAACTTCAAGCAAGCATTTATAATATTGCATATAAAAGTTTTGTTTTTTAATAACTTAGTTATTTTCCAGAAAGATTTGGAATTTGGGTCAAGAGAACAAAGCCTGTTGTTTCATGAATTGTTTCTGAATTTGGATATTTCAAAAGTTATTTGCTTTGTATATGCTTTCATTTCATTAAAGTCATAAGGCTGTCTATACCTCTTCCACTGATTTCTGAATTTGTTTCTTTGTTTAATTAAATTCAAAATGTATTTGGGAAGAATGACTGTTCTTGTCACCTTTGACTTTTTGGGGACTGACACACTAACACTTTCATACAAACAGTTAGTAAACAGTTCGATTTGTTCATTAATTTGTTGCGGGCTACTTATACTATCTATAAGACAGGGTGTATTTCTAAGTCGTTGTTTTATTTCAGTTCTAAACCTATTCCAATTGGCATTCTTAAAATCTAGGTATTGCACATCTTTTTTACTACTATTTAGAAGAATATCACAGTTAATTGGAATGTGATCCGAATTCAATACGTTAATTGCAACAGGCTGCGTAACGACTTCTGGTGAGTTCGTTATGATCAAATCCAATGTTGATGGCAAACATTTTTTGCTGGCCGGAAAATATGTTGGGCCGTTTAGATAGAGCAAGCTTACAGGACACCTCATTACGATATCAAGTAGCAAATTTCCCCACTTATTTTCTCTTGTATAACCCCAATTACGATGCCTGCAGTTGAAATCACCCCCAAGTAAAAATGTATCATTATTTGTGATAAGCCTTCTTACATCACTCTTAAAGAAGACAATTTTTTGTACATTAGAGACTCCGCCGGGAAAGTAAACTGACAAGATTTTAAACTTGGAATTGTCATTTAATACAATTTCAATACCAATTACTTCAAATACTTTAGTATTTATATTTGGTACTAAATTATATACCAAATTTTTCCTTACTACAATGGCAACTCCACCTCCTAATTCATTGTCATTTCTATCTAATCTATGGCAGTGGTAGGCATTGTGCAAGAAAGAGACGTTTCTATTAAGCCACGTTTCACACACAAGACATACATCGACATCATTATTACAGAGAAAATTGAAAAACTCAGTACATTTATTTCGAATACTCCTAGCATTCCAACATACAACATTAAGAGATTTTGATTTACTTAACATGATTATACAAATATTTAGTCGCAAGCTGTGTTATAACATTAAATTGTTCAAATTTGGATTTACATACACTTAACTTTGTTATCATTTCCATAGTAAGAGAGCATAATTCTTCCTGGGTAAAAAGATCGCTCTCGCTGCTAGTGAGAGGACAGTTTCTTGGAGCTGCATTATGGGTCCATTGCTGCTGCGGTGCATGCACTTGGAGAGCAGCTGAAGATGTTGATGGCGTATTCTCGCGTGATCTATTTTGTCTAGGGAGAGATGGAAAATCCCTCGTGCTCATATAATTTGGCACGGTTCTTGTGGTGTGTTTTGACCGATCATGAATCACCTCTGGTTTTCTCTTGAGAGTTGTTTTTTGTCTTAGCTCGAGATATTTTACTCTTTGGGGACAGTTTAAGTCAGTGGATTTATGATTTCCCTGACAATTAGCACATTTGAAGATCCCGGTTGCAGTACATTCTGTAGTTTTATGAGCTTGAGAGCAATTTGCACAATATGTTTTAACACTACAGTTTCTTTCACCGTGGCCATACATTTGACAATTAGGGCATTGAGTTATGTTGTTTTTTAATTTTCGTTGAAACTCCCAACGAACTTGAGTATGGAAAACACGGCGGATGTTCTTTCTCAATTCCGCGATCTTAACACTTTGTTTCTCAAGAAAGACAATATAAAACACTTCACTATATTGATCATAGTTCTTTTTGATCATTTTGATGTCCTTACATTTCAAACCCAGTTTACAAAGTTCGGCTTTGAGTAAATCAATTTTCATCTCTTCCAATCCGAAGAGAACTACTTTGAACGCTCTTTCACTTTTGAGGTCATGAGTGAAATATTAACATTTCTTAACTTTTAATGTCGCGCACACTAATTTGTAAGATGTTATGCACTCACAAAAAATTTTAACACCGATTGATATTTTTTTTTATTGAGTAGTTGTCTACTTTAAGTTCTTTCATCAAATTGTGAACAAATTCTCCAGATTTTTGGAGTAATTTTATTGGTGGCACAATGGCTTTAGTAACACTTTCTGTCGGCGACATGTTACCATCAATATCACCGGTTTCATTTGCATCTTCCATTTGCAAGAGATGATAATAGTTTTTAGAAAACATTTCCCCTTGCTTAGACATTGCAGAGGGATTTTTAAACACGAATTTTTTTAAATTTTCAGGTTGGATAAGTGAAATTTTTTTTCAGTTATCCGAACTCCGGATAAATAAATTTTTCATCAGTTATCCGAAGTTCCCTTAAGAGAAAATACGGCTTAAGGGAAAAAAATTGTGGCAAATCGGTGTTCCAATTAAGCTTAGTCGAATGTATATTGATAAATTACTCAGTCTATTATATTAAAAAATGCGTCCCGCTTTGCATGTCTGGTAATGATACCACAAACATGGTTCTCGTTCTCGTATAACAAAACACTATAAATTCTTTTTTGTGTTTTCAACTCAAATCTTCCTTGCAGCTATGTATGTACGAGTATGTATGTTTTAGAACATTTGTAGATACACAGATAATGATGGGAAGCATAGCATATTTCCAATTATAGTGACTCTCACGTACAGGTCTCAAAAGCAAAAGCTATCATATAAAAAGATTTTCTTCAAAATGTATTACAGAAGGACATTTATTGCAACCAGACTCTGTTATGGCAAGAGGATGGCATCACCATATATTATTATTTTATAAGCATTCAAGGGCAAGGTTCTTCAAGAATACGCTTTAATTGCAAAAATTGTTGCAACACAGCTTCGGTGTCAGTGGGTAGGGCAGTGAAATGCTTGTGGTTGCACGACTTTGTTCGTCGGATTCATTCGGTCTGAATGACTTAGCTGATGGAGATCTTTCCTAAATGGAAAGATTGAAGACCTACAAGCTTCCTAACGACAGGAACGTCATTGCGACAGCTGACGCCTCACAGAATTTATTCGAAGGTGGATCTATACAAGTGGGTACATAAGGCAAAATTCGATAGCACTAACTGGACAATGTCGGAGGACAATTTCATCTTCAAAGTTGAGGAGTTGCCGGAGAAAAATTTACTGTCCAACGCACAGCAACTAAATTACTTCCACCATTTAACGACGAGCAATAGTACTGGTGGAACTTGGAAGAGTCTCTGGGCAAAGAATACATTAACTACTCTAACCGAACTGATTATACAATTCAAATACGGCAAGAAGGACCACATTGTGACATAATGGAAAAAATAAAACGTCTCGGAAAACTTCCTTGAACTCTCGATTGCCCCATAATTTATCAATTAGTTTACTTCCTTTTCTGTCTTTCCCTCTATGCTTCCGATTTCGGATATTCTTGGCTGGTCATAAGCTGTTTGTCCAATCCTCAGGCCTAGGCTCGTGAGGTAGACGGAGAATCCTGAAAAGGCAAAGAACAGAGAGTGTGAAAGGCTTATTGAGTACTATCCCATTGACCCTGCCTAGCGATTGCAAGAAAATTGTACATACAGATTGTTCAAATAAATTTAATAATAATAATAATAATAATGGCGGCGCTACAGTCCGAGGTGGACCTGGGTCTAGCTTCTCAGCAACCACTCGTGTTGTGCGGGGTGGAGGGGACCTACAGTTTAATGCCGACTCCGAACGGCGATTTTGAGAAGCTTTTACTAGACAGTTATACTCTTTGAGCATTGTCAGTGACTCGAAAGAGGTGGAACCGCGAACAATTTTTTTGTTGAACAATTTTTTGTCTGAACTTGGATTCGAACCTAGACTGTGAAAGTCTAATGCGCTTGCGTTGACGCACGAACCCACACGGCTACGGCTCACAGGCCGTGTAGATAAACAAATAAATTTACCCAAATAAAAAAGTGGGCGCCGTGGCGTAGTGGGTAGGTGCGTCGACTCCTACGTTCGAGGTCTAAGGTTCGAATCTCGAAAAAAACATCAGACATTTTTTCACGGCTCCACCTCTTTCGAGTCACTGACAATGCTCAAAGAGTATAACTGTCTAGGAAAAGCTTCTCAAAATCGCCGTTCGGAGTCGGCATTAAACTGTAGGTCCCCTCCACTCGTGAGAGAACAATAGCACGCACAACACGAGTGGTTGCTGAGAAGCTAGGCCCAGGTCCACCTCGGACTGTAGCGCCGCCATTATTATTATTATTAAATAAAAAAGAAATTGTAGCATGAAAGATACATTTTCATTCAATATTCAATTCGAATTGAATTGAACTGAACACTCAATAGAATCCGATGTCATAGAAGAATTTTTAGTATCAGCGCATATCCTCAGGATTATCCAAATACAGCTTCATACCCCAATTTCAAGGTAATTTTACCCTGCAAAGCGAGGATATCCATGATATCAATCCATTTAGGATAAGACACCTCAAATTCACTAAGGAAATTGAAAACTCGTGCGATAACCATAAAATAACCATAATAACCATAAAATTACCTGTCGCGAAACATCCCTTGGTGAAAGGAAAAACAAAAAAGAGTAACATTTCTTTATAAACGTTTTAAATCGTCAATATGATGAACGTGTAATATGAGACTAGTCAAGATTTTAAATTAATATGTGTTTTTTTTTAAACCAGACATTTTTACCTATTACGGAAAAAAATAATTGAAAATCGGGACCGTATTCCTCCATACCTATTTAGTTTTTGAAAGGTTTTCCTATTACCCATCAAGTCTTAACGATAACCACAGCCATAAAAATAACATTAAAATCAAACAGTCCTTTTAGCTATATCCTTTGTTATCGTTTAGGTCATCAATTGTGTCTGGACCAACTGTCTGGCTCCGTAAACTTTTTTTAAATGTTTTTCCGCGTTTTGATCTAAAACCTTTTTCGTTTAATATGAGCTTAATTTTTTGCTGCACATTTTACAGAAAGAAATTTGATACAAAATGACCTTGCTGCTTACAAATCACTTACCTTTATAAAGAAGGCAATAATAAAGCGAAACAACCCTAATCGAAGGAAATTTAAAACCTCCATGCAATTTTCAAAGTGCTAAAAACCAGACAATGAAAATTGTTGTTCGAATGGTATTGATTTTAATAATTAGTACGATTAGATATATCATATTTCTTACGTAATTCCGTTTATTGAAGTGTTTTGTTTACCCAATAGCCGCGTATATTCGGTTATTGCACGTGGGAGTCGCACCGGCAACTATAATAATAATAATGGCGGCGCTACAGTCCGAGGTGGACCTGGGCCTAGCTTCTCAGCAACCACTCGTGTTGTGCGTGCTATTGTTCTCTCACGAGTGAAGGGGACCTACAATTTAATGCCGAATCCGAACGGCGAGATTGAGAAGCTTTTTCTAGACAGTTTTACTCTTTGAGCATTGTCAGTGACTCGAAAGAGGTGGAGCCGTGAAAAAATGTTTGATGTTTTTTTCGAGATTCGAACTGACGACCTCGAGCGTAGGAGTCGACGCACCTACCCACTACGCCACGGCGCCCGCACCGGCAACTACGAACGTTTAAATTCGGATGGTATATATTTACGTCCAAATCATTGCAATACCTCTCCGCAGTGATAGGTTAGGTTAGGTTGAAGAGGCTGACTGTAGATAGCAGTCACACTTAGGCCAATTTAGCCCTATTGTGATACCACGCGGATCTTATGTTCCTTATCCGAAAAACCATTAAGTGCTTTCAACGAAGCTCTTTAATTGTTTGATGCCGACGTTGTGCAATTCGCTCAAGTCGTTAAAGAAGTAGGCTCCAAGGTGTTTCATCCTGCGAGTGGAGAGAGCGCTACAAGTGCAGAGAAGATGCATTGTGCTTTCTTCTTCTTCTTCGTCTCTGCAGCTTCTGCAGAAATCATTATGAGGGAGTCCCATTCTTGAGGCGTGAGTGCCAATAGCACAGTGTCCTGTGATAACGCCAATGAGAATCCTTAGGGATGACCTGTTCATTCTGAGAAGATAGAGTGAACGTTTTAGATCAAGTTTAGGACAGATTTGCTTTGTAATGAGGCACGTAGTGCCATCTGACCATCTTGAGTTGGTGCTTTTAATGGTATGATTCTTTAAGCTCCGCAGTGATAAGAAAGAAATCACCTTTATGCTAATATACAGCAGACCTAAGACTCGCTTCACCCATTCAGTTAATTTATTCGTGTCATTCTTAAATCCGTTGGATTTTTTCGAATTTTCAATGTGAGCTATTTGACGTATGGTTTAATAAAACTCAATTGGGAATTGAAACAAAACATCGTTTCCTTTTGGCTTGAACCTTATAATACTTACAGTGGCGGATGAAACTATATTTAAAGGTCTTCCAATAGGGACTTCCGAACTTTGATAGCTGATAGCGGCCATATTGTTGAAGCTACATCTTTCAAATTGGCTGTCATTTATTCAGCATGTTTGCAAAACATTGCAAAACAAACTGTTTGTAGGAGAGTGCAAGAAAATCAGAGGCAGTCGCTTACAAGAACTTGGCATTTCGCAGACCACTACTAGGGGAATTTTGTATCGTGACTTGGGCCTGCTCCCGTACAAAATTATGACCCAGGAGCTGAAGGTAAACAACCATAGATAAGAACTAAATGGGCTCTGGAGCGGCTAGAAACTAACTCTAGTTTTCATGGAAAAATCATATTCAGCGATGAGGCCCATTTCTGGATGAACGGGTACGTTAACAAACAAAATTGTCAAATTTGAGACGATACCAATCCACATGAGATCTAAGAGCATCCAATGCATCGCATCAATGTTTGGTGTGGATTTTGGGCTGGCATATTTCTTTGAAAACGACGTTGGCCAGGCCATCACCGTCAATGGCGAGCGCCATAGGTCGATGATTACCAACTGTTTAGGATTGGATTATTTTATCCAACCTGTGATATAATTGATCATAGGTGCGTGAACCTAGATCTGTTATTGAGGATAACACAAGTCGATTCTTGTATCGATTGTACTGAAAACAATGCTTCACTTGCAGACTCACTTGAAGAGGGAAAAGTCTTGTATCACAGTTCATAAGCTTCTCTCTCTACTTTATTTTATTCCTTTTATTTATACTAACAGAAAATGCAATAAGTGCTTAGTTTACAAAATAATGGCTTACAAACAATATTCAATAATGCTGAATTTACATTTCTTTAGAAGCGAACGAGCTCTGTAGAGGTTCGATTCCAAGTGACATTGAAATTTGATTCGTTTATTTTTCTGTGTGAACTCGTAATATGTATATGCATAAGCAATTATTCTACAATTGTGAGTTTAAACACCAACATCTTTTGCCCTGAATTGGATGATATTGACACAAACCACATGTGGTTTCAACAGGACGGCGCTACGTGCCACACCATACACTGAAGCCACGTTGACAATTCTGCACGAGCGATTCGCGGACATGATCAGCTTACGTGGAGGTGATGTGAACTGGCCACCGAGATCGTGTGATTTGACCCCGTTTTCTTGTTTGACAAGACAACATAACACATGTCATCGGTCAAATTGAGCCTGATTTATGCGCCAGAGTTATGGAAAATTGGATGCGCCCTACCATAGAAGCCTCAGCGGACATTCGGCTATTGTAAACAAGTTGACCGGTTGAAGCTGGCAATTGACAAGAAGTGGCCTACAGCAAGAGAATGGCGTTCCATCAAGACGAGACACCTAAACCACTTTCATCCAGAACTCCCATCTAAACTTCGAAACCAAGCTTTGATTTAGAAAATTACTAAATTGTTATTGCATGTCATATTAGAAACTTCGAAGCTATCGAAATCAATTTATTTAATAAATCTACTTAAAGGCTACCTGTGATTTCTCAACGATTGGATTTCATGCAATTGTATGAATACATGAAGTAAAAGATATTTGCTCATACATATCATTTAAATTTTTGTGGGCGCCGTGGCGTAGTGGGTAGGTGCGTCGACTCCTACGCTCGAGGACGTCGGTTCGAATCTCGAAAAAAAAACATCAAACATTTTTTCACGGCTCCACCTCTTTTGAGTCATTGACAATGCTCAAAGAGTATAACTGTCTAGAAAAACTCGTTGTTCGGAGTCGGCATTAAACTGTAAGTCCCCTCCACTCGTGAGAGAACAATAGCACGCACAACACGAATGGTTTCTGAGAAGCTAGGCCGAGGTCCACGTCGGACTGTAGCGCCGCCATTATTATTATTATAATCATTTAGATTTATCTATTCATCCCATGAGTGCATCTAACCAAAAAGATCTAAAACTAAAATTAATATCTCTCCCAGCTAAGAACACAATATTGTATCTAGTGCTTTGAACATCCCAATCGAGATATATGCACGAATGAAACAATTAATAAATAAAGTTTGATATGTTACTTTGGTACACAGAATCGTGATTTAAAAGTAAGATAAATGAACTGGAACAGATGTACGCTTTATAATTGCATGCATTGATGCACAATGAAGTAGACGTGCAGTAAGTTTTGACAGCTCGTCGCATGCGTTTGCTGTCATTGTGAAAAATGACAATTGATTTCGGCAAACAAATCTTTTTTTCCACAAATGTGAAAAGCCGTAAGAAATTAAAGGAAATTATTACTTTGTTGATATTTATTTATTTATTTTATTCAGAAATGTACATACACTATTTAATAAATCCATCTAACGACGACGACGCTTGGAACTCATCCTACGGCGAGAAGCACGTGAACGTGAACGCCGGCTGCGTCTCCTCCCACTTTTCAAATGTTTTGATGAATTTCTAAATACTGTGTGTAAAATTCCAAAATTGTTCCAAAATTTTACTAATCAACTACATTAAACTACTTATCTACTACATTAAAATAGAGACAATTTGCATCGACACGTGGCGGTCAGTAAGCGCAAGTGCCATTTTTTACAATTTTACTGCATGCATTTTGATGAACATCTGTTTCAAGCCTAAGGATTAATTAATTTTCTGGTCATATGTACTTGCCTGATGTGGATAGATGACTGAAATAAAATGAAAATTACTTACCCCAGCAAACAAAAATTATTTTTCTTCGTTGCCCTTGTCCATTCGAACAATCAACTTCTAAAGCAGCAATTTTCACAGCATCCCAAACGAAAAATAACCCAACATTTAACATTTCATCAATCTACATCGACCACATTACATTCAAAGAGAATTTAACGCTACGATTGCCGTATCTGCAACCCTCTCGACATCAATGTGTACACACAGAGCAGTCTTATTGATAGGCATTCTACGTCCAGAATAATTCAAGGTCGGTCATGTTTAATAGTAAATGTTCGAGGACATGTCACGTAAAATGACCATGGAATGATTAACAAATCTCTCCTCGGCGATTTCTGCTGTTGAATTTTTAATTATGTTTCCATTTCGGATGCTTGAACAATCTCAAAACATACATCAACTGAACGGGTAAAAACTACGACAATTTGTGCCTTTATAATGTCACATTATAACGTACACTGTGTGCTGTTGATGACAGCAGCAGAATAGTGAGCCGGCTATGAGGGCTCTAGCACTTCTGCTCTCATTAAAAATAAATTGCATTAAATGGCCTTCTGTAGAGCACGACTGCCACAAATGTATTCGCCAGCCAAACGTTCCAAATGGGGATATTAAAGCGTAAAGCAGTCTGTACCCATAAGAATGTACGAGTGCTTCTCTATGTGGATTTTCTACCTTTTCAAAGCAATGCCTGAGTGAATGACGAAGGATGGAACAATAAAAACTACTTCTTCTGTTGTGACTGGTTTTTTATTCAAACAGAGAACACAAAGAAACATGTTACAAATGCAATTATAAAGCGTCTTCATAGCCAGGCAACCTTTTTGCGTCCAAATTTAGGCCTTTGCTCCGAATCTGGGGTAATAACCACTTGTGATCTTGCGGATTGTGGTTGACTGCAGGGTTCGCCTCCACCAAGGCAATCAAGGTTCAGATTGGTGAATGAATTGGTGACTTTTTGAACTGCTTTGGACGGTTGTTCGGGAACATTTCTTGGAGTTTCGATTACCAATGTCCTTGGAGATTCTTCCTGCTCCTTGATAAGAACTTTCAGTCGTTCGTTTGAGTTCTCAATCGAAGATAGGTGCGTGATTCGAATGTCTATTACATTCTTCTGGTTACATTGATTATCGTTGAGCTTACTTGAAAAAGATTCTAGAAGATATTTGAGTAAATTCGTGATGTCCGTACGTCGTTCGTAGTTTAGTTGACGCCAAGCAGCCTCGCACTGCTGAAGGTTTACTTTTGCTTCAGACTCATACATGCTCTCAATGTGTTCAATGTTGCGAACCTCTACAATATGTTGTTTTTGCAACCTTTCCAATAGCCTTCCGACCGCTTCCTCATCGGAACAGATTTGACTCAATCGCTCTAAGAGGTCAATGTCGTGTTGGAGTTGCTCGCGGAATGCCTCTGAGCGTTTGCGTATAACCATCTTCACTCTGTTCAAGTTGTTTGATATTGGGGCGTCTTGGAATTCGGATTTGCTTGAGCGATGGTTAAATTCTTCTAATTCAGCTTTGAAATGTTCCACAGCCTTCCCAAGGTAATTTGCTTCTTTCTTCAACGTGTCCGATTCTTGATCGCGTTTTTTAAGATCCTGCATGTGTTTTTCTTGCAGCAGACGAATTTCCTTGATTTCTTTCTCCCGTATTTGCTGGCGTTCTTTGTGATGTTGTTCGGTTTTGCGGATCTCTTCCTGAAGGCGAAGGTTTTGCTCTTGAGCTATCTTTTCTTCTTGCTCACGTTGTACTTGATCCTCTATCTAATATCAAAACACATTAATTTATTAAACCGAAGAGTGTTCTTCATACATACCTGCTTGTCTAGCCAATTCAATTTTGCCAAGACCTGATTATCCGACTTGGATTCATATAAGAGACCTTCATCATCAACACCATGTCTCCAGCGGCCGTATAGCTTTGCTTCCAATTCCAATTTACGCCTTTCATCTTGTTTCGTTTTGCAGTTTTGATTGAGTTTCTGCATCATTTCTACGCTTATGTTGCGCGATTTTGGTCTTCGTAACTCTTGCAATTCTTTGTCAAATTTGATCTTCTCTAATGCAAGTAGTTCTCTCAGTTTGTCTTGTCTCTCCTTCAGCTTTGCTTCTTTTTCTTTTTTTTCCTGGGTTTTCTTAAGTTTCTCGTCGGCCTGTTCATAGTATTCCGGGGTTGTCCAGTTCTGGAACTTTGAAGTCACTTTACCCCAGTGAGTAAAATAGCGATCTGCGGCAGCTGTTTGTTCGGAACGCATCATTTCCGCTTCTCTTTTACGTGCAAAGGCCGCCTGAAGTCTTTGGGTTTTCATGTTTTATTTAATGTGTAAGTTTTTCGGTTTTCAAAGTTGTGATGTGTGTTCCTAAAAAGAAAAGAAGATTTCATTTAGGAGTTTTGTAAAAAAAATGACTTTAGAAGTTGTACTTTTAGGGGTTTTTAAGAAAATTACAAAAAGAATTACAAAATAAAATGTCACATAATTGACGCATACAGTCTAATGAAAATTGCTTTCGAGATATCGAGAACAACAGTAATCTCTATGAGATCGACGATGCAACCAGGGTCCCACGTGAACACGAGCTTCTGGAACAGTCTAACCAAAGATGTTCATTCCGCAAAGCACATTCGCTGCGCTTTAAAGGGTGAACTGGTTATTAATAACATTGATTCACTGACAGACAGAACTCTAACAAACGCCGAGATAGATCATAGATAGACACTTATGTATGTAAACAACGGGGTGACCAGATAAATACGACAGGAAAATGAATTTAAATAAAACAACAACGGTGTGAGATATAAAATTGGTATGGAGTAGCACATCATTCAATTGGCCCACTCGGCTTCACTGCCAGTGCTTCAAGCGGTTTTTGATATTTTGGCCAACAATTCCAGTGTCCAATTATACGAATGTAGCCCAATTTCAACTTCAAAATAGCAATCATAATAACAACTCTCAGGCGATGCCTGATGACATTTCTGAATTTTCTCCGATACCGACCTTTGCGGCGGCTATGGAATTGTCTCATAGCACCAGTCTCTGTCTAGTTGGTGGCTTAAGTTCCAAAAGAGTGTACTCACGCTCGAACGTTTCCACTGTGCGACAAATTGCCTCCACACTGAACCCATGATGACGTTGCGTATTTATAACTGAGCTGCATGTTCGACAAACGTGAAACGATGTATATTGAAATGGCAAGCTTTAGTGAATATTTTGACAGCTGCTGAAACATGACAATTGGAAAATCCATCATTGGTCACCCTTTACTATAAAAAAAACACCTTGTATTATTATACTGATTTTTGAGGAGATACCAATTATTTCTCTGAAACATTTAAAAGATATTCAATTTACTATGTATTCAAAATATCCTAAACGTTTTACACCATCATTCGAAACTAAAAATAGCCCTTAACTGCAATATAGAGACACAAAGAGAAAAATATCAGATATTTGCAATTTTAAGCAAAACTGAAACTCGAAACATGCACGGATTTAGTGTTGTGCCCATCGAACGAATTGCTATTTTGTATCAAACCTTTTTTGATAATTGAAACCCACTCATCCCATCCACCCACTCTAGTTATTCATATTTCATGCTCCTGACGTTGCATGATTTGATTTGACTGACATAGATCCATTATAAGCCGTCAATGATATTTCCATTTTCTCCTTGACATGTACACTGATTCGATGTACACGATGTCAATGGTATCAAGTGCAAACTATTTCACTAATTGCGTTAAATATCAGCTTTCAAAACTGGAATAAGTGCCAAAAAATGAATTAATTTCGTGCATATTTCAGCATTTGATTGTTTCAGCTTTTGTGTTCACCAATATTGCAAAGAGTGAACTTAAAGCTACTTAACCTTCGAAAGCTGACAGTACGGGCAGAAGTGTAAGAGCGCAAATAAAGGCAATGAAGTGTTTCCTGTAAGTGAATCCTCATAGGAAGCATCCATACCGAATTCTATGATTCGAATCTTCTTTTGAGTTCTATTGAAATAAACACTTAGACGGTAAATCGATATTTTTATGCAAACAGCACAATAAAGTTTTGAACGCAGTTGAGTACAAATGCCACCATTCATTCGCCGAAGCTGAATAATAGCATTTGTGAGCAATAGTGGATTGAAATTGTGGGTTGAAAGAGACAAGGAAACATTTTTCTTTTGCGTTGTTTCAGGGATAGAATATATTGTTAACGGCAGTTCATGTTATGTGTTTGAAAACTGTACCGCAATTTTAGCAAGCTGTCGTGTGACTTCTTTACGGCAGGCAGGTATAAACACGGAAGCCAGTAACATCTACAAATCTTCCAACTGTTGTAACTCAACTGATGACATCGACATCGTAACGGATTCTCAGTATGGCGTTGTAGAAGTTATGACGGTGATTGAAGAACAGCTGAAACAAGCTAGCCTTGAAGTCGGAAAAAAACAAAGAATATGCTGATGCGTAAAAATTGATCCGTTTTGGGACAAAATGTCACGGTCGACAGCTACAATTTTGGGATAAAAAAACACTTTTTCTACCTCGGGGCCTCCATAAACGAAATCTCGATTGAGATCCGCAGCAGAATCGCCGCTTGGCAACCGCTGCTACTTTGGTCGGACTAAACAACTTGGCTCAAAACTCCTGACTCCCTTATCCTGACAGTCTTGCTTGATGTCGGAGAAAGCTGGACGATAAGTAGAAGCGCATAGTTGATACTTGTCGCATTCAAAAGAAAAATTCTGTGTCGGATATTTGGTCTTGTCTGCGCAGAATGGGAACTCTATGAAATATCTAAAGATGTGGTTATAATCCGGAATGCAAGGATCCATCGACTAACCTGGATCTTGCGCATGAACAATGACGTCGAATCCGAACATCACGGACATAAGAGAACATGAAGGATGGAAGACGACAATAACCCAGGCTCAGATCCTCCATAGGTCGTAATTTTTTAAGTAACTAAGTGCTGTGTTTTTACGAAGCTGTCTAACGTTGTGTTGATCGTCAAAAGCATTCTGATACTAAATTAAGAGAAATTGTCTTTATCTTTGAAGTAAACGTGTGGTTGGACACTTATTTGTGTCAGTCGGTATCAAGTCAAGTAGGACTAAGACACTAAATTCAAATGGAACAAAAAATCGATCATTTTCGCGTGACCAAATTTCTACATTTCACCCTGTGAATTTAATCTTTGGTAAACGCTGCCTATTAGCATGGCCTTTCATTGCTACCGCAAAATAATTGGCCTTTAAATTTGAATTTGTACTATCAGCTTGGCTGATAAGCATTTGGTGGTTTCAAAAACTGCGAACACCACAGACAACGTTGAACATGTTCATCAAAAAAGAATAAGTCAATGAATCCGTGACTTTTTGAACTTTCCCGGTAATTAATTAAACATCAACATTTGTTAATAGAATATCATATTTTTAGCAAGCTTCGTCATTAAGTTTGTGTTTGGCGGCAATTCAAAGCAAACAATCTCATGCATTTTTGCAAAAATATGAAAGAAAAGTAAATATAAAAATGTAATTTCTGGGAAACACACGACTCAAATCAATAAAAAAACGCTTGAAGAGTTTTATGGAGACCATCGATATCAATCGCCAAAAAGTGGTTTAGGTACTGAGTTTCTTTGTAGCAAGTAAATAATAGTGATACTGAATTTTTCAAACGCCAATTGAGGCCACCACACCCGAAAAAGTTAACGATGCGGTGTTGGCCGATCGGAAAGTGAAAGTGCGCTAAATGGTTGATGCCTTTAACTTAAGCGAAATAAACGTGTACTATAATATGTAGTCGCAATGGTAAACTTCCAAGAATATCGTTACGTAAATCAACCTCATCCCACATATGCTCCATATTTAGTTTCGCAATTAATATTTTCTATTTACAAATTGAAATGGCACGACAGAAAGAGATTCAGGTCCATTTCTGATACAAAATAACTTTCGAAACAATGAACTGCAAAGAATGGATCTAGTCTGAATCAGGCGAAAATAGATTCTTCGGTCGCGAAGGTGATGTCAAGTTTTTTGTTGGATGGTCACAAAATTGTGGTTCTTAAAAAAAGAAAACTACAGCGAAAGCGACTTTATAAAATTATAGCAGAAATTGGAAAAAAACTATTGCAATTACAAAAAAAAAGTGCTGTGCCATTAAGACAACATATCTGCTTTTTTTTTTTTTTTTCTTTTTGTCGTAGGTTTTTGTCACTCTACACTGGAGCACTCAGACTCAAGACTGGTACATTGTACTACCAGGCAGCAACCTACTTTTTCTGTGATGAGAAGCCTACATCATCAGCTCTCACCTCATCAGCGCCGAATAACTGCCACCTGATCCGAGCAAAGGCGGGACAATGGCAGAAGAAGTGCTCTGCAGTGTCATCGTCTTCTCCACAGGCGTCACAGAGGGTTTCGTCACTTAGGCCAAGCGCACTTAGGTGTTTGGCGAAGGTGTAGTGCCCCGTTAGTACGCCAATAAGTTGTCTGCAGTCTTTTCTGTTAAGATATAACAAGAAAGCCGCGGATTTCTTACAGACGTTGAGGAGCATGCGCTTGGTCTGTCTACATCCTGGAGAGTCATGCCACCTGCGGTTGTGCTCTCGAAAAGTCCAACCATCGATGGAAGCCCTAACCAAGGACGCGGGCAATCCCAGCGTAGGCTCAGGTCCTGAGAAAGCCTCATCTGATCCTCGCCTAGCAAGTTCATCAGCGATCTCATTTCCCGTGATCCCGTGGTGCCCGGGAACCCAGATTGGTCTTAGCGAATTCAAGCTACCGATTGGAAATTTCTCCAGGAGGTACTCGCGACAGCGAAAATCCACCCGTAGTCTTCTCGACTACGGCTGGGGCAAGGATTCTGGAGGCCCCAACCATCATACTACCCCCCCTCCGCCCCCCGGGGCGCTGACCATGGAACCGCTGGTACCCAATCCGAAGATTCCTGCCACTCACTCTACGACAAGTTCGATAGACTGAGGTGGAAAGTTTGAGAATGTAGCGGAGGCTTTGCCTGATACGCTTAATCTCCAACCACATAGTCAAGTGGCTGATCAGAGTGTTGCTTCTGATGGTACGACCCGGAATGCCGAACTGGTTGAACGGGCTCCAAACGAGGCAGCCTCTTAAGGGCCCCTGACTAAGAGTCAAAAGAAGAGGAGGAAAAGGTTAGCGGCAATCGCACGGCGCAAAGAAACTCCGGAGGAGGTTGAAGGCGCAAATGCTGAGAGTCGCACCCCCTTGGTGGCGACGGCAAAAAGAAACAGGTAGGCAGAGGTAACTCCAACCGAAACCGATCAGTCTTTTGGAGCCAACGCTACCTCCCCTTCTGCTGATTCGAACAGGATCAAGAGGAACGTCCGGATGAAACTAGTGCTGCAACCCTCAAAGGACGCAGTTCTGGCGGACGGAGGTTGAATGACGCGGGAAGATCCACCAACAGAAGTACCCCAACTCCTGTTGGCGACTCCTCCTGCGGGTGTACTCTCAAGGCCATCTTCCGTTTAAAAAGAAGTGGTTATTGGTACAGCTCGCACTGGAGTTTCGATGATCTTGCGCACCGCATTTCCTTTGACCCCAGTCTTATGAATATGCCGTCTGACGCACGGACACCAGTACTCCAGCTGCGACGAACATACAAAGTCGACTTTCCCTGTACTCAGGACTGGCTCTGGCCAGAATCTGAGCCAGGAAAGGAATGTAGTCGAATTTTCACGGACGGCTCCAAGACCAGTGAAGGATCTGGTGCTGGTGCCTTCGTGGAGAGCGACATATCTGCTTACACTTTGGTTTTGACTAGATCTGGATACTAGCAATTTTTTCGTTTGCCAAGGCCTCGCAAGGAGGTCTGATATATTAATCAGACATGAAGGTAAACATAATGTTCGCCTCAAAATGTACACGCCTGTGCCACAAGTTAAATCAATCATAAAATGAATTATAGTACTCCAATTTTCGAGCCTTTTGCTTCCTTTTAAGAACAACAGTCCCATGGGGGAACTGGGGCTGTTTTCCATATATGGCGGTTCCGAGCACGCTGCTTCCAGTTGTCTAGACTAAGTTGTCTTGCGTCAGCGATGACTTGGATGACCGGAGGTTCAGTCTCATATCTGTGGATCAGGCTTACTCTCCGCAGTCAATTGTTTCACTGTTATTTCTTCGAAAAAGTGTAGTGATGGATTCTATCCATTATTTTTAACTGAACTTATGAATCGACACAAAAAAACGTATGCATTTCTTCTAAGCAGCTCCAACAAGGACGTTTTGCTAACGCTATCTCTCAAAACTTGGTGGCGGCTGCTGGTTGCCATTTAGTGATGATATTGTCAATAATAACTGAAGTTTAGACTAGGTTTAAATTCAATTGCATTTCTTTTCACGGGACATACATACATACATTCAATCACAAAGTAAGTGAGCACCAACTGTTATCGCACATCCTTCCGAAACAAATAAATCTCCGTTGAGAATATAGCTACCACATATTTGTGTTTGACCGCGGTGTTCGGTAGACAATTGGTAAATACTTTACACACATACTTCCATCTTTCAATGAATACACAGGGTCATCCAATTTGTGGCTTTAATTCTTGAGTCAGTTAAACTTTGTTATGGCGTAAATGCAAATCCAAGTGCAAAATACCCCATAATGTGCTCCAAGACAAGCCCAGATCGCCCTAAAATCGATAGATTTAGATTTTCACCACTTTTAATAACGGCAGCCGTATTTTCTGCAGCCTGTGCATTTCGATGATGGATAGGTCTTAAGACTTCCGTGACAGAACCAGTAGCTTCAAACTTTTTTACAGCTTGGGCTATAGTACGCTCAGATGGACGATTACTTCGAGCATTATGTGGTCGTAATGCGCGAAATGTACCTACTACATGATAGTACTTTTGTAGTTTTACAATTTAAACACGTTCGGAAATTGTTAAGCGATCTATACAGTCAAAATCGATTATAACGACATCGGTTATAACGACAAAATTCTTAGGTCCCGCCTAAGCTCCAAGTTAGAGGGGTCCCAGGTTCGAATCCCAGTGATATCGAATCTGGTCCAGTCAACATTTGCCGTTGGGTTCAAATTAACGGCACTGGAGTAGGTTGCTACCTGGCAGTACAATGGACCAGTTTTGAATCTGAGTGCTCCAGCAGTGTTTACAAAAATTACCCGAAGAAAAAAAAAAGCTCCATTATAAATAATCTAATAGCATAATAAATCGTTTACAACGACATATCGCTTACAACGACCAAATTCCTCAGTCCCTTGAAGGTCGTTATGACCGATTTTGACGGTATTTTAAAATTGCGAATCTTAAAAAAAACGGCGCCGTGGACGTGTGGGTTTGTGCGTCGACCCATAGGCACTTGACTTTCACAGTCTAGGTTAAAGTCCCAGCACAAGCAAACATTTTTCAAATAAGAAGATTGTTAGCAACTCCACCTCTTTCGAGTCACTGACAATGCTCAAAGAGTATAACTGTCTAGAAAAATCTTGTCAATCCCGCCGTTCGGAGTCGGCATTAAACTGTAGGTCCCCTCCACTCGTGAGAGAACAAAAGCATGCACACCATGAGTGGTTAAGAGAAGAGTGAGAAGTTAGGCCCAGGTCCACCTCGGACTGTAGCGCTGCCATTATTGTTATTATTAAATCTTAAACTAAACATAGTCTCGAAAGACAGTTTGGCGGATTAAAACAGAGATGTCAAATGTGGACTAGCGTCAGTTAATTACGCTATACGATTGTAGTACGACTTAATGAATATAGTTTTGTAAAGTCTATGTATTTTATTTTATGATAGAAAACTTAAATTAATTGGGTACGAAATTGTTTGTATCTTAAACACCGCTGAAATCAAAATCACCTTGGAAAAAAAATGAAATGTTATTTTATTTGCCGGCAATAATTCAGAAAAAAAACAATAATATTAACCTATTGCGTAAACATAGCGTTACTCATCACTCGGCAAAATAAAAATACAAAAAAAATGTTCTCACAATCGTACTTCACCGTTCGTATAATGAAATGGAAAGAACACCAAAAATCTATCCCAACTTAACTGATAGGCGACAAGCGATAAGACGCATCACTAGAAACCCCCGCTTTGGGAGCTTTGCTTATGTGTTTTTTTTTTTTTTTTCTTTATCAACTTCGTACTATAACATCACTTTCACCCAAAGAAGGTATAGACATCTATGGTCATTTTCCATCGTACGGAAAGAAATATTCCTATGTAAATATACACTACATGTATCTATGTGTGCATACGTACATATGTCCAAACCGAAGTATCCGAAAGGCTCAATTCTTTTAATGAGAACCCAACCAAACGCCAAACGGTGATCATTTCCTTCGGATTTCCATCGGACAAAACATGAAGAAAGACCCATCGAAGAGCGTTTAAAGACAAATTCCATATTTCAGCATAAGATGTGGAGATCCCCCATATCCGCACGTCGACCCAAATAAAATGGGGAAAAAATCCATACTCGAATTGGAAACTGAATCTTTGCGTTAGCTGTTTTTGAATAGTCATCGTCGCTCATCGTCTTGAATTGTTGTCATTGCTTTTTGTCGTTCCCCTCACTCTAATCAAATTGAGTATCATCCCCCGTCCAAAATAAACATTCACCCTCGTATCTCTGAATCTCTGTGGGAATCCAAACTTGAGTGGAAGGAATAAAAATACAGCACAGCATTGTACACATTACTTACGGACACATCTCAGTTCTGTTTAAAACGAGCGCAATCCCTTCGGAAGAAGGTCAGTTATCAACGACAACGTACGAGAGCATTTTGCACAATCAGAAAATACTCTTTTTTTTTGTCAAGTTCTATTCGTTTATCTGTTGTGATTTTTACGTTGTCCTGCTTACTTAAAGGACAGCACTCGAAAAAGGGCAGAAGTGTTAAAGTGTATTTGAAAAAAGTATTTTTTAAGCAAAGAAAAGGGAAAACGTTTCTAAGAAGTGCATACACAATGAATTCAGTGTCGCCAGTGTTAGTTACGTTAGTCATAGTTTTGATTGTTAGCATCGCTGGTAAGTGTTTTGTTCTAATTTATATTTTCAAAGAAACAGAGAGAACTTGTTTGTAGAAACAAACAAATGATGAAAACATTTGATTTAGAAACAAAATTAAAATGAAAATGTTTCGGAGCATGAAATTATCAAAGCAAAAATGTTTGGCTCCCTTAAGCAGAAGTAGTACAAGTCCTTAACTCTGAAATTTCAGACCTGCACTATTTAATGTTTTTTTTGTTAATTGTTTCTAAAAAGTCTCCGGAAGGTGTACATTTTAATATTTATTTGATATACAGACTGTTTTAATTGTTGTGGTCAACAAGCCGAAAAATTGTTTTTTTTTGGTTCAGATAAAAAAAAGAAATTGTTGAGACTGCGCGTGAAGGTCGAAAATCAAAAATGAAAGATGTCCTCCCGTTATACGGTCACTCGTGAGGAACTGATCTGAACTTTGAAAGATTTTAAAAACAAGATAATTTCGAAGTTAAAGTTTTGGAGAGGATCACTGCAACAGAAATATGTCTTCCTGCTCTTCTTATGGCGCTACAGTTCGGGGTGGCACTATTAGTACTATCTGGTTTGACGACGACTGCAGACACGCACATGTAGCAAAGCAAGAAGCCTGCAAGGCAACGCTGCATCGAATTACGAGAGTTCTACGAACAGAAACGACGGAAAGAGATCCGGCTTCTCAATAGGTGTACCACGAGGCTCACTTCGGATGAATGAATGGTTACGTCAATAAAGAAAATTGGCAGATCTTGTGTAAAGAAAATTCACAATACACCCACACAAGTTCTGTGGGCGCCGTGGCGTAGTGGGTAGGTGCGTCGACTCCTACGCTTGAGCTCGAGGTCTAAGGTTCGAATCTCGGAAAAAAACATCAAACATTTTTTCACGGCTACACCTCTTTCGAGTCACTGACAATGCTCAAAGAGTATAACCGTCTAGAAAAAGCTTCTCAATCTCGCCGTTCGGAGTCGGCATTAAACTGTAGGTCCCCTCCACTTGTGAGAGATATAGCACGCAATAGCACGCACAACACGAGTGGTTGGTGAGAAGCTAGGCCCAGGTCCACCTCGGACTGTAGCGCCGCCATTATTATTATTATTATTATTACCCACACAACAAGTTCACTGATTTTTGTCATTCATCGGCTGGGTGCTGGGGGAAAAATGGGGCCGTATAGCGCGTTAGTCAATGATTTTAAATTAAGGACCGCTGACTAATTCTATCTTCAATTGAATGGATTAAATTTGGAACAGCTCTGGTATGAAAAAGACGAAGTTTTTATACATAACACACAATTAAAAAAGATCTTAAATAAGAGGATCAGCTGACCTCTAGACTACTTTTTATGAAGATATGTCAAAACGCCAGGCTTTTGTGATAAGTCAGCGACTTTATGTCACTGAGAAGCAAATCTGCACCACGATACTGCCGATATACGTCCTCAGTCGCTTACAAAACTGAGAGAATATGTTAACCTAACCTAACTAAGAGAATAGATTGCAGTTCATCAAATTTTTTTATTATCTATGAAAAAGTGTGTCATCCTTTACATTTATATTATAGTGACGTTCACGATGGAGAAATATTTCAAATGTATTAAAAATTACTAGCAAAATGCTGATTCGGTGGTTACAACTTTAAGAGCTCTTACTCTAATTGTCCCACCAGACAGGCTGCGTGTGCTACAGTGGATAAATTCGGGACAACATATTCATTTTTTAACATTCCATTGCCAGTGAGACAAATTGCTGATCAAAGTACAGTTTGAAGAATATCCTCAACTTCATCAATACAGATGTTTTTTGGTTTAATGACTTTGTGAATACACAAAATAAGCGTCAGTGGACAGCTTCAAGAACCTCCACTGCATTCACAAAAAGTGACCATGTGATGAGAACTTCATTTTAAAGTTGTGATTGGACCGTATTTTTACTCGTACATCGATGAAAATTATTTCCATGGAAATAATCTCCATATACGAGTATGTATGTACGAGTATATTGGATGACAGAATTGATGGACTTGGTACCAGTGATATGTGATTCCAAAAAGATGTTTCCACTTGAAACACACCTGGTCGAACAAAAGATTTTTCAATAGGGCAGTTCAACAATCGTGTAACCTCAAGAAATATTCCGGTAGAAAGACCACCCCGCTCACGCTATTTAAGAGCGTGAAATTTCTTTTTATGAGGTTAGAGGAGCTCAATCAATATTAAACGTGAAATTGGCAACGTTGCGGCAAGAGTGGTGGAATATTGGCTTTAAAGAATCGATCACAGCAAACGTGCTTCCGGTGGTCATATAAACGAAATTCAATTTCATACTTAAATCGCACATTAGCACAGTGGTGCTTTCACATCTCCAGGTGTTGAAATCTGAGGGCATCCTGATTTTTGTTTTCGTTTTTATCGCAAATTAAGTCTGTTTTTTAATGTTTTTCTTTCCGAATCTGAATTCAGAATGATTCCTTAATCTAATTTAACTTAACATGTGCTTATAAGCGGTTCTCATTTATTACCGAGTGTAACTTTCGAGAATGCTGGCACATAGTGTGGGAATCGGCGATGGGTCCGAAACCTAGATAACCATATTTGGGTACACACTATGAGGAAGTATAATATTATGTTTCATCGAACAATGCTTCGTTCCATTATTCCCACAGGTGAAATGATCTCTTTGATTCAAGGTGACATTCTCCATTCGGAGTTGCATCGTGTTCAGATGCAACTAGTTTTATATATGCAGACAGGACATATTGTGATATCAAGAAATATGCCATACACATTCGAAAAGAAAAAATGTTCACGCTTAAAAAGCAATATATTTAATAACGTAGAAAAATGAATGATTGCAAAAAAGACCATTATCATATCATACATATAATCGCACAGTTGATGAATTTGCATTAAGAAATTAAAAATTCAGATATATTTTTTTTTAGATTTTTTAAATGACTTTCAAAAATGATAAAATTTAAATGGTTTCTATGCTGAGTGGCACATGTGCAACATCTTATCACAATATTGTTCATCATTGGCTGCAATCTCAATTATTGATAGAATCGGTTGTTTCCAATCAGATAAATTTGGTTTCGCATTGTAATCTTCCTGTTTGCAAAAACCCCCCAAGAAAAGAAGAGGGACGCCAGGCAGTCAGGTATGGAGACCTGGGGGGTAATGAAATGCGGGGTTTAACGAAATTATTAACGTCAAATTTTATTTTATATGCTAACTTGCCTCATTTTGTTGAAACCACACAGAGTTGAAAGAAATTCTCTTTCCGCGTGGTTCTCGAAAAAAAACTTAAATTTTTTAATAACAGTCTTCAGTTACCGCTACAGTGCGACAATTTTCTTCAAAAAAGTATAACTTGACAAAGCAGTTTTATAAAAATACGCACCACACTGTGACTCGGGCAGGTTGCAATTCTGTCTCATGGACGAACAATTTTACTTATTTAAATTGCCGTTGGCGCCGTGGCGTAGTGGGTAGGTGCGTCGACTCCTACGCTCGAGGTCGTCGATTCGAATCTCGAAAAAAAACATCAAACATTTTTTCACGGCTCCACCTCTTTCGAGGTGCACCTCACTGACAATGCTCAAAGAGTATAACCGTCTAGAAAAAGCTTCTCAACTCGCCGTTCGGAGTCGGCATTAAACTGTAGGTCCCCCCGCTCGTGACAGAACAATAGCACGCACAACACGAGTGGTTGCTGAGAAGTTTGGCCCAGGTCCACCTCGGACTGTAGCGCCACTATTATTATTATTATTATTATTAAATTGCCGTTTAGGTCAAAATGGGGCTCGTTTAACATAAAAATAGTGTCGAGCATTTTTTCGTACTCTTCCGCCGAGAGAAGATTCCTCTGGGATAATTTAAAGCGGTTCGGCAAGTCTGCGGAGTTAGGTTTGCTTGTAATTTAAGCCAAATATTGAAATAAATTCAAATCTTTACTGAGAATTGTATGCAGTTATCAGATGAATTCCTTGTCGAAAAACCTCGAGTGACGTGTACAACTGCAGCTACAGTAGCAATTGTAGTGATTTCAGTGGTAAGGTATCCGAGCAACTTTCCCCAGCTCGGCAAAAGAGTTTACCAGCCGCCAAAAATATCTTTGGAAATTACTGACTCCAGTGCGAGCTAGCAACGCACAACCCAAATACGTGTCTTATCACCCCAATTATTACTCGGAATCTTTATAAAATTCACATGGCAATCTTAAAATTAAAAGAAAAAAGGAATTATTTACTAAATGTATTACATTTTTTTGGCAGAGCGTTTCATCAGCCTCCCTGTTTATAAGTCTCACGTGTCTAATACACAAAATGTACTGACAACGTACAACATATAATTTCGTGTAAGAATTTCGCTAAATTGGATGAAACTACATATGTCTTCATATAAAGCATCTTACTGAACTTTCTTGTTCTTTTCTTTTTTTGATTACGTGAAATGAAGTGACCCAAATTTGAGAGTATGATATTTTTTGAATTGGTAAAAAAGCGTTGGTCGTGTCTACAATATGACAAGACAGTGCAAACAAGAGCATTTATTTGAGTACATCATCAGGCGGGTATCCTCAGGGACTTTGAGTCCATAGCATGGTCGGTCAGTAATTACATTGTTTTGTATGAAATTTTCTGTGTTGCAATTTTACGGGGGACATACGTAGGCGTACTGAAATTGCTTCCACATTAAATTAAGTATGTTTTTAAGTTTAAATACTTGGCAGATTGTTATAACATAATTTGCCTTTTTAAAGCATTTTCCATCGAAATATAGGTATAGAGTAGCTCTACCTATAACCTTGTGCTCGAGTGTACGATGTACGATCCGAGCAGCAGCTGACTCGTAAGATGCACGCTTTCATAAACTTTCACTTTTTTTTTAATTTCTTTACACAGGAATTTATGTTGCGGTGGGAGCTTAAGAAACAAGACAAAAATAAATTAACAGACTCCGACTTTTTGGCAAGTTGTCCAGCGAATCTTGTTTTCAGCTATTGTTCTCTCATGAGTGGAGGGGATCAACAATTTAATGTCGACTCGAAACGGCGAGATTGAGAAGCTTTTTTTTAGACAACACTGTCAGTGACTTTATATCTTTCTATTCATCTTCTTTATACGTCCCTTCATTCAGTGAAGAATGTAAGCCCTAAAGCAACAAGCCTCTCCAGGTAGCACAATCTTCTCCGTAGATGTCTCCAATTGTACAAACCAATTTGGTTGAGGTCTTGTTCCACTTGTGTGCGCCTCATTGCTGAAGATGATTTTTTCATGAAAATTAGGGTAAATTTCCAGCTGCTTCAGAACCCATTCAGCAGACACACGTCGTTGTCTATAGTCGTTTACCTTCACATTCTTACGGACAACGGTGACGTTTCCTGCGTTTCGTCGACGTGCATTTGCACGTGTTGTTGAACGCTATCTCCATCCATGGAGATTTGAAAAAACAGACTGAATAAATGACAGCCAATTTGACAAATGCAGCTTCAACAATTTGGCTGCTATCAACTGTCAATGTTCGAAAGACTCTTTAGTTCATGTTTAAAACTTCTCCCCCCAATCACCATCATTAGGACCACAATCATACAGAACCAGAACTTTTTTCTTGAAAAGGTTCAAGATTGTTCATGTTTCAACGCGGCATAACCAAGGTCCTGTGCAAAGTTAGCTTGGTCTTTCGTTACTAAATTGTCTTTTGAGCTCAAAAAACAGTGGTTGATAAGAGTTATTCTAAGATTTCTAATTTCGCACCGAGGTACACGATGTTCTTTACTACAAGACTCATTTTTTGGCGAAGGAAAACTTTCTTAATTTTCGAAAAAGGTTTCCCATTCCATTTCCCATTCAAATCCAACTCAGTCTTGTGATTTATGTGAGTTTCATCGGCATTATAACTATGATTAAACTGGTGCAGCAGACCCTTGCAAATGTTCTTCTCTAGAATGCGTTTGAAGTCCAAGTTAAGCTTCCAAACTCGATGCGTTAATAGCTTATGCATACATACATATATTTCCAGCCCGTCAAGGAATATGTACGAAGATTCGGTATTCGATCCTGCGCCATCGACTCTAACTCATCAGAAGCTATGCCTAAGCGCAACCAGGCGAATGTTTGGACTTAGCCCAACCATCTCATCCTGGGTCTGTCAAGCGGTCGCCTACTTGATGGAATCGCATTCAAGGCACGCCTTGGAAGTCGTGATGATGGGGACATTCATGCCACTTGACCAAACCAACGAACCAACATTGATTTCCATGTTTCTCACCCCATTCCGGCGAGTAATTCCCACAAAAGCACGAAGAAATCTCATCTCGGCAGCTTGTATTCGCGATCTTATTCTTTCGGTTATTACCCAAATTTCATGACCATAGGTGAGACGTGAGAGTTGGAACAAATACTGCGTTTAAAACCGCTAACTTGGCTTTGACACCAAGCTCCGATTTCCTAATTGCAACTTAATGTTTTTCTCAAAAAGTTTTGAAATACTGGTTTATGCTTCAAGAAAATATAATTTTTCATCGTCAAGTCCGAAGTAGCAAGCAATGCATGTAGCCTAATTTGGATGAATCCAGCACGCAAATCAATTGCGCAGTGCTTTGTATATCATTGTCAGCAGGGGCAATTAAATATTAAATACACTTTCTTTTACCACGAAGTAACTCCTTTTCTTGATTAATTTCACAAATCAATCGCACTTTCCGCACAAAGTTGTTATTATATTAAACTTCGTATCAAATAAGTAAAATTCATCCCCTCTCATATTCCGATTACACTCTTAAGACAAGAATTTCACCCCTATCCCTTATGTAAGAGTATCTCACTATCATAAATGGAATTTCTACTAGCTGACGACCACAGACAAAAATACAGTATCTTCCTCACTACGCACACGTGTGTCTAACCATAATAAATCAATATCTTTCAGATTCCGCTCCAAAGCAATTTAGAGATAATTTAAAAATCATCAAACGTGCCGAATGGAATGCCGCAAAACCAAAAGACAAATCACCCATCAATATTGCAGTACCATATGTGATCATACATCACACTTCGAGTCCGCCCGCATGCTACACACGTTCGAGTTGCCAAAATGCATTAAGGTCAGTGCAGAGAACTCATCAAGTGTCAAATGGATGGGATGACATTGGCTACAATTTCCTAATCGGAGGAGATGGTGAAATTTACGAGGGTCGTGGCTTCGGAGTGCAAGGAGCTCATGCACCCGGCTACAATTATCGGAGTGTTGGAATTTGCCTAATTGGCAATTGGTCAGGTAAGGACTTGTACTGTTGCGCAATTACTCCTCTGAACTATCTCGTTTGTCCGAATTTCTCTTATTAAAGCCATGCACGTAACATAAGGCATGCAAAAAATTTATAAAAGCAATTACGGCAAATATATAGAAAGGGAAATATGTTTTTTTTTTATTTTTTAACAAAAACTCATAAAAAAGGGAACGGAATGCTTTTGAAGCAGTTCCTGAGAATTGACGATGTGGAAATTAATTTTGAATGCATTTTGTACTTTAAATGTTAAAACTTGCGTCAGTGTTTTTGTGTCGTTTTTCTCTTCTTGACTAGGTTTAAAAAAAAGAAAACATTCCCTATTTGCTTTTTCAACACTTTACTTGCTTAACTTATTTTTATGTATTTTATTTTTTTCTCTCTCAAGATTCGGTGCCACCCCAAAATATGTTGGACAGGGTAAGGGAGCTAATAAATCACGGCGTGCAAAGGGGCCACATCGAAAGGAATTATAAATTGCACGGACATGGCCAAGTGAAAGCAACAGAATGCCCTGGGAGAGCGTTACAAGCGGAAATTGAAACATGGGATCATTTCAGCAGTGTTTCACCAAAGTAAAAAATGGTGTATTAGTTACTGATTGTGTACATATCTGAATACTGTAAATTCTTTAAATAGTAAGCAATGACTCATAGTTTTATTTATTTATTTGAATTCGAATAAAATTAATGTATTTTAAGATTAACACGTGCATTGTATTTTTTAAGCTGAAAACTTAATGCCCTATGCAAGCTAACGCATTTTTTCTCTTCAGTGACAATTTAATTTTATAGGAAAAATAATTTCTCAAACGAGTTAAAGTCATCCTTTGTGGTAAAAATATCATACTTATCGGACTTCAATCGCTTACCTAATTGGTTTAGGTAAAAATATGTGCAGAACATCAATTCTGGAGAATATGGTGGATAGTTTAACAATTTATTGCCCGATTCATGCCGTTTCACATCAGGTTCAGTCTACATAGAAATAGTAATATGTTCGCATATGGGAGTAGAAGTGACCTTTACGGGCTTTACTTCTTGTCTTGTGTTACAATTTCAATTAAATTTACTAAGTGTTTATACTTTAATATAATGCTACAAGATATAAGTATCTTTTAAAAGCATATAAAAGAAATAAAATAGAAACAAAATTACAAAGTAAATATAGAATTAAAATTAGAAACATAAATTAGATGAAGTTAAATTCAAAATAATTAATAAAAAGATAAAGTTTAAAAATTAATGCGTCTATATTAAGTTTACTTATATTGTGATATTGTTATCAGAAATATGGGAAAATAGTTTTCTCTCGAATTCGGCGATGGAATTTATCGTCTGTAATTCTTGCGGAAGGCAATTCCACAGACAAATTGCAGATATGAAGAAGGAGTCTTCTCCATGAGTGAAGCGGGGAAGAATTCATTTCAAACCACGTGAAGAATCCAAATGTTAGAAAGTCGTGTAAATAATAAATACATTTGTGGTGAATAATTTTGTACAATTTCAGAATATTACGATAACTCAGAAAATCGTCCAATAACTTTAGTTTCTAACTGAGATACAATACAATGTCTGGGGACATTATAAATAAAACGAACACAGCCATTGAAAGCTACATTTAGTCTTCTTTTACATTCCTAGTCAATATAAGGATACACGGAACAGTTGTATGTAAAAAATGGCAATACTAAACTCTTAAAAAGACGAATTTTCAATTGTTAATTTATTAGGTAAGCTTAATGTCGCAGGCATCGGGGTTCTTCTTAATTTTTTTTTATTTGTCAATTACACATTGGAAGGAAATATCCTGCTAAAGTAATTATATTCAGAAGAGGAAGCTTAAATAATCTTAATTACATCTACTTCCCAATATAATATGGAGCAATCACAACAGACTTAATCCTTAAATTTTTATTATTAAGATTACTTAATTTTGAATAACCAGATTTGGATTGAAGAAAATTGCCAATCATTTATGCGGATGCCTAAATAAAATATACTCCTAAATAAAAAAGTGGTGGTATCTTAGGCACATATTTCTTCGAAAATGAGGCCAACCAGAACGCTTCGGCTAACAGAGAGAGCTATAGAAATACGATCACAGATTTTTTTGTCAACCGATTGAATAGCCTTAACCTGGACGAGCTCTGCTTTCAAGAAGAAGGCTGATACCATCTATTTGTTGACAGACATCTTTGATGAGCGCATCATCTCGCCAGTGAATTTTATTCCAAGTTCATGTGATATCACGCCTTCGGCCTATTCCACATTAATGCCATGTCCTTATATGGAAGTTCGTTAGTATCCGCCTTAATGTGGATGATTTTCAACTGAATTTGTCGTAAAAAAATTGGTTGCGCAAGTGGGCATAAAAGAATGCTCTTGAACTCCACCAAAGCTAAAACTTCCAAGCTGTAACTATTGAAAGCACAACTGCTTTCCAGTGATTTTTCGACAGTTAGACGCGAATTTTGAATTCGCCGTATGCGATGATTTTGTTTTTTTAACGTATCCACCGAATGGAAATTTAAGTTTCATCATTGAAGAAAATTTTGTGTGAAAATTGATCATCCAAACGTTGTTGTTGAAGCACCCAATCGGCGTATGTTTTACGCATTTCGTGGTCAAATGACTTGAATCATTCAGTAATTGGAACCTTCGAAGGGGGTCGATACAAATCTGAATGCAAAATATGTGAGAGAACGAAGTGTGACAAGGTTCAGGAGTTCTACTGGTGGTTGCAGCCCTATCAGACACCCCAACTGTTGTCAGTTTAATGAGCTGACTGTTGGTTCCTTACGGCCAACTTTCATTTAGGTTAAGGCATTAAATTAGAGTAATTTTAAGAAAAACAAAAATGTAAAAAAAATTCAGACAAAATATTACCAAAAAAATGTTTAGATAGATTAGTTTAGGTTAGTTTAAGTTAAGTAAGTTGGTGTTAAGTTATGTTAAGAACATAAGTAAAAGAAGGGTTAAAGTACTAGTTTTTAATATGTTTTCTTAGTATACGTATTTTTTTAGTGATATTATATATGTAAAACTCACATATGTACGAACCCGAAAGACAAAATAAATAAGTTCTTAGGTTAACTTAGAGTGTCCGCATAGGGTCAGTAAGATAGTATTAGAAATCATTTGTTCCATATTTAGTTTAAGTATTTTTTTCTAGAAAAGTCGATTTTTTAAAGATAAAAATAAAAAAAATTGACTTAAAAAGAGACTCTCCAACTAAAGTCTGAACTGAAAAGATGTTTGATATCAATGAATTTCTTCATACAACAACAAAAACTCATCTAATCGAGTACTGCGTTTCTGAATGACATTCAACGTTTAAGGAATGTCCGAGCGAAAAACAAAAAGATTGTGCCTAAAATTCAAAGCGTTCCATAAACAAATAACATGTTAACTATTTAAAATCGATGAGTTTTAATGCTGAGCGATGACGAGTTACATGAAGTGGCGCTGATCTTATCAACTAAAAAGTATAATCGACAAACTTAACAAGATCACATCAACTCATAAGAAAAACCCGACTACTGCTCTTCAAGTGGCAATTTAATTTTGTTATTTTCAAGATTAGATAAGGATTGTGCAATAGTTCCATGTAAAGTTCTATGTACTTGATACAATTCGTATCCTACATGCGGCTCGTACTCTTGAGCCGTACACGTGTTAATGTGTTATGTATGTTTAGTCAGTAAGTGATGGAGTTCTTAGAGATCTTAAAATATTAATGTTGCAATAGAACTTCTCCAATCACCAATTAGAGCGTTTCCAATATTCTCATTGAAGCCACCTTAATGGAGGTTCCTCGAACACCAAATCCTCGACCCTATTCGCATCGCCATCGCCACTAATTGCAAAATTTGATCGAAGTTATTGAAACAGTGTGTACACACACATAAGTACGCTTACATCGTATGGTACACGTCATTGGTTTGCGTTGCAAGTTGAGTTGAGGAGTTACAACTCACTTTCTATAGAGTCGTGGGCATGCAGATGTTTGTGGCTATCATATGGTTGAGCGCCTGAGTTTGAGAGGGCAAAAGTAACGTGTTCAAGTGCTGTCGTGTAATTATACCAAAGGCTAGTACAAACTCTGAGATATGTACGCTTTAAATATGATGGAATTGAGTTTTTGTTTACACTTCATAAAACGAATTTGATAAAGTTTTCCTGTGGTTGTCATAATTTCACTATTTTTTTAATCTTGCTTCGGAAAATTAAGGTTCGCCTTCAGTAGTCTAATGAGGTTTATTTTTTAAGAAGCAACTTTTTCAAAACTTTTCTGAAATCAGAAACTAAGAGGGCTTGTTATAAAGTAAAAACTAACTGACTCATATTCAATATAATTACACACACAATCGTACATTTAGATCACAAATCATGGTGCTCTGCATCAGCTTTCACAAATTGATTTGAAACTACTTCTCGTTGCACAGATATACTAGAAAAATCGTACTGCTGAGTTGGTGAGGTAGTGGAATGGATTGAATCAAAAACAAAAAATTGGCACGAAAATAGAGTGTAGGGTGTTTTTGGAATGTACTTTTTCATAAAACATATTTTCATACTATTCATAATTGAATGCCATTTTTGAATATAATTTCTGCCTTGTGCAAGAAAATCGAACAGTGACCCCTGGCAGACGGTTTTCAGTATATTCTACGAATTGTTATGCAAATGTTGTTCCAAACTTGCAGTTTTAGTATTCCTTTCATTCGTTTGCACACGTGTCCACCACACGATTGGCTGCTTCTTTATTTATTGTCATTTACTTTTGATATGGAAATAGGACCAAATTACGAGTGCAGTTATTTAACGTCTTCAAATCGAAAAATGCCAAATTGGCTTTAATTCGTTTTGTGAAACGAAAGCAGTGTGGCAGTATGTCTCTCAAATAAGTATTCCACAGCTTATGCATTATTAACGAATAAACCTCAGTAGCCAGTTAAATACCATGTTAGGGTAGGACTGTTTTTCCTTTCTTTTTAAGACTTGAAGCAGTATGTGTGGATGAAGAGTTTGGACTGTCTTAGTCCGAAAGCGTTAAAACACTTTCTTATTGTTCTTTTGTTCATTGTTTGTGACTTAATTCAGGGGAAACAAGAAAGGGCTGAGGAATTCACGTTATAACGACCTTCTTTTTCTTGTTAAGAAGATGAGCTTGTATGGGATAGTTCCAGACAAGGCTGGACAGTATCGTGTAGGAGTCTAGGGCTTTTAGAACAACTTGGTTGTCTGATGCCCATTATAATAATTACAGCGCCGCTACACTCCGAGGTAGACTGGCGCATAACTTCTCCGCCCATTGTAATAGCTTTTAGCCAGCGGTGACCGGAGTAAAGTTTTCACCCATTCGCACACTGAATTTCTCCAGACAAATCTGTTACTAATAATAAATTTAATGTTTTTTTTAGCACCAAGACGAATTTTAACATCGGGTCTGCTTGAATAATGTTGATGATCACTGTCCTGATCGATGGAAAGCTAGTGCGCTAGGGCTGGCTTCTTTAAAAATGAAAAAAATGTTTAAAGGCGTAACATTGCGCATAGCTAGCATTCCTCCCGTGATATACACATCAAGCGCCCTACTGATGACTGTCGCGACGGCGTTCACCTTGATTTAATTTTCAAATGCACCTAAGGCTTATGAAGTAAACCGTTTTTCAGCTACATTTGGCATGTCGGATTAATTCGGGGAGAGTATAATTTTCCTTTTAACATAACTACGCCAGGCTTATTGAGGGTCTGATCTATGGCTGCTTTCAAACTGTGGCAATCCTTGGTATGCAGTTATCGAAGTCATTTTTTGTCACGAAGACTTGTTTTTTTTTTACCGTAGGTTTGATGATTTATTTCTTCGAACCAGAAAAATAAGTTTTGAAAAGAGTCTTCAAGCAAACTTATTCAAATCGGCGTATATTTCCCCTCTGAAGTAAACATGTTAGTTGAGTTTGGTTTTATCCTTCACTTACCTTCTTCGGGAACAGGTAAAAATATGTAATGAAACATTTTTTTTTCAAGAAAACAGTATTAGCGCTGATAACAGACAAGCAGTGGCATAGTGGGTAAATACATTGAGTTTTACGTTAAAGCTTCGTCTACACTAAGTCCGAAAAGAACAAAAACACTCCTAACAAGAAGTAGGAAATAAATTAGTACTGCAGTGCCTTGTAGAGCCTCCTAGGTACACATGCAAAAAGAATTGGAGCTCCTTACAATGACTTTTGAAGAAGCTGCAGGAACAAGGAAGGGGAAAAGGTAATCATACACTACTTCGGCAACTGTCCAGCTCTTGCAGACACTAGGAAAAGTACGCTAGGAAAATACTTTCAGCAGTCTAGAGGAATTATCAAATACCAGAAACCAAAAACAAAAGGAACAAATTGGCTGTAGTCCAGAAGATGACCATAATGAAACAATATGAGACGAATCACTAAAATTAGCAACTATTAGGTGTACGCCAAACGAGGAACTGGTGTTGCAAATACAGGGCAGTGATAAGAGGATGGATATAAACAGGATCTAAGTGGATTGATTCAGTCAATATATCAGACATATGTATATCATAACGAAAAAAAAGACAAACGGTTTAGATATAAAGAAAAGTGTGTTCCACATGCCGAAAGTCTACTGCGTCCTTTGAGCCATTTAAACACCGTCATATGTGTGAAACAGACATACATTTAAATGCCTGAAGTAACATTTCAGAACATAGCTTTATGTGTAAGTGGACACATTTAATTGCTACATGAACACATCGATGCAAGTTGTCTTGATTGTTTACTTGATTTAGACTTTGGCTCTATTTTCACACTCAAGCGGAGAGGTAGACTTTTGACTAGTATCCAAAGCTGTGTATGTTTAGTTTTTTATCTTAAATAGCAAATGCTCTATTCCCTTTTATGCTGGTTGTCGCAGTAAAACTCGAAAGAAATATACATACTTGTAGATTCTAATAGTATTTAAATAAACAGAAATATTTTCTCACGTCTTTTGTTGCTATTATTAAGTTAAAACTAACACAATCTATGAAAATAATCTAAATGAACAAAAGAAAAAAAGGTAACCATCAATGAATGGGCGGTGAGTTTTCTGTAATCTCCTGGGTTTTTTCAACTAACCAAAAGGGATAACACGTCCATAATCCACCTCCCTCCCATCAACCTCAACAATGCCGTAGTAGGCTGAATGTGAAAATTGTCTCCGGTAGATTGCATTGTCTATGTCAAAATGTGTATGGAACTCAAGTTCTGTTCTGACAATAGAGGAAATTTTCTTTGGATCTTTTCAGGACTTAACCAATAATCCGAGTTCATAACCATCGTGAAAACGTAGTGCTTCCAAACCAAAGCAAAGCAAAACATAGACAAAATAAGCTGATAGCTTTGCCGAAGAAGCACCCCATTCTCACTTTTGTCAAGCGTGACATAATTTGCCACACTACACCACAGTAGTTCAACAGTATTACCGGTAGATAAGTAAATGCCAATCATCGCTCCAAAATGTTATCTACCGCACACCGCGCAACAGAAGAAGCCTCCACAGAGTAAAGTGGAATCATGCACCCACACACAAACACACTTATCCGACCAAAATGAAATTTCCCCAAAATAAATAAACTTCCTCTATCTGATCGCATTTAATTAGGATATACTTTCATGAGCTGTTCCCATGCTGTAGCATGCTTAACGTACCTAGCGATGAAGCATGGCTTTCAACCGCCTAACGAAATGTTTTTTTTTTCTCTTTTTTTGTTTTTGTTTATTTTTTTCTCTCCCTTGGTTATCTAATTGGCAGATCAGGAAAATTCTGGTGTGGAGAAAAGGTCGATGAGTCGTTGCGAGATTTAATGGAATAAATCCTTCGCTGTCAATGGGCATTAAATAAAGAGTAGATTGGGTGGGGATGCTCAAGTGATGACAGTTGAAAACAATTAGCGCGGGGACGAACCATTTTGAAAGACAACTGGGAGCGGCAATAGATTTATGTTTCAACAAGAAGTGATTAAGTTGAATGAGAACATGCCTCTGAGTTTATGTGGAGTAGCCATTTGGGATTATTTTGTCAAAGTGAAATATCCTGTGCCCATAAATAATGACTTTTGGCTAGACGTAGACCGTTTGATAGTGATTTGATGGAATCTCTTTTTCGTAGAACGCAATGAAAGACATAATTCAAGTGAAACATTAAAAATTGGTAATAACTCAAAAGCGGTATTCTGCCACCACAGCCACCATCTGCACGAATCCTATGGATGTTTATGTTTGTTTACATAACAAAGTCAAATAGAGGTCATTGTACATGTGTACAGATGGCGTAAGTAGGCAAAAGTGACCGAACTTACCGAAAGTTCTTTTAAGTTTCTGTACGGGCATTATGGTTGGCCCTTAACTCCGGCGTTTCCTTGGACTCAAAAAGCAATTGAGGGATAGAGTCATCTATCGGAAGACAAAGTTGGCTTTGTATAAGACATTGATTATACCTGTCCTGCCCTGCGGGGCAGAGGCATTATTAAAAGCAGATGAAGAAGCTCTTGCTCTGTTTGTGGAGCAATTCTGCGTGCGATCTTTGGTCATATTTGTGTTGATGGCATTGGAAGAAAAATATTCAATCACGAGTATAAGCCGTACAGCGACATGTGTATAACCAGTCGCCTACGAATACAGCGACTAAGTTGACTGGGCCATGTTCAGCCTGCGATCAATTTGGTTCCGGCCCGGACCGTCTAAGGTCGCCTAAACAAGTAGAGAGGAACTTCAACTGTCTTGGCATGCACAATTAGCGACAGCTATCAAAAGATCATACCAGCTTGTTGCTTGAGGACCGGGTCCATCCTGGACAGTAGCGCCCTGAGGAAAAAGAGAGTTATATGTCATTAGGTCAACGGCTGCTGCTCTGGGACGCTGAATGTGATTCACTCTAGATTTTAGCTTGTTTCTGAGTGCTTCCACAAATCTAACTAGAAACAGATTTCTCCAATTCCCTTATCTACGACTCCTTCAGTCCAGCAAGGGACCTTCTGAAGAGATTCTGATATAAACGAACTGATTTGGATGAAATTTAGGATACTCCAAAGTTTACATTTAGCTGTGTTGCGGGGCAAGCTGTAAAATTATGATTCGATGTTTTCTATTATACAGTGGCTCGGTGGTTTTTCAAATTTTAGATTTGGCATCGTGCATTAAGTGAGAAGGTACATATTTAGCATAAAGCTAAGTCTTTTTTAGGGTTCTTTTCCAATATATTCTTGTAATTTGTGTTGAAAGTCCGAGTGAAGCGTTCAAATGCAGTTCGTACGAGTAAGTGTTTAATAGATTTTTAATCACAAAGTTCTGTGAAACCTGAAGATGTGGTCTGTTATCTGATACTATAGCTACGGGCAGTCATGCAGGAGGAAAAGCCTTTTACAATGCTAGGGTTGTCGTTGTGGTGGCAGTATTAATTCTCATTCGTTCAAGCAATGTAAATTTGTGTTCACTCCAATAACGGCAACTATGCTAGTTAACATAGCCGCTGAGCCATAAATGGGCCTCCTCCGAGAAGATCATCACTTTTTTTTACCAAACTCCCAGCGTTGTCTATGGTCGTCCAGTTTCTTGCGTTAGCACAATTCTTGCGTTAGCACAATCTTATACGTATGGGTGGGCCCAAATCCAACCGCAAAATAAGCCGGGTTGACTTTCTCACGTAACCCACTAGAATTCGAGTTCTACAGAAGCTTATTGTTCCTGTCTCCCTTTTCATAGACGTTTCACATCGCCTAATCCAATTAGTTAATGAAACTACGACTGGATGTACGCACATGTAAGATCAACCTATATTCAATGTCCTCGACATTCCAACCAAAGTATATCAACTGAATCCCTATCTTTAGAGTCAGCAAAGGGTTCCAATTGAATTGGGATAAATGATCTCGGTCTGGTTAATCCCTTGAATACATAGCGACCTCCCTCATGTTCTGCTGCACACACTTTATGTATGAGATTTCGCATGCAATGTTCGGACAGAGAAGGCCGGACTTAAAAAAACTAAAACCTGAGTCTACCTCTCCGCTTGAGTGTGAAAACCGAGCCAAAGTCTAAATCAAGCAAACAATCAAGACAACTTGCATCGATGTGTGGTCGTGTAGCAATCAAATATGTCCGTTTACATATAAAGCTATGTTCTGAAATGTTACTGCAGCCATTTGAACGTACATATGTCTGTTTTACACAGAAGACGGTGTTTAAATGGCTGAAAGAAAGCAGTAGACTTTCTGCATGTAGAACACCCGTACCCGATCATTTGTAACATTTTTTCACACAGTTAACTTAAAAACTTAAAAATGGTGGATAAACACACTATCTTGGAGGTGCAGAAACAATATTTAGCCGAGGTACTATATGTACGCAGTCCACAAACATTAAATATTTTTGCTGAGATTAATATTCCGAGCAATTCGGTTGCCCGTATTTTTATGCATTTATCACATCCAATCGTGCGGAAAGGGAGATAGAAACTGAAAAGCTTGCCTGTGTAGATAGAACCAGAAGGCAACCGCAAAAGAGAATTGCATATAATTTAAGCAATTCAGCTACTCGTATAAGATCCAGTTTTCGGCGCATACAACCCAAGCTAGTCCCACTTTTGGAAAATCATATATTTCCCCTCCGATACTCCTGTCCTACCGCCTTTGTACCAACTTAAGTATACATATCCAAGCTTATACAAAATGCACCTCCATGCGTCATCACTAACTCATCCAGAGCTTATTCGGCAATAACAAAAAATGCACTTCGCCTCTATGCCGTGAATGTATAAAAACAAAAGTCAAGTGCAAACAGCGCTGTGTGATCAACAGAATGTATACGAGTGTGATGACCTATCGAAGTGTGATAAAGAATCGAATAAAATATGAGTCTGTAATAAGTATAACAGAAGTATTATTAATTATTGAATTATTGTTATAGCACTTGGTGTTCTTGACGTGAGTAAAATCAACAAGTAAGGTTTTCGATAAGGAACGCATATCACTCACGATGTGATCAGAAATTCAGAACATTTAGGTACAATTCAAAGTAGGTTAGTCTATCTTCGCTGCGTAGTAAACAGTATGAATAAAATAAGCGCAGGCATTAAACACAGAACCTAAGAACCACAGAACTTAAGGAGGAATATAAAGCCTGCTTCATATCGTATCATAACGATCAATCAGAGAGAAACGTCCTTTGGCTGCGTTTACGTTTACAGCATTGGGAAAAAAAGTTTCAATAATCGCACAAACCTACTCAGGCAAATACGGATTCGACATTAAAGCTTGGTAACAAAGGTTGAAATGTGATGCACAAAAGTTTAGTAAAACCCCAAGGTTTGGTTAGCCTTATAAAAAACATATCGCTACAAATTAATTCAAAAACACTAGTCTATAGGCTTTCTGGGCCTTCTGATAATCGAAAATGCAAAAAAAATCATATTGATGCCTAAGAAATATCTTTAATGTTGCCCTATTCAACTCCTTCAGTCTTCCTACACACTTAATCGCAGAAGAATTTGCATACTAAACAACCTTTATACACCATCTACATAAGCATAGATGTAAGTAGCCATTACCATGACCTCGCAATCGGTTTAAAGTGAATAGGCAAAAAAGTTCAATGGAAAGAAACTTTCTCATCGAAACAGCGAACAGTTGTGTAGACCCATTTAGTTATCAGCAAATCATTTCAGTGCTATCACAAAGCATCCACTAATACCCGAACCCATCAAGAAATTAATTCGAAATGCAGACGAACACAAGCAATGTAAGGATTTCAATTAAAATTCCAACTTCATCACGTGCCACATCATTCTGATTTTACTTTTGCCGCTTTGTGTAAACTCATGTATTGAAGTATGAAGAGAATAAGAAAAAGTGAGGTAGTTCACAAGAAAAATTAAAATTAATATGAAATTGCTTAGTACTAAGGCGGATCTAAAAATACAAAAAAATTTAAAGGGAGATTGTATCCTTAAAGACACCTTTAAGACACCTGATATTCAAAGATACTTTATTTAAGATCATATTACAGTGTTGAATTGCCAGTGTCTAAGTGCTTTTCGGTTTGAAGGATACAATGTTCCGAAAAGGAAACTTAGGGGGCAACCATAATTGCCGCACAGAAAATTAAGCTTATGTGATAACCAAACGAAAAGTAACCAGAAGTATCGTCTATAATTGTTTACAGAAACTTAAGGAAAACTCAGCTATCAACTGACATACGTAGGGAGGGTTTCTTTTTGCTCCCGCGTAAGTGAACAAAAGTGACCGAACTTACCGAAAATTAGCGAAATGGTTACTATGGTTTGATTAATTTAGTTCTCCTGTACGGCCATTATGACGGGCCCTTTAGCCGTTCGGAGTCGACATTAAACTTCAGGCCCCAACAACTCTTAAGACAAGTTCAAGTTCAGCCTCCGAAAAGTTTGACGAAAAGTGAGAAGTAAGTGTGAACGCTCACGTTTCGTTTTGTTAAATTTTAATCAACGATGATTTTACGAATAAATCGATTTACATTCTTACGCCGACTTCAAATGGCAGTTTTTTGACGGTTATACTCTTCGACCATTATCAATGACAATGATATTCGAAAAATGTGGGCCGGAAATAAAAAAGCCGTTTCTGTCGAATACCGAACCTAGACTTTTAGCGTAGGGTTCTGTTCGAAAGAGCTCACGCGTACATATTCACAGACAAGAAACGAAAAATTGTTATGGAAAATGTCAAATGAAATTAAGGGCAGAAAGAAAAAGTTGTCTATATATATATATATATATATATTGTATATTGCATAGTTGCATAGTGCAACTTCGGCAAAAATACTTCTTTTTTACCTTTGTTTATATTTTCTTGAGACTTTTCAAGAAATTGTTAAGAATGAAATGGTTATTGAACAAAAATTCACCAATTATTTACTTGTGTAAGCAATATCAGAATATTATGCTCAGATACGTTCATTATCCAATTCCACTATGAGATGTGTGTTTTCTAATAATTGATTAGTCTGCATTTCGTGGTATATTTTTTTCATTCCATAGATTTCTAATTCGCATACCTTCAGCATTAAGAGGCAATAAAATCTGTATATGGCACTAAAGCAAAAACACCCTTTTGGTTTGAATTCCGAAGTAGAATTATGTACAGCCTTGGCCAAATGTTGTAGGCACCCTTTAATATTCGTAATAACTTTAAAAGCAAAGAAATTAGTGAAATGAGAGGAAAAAATAAAAATCGTTTACAACCTCAGATAGTATCGCCGAAAACCATAAAATTCAAACTAATTACTTCCGACAAGTTATTTGGCAGACTAAAAGATAAGGGTGTCTAATACATTTGGCCAAGGCTGTACATATAAATGCTAATCTTGATCTTAGTTTCAGACTATTTTATTTCAAATTGGGGAACTCTTACGCCGTTACATTTTGACATTAATTGTTTTTTCATATGACTTTTTTTTACGGCAGTAAAAGTGTTGTCATTTTCAAGACCAGATGGAAAAGTCTTGAGTACCTATATAAGTGTTCCAAAAAGGACGCAAATATATAGCCTAGCAAATTACGGTCATTAATTATGACCCAACGTGTTCAATTGAAAAACAAATACTTTTAAGTTTTTTTTATATTTTTCAGGTGAACCCTGCTCCCTTTCATCTCTTTAAATTCGGTTCACTATTTACTGAAAATGGAACACACATAAATAAAGAGCTCCGAACCTACTTAGCGACAATTAGTTGAAAACTGCGAGGATCACAAACACAACATAATGTGTAGGCGTAAATCTTCTCTGACTGTGACCCAAAATAACGGGAGACCGGAAAATGTGGAAAAAAGAGCACAATACGTTTTGTTTTTTTATTGAGTAATATAAACCCTGGAGGAAAAACAAATGCTACTAAGGGTCCCATTTTTCCATTAACGCTGTAACAGGGATTCACTAGTGTTAGACGTACTTCGCCGGCCTTCAATGAGTTTCATCAATTTGCACTCTTAATCCATCGTAATGGGACGCTTTGATGTTTCTTATTAAAAGCCACGATTTTTCTCTCATCTTCATTTCATCTATTTTAGTGTGAAAAGCTGACTATAAGAATTCGGAAACGCAGAAGATGTGGTCCCATATTGTAATACTTAATTGAATAACTGAGTAAATTAATTACTGTCTGTCGAGGAAGACGATATTTTGTTCCAAGTAGCAATGGATATGTAAGAAGTCTGAGAAATTCTGAACAGGATGTGCAGAAGACTGCGTCTATGAAGAAAGATGATGGAAATGATTAGGGTAAAGGAAAATATGCAGATGAAGAGTGTTTAAAAAAAGAATCCGTGGTCAATCAGAGTCTGAGAAATGTGCTGAAGAGACTGGGTCAGAAACCGAAAGTGAATCTGAAGCGAAAGTTCTGTTCAAGTACTTTCCTACCTAAGACCAGTCACATATCATATATTAATGAGTGGTAGTTAACTTCTCTTGGATAGAGGTATAATTACAAAAAAAGGAAACGAACGCATTAAAAGCATTAGCTCAGAAACTCAAATAATGGAAGGGAATAGATGGAGGAGGAAGTTGTCGGCAGCGTGCGGCATAACGATTTGAAAAATTTGATATAAGTTGTAAAAAGAAATCTGTCCAGAAATTCGTTGACTATCTAGGCTATGCAGTAAACTCAAGCAATGACACCATTGCAACGAATAATTACTCTTCTCAGTAGTTCTTTACGTAATCGATAAATTTATATCTTTTTTAAAAACCCCATAAACGTATGCAATATTCTTTTCAATACGCTCCCTTCTTATGCGTCTCAGTCTCAGAAAATATTGTGCGAAGACGGTAAAAAATGATTGAGATTAAACGTAGAATTACTCTTTGCAAACCGCTGTTTCTTTGGCCTCAAGAGGCGATTGAGTAATAGAGCCCCCCCTTGAAAGACCAAGCTGACTTCGTATAAGACCTTGATCTTCCCAGTTTTGTTTTACGGCGTTGAGGTATGGACAATATCAGAAGCGAATGAAGAAGCCTTTGAGAAGAAAAGTTCTGCGTGCGTCCTGTTTGCGTTGATGGCATTTGGAGAAGAAAATTCAACCACGAACTGTATAGGCTGTACAGGACATGAATCTAGCTACGCGTCTACGGATCCAATGCCTAAGATGGTAAGGCCATGTAGAGAGCACGGACAACACGACTCCGGCCCGAAGAGTGTCGTAGCATGGGGAAATTTCTTAAGTGATGCGCACATGAACCCTTGATCTGCGACCTGGGATCTACCAAAATCCCAATTGTTAACACTTCACATGTACAGGTCACACGCACGCTGCACGGACGCCACAAATGCAACAAATTATCGAAAACATTGCAGGGTCAAAGAGAGTAAGAGTTCAATATCTTCATATGAATGATTTGTGGTCGCAGGTAATAATCGTAGATCGCGACTGTCCTTAATGAAACACGACTTCAGTTTGACAATTCACAAAAAATGTTTGAGTCCAAGGAAAAAACATAAAATCGGTAATATTCAAACCAATGTTCTAGAGTTTAAATTCGACAAAAAAAAATTGATAATTGAAAACGACAACTAGACATACAAAAAACCTTAAATTGTTGTTTGTATTTGCTGAAAAGTGTGGGCGCCGTGGTCGTGTGGGTTCGTGCGTCGACCCATGCGCATTAGACTTTCACAGTCTAGGTTCGAATCCAAGTTTAGACAAACAATTTTTCAAAAAAAAAAAAAAAAAAAAAATTGTTCGCGGCTCCATCCTTTCGAGTCATTGACAATGCTCAAAGAGTATAACTGTCTAGAAAAAGATCGTTGTTCGGAGTCGGCATTAAACTGTAAGTCCCCTCCACTCGTGAGAGAACAAAAACACGCACAACACGAGTGATTCACAAAAATCGCTGTCGCAGATCGCGACTGATGTGTGCAGCACTTAAGGCGAAGAACACAGTACTGCGTTGGTTCTACCTTCAAGTAACTTTTGAATTCCAAGACAAGCAACACAATGGTACAGCACGAAATACTCCATTGTGCTAAGAATTTTACGATTGGTAAAAAATAAGAGCAAAGAGTACACTCTCACGACCGCTTTGACACTTCCCTTACAAATTGAAGCTGTTTTGCACATGTGTTTTGGAATTTAATTGTAAAATTTGAGAAATGAAAGCATATGATAAATATTAATTGTCATTTTAAAGTAAGCCTGAAGAACTGCCTACGTAATTCCAAAACGGTAGCACCAACGCAGTATTGTGTTCCAGGCATTAATACACTTACAGCGCTCTCTTCTGCATGAAACGACGATATTTTTGCGTACGCGATAAAAGATCTAGTGACTTGTAGTAGAAAATAGTAGAAAATGATTTATATATTTATATATTAGTTACCAGTGAGCGCCGCGCCGTGGCGTAGTGGGTAGGTGCATCGACTCCTACGCTCGGGGTAGTCGGTTCGAATCTCGAAAAAAACATCAAACATTTTTTCACGGCTCCACCTCTTTTGAGTCACTGACAATGCTCAAAGAGTATAACTGTCTAGGAAAAGCTTCTCAATCTCGCCGTTCGGAGTCGGCATTAAACTGTAGGTCACCTCCGCTCGTGACAGAACAATAGCACGCACAACACGAGTGGTTGCTGAAAAGCTAGGCCCAGGTCCACCTCGGACTGTAGCGCCACCATTATTATTATTAGTTACAATATTATTTTCAATTTAATTGTTGTGCAAACAAATGCAAATTAAAAAATTCTAATTAAATTTAAGTATACATTTGACGAAGACAAAAATACGAAACTAATAAATGTGAACGTTAAACAATTTGAAAGCCTAGCACTTAAGAAAGACATTACAAGTAAGCTTATCAACGTTATCCAAAATGAAATTCCTGAGGTTCGTGGGAAGGTCAATAGCTGGCAAAGATTATAAGTTGGTATAAATTGAAACAAAAAAGGACTAATTAACAGTATTTATCTTTTAACTTTCTTATTTGAGCCTTTTTTCACACATAATATTTCCAAAACCACAACATTTGTGAATTAAAATATAGAGATCATTCAAGCAAACAAAAAATATTATACCCCAAAAAGGCAACTTTGTTTTACAAAAGAAAACCTACTCAAAAATATTATCATGGAATATATTGTCTTTAACGATTAATAAATTTTGGATTTCGAAGCGTTAATACGCGAACCATGCAGACACAAGCGTCTGTACCTAGCCTCTATTAACGAACTCCTACTCTCACCTCCCCGTGGTGAAATCCGGGAGCCGAGTACCCTTGACAGAAGATGGGGTAACCAACCCCCGTGGGACGTCTGGGCGGCTGCAAACGAGAGAGGGGGGAGTGTGAGTCTACCAGGGCTCATCACTCTTGTTAGGATGGCAGCGGAGGAGCTGGTCAACTGATTGGCCAATGGCGGCATCCACAACTCCAGTCAGCAGGAGCTACCTGGTTTCCATGGTAAGGTCGGGACCCTGGAATAGAGATGGCGGCGGATGAGCCCTTCTTTTAGGGCCAACGGCGGCGCTCACAGCCTGCAAAAGGCTACCGACACCGGACCCCTCCGGACCCCTTTGTCCGGGGGCTAAACAAATGGACCTGTCCTCCCAGTTGGAGGTTGTGCGTGGGGTTAACTTCCTCACCACATAAAAAACTATCGAGTTCAGAAAGCACAAACTGCCTCGGATATGGACGGATTTACTGTTGACGACCCCAGAAAACGAAAAAAGGACAATGACTTTCGGTTTTGCACGTGGAATGTGAGGTCCCTGAATAGACCACGTGCAGCCGATGAACTCGCGGAGGCCCTAGACTGCTATAAAGCAGACGTTACCGCAATCCAGGAAGTGCGATGGGATGGGCCGGGCAAAAAGAAGATGAAAAACTGCGATATCTACTACGGCGATTGTTACAGAGAGCGAAGGCAGAGATTATTTGGATGTGGATTTGTTGTTCGAGGCAGACTTAGGCAAAAAGTCTTAAGCTTTAAGTACATAAGCGAGCGCCTCATAACAATCCGCATCAAGGCTAGATTCGGCAACATCAGCCTAATCTGCGCCCACGCCCCAACAGAGGACAAAGATGACGATAGCAAGGATGTCTTCTATGATCTCCTAGAAAGAACGTACGATCAATGCCCCAGCTACGACACCAAGATCGTTCTAGGAGATTTTAACGCTAAGCTGGGTAAGGAGGACATCTTTGCTAGAGTCATCGGTAAACACAGCCTGCACGACACCACGTCCGAAAACGGACTTAGGCTGGTGGACTTTGTTACGGGGCGAAACCTCTCTGTAGCTAGCACGCGGTTCCCACACCTCAACATCCATAAAGGGACCTGGCGGTCCCCTGATCATTCAACCGTCAACCAGATTGATCACGTTGCGATCGACGTCAGATACTCCTCCAGTATTCTTGATGTCCGAACGTTCCGAGGCGCCAACATCGACTCGGACCATTTCCTTGTTGTAGCCAAGGTAAGGACCCGGATATCGAGAGAACAACGGAGTCGAGGAAGACAACCACGGTTTGACGTCGAAAAGCTACAATCGCAACAAACTGCCAGGAACTTTGCCGATCGAGTCTCCCTGAAACTCTCCGAAAGTTCGACATCGCCTGCACTAACAATAGACGAAGAATGGAAACGTTGTCAAAGAGCCATCAGAGAAGCCGCTACTGATGTGCTGGGTTTTAAAACGCCAACAAGAAAAAACCCCTGGTTTGACAACGAGTGCAGGCAGGCACATGCAGCAAAACAAGAAGCCTACCGGGCAACGCTGCATCGAACCACGAGAGCTGTTCGTGAGCTCTACGAACAGAAACGAAGGGAAGAGAACCGGCTTCTCAGGAAAAAAAAGAAAGAGCACGAGAAGCGCGCGATCGAGGAGATGGAGAGGTGTTATGGCAGGAATGATGTCCGAAAGTTTTACCAAAGGGTAAAACTTTTATCGAATGGATATAAAGTTCGGACAGAAGCTTGCCGGGACGAAAATGGACAACTAATAGTAGATTCGCAGTCGATACTGAGAATTTGGAAAAATCATTTCTGCAGACTGTTGAACGGCGATGAGGACACAAATACCGCTGTCAGGCAGAATGTTCCACTCAACACAACGGACGATGATAGAAGAGAATACCGTCCCCCCGACCTAGACGAAGTCAAGATAGCGATATCGAGACTGAAGTCTAATAAAGCTGCTGGTGCAGATAGTCTGCCCGCTGAAATGTTTAAAGCAGCTGGAGATGATCTGGTAGGGCGCATGCACCAGCTCATCTGTCGGAGGAAAGCATGCCCGATGAGTGGAATCTCAGTATCGTTTGCCCGATCCACAAGAACGGAGACCCCTTTGACTGCGCCAACTATCAAGGGATAAGTCTCCTTAACATCGCCTACAAAATCTTCTCTGCCGTTTTGTGTGAACGCCTGAAACCATTCGTGAACAAACTGATAGGTCCGTATCAGTGTGGTCCACCACCGGGAAGTCCACCATCGATCAAATCTTCACACTGCGGCAGATCCTGGAGAAGACCCAAGAAATGCAAATTGACACATACCATCTATTTGTCGATTTCAAGGCCGCATATGACAGCGTGTATAGAGACGAGCTATACAGCGCCATGTCTAGTTTTGACATTCCTGCCAAACTCGTCAGACTGAGCAGGATGACGATGGAGAACTCTCGCTGCTCCATCAAGGTCGGTAACGAACTCACCGAGACCTTCAATGTCAAAAAAGGTTTTAGACAAGGCGACGCGCTGTCATGTGATTTCTTTAACATCGTTCTTGAGAAGATCGTGCAAAACTCACTGGCCAACACAAGAGGCACGATCTTCCAAAAGTCCGTTCAACTGCTAGCTTACGCGGATGACATTGACGTGATTGGGCGAACACAGCGAGCCGTCAATGATGCGTTTGATGGCATTGAAACGGAAGCGGCTAAAATGGGTCTGGCGGTAAACGAGGGCAAAACAAAGTATATGCTGTCATCAAGAAAGGACGCACAACATCGATGACTTGGCCAGAACGTCACCATTGGCAGCTATAACTTTGAGGTTGTGAAGGACTTCGTCTACCTCGGCTCCGCGGTAAACAGTACAAACAACATCAGTACCGAGATCAAACGCAGAATAACTCTTGCCAACCGCTGTTTTTATGGGCTCAAAAGGCAATTGAGTAGTAAAGCCCTCTCTCGGAAGACCAAGCTGACTTTATATAAGACCTTGATCATCCCAGTCCTGCTGTACGGCGCAGAGGCATGGACAATATCCCAAGCGGATGAACAGTCTCTTGGTCTTTTCGAGAGAAAAGTTCTGCGCGCGATCTTTGGTCCTGTTTGCGTTGATGGCTTTTGGAGGAGAAGGTTCAACCACGAACTGTATGGGCTGTACAGCGACAGGAGTCTAACCAGGCGTCTACGGATCCAACGCCTAAGATAGCTAGGCCATGTAGAGCGTATGGACAACTTAGCTCCAGCCCGAAGAGTCTTCGACTCTGAGCCTGTGGGACAACGCAAAAGAGGACGTCCACGTACAAGGTGGCGCACACAAGTCGAGGGGGACCTCGGCCGGCTTGGTGTGCGAAACTGGAGACAGCTGGCGAAAGATCGTGCTGGCTGGAGAGGCATGTTAAGTGAGGCCCAGGTCCACCTCGGACTGTAGCGCCCTAAGAAGAAGAATGATTAATATATAAATATATATGCACTTGATTCGTTGTTATAAACAATTCTTAATTAATTCCACTTCGCACTTATTCACTGAAACACTTATTTTTGTTTTTACTTTCTCGTTGCCGGTGATGTTTTGTTTATTGTCATATCAAATGTCAAACGAAATGGCGTTCAGGCAAATAGTCCATATGTTTGCATTCTCATAGTTACATATGTACTAGCACATTTTCGTAAGAAAAGTAGAAGTAGAATTTAAAATAAAGTTAATTGAACTGGTACATAATTAATTGTGTTGTATTTTATTAAACAACGCATGTTTAAAAGTGTCTGACAGGCGATTTGAATGAAATTTGTAGAATTGCTTTTTTATTTTGTTATAGAAAAAATGTCGGTAACATGAACTATAATAATAATAATGGCGGCGCTACAGTCCAAGGTGGACATGGGCCTAGCTTCTCAGCAACCACTCGTGTTGTGCGTGCTATTATTATCTCACGATTGGAGGGGACCTACAGTTTAATGCCGACTCCGAACGGCGAGATTGAGAAGCTTTTCCTAGAGAGTTATACTCTTTGAGCATTGTCAATGACTCGAAAGAGGTGGAGCCGTGAAAATATGTTTGACGCACCTACCCACTACACCGCGGCGCCCACCGGTAACATGAACTATACAACTTAAATTTAAAGAAAACCATTATAATTTCAATATCGGCAGTTTCTGATGATTTGTTTTAATTGTTCTTCTAATTTATCAGGATTCCGTACCAGAATGGTATCAACGGAACCGATATGGTTTCACTATCGTGTCCGTTTGTTGTCACTTATATCTATCTACCAAACTCACAACACTTACAATTTTATTTGTAAAAAGTAATAGATTAAGAAAGAGTTAGTACTAAAACGATCGCCAGGAAACATCGTTTTAATTTGTTTGGCTACCGCCACGTCACCACATGTAATTTTTCATATCAAGCCGTCATCACACATTCAAAAACAGTCAGCAATATTTAATAAACCGTTTATCATGATATCATGATACTTTTCATAGACAAACAGAGAGATAAGATGCAAACAAATTCAGTGTGGGCATTTGATAGCTTAAGATTTCATTCATGTAAAGGTGGGAAAGGGAGGCAGATCGCAGTATTCTCGTTGAATGCATTTGAGAAATCGAATTGATCATAGTACGTGAACGCAATGTTTGCCAGTTAACTCCAATCGAACTGTGACGTTATACGCTGTCAGCACAACAGTCAAGATCAGAATGAGCAATGAAATTCCTACATATAATGAACGAGGTTATGCCATCTGCGTCACGCATTATAGAAGAAGCGACACGGTCAGTGATATCCAAAATACCTGGTTTTATTGTACCATATGGCATAATAACGCCCTTTCTACTCGTGGCTATTCTTTGGAAATTTTGTTCAATGTATAGGTAAGCGGGACGAAAAATGCGATTTGTTCGTGCAGAAAAGTTGCTCGCAATTCTGTGCATCTGCTCTCTTCGAATAGTGTAGAAGAGTGAGATTGAAATATGAAAACTAGCCTGTGAAGTATTGCCATGAATAAAAGCAAGAGGGAACCGCTAAAAAGGGTTGCGGAGAATTCCGGCAACCAAGGCATGTTCTTGTAAAACACACCTAAGTGATTGCCTTAAGGTTCTTTCGAACTGCGAACGCGAATTTTTTTAAATAACCATATTTCGGGAAATGTCAGCACAAATGTATACTTTTCGATATGCCAGAATGTGCGTTATTAATTTTTTCATAAAGTAAAAACTCAAGAAATATAGGTTAAATAAGAAAATTATAGATTTCGCTTTTTTTTCTGCGAATTCAACAATCTCTTCGCGAATTGCCAAACTGAATTTACGATCCGCAATGAGCCAGCCTTTCGCTACCTAAATTCAATATAGAATTCACGAATTTATTTATTTTTTTAAATCGCGAAATTTCTGAGCGAGAACATTTGAAATTTTTCCCACTGACCATTCGCGGCTACTGGCGAATTCCATGTGAATGAAGTTTAAAAATTCGTTCGCCGCTCACGTTAATAGCCCAAAACGGTATTGAGGTATTTTGTGTTAAACTTGGATAGAAATATCTATGTATGTACACTATATACTTTAATTGAATTAAATTTAAGTCCTAAAATACCAAATTCTCAGCAAATACCAGCAAAAACTTATTTTTTTCATTTATTTATAATTATTTTTAGTAAACTATTTGGAAAATAAATAAAAAACAAATAAAATTAGTTTACATTTTACGTTTTTTCATGAGACTAAAATAATTCTCTCGCGATTTGTCAAAACTGAAATCGTGATCCACGCCATTACGATGCACAATTTTGCGATTATAAAATCGCATATTAACTGCCCGCGAAAAATCGGAATGTCACTGTTCTCTCGTGTAAAGTAATTGCAGCAACCTACCACCAAAGAGAAAGTCCACGTGAATGAGGTGTCAACATTTGCTATTTTTGCAGATCATGGTCCATGTGTACGGCGCTTTAATAGTTGCATTGAAATAAATTTGTTACATTAAAGATTCCTTTTCTTAAATTATAAACCGTACGAAATTGTCAGCCAGCGAGAATGGCACGCACATGTTCTGCTATTTTTTTAAAAGGTAACAATCCTGAAAATGTCCTTCAAATCGTTCGAAAACACTTATTTTATTTACAAAATACCTCGAAATTTTCATTATTTACGTATTCAGGTTTGCTCGGCATTCTACGTACATAAATATAGGGTACTTTAATGTAACGGTGAGCTTATGAAGTGAAAATCAGCCACCGGTAAGCATAACATGATTAAAACCGCACGCTTCATTTATGCCGAGAAGAAAAAAATCGATGGAATTTGCGTACCTCTATGATACCTCCGTCTCTTTAATATGAATATTATCCTATTCCGGTGTGGGATCGGAGTATTGGGGTAGAGAGGGAAAATGTCAAGGCGAATAAGAATGTGAATATGATCACAGTGCGAAGAGAATTCTATCACACCCTCAATGCTAAGGAGTTCCAATTCCCACTTTATTGAATTCCGAAGTGTCTTACACAACGTGTGTAGAAAAAAGACATACATATACTCGTAATAATCATAAGAATTAAGATAGAAATACCTTTGATTACACACAAACATCATCCATTCGGTTGTGTGCGAATAAAATGATTGAGATTACAAACTTTTGAATAAATTTTGAATGGAATGCAAATGGAGAAGGTAACGAGTGAAGAAGTGAAGTAAATGAATGCTGATTTCAATCCAAGAACGTGGACTGTCTACACGATTCGTATGTTCGATATGCATTCTGTTTAAATGAAAGAAATGAAATGTTGCGATGATATCTGTATCTCCTTACACTGACAAAGAGGATTTCTGTTTGGTAGTACATTGGACTTCTGGAGGATAAATGAAGTTGGTGACCTAAGGGAACAAGCAAAGCAAAAGCAAATATTTCAAAAACAGCTCAGAGAACATTCATATTAAGACGATGTGGTTCCGTCGTTATAATAGGAGATTAGCTATCAGTCATCAAAATCATTGCCGACGACCGAGACGAAAAGCTGCTGTCAAGGGAACGAAGGTTGCGTTGTATTAAGCATCTGCAGGCTTGCTTGTAAAAACAACACTAAATACGGACGAATTACATATTGCTTTGGTGCTTTTAAATCTAAATAATTTGGATTAAGATCGTCTACGAGATTACAAAATAAATATTTCACGTGAAATACAATTTATACGTGAATGAATATGGTCACTTCCCAACCTTCTAAGCCGCAGTCCATGTGCGGTGTACGTAGTCCCAGCTTCACGAAACGGTGATACGTGGTAAACTTTTTTTAAAGGAAGGGATCACTCAGTGATATGTATATAATCCGAGGTGGCATTTTAAACTACCATTGATGAAAAGCTAGGCCCAGGTCCACCTCGGACTGTACAGCCACCAATATTAATATTATTATTGCGATGACTTTGATTAGTAAAAACTAGGAGAATATTAAATGAGGTTCGAATCACTCTCGACTTAAAATATCGAAGGAATTTCCACAGTCCGAGATGGAATTGGGCCTAGCTTCTTAGCAACCACTCATGCTGCGCATGCTGCTGTTTTCTCACGACTTCACTCGCGAGTGACTTAAAGTTTAATACCAACTCCGAACGGAGAGATTGAAAAGTTTTTTCTAAGCGACTTCACTTTTTGAGCATCGTCAGTGAATCGAAAGAGATGCGTAAGAGTCGACTCCCATACCTAGTACGCCACGGCAATACTCATAAAATAATAAATAAAACAAAGTTAGAAACTTAAGTATGAAATTTCCCACACTTTGGAAAATGCTATCAAATCAGGACGACCGAAGCGATAAAATGAATGTTTCATCGATCTAACACAGTTTTGCAACAGCAGTTTCCATTTTTGTTCAAACGCTGTCTGCTCTCATTTTTAAACATTTTTCGAAATTTTCGGATTTTTCGAAATAGTCGTAAAAAGTAAAAAGGCTTTCAATAACTGAAAGTAACGTGCACCGGACCATCTGGCGGGAATGAGAGTACTAACCAGCCCAATAAAATCAAAGATTCATCTTGAAGCTACAAGGTCTCCTAGGATATGGGTTCCTGTTTGTCCCTTGTTTGTTTTTAAAGATCGTTAAAAAAATCACTGAGCATTCCATTTCAAATTTTGAATAAGATATCTACAAAGTCGTTTCCTTCTATCCTGATGAATTTAACATCATGCTCAAAAGTTATGCGTGCCTTTTCTTTTAAACTCTGAAATATTTAATTGTCCACATTCGAAGACAAAGTTAAAACGTGTTTTTTCTTTGTTTTAAAAGTCATTCATTTAATTTCGTTTAAGAAGATTGTACGTTCAACAAACCAAAAAAGTTTTCGCAACTGATTTCCAACTCGGTCATTCTTCTCGCCGCAACGAAATTGCATATTGCCCCAAGTTCTTCCTACTTTTGAAACTAAGTTGATTTCTCTTAAAATGCATGAGTGAGAACAATTCGGAGATGCGTCGACCTGGGAGATTCAACTGCCTTAAAATGCCGATTTTAAATGTACCAAACCGAGTGGATGGGCAGCAGTTTTCAAGTCCAACATATGCGTATGTTGACTTTTGTATACGCTCTTATTGCGCCGGCCAAAAACTTTTGCAACTTCTCCATTTCTTTACAGGCTTTACAAACTCACATGTAACTTGCAAGTTGTATAGTTCAACCTCAACAGCATTTCGCATATTTCACGAGTAACAATTTGCCACAGATATTGTTGTTCGCCTTATCTACGTACATATCCGAATTTTCATTTAGTTGTAGAAGAAATAGTTATTTGGTAGGCAGTCTTCCATATACAATGAGTGACATGCAACATAAATATTTAAATAGTTATCATGCAATTTCACGAAATACAGCTCGTGTTATTTGAATTTAAACTTGGCACTGTTCACTGTGCCAATTTGTCAAAATGTTTTGTAATTTCACCATGAATACAATCACAACGGAGCAACACTTGCAATTCGTGCGAATTGAATTGAATGGTTCAGTTCGCAAAACGTACCGTGAAGTCTTTGTTTAGCGACAAAGTTATACGTAAAAAACAAACACTAATCAATCAATCAATTACTTCAATCATTTTTAGGGACACCTGTACACATAGGCTGGTGGATTCGTTTGCCCGTATTTCTTTAAGATAAGGTTTGAGTTTTACAATCAATGTAAAGACATAGAGATCATTCATCGCTGATTTTTCGTCATTAAATTAAATGGCCATAAGTTCCAAAAGCCTAAGCGAACTGTGCAAAAACAAGCGTTTGCACTTAGCCTGCCTGCGAACTCCTGTTCTTAACTCCCCGAGGTGAAGCCCGCGTGCCGAGTATCCTTCACAAAATATGGGGTAACCAACCCCCCGTCGTTGACAGCTGCAAGCAAGACAAAGGAGAGAGTCAGTCTGTACCAGAGCTCATCTGTTTTTTAGGATAGCGATTGGGGAGCTTATTGGTCAAATCGGGATCCAGATCTCCAGGGAGCAGGAGTTACCTAGTCCACAATCCTTTTAAAGCTATTGCAACATATTTCGGTGCAAAGCTTTAAGGTAGAATAGAAACGGCAGTAAATGGAAAGCAAAAAGCGGCGCTCTCATCCTAAAAAAAATTACTGGCACCATAAATTTGGAACCCTTTCTCCAGGGGCTACAAAACTGGACCTGGATTCCCAGTCAGACTTTGTGCATGAGATTAACTTCCTCACTACCGAAAAAGCGATGACCTCAAAAACAGTTTACGGCCTCGGATATGAACGAATTTTCTGTTAACGACCACAGCAAATGGAAAGAAAGACAACGACCTTCAGTTTTGCACGTGGAACGTGAGGTCCCTCAATAGACCATGTGTGGCTGATGAACTTCCAGAGGCCATACAGTGCTATGAAGTAGGCATTACCGCAATCTAGGAAGTGAAAAACTGCGACGATTGCTTAGTTAGGCTTATTTAGATGTGGATTTGTTGGTCGAGGTAGACTTGGGCAAAAAATGTTGAACTTTAAGTGTGATTTGCACACACAGAGGGCAAGGATAACTTCTATGATCTCCCAGAAAGAACACACGATCATTGCTCGAGCTATTGCACCAATACCGTTCTAGGAGATTTTAACAATAAGCTGGGTAAGAAAGACCTTTTTACTAGAGTTGTGGGTGCGGTATTTGGTTCTCTTTGCCTTGGTGGCAATTGGAGAGAGAAAATTCAATCGCAACCTGAGGACTGTAGAGCGACATGAATCTAATCAGGCGTATACTAATCTAATGCCTAAGATGGTTGCCCATGTAGCTCTAGTCCCAAGAATCTTCGAATGTAAGCCTTTAGCACAATGCAACAGTGAAGGTCTACGATTAAGGGACCTCAAAGAACATAGTGCGCGGCTAAAAGCAGCTAGCGAAAGATCGTGCTATCTGGAGAAATATGACTGTAGCGTCACAAGAAGTAGAAGAACAAGTTTATATTAATAAAAACAGCCAGTGGACCACTTGGAAGCCGACTTTTTTCGCTGAATTGTCGATATTAAAGGAAAAAGGAACATTAGTTCTCTAGATTGTGCTTAATTCGAAGCATCAGCGTCGAGTGTACACCTGCAGAAGGCATTAAAAACACAATGATATAAAATTATAGAAAACGAAAAACCCTGCTATTTTAAGTGTTTTCTTTCATTGCCAAAAATCACGCTATATGTTACAAGCATAAGAAAGCTGGTGATGAAAATAATTTGAAAGCGTTAATTAATCCGCATTCAGGACAAATTCAGATTTTGGCAATTCTTTTTAGTTATTTTCAGCTGTCCAACTATGCTTCATTTCAGAAGATTTCGATTGTGTTCAGATTAAGAAATCTGCTACCCGCCGAAACGTTTTTAAACTCCTAAACTAACCTAAGTTACCATATTTAACCGCTAGTCTATGTGTACGTACTGTACTTAAACTAATGGAATCAATTTACCTTCACCCATCATCTATCTACCTCCGAATAGTTTCGAAACAATCAATTCTCTATCCACTATCCTTCAAAAGAAAGCAACTAAGTAAAAACACTGAATTTGCCAAGACTATTATACGGAATTTAAACAAGCTTTAATGTGAAGTGTGTGGGAATGAGAGGCTGCTTTCAGCTCCGTATTCATGTAGGACGTACGTGAAATCTCCTCACTCATCTTATTCCTATTCGTACACTCACAGTTGTTTCTTTAAAGCAGGACGAAAATTCCATTGATTGATTGATTGATTACTTTCTGCATTAACTCAAAGACACATGTACAACCACAGGTGTCTACTTCAAATTGGATGTGGAAATGCCACTCAAGAGGTTTTCTTAAAGTATTTGAAAATTAGATTGGTCATATGATACCAAATGTTTTTGAAAAGCGCATAGTAAAGACAAAGACGCAATAGATTTGATACTTGGACTAGGTTTTGAAAATGGATATACGATGATGTGTGATGCTTTAAATTTACCGATTGGGGACTTAAATTGACATACTTATCAAATAAAAAGTTTGGACTCATTATCGCATTTATGGAGTAATGGACCAATATGCACATAAAAGTATCTTAGAAGATGTGATATTGCCGTAAGTGGAATGGGAAATGCAGTTGCTTTTAGTTGGAAAATGACCCAAAGTGCACGTCTAGGTTAGTCCAATCGTGATTCAGTGATCACAATGTCACGCTTACGGAGTGGCCACCTCAGCCACCAGATTTAAAACTCTGAAAGCTCTTCAAACGAAAAATTTGCAAGGGAAAATGTTAGAAATGCAGACAATTTTTCGTAGAAGAATGAAAATCAAAATGAATTAATGGCAGGTCAACAGTCAACGAAAACAATTGTCCACCAATTTTTTTTGTAATTATATTGAAAGTTGCGATTGGTTTGTCGCGTATCAATTAGAGGTTATCTCAAAGTTATACGGATGCTTTTACAATAAACTTTAATGAGTTTGAAAAATTGCTTGGTTTCACTTCTAGTTGCAAATGTTTTATCCGATACTGTACATCGTAAAAGATACATTAGTTTATCATATAAAAGAGCATATATCTGAATTCCAACACGGCTTTGTTTCAGGTCGTTCAACAACAACCAACTTGGCTCATTTCACTACTTATGCTATTAATGCCGTTGAAGAGGGTTTCCAAGTTGATGCAGTATATACTGACTCTAGCAAAGCTTTTGACTCTGTGAACCACGAGCTAATGCTTATGAAACTGAAAAGTTTTGGTTTTGATTCGAATGTCTTGAGTTGGATCTCATCGTTTTTAGTTGGGAGGGTGCAAAAAGTGATAGGCCTATCTCTTGCACCTCTGGAGTTCCACAAGGTAGTCATTTAGGTCCCTTGCTTTTTATCATTTTTATAAACGATATTATTAAATGTTTAAGTTTTTGCAACTGCCTAATGTATGCTGATGACCTTAAATTATTTTTAAAAATACAAAGCATAAATGATTGTAAAAAACTGCAGTTGGACCTAAACTATTTAACCGGGTGGTGCGCTGCTAGTTGTTTAAACCTTAATATAAAAAAATGTTTTGTTATATCTTTCTCAAGTTGAGTTGAAAAAATAAAAGATCTCGGTGTCATTCTTGATACAAAGCTCACTTACGTTGCACATATCGAGTACACATATCGAGTACATAGTTGGGTTTATCAAAAGAAATTCAAAGGAATTTTCTGACCCCTATACTTTAATATCGCTTTTTATATCACATGTAAGGTCCATCCTTGAATATGCTGATGTCATTTGGAGCCCAATTTATCAAATCCACTCGGATAGGGTTGAAAGAGTGCAGAGACGCTTAACAAAATATGTTTTCTTCAAAATGGGTTGGAATTTCGAGCCTTCTTACAAAGCCAGGTGTCAGTTGTTGGGGTTATTGACTCTTACTGCAAGAAGACGCTCACATGAAATTTTTTCATACGCGATATTTTGTGTCACCGTATCAATAGTCCTATACTTTTGTCAATGCTCCCTATTTATGCTCCAGAACGAACTCTAAGAGCTCATTATCTGTTTGTTCAAATGAAGCATAGAACAAACTATGGTATGAATGAACCAATTTCTAGGGCTCTGAAATCTTTTAATGAAGTCTGTAATCATTTTGATTTTCACATATCGAGAGAGTGCTTCAAAAACATTATATTTGGTCTATTTAATTATTGATTACATATCTTATTTTACTGATTGATTAGACTTTGCAAAAACTAAATTATAAAACTGTAAAATATTGTTTATTTGTACATACTTATTATTCTAGTAATCTATTAATTGTTGATGAAAAAAAAAAAAAAATGTAACTAAACCCTTTCTGGTTTCTGGCTTGCATTCATCAACTGTCCCCATTCATCAACGTTCCCCAGTAAAAAAAAAATGGATTGGTCTGACAATCTTACTTGCGAAGTATGCAGTGGCAGAATATGTTTTACACAATCTGACTCAATTCCGATGAAATTAGTTTAAATTAACAGCCAATCGTAACGGCATCACTGATGCACCTATTGAACTGCCCGAGTAGGTAATGATGGTGAAATGCCCATCACCCAATTACTCTTTTGAAAGATAACGTACAATTAGTATCGCGCATTATCAGTGAGACTAGAGACCAACCATCTTAAAGCAAAGAACAATGCTACTAATCCTAACACACTAACAAAAAATAAGATAAGATATTTAAAAGAATAAATTAAAAATTTAAAATAAATAATATCAATAATAATCACTCGATTTTTATCTCGGAGTTAAAATGCAACACAAAAAAAATATAAGATGATATTTAAAAACAGATATCGAATAATCAACCGCCTTCGTTTGATTTCGAACCCCCCTTCGCCTAATTCAAACGACCAGCGCTTTTACAAAATCGTCCGCATGACTTATACTTAAAGTCGAGATCCTCAATATAAATGCCAAATGACAACAATCAATAGAATATCAAAACTTGATTCTTAAGGCTTATAAAGAAAAACAGAATTCCGAGTGTCTAGAATCTGCGATAGCGTAATTTATTTGAATATTCTGCCTGATAGAAGAGTTGTCACTCTCATAAATGTCTGCAGGAATAATAAATCACAATATCCTCAATACCGACTATGAATGCACTTTAAGCAGTTAATTTTCAGCACAACAGGCTTCTTTTCAATCATTGTTTCCGCTTGATAGTTGCTTACCCTTCTCATAAAACCTTTGAGCATTATTCCGACCACAACATCTTTCATCTGCTCGATTAAACTTTTCTTATACTTTTTTTTCATTCCTCACGAGACGTCGTTTCTCTTTCCATCCTTCCGAGCACTTCTTGTTTTCATTCTTCATCAAAGCAATGGTTTTTTTTAAATGTCGGTACAGAGTTTCTTTAATGACTTGTCATAATTTAACACGTCTAAAGGGACTCAGCAGTGCCCTAATCAATCCACCGTCAATCAGGCGCTTTGTCGATGTTCTTGATATCCGCACTTTCCAAGAAGCAAACATTAACTTTTTATTTTTGTTTAAGTCGGTATAAGGATGCGGTTGCAAGAGATATGGAGGCGAATAAACTGACGAAGAGACATCAGAATAATTGTTTCTGTGTGGGCTATCAACCACAATCCAGAAAAAAAAACATTTGTTTTGTCGTTGAAAGTAGACAAGAACTTCACACAAAACAATAGGACATCAGAGAGAGAGAGAGAGAGAGACAGAGAGAGAGCTGCTTGAGAGTTGGACAAATGAAAAATACGGAAAGTGGACTGTCTTCGTAGGAAGAACAAAAGCGATATAACTTCCCTTCATATTTGTTGTTAATTTTATATGAAAAATGTTTTTTCTTTTCTTTGGGTTCTATTTTCATCCATACTGGCCCAACTCCTTTTTCACTCTCAAAAATAAAGTGTCTGGCCAAAAATATGGTGTAAAATGGAGCAAGTATACATCAGGCGGAACGCCTTCCATCATTTATGTCCCTATACACATCGTTTTATGTCATGCGTTATGTATAACAAGCACGATATCTGACAATTGATTGATTTACACTTAGGATATTGTCGAATATTCCAGAGTAACACCATCGCCATCTCAAAAGTGTTTCTTGTCAAAAAATACGCCAACTGGGAGTCGAGCAGGAGGGAAAACAATTTCAAATAGGCTTTAATACATGTTAAACAAATTAGAAACAATTTCGGTGATGTTTCCGTACCCAGCGGGTGTAAATATTTTGTAATTTCTTCGCAGCAAGTCACAGGTGTGTTGAAAATATTAGGGAAAAGTAAATCTGTTTTCGCCAAACTCTGTCAATGGCAGGTGTAATTAAGGGGACTCAAAACACTTGGGTAGCAGGATTCGAAGAAATTTGTCTTTTAAAATAATATAACAATCACTGACTTGGGGGAGCCTGGGGTAGGAAGTCAATTTCGGAAGATGAAATGTGCTGCTGTGGTTGGTTGGGAATGGGAATGGAGGGGGCGCACGACAAGACAATTAAATCCGACGACATTTCCATTTTAATTCTGTGTAAGCGTCTTTGTCTTCTGCCGAGAGATTTTTCAAATTGAAATATATCTGATGTTCTAAGTCCATCAAAAAATTAACAGATATTAAATTTCGTCTTATGACATATGATTAGTGCTAGAAATTACTTTTAGAAAAAATCTCATAATTTGAAGAAATTGGGGTTAAGAGGTCTTTGTGGGGTGGATAGAGCCAAGAGAATCCTTCTTAACCTGTGAAGTTTAATTGTGATGTTAAAACTAGGAATGGCGTTTTATGCATCGTGTTTATACATGTTGCCTTGAGGGAGCTTGAAATGGAGGATAATAATAATAATAATGGCGGCGCTACAGTCCGAGGCGGACCTGGGCCTAGCTTCTCAACAACCACTGGTGTTGTGCGTGCTATTGTTATCTCTCCGAACGGCGAGATTGAGAAGCTTTTTCTAGACAGTTATACTCTTTGCACATTGTCAGTGACTCGAAAGAGGTGGAACCGTGAAAAAATGTTATAGTACGTTTACACCGTTTCTGCATTTCAGCCCAAATACATTGCATTTCGCCATACATTTCCCGCATTCTGGAATGTTGCATTCCAGCGAAGTGCAGAATTTCGTCGCTGCATTTGTATGTTTGTCAAATCGAACAATCCTCTTTACAAATTCAGCACGTCATACAATGACATTTCCACCCTCTGACATACACAGAAAACAGCTGTTTTCCCATTGGTTGAGAGCTTCGAGTTTCAACACGAACTTCATACCTCTGTATTGAGTCAGGAATATATTTAATATGTCCGAATTAGCATTTAAATTCATTATTAAATTAATATAACACGCTAAATGGGTGAACCATTCTGATTTTCAATCAGGAAAAAATATCCAATAGTCAATTCTGACACTAGCTGTCATTTGAAATGCTCAAGTTGCAGTGGGAACGCAAAATTGGATTTCGAAATTTTTTTCCTGAAATGTTGAATGTGTGTGCGGTGTAAACGTACTATTGGATGTTTTTTTCGAGTTTCGAATCTTAGAACCTGAGCATAGGAGTCGATGCACCTACCCACTATGCCACGGCGCCCACGAATGGAGGATAAGGTGGTGCAATTATTCGAGAATCGGCCGTAGTTAAAATCAAGACAAAGGTAGACCTCCTTGGCTTGCCACTATGGTCTCTGGCAATTACAGAAAATACAAGAGGCCAACTTGAAGTGGTTGGAGTGGTTTTCCAATTATTTAAGGGATAGAAGGCAATTGGTAAAAGTCGATAATTTTATATTTGCATCTACAGTTCGCAATATGTTTACATTCCTGCCAAACCCATCAGATTATGCAAAACGATGATGGAGAACTTTCGCTGCTCCATTCAGGATCATAACGATTTCACCGAGAGCTTTAATGACAAAAAAGTATGATGTGGCGAGATGTTGTCTCCCTGTCAAACAGTACGAATAACATATACCGGATAAACTTAAAAAAGCTGTTATCAGTCACTGTTCTTTGGGCTCAAGAGTAATGGAACCTTTTCTTGTAACACCAAACTGACTTTATTCAAGACCTCGATCATCCCAGTCCTGCTCTACGGCGCAGAGGCATGTACAATATCCAAAGCGGATGAAGAAGCATTTGGTCCTTTTGAGAGGAAAGTTCTGCGTGCGATATTTAATGACTATTGAGGGAGAACAACAACAAATTATAGGGGCTGTTCAACGACATGAGTCTGTTTATGCGTCCATGGCTGCAACGCTGGATAACTTAGCTCCAATCCGACGAATCTTCAACTGGAATCCTGTGGAAAGACGCATCGGAATACATAAACGATTGAGGTGACATACAGGAGTAGAATAGACCTCAACCAATTTTCCGTGCGTAATGGAAGACAGCTATGGTAGTTGGAGAGGCTTTGTGATTAAGGTCTAGGTCCACCCCGGACTGTAGCGTCATGCAAATGCAAAGAAGATGGAGATATTAAGCGTTTAAGACTGAAATGTGAGCACCGTGGCGTAGTGGGTAGTTGCGTCGACTCCTACGCTCGAGGTCTAAAGTTCGAATCTCGAAAAAGCGCCTAATATTTTTTCACGGTTCCACCGCTTTCGAGTCACTGACAATGCTCAAAGAGTATAACTGTCTAGAAAAAGATTCTCAAAATCGCCGTTTGGAGTCGGCATTAAACTGTAGGTCCCCTCAATTCGTGAGAGAACAACATGAGTGGTTGCTCAGAAGCTAGGCCCAGGTCCACCTCGAACTGCAGCGCCACCATTTTTATTATTATTATTAAGACTGAAATACGCTACAAAATATTGTCATCGCAAATATACACATCACACTATCACTCTTTTATCATAATCATAAGCAAAAAACAGTAATTGCATGACTACCAAGCCAACAAAACGTGACAGAGTAACGACGCATGAATAAATAACTGAAAGAGAAACAAAATCAAAAACAAAAACATTCACATCAAAACAAGAAAAACAGGATACAAAAAAATTAAACAAAAAACATCCGCACAGAACAGAGTTTACAAAAACAAACAAACAGCGGAAAATGAGGAAATAACAAGGTATTCACATAATTTCAGCATTCAGAGGGTACAGAGAGAAATAAGTGTTCCCAGTAGTGAGCACGTAAGGTAACAAATGTGGTTTCTACAACCATCGCATGTACAGAATACATACTTACGTGAATGAATATTTATTTAGAAGTTTGAAATTATGGAATATATTCAGAGATTCATTATTCCCTTGGGCGGTTTCTCTTGAGGAAGATGAAATGCTGCACTTTGTGCATTACAACTTCCACTGCTGATTCATCACGCTGGAGAAATTATAAAAAAACGTGATTTTTGTGTATTAGTGCACTTTTTGTGCGGATTCCAAAAAAAATATAAAATACATCATGGTTCCTCAGCAATCTACAACATAGAGTTTGAATATGACAAACTGGGAGCATGGGTAGACGACGAAGGAACGACCTGGAAGGACGAGAAAAACGATGCTGATTAGAAAGCGTACGCACCGATTTAACTTTATCTGATATTTCGTTAGAAGACGGCTGATGGAAAGTTGGAAGATGTGTACTGTGCAAAACCAGAGGTTTACGTTTATGCGAGAAACACAATACAGCGTTGGTGCTGCCTTTATTGAGTTACGTAGTCCTTCAAACCTGGTTTAATTTCTCAATTTTTTACGAGTAAATCACAAAACAGGCAATCTAAATTTGAAAGAAACGTACGCAAATTTTGCAGTGTGTTGAAAGATTTGTGTGAGAGAGTGCGTTTTTATGGGAGACTACGTTGCTCTCATTGATCCCATTTTTTAACAAACATAAGATCGCTAGGACAAAGCAGTATTTCGGGCTGTACCATTGCATTGCTTGTGTTGGAAATTAAACGTCACTCGAAGGTAGCACCAAAGCAGTATTGCAGTATTGCGTTTGAAAATCATATTGGGAAGAAAATCATTTCCATATTCAAACAACCATATTCGAGTCTTGAAGATTTGAAAACGCAGTTTTATGAATCTCTCGAATTCTTAATAATTTGATTTTCGCTTCAGTTATGAGATATTCAAGCTTCATCTTCCGGGCATCAATTCTTTGCTAAAACCAAGGGAGTATTTTTATTTTCTTTACAACTTACGCACAGTTGTCATGATTAGTGATTGCGTTTGGTCGCATTAAGCAATAATTTCTTCCTTGTGTTAGTTAAATTGGGATGGAAATATTTTGTATACTTGGGTTGGAATTGGACTACATTTGATTTACTTAATTCTGTATTATTTTATTTTTGTTATTATTTTATTTTATTATTATTAATGGTACGTCACCCTCGGCGGAGGATTACAACTCGCACTTGATCTTTTATTACTTTTTAACGTATGTTGACCATTTTTCCTAGTCTTAGACTCTGCGAATGATCGATATACAAATTCATGTTTGGACATCTTTATCTTGGCGGTAGTAATCTCATATATCATATACCGATTAAAAGAAAACTTTAAGTATAATTTACAGAACAATAAATTTCAAGTACCAACCTTTTATTTGCCTTTGATTTATTACTGATTGCAACGCAGTTTTATTGATATTGTCAATAAAAAGCACGTGTGCACGGCATTCTCTTGCGATATGCAAGGACTATGAGTGAAGGCAACTGTCACAAAGTCTTATTTAAGCTTTTGATATGAGAATGAGTGTTATATCTACTATGACAGTCTGACGTAATACTTTTTTTGGTTCAATTTTGATTTTGACGGTGCTAAACTTACTAAGTACACACACACTCGCAAAAGTATATTTTTTGATAATATTATTTACTTGCATTTTAAATAAAACATACTTTACTGGTTTTTAGCTTCTTTAAAATTTTGATTTGCTACTTTAAATGAGTCGTTACTGTAGAAGCTCGACATAAGCCTTCCTCGGATTGTCTATACAGGCGCTCCAAGTGCTCCCAGTTACCAAGTGCTCAGTTCCAAAATTATTTAAAGCGTATTAAATAAATGTTTTAGGAAAGTAGTTGTGATTTTGCGTTCTTTTTCGAAGACAGTATATATTTAGTTTTGCCCTCCTTTACCCCAACTCTGTTCCATTGTGTGCAACCAATCATGTCAAAATCATCCACGTATCCTACCACTTGTGCGGACTCTTGGAAGATGATGCCTCTAGTGTTGACCAATAAGGTTTGAGCATTTGAGTTTTGTTCATTTGAATACGGTGTTGAAGGAATTAAAAGAGAGCGCCTTACCGAAAATCTTTCTTGCCACCGTTTGTCACAGAGCATTCTGAAGCAGACAAAGTGCTCAGCGCCATCCTGCACAACTTGAAGAGCTTGACAGGAATGTCAAAACTAGACATTGCTCGTTTTTATACAAGCAGTCATAGGCGTCCTTAAAATTGACGAATTGTTGTTGGGTGTAGATCTGCATATCTTGGTTCTTTTCCAGGATCTTACGTAGTGTGGAAAGCTGGTCTATTGTGGACTTTCATTGCCTTAAGCCACATTGATAAAAACCTTTCAGGTTGTTGACGAACAGTTTCATGGGTTCACAATATCTATATCTGCTTTGATTATTTCAACTCGGTTGCAACAGCAATTTTGTTATATTTTGGTCTCGATATATCTACACATCGACAGTTTGCAAGAAATCGGAACGGAAGTAAAGTATACAGACATAAATAATCTATTGTAAGTAGGGAGATACTTGTGCATTCGAAGTGCAACAACGATGACATACTATTCATGATTCAAAGCATGTATCTAATATGATGTGTATCTTATAGCATTTTATTTCAATGCAAGCTCCAAAATATCGGACACTTTAAGGCAGTCCATTGTCGTGTCACCAATTATTACAATTATTGTTAAACAAAAGAACACCCTAATCAAAAAATCGTACGAAGTCTTCACAAATTGGAAGAGATAATAAGAGCCCCAGATAGTACAACGAAATGATAACGTGGTGATACAAGTGACTTCCAAGTGCACAACCGAATCTCTAATTTGTTTTCTTATTTTTGACTAAAATCTCAAAAAACAATTTAATAATCCCCTCCTGAAGAAACGACTGATAGCCATCGTTGAATTGCAATAAATTATTAGAGAGCCTGCCATTTTGCCTTTGAATTGAAATTTATTCGATTAGATAGACAAACCTTTATCGTTTGTACCAAAATAATTCGCCGGAGTATATAAGAGATCTTTGACTTCCTCAGACCACAATTGCTTTTGTGAAAATCAGAAAAATGGCCAGCAAATTATTTTTAGTCCTACTTGTTGCCTTCGCCTGTAAGAGAACATTTTGCGTTTTCTGAATCTTTGAAAAATCTTACTAAAACTTGTTCGATTAGATGTCGAGGGAATCTATGGCATCACCATCATTTCCAAGGCCGAATGGGGTGGACGAAGTGCCACATCGAAGACAGCGCAATCTAAAAACCTAGGATACGCTGTTATCCACCATTCGGAAGGAAGTTATTGCAGTACTTTAGCCACTTGCAAAACTCAAATGAAAAATATCCAGTCCTACCACATGGATTCCTTGGGCTGGGCTGATATTGGCTATAACTTTGGTATTGGAGGTGATGGCAACATCTATGAAGGTCGTGGATTTGGAGTCGTTGGTGCTCATGCCACAAACTGGAACACCAAGGCCATTGGCATTATGTTCATTGGAAACTATTTCAGTAGGTTTTTCGGAAGCATTTTGTGTAGATTGGATTGAAGCAAGTACTTTTATTTTTAGGCTATACTCCAACTTCTGCTCAAATTACTGCCGCTAAGAATCTTCTGGCGCATGCTGTTTCACAGGGATACCTTACGTCCAACTACATTTTGTACGGACACCAGCAAGTCGGCAGTACTGACTGCCCCGGAACAAACTTGTACAATGAAATCAAAAAATGGTCCAACTGGAAGGCTTAAGATTCACATAAACTGAATACAAATAAACTTTGAATTGAAACGTCTTTAATATTATTTGTATTTATATTTTTGAGCGTATAATCATAGAATTTAAAAATATATATGTACAAATTGGGATACAATTAACTGCATTTTTTCCCACTGGCTAGGAAATGAAACCACTTGATCAGTACGGAAACGACAGATGGAGTCATCTACACTAGGAAGGAAGATTTTAAATTTCTAACGTTAACTGAATTTAAATACCTCCGCTCTGGGAGTCAAACGGCGACCTTAAACAAAAGAATGAGAAAGTCTACAATTATCTAGGGAGCTTGCTTTATTTTCCAGGTACATTCTGTTTGGCCTTCATTTCGGTTCAGGTGATATGTGTCAGTTGGCATTTCACGGTTGTAGAGAGTAGTTGTTTGTAATTTGTTATGGAGCAACATGAAGTAGAAATTATCAAAAAAAAACTTGATTAAATAATCATAAGATCCTAAATATGTGGGAACATTTTTGTGACTCTTTAGTGAAAACTATAGGCCTTTAAATTAATATAAAAAAATTAAAAAAGATAGAAAAGTTACATTCTCATAGAGTAAAGCTATGGTGCGTCACTTGGTTCGGCGTAGTCATTGAGCCATATTTTTATGAGGATTCTAGAGGCATTGCTGTAACAGTTCTGTTGACCACTACCGGGAAATGTTTGAAAACTTGCTTGTTTCGGAATTGCATCAAAATACGCGCACCCAATAAGATGAGTCGATGACATACGACACAAAGCTCGTATTGCTATTATTGTGGCTAGTGGAAGTGGCTCGATAACAGTATAGCCATTTGTAGCTCAGAATTTAGAACTCAGATACATTTCGATCAGCACCCATGTCCTGTTAAATGTTTTTATACATATTTAATACGTTTAAGTAGCTCAGTGTCATTCTCGACTGGTAGAAGAATCTAATGACAACCACTAGATAACCCTACTTATTGCACATTTGATCTTCAAAAGTGTACATTATTCTAAACTTCGGTACACACCAAGCTTGAGGAAGGAATAGTTTGCTGGGGTGTCACTATCCATATTATAATATACTCTAATTATATCACTAAAACATGTAATTCGACTTGTTTGTCATAAGAATTGCCAGTCTGATAGCTTCATACTATTACTGATAATTGCTACAAAGTATTAGAAGTACTCGTATATGTATTTTTGCAAGATCTGGCTTTCTATTAAACAGAAGCTCTTTTAGCTACCAACTCAGAATATCCCTCTACACAATCTGCATCTCTATTCTATTTTTTATTCTTTTCCAGGATCTGCCGTAGCGTGAAGATCTGGTCTACTGTGGACTTTCCTGGTTTGAATTATCACTAATAAGGACCTATCAGATTGGTAACGCAAGGTTTCAGACAATCACACAGACTGGCAGAAAAGATGTTGTACGCGACGTTCATTAGACTTGTCCCTCTATATTTGGCGCAGTCAAAGTGGTCTCCTTTCTTATGGACAGCGGGCTAAAGAAATGCACCTGTCCTCCCAGTTGGAGGTTGTTCGTGGGGTTAACTTTCTCACCACTTAAAAAACTCCTAGTTCAGAAGCAACAACATGCTTCGGACGGATTTACTGCTGACAACCCCAGCAAACTAATTTAAACTATTTCAATTGAATTTTCTTTTCAACTATTTATTACAATATACACACTTACATACAAACATCCACACATACATATACCTTTGTCAAAATATATGCAAAACAAGAATAAATTCTCCAATATTCTTACGTCATAACCAATTACTGCTCATGCCTGTTGCGTGTAACTTGTTGTTGGGCATTTAGGGCTAAATAATCAGAAAATAATTTATAATTAATAATTAGTTTCTATAATTATTTACATTCCAGTAATCAAAGTTTTTAAAAAAAATTATGTTAATATACCTTCCCTATATTTCAATGTTATCTCACAGTATTGAAACAGCTTCTTGATTTACGAATATATCACCCGATATCTGTTTTTGTGATCGGAACCCTAAAAACTAAATGTAGAATATATTCGCACGATTGAATGCAAACAAATGGCTATTTTATTAAATTGCATGTGTTTTGTCCAAAATCAATGTTAGCACTGCTTTCAAAAACACTCTTTGATAATCACATAAGTTTTTCCTATATATATATTTTTTCTTATTTGATTAAATAAATAACATGAGAAATATCTATTATATATAACTTATGTTATCGGAAGGTGATATGCCAAATAAAAAAATATCAATTATTCCTACCCTAAATTATTATTTCATTAAAATCACAAATATAATAAAGAAGTTCAATAATCTTGATTATTTAGAGAGATTTCGCAAATTTATAAATAAAGATAAAAACCCATAAGCTGTTTGTCAGATAAAAAGAAGGAAAGACGTAAAAGTGCACTGACAACTATAGTATCTTTAATCGGCAGTAGGATAGATTGATAATGTTAATTCAAAGCACACGACAAATATTAAATATTTTCCAGGTGTGCTGTGGGCGACCGATAGAGGTTATCTCTAATAGAAATTTATGATAGGTTTGATCATCACCGTAATGAATGTCTGATTATTTCTGGTATGATCGAAGTTTTTCATTCATTAACTGATATGGAATATCAAACTTATGAGAGAGATTCAGCACTTAGTGGTACATCGATTAATGTACAAATGTAGACTCGTGTCAAACCCTACTTCAACCAGTAATTCGGATCAAAACCCCCGGGGTAGTAGTAGGTTAAAAAAGTTGAGACATCACTTCCACTCGGAGACCATAAGACCCATTGTAAATCCCTTCAATTTTTGTGGTACACAAAATCATAAACCTATCCTATAATATAAACCATATGCTATTGTCTTTGTGCCTTTCTTCACGAAGATTTTAAGGATGTTGTTAACTGTAAAAAGCCACAGTAGAGGGGAGAGAACTCCGGCCTATGGTGTGCCTCTGGTTGTCACTTTCCTTATTGATAATTCTGTTGTTTGACATATTACCAATCCAGTGTATTATGGATTTGTCTACTTGTATATCTTTTAGAACTGCCGTAATGACTTCTCTGTGTATATTGTTGAAGGCCCCCTCAATATCAAGGAAGGCCGATTTTGTAAATTCTTTCAGATTCAGTGAGTATTCAATTTCTCGAACAGCGCTATGCAGTGCACTTTCCACTGATCTAACTTTGAGGTAAGCGTGTGGAGTGTTGCATAAGTTGTGAGGATTGATAGGTCCTCTGATGTATAGATCCAGGAGCCTCTCTAAGGTTTTTAATAGAAACGACGAGAGAATGATTGGTCTATAGTCCTTTGCGGTAGTGTGGTTTGGTTTGCCTGCTTCAGGTATGAAAACTACTTTTACCTCTATTCACTGTGATGAGATGTATCCTGGGCCTAAGCAATTGGAGAAGATACTTACGAGGTGGGGTATAGTATAAATTAGTGATTTTTGAAGCATCGTCTGCCCCCGGAGATTTAAAAGACCTGAACAAATTTTTGAAATAATTTTTCCCCCTACTTCTTCAATTGTGCGAACATGGGAACCTTCGTCCCAGGGGGGAATGTGATTTCAAGGTAGAGTAATTAGTACAGTAAGGTTATTTACTTCTTCCCTAACCCGGTTACGAAACGTTGGTGTATAACCTTTGTTACATGTTTAGGTTAGTGGAAACTATGAAATCAAAAATGGACTCACCCCTTTTCTTCCTGCTTCTCCATTGTATGTAGTGGCCATTGGCGTCGTATTCTGTACAGAGGCACAATCCGCGTGACCTGCCATATTGGACAAGTGTTCGGACTGCGTCTGGTGTTCGATCTTCCTCATCATGTGGCAAGTATGCAGACGATAGGAGCAAAATTTATTTGTCCTGTTGTTCGCATGTTAGCGCAGTGAGGTCTCCGTTGCTGTATGTACCTAGTAGAAAAATATTAAGATATTTTTTGACGACTATACAGGTTCGTAACTTACATTCGGTGTGTGGATAATATTTTGGACCTTAACCCTTGAATTCAGTCTTTGACAAGCCAGTGTTCTTGGATTAGGGCTATATCCACGTCCTTTTGTAGCATGAATAGCATCAAGTCGTCGGTGGCTGCTTTAGAGTGGTGCAAATTAATTTGCACTACCAGCAGCCTCCTTTGACCTTCCGCGTTCATTGGGAAGCCTCACCTTCAGTATGCCTAATCCGAACTTGATGCTGCCCGATCCGTTACGAATGTAGTCAAGTGATCTCTGATCCATGGTGAATACGAGGTCCTTTCCCACTCCGCTTCTGCTATTGGTCGAAGAGATGATTCTCCAGCCTTGAGTGCTCAGATCCTTGTTCTGCTTCTCGATCAATTTCAATATAAACTCGTCCTTTTCCGGAACCGGCGGAGGAATCCATATTGACACCAATGGACGAAGGGGCAGCATTGAGCGAGGGATGACTTCTAGTCTTGCGTTCTGCCAGATTTCGCCGCAGTTGTCAATCGTGCGCTTTAAGAAGTTCATGGACTTCTTGTTGCCGCAACTGACGACTTTGACTCCTTTCTGCCAGCCTGCTCCGTCGAAGTCGGTCTCGTCGTCGCTTTCACCTTCTTCAAGCAGTGCCTCAAGAATTCTGGCTTCTACAGTGAGCCAATTGTCGGATGTTATCTTCCCATCAGGGTTGGAACGATCGACAATGGCTACTTGCAGATTCAGGGGGGGGTCGAAGCTGTCTGAAGTCTTCATCTTCTTCCATACCCTTAGGGTTTCATCACTGGAGGGCCTCCTCCTGACGTTCTGCATCGAACTTGAAGTAGTGTGTCCTTTGGAGGTGCTTGGTTTCTGTGTGCTCTTCGATTCCCATTGGATTTCCTCACCGAAGCGCCACCTCTTGACGTTCTGCTTTAAACTCGAAGTAGTGTGTCCTGTGGAGGTGCTCGGTTTCTGTGTGATATTTGTGACAGTGGCCGGTTGTTGGGAAACGTTGGGTTGGAGAGTGGCCATGTTCGATGGCGTCTCACATCCTGTGTTCATATTTTCTGCAAAAGTGGAGGTGGGAGCCATTTTTTTTTCATATTTGACTACCGCTTTCTGGTGCTTCTTGATCAAGAACTTGTCTCGCTCGGTAAGCGTCGAGGGATCTTTAGCACTCATCTTCTTAATGTATTGCAGCGAACTCCTGTAGCCGTTCTTTGCTTTCTCGGCCGTTGTCTTGACACTTTTCACCTTTTCCTCAGGATTGCCTGCGGCCTTAGGATCGATTTCATCTTCCGACAGCCCTGCGTCAGCTTCAGAGTCCACTTCTATGGTGTTGCTAGCCTGTGATGAAACTAAGGTTTCATCGTCGGTAGCGAAACCAAAGAGGAGGCTCTGAAAGTGAGTGATGCTGTCTTCCGGATCGGTTACTCCCTCGGCAGTGGCATCCTGAGCTGCTTGCCTATTCAAAGGTTTGGAGGTAGGTCTCCAGATGTGTGCAGGCTTCATCGAATCGGCTCCATGTGCCCATCTGTTTTTGTCATCATAGGCGTAATTTGTTCGTCCGTTGTTATTGTTCATTTTAGGTTATTGTATTTGTGGTAGTAGCGTGGAAATAGGTGGTCGATTAGAGCCCCGTGTTGTACAGGCAAGGCTGATTGATCCAGAAGGGCGCCTGGTATCCTGGATACACCGGTAGCGGAGTAGTAACAACTACTGTAATTTAAAAAATGAATGCTTTTAGCTACTGTATGACCGTTTTTTGTGCAGTTGCAATATATAGCACTAAAAACACAACAACAAATAAGGCTACCTTGATTTTGAATATTTCGGCTGCGAAATATTAAGGAATGATTTGATATTTGATAGAAAAAATACAAAAAATGAATGGGTAAGCTTCAGCCTATGCAATTCTTCAAGAATTTTAATAACATTTATTTTCGTTTTCGGTTTATAATGCCTTACAAAATGTCCGTACACCTTTGAGTTATACTTACCGGATCTACATAAGAATACACAAAATTAAAGGAAATTCATTCTGCAGAAAAAAAACTTGGTGTATATTATGTTGGCTGAAAGTGTAATAAACTCTGCGGTGGCGACCTTGTGATAGTTTTTTTTAGCTCATTGATGGGCAAATGTTTTTGACTATTCGCATGAACCTTTCGTGCTAAAGTAACCAAAGATTTAAAATAGGAAATCGGGACCTCGAGATATCCAAAACAAAATAGCAATGTCTATTTGCTTCTTGAAAGACAAAGTTTGATCCACCGATTTCATCTCCGTGCTCAGTCTAGTACCTCACAATATTTGATGGCATTCATGTTCGTAGGGACGAATATTATGGAGTCTTTCCGTGGAAATCGAACGCGGATCAAATCAAAATGCAACAAGAAACCAACATGATATTTTTTTTTTTCATATTTATATGTTAACGCTTTGGCTGCATAAATAACATGGATCGTAAGGCACATTCCTTAAACGTAAAGAATGTCAAATAAAATTGTTGTGCTTTTTTCCAGATTTTATTTTTACCTTGTTAGCATTGTATTTTTATGAAAAAACGTCGGAGGAGCATTTGCAAACTGCACGAGTTTGCATTTTGGATTTACAAACTTGTCGTGCGACACTTGTTCAGCGACGAAGCTCACTTAAGGTTGAATGATCTTAAGTGAAGAAAATCCGGAGAGCTTCACGGAGACGACGTTACGTTCACAAAAAAATTTACTGTTTGATATGTTTTACATATATGTTTCAAAGTTGAAAGTTGTAAAAGACTGTGATGCATTTGAAGCAGACAATTTAATTATTGTGTCGATTGCTAAGCCAGCCAATTGTACAAACACTGCATTCTATTACTTTATGACAGTTAATGGAGGGAAGCGATATTAGGGTAAGCATTTTGAAATTGTTTGTTGCATTTTAAATTAAATCTCTCTTGGTGCTAATTAGGTAAAAAGATAAATGGGTCGGATCATCTGAGTTCTTTATGGTCAACCAATGTTCTTGGGGCATTCTTTTAATAATTAGAAATTAAAAAACAAATCAATTTAGAAAACTTAGGGTATACAATAATCGTTCGAATACTGCTAATACCATGGTCCCGACCTTGTTTAATTTTAAAGGTATACACGTAAAAAAAAACAGCCTGTAAAAAATACACCTTGAAAAGATGAAGAGGAGATTGGAGGTGCTTAATATCAATGGCAAGTCATTCAAAACCAGAGAATCAAATCGTCTTCGTACTTTACCTTAAAAATAGTTGCTTCAATTATAATTTTCTTTAGCTGTTTCTTTGTAGCTGATTTTTATTACGAAGTTTCATAATTTATATCCCATTAAATAAAAAAAAACATTTTTAAATTTTGGTTAGTATAAAATAAAGTTTATTTCATATAAATAAAAAAAAAACAAACAAAAGTTTATGTAATTCATAAATAATTCAGCAAAATTTCAATTCTTTTGCACAGCGGTATTGAAATACTTTAATAAAATTTTAGAAATTTAGTACTTTGTTGCCATTCCGTTCGTACCAAGTACTGCTGCACACCGACGATGCATTGACTCTATTAAGCGAGTCAGGTACTCAATATTAATTTTTCTTCATTCTTCACATAGAGATGCATGGAGATCAATCTTATTTGAATGCTTTTTTGCGAATATCTTATTTCCCAACTCGGCCTATAAATGGGGTTTAGGTCCGGGGATCGTGCTGACCAAGACAAAACTCTTATATTTTTCGTTTTTTTATGGCATATCTCACCGAAAAGTGGGACCAATCCTTGCACAATACAGGAGAAAGCCAGATTGTTGCGCTTGATATTTCAAAGGCATTTGACAGAGTTTGACATCAAGCTTTTTTATCGAAAATGCATGCTTATGGCATCGATAAGCCTCTTCTTCTATGGATTAGAAATTGCCTTTCGAACCGCTCAATTCAAGTTATTTTGTATGAGTTCAAGCCTGATATTCACCAAATTAATGCTGGTGTTCCCCAAGGCTCTTTCTTCTTTTGTCTCCGATCCTCTTTCTCATTTTTATAAATGATCTCCTGTCTGCTACTTCTAATAAAATCCACTTCGCTGATGAGACTACTCTCAGCTTTTCATATTCGTTCCAAGACTCACGTCCCTGTCCTTCGGCCGTAGAATTGGAGCGGCAGCGTATGTTAAGCACATTAAATTCCGACATTGACAGCATATTTAATTGGGATAAAAAGAATAGAGTGGAATTTAATGCTTCCAAAACTCAAGGCTGTCTACTGTCACTTAAGCGATCCCAAAATAATCAACTATTATCCCTGAATGGCACTTGTATCGAAGAAACCGAAAAACTTTCCATCCTCGGTATGTGTATCAACATTTAAATGGAATGATCACAGATTCGAGGTCGCCAAAAATGCCGCGAAATGTCTAGGTTTCCTAAAACTGTGCAAGAAGTACATCAGCCCCTCTGATTTGGCTTCAATTTATAAGGCCTTCATTCGCCCCAAGCTTGAGTACAACTCTCATATCTGGTCTGCTGCTCCTAAGACCTCTCTGCATCTATTTGATAGAATACAATAGCGAGCGATAAAACTTATAGGAGAACATCGCCATTATGTCATCCATGTCAATATTTTATCGCTATTTTAACAAACGGTGCTCAAGGGAGCTAGCCAATTGCATTCATCCCCTCCATAAATTCACCCGCGGTTATCGTTTCGCCAGGAATGCTCATCAGTTCATCCTTAAACCTGTTTTCGGACGTACAGTTAAGTTTAGAGAGTCGTTTTTTAGCCGCATCACACGAATATGAAATGCTCTTCCCAGCCCAATATTTCCCACTCCCTACAATCCGCAGATATTTAAAACCAATGTGCACAGGTACCTCATCTCTCTTTCTCCCTCTATACCTTCGGACGGTGCTGTGTCTTGATTCCGGACCCTTTGTGCGCGCAAATTATAAAAAAAAGCCAGCCATTCGTGGGCAAGTTTGACGGTGTGCTTGGGGTCGTTATCTTATTTGGATATCAATGTAAGGTGCCATAGTCAGTAGTGAATGAATAGTGAACTAATATCAGCTTATACTGAGAACTGATCAGAAACGAATGAGAATAGCGACATTTTTGAAAAATAGTATGGCTCGATACTTTTACACACAAAATTTATGCGGATACTGGGAGGCACAATCGCCTCCATTTATTTTTGCAAAAAAAGCAGATGAATAATAATAATAGTACAACACTAGTAATAATAATGATAAGAAAAATAATATATTCATGATAACAAAATTAGTTTGATTAGCTTTAATCAAATGGGTATAAAACCAAGCCGATTTCTCTGGCCTGATTATTTTGCACGCGACTGTATGCTTCTACTTTTAATTGTATATTGTGTATATTGGTGGATTTCCTGACAGATCGATGGAATTGAAATATTTGTTAGGGCAGTTACCAGGCCATCTTAATTTATAATAGCATCTCATCGATGCATTTATAAATTAAATAATAATCGATGCATCTCATCGATCGATTGTTGGTATTGCTTCAGCGCCTTAGAATTAAAAAATTTCAACTTCCCTTCGCCTGAGTACAAACCTGATTAAGAAAACAATGGAATATAGTTTTCAAAATTCTCTTATAGAAGAGGACATGGGACATCAATTCGATATATAGCATGTTTGACATAAAGCTATTGTTTCTGTTCCAATCAAAAATACAGTCATAAAGTTCATTAGATAGTGGCTGAGGAACCTTAGGTTAGGTTAGGGGGTGGTGGTTGAGCACTTATTTTGGTCCGTAGTGTTACCACTTTATAAAGATAACCTAAGTGTTGATCTCAGAGCCTATATTGAGACAGAAAGTTTTCGAGGCATTTGTAAATGATGAGATGTGGCCTCACGAAAGCCATATTATTTAATGATTTTAAAAATAGCTTTCCTAGCGATTATTATTTGGTTTTTGGCCAGAGCAGGGTGAAAGCAAAGGAAAATGCTCCAATGCTTCACTAACCGCTGAATCTTTGCAGTTCCTGCACATTCGGTAGAAACTAGGTAGATTTACGACCATGATAGCTCAATACATGGTAACCTGTAACGATACCAACCAGTGTGCTGCAGTGCACTCTAAGTAACGAGATTAAGTATTTGGTTTTGTGGATGCCGTAGTCTTCCAGAAGATTTAGGTTATACGGTAGGAGTTGCTCCTTTTTCATGTACTTATAGCAATTTTATGTGACTCTGCAGTGTTGATCGATTCTGTAGGGATTAGGACTCCTTGCTTAGCAAGTTCGTCAGCAATTTGTTTCTTGGAATTTCTTCATACCCAGGAACTCAATATAGAGAGAGTATAGGGTTTCATATTTTATAGAAGACGACTGGATAGCGCAGGTGGTTAAGTGCCTGCTCCAAGTAAGAGGGGCCCCAGGTTTGAATCCCACTGAAAGCAAAGTTAATACGTTTCTATCTGGTTTTTCAAATCTGGTCCAGTCACCATTTGCCGTTGGGATCAAACTAACGGCACTGGAGCATCACATAAATGTACCACATAGATGTACCACATAAATGTTGATATGGGTATAGTCAAGTTGGTTAGATAGGCTTTCCGCTGCTTTGGCAACGGGTTCGGCTTGAAAAATGCTGCATCTATCATGAAATTTGTAGAATATGTTGTGGTTGAGCGTCGCGTTATAGACTTCAACACCAACGCCCTCATTGTGCTTATAGCCATCAGTATAAATGTTAAAGCCATTTTATGGATCAGCACTGCATCCTTTTCAGTACTCTCTTGTTGGAATGATGATTCTAAACCTGCGAGGGTAATGAACTTATAATAATCTGTATTTATATTGAATGGGCGCCATGGCCGTGTGGGTTTGTGTGTCGAACCATATGCACTTGACTTTCACGGTCTAGATTCAAATTCCAGCAAACAAAGCAAAAACAATTTTTCAAGCAACAATTTTTCAAAAACCGAATTGTTCGCGGGACTGCTTCTTTCGACTCACTGACACTGTTCAAAGAGTATAACTGTCTAGAAAAAGCTTCTCGATCTCGCCGTTCGGAGTCGGAATTAAACTGTAGGTCTCCTCCACTCGTGAGAGAACAATAGCGCGCACACCACGAGAGGTTGCTAAGAAGCCAGGCCCAGGTTCACCTCGAACTGCAGCGCCACCATTATTATTATTATTAGATAGATATTACTATGCCGAAAGGATCGAAACTTCCTTCAGTCTCAGTGCCGTCTCATGGGCAGTGCTTCTGACAAACATGCCGATAGGGAGTAAGTGTAAGATCATGTTTAATGACGCAGTTGATGTTGTTTTGAGTGCCCCTGTAACTCCTATACACATGAGGTGTTGAAGCACACACTGTGGCTCTCGCGGCATACTTTGTTAAGGTGGTATTTCCCCATTCTGTAGTAATCGTTCGATTACTTAGAAGCTTATTATCCATCTAAAGAGGTATTGATTGACTCCTGCACTGGATAGTGCACATTCGATGTTGAGAAAGGTGCTAATTGTGTATTCTTTGCAGTGCTGCCAGTTTGTGGTAACTTTACCTTTTCCTGGGAAATTTCAAATCCCATTTCACACATTTGGTAAAAAGGTATTTTCATAAAAAAAAATGATAGGTAAATTTCTTTTGAAACAAATATCCTTCCGTTTGTTTGTGTTCTCTAACAAATCTATGTTTGGAATATTAGTTCAAGGGATTGCTGAAATCGGTGCCAGGAAAAAGCGACTGCAGAGCTAAGAAACAGAAATAATAAAGCACGGTGGAACATTAAAAGAATACAAATGCAGTCAAACACCTTCTCCAGAATCGCCCTACAATGAAATAAGGTTAAATAAATTTGTTTTCTCCGCGGAGCATAATGCAACAATTAGCATGACAGATCATTCGGTTTCTCTTTTAAAAACAATATTTACAAAATTCCGAATTTACTATAGTCAGGTACCATTTTTTGGAAGTGGTAAATTTTGGGTGACATGGTAATTTTTCTTCTCCAGTGTGATAAATTTTACTTAAAAATACTTGCAGCACTAATTCTTCTTCGTAGTGCCAAGAGGTTTCGATTGCGCGAGGTACCACATGCAGGGCGGTTTCAGTGGATTTATCTTTTCGCTATGCCGTAAATCAGAAAGGAAGTTTCTGGGAATTGACTCTCTGATGTAAAAGTCAATGACCCGTTCTGAAGTTTTTGATAAAAAAGAGGTCAGACACATTGATCTATAGTCTTTGGCTTTCACGTGACTGGATGTGGTGGTGGTAAAGGTGGTAACTTTAGGACTGAAAACGGCTCGTGATATACGCCAAGGTATCGCCAAGAAATTCCAAAATTCGAATTCCATACACAAGTTTAACTTGTGTATTGGAATGAATAACAGTCCGATTTCGTTTGTCCTTATTAATAAAAACTGAAAAATTTAACTACTAAGATCAAAGTTGATATTTATTCATAGTGATCCCTCAATAACGAGGAACAGATGCATTTTAGAATACATACTAAATCATAAATTTAAGCAATGTTCACAAATCGGACATTTGAGATAAAAATACAACCCATAATCACAACTAAAACAAAAAAGCAAGAAATTCGCGATTGCGATTTGTAAAGAATTAATTTATGACTAGTTTCTTGGCGAAATACCTTTGATATCGACAAAAACATTCAGGGATTACGACCCCGTGTGAGCACATTTAATTCATGATTTAATTTAGTGTTCCAATCGTAATAAATTATAAAAATACGATTAGATACGATTCAAAAAGGGTGAAGTAGAGATTTGAAAAATTGTATTTAAGCACAAGCCGAACATTCGAATGGCATAGAAAACCGTGAAAGTTACCAAAATGAACAAGGCAATTCTAGCGGCATTCGTCGTTCTCTGCTGTAAGACAATAACTCAAAAAAATTACATAGAACGAAAATTAAAATTTGTTTCCTTCAGGTGCCCAAGGAATCTTCGGCATCACCATCATCAGCAAGTCAGAATGGGGCGGACGGGCAGCTACATCTAAAAGTGCCCTTTCATCGAATCTGGGATATTCGGTAATTCATCATTCTGCTGGGGCATACTGCAGCACACTGGCTACATGCAAGGCACAAATGAAGAGCATGCAGACATATCATATGGACTCCTTAGGCTGGGCAGACATTGGCTATAACTTCGGTATTGGTGGAGATGGCAACATCTACGAAGGTCGTGGTTTTGGAGTTGTTGGTGCACATGCCACCAATTGGAATAGCAAAGCCATTGGAATCATGTTCATGGGAAACTACAATAGTAAGATATTCACACTTAGTGGAGTAAACGTAAATTAATTTCAATTTCCCGTTCTTCAGACGACAAACCAACTGCAACCCAAATCTCCAAGGCAAAGGAATTGCTTGCATACGCTGTATCCAAGGGTTATCTGAACTCCAACTACATCCTGTACGGACATCGTCAAGTAGGCTCAACTGAGTGCCCTGGAAATAATTTGTACAATGAAATCAAGAAATGGTCCAACTGGAGGGCATAAAGAGATTTGGTCAAAATGCTGTAGACCCTTCTGATTTCTAGTTTCAAATAAATGATTATGACAAAAAAGAAACTTAGTTTACATTTTTATTTCGCCAAGCTGCTTTAACTTTACGACTCGACCTAATTTCGAAAGCATACATTTTTAAATTTGTGTCGGGTTGTTGAAGCTTCTCGTCATTAACTGTCGAATGACGTGCATTTCGCACCATCTCTGACCCTTAAGTTCCAAGTTGCAGTTGGACGTTGATTGTCACACAATGACGTGTGTGCACAAATCAACGCGTCTGAATTGAATTTCAGTGTCCGCTCCGCATATATCTTCAATTATCGACCGATGTCAATGCTGTATTTCTGGTCCATGAGCTCAGGATGATATTCACACACAATCTCTTTGCCTTAAGGAGAGTAGATTAATTGAGTAGAATAATGTGACAAAAGCTTTGAAACTGACTTAGTTTTTATAGTTGTGTCAACAGAGATGGAACCTTTATAATTTCGGGTTTTCGTCTGGATGTACTCCATTATTAGAATTATGTGCTTTAGGCATTGATATCCATATCTGTGTATGAACATTTTGAAATAGGCATATCGACACAAGTCTTCATTTTATCTCTCGCATACATTTCAACCCCCAAATTTGCAATAACGACTGGCACATAGAATGTGTAGGGATTGTGTATGATGCAAGGGTTATTGCGGAATATTTTGTATTTTTTTTGTGTGATAAATTTGGATACTTGCATGTACAGGGTCTACCTATCAAAACAATTGTCAGATTGCAAACTGTCGTCATTTTTATTCAGTAGTTTTTGGAATTTCGCAAGATTCAATGGCACCGAGGTATATATATAAAAAGGCGATTTCATTGAATGATTTTCTTAACATCGAGCATAAGATCTCCTTTTACGTTTTGTCTGAAAGTCTAAGACCGTTTGTCAAGAATCTAATGTGTGATTTAGACCAGGAAAATTCACCATCGACCAAACTTCTCACTTTCTTTTTATAATTTGAGTGCGCGAAAAGGGTTACGAACACACTTCAGTGTCCGGAATCAAGACATAGCACGGAACGAAGGTATATATAGAAGAGAGAAAGGGAGAGGAGGTACCTGTGCACATTGGTCTTAAATGTCTATGGATTGAAGTAAATGTCAAATAGATGAAAAAGAACGAGTCTCTAAACGTAACTGTACATCCGAAAGCAAGCTTAAGGGTGAACTGATGAACATTCCTGGCGAGACGGGTATTGCGGGTCAATTCATGGATTGGAAGAATGCACTTTAGCATCGTTTGTTGAAATAGCGATTGCAGCGGTGTTCAAGCGGCTGCAAATCGTGGAAAAAACCCAAGAAATACAGATCGATACCCACCCCATTTTGGTCGTTTTGAAGGCTACATTTAACAGGGTGCATAAAGCCGAGCTAAACAATGCCATGTCTGGTTTTAACCTTCCCGCTAAGTTCGTTAGGTTGTGCAGAATAACCATGGAGAAATCTCGCTGCGTCATCAAAGTCAGTAACAAACTCACCGAGACCTTCAATGTCGAAATAGATTTTAAGAAAGACGATGTGCTGTCATGTGATTTTTTTAACATTCTTAAGAAGATCTCACAAGACTCAGTGGTCAACACAAGCGGAACGATATTGCAAAAGTCAGTACAACTGCTAGCATGTGTAGATAGCACTGACGTGATTAGTAGAACACAGCGAGACGTGGTTTGCCGGCATTGAAATAGAAGCGGCAAATATGATTCTGACGGATAATGAGGGCAAAATGAAGCATGTCCTGTCACTAGAGTCCGACCGAACATTCGGCTTCGGCTTCGGCCACCTTCGGCTAAAAATATCACCTTCGGCAAAACATTCGGCTTCAGCCAAATGAGGCCGAAGATTTTGCCGAAGCCGAATGTTTAATTTTCCGTTTTCTGTAAGAGTAGAAGTTGTAAAGAACAATGTATTTTTTGTTTTGTTATTATCAGACATTTTGTATTTTGAAAGTACCTTTGTTTACAGCTTTAAAATCAAAAGATTTTACATTTGCAAGTTGGTAAACTGTGGTATGTGGCATGTATAAAAGCCTGCAATTTATTTGTACTGGTTTAGGTAGAAAGAACACCGAAAATGGCAACTAAAAATCCAATTTGGGGTTATTTCGTAAAAATGATAAGAAAGCAACTTGCAACAACTTGCAACTTCGGCTTCGGCCGACAAGACCAACGCACAATATCGTAAAAGATTTTTAGGCTGGAGGCATTATCGGAATGTTGATTGTTTTTTGAAAATGGGACTGCCTAGACGGTTCATTATGCTTGCTACATTTTTTTTGTATTAAAATTATACGAAATGAATTCTGACGAAAAGGCGGTTGCAACAAGACGGTGCAATGTGACTTACGGAGTCATGTGACACCATAAGCAGAATGACCAATTACATGAGTCGTGTAATTTCCGCTTTTGGTAATTAGAATTCATCCAGGTGTTCCGATCTAAGGTCGACGGACCACTTTCTGTAAAATTATCGAAGTCTAACGCTTATATCAACACGCCCACTACAACCACTCCTTGAAGAAACAAACAAAGAAAGAACAACGTTATCGTTAAGGCACCCTCTATTTTTTATGGTTTCAAATTTTTTTGCGCAAAATCTACCAGCCAATATATTCAAAAAGTGACTCTCAATTCTCGAAAAAAAAAATAACAATTATGCACACTTTTGCAAAAAAAAAAAAAAAAAGTGTTTGGGTCAATACTTCTGGATGCATACTAAGGTGGACTTAGTCTCCCAAGGATCCAAACGGTTAAGCCATGTAGAGAGTATAGACAGTAAGACCAAAAGAAATACTGACTCAAACACAGTGGGACAACGTACACAATTAAGATTGGCACACACACGTGGAACTGGCATAAATCAACTTGGCTTATTGCACTCAATTAAATCAGCAGGAGATGGTGGCAGCTGGAGCGGCCAACGTCATTCTATCTAAATGAAGGTGTATTAATCGCAGTCTTGCTAAGAGATTGTATGTTATTCCGTGCTGAATAAATTACTGTAAAGAAATTCTGTTCAAATATAGTTCCGTTCAAAGTGAGAAAAGAAAAGCTATTATTTTCCCAGCATTTTTAAATCCGTTTCTTGTAGACAAAACAGTTGATTAAACACTATTGAGCATCAGCAAGATGTAATTAGTTAATTAAATACGAGTATGTTTTGTTGCTTAACCTGCCAAGCAAATATTTATCCGATTCAATGAGTATATAAGCAGAGATCCAAAATTGACACAGAATATTCCTCGTGACAATGCAGGGCGGTATCAATCTAATCCCAGCACTTCTAGCCGTGCTATGCTGTACGTCATACGAATTAACGCATCGAACAGCAGATACAAGCAAGACCTTTCGTATTTCCAGGTTCCCAAGGCATTTGTGGCATCACCATAATCAGTAAATCAGCGTGGGGCGGACGTAAGGCCACTTCGACGAGCGCACTCGCGTCAAATCTGAAATATGCAGTCATTCACCATTCTGCCGGAGCTTACTGTAATACCTTAGATACGTGCAAGGCACAGATGAGGATTATGCAGGACTATCATATGAAAACTTTGAACTGGTCCGATATTGGCTATAATTTCGCTATCGGTGGGGATGGAAGCATATATGAAGGACGAGGCTTTGGCGTGGTTGGCGCACATGCATTCAATTGGAATAGCAAGTCCATTGGCATCATGTTCATTGGGGATTACAACAGTACGACTGAAATGTATTTTGTAAGACTAAACAATTAAATTTTATTTATTTTTCAGAAAATACCCCAACCTCAACACAAATTGCAAGGGCGAAGGAATTACTAGCGTATGCTGTGTCAAAGGGATATTTGTCGTCTAGCTACACTTTGTATGGCCACAGACAAGTCGGTTCGACTGAATGCCCTGGAAATAACTTGTTCAATGAAATTAAAAAATGGCCCAACTGGAAAGCTTAATTTGGATTTTGGAAGCAAATAAAATGTATATTCGCACTCTTGTGAATCATTTTACAAAAAGTCATGGAAGTATTGAAAATAAAATCCCTATACTATGTCGTTGGTTGATGTAAGAATTACGATGGGAGATTGCATCTAGTTCAATAGTCTTTAAGAAGTGCGCCGAAGGAACCGATCAGATGAGTAGCAAGCGACGGCGTCCACAACTCTAAGTATCGGGAGCTACTTGGTGTACCCCCGGCCTAGAGCCACTCCCACATATTAAACTCCAACTTTAAAGATATTTTCCTAAGATATACAGATTTTTCTTCGATATAGTGACCAATCCGAACAAACCAGTTTATAAGGTTAATAGCTTCATTAATAACATCGGAGATACTTATATATAGGGTCATCCAATTTGCGGTCCGGACTTGAAAAGCCTATTTCAATCACAAACCTTAAATTGAACTTTCATCCGAGATTGTAGATGTTTAGTTTGAGTTTAGCCACTTAATAACATGGGTCGTTTAAAAATCGTTAACCGTGTTAACATTCTGAAAACTTAGTACAAAAATAGTTATAATCGTCCTCACTCAAATTATCTATGCGCTCTACATGGCCGAGCCATCTTAAACACCTGGCTAGGCCCACATTTTTTGTCGCATTTTTTCATTGTATTTTGCGCGAACCTGGAAGATCTAGTCCTCATTTAAAACCCTGTGCGGAGGGAACGCTGCATACGTTGGCTTCCTTTAAGCGGTTGCTAAGTAGGAAGGAGCCACGAGGAGACTATAGTCATCTTCACAACCTTACCCTGAATGCACATGAATCTTTTCTTTCAATAAACCGGTAAAAAGACAGATTCTTTTATTCCTCCATATAAGTCCACTTATAGCGTCCATCATTTTATCTTTAGCCATTTTATTGACTCACATTTTGTTGATGATCACGTCATTGAATTTATTGTGATTAAGATGGTTTTGTCCTCTTCAATAACAGGACAGTGATCAATAATAGTAAAAAGTCAGTCAGTCACAACGTAGATTAATGCCAGTTATCCTTAGGTGTCAGAAGTCAACGAAACAATTCGGCAAGACATTTAGTTGATTTAGTTACTATCGACAATATCATAACAAATCACTATATTAATAATCTTTGAATATGTCAACCTTTTGCAATGCTGTCAATTAAAAGCTAGTTTGAAGAAGTATCCTGAACAAATAAACACCTTTTGAGATTTGGTATCAACATTTTCATGTAATTGACAAATTCATCAACGCTTTTGACGTCACTACTGACGGTAAAACAACTTTCTGTCTTAAGGGAACGAAAATCGAAGACATATATTATACAATATTAAAAAAAATCATTATTTATTTATACAAATAGGTTTAATTTACTTACGGAATCAAATAGCTCAATAAAAATGTATCAATGGAATCGGCTTCGATTCCTTAAGCTGTCATCTGAGTCACACAAGAACCTGCGTCAGAAAAGAACAAATAGGTGACGTTTATGCAAATATAACAAATCAAAAAAAAATAAGAGAACGAAAAAGTGAGAACAACAATTTCAAGTTTTATAATAATCAGTAGAGCTTTAGTCGCTCTTCTCCCCACCTTCTGCGCACATAGACTTAGAGGGGGGCATACTTCTTCGACGATTTAGTGGAGCTGAACCACACCAGGATAGCCTCTACAGCAACCGCTTAGAGGTGAACTAATGTATGCAGCGACCCGATCCTCCAGGTTTGGAGTTTGTGCGGAGTTAATTTATTCACCATGTAAAAAAACAAACTTAGGTTCAGAGACAAAAACATGCCTCCGATACGGACGGATTCACTGTTGAGGACCCCAGTAAAGACAAAGACTTTTGGTTCAGCAAGTGCAACATGAGGTCCTTTAACAGACCACGTGCAAATAAAACTAGACTGTTATAAAGCAGACATTACCAAAATCAAGGAAGTGCGGTGGGATGGGATGGCCGGACAAATGGAGAATGAAAAACTGCGACATCTACGACACTGTGATTGCTACTGAGAGCGAAGGCAGCACTTATTTGGATGTGAATTTGTTGTTCGAAGCAGACTTAGGTAAAAAGTCTTAAGCTTTAATTTTGTAAGCGAGCGCATAACGATCCGCATCAAGGCGAAATTCGAAAACATACAGAGGACAAGTATGACTTCTTTGATCGCCTAGAAAGAACATATATTTTTCCACTAATCCGCTATTTTAAGGAAGCGGATATAATTTTGCAAGACACTGTATATAGTTGGAAACCCCGAACGAAACCTTTCAACATTTGTGCCTTAATCGGTTACTAATATGAACTTTCTTGGGTCGTATCGAGATCTATTATCCTCATTGACTGCTAGTTTGATAAAATTTGTCCTCTCATTGATATGGAATGCCAACAGCAACATCGAAAGAGATGTTTTGATGTTCTACTGCATCACAAAGCTTTTTTTTCTTTAAAGCTCTCGTGTTCGTTGGTGTAGCTTTCTAATATTCTCACGCGGGTGATCCGGCGACAGCACACCATTGGTGTATTTTACTTCAGATGATTAGATCTTCGATCTTAGTGCGGAACACTTAACGAAAATTGTTGTCATTGTTGGACAAAATCTTGTGGACTTTTGGACAGACTTTGATTTGTTTAACGGGGGGATCCAGGTGAGAGAAATTGCGAGGGCGACGACTTTGCAATCAAATTTTTTGAACACCTATCATTGTAAGCGAAAAATAAGTTAAAGAAAAAGAAAATACCGCGCAGTGCACAGGCGGAAAATTATTTTTATTACTTCACGAAGTTAACTCGTAATAATACAAATTTTTGATTTGTGAATCGCAACGGTATTTGCTTTGTTTTCATTAGGAAAATACACTTTTTTAATGTTTTAGCGCGATTAATTTATTTATTTACGAAGAGTACAAAATTGAACGATTTTCTCTCTCACTACGCTTGTTCGCAGAGGGTAGTGATGAATTAAAGGTTTACCTTAATTTATGCTTAAAAACAAACAAACTCGTTCCGCTTAAACTGTTTCAACTGGACCTGAGAAATGTTCATTCGAAAGCGATTTTAATCCCACCCATGGAGAACTTGATCATATCTAATTTAATTCTTCAGGTATCGGGTTTTTCAAATAGCATATAACAATTTTGTATTCAAATAAAGCACAGAATAACTGAGTTACCGGGCTGAATTCAATACAATCACCACGAGCAGATAACATAACTCATGCATGAAACCACACACACGGCCACTTTTGTTGATGTAATGGAGTCTCAAGCCATAAATCCAAAAACTAGCTCAACCCCAGATGATGATTTTTCGATGAAATTTAGGATTGTGCAGATCAATATTTTGCAGATCACAATCGGAGAAATTTTGGTGCTTCAAACGATCAAATTTATTCAGTTCCTAAGTTAATTTGATTTTGTAAAATTGTAAGACAAGATATTTATGAAAAATGCCCATTAATGTAAACTAAGAAAATCCCAATTCTTGGCGAGGAATAGCTCATTTTAAACTGAAGCGTTTATGACGTTTTTGGTATTTCGACCGGTGCGTTGACTTGCTTGCTGAAAAGAATTTTATTGTAAATATGTTAACTCGAATTTATTCACTTTAACCAAATTTTGAGTAAGCGCTCTTCAAGTAACGACCGACCCTGAATTTCGATAGATTGTTAATTGTTTCTTTGTATTGGAAGTTTACATAATATTTGTCATCACACATCACAGAGATATGATACCATTTTATCATTCTGCTGAGATGTTATAAGGTTCTGTACAATTAAATAGAAGTTCTAATTGGAGGAAAATACAGTTAAAAACTTCCAATAAAAATAAGAAATAAAAAAATGATTTAATTGATAAATAAATAAATACAATGTAAATAAACAAATAAATAAATAAGTTTATAACAAATAAGTTAATAAAGTTAGCATATAACAGAGTGATCAAAATGGCTAAGGGTTCACAGACATCTGTAAAGAATTATCTCACAGGTCCCCATGTGAAGACGTCCTCATTTTCATTCTCAAAACTTAAGCAATTTTGTTAAAACCGACGAAATCTCTTAGTAAATTAAGACCAAAAATAAAAATAGAATTATTAAGAAAGATCGAATCCCCATTCTAAAATGTTCTCCCTTTCATTCATTCCAGACCACTAACTATACACACTTAGCAATCAAATTTAAAAACAACTTTTGATCACATTTTAAATTGAGTTCAAATATGTAATTTTTTTGACACGGTGTAAAGTACAATCGTTTACGAATGAATTATTCAATAACAAACCACAAATATTTGTCATGTCGAATGCCGACCACCAATGACGCAATATCTAAGGGTAATTCCATTTTAAAAATTAAATACCCTTATCGCCCTCAAAAGCTAAGTACCGTGTCCATAAGACTTTTATCATAAATGAATAGTACTAATCGATACAGAGGTTGTAATATGATATGTAATCAATTGATTGATCGATATTCAAATTAATTATTAAACGGATTCCGATCAGAAGAGGGAATCTGATTCAGATTCTCAGCTCAAATTATAAAAAAAAATTTAATTAAACAATTCCCCTCTAATCATATGGAAAATGCAATCTATCCACAGATCATTTGGTGTGCAAAAATCAAGACGACCTAAGCTGATAAGATAGACAGCTAATCTGTGTTTACATCTGCACAGTGGATCAGTATTTAAGAGCCAGCATTTCTCGCTGAAGGCAACAGACTCGTTCAGTTACAAATCAAAATGGTTAGCAAGGCTCTCCTTACTCTCTTCGCAGTTCTCTGCTGTAAGTAGTTATTGACACAGACATTTGCTTGGATACTTAAATAGGCAGATTTCGTTTTACACAGGTGCCCAAGGAATCTTCGGCATCACCATCATCACCAAGGCCCAATGGGGTGGTCGTGCAGCCACTTCCACCACATACGTCTCAAAGAACTTGGGATATGCTGTCATCCACCACTCAGCTGGTGCTTACTGCAACACCATGGATACCTGCAAGGCTCAAATGAGGAACATGCAATCCTACCACATGGACTCCTTGGGCTGGGCTGATATTGGCTACAACTTCGGTATCGGTGCTGATGGCAACATTTACGCTGGTCGTGGATTCGGAGTCCAAGGTGCTCATGCCACCAACTGGAACAGCAAGGCCCTTGGCATCATGTTCATCGGAGACTACAACAGTAAGTGATGAGCTCAGAAACTCATGGTTTTTCAATTGAAATCATATCGAAATTATTTTGCTTTAGACTACACCCCCACTGCCACTCAAATCTCCAAGGCTAAGGAATTGCTTGCTTATGCCGTCTCTCAGGGATATTTGGCATCAAACTACATTTTGTACGGACACAGACAGGTCGGTTCAACTGAGTGCCCCGGAACCAACTTGTACAACGAAATCAAGAAATGGTCCAACTGGAAGGCATAAGTTTATTAATTTACCTTACTAAACGAACAGTAATAAAATGTTGACGAATGCATATTATTAAACTTTTGTTTTGGATTCGATTTTCATCTGTTAGACTTGTCGGTTTGGCATCATAGACAGTAAGCTTAAAATCTGCTCAAAAATTGTTGACACAGGGCCCTAAAACGCTTCGACACTTTTTAGGGAATTCATTCTGCGTTTTATTTGTTTTTTTCTGAGACTTCGGGTATTCAGATTTTCTTTTAGAAGTCATCTACGAACTGTTATACTAGAGTCAGGTAAATGCAGGGCGTTTCTGATCTCCATGACGAACATTGTTGGAATTTTTTTTTTTTTTTTTAGTAAAACCCACTATCCTCCAAAATTCTAAGATAACCGTGTTTTTCCTACGACCCCTTGTTTCTGGTTCTTGAAGCTTAATCGCGGTCAATATTAATTTATTAGTTCCTTGTATCTGTTCCCTGCAGCGCAAAGAATGAGGACCTGTTTTTTTTTTTGCAGTATAATTTTAAAAGTTCTGGTAGAGAAGACTGGTAGACTTACACATCGGAAATAATAAAATAGTAATAATAATAAATGTGGGCGCCGTGGCCGTGTGGGTTCGTGCGTCGACCCATGCGCATTAGACTTTCACAGTCTAGGTTCGAAACCAAGTTCAAACAATTTTCCAAAAAAAAAAAAATTGTTCGCGGCTCCACCTCTTTCGAGTCACTGACAATGCTCAAAGAGTATAACTGTCTAGAAAAAAGCTTCTCAATCTCGCCGTTCGGAGTCGGCATTAAACTGTAGGTCCCCTCCACTCGTGAGAGAACAATAGCACGCACAACACGAGTTGGTTGGTGAGAAGCTAGGCCCAGGTCCACCTCGGACTGTAGCGCCGCCATTATTATTATTATTATTATTATTATAATAATAATAAATAATAATAAAAAACATTTTTTTCTTCTTCTTTAAAATAAGAGCGGATTGAAGTGTTTTGAAAGGCTCTCGTTTAAATAACAACTGCCGTTTAAGGCAATACCGACCTCACTGAGTTTTAAACCTTTTCCTCTTCTCTTTATGGTAATTAGCAGCTGGGAGAAGACCATTAACTTCAAAAGAGGAGCTGAATTTCGAAACTATTGATGGTGTCGGATTTTTTTTTTGTTAATATTACGTCTTTTAGCATGAAAAGCATGAACTAGTGGAAGCTGATGGTAGTTTACGAAAAAGTTGCACAAGGTTTTTGTTGGGAAGAATGATTACACCACAGAACACAGCATCAGAAAAATACCGACCTACGGAATTTTTGTTTAGTGGCTGGCACTTTCTTTACCTTTTTCTTTTTCTCTGGGCGCAGCAGTACAAGGTGAACTCGTGTCTAAGCCAACAAGCCTCTCCGGCTAGCATGATATCTCAACTGTTTTCAGCTGCGCACAATAAAATGCCACCAACCCTTTTCGACTTGTGCGCGTGGCCTTAATCATGGGCACCTTCCGTTGTCCCACAGGCTCGAAGACAAAGACTGATAATTCTTCTTCTTGTGGCGCTACAGTCCAGGCGGACCTGGTCCTCCAACAACAAACCTCTCCAGCTAACACGACCTTTTGATATCTGTTGCCAATTGGGCACAGTGTATCGCAGTCTGCACCCTCCGATGCCCTGAAAACACTGCTCTACCTGTTCTCAACTGAAACCAAAGTATGTATTTGATATTTGAGTAAAAACCACAGTCAAACGGAACTAACAAGGACACATTGAGGTTCTCCATAAGACAAAGATAATAGCCTTCGAGGACCTCGAAACAAAACATCAAACTGTGATTCCAGATTAAAGAGTTAATATCATGAGAAACCTAATTACAAATCAGCTTGGGCTTCTGTTTTCAGCGTGTTTAAGACCAATCCAAGAGTTAGTTCAGCTCGCTAACTGTTGATGGGTTCTATAGATAGAAAGTCTGTTATTCTATACAGACCGTCAAGCCGCCATAAAGGCTTTGGACGCACCGTCGATCAGATTCTGGAAGGTAACATTTTGCTGATCACTCCTGCAAGATCCCCTCAATTTTAGCTATGCTGGATACCTTGGCATATGAGTATTCCAGGCAATGAAAAAGTAACCCAGATTGGGAGTAAGCCTCTCTCAAAGCAGGTCATCAAGGAAACCTTCAACCAAAAAGAGCATTCTGATAGTAGTTATCACTGACCACTGTCTTTCAACGAACTGAAGAAGAAGAATGGGGACTTCTAACAATGACTTCTATACGGGGATGCTGTTACGGGAAATTACAACTAACAACTGACCTTTGAAGCGGGCCAATTAATTTAGTCGACATCACAGATCTAGAGATGAATGCGAATCATTCCACTTGTCCAATGAAAGCTAACCAACTCATTAATCTCAAAGATTTACTTAATTTCTTAGTCTCAAGCGTGTGGTTGAAGAAAGATTAGGTGTTAAATTTTGGCTACTATTTTTATCAAAGTGCTGAGTACTTTTTTCAGGCAATTAAATTTGTCACTGGAGGTTTTTTTACGTTTTCATTTCAGTTCAATTTCAGTTTATATTCTTTCAAATTTAGTTGACCATTCCATCTTGCAAGTGCATGTCGAATTATTCTACACCATTCGTGATAGTTTGTCTTCTTTTAAGATTTACATTTCGTGTGGAAGTACCAAATTGCAGGAGTAAGTTTTTATATAAGCTCTACTTTTTAAGTTTCGACGTAAAATACTTTGACAAAAAGTTTCCTACATACTTTTTCGTTACTTCTTCGATGCATAAGTTCACTAAAATATTATTTTGCATACCACTTAAATAAGATAAATGCTGTATTTTCACTTTCTCCAACTGTATAACAAATGTTAATCAATAGACGGGATATTTTTTCTTTTTTGATTATGAGACACTTGAACTTTTTGAAAATATCAATATCAACACCTTTCTGTGAACAGGTGCGACAGAAAGTAGGAGAGAGTATGAATAAAGTTTCCTGTCGCATCAGGCTCAAAGATAAGAAAAATAACATGTAAAATCATTAGGAATGAATATTTCAAACATCAGTCTTCTTATATCGTTCTGAAATTTTTTAATATGTACCTTCCTCTTGTTACAGTTCGATTCTTTCTTCAAGAATCAATTTTTGATTTGTTATTTAGTCAGTGACCATTGTTGTCTGTATGCAAGTTCTGAAATCAAACACGAGCACTTATTTACTTGCTTTTTAGGTGAGCGACGCATGAAGGATCTGAACATGAGTTAATGCTGCCTTTCATCCCTGGTAGTCATCCTGCCCGATGATTTTAATTATTGTCTTACATTCAAGATCTTGTGTGTCTACAGCAACCACTAGTGTTGTACGTACTATTGTTCATACATACAGGACATACACTCTTATGTCGACACGAACTGGCTACGTTTAGGTAGATTTACATTACAATTATAATCTCGGGAGAGATTGTGCTGTTAAAATACTCGTATAGTGTCTCAATCGAAATTTGATACACGAAACTTTAGTGAAGTAGTCGACGCACTTACGGATTAGACACCGGCGACTTCTGCATCCACGATAACTTGATCTCAATTCCGAAGTACTCTAACCAGGAGACTCAGATTCAAAGACTTTAAACAGAACAAATTATCCGACGCAGACTTTTGCTTTCGAAGGTATCAAAAGTAAGCTATGCTGTCCTGCTTAAATTTCATTTTTTTTAAATTGTTTGTCTGGTCTTGGAATCGAACCTAGACTGTGAAAGTCTAATGCGTATTGGTCGACGTACGAACCCACAAGGCCACGGCGGCCCAAACAGGAGCAATATTTAGCCAAATAAGTACACACACAGAATTGATAATGTCGATTGTGATGTGAAACTGATCATTGCGAATTGCGAATTCACAATTCACATTCACAATCACTACAGCAGGCCGATTTTGGAAATAGGTCTTTACACGGGTGAAAGTAGTTGCATGATGATTTGCCAAATTGTCTAAATGTAAAATTACTTTACAGACGCCAGCTATCAGCTGCATACATTTTACGAAGAATCCCTAAAAAAACGCCCTTAATACTGTTCAAGAACTTTTAGATATCAACGAAAGCTTTTTAAATATGCAACAAATAAGGTATATTTTTAGGAGCATTCGATATCTGTGGCTATCCAACTGAATTTTGTTTAAAGGGCGCACGTTTGTCTGCATTTTATTATATTCTGTTGCAGACCATTTTTTTTAAGAAAACGCTCTCCTGCGGAAACATGTTTAGGACCTTATAAAGGAATGACATAATTTCAAAGTGGTAATGGATTTCATGCAAATCAGCTTCGTTATAGCTAGAAAAAACAAAGTGAACACAGAGAGCAAGTCAAGGGATGTATGTAACCCTAATCATCTGGCTGCTGCTTGTTTGCGTTATCCCCTACACGGCGAACACATTTGACGAACATTCATTTCGTGTTGTTTCTTCAAACCGTCAACATGTGCGATAGGGAAGTGCAAGTGGTGAATTCCTCGATGAAATCGTGGCTGCCTGTTGATATTGTGCTTAATCCGCGATATGCACTCGCCGACGTTCACAGCAAAAATGAGGTTTGCTCGCGAACATGGCACGATAAAATCGAAATTTTTCGATAACAGCGAGCGGCTCGCGAACCAGCCCATACACGACGAAAATGCGGCGAGCACGAGCAAGTTCGGCGAGCATGTTCGTCGTTTAGGGCTACCTTTAGTGTGCAGAGCCTTGCTTTGGACAAAAAAGCGCTTGGCAAGCAAAAAATGCTGTTTACAATTGTGTGGGAATTAAAAACTATGATGAAATTGTTGCCAATAAGGACCCAACGAATGTACAGTGTTTACAATGAATAACATATTTTTTACAATCTTTGATGTTCTGAATACCCTGTTGTTGTAAACGATGTCCAGTGCTCACATGGAGGTGTTCGAATCCATGTGTCGGTGGTAGTCCTTCTGGGATAGCACGTTATTTTAGCCCGTAGATTGGTTTATGATAACGAGGAGAGCGCGAAAGTTCACAAGTCCTTTTTCGACATCTACGAAAACAACTTCTAAAGTGACACGCTGAGTAGAGCCCATGTGAAATACGATACATCTCCAGCTCGATCTATGTATGTATCTTCAATTCTTAGCATGGGACAACGCGACAGATGACGACTATTGTAGTGGACACAAGCTGAAAATTCCTTAGCCAGCTTCGCGCGGAACTGACGAGACAGCTGGCAAGACTTATAGAGCATAAGAAAACTAACTACATAGTTTAGTGCGTTGTTAGTTACTCCGTCGCTTACTTTTATACACAAAGCACGCGATGTGTTTGCAATCCATCCATCATTTTAATTTCAGGATTTTCAGCTATTCCGCCTTTTTTGCAAACTTTCTTTATTTCATTGTGAAGTTGCTTGACTTCTGTTTGAAAAAAATGTAACAATTCAATTGTTGCCTCATAACTACCGGTGCTACAACCGGAATCCCGACCTGCCGTCCTTCATCAAGTCTCATCACTGGGCGATGTCATCCAGTTTGGTACCCCTAGGCTCCGACCGTCCTGGTCCACGCGATTCATTTGGCGTATCCGAGGCCTTGGCAAACCATAGAAGGCCTTGTTGGATTATAGCAGTTGTGCGCATATTTCCTCTTCCACCATGAAATTATCAACTCGTGGAACTGAACAAAGGTAGTGGAAGGACAGACTACTTCAAAGTCAGGCTGCACTATAAATGTTATCATATTTAGAACAACGCTGATGTTCTCATAGCAGATACACGTACATACATTGTCTTTCCTTCATTTAAGCTCAGTTCCGGGTGTTATGCTCATCAGATGACGTCGATATTTAACCCCATTTTCCTAGGTTATATCATTCGAATGAAATATAGAAAAATCGTTTTCTTAATGATTATTTGGGAATTCAAATTTAATTTTTTTTTTTAAATGGTATCTTTAAGTTATCTTTACGGACTCTTTTTACGGCATTTTTCGTGGTTTTCTTCCGAGCTTCGGGCTATAGGTTAGTTTTTGGTGGTTATTGTGTTTCAACATCTGTCAGTAATGTTTGTCATTTCATCATGCATCGTTTCACGCTTGGAAATTCAGCGTGAGGAAATTAAGCGGAAAATAACGTTAATTTCGTGGTCCATCTTTATCATAACTTCAGTGTGCAGACAATCCGTGGAAAAGTTCGAGCGTGAGTACACTCTTTTGGACCTTAAGCCATCAACCAGACAGAGATTGGTGCGAAATGAAGAAAACATAGCCGCCATAGCGATAGACAGCAAGAATCGAGGGAGACCCAGAAATGTCGATTCGGCGTCGATCAGCTGGATTGGGCATCGACAAAGAGTCAACCCGGCTTATTTTGCGGTCGGATTTTGACATTCATCTGCATAAGATTGAGCTTATGCAAGAATTTAATCCGGACGACAAAAAACAAGGCCGTTAGTTCGCTAATTGGACTATACGCTGGAAATGTTGGCTGGAGATACGAATATGAGCCAAAAAATCATCTTCTCGGACGAGGCACACTTTTTGTTCAGCGGCTATGTTAACAAGCAAATTGAAGCGAACGCAATCCACAAGCTCCGCCCCAATGGCACTTATAGTTTTACCCTGTCTTTAATAACATACTCAGTCTTTGAAAGGTAGATATTAAATTAAATATTAAATTTCACACATTCTATCGTCTAAGTGACATCGGATTACTTTGACCGGGATGCAAGCAAACTGGTATTGGCGCTAAGATGAACTACCGCATGAGGTTATCCGATTGGCGTACAATTTTTCTGTCACGTTTGATTGGATAGGACGCCACTTGTTATGTTGGATTCGTCTAATGGTTTTTCCACTTATTCTAAAACAATGTGATAGTTTATTCCTATGAATTAACTTAACAGTAATACAGTGGCGTGCCGTGGCGTAGTGGGTAGGTGCGTCGACTCCTACGCTCCATGTTATCGGTTCGATTCCCGAAAAAAAACACTAATCTTTTTTTTCACGGCTCCACCTCTTTCGAATCACTGACAATGCTCAAAGAGTCTGACTGTCTAGAAAAAGCTTCTCAATCTCGCCGTTCGGAGTCGGCATAAAACTGTAGGTTCCATCCACTTGTGAGAGAACAATTGCACGCACAACACGAGTGGTTGCTGAGAAGCTAGGTCCAGGTCCGCCTCGGACTGTAGCGCCGCCATTATTATTATTATTATTAATACCAGCTTTCAATCGACGACGTGAAGGTCTGCGCGTGGCAGACTGCAGGACGCAATCACACCTTAGATCAAATAAGAACTATTGTGATAAACGGGAATCTAGTTTTTACCTATCCTGTGAACTAATCAAAGCTTACGACATTCAGATTGTTCAAATTTTCAAAAAAAAATTTCCCCTAGGTGAGCTTTTCGTTGAAGACAGAAATGCTTTCCTCCTCATCCCTACAACTTCTACGGAAGTCGCTTTATGGGAGGCCCATTTTACTGACATGCTTGCTAATTGCGTCGTGTTCTTTAAGGTTCAGTGCGGGGTGGACTAGCTTTGTAATGTGGCACGTTGAGCCCTCAGACTACTCGCATCAAGTCCTATTACAAGTGTCCGGTACAAAAGCCAATCCTCAAACGGAGTACTTTTTATCTGACACATGCGCAAGCCACCACTTGACTAAAAGATTCATCCAACATACCCAATGATTTGTAAATCTTTAGTTCTGTGAGTTGAATGCCTGAAACACAATACTGCGTTGGTGTTACCGTCGAGTTTAACTTCCAACACAAGCAATACAATGGCGCAGTCTGAAATACTGCGTTGCAGTACAGATCTTATGTTTGTCAAAAAATGAGAGCAACGTAACGTGTCGCAACCAAGGACTCCCTCACGTCCCTCACTTCCCATACAAAATGAGTTTTTTTGTGTATTTCAGAAATTAAAACAGCTGATAAATTTGGAATTTCATTCCAAAGTGTCTTTGAAAGGCTATCTACGTAACAAAAATAGTGGGACCAACGCAGTTTTGTGTTTCTCGCATAAAGAGTTTAAAGAGTCTATCTTCTATCTTCGAAATTCCTGAAAAAAGTGACACCCTGCGAAATTGGCCTAACCTTGTCAGAATTAATTTCGCTACCCATTTTTGGGTATGCAAAGAAAAAGTTGTTTATTGCAACCATAAAAACGAAGATGAAAAATATACTTTGGAGTTAACACGATCCAATCAGCACTAATCTTTGCCCATGTCATAAACTTAAGAAAACTTCACATGCTTTATCTCTGATCAGACAATCGCATGCACGTGTCGTATACACCTCCAACTAAAACCACCAAAAAGTTATCAGAGAAAGGTGAAAATATTCGAGTAGGTGTGTATCAACAAAGTAACATTAGCCTACCAAATGGATAGGAACCCCCAATTTTATTGCGAGTATAGCGATACATATCGATAGGCGTCCATAAAGAAATTTTAGGTCGATATAAAAGTGGGCAACAAGTTTGTCGCCATTTGCTAACTTGAAAAAAAAAACAAATTCAAAATTAAATGCAGTCCAGAGTGGACCTGGGCCTCAGTCAACATTCCACACCCTCCAGCATGATATTGTGCTAGCTGTTTCCAGCTACGCATGTTCAGCTTATTGAGGTGCATTTCTAGCTGTGTACGCCATCGGAGGCATTGTTTTTCTGTGCCGGGTTGTCCCTCTGGGTTGATCAGATTAATGTCGCTAAACAACCCGTAAAGTACATCGCTCAGTTTCTTCCTCCAAACACCAAAGGACTTCCGCTCGAAGCGACCAGGAATCTCATTGTCCGCTTTGGTTAGCGTCTACGCTTCTGCGCAATTCAGCACGACTGGGACTATTAAGGTCTTATATAGAGGGCTTTATTCCTCAATTGCCTTCAAAGCCCAAAGATACAGCGATTCACAAGAATAATCCTTTGTCTTATCTCCGCGGCGGTGTTATTGAGTTTATCTCGGAGTCCACGCAAACAAAGTCCGTTGACTTTTTATAGGGTCGTCCTACAAGAGGTGTCATTTTGTTGATCTGGGAAATTTAACATGCGACGACTTTTAATAAGGAAGGTCAGATGGATATTAACCCATATTATCCCAAGCACCTTTAATGTTGTTCGATTTGAAAAAAAAAAAACTCTTACCAGCTCATATTTATGAACATATTTATGTATAAAAAATACAAAACATTTTTTTGGATAACGGTTTCTAGAAGCGTTCCTTTAATGGAACAGTAGGACAATATGACACTGTATTTGATATATTTGATATAACAATGAAACATAAATGATATTTGATTGATATATTTTCATATGAAAATCACATTATTCAAATATTTATTGTACAAGAACACTAGGATGATACAGATTAATTACGGACTGTAGTTAAGTCCGATGTAGACTTGAGACTACCTTCTCCGCAACCACTCGTGTTGTGGGTGTTATTGTTCCCTCACGAGTGGATGGGGCCCACAATTTTATGTCGACTCCAAACGGCAATATTGCGCGCATTGTCAGTGACTCAAAAGAGATGGAGCCGTTAAAATATCAAAGGTGTATTTTTCAGGAATCGAACCCAGACTACTAGCGTAGGAGTCGCCGCACTTACCCACTACGCCAAGACGCCCACATAGTCTCTTGAACATATTGCTATTAAAAATGCGGCGAGAAGGTAATTAAATAAACCAAACTGCACTCACCTCAACATAAGTACATATACATATGTGAACAGTGGACAACAATCAAAACATTTCAAAGTAACGCAGCAAAATCTAAATCCGTATACTACCACAACATATACTTTGTAGAAACAACAGAGTCTGTCAATACTAGATCCTTGAACATGAGGAAAAACTAAGAAATGAGACAGCTGTCGACAGCACCAACACAAATCGCAGCACCAATTCAGCTATATTCCCCAAATTTGATGCTCTTAGAACTGGCTACATATGTACATGGAACAGGAATCGACTCATTAAGTTCGCATATGCCTCTAAATCATTCTGTCATTCTGACAAAGACACTATTGGCAAATTCTTCGTTTATTCTGTGATTTGGTAACACTATGGACCAAGATTGGTTCACCCGTCTCCCCCAACCTTACCTAACGTAACCTTGCTCATTATCAAGTGTGAAACTGTAGTGAATTTAATAGATAATTGGGAACGTCTTGGACATTTTAACGTTGCGATTGTGAAGACTTCAAATCATGTTCCTCCGACAAGGTAAATTGAAAATCTGGCGACAGCAGAGATTCTGACTAAAAACAAGATGATGACAGGAATTGAGCTAATTCGCAATAGTTTCGCACTGCATTTTACATAAAGGTTTTTGGCTCTATCTATAAGTATCAGTTTGGTGCAATTTTTTGGCTGACGGTGTCACTGAGCCATATTTTCACATATTTTCTCTTAGACCATGCTAGAGAAACCATTTTAGTGAGTGGATGCGATACCGATGTTGACTGAATTCATTTTTCCAAAAAGTGGACGATGTTTATTTTTACCAGAACGACGGCACATTCCAGGTGAAACAATAGCTCTATTACGTGAAAAACTTCCTGGACGAGTAGTCTATCGCATAAGTTTCTTATTCTTCAACAGACCGCGGAGATTATGCGATATAGTATCAAAAGATCTTTTCCTATCACGATACGTTAAATATAAATCTTCCACCAATATGATAATATGATCCACCAAAGACTCATGCTTCTTCATCTTATGTGGTGCTACAGTGGGCCTGGGCTTCAATTAACGAGCCTCTGCAACTAGCAGAATTTTTTGCCAACTGCCTCCAATTCCGCACACCGAATTGGTTGAGTTTATTCAATTGTGTGCGCCACCTCAATCGGGGGCGTTGCTTTACAGGCTCGGAATGGAGGAAAATTCGGGCCGACGTTAAGTTGTTCATGCGTTCTTCATAGGCATTGGATCCGTATTCCTTTGGATGTGGAGTTTCCCTCCAATCACTATCAATGTAAGCAAAACCAAAGGTCGCACAAGTTACGTTCTGAGACGATTAACAAGGAAAAAGAAAGTCGCAACACATATTTGTAAATTAATTATTTAATTCATTACATAATATACAAACAAATACAAAAAAGAAGAAGTGTATTCTTCGATGGCTTATCCTCAACTAACTATGCTTAGCATCCACGTACCATTTTAACAAGACGTAAACAAATAAGTAGAGACGAGGAATTAGGATAAGACGCTAGTACGTAAACAAATAGGACAACAAGAGGGAATTGAGGAGGACAGTATAGATCATTACAAGTAAACAAATATGGAATATAAAGAATGGGAAATGACGACAAGTACATGGATGCAACTAGGGCATGTTGCGTGTTGCGGCAGGTAACTCACGCGAAACTTTTCTTTTCAAGAGCTTCTTCATCCGGTTTGGATACTGTCCATGCAACTGCGCCGCAGAGGACTGAGATGATAAAGGTGTTACGAGTATATAAAAACTGCTTGGTCCTTCGAGAGAAGAATACATTACTCAATTGACTTTTGAGCGCAAAACAATTCGCATTGTAGCATTTATATGGATTTCTGGAAGATTGTGCCTTTAATACTTGCAAGTGAGTCTTCCGCGAACTTCTTCATGTTGAAAAACAGTGCGTTGAGTTGAGACAACTAGGAACTTATTTTGACATCGAAAGTCTCCATGAGTTCTTTATTGGCTTTGATGATAGTTTCCTTTGGAAGCGAAGATTCAATCATGAATTCCATGGGTATGGCGTGGCATCTAAAAGTCCAAATAGATACCACAACTCCGAAGCGAAAGGTCTTCGAATCTGACCCAGAGAGGCAAAGCATTGTTTGAGGAGAATGTTTATCTCGGACGGTAGTCCCATCGAAAAAGATCGGAGGCGGTTATAAATCTATGCAGTGAACAACTTAAACAATTACTCCGAACAATCGAAAAAAAAACCATCTTGGATGGACCGAACAAATGCGTGGTGTCTTCCGGCGCAACAACGCCTGACATGATGTTGACAACGGCTTTCGTATTAACCCCGAAATATTCGATATGTATATGTGCGTTACCTATCAAGGTCGCGGCTTATTTTCTTTACGCAAGGAAACACAAAAAATCGCCACGAATTGGTAGGAACTTGATGTAGAAATTATCATATCTTGCTGATAGCAACCTTATCTACACATTAACTGCAGACTTTAAGGTTCGCGACAAGTTAGATTACTGTAATTTGCTTTTATTTGCATTATGTTGGCCAAAATGTCGCTGATCATGCTTTGATTTGGACAATACTGTGATACGGTTATCAAGGCAAACAAATTTAAAAGAAAAAGTCTTGACAACAGTTAAGTGATATAGACTCGATATTAGCTTTATTTCACAATTAATTGTTTATATTTCGAAAGAAAAGGTCTTAATTCATCACGAAACAGCTTAGCCAAATTAAGTCTTATTCATTGTTCGGCCATTGTCTCAGAAACTCACAGTAACACCCCCGGAATAGAGCTTAAATTAAATTTAGAAATTTACATTGAAAAACTATTCGGTGTCTGGCTTAACGCATGGATGATTAACGCATCAATTTATTAAAACTGACAAATTATAATTACACTTTTTTGTTAGCAACAGAACCCTGAAAAATATCCTAAATATCACAGGCAAAACAAACAACAACAAAAACAAAACAAAGAGAAAAAATAAGCAACAACAAGTTATTCAGCATCCTCTATTTGAAAATTCTCTGTCAAATTGGGTCAATCAGTTTGGTGCCCAGTGTGGCCACTGCATCACTTCTGTGTAGAATGCGTTCCCTGGACATTCCGTTTGCCTAACTTGTCTGTGTCCATACAGTGTGTAATTTGCCAGTACATGACCCTGTTCCACCGCATATGCGATGAATTTTTGAGCAACTTCCATCATTGGTTTCGGTGGTAGTTCCTCTGCAAGCAAGAATCGCACGCGAAGGTTTATTCAATTCACCTCTGTCCATTCGGTTCGGTTCACGGTCTTACCCATAAAATTTCCAATGAGCAATAATCCAATGCTCTTGTTGTTATAGTTTGGAGCATGTGCCCCGACCACACCAAATCCACGACCAACGTACACATTCCCATCGCCACCAACAGCAAAACTGTAACCGATATCGTCCCAGCCATGTCCATCCATGTGGAAATTTTGCATTGACCTCATAGATCCCTTGCATGCGTCTGTTGTTTTGCATACACCCGGCTCGTAAGAATGATGAACAATGACGTAACCAACGGGCTCCGACATGAGAGCTCTGCCTTTTGCGGTTCGGGCTTTCCAACCATCGCGGCTGATAATAGTCCAAGAACTGCCTGCGAATATCACATAAATAACAAAGCAAACTATCATCAGTTGCGACATTAGTACGAGTTTCAAATAATATGAGTATCAATCTGGTTACATGTTGCCACCGCCGCTACGAGAATCAGAGAGAACAGTATGCAGACGCACTTGTTCATGGTTGCGCGAAACTATCACTACTGACCGCAGTCTTAGCCAGCGTTGATAAGGCAAGTTTGGCCTGGACTTGCTTTGGCTTCAGTATCTAATCTCTTGGGTGAGACTGATAAAAAAATTTAAAGCACGCGAAAGCACAAGTGAACTTCTTCCCACGTGGGAAGCTTGTGGAGCGTTGTGCTTTGCACGCATTTACTCTCAAAACCTTATTAATTGATTCAATCAAACCTTCCGCGGGAGGAACTCGAGAAGCAATTAATTGCTGGAAGTTTTGTAGTAAAAATACGTTTGATAAACAATGAGTTATGACGCGACCGAGTGCTCATGGGTGAGCCAGATCCAATTGCATGCGCCGGCCCTCGGAACACAACAGCAGTACGGATGAAGTGATTTATGACTAAACATCGAACTGCACATTAGACACGTGATCCAAGTACACTCACCCAAGCGCTCATTGCAATGCAAATCAGTTGCACGAGTAATTTAAACTAAATCAACTCAAATGTGGTTATAATGGAGATTTAATGTTCCCTCATCCTTAATTGACCGGAATATTTATTTAAAAGAAGAACCTTCTTAAATAATCGCATGCTGCACCGGGGGACTTCACCGCCGTAAAGCAAGCATTCTAACGAAGGTGGATGCGAAAAAGTTCTAAAGCAACGAAATCATGTGAGAAAAACACGGTCATGTGCAGGTAGTACTTCGTTTTTTAATTCCCCCACACTAAAGGGATTTGTATGTACCCTTGAAGTGAGGACACAGAGCGAGCATTAGAGGGAAAATGGGGGAGCACGAAAGGATGTACCGATGAGCTGAGGTTTTGAATTTATGCACATTGTAATGAGGAGAAAAAATCGAGCATGGCAAAGCATTCCGCATTCAAGTGGTGTGGCTTATGAAAGAATCTCTGACTTTCGCAGAAGACAGGCTAGAGGGTGAACTGATGGGCATTCCTACCGAGACGAGTTCTGATATAGAAGAATGCAACTGGATCTTTCGCTAGAGCATTTCTGACGGAAAAAGAGGTAAAATATTGATAGACAGGCAAAATTCCGTGAGCGCTTTGGCAAGTTGTTTTAAAATGTTCCCGTCCCTCATAAATTGTATTACGCGTGGTTGTTCTCTGGCTAAGAGATGCAGCGAGGGTTTTGAAGCACTTGCTCAGGTATGGGAGAATTATTAGAGATCTGAGAGGGGTAGACCCAAATAGAATTCTTGGCAACTTAAGACATGCTCTCATTTCTACTGAGAAAGTTAATGACATACCGAGAATGGACAATACTTGGTACTGCTTACAGCATTTATACATATTGCAATACATTTTGGAATGATTCAATTCGCATCTAGTTGAACCACAAAAAAAATATTTTGCCAAATGAGTGAGTCGTTTCAGTTTTCACATCCAAAGAGCAGGGAAATACATTCCGGTCGAAGGTTCAAGAGAAAATAGCTAAGATTGTACCAATATTAAATAATATTAATATTAAATGTCATTCGAATCGTAAATGACCATTGGGGCGCGAAAAAATTATCAGCAAGATAAATGCCGCGTTTGCTGCCGGTGGATTAAAAACGAATTCGGATGAAGACAAAATGTGGAATTCTTTAAACGCATTTCAACATTTTATAACAGTTGATGTATGCTGGACATAAAACTGGCATAAAAAACAGAAATTAAGAAACAATCAAAACAATGGACCTGCAGTCGAACGTGCTCAAAAAAAGGTAAACACGCCTATTTTGCAGTTTTTGAGAAATCAAATTTTTTGGTAGCGTTGAAAGAGTTGGAATAACATTGGCAAAAGTATATCGCGCTGAAAGGAGGCTACATTAAAAAATCAACTAAATTTTAAGCAAAGAAAACAAGTATCGTATTTCATTTCAAAGTCACTAACTTATCCAACATAACTTGTGTAAATGAACATGTTGAACGATGCTTACGTGGTAGCATGTGTTGTGTATCGATACACAACATTTTTAATACAAAGAAAGTACATACTTTTTAATTTATAAACCAATGTACCCGCCAGTTTTCTCAAAAAGTTTTATTTTAGTTTTTTTGAATTTTTTTAAGAGTTGTCAATGTCAAAAAGTCAGTCAAGGTTTACTTTTTTTTCACGGTGAAAATCAAGAACGAGCCACATTTCGAAGTTATGAGTCGGTGGTTGCAAATTTAACAGCGCTTACTCCACTTTTCGGTCATTATAATGTGTGCTACTGTAGATAAATTTGTGTAAACATATGCTGAATTTTCTTGTGCCATTGAGACAATGGTCAAAATACCGAAAATATCGCAGCCGCAAGCAAAGTGAGTCCGTTCCACGCCGTTCGCAGGAATTAAAAATCACTCCGCCTTACACCCTTACAAGAAAACGAAACTTCTCCGACTAGGATCTCCAATAGTTTAAAAAAAATTACGAATTTTATTAAAAAATCAACTTCAGTGAAGTCCATCTTTGACTTAAGACGTTTGTCAAAAAGCAAAATATGCGTTATTGGACAGCAAGACCCATGTGTTTCAAGAGACTCCACTGAATACACAAAAAGTGACCGTGTGGAGAGGATTTCATATCGAAGATGAGATTGGACCGAATTATTTCGTCGTCTATGTTCGTCAATGAAGTTCGCCATTGTGTCAAGTTGGAAGACTATTTTTGAATGGGCTTGACATCAGTGATATGTGGCTGGGATTGTGCTACAGCCCTCACAGCTGGTCAAACAAATGATCTATTAAGAGGATAATGTAATCTTGTAATTTTGAGAAACGGACTGTTTACCGTTGAACTCCTTTTTAAGACCAACAAGCCAATAACGTGCATTGGGTAACACTGACAATTTGTAACGTCAACGACGCGACTCTCGTTCTACACAGTGCAGCCGTGTATCTGTTAAAAATTATTGAATTATATTTGGTTGCATAAGAAACAAACAAACATTAACGATTATTTTGAAAAAAATTAAATTAAAATTTAAATGACACACGAAATAAATCAAAAAATTTAATTCATTTTTGCTGTTTATAAAAGTTTTAAAATTTTTTTCGTTAAACGGATATAACGACCAGATTTGATCAGTTATTTCATCGTCATTATAAGCGACTTTCACTGTATAATTGTTATGTCCTTATTAAAAAAAAACCCCTGTATTTGTCCATGTGATTGAATGAGTATTCAATGATTTCCGTTTTAAAGGACAAGAAAGCTCTTCGTTGGGTGCAGTTTGTCATACCATTTCAAAACACAAACAAAAAATAAGAATTATAGATTAAAATTGATTGCATGGCAAAAACCTTAATGGAATTCCCCACAATTCGAAATGAACGTATTTACGGGATGTTTACTGCAAAATTTTTAGGAAATGAACAATGGTAGTGACTAATATAATGTACTTAATGAGCTACAAGTGTAGAAGCACAAAATTCAATCACACAAAACAAATGTTAGACAAACAGCGGAAAAACTTACAACTCAAGTGATTGCGATAACAGTGCGCTGGATTTTATCAGAATCCAACGTACTGTGGACAGCTTTTGTATCTGTAGAGCGCATGTTGAACCAAAGTTTGACATCGGAACGTTTGTTCAAGTTTAACCAATCCATATACGAAAAGATGGCAATTTCGATTGACCCCACCCCTAGAGGGATGTACAGTGTTGGCCAAAACTATAGCACGAAAAATTCTCACACAGGAAAGAATTAAAGAACTTTTGAAAAACTTGTGACAGCTTAAAAACTTTTATATTTTCTTATTTATAAAAAATTATTCTTTCATGTACAGTTATTCATTTAATGTTAAATCTTACATAATTTTTTATATAACAAAATAATTAAAAATTCATTGAAAAATAAGTGGACAAAACTAAAGCACATTTTCGAATTTATAAACAAATAACAAAAAAAAAAATTATTCAGACTAATACTTGGTGGCAAATCCATTGTTTTTGATTACCGCAGCACATCGACGAGGCATTGAGGCAATCAGATTGTCAATAATATTGATTGGGATGTTATTCCAGGCAATTTGTGCTTGGCGTAGAAGTAAGTCCAAATTATTGCATTTCGTCCGATTAATCCTTTGATCTACAATTTCCCATAGATTCTCTATGGGGTTGAGATCAGGGGATTGCGCTGGCCACTTCATTGAAGTTATTTCGGCTTCATTAAGCCAATCCTTCACAAGTTTAGCGGTACGTTTAGGATCGTTGTCATGTTGGAAGATCCATCGTAAAGGCATATTCTCCTCAGCATATGGAAGCATGACGTTTTGAAGGATATCCCGGTACACGAAACGATCCATTATACCACTAATCTTATGAATTGGTCCGACTCCATGACCGGAAAAACATCCCCACACCATGATACTACCACCACCGTGTTTTACTGTACCCTTGGTAAATCGTGGATTTAGGCGTTCACCTTTCGGCCTTCGTACCGTATGAAATCCATCAGATCCCTTTAGATTAAATCTTGATTCGTCAGAAAAAAGTACAGTTTTCCATTTTGATGCGGTCCAGTTAAGGTGTGCCTTTGCAAACTCCACTCGCGGACGTCGATTTTTTTTTAGAAATAAATGGCTTTATTATAGGACGATATGATTTTAGCCCGCTATCAACCGCTCTTCGCCGGATCGTCCTACTTGAGATCTCAAGGCCCAGTTCTTTTTGTACACATTCGGAGGATATAAAGGGGTCCTTTTTGATAAGCCTTATAATTCTTTTATCCTTCCGACTGGTGGTTTTTCGGGGTCTACCGCCACTATGTACTGTTTGGACATTTCCCCGAGCACGAAATCGAGCTATTATACGTGAAATCACCGAATGGTTTATATCAAATTTATTCGCAATAAATGTTACCGATTTACTGCTTTTAAAGTCAGAAACTATTTTTTCTTTTATTTCGTCGGAATACTTATTGCGAGCCATTTTAGCACCTTTTTCTCACACCTTTTAAACACAATTTAAGCTACCGATCCAAAACGCCGCCGATAACACACAAATGATTTTTTTCGATTGTTCAGAATGTTTTTGAAAAGAATAACTGTAAATTTTGGCGTATATTACAAGTAAACGGTAAAATTTGCTGACTGAAGGCATAAATAGGGTGCATGTGCTTTAGTTTTGTCCAATTATTTTTCAATGAATTTTTAATTATTTTGTTATATAAAAAATTATGTAAGATGTAACATTAAATGAATAACTGTACATGAAAGAGTAATTTTTTATAAATAAGAAAATATAAAAGTTTTTAAGCTGTCACAAGTTTTTCAAAAGTTCTTTAGTTCTTTCCTGTGTGAGAATTTTTCGTGCTATAGTTTTGGCCAACACTGTATCTCTATCACTCAAAAGACCTGTCTCATCTTTTGCATGGCTTCATGCGAGAAAAGCACACAACCTTTTTATCGATTTCAAAGCGAACAGTGTATCTAAGAATGAACTGTACAAAACTATGTAACTTGCATGTTATGTAGAATGCAGATGGAACAGGCTGATGCATCAAGATCAGTTCTAACCAAGGCAGGACAAACCCTCTGTTATTTCTTTAACATCATGGCCAGCATGTGCCAGCTCTTTCAAAAGTTCGTACAATAGCTAGCACACGAAAATTGTGTGAATGTAATTAGGCGAACCCTTTCTTGAGAAAATCGCGCAGAACCCACTGTCCACCACTGGAGGCGCGATCTTTCAAAATTTTGTACAACTGCTGGCGGATGACATTGACGTGATTGGTCGAACACAGCGAGCCGTTTGTTGACATTGAAGCGGAAGCAGATATGGCGGTAATTGAATGCATCGCTGTCATCGAGAAAGGACGAACGACATCAACGACTTGCCCAGAACGTTACAATAGAAAGCTTTAACTTCGGGGTAGTCAAGTACTTCATCTACCTCGGCTCCGCGGTAAATATTACAAATAACATCAGTATCGAGATTAAACGCTAATCGCGGTTTTTTTTAGCTCAACAGGCAAATTACCATAAATGGTATTTGCGGCAACAGTTAAAATAAATCAGATGGCTGCTTGTGGGATCAAGTACTTTTGTTGTGAGAACCCCTTCACATGTGCTCATATTTTATTCTTTTTTTCACTTGTATACTTAAACGATATGGGATCACTTTGAAATTACTGCTTTCATTACCGGTATTGATTTTTTGGCAGTACACATAATTTTATGAGGCAAATATGCGACGCTATTGAGCGCATTGTAATGAGTCTTCGAAATATGGTATGTATTTAAACAGCTCATATGAACGCCATAAGCTTAAAGTATTAACTCAATGAAAAATGCAAAAATAAGAGTGGGAATAAATGATGATTCGTTCTGAGGACAAAAGATTATTAAAGGAAAGGTGATTATAGGAGTGAAGGGTAGCACGCTGAATAGGTACCATAAAACTCAAATCCACCTCATTTGCCGTTATATGGTATACATTTGTGAAGAATTTTAATCTTCTTAGAGATATTCTGGCAGTGGTTAGGTCTCTCTCGCAAGTAGAAATTTTCGCTAGTCAATTCCATAACAATAAGCTCGCCCTTTCATGGTAGCGTCCTTTAGTGAGAGCTTCATTCCGTAATCATTGTCAGCGGTTATCCGCTTCACAGTCATTTCGTTTACCTTTACATTCGTCCATACAAAAAATGTAAGGGTTTCTCTTGTGACACTGAGCTTTGGAATTCATGTTTGACCGCTTTGAGGTCCTTAATTGGATTAATATATGTGACAGTACATATGTTCAAACATCAGCTTTCGCCCCAGAATTTTCAGATGAACATGTGTTTATGATTACCTTTAACGCTCCATAATGCAAACCATTGAGGAACATTTTTTCGGATTATACGCATAATGCTGAACAAATTAGCTTTCAAAGAATGTACATTCATTTGAGTCCATACCACTGAGAACTGAGTGTGTCATTACATGGACTTAATGAAATTGTTTAACTTTTCTACAGTCAGCGTCAAAGGTGAGTGAACAATCAGTGTATTTAAAAATATGGCTTTGGAACATTTATTTGATGAATGTATGTACGTCCTAGCTCATTCTGGTGAATTTTAATTCACGCATTTGACACTAACTGTACATAAAAGTGACCAGATAACAATGATTGTTATTCCAATTGTTATGTTTCAGTACTGTAATCAGTATGGTTAGTCATTTTATAGTGCATCATTTCACGTGTGGAAATCATTAAAACATATTTTCTAAATTCCAACTCAGTTGTGAATAAGCAACGTGAATTATGGCTTCAGTGTGTAGGCAATTTGTCGCACAGTGAAAAAGTTTGAACGTGCGTACACTCTTTTGGACCTTAAGTCACGAACCAGACAGAGAAATGTGGATTTGTCATCGATCAGCTGAATTGGGCATCGCCAGAGAGTCAATCCGGCTTATTTTGCGGTCGGATTTGGGCCTACATCCGATTAAGATTGTGTTGACGCAAGAATCTAAGCCGGGTTACCGCTTATTGGTAGCTGGAAATATTGGCTGCAGTTGCGAATTTTCGCTAAAAAATCAAAAAAACGTACGAGGCTAATTTTTGACTCAGCGGCTATGCCAACAAGCACAATATTCTAGCGAACACAATCCACCAGTGTCCGACCCAGCATCAATCCATTCACAAAGATTGACTGTTTAGTTCGGTTTATGACATGGCGGCATTATCGGGCCTTATTTCTTTCAAAATGAGGAAAGAAACACCGTTACCATCAAAGGCATCAGGTATAGAGCTATGTTATTCGACTTTCAGTGGTCAGACCTCAACATCGATATACCGGAACTGTGGATATGTGTTGAAAAGAACTCATGTGAAGGACATTTGAACGATCTTACATTCCATTCATAATGGCAAGATGAATAAAAGAAACATTTTATTGAAGCCTAAATTATAAACGGTTTTAATTTAAATTTACTTTCGGAACAACAAATTGGATGACTATATATAAAGCCATCTAACAAAAGGTGTCAAAAAAAGCAAAATTGTGACAAAAAGATGACAATATTTATAATTCAATCTTAAGCAAAAGCAAAATCTGAATAACGTTCATCGGCTCCACAAAAAAAATATTTTTTCGATGGAAATTGTCATCACTCTATCACAAGACTGTCTCTGTATTTCGCAAAACACTCTGATGATTTTCTTTACTCCATAAATCAGAGAAATTGTCTGTTGGTGTTAAATCGTAAAATCTTTGCGGCCGATTAAAATCTCCATTTCGAGAATTCACTATATCACCTTCTGGCAGATAAACTTGTTAGGGGTTATCCCAATTCTTCTGATGATCTCGAAATAGACACATTTTAGAATATCAGCTGCAACACCAATATTTTCAGCTATCCTTGCAGACGAACAAGAATTCTAGTCTTCACATTACTAACTATTTCGAGTTAGACCTTCAGGTACTGGATAGTCCTCTGCAAATTTGCACAAACGGATGTGAGAAAAGTTGTTTACAGCAATCATCTAAATATGGATACATCCCTTCACCTTCCAGTAACCATCTACCATAAGTATTCTTAGAGGAAACTGCGGCACTGGTACATATTTCTCTAGGATGGTTTTCCTATAAAACAAGTTGCAGGGATGAGAAAGAGGATTCTGTTACACAACTCTGCCACAAGAATAGCACCCCCATTATCTGTAAGAAGGGTCATCTGAAGGCTTACTTCTGACGACATAAATGAGTTGAATGGCAACAGCATTAGTCAGCGGTTTATACTCGAATCGAACACAAAATGGTTTTATGGACAGGAGATACTTGATCTGCATGGTTCTGGAATGAACCTACGTTGGCCTAAGTGAGACTTTAATTTTCAATCAGCCACTTGAACCAAACGTAACCTAGACTTTGGAAAACTCACCTGCTGATTTTTACGCTTTCATGAATGAACTTATGTAAAGTCGCTGGTATACCGTTCACCGACTTTGGAACACTTAAAAGCCAACGTTCAACGTATTATTGCCGATATAGAGCCTCAGATACCTGAAAAAATGGTAGACAATTGCACCACCAGATTAACAGAAATCATGGTCAAAACGTAATGGCCATGACCACAAACTTTATGTGTTGTCTTTAATTCCCCAATACCACCAACCCCATCCCCCAATACCCAAAGTATTTTAAATAATATCATATGAAGTGAAAAAATACTATTTCTTCCTGGGAACAACTGAACAGAACAAATTCAAAGGTTGATGAATTAAATTAATTTGACCTCCATGTTCTCAGGCACTATTTTCACAATATTTACTGAAATTGATATATACAGGAAGTAGACAGAAATGTATATGCGACCGCAAGTAAATGCAAAATAAAAAAAGTAAGGTAGTTATAAAAATCAATTAACCCAATTATTAACATTCTGGATTTTGTTTTTTTGTTGAAGTGAAAAGCTTAAATTCCCGGAAAATGCTTCGATAACAGAATTTCAGAATTCCCAGTCAAGTGTTCAGCAGAATTTTTGTGAATAAAATGCGAAATTGGTAAATTGCAATTTGTAAAAACGTGGTGTAAAAATATTTTGTTAACCAAAAAACGGATACGTTTTTTTTGTTGCCTTCTGGCTTTCTACGTTAATATGTCAGCCCACATTGTAACTTTAAAATACTATTCCTTATTTATTTTGCTATTTACAAGTAGTGACGGCGCCTTTACATATGTTCAGTTCAGTTTAAATTGTCCTCGTTTGCAAAATGTCTTTTTGAATGTCTTCTGAACCAGGAAAGGAATGTAATCTAATCTTTACGCACGACTCCAAGACCAATGAAGGATCTGGTGCTGGTGCCTTCGTGGAGTGCGACAACTTTAGACTGGACATCTCCTTAGGTAAATTTGCGTCGGTTCTCCAAGCGGAACCCTATGTGATCCTAATGGTCACGAAATATATTGTGAAGAATAGGTGGAAGGGGCGGAGGATCTGTGTCTGTAGCTGCTGCTTAAGGCCTTTCTCAACCCTTTAACCACTTCCAGGATAGTTAAGAAATGCAAGTCTTCTCTGAATTTGATAAGTAGCTTAAATTCGCTAAGACTTATCTGGGTTCCGGGGCACCACGGGATCAAAGGAAATGAGATCGCCGATGAACTTGCTGGGCAAGGATCAGAGGAGGTACTCTCAGGACCTGAACCTGCGCTGGGACTGCCGGCGTTCTTATTTAGGGCTTCCATCGATAGTTGGACCTCTCGAGAGCACAACCGCAGGTGGCATGACTCTCCAGGATGTAGACAGACCAAGCGCATGCTCCCCAACGTCTGTAAGAAATCCGCCGCTTTGCTGCCTTGCAGAACAATGGACCAGTTTTTGTGTCTCAGTACTACACTGTAGTGTAAAACCAAAAAAAGGTACATGTGACAGTTCAAGAGCTTTAGTGAATATCGAACCTCCTTACTCTGCAAAATTTTTTCGCATGTACCTTATTGACAATTTAAATCCTCAAGAAAGTTGATTAACAATATGAAGTTATTGAATACTTTTAATGCACATGCAGCTTTTCTCCCAATTTATCTTTTCCCTTTTTCCAACTTAATTTAGAATAAGAGTGTAGAAAAACATGAAGAATTGTTTACTCATCAAAAAAGGGAAAGTGAAATAAGACAAATTAATTCAAAACTATGAAGCGAATAAAGCGAGAAGAACACGCGAAAGCACACGAAAGGTTGAATGATTGCATGTAAAATAATAGTATTTCTGAATAAATCTTGCTGACACTGTGTTGATTTTACCACACTTATAACATTGCATTGTTTAACTTTTTCTGTTTCTTGCTAATTTAATTTGTAAACTGCTGTTCTTTAATGTTACTTTTTTTCAATTAAATGCAAATATTCATAAAATGATTAACTGTTTAATATTAGAGATTACTTGTTGAGTGTTACAAGCTCCAAAATTCAAGTAGGATATTAACTTTGCGACATTTGTGTGTTAAAATGTTGCGAACGAAATTACACCGTGACAGCAAAAAGTTCAAAATCAACGCGCTTTAATCCAAATGATAATTTTCAAAATAATTATTGTAAGTTTTCTTATTCGAAACACACTTTACTGAAACTTCAGTAACAAATGGGATCTGTCAATTTACAATACAAATAAAGAATGTGTTTGGTTCTAAACAGTATAAACAAAAAACGCTAATTCAATATTTTTATTCTATTCAAAATTTTATTCCAACAATAAAGTTCGAAATTTCCTGTAAAAACTATGTTCAGAATAGTGATTTCACTTCATTTATTGTGAAGAGATTAAATTAAAAATTCAAGGAGACTGGATCAACTAGTAACACAAAGTGTCGAGGCAGTCCGTGACAGGGTTGCTGAAAGTCCAGCAACATCAATTTGGCATCGTCGTCACGAATTAAGCACTTCGAGAAGCTTTCTACAGCGTATTCTTACGAAAGATTCGCATCTTCGTATCTCCACAAATCAATCACATATGAACAATTGATTGATTTCTTGTGTAAAGAAAGTGCAATTGACTTAAAAACCAAAGACGACTAAGCCACGCACAACTCGAGCGGGTTCGTTGAATTTATCTAATATGGAACAAGATAGTAACCTGAATGACATGTGGTTCCAACAAGACGGTGACAAATGTCATGAAACAATTTAATTAGTGCAAGCGTCATTTCTTGCTGTGAATTAGTGATGTTCCAAACCAAAAATTCTTCATACCGAGTTAACCCGAATTGGAATTTAGGCAAAACGAATTGCAAACCGAGTCGACTAACTCGGTGTTTAGCAAAATCGGTCGCAACATCGTATGAGAAACGCCTCACCAGACTTATGTAGCTGTACACCTCGAACAATTCGTGATTGAATTTTTTGTTACATACGCCATCAGTGGAAACGAATCGCACGGAAAACTTTTCTCTCGAAAAAACCAAGAGCCTTTTCATCCATGTCTCTACGCCGTAAAGCAGGATTGGGAAGATCAATGTCTTATACAAAGTCAACTTGGTCTTGGTAGAACTAATAATGTCCAAAAAACGTAACCAATTTGAAGACAACTTTCTAAAAATACACACTAATTGTCAATTGAGAATGCACATAGCCTGCATACTTTCCGACAACCACTTGTGTTATATGTACTTGTGTTACTAAAGTTATGCATCAAGTTGCAATAAGCTGAAGAGGGATGAGAAGAGAAATGTTTCACTCGAAATAAATGAAATCCAAAAAAGTTTCGCCAGATAATTTGATACACACGAAAGTTTACAACAAGTTAGAACTTAAAAACATTTTGGTGGTATGGCAACTAGTTTGTTTGCTGAACATATGCAGTGGACAGCAAAACTAAGTTTTCACGTAGAGTTGAAAAGACATAGGAGTTTTGTTTTGTTTGAGGCGGTAACCTCTAGATATTTTGTACTACTACAATGACGATCGTCTTTGAAAGATGCTCGTGAAAAGGTCAACCACTTTGGGTGCATGACTTTTGTCTGCCGTCAGTCGATCTGCCTTGATTAAATTGTTCTTTTAAAAACTTCAGTTGGACGCTGGTAACATGGTTTCTACCCCCATCATTGGTAACTGAAATAAACTGGGCAGGTATTTGGTTGATAATGGGCTTTAGAGACGGCCAACAACTGCAACTTCTATGATTACAGCACAGGTGTTCAACAGCTGTCGATGGATGAATCAGAACGGCTAATTTTGAGTTAGTCACGAAATTGTGTATGTCGACTATTAAAAAAGGTAAAACAATAACGATAGGGTATTACGCATCATTAAGTGATAAACTTATGGTAGGAAACGCAAGGAAAGAGCCGGTTTTGAAAAAAAAAAAAAAAAGAATACAATTCTACTTCGTCAGGATAACGCAATTGATAATTTCTCGGAGACCGTCATGGTTGAAATTCAAGAATAGCAACTCGAATTGGTTTCATCACACAAAATACTAGGCCGTAATGGTCTACAAGCACTATTCCCGTTGCTTAAGTTTCAGGCGTATACTTAGCCCCTATCGATATTTGGGAGGGTTAATGAAGTTACCGCAACGCCGGCAAAAGAGAATCGAGAAAGAAAGGAGAAAGGAGAAATTTAAAAGAAACTATGATAGGTTCAGAACCACTACAGTCATAGCTGTCATTTGTCAAAGAATTTACGATTTTCTTCGAGGCCAAGGTCGACCAAAGACTAAATGTAGAGATTAATAATATTTTATGATCGTTTATTGAAATGCAAGCCAGAATTAATAAATAAAAAGATAAATAACACCGTTATACAAAAAACGTGGATGGAAACCCATAAGTGAAAAACGTGGCCGTGATATTCGCGAGTAACCCCACAGAAAAAGGATTTATCAGCAACCTGCCATAAAACATGATTTTTTTTAGATTAAGCTAATGTGACACATGAATCAAGAATGTGACTCACTTAGTAGTGGCTAAGGTCTAGATTAGATTCCCGACACAACGATTATCATATTTTTCCGCTCTCGAGTCACTGACAATGATCAGCGAATATAATTGTTAAGAAAAAGCTTTTCTATAGGTCCCCTCTGCTCATGAGGGAACAGTAGCAAGCATATCACAAGAGGTTGTTGTAGAACCCCAAGTCCATTTTGAAATGCAGAGCTATCCAAAAAATAAGGGTAATGTTAAAGCAAAAATGATATGGAGTCATGTAATAAGAACTGTCATTAAAATTTTGAGCCCTTATTAAATTGTTAAAATTAAACTATCATTACAATGGTAGTAAAAACAATAAAAAGTTATTATTATTAAAAAGTACATTCGTGAAAATTCACAACAAAAAGAGTTAATACATATGTATATCACGGAAATATTTTGCTAATTTTGTGCTCCGTTTTGTCATCAATAAGCAAACACCTTTTCCATAATCATTATTGAACTTGCAGTGATCAAGTTTGTACTTCAGCGGCAAAGATGTGAAGACTACATTCGTGTTCATCCTGCAAGATGAATTGCCGCAGGTGAAAGTGTGACTAAAGACGTATGCGTTTCCATTGTGACACGATCATAGGAATGGGAAACACTTTGCATTGCACCAAACGTGGACGTCCTCATGGTGCTATATTGCCGGTTTCTATACGCGCTGTCATATGCGATCATAAAATCGACGAATAAGTGATGTGTGTCGATTTGCATTTCTTAGGTCTTTTACAGGATCTACGTAGTGAAAATCTGGTCTACTGTGAACTTTCCTGTCCTCAAAATACACATTTTGACTTCGCCTCGGCCGGGGAACGAAATTCTCGTCTATTATCTTCCAAGTTGTGTGAAATATTCTGCCTGATAGGTGTATTTATATCCTCATCACCGTTTAACAGTCTGCAGAAATGATTCTTCCAACTTATCAGTATCGACTGTGACACTACTACCAGTTGTCCATATCCTCCCCAAGCATTTTAAACCAGTTAAATTTGTGGATAAACCGGAGAGAGATATAGTCACACTTCCCACTAGGAATAGGTGGCAAATTATATAATATAATAATAATAATAATGGCGGCGCTACAGTCCGAGGTGGACCTGGGCCTAGCTTCTCAGCAACCACTCGTGTTGTGCGTGCTATTGTTCTGTCACGGGCGGAGGGGACCTACAGTTTAATGCCGACTCCGAACGGCGATATTGAGAATCTTTTTCTAGACAGTTATACTCTTTGAGCATTGTCAGTGACTCGAAAGAGGTGGAGCCGTGAAAAAATGTTTGATGTTTTTTTCGAGATTAGAACCGACGACCTCGAGCGTAGGAGTCGACGCACCTACCCACTATGCCACGACGCCCACGCTGGCAAATTAACGCTCCAATAATACGCCCGTTTAGGAATATACCGATGAGTACAAGATGGTGATAAGCACAGGCGCAGATGTATTCGCCGAAAGCGATTTTCAAGGGGAGGCCCTGGAAAAGAAACGGTCAGAATGATATCTATATTGGCAATATCATAAGCTGATATTCCCATCCCCCATGAAAGCAATATCTGCAACGAAAATTAAGTTCAAGCTATGCTCTTGGCTCACATCACTTGATAAATCTGCGCTGTCTCCCTTTCTTCTCATCTATCCACCAACTATCCTACCTATAAAAGCCGAAGTATGCCGAACGATTTCGTTGGCTTTGCAATTTCTTGGATTACAATTCGAATTTGACAAGTTTTCATAGAAGTGATGCTCTTTTCTGTTTGTTAAAACCGATACCTCTTGCTGATTGGCCCGGCATAAATCCCACTTAAAGTCGGTACAAAGCTTTATTATAGTATGTAGGTGGCAGATCTAAAATGAAGTGGGCAAATTAGGAGGTCAACTTATTTAGGACGATATTGCCAAAAGGTGGGCGCCGTGGCCGTGTAGGTTTGCGCGTCGACCCATACGCACTAAACTTTCAGTCTAGATTCAAATCGCAGCACAAGCAACAATTTTTCAAAAACAAAATTGTTCGCGGCTCCACCTCCTTCGAGTCGAGTTTAAAAAAAGCTTCTCAATCTCGCCGTTCGGAATCGGCATTAAACTATAAGTCCCCTCCACTCGTGAGAGAACAATAGCACGCACAACACGAGTGGTTGCTGAGAAGCTAGGCCCAAGTCCACCTCGGACTGTAGCGCCCCCATTATTATTATTATTATTACCAAAACGCAAAGGTTTTACTTCTGCAGGAAGATACAGTTGTTTAGAAACCGGTACAAATCCCTCATTTTCCCACACCAAACAAATTTTCGTCTACCACCGTCAACTACAAAACATCAGTGAATTCAAGATGTGCATTTGTCTGCTTAAAAATGCAAGAAGCTTCCCAATTCCATGCCACAACACTTAGCACCCTGGCACTGGCGGGCATTTTAAAGTCAAAAGAACTATTCAATTTAAGGGAAACTCTTTTCTTTGCTGGATGACAAAATAAAACTCAAGATAAACCACAACATTTCAGTAAATGTGGATGATGGATGGATCTTCAAATATTATGATATGGAAGTCCATAATTGGTTTGCTCATGTACCGACTTTCACATGAACACCACCTATGCAGAAGCGGAACCCACGCACATATGAAATATTCTCATATTGCACACAGTCATGCGTACATGCATGATTTACACAGAAAATTCTTGAATATATGCAACCACAGCATATATAGCAACACTGCGTGCATATGAATGCGTTTAAGCAAACACAAAACAGAGAAGGATACTTGGCAGCTCGGTTATGAACTTCAGACTTTCAACCAATAAAAAATAAAAACGAAAAAAAAATATAAAGGTCAAAAGATCCGGCGATTCCACAAATATTGACCAAAACAACAAGCGCAAGCATGCAAAAAAGCTGTGGTTCCCTCTAGGGTTTCCCCGATTGTTTATCAATCGGTTGATTCTATATATACTTCTTTTTTCATTCATGTAAAAGTTGTTAAATCATCTCGCATCCGCATACGCCTCCGTTTTTTGCTTTTTCAGAACTGAACATGTTAGCGTACATATATTCGTACACATATTTAGAGCACATATATTTTTTCATAACTACGTATGCATTTGCAGGAAGTTGTTGAGCAAAAATAAAACAGAAATTGTGAACAACGCGAATTTGTAGTGAAGTGCTTATTCAAAAATCCTTAAAGCACGCGCCATGATGGAATCAACTTTGTTCTTCGAGTGCAACTGAAATAGTTGCAGCAGCTTACTGATTTTGAATTGATGTTAAATCTAGTTGTAACAAATTATGAATAGAGAAGAAGACTAAACGAAGAACTTTACGGCGACAATGACTTGACCAAACGAAACTATCGTCACCGACGGCTAGGTCATGTAGAGCGAATGGACAACAATGCCCGACTCGCAAAGTCTTTGACTCTAACACCGAGAGACCTACGCGTCCGTTTATGGACACAGCTGATAAAGGAACTCAGTCCTCTGAACGTGTGTAACTGCAGGCACCTAGCCCGTGCTGCATGGAGAGGTATGAGGTCTGGAACCTACTTGATCGTATGAATCATGATCGATGTCCTCAAGTAACTTAAAAAGAAATAGTCGGCTTGAGTAAATGGTATTTCAATGGACGTTCTGTGACACCCACCACTCAAATGTCCCTCGTAGAGCATATTTTCCCCCGTATTTAATAATTCAATCAATAATGCATGCTATCTGACTTGGTGCACCATAAACCGTACTAATCTTTGGTCTATGTTATCAAAATAGTCGAAGAAGTTTCGCTACTGATGCGGTCGAAGATGAGAAGATCAAATCAGAAAATGACACATCTCACACTAAGTCAAAGCTTATATCAGTCATTCAATGGAATACAAGTAGATGCAAGTAACAATACACGTTTGCTTGCCTAGCCTTCTTCTCACTTCATGTGGTTAAAAGGTATTTTCTACAGACTCAAAAGGCTTACAGAAATGACCTACAATATGTCACCAAGTTTGGAAAGTTTGACTAAATCCTGTTAAGAATGTCCTGCCTGTCGTAAAAAAAGCAGGCGACAATTACCCATCATTAGACAACATGGAGAGCATTTGGCTTTTAGAAGCGTGATCAGGTACCGTTGCATCGATCAGGAACGGTAGAAAATATAGAAGCTAGGGTGGACGGTTTTTTACCATTCAATTTGGCCTTAGGGTGAAGTTCATATGCCGGATGGTCTTAATAAGGCCGACAATTACCAATGATTGTCCCGTGTGATTCTGATCGAAAAAGATATGGTTCACCGAGAGACGAGGAACAATGTTTTAGGGCTTTTCTCGAATTGTGTGGAATGCCAAGCTCGGGGTAGATTAGGGCGGGTACAGTTGAGTTAGTTGATATTTATGAGACTACATGTAGAACGTGGCCTATCTAACGTAACAGAAAATAATAATAATAATAATAATAATAATAATGGCGGCGCTACAGTCCGAGGTGGACCTGGGCCTAGCTTCTCAGCAACCACTCCTGTTGTGCGTGCTATTGTTCTGTCACGAGTGGAGGGGACCTACAGTTTAATGCCGACTCCGAACGGCGAGATTGAGAAGCTTTTTCTAGACAGTTATACTCTTTGAGCATTGTCAGTGACTCGAAAGAGGTTTAGCCGTGAAAAAATGTTTGATGTTTTTTTCGAGATTCGAACCAACGACTTCGAGCGTAGGAGTCAACGCACCTACCCACTACGCCACGGCGCCCACAAAATAATATCAAAACAAAATTGTGTACACTGATGTGCAACTAAGTATGATTGCATTTTTCTTAGTTAGGTTAATTCGAAGACACATTGCAATGACAATGGTCCTTGATAAAAACCAGACATTTTTTGTGTTTTTCCCCATGAGAGAGTCCTCCGTTCTGGATTTATTCAACTGTCTGCTATCGTTTCAATACAGAAAGCAGACGTGGCGTGTAAAGTAATGATTGTATTCCAGTATATTACCAGGCAAGGCGAGGCCAAAAGGATTCGCATGCAAACAGTACAACGTGAAAGCTCCAAAACTCGTCTGATTTATTTCTAAAAATGTGAACCGATATGTTAACTTTTGGTGACATTATATTGAGAGCATCAAGATCTGTCAAATTGATTTATTTTCAAATGTATATAGTCTTTAGCTACATTCAGAATAGCTAGGTGGTCGAGAAGAAGCCGGCTTCATCTTAGAAAGAGGAAATATCTGGTAAAGGATCCAAAATTTAACCCAAGAGTAATATTGATAGAAACACCGGTTGGTGTTTGCAATTGAACATTTTTAATCGATTCACAAAGTATATAGTGCATGGCAAAGCGTAAAAAAGGACTTCAGTGTAGTTGAATTTCGTAGATACAGAGGCTAATTTTTTCCTTAAGGCATGGGTGGTGTTCGTGGACTTGTTCGCATAAGACTTTATGTTATAAAAATACAACAGCGTAAAATCGAACGATTTCAGTAGCTAACTCTGATCACCGAAAAAGGGGAAATACACGAACAAGAAATGAATCACGCACCTAATTGAATTGATTCTTGGACTGTATTTGACACCGACTTGTTAAAAACCGCCCGTCAAAATAGTAAACGATAGCATTTCTTTGAGAAGTGAATACACTGCTAGAAAGTTGTATCATCAATCATCTTCTGTTGCATATACGAGCACATTACGCACGATAGCAATTTCGTGACCGTATTAAGTACAATATGTTTGCCGGTTATTTTCTAATACAAGGAAAATGTTATAACGGGTGTTTTTTTTTTTTAAACAGTACTTACATTAATGTTGAGCAAAACACGTGCAATTTTATTAAATAAGCATTTATTTGCATTCAACCGAAGAATACATATTTTCTGCGATTCGGTTTAAAATACATATAACTACGGGTGATTGATCTGATGAATGCCATCCGAGAGACAGAGTTTTCGACTACTTTTTCAAGCAATTGTGGACGTATGTCATCAATTATATGTATCGATTGTTTTTCATTTGTTAATGTAAATTATTGACATTACGTCAAGAGACATCAAATCACATGATATTGGATTGCAATATATAGGTCCATTAAGCAAAATTATGCGTTCATCGATTTTTTTCTTTAACTAGTCAATTGTTTCGTTGGTTGTATGGCACGTAGAGTCAACCTGATGGAACCACATTCATTCCGTTCAATCGGAAAAGAAAAAGTCATAAATTATGGCTCTATAGCGAATATCGTGGTCGCCAAGGGCCGTGATGGTAAGTGCGTCTTCTCTTATACTCAAAGTCTAAAATTGATTTCCGAAAAACAGCTTTCATATTTTCACGGCCCGAACTCTTTCGAGACATTGACAGTGTTCTAAATGGGCTGGAAATGGCTTCTCAAACTTTGCTGTTCGCAATCGGCATTAATCTGTAGGTCTCCTCAACTTGTGAATGAGCAATAGCACGCACAACATGAGCGGTCACTTCAGAAGCTAGCCCCTATTCCACCCTGAACTCTAGCAATACTATTATTATTATTATCATTTTACCAAATAGCTTTGACACAGCGACCAGCATCATTTTGGGAAAAAATATGGTCCGGTAAATCCACTAGCACACAAACCGTACCAAATTGTGCCTTTTTCAGGATGAAACAGCAGCATAATCTCATGTAGACTATATTCACTTCAAATGCGCTAATTCTGTATATTGACTTACTTATTAAGTCAAAGATTAGTCTGATTGTTGAACCCAATTTTCCGATAAAACATCGGGTTCAATGTCATTTGATTTTGGTCTATTCACTGAAATTTCGACACAAAAAAACGGTCATTCGGTTTTAATTCTTGCACGAGCGAAATCTTGTAAGCTTTTAAATAAAGAAATTTACGTAATATTTACCATAAAGTCTATGGACAAAGATTAAGCTGAACGACGACGCGTAAATAAAACGACAGCAACAGTTACTACGCTACTGGGAAGTTAAGAAGAGATGAAAAAAAAAACCTCACCGAAAACTCACCTTTGGCGGCCATGGCGTCGAAAAAGAAGAAGCTTTTGAACAGTAGTAAATCACATTAAATTAAATCATTAAATCATTATATCCTTTCCGGGAATTATTGCCATTATCAATTTTATAAGAGAATTTTCGTAGAAAGGTAAAACAACCATTCATAAGCACAAAGAAAGCAGAGTGTACTTTGTGACCCAAAAATATAAATTATTGGCAAAAACACCTCGTACTCTTCTTGAAGTCTTTGAAGAATTCTTTTGTATTCTTCTTAGAAAATAAGTGAAAAGATGAAAAATATGATTTCCTCTTCACAAAGCAAAATATCCTAGGATAACCTTTCAATCACCCACGACATTGACTTATTATTTTGTTTCGGAAACATTTTTCTTATAATTCTTTTGTGTCACGCTTAAAGATGGATCAAATTTCAATCATATTAGCAATATTGACTGTCCCAATTTGGTGTGTTTATTCTACTTACAAAATGATTGTGATCGCATTCGAAAATAAGTTGAAGCAACATTTCTTGTTTAACCTAAAAACAGATAATCATTGAATTGTATTGTTGTGTTGTGCATGTACATAGTATCACAATAGGCAGCTACAAATTCGAGGTAGTCAAGGACTTCGTCTACCTCGGCTCCATAATGAACAGCACAAACAACATTAGTACTGACATCAAGAACAGAATAACTCTTGGCAACTGATGTTATTTTGTGGCTCCAAGGCCAATTGAGTAATAGACCCTTCTCTCGAAAAATCAAGCTGACTTTGTATAAGACATTGATCATCGTAGTCCTGATTTACGGGGCAGAAGCATGGACAATATCCAAAGCGATTTAAGAACTATAAAGCGACATCTGAACTAGGCGTCTACGTGTCACCTAAGATGCCTAGGCCATGTAGAGAACAAGGAAAATCTTAGATCGGCTCCAAAGAATCTGCAATTCCGAGCCTGTTAACGCCACGGAGGACGTCAACAATATAGCTGGGCACACACAAGTGGTGAATGACCTCAAGCCACTTGGTGTGTGCATTCAAAACAGCTGACGGAAGATTGTGCTAGCTGGAGAGGCTTGTTGGTTGGGGCGCATTTCCACCCCGGATTATCCATTTGAAAACCGTTGCTTTCAATTGCTCTAGAATCTCGCAATTGGACACCGTCACGAGAGTAGCTAGCAGACAGATAGAGCTTTACTCTCGACGCTGACATTTTTTGTAAAGTCACTCGCAAGTGAACAAATGTTTTGATTACTATCGGAGATAAGTTCGCTAATTTCAAAACACTTCGTATTTCGGAAGTCAACCTGAAAAATATCTATCTATCTATATGTATCTCTATATACATCTATTTCGATTATAAAACATCTGCTCGTATCAGCAGTCGTAGAAGAAGTATCGAACCTAATTTGATATTCTCGAATTCAAATGCTTTGCATACGATTGGCACTCAAATTCAAGGCACATAATTGCGTATACATACAGCCTTGGCCAAGTGTATTAGGCACCCCTTAACATTATCTTTAAAAAGCAAAAAAAAATTAATGAAATGAGAGGAAAAAATAAAAACAGTTTACAACCTCAGATAGTGTCGCCGAAAACCATAAAACTCAAACTATTTACTTCCGATAAGTGATTCGGCAGCAAAGACAAAAAGGTAAGGATGCCTAATACATTTGGCTAAGGCTGTATGTATATAATTTCACAATAATTGTGAAATGAGAAAGTCAAATGTTTATGGAATGGAAAGGAATAAGAAAACTCGACTACAGTCGCATTCGAGTACAAAATACGAAATACGGAGTATGGGAGATTGAACTGTTTTTCTCCATAACCTTTTTTATTCGAAACCAACATCCTCTACCCTAAATATATATAAATAGTGTACTTACAGTTGCCAATTTCCTGAAGAAAATTCTGAAAAATAAAATATCGATTATTTAAAAATATATATTTAATATAATTTTGTTAAAAATTAAATAATTGTTGTATAAACGTACAAATATACACTTTAATTCAATAACTCTTCGATTAAGTTAGTCACGATTAACGATTGTGGCAAAAACCAATGACACCAAAATGGCATTTTAAGGTATAAATTCGATTTTCAAATGCTGTTTACGTATTCAAATTACCTACATCATTCAGCCATCGGTATCATTCCGTCAATTCGTGTCACGTATGCAATTTGTATTCGGTCGAAAAGTTATCCATGTTCCAGTGCGGTGAATCGAAAAGGAAGGGTACTTATCACCTTTGACAAATCTATAAATTTTAAGTGGCTCTTTAAACACATGACTACACCGACAAATACATTCGTAGTCAACCATGGAAATGTTTGTATTTGAGGTCGATGTAGGAACCATGCTATGAGACTCGCGAATTTCTAGGATAAATAATGGAAAATATTTGAAAGCGCTTATTGAAAGGCACTTTCGAATTTCATACAAAGCGGTTGGACTTGAGCAAATTGTAGGATGAAAATAGGAGGAGACTAAGGGGTTTTAGGCTCGATTCTTAAATGGAAATAGAACAATTTGTTTGTGAGATATCCACTTTCAAAAAATAGATTATGACATAAAAGGGGGATATAATGTCATTCAAAATCTAGTGCGCGGCTTTGCTTGGTGGGACGTTTTAGGGAGGTAAAATTTTGTCCCATAAATCCGCCAGAATTTGGTGAAAAGCATGCCCTTTCATCAATCGTGTAGAATGTCCATCCTGGAAATCGTTGTGTGGCAAGAAGCTGCGCCATCCTTTTAAAACCTCATGTCATCGGTATCCGAATTATTCAGTTTAATACACAAGAAGTTGCTTATCATTGATCTGTAGGCGCCCATCATTGACGTTTATGCGAGTTTCATTTCGGAAAATGTGATTTTTTGAATTGGCAGAAAAAGAAAAAGACATTTTTTAATCTATTACTTTTTACAATTCAAATATGAGTGTATGTAGGATCATCTTCAGTCCAAATTTCTCGTCTTAATATTAACGGGTTCAAATGTTATTTACAGGAAACACGTTTCGACAAAAGTAAAACCATATGGATTAATTTTTTACCATTTTGTTACTGAACCCTAAAAATACCACCCAAAATTAGAAATAAAATAAAATAGAAGACACACGATTCAATTTTCAAATGTGGTAGTCAATGCAATAGGAACTTTCCGAGGCACACAACTATGAAAGAGCAATTAATCTAAACAAGACGTGTATAAAAAAAATTATAGAAAAAATAGGAAACAGGTGAAAAGGAATAAATGAAAAATTCTACAAAATCAGGCACTAGAGGTGTGGGTTGTTCAGAGTTTAGAATGATAAAATCGTTATGAAAGGACCACAAATGGATGTCAGCAAACCGGATGTGAAAATGTTCAGATTCAGACGGACTTCAAGAAAACCTAACGTGGGAATGAACAGTTGAAAGATAAATTGTCAGGTTGCAGTTTAATGTAATGAACAAAGCAGAGATGTAAATGGACGTTTGATTTAACGAAATCTTCAAATATGAGTGTGTGCATTGCTTGAGTTTATTTCATCTTCAAAAGTACTTTAATTAACCCACAAACCGCAGGAAATCAAATGGCATACAGAGATGGACACAAAATACATGCTTAATGATTGATCACAAGAACACCAGGAATCTTAACTAAGGCGATTGCAAAAAAGTTCCGTCAATTACACAAAAACAAAATCTGAAACACTAAAAAATGCTAACTTCCACGTCATTTTAAAGGACTTTTCGCAATACTCTGTCCTTAAATTAGCCAGTTCATGTCGTTTGTTCTCTTAAGGGCTGTAGAGGTTTATATGTACAAGTATAGAGACTCGTGAGTAAGAAAAAAATCAAAAAATCGAAACAGAAAGTATATATCAAACACTCAAACAGAACAATCATAGGTTAGGTTAGGGGACTACTAGCGAGTTCACCAGCACACTTAGACCATATTGATCCATTGTGATACCCATAGTCAGACTACTACAACTGATCGACCTCTCCAGTGATAGTGCCATTAATTTGATCCCAATGGCAAATGGTGACTGGACCAGATTTGAAAAACCGGATAGAAGCGTATTAACTCTGCTTTCACTGGGATTCGAACCTGGGACCCCTCTAACTTAGGGCAGATACTTAACCAACTACGCCACCCAGTCGTCGTTTTAATGTATCACAAATTGCAGAACGAGGGTCCACAGCTTAAGCACCCGCTGCAGTGAGTCCACAGTTTCTCATGCTCTGTGTCTAGCAAAACCGTCATACGGGTCAAATGTCCGATTCGTTAATTTGTGAGCGTAATAAGTTATTTGTCATGCTTCTATGTTATTCACCGACCACAATGGAAGTATTCACGACTGTCGTAAAAAAGTAACCCAAACTCCTTTTCACCGTAAACGCAGCAATAATTTTCTCCTCGTTCAATTCTTTCACGTCCACGCAAACTGAAAGTGCAGCTCGTTACTCATTTTAAATGTCGATTAAAAATTAATCCGAAAACGGGGTTTAAGACGGCGAATTAATTTACGACTGGCGGTCTGCAAACAGGTGATAAATTATTTACTCTCTACATAGACACATTTTTCAAGTTTTCATCAAAATTTTCTTTAAAAGCAAATCAAACCGGCAGTTTGATCGATTGAAGTCGAGGGTCTTCTAGCACATTCTAAGTTACAACAGACACTGTATAAGTGGTGTGCAAAATAAAAACTTTTGTAAATTGTAGAACACAATCAAAACTTTTCTCTCTTCCCTTCCCGCGACGATGTCCATGTCATATGCTTGGACTGATTTAAAGATTGAAGAACTTTAACAAGACAAAAACGCAAATCCCGTAATCTAGTGGATGTTTCAAAGAGTTCGGATTTTTCAGAACAGTACTGCACGGCGTTTCGGGTTTTTTTTTTAGCGCGGCGTGACACATCCCGATCTATTTCCATGGAATCCTGAATTCATTCAAAGCATTGAATTGTGCCTTGCGATGGATGTTGTCGTTTGGGACATGAAATAGATAAAAAAAAAAAAGGTGGTGCATGTTAATTTGAAACTTGCTGGTGGCGAGGTGTGAAAATTCAATCTAAAGGCGATGTGCCGGGCCGAAAAAGAAAAGACCTTTAGACGTTCACACAGTACCCTAGGTGACATTGAGCAGGGATATACATACCTCTATAATTATTGCATGAGGTAGGATTCCCGATTAGTAAGTGACCCATATATCCGACTTCTTATTTCCAGTTTTGGGTTGTAAATTGTTCAAGACAATTTTGCGGTAAATTTTTAGCTTTCAATCAAAACTTAGTTCCGCACAGAAGTAGAAAAGGGCCTTAAACATTTTAGGATGCGCTACTGGAGACAGCTAGCAAAATGTTCACGCTAGCTCGGGTTCACACGGTAGTGCCGTACAAGGAATAAGAAAGTTAGGTATCAATATTGACTGATATACCAATCTTGCTTGACTCTTTCAATAAATGTATCAGCTTTTTTATCGATTGGTGTACCAAAATTATCCTTCAGACTGAAAAAAACCAAAACAGAACGAAAGTGAGCATATTAAACAACGCTGGGGATTCGTTTAGTTTTTTATCCGTTAACAATATAATCTCTTTTTTACACGTCTATGTATTATTTTTCCGGTCGCCGTGACATGTAGTGTAGTGAAAATGTAGTCAAATTCCTTACGGTGTCTTTGTTTCTAAACCACATTTTTAATCAGAAGCATTTATCTTTCAAATGAACACCTGCCGTAACCGGTGTTATTAGAGGTTCTTGAGCAAACTGGGTTGAATGCCAATAATTGTGAAAACCCCCGCAAATATAGTACACATTATTTTATCATACATTATCCACATAACGATAGAGGAATTTTGTGGGATTAGAACCAGCAGTTAACAACAACAGACAAATTTCAACATCTCAGATGCTCTGTCATACTGACTTCGGTGCTTCCTTCAAGCAATTGGATAAGCTACAAAACTGTTCCATAAACTGTGTGGTTTTTCCTCCTAATTGACAAAATAATCGATATAATTACACTAAATTAAGTGATAATAAGAAAATCACGCCATGCGTAAAAAAATATTGCAATTCACTCCCTACTATCGGCTTGGCATTTAACGTTCCTCACACTTCGATAACCAACAATTAAAAGTATTAATTAACGGTAGGACAAAGGCACAAGTACAAAATACAGACACAAGCTGATATCGTTCAACTGATTAAGTAAGCAAGAGACCTGACAAAACGCACTTCCAAGAATTAAGAATCAATTTCCAAGAAATGAATTTGTTCAACAGCTTCTTATCGATGAAGATATACGATGATTTCATTTGTTAATGGCTTTAGTTAAGGGTGATTAAGAAGCTTTGTATGTTCTTGATTATCGGTGTATGATAAAATATGACGTATTCGGCAAAATGCCACTTGAAATTTAAAAATGTATTTATTAGCACTGAGGTTCATTCAAAACGCATCATTGACGGCTCGCTGTGTTCGCCCAATCACGTCAATGTCATCCGCGTAGGCTAGCAGTTGAACGGACTTTTGGAAGATCGTGCCTCTTGTGTTGGCCAGTGAGTTTTGCACGATCTTCTCAAGAACGATGTAAAAGAAATCACATGACAGCGCATCGCCTTGTCTAAAACCTTTTCTGACATTGAAGGTTTCGGTAAGTTCGTAACCGACCTTGATGGAGCAGCGAGAGTTCTCCATCGTCATCCTGCTCAGTCTAACGAGTTTGACATGGCGCTGTATAGCTCGTCTCTATATAAGCTGTCATATGCGGCCTTGAAATCGACAAATAGATGGTGTGTGTCGATCTGCATTTCCTGGGTCTTCTCCAGGATCTGCCGCAGTGTGAAGATTTGATCGATGGTGGACTTCCCGGGCCTTGAACCACACTGATAAGGACCTATCAGTTTGTTCACGAATGGTTTCAGGCGTTCACACAAAACGGCAGAGAAGATTTTATTATCAAGTATGTATTGGCTATACAGTTATTTATACAGCAAATCTCTACTTAAATCAGCAAATCGGTGCAAGGCTCGGTGGATCCTTTATTAAATGCATTCAAAACGAACAAAATGATGATGTTCATAACTTTTAAACGGACAAAATTCGAACCTCACGCACTGAAGTGACTTCATTACAGCTGAATTCACTACTCAATCTATAATCATGCTAACACTATGTAAACGGTTGTCCACTTATAATAATAATAATAATAATAATGGCGGCGCTACAGTCCGAGGTGGACCTGGGCCTAGCTTCTCAGCAACCACTCGTGTTGTGCGTGCTATTGTTCTCTCACGAGCGGAGGGGACCTACAGTTTAATGCCGACTCCGAACGGCGAGATTGAGAAGCTTTTTTCTAGACAGTTATACTCTTTGAGCATTGTCAGTGACTCGAAAGAGGTGGAGCCGCGAAAAAATGTTTGATGTTTTTTTTCGAGATTCGAACTGACGACCTCGAGCGTAGGAGTCGACGCCCCTACCCACTACGCCACGGCGCCCACTTAGGGGTTGAAATTAAAGGTGAAAGGATCCACCGAGCCTTGCACCGATTTGCTGATTTAAGTAGAGATTTGCTGTATAAATAACTGTATAGCCAATACATACTTGATAATAAAATCTTCTCTGCCGTTTTGTGTGAACGCCTGAAACCATTCGTGAACATACTGATAGGTCCTTATCAGTGTGGTTCAAGGCCCGGGAAGTCCACCATCGATCAAATCTTCACACTGCGGCAGATCCTGGAGAAGACCCAGGAAATGCAGATCGACACACACCATCTATTTGTCGATTTCAAGGCCGCATATGACAGCTTATATAGAGACGAGCTATACAGCGCCATGTCAAACTCGTTAGACTGAGCAGGATGACGATGGAGAACTCTCGCTGCTCCATCAAGGTCGGTTACGAACTTACCGAAACCTTCAATGTCAGAAAAGGTTTTAGACAAGGCGATGCGCTGTCATGTGATTTCTTTTACATCGTTCTTGAGAAGATCGTGCAAAACTCACTGGCCAACACAAGAGGCACGATCTTCCAAAAGTCCGTTCAACTGCTAGCCTACGCGGATGACATTGACGTGATTGGGCGAACACAGCGAGCCGTCAATGATGAGTTTGCTGGCATTGAAACGGAAGCGGCTAAAATGGGTCTGGCGGTAAACGAGGGCAAAACCAAGTATATGCTGTCATCGAGAAAGGACGCACAACAGCGACGACTTGGCCAGAACGTCACCATAGGCAGCTATAACTTTGAGGTAGTAAAGGACTTCGTCTACCTTGGCTCCGCGGTAAACAGTACAAACAACATCAGTACCGAGATCAAACGCAGAATAACTCTTGCCAACCGCTGTTTTTTTGGGCTCAAAAGGCAATTGAGTAGTAGAGCCCTCTCTCGGAAGACCAAGTTGACTTTGTATAAGACCTTGATCATCTCAGTCCTGGTGTACGGCGCAGAGGCATGGACAATATCACAAGCGGATGAACAGTCTCTTGGTCTTTTCGAGACAAAAGTTCTGCGCGCGATCTTTGGTCCTGTTTGCGTTGATGGCATTTGGGGGAGAAGATTCAACCACGAACTGTATGGGCTGTACTGCGACATGAGTCTAGCCAGGCGTCTACGGATCCAACGCCTAAGATGGCTAGGCCATGTAGAGCGTATGGACAACTTAGCTCCGGCCCGAAGAGTCTTCGACTCTGAGCCTGTGGGACAACGCAACAGAGGACGTCCACGAACAAGGTGGCGCACACAAGTCGAGGAGGACCTCGGCCGGCTTGGTGTGCGAAACTGGAGACAGCTGGCGAAAGATCGTGCTGGCTGGAGAGGCATGTTGAGTGAGGCCCAGGTCCACCTCGGACTGTACCGCCCTAAGAAAAAGAAGAATACATAATTGAGGCTACGAGTCCACAAAGGATTAATCAAATTTAAAAAAGCTGAGAAATCCGCAGAGTTTTATTGGTGTAGTACAAAAAGAAAAGTACCACGCGGCACACCTCAGAAAGGTGTGACCATTGTTATGGTAACTTCGCCCTAACTTTGCGGAAAATATCCCCCAGAAGAGAAGAGTGCCAGAGGAAATAATCAAGCGGTAACAAATATAGCATATTGTTGTTTCGCTTGTATGGCATGTAGCGCAGTGTTGATGGAACCACAGCCCGAATTTATCAATGTTTTTGAGCTCCGGCCAAATTAATTCGGTTGACATCGCTCTATAACTAAACCCTTGACAATAAAAGTGTTTCATTCCTTATTTCGAAAGAAATATTGTGCCGTCATGACATAAACCGTAACAGGCAGTCAATTTTTGTGATTGCATTGATTCTGGGTCGAACCAATAATAGAAATTTTGCTTATGGACGTAAACGCTGAGCCAAAAATGGGCCTCGTCCGAAATGATTTTTTTCTTAAAAAGCGGATCTCCGGACGTTTCCAATGCCCAATAAACGAATTCACGGCATTGTCTATGGTCGTCCGGTTACAGTTACCGCGTCAGAATAGTCTTATATAGATGTATGCCCAAATCCAATCGTAAAATAAGCCGGTTTGACTCCGTTGATCGGCGCCGAATCGACATTTCTGGGTCTTTTTCGACAATGGTCGCAACCACGATATACAGAATACAAGGTATTATGTTCCCGTCACTTATTTTTTTGAATTGTGCTGCGTGTGACGTCATGCGTATCATGACATATGTTTTGCCGCGAACAATTTGAACAGTGTTGTGAAAACATTTGTGACTAATTTTGTGAAATTTGTGAAAAGTTTGGTTAAAAAATGGCAGTCTGTGCAGTATTTGGTTGTAACACCAATAATAACAAAAATCATTTCTATTATTTATACTATAACCATCGTTTTTCGTTTAATTAATGCTACAGAAAGTTTCTCCATACAATTTGAATTCAATGTGAAGTTGCCCTGCTATGTGTGAAGTCACGCGAATTTGAAAAATATCATACCTTGTATTCTGTATATCGTGGGTTGCAACGGCCAATCTCTGTCTGGTTGGTGACTTAAGGTCGAAAGGAGCGTACTCATGCTCAAACTTTTCTACTTCGCTATGAATTGTCGCACACTAAAGACATTACGTATTACAACTGAGCTAGAATTTCGATAATATTTTTTAATAATTTCCACACATTTGGCATGCAGCGTGAAACAATGCATGATGAAATGGCAAACATTACTGTATATTTGGACAGCTGGATGTCATTGGTAACTTTGACGGTTGCTGAAACATAACAATTGGGAAAACTATCATTGCTATCTGGTGACCCTTTATATATCAGTCTGACTCTTAGACGAACCTTAGATGCCTGCACTTGACAATTCTTTAACAATCATAGAGACTTCAGAGAGGAACCTATTAGATGTCGTCCAATCCCCCCTAATTAACAAGATCAATATTACAATATGACAATTACAACTTTGGATGTTAGACAGTGAATTTGAAAGATGACACCCTGGACGTAGAATAACTCATATTCTACTGCGGTTTGTCAAATTAACTATCGTTAAAGCTTTTAATTCGAGCAAAAAATGTCATGCTTTACAAAATGATTATCTGGCCATTGTTGCTATATGAAAGTCAAAAAATTGACGAGATCTGTGTTTGTATCAAAATAAAAGGTTCTCTCCGTCACTTTAGCACTTTATAATAACGTTAGGTGCTGCGGTGGAATTAAAGTGCTTAAAATTGGTCAATCGGCGGAATCAAACCCCACACTTCGAAATTCTTTAGTTCAAAAGTTCAAAACAGATAAGCTCTCTTTTTAACAAAAATTTAATTAACGCAATTGAGATTTATGTCGGCACCGAACTTGGGCTGCTTTACACAACCGTACTCCTGATCAAAAAATGGCCGAAAATCACAATTCTGGCCTCCTGCGATGAAGTTTTCCCCACACTTTAATACGCACACGTAATATTCCTTATTTACTGCCTGGCATGGCGGAAGAAATTCGGAGTGAACCACACTACAAAAATCAAACAAAACAGTCAACAAAGCCTTGATTTTGTTGTGGGTGTTTGAGTTTTCGCTAGTCTGAGAGGCGTCATTCCAATGTGTGCTGATTGGTTTCGATGTCATTTTCATAGAGCCATTCTCCGTTACCGTCGATAATATTTTGGTACAAAGAAAACAATTCTTTAGCGACATCAATGTATTTCCGTTTTTGCAACAAATTCAATACTCTCGGCACAATCCGCACTTTAACTCGTATCATTCCCAAAACATCGTGCATAACCCTCTGCATAACGAACAGCGAGGACCTTTTCCTTTACCCTTTCGATGTTTCGATGAATGAACGGCCGGAACGAGACAAGTCCTCAACCGTAGTACACTTGTTTTGCCGAGTTCCCGTAGATTACCGTTGACATTTACAACGTTCTTGCACTCTTTGCTCAACTAAATTCGACATTGCCAAATTCGCAGAACACAATAAACACTAAACAGGTTACAATGCTATCACGCACGAGCTTCCGACAAATATCTTTTTGAGCGCCAGATGACTGATGCACCAACCTAGAAAAAAAAGATTTTGTCTGAATGGCAAATTCCGCGTACTTTTTGATCAGAAGGTATGTACATACATATGCCTCTACACATGTATACATGCTTGATGAGAAGTTACAGATTAATCAAAAAGTTAATTAAAAGGCAACAATTTCAATTACGTTGATTTCACTTCACGTTTATACAAAAATATAAAGCATGCTTCATTCCATTAGTATATGCATTTTGCTCATTTTTCCACGCTGTGTGCCATTTTCACTTTACATAATTGGGCTATAAGCAAGTATACGCGTTAACTGACTGATTCACTTTGCTCTATAAAAATAATTTTGCCATGCCTGCTAAAACAATAAACATTGCGATATGTCACGCAATTTATGATCAAGACCGCCGGCCCATCACACTGCGGTGCTGTCCTATATCGTAATTATTCAGCCGAGTTTTCGACTTTTATGAACCCAAAAACAAAAAAAAAGAAAATCGTTTACCGACCTGAAAATTACACAAACAAGCAAAAAAAAGTCCCCAATAATGCGAAAAATAATTACCAAAACCGAGTGAATCCCCTTGCGGCTCACATGAGAGAAAGTCAAATTTATCACGTTAATTGTATCACAAATTTGATTATGTTAATTATATTTAATTGTTGGTGTAATCAACGGTAAAATTTTTTCTCTCATTTTAATTATTTCAGCTTTTGTTTACCTTTGCCTTGTTTTTCTGAGTTCTGTATCAAAATGGTGCAAATGGAACCCTTCTGGATTTACTTTGCTGTGTATCTGGCCGTCAGTCTACTCTTTTTTCTACTTGGCTATCTGTCTATATCTCGTCATTCGTAATGCTACGTAACTTGTGAACTTTGAATATTAAACGTGGAATTTGTATTGAAGAAATTTATATTTACCTAATTCACAAAATCGGCTATACCATTTACAGACAAGGTGTGTATTTACACGAGATGCAAAGAATTTTTTCAAGAAGGACATTACGATTTTGGATTTTAATACAAACACACCCTTAAACTTTTTTATGATCTGTTAATGTCAAAACGTCAGCCAAGGTATACATTTTCATCATGATGAAGTTCGTAAAGAAGCAACGTTTGGAAATTATTAAAAAATGCTACCAAATTTTTGAGCCGGTAGTCGCAACTTTAAGACTGGTTACTCCAATGTTCAGTTGTAATAATCGTTCCATCAGACAGGCTGGCCCTGCTGTGGTGGATAAATTCGAGTCAACGTATTCTCTACTGAACATTCATGTGCCAGTAAGATTACGTGCCGGTCGAAGTACTGAAAATATCGCAGCCATAAGAGCTTCAGTTCAAAATGAGCATAATCAGTCTGTTCCAGGTCGTTCACGGAAATTTAGAGTCACACTGTGGACATTATGGCGAATTTTGCGTTAAGATCTTGACTGATAAGATACAAGATCAAATTAACCCAAGATCTGAAGCCTCTTGATAATTTAAAGCGTCAAAAATTCTCTAATTGGGATTTTCAAAAGTTTGTCAATAAACAAAATATTCGTTATTGGACAGTAACAAGCCCACATGTGCTTCAAGAGATTCCACTCCATCTACAAAAAGTGACCGCATAGTGTGAATTTCGTGCGGAATGTGATTGGATCCTATTTTTTGGTGGATGAAAATGATCGCCATGTTAGGGTCAATAAAGTTCGCGTGCCATATTAGAAGTAATTTTTTTGGTCAGAACGGGATAGATATAGGGTTCCATCAAGGTGGTGTTACATGTCACACATGGTCCGGCGGAATAACCATCCTCCACATAAATTCTACTTCAGTTAGCGTTACAGTCCGGGGTGGATCTGGGCCCTAGTCAAAATGTCTCTTCATGCAGCACAATCTTGTGCAAGGTGCCTCCAGTTCAGCTAACTGAGGTAGATTTTCCTTTTTCCCTCGTGATTTGGGTCAAAAACTTTTCCGGCCGGAGCGTTGGTGTTCACTCGCTCTACATGACCTAACCAACTCTTTCGACCAGACCGATCTCGCTGTACAGCCCGTAAAGTTCGTTGTTCAGTTTGCGCTTTCAAATGTCATCAGTGCATACGGGACCAAGAGATATTCAGTAGGCTTTCTCTCGAATCGACCAGGAATCTTCCCGTCCTCTTTGGTAAGTGTCCATGCTTCTGCGCCATACAGCAGAACTGCGACTATCAAGGTCTTATATAGGTATATTTCGGTTTTTCTAAAGAGCGTTTTATTTCTCAATTGGTTTCTAAGCCCAAGGACAGAGGGATTACCAGACTAATTCGTTTTATCTCCGCGATGGATATACTTTGTCTTATCGATAATGTTAATGTTATTGGCATATGCGAGCAGTTGCATAGATTTGTGGAAGATCGTTCCAATCTCCTCGAGAAACATGTTCAAAAAATGCAATTTAGCAGAGCTGGATTAATTTTAATGGAATTACGTTAAGTCGTTGGACAAAAACGTAAGTAGCGGTCAGGAACATTATCGGTCGAAAAATTGACAACAATTGGCTCCAAATCTCACTTCAAAATTTGCTCGATCACTTCAAGTCTGCTCGCGATGGTTATATGAACGAATTCTGGATTAAGTTTCAGCCTCATATGGCAATTTTTCAATGTTTTAAATACAAAACTGCCCTCATTGAAAAACTCTTTAAATATGTTTATTTAAAGCGCTTACGTAACTGCAGTTGGTTTTATCAAAAATCATACTTGCGTATTTATATTCCCTTGCGGCCCATTATCCCCTGTAACAATTGTTCCCAAGCTGATTCCTCAATCAAATCAAAGCCTGTTACCATCCACTTTCATTATATGCCTGGTTATAAAACCAGCTGATCTCGATACGAAGTAAAAAAAATTAATTTATGAACCTTAGGTACATCATATATCCAGGGTGTTATGAATATTAACGCTTTTTACAAAAACTTCAGCATTAAATGATGAAACGTATCTAGTTATCCTTATCCACAGAAGGGCGATAATGAGTTGCCATACAGTTCAACAAGTCAAAGTATCGCAACAAGTGGCACCTGTCGCCGGTTGCTAACAACTGAGTTCGAACATCTGTGATTTTTTCTCTCCGCGTGATGGGAAAATTAAGGTATCTAATTCTGTTTGCTGTTGGCAAATATAATTAGCAAATAGTTGCACCTAAATAAAGGAATTTCGAAAGAATGTTGAACTTCTTTAACACTCTTCTATTTATAATCTTACGTATCTATGCATACAATGGGTGCTTGGCGAGAACTTTTATTAATTAATTTTTGTTTCTGAGAAATGTAAATAAGGTTGTTTAAGACTGGGAGCAGATTTAAGGAATGTATTGTAATAGGTATGGTAAATAATGTGAGCTATAGAAACCGGCACTGTTAGCCTGATAAATCCGGCCCCCGTATTCATATAATATTGTCAAAGTAGCTCAATGGTTATAAGCGAGCTAGCATTAAACATGTCATCGTGATAATAATAATAACAATAATGGGTGACACTATAGTCCGAGGTGAAATCATTACTAGACTTCTTTGCATATTTTGTGCCCTTTTAATGTGAAGAAATACTCACCTGACGGCATATTATTCCAATAATTAGAGCGATCTAGAAAACCCAAACATCGGACAAATTAACCACTTCATCACAAGCTCAGAATGATTTAATGGAAGAAGATTATCCGATCGGAGTGGTATTACACTTTACCTTGAATGTACCTGAGACTGTACATTCTGCAAAATCAAATCGATATTTTTATGTATTAAAGCATCATTTCGGGCACAAAAATAGTGATATATTCTTTTCTTTTTTTTAAATGTTTCTATTTCCCTTTCCCTTGAGCCCTTTCCCAGCGCCATGAAAACCAAGCCTCTCTAACTGACACGGTCTTTCCCTACCTCACGTTTTGCACCCTCTTATACCTGGTCCTATAGGCTAATAGGGGAAGAGTCTTTTGACCCCAAACGGTGGTGTTCATATCCACTCTTTAGCCTAGCCATCACAGGTTCCGCATACGTCTGTCTAGACTAATTACGGCGTACAATTCGTATAGTATGCGGCTGAATTCTTTGCTCCTAAGCCAATTCTGTATCCCTTTGTAAGCTGTAGGGCTTCTACAGTATAAGAACATAAATTTAAGTAAAACATAAATACATCGTTATTCTGGGTTTATTTGAAGTTACGTTTACGCCGTAATATATGGAATAGAGTAGTATGGAATAGCGGCATTATTCCAGCAATAGCGTCCCCAATGTTGACCTTGACCTTGTCCAAAGTGGTTGGCTTGTTAGTGAAAATAATCGTGTGTTGTCAAGTCGTATGATCGAGACGACCAATTGATGAAGATGATCGCCGTAAGATGATCCAGCCATCATCTCTTTACAACTTCGAGCATTGCGTCGCTTGTATGTCATTTAGCGCCGTCCTCTTGGAACCACAACTTGGATGTATTGATGTTGTCGAGCTCAGGCCACAGAAATTAACATTAACATCGCTCTGTACCATTAACGATAACGGTGTCTCCTTTTCAATTCCAAGGATTGTTGGCCGGTGAGTTTTCCACCATCTAGTATCACTGTAACATTATCAAGTTGCTTTGTTTAAGGCCTGTTTTGGTATTAAAAATCTGAGCGATCTTGGTAAAGCAACAAAGCATGTCAAAATTAGACATTGCACTAAACTCATTCGGAAATGGAATACACTGTGTATGCAGCCTTAAAATCGACGTAAAGGTGGGGAGTATAGTTTAGTATTTCTTGGCCTTTTCATAATGATTTTTAATGACAAAATATTTTTATCCAAAATATCATAATAAATTATTCAAAATGATGCGCAAATATGGTAAAAAAAAACTCTACCGGAAAACACACCCGCTTAAGAAGGACATACAGTAATACTTACAGGCAGATGGCAACACATAGATTTTGTTCACAAAAACGAGGAAAGCAACCATAACATTGTATGGAAGAAATAAATTGCCATATTATTTTGTAGTAGTAATAACGATAGGGTACACTGCTCTTCATCATACTCACGCACAGAATACGAAAAACCCCCTACCAGGACATAGATCGTAAATAAAAGTATAGACAAATGGCTCGACAAATAAAAACATTTGTCACAGCTAATTCCACCCCAGCGACCAGTAACCAATCCACCATTCTTTACCAAGTCAAAGCAATAATTTCATCATTTGAATACAAAAAGAAAACCCCAAAAAGCATTAAAACTCTACTGCACTCAGCATATGCCGCTTTGCGGTGACCCGCGAATACCTACTTCCTCATTTACCGCGCAAATAAATAAAAGTTCATTAAACGCGCTGAATGACAAAAAAATAGAGCATAACGAGAATATGGTCCCGCGCAAACAAACAAGCACCCCATTAGTGTCACTAGTTAGTTAGCTACTTTGTCAATATTTGGCAAAGACTTGTGTATGTTAATGTACAAAAAGGGCTTTGAAACCATCGGTTGCTCCGGGGGATTCACCTTCAATTAGACAACTCGCGCAGTAATGGAGTGCGATAATGTTGAATGGTTTACTCCCTCTAAATAAATCAGTATTGTCACTATCGCAAACAGATAATAGATTCTTGCCAAATTTGAGGAGTTCCCTTAGGTTTTTTTTTTGCTTTTGTTCCGTAAATGCGTGGTAACTCGTTAACCAACTCTGTTGGGCAGAACAAATGATAAGACAATGCTTTGTAACCAGACAAACTAGTCACCAGCGCTCCACGGCACGCAGCTGTACAGCAGTGACAAGAAAAATACTATTATCGAGTATGGCAGCTGCTTTTTGCGGGGATACACCGGCGATAGATACTTACATTCACTCATATGAGCATGCATCAAAAAGTCTGTGTTTGGGGGAAAGCATAGTTTCACATTTTAATTTTTGGAGAACATTAAAGGGAAAGATGAACCCATTTGAAATCAAAATAATTTGAAGTGAAATTTATGTGGCGTATACACAACATGTTCCATGATTCTATGACATTCCATGATTTTGAGCAAATTAAAATAATTGCGATTCGTTGCCTTTGAAACCCTCGTGGCATGCAATAATGTCCATGTGGGTTTTCTGAGTTCCTTCTGTTTTAACATGCCAGTCTGGGGTGGACCTGGAATGCAACCCACAAATCTCTCCAAGCTAACACAATTTTTTGTTAGACATCTTCAGTTTAACACACCAAGTTGGCTGAGGTCATTATCCACTTGTGGTCTCTATCTCAATTGTGGAAGTCCTATGTTGCGTTGTCCCACAGACTCATCTCATCTTTCTTAGTTCATTTTAAAAACTTATCCGTTTCCGTACAGTTCTCCACACAAAAGGACCACTTCCTTGTAGACTGGCTTTTGAAAAGATTACAATTTTAGTACAGTCTCCATAGGATATGCCAATTTTACAGCATTTTTTTCTGTGTCATAGATAGTCCAGAGGCCTCTTAGAAGGTAACATCAATTTAATGTCGCTAGAATGTCAATATATATATATATGGGAATTTCTTTCAAAGCCAAAATCAATAAAATCACAGAGCTAGCTAAATAAGTCCTCTCTTTTCTAAAACGAAATTTTTGTATACAAATTTGTTACATTCTTGGATAAAAGTTTGTAACACTGATGCGAAGTCCGTCGATTTTTTTCCAAAAGCGTCTCAAAAATTTCGCAATGATCAGTGCATGAGTGGAAAAATGTCAAAACTCGTACATGGGAGTTAATTGACTACAAAGAATCTTGTACAGAAGAAAAATAGAGCCTGCAACAAGAAAGAAATCTTGAAGAAAGAAGTTCACTTTCTATTTTTAAACTAGGACCTAATCGTGATTACCCTTTGCCTCATTCAAAAACTAAATTGGTTCTCTTAAGTGACTAAGTAGTCAACCCCTCGAATATCAATGTAGAAGCACAATTGACCTTTCTCACTCAAACTGCATCACTTCTTTGAGATACAAGGTTATTATTAATTAACTCCTACGCATACAGTCCGAGGTGAACCTGTGCCTTAGCTTCTCAGCAACCACTCGTGTTATGCGTGCTATTGTTCTCTCACGAGTGGAGGGGACCTACAGTTTAATGCCGACTCCGAACGGCAAGATTGAGAAACTTTTTCTGGACAGTTTTCTTTGAGCATTGTCAGTGACTCGAAAGAGGTGGAGCTGTGAACAATTTTTTTTTTGAAAAATTGTTTGTCTTAGCTTGGAATCGAACCTAGACTATGAAAGTCTAATGCGCATGGGTCGACGCACGAACCCACACGGCCACGGCGCCCATCCCTACGCATATCTGCGGAAAAATACAGAAAAGTAGTGCTTGCAGAATCTCTTTGAAAGGAAAGGCCACGAATAAGGAAACAAATCATACTCCTCGAAAAAAATAATTTTAACGGAAAAAAATTATTTGAAAATTAAACAATTTGTATTAGTTCATAATGCAAGCAGCATAGATACCCGATAAATTGCATCTAAAGCTTTCCTGGCGTATATGCACTCTATTGTTAAAAATGTACTTGGATGTTTTGAATAAATGTGGCTGAACCTCTTTAACACAGCGTTCAATTTATTTCTTAAGGTACAGGTGGTCATGAGCTTTGTGGCATAAGCCTGAGAGTTCAAAGAATCTGAGAAAAAGGTCCAGCAGCGTTAAACAGGTATCCTTATTAGGGGTGCCAATTCTAATGACGCGATCATAAATTTACTCAAGGAGTAACGGCATTTTTTTGTTTCCGTGACTGTGTGTCAAGTAACCACATTCATATCTTGCAAACTAGGCCCAAAAATCTGGATGATTGATATTGCCTATCCGGCAATATCTTATTGTAACCACATTCATATCTTGCAAACTAGGCCCAAAAATCTGGATGATTGATATTGATTATCCGGTCGTATTCACAAAGAATAATGGAATAATTTTGTTTGATTGCGAAAACCATTGAAAAAAATGCTCTTCGCTATGAGGGTTTCAGTTCTTGATTCAATTGCACTTTGATTGCATGACGATTCAAATATTTCGTGACAATATTTTGAAAAGAGTTTGTTTTAATTTCAAATTCGCGACCATGGTGCTGAACTGATATTCCTGGACTCTAAGAAACACTCTTAAGAACTACTTCAATGTTTTGTGTCTAACAACTTGTTGGCGCACGACCAGATTGTTAAAGATAAGTGATCATTTTTTTAAACAGTTAAATTCACTATTTCGACCATATTTCGTAAAAAATGATGAACTGGAGCTGCTTTAAATCTACCAACACCAAGTTGTCTTACGTCCGCGATCAGGTGTACAGGTGGTACAGTCTTCCTCTCCTTCTCGAAGCTGGAGACTAAAATTCGTAGACTCTCTAAGCTGAAGCATTTATAAAGCACGAGTTTGGTCTTCCAAGTTACAAGTTACGATTCAAGTTGTTTGGACAAAACGATGTTACAGCGTTTGTTATGTGCGATTCTACGCCCGATCTCTAATAAGTTATCAATTACGGAGTTCACTTTGCCTCGATGCAGACACACTCCTGAACTACTTGTAGTTATCGATCGTGACATTTTGCCTCAGGAGGTGGGCGAGGGATCGATTTTTGCACTACAGCATATATTTTCTCCTCTTTAAGACAAAGAAATTATTAGATCATCCAACATAACAAAGGAAAATGAACCTCTTCTTCCAAAATTGTTTTCCATTTCTGTGTATAAGAATGTGTAAAAAAAATCTTAGCGATTTAATTTGAATGTAAGAACTCGAACACTTAAATACGCTCAAAACGCTTGTTCACCTATTTCATTTAAAATCTTTTTGATACGTGCTCAAGTATATCTTTAATTCAGCAAAAGTACATTATGTGCAAGCAATTGTTCAATTTGAATCATTTAAGCACCCACTTGTGACACCCTTGCGTAGACCATGAACTTGCCTATCATCGCCCCACTTGATGACGCATTAATCAATGTTTAGCACTCAGGTGTAAGTTGTTTCCCCCAAGGTCCTTAAACTCTCGCAATCTTATTTCGAATGTAATTTATTTTCCCTGAGGCGACCAAAAAAAAAAAACCACCTCACACAAATTGATGATCAATAACGAAATAAAACAAACTCAGAGATAACCCCTATTGAAGTTAAACCACTTGACGGAGTGCTGTTCCCTCACGTGTCCTGGCCTATCTGATAAAGGGTGCGGGGACTTTTTCTGCTCGCTTAATATATTCCAACTAATGCTCTGAGCGACTGTGAGTGAAATACCGTGCCACTTTAGTTGGTAACCTAATTTTCTTAATTTTATATTTCCTACGATTTCATTGATTTGTTGATAAAGTTGATGCCATGAAATTCGGATGACGTATTCGCTTTTCGGAGAAGACTTTGAGGGATTTTTTGCATTACGGTGGATTACGAATATTGCAGACGTTGGATAAGGGACTTGCTATGCGACGAATGTGCAAGAATTCCAGCGAAAAGAAATCAAGACTGTCCGGAAATCGCTGAGAGTTATTATTTTTCATTTTTTTTTTTCGTGTGCGTTCGGAAGGGTTACATGCAATCTCGTGGAATTCACCGTGACCTACAAGAATTCCCATTAATTTTAACGAGTTAAAAAACGTACTGTTTTGAATAGTTGACGACTTTTCTTTTCGTTTGCAGAAAAAATATATTAATGTGACTTTTTGTGTATATAGTTTATTTTCATCTTTGTTGAGTTGGAATGCCCATCCATGCTGAGGGTTTGGATGAAAGTTGCTGCTTCAGCCCTGAATTACAGAAGAAGAAAGTGGAGCGAAAAAAATCCTAGAAAGAAGTCGAGCAACTATGTTTGGAAATGAGATAGATGTAAGACAGGTTAGGTTCTTGTGGTAGGCTGTATAGGCCCGCTCTGATACACATAATTGACAACATCGACCGAATGAACAATGCTCTAGCTAAGAGTCTTCGAAACCGAGTCCCTTGGTTCCAAAAAGAACATCCTGTAAAAAGACCAAGTGATCGCAGACGCAAGCCAACTTGGTCTAAAGCGGCAATTGCTCAGGCTCAGACCCTCTAGGGGTAATTGGATAAGATAAGTAAGTAACTTGCTTAGCTCCCTTAGTTTGTTCATTAAATATGCTCTCAGGTGGATCTGTCTGCGGAGCACGAGAGTACTGCACAAGCAAAGAAAATGAGTGCTTGTTTTCTCCTCTTCCTTATCTTAACAGCTCTGGTAGAAGACGTTGTCAGGAAGATCCAGTATATTGGGATGTCTTCCAATGATACAGTGTCTCGTGAACTCGTCATCTAAAAGATTCTTTAATGCTGATATTCTATTTCTGATCAAGCAGAGTGGACGTTTTCGCCCTCAAGGTAGTCCAGGTTCGTTTAGCAATGAGTCCATTTCCGGTTGGAGGAATGTGGAGTTTTACTGCATCGATTGGTAAGTTTCTCTCCATTGGAAAACGACTGGAGGATTTGTCATGTACCTCGCGACATATGAGAAGAATAGAGTCGGCAGCTTAGACCGGTCGTTGAGCAAAAAGTGATTGAATCGATGGAATTGATTGCAGCCTAGCTGACTGGCGGTAAAAATGATGACATCCCTGTTTGACACCACATTGCATTTTAACCGAGACAGTGACTTCTTTAGTGCAAGACACTGTAGTATCAGGGGGCGTCTAGAGATAGGAAATACAGTCTGGAATACAATCCCATTCCCACTGCAAACTCCGTTTATAATCCGTTTGTAGCAGTTAAATTTTCTGAGGATTAACTAGAAGGATTGAGGATTGACAACAAATAATACACCCTTCGAGGAACGCATTTATTTCTTTACGGATAGATCTAAAAAGTCACGAAGGACAAGGTAGGCAATGGCATCTTCTCTAACTTCCCGCTCTTCGCATCCGTGACAACTGATAAGAGGCACGTGCGTCATCTCCAGAATGATCTGGCCCAAGCTAAATCCCAAACGATTTAAAAATTAATCTCTCGACAGATCAAAAATCGTAATCTTGGTGAGTGTCATTGCAGGACACTGCTTCATAGCAGAACATGAGCAAAAACTCGCCGCTATGACAAACGTCTTCTGCCAACGCTGGCTAGTGGAGATGCGGGATGACACAAGTTAGATCTACGTGGCAGCACACTGCATCAACTCTGGTCTAAATCCAATATTCAACCACTTTAACATACCTACTTAACATCAAGCATGTGCGACAAACGTGGCGTAGTGAGTAAGTGCGTCGACACCTACACCGAAGGTCCATGAACGGCACCACCATTCTCAAGTCACTGGCTTGATGAGAGTTTAGCTGTCATGATAAGCTGCTCAAGCTTTGCGTACGGAGAGCGAATTCTACATTAGGTCCCCGTTCGTTGAGATGTTTTACCAGAAAGGTCCGCGTAGGCAACGACCTTGTAGCTTGCCATCTCTGATGTAGCCACGAGTTTCGATAGAATTAGCGATAGCGCTTTTCTTTGTGGGATGCCTCTACTTTTGTTTCTTATTAGAACCTAGTTAGGATTTAGTAGGTCACTGAAATATATATGTATGGTGACACTAATAAAATCAAAGCAATTTTTGTAAGCTGCTTACGAATTTAAGACTATGCTAGTCATCGGCAAGGGTTGGCGCTGATTTTTTTTTTAAGTTTTTGTTACTGTGTTAGTTATTTATAATCTTGACTTATACAGAATTAGAAAATTAGTTAGAACTCCAATTAAGACACTTGTCGTTACAGAAATCGGATGCACGTCAGAAGAGATTATGAGGATCTTCGAGATCGCCTACGTGGCTGCCCTGCAAGACTGACTCTACGTAGCCAACTTAGGTGTTAGCCATACGTTAGCGGTTGTTGTTGTACACCTGCGATAGCTATTAAGGCAAATTGAACCAAATATCACATAAAAACTAATGATTAACAGCTCTAAAGTTGTAATCTAACCAGTAAAAGATGTGTTTCAGTCGATAATACCCTTAATTGCTTCAAAACAATTTCACATATTTCCCACTCTTCCATTTTCATACCTCTAAATAAATCCAAGAGGCTCTGGACTAGAAGTTATAACTACCCCACACACAGTTCCGCCTCTGTTATCTACCATAACAACAATTGGAAAAAAAATTGATGATCGATAACAGTTACTATTTAAGAACCAAAATATGTACACGTAGCTCTAATGAACTCATACACACTTTGGTGAATAAAACATAGAGTAACTCAATTTGTTTTTCTTTGTCTGCCAAGATCCGAAGTTCCAAATAATCATGACTGAGCTTGCCGATAAAATTTCAAAACACATTTGGTGAAAGAAATGATTAAGCGATGACTCAATCGAAGACTTCTGTTTGCCAAAGAAAGGTATATATGTAAATGTTGTGCAAACCGAATCACAGTTTCAAGAGTGTTCGCGAATAGAGTGGTCGACTTTGATAGCCTATTGCTAAAATACAATAGAAAGAAATATGACGGTTTTCAAGGATGAAGAAGGTGATGTGGAAGGTGGTACGTTAATCACAGATTGCGGCATACATTAAAATAAAAAAAATTGTTTCAATGCATATACTGAGGTATCGGTGAGATATCATAATGGCTTAAATGTGGACTTAACGCGTTAATAACTATGTATCAACGATATGCAGCAAACATTTTTGTTTGAGACTTAATAGTGACGAAATGTGATACGACGATGGTGTATGTAAGCAAGTTATCGGATCCAAAGATATGCGTTCAGTATTATTCATTCACTTATGACGGACGATGTTAAAATGGCAACTTCACAACTTCTTCTTAGTAATTTATGATAATGTATATAATGCCTTCAAGACTCTAGCCGGCTACACAGACCGTGCAGCATTTGCGCAGATGATTGTTAAAATATTAAGACCTGAAGCGAACTTCTTGAAGACTAGCTTTCACATAATCAGATGCGGCAACGCTGCTCATTTCCTTTGGATCCTGGCTGCTCTGGCTGCAAAACACAAAAATCGTCAAACGGAATAAAAGTTTTTTCAACTCAAATTATTTTTGTACGTTGACTTCAACCTAGTGTTTAAATACTGGATTGCAAATATCATAATTTTGTTCATAGACAGATTGCTGCTGCAGCGCAGTTGCCTGAATTCTTGAAAACACTCACAATATTGTATTTAGTGTCGCTACAATCCGTGGGGCCACGCTTTTCCAGCAACATCATGTACGCTATTGGTCTTCCACGAGAGATAAGACCTACTGGTCTATGGTGCCTGAATGACGAAACTTCTGGTAATAGTTATACTCTCTCTACTCTCTCTCTCTCCAGTAACTCGAGAGAAGTGGTGCGATGAACATAAAAGTTGTTGTGATCGGCATCGAACCTCGAGCTTTGCGTGGAAACCGACGCACCTACCCACTACGCCATGGCAACAACTGATTATTCATCAAACAGAACATAATTATTTACTGATGTAATGAAAATATTTTCGGGTATTGCAATTATTAAGAGTACCAATTTGTAATAGTGAACAAGTACCATTCAGTAAAATGTTTCTTCTGCTGTAGACAAAAGGATCTATGAAGTGTTAGAGGTTTCAGTCTTTTCGGTCCAGTTGTCCAGGCCAAGCATTTCATCATTCACGGTAGCCTTGGCTAAATACGTGAGGTTCAATCTTTCCATCCTACTTCCATCAGAAGTCCTGGTCGGAGAATTACAATTCATGGGCGACAAGGCACTTAAAGAACTGAAATTTATTCACTTACATCTAAAGCTGCATGCAAAAGATAAATGGATGAAGTCAACTGCTATAGACTTTGACATTCGACTGAAAATGCATCTTTTACAGAATTTCCAATTCGAAGTCGGCATCATTTTTTAAGTTCAGTGAGCAATGACGTTTTAATAACATAATTGGGGCGCTACAGTTCGTGTTGTGTGTGCTTCTGTTTTGTTACGAGTGGGCGCGATCTACAGTTTACTACAGACTCCGAACGGCAAAGTTTTAAAAAGCTTTTTCTAGGCAACTATACTCTTTCAGCATTGTCAGTGACTCAGAAGAGGTGGGGCCGCCAACAATTTATTTTTTCTCGAAGAGCACTTGGAGAAGGAACTATTCTGCGCAACCACTGCTGTTGTACCTACTTTTGTTCTCCCATAAGTGGAGGGACCTAGAGTTTAAAGCCTACTCCAAACGCCAAAATTAAAAAAAAAATTCTGGACAGTTGTAGACATTATTGTATAGTTAGTATAGTTATAGTTATACTCGAAAGAAGTGGACCCGCAGATATATGAAAGGTATTACTCGGAAATTGAACCTACACTTTAAGCGTAGCAGTCGACACACTTTTCCGCTACGCCACGATTGCGTTGTGATACAGTTGCATTAAGCAGTCAGGGATTGGGGGAAAGAGTAACAATTTATAAACTTTTTTTAAATATACATATTGCCTGACAGTTAAGATCTTAAAACACAAAATCATTAACAATGCAGAATGTGTTTCAAAAATTGTTGTTTACAATCATTCGAAGTTTTACTACAGCTTATTCTGCATGCTCGGTCTTATCGATTACCTCAGTGTACGATAATTTTTCATCAAAACATTCATCATCAGACGCAAACAATCTGCTGTACGTCATTTCGAATCAGCATACAATTGCTGCTCTGATCAATTTCTTAATCTAATCTAATCTTCTCTGTAAACAATCATTCTTAGTCATTATTTTAAGATAATCCACCTGGAAATTAAGTTAAATAAAAACGTGACCAGCTTCGAATCCTTATAAGGCAACATTTTTGGATCCAATGTCACCTTACCACCATTACTTTGGTCAACATGATCCCACATTTCTGAATTGATGCCTTAGTCGAGTTCAGTAAAACCTTTTTGAGTTTTTAATCATACATCGAGATTTCATTCCGTTTTACGTTATTATCGACAGCGTTCGAATCGATCAAAACGATGCTTCTTTTCGCCTTCCAAATGAGCTCTGCTTCACGTTACTACCTAAACACTTTCCAAAAATAAAATAGACTTGGTTTTAATTTCTTGAAAAAAAAAAAATTTATTTTTCAGCATTAATGTTGTCCCCTTTAAAATAGTCCCCATTAGATATTGTGCACTTGTGCCAGCGCTTCTTCCAATCGTCAAAACACTTTCAAACACGATCTTTGGGAGAGCATTTAGCTCTTTCAGGAATGCGCTTTTAACGTCAACTATGATTGTAAAACGACGGCCCTTTAAGGTTCTCTTCACTTTTGGAAATTGAAAACAGTCACACAGAGCCATGTCTGACGAATATGGAGGCTGGGACATTGTTTTTGGCCTAAAATTCATGAACAAGCAACTGTTCGCCTTTGTTTTTTTTTTTTTTTAAATTCACCATTTTTGAAATAAATTTTGCTGCCACGTGTTGCATACAGAAAACATTCGAAAAAATTTTATGACATGAGCAACTTCTCTGATTTGATTCGGCGATCGTTCATAATTCATTTCTTTCATATTTTCTATGTTTTCATCGGTTATTGATGTACTGGGGCTTTCGGGGCTTTCGTCATCTTCAACGTCTTCACGGCCATCTTGGAAACGCTTATATCACTCGAAAACTCTTGTTTTACAGCAGACTCACCATAGACCTTTGTTAACATTTCACATACTTTGTTACACTTTATTTAATTTTTTGCTTCAGGGGCATGCATACTAATACAATAAAAAATGTTTAACAATCGGAATCTCCAAACCCTTGAACATTTAAATATTCCCCTTATTTTCGGAACACACTCCCTATTAGACCATTAGCGTTGAAAAAAGTCAGAAGAAATAAACTTTTTTGACGCACACAAGCCCTCTGCAGTCTTATGTGAACGCCAGATATCGATTTTTAGCAATTGGATATACAAAGAGAAGCCACCATTGATAGCATAACAGATCCCAGAAAAGACCAAAGACCATTTGAAAGTGTGTATGGAGACAAGTTCAACCGCGTCACATGTAATTTTTACATCCCCGCCACACCGAAGGGTGATTAAAGAATTCTTAAAGTTCACCGTTGGGCTAGTGGCAATCTTGAACAGGTTAACTTCAAAGAAAACAAGGCAATGCATCATCAAGTGACTTGTTTAACATCATGCTTGAGGAGGTCAGCTATCAAAAGATCGTGCTTGCTCGTTGAGCCTCAAATTAAGCACGGACTGTAGAGCCATGCAAAAAGAAGAATTAAAAGGAGGATAGGGCATGTATTTATAATTTTGGTCGATGTAGTAAAATGGGGCAGGTCTTATGTACAAGGTCCCAGGTTCAAATTTAAATTGATTCAGTGATGAAAAAGAAACTATAATGGAAAGCTTCACCTTTTAGTTTTGTTTAGTCGCTAATTTATTCGCTGATTTCTTTAGTCAGTCATTCTCTAATCATGTAACTGAACCCGATCATTCTTACTTCTCATACACGAAATATTTTGCCCAAACTTCTTTTACCTCAGTTGACATCACCGCGGCAATCGTGAAGAATAAGATTGACAAACTTAAAAATGAATATTCCGCTGGTCCAGATGGCCTTCCTGCTGTAGTTCTGAAAAAATGTGCAAATTACTTATCTCAGCCTCTAGCGACGCTTTTCCGTCTCTCTCTTTCACAAAGTGTCTTTCCTAAGGCTTGGAAAAGCTCTTTTATAATCCCCTTACATAAAAAAGGTCCAAAAAATGAGATTGCGAACTACCGGCCTATAGCCAAACTCTCTACCTTGCCTAAATTATTTGAAAGCATTGTTTATGATACTATGTTTTTTCACTGTAGGTCTGTCCTTTCCGTCCATCAACACGGATTTCTTAAGGGAAGATCAACTACGACAAACCTGACAGAATTCGTGTCCAGCACCTTGTGCGCATTGGAAGATGGCAAAGATGTCGATGTTGTCGCTACTGATTTTAGCAAAGCTTTTGATAAAATCTCACACGCGATTATACTTTTGAAACTTAAAGCTCTTGGCTTCCAAACGGAGTTTGTTGCGTGGATCAAGTCTTACCTTGAAGAGCGACAATATAAAGTAATTTTTAGATCCTCTGTTTCCAATTCTTTTATAGCCACATCTGGGGTCCCCCATGGTAGCCATCTTGGTCCGCTGATTTTCATCCTAGCAATTAACGATGTGGATAACTTTATAAATTACTCTCGTCTTCCGGTTTATGCGGACGATATACAAATTTTTAAGGAAATTTCTATCTCCGCTGACTCGTATGAACTTCAAATGGATTTGAACACTTTTTCGACTTGGTGTACAAAAATTTTTTTTTTGTTGTTCTTCTTTTTCTAAATGTTGTAAAATGCCAAGCTATCACATATTCTCGTAAGCGCCATTCGGCTACCCCTCGAACTTATTTTATTGGTGACGAACCCGTTCCCACAGTTACTTTACTGCGTGACTTAGGTGTCATTTGCGATAGAGAACTTAACTTTCGTCCCCATATCGAAAATATTATTAGTAGGGCTAATTCTGCCCTCGGTTTCGTTAAACGCTGGTCGAAAGAATTCTCGAACCCTTACGTAACGAAGTCCCTCTACTGTACTTTTGTTAGACCGATTTTGGAATATGCTAGTCAAGTTTGGTCTCCTTATCAGGTTACGCAAAAATATCGAATCGAGTGTGTCCAACGGAGATTTCTTCGTTTTGCTCTCCGTGGTCTACCTTGGTCCGACAGATATAATCTACCCCCTTATGAGCATCGGTTGTGCCTGTTGAGCATGCAATCACTCGAAAAACGTAGAAAAGTTGCTGATTTATTATTTGTACACCAGTTATTATAGGGCATCATTGCATCATTGCAAGATGCCCTATAATAACTAAACAAGAGCTCACTAAGACATGCTCTTTCCTCCTTTCCTTAGAAAATTGTATATTTCAAGTAGGTTTAAGTAGTCTTAAGCAAAATATTGTAAATAATTTAGTCATAGTTACCTACGGCTTGTATTAAGTTTGTGAATAAATAAATAAAATAAATAAAATAAAATAAAAATTATAGTTAGCATAAAACTGTAGGTCCTTACGCACTTGTAAGAACAACGGCACACAGTGGTTGCTGAAGAAACTAGGCAAGGGTTATTTTTAGTATAATTCCGGCCTAAATGTTGAATGCTACTATTTTTAAAATTTAACAAATTGTTTGTTTGTTCCAAGTTAACAAGAATGGGCATTACAACAAAAACCCAAAAAATAGTTAAGATAGTTAATGTTTTTAAATGTTCGATAAACATGCGATTACTGCTGATTTTGTTATGTGCAGTGTATGACAGTCGAGATAACACTGAATTCTAAGCTCATTTAATCTGATCACATTTAGATAGCCACTATAATGATAATGGACATTGAATCAAAAAGTACACTATTAAGCAGGAAGTTCAAAGCTCGGGAGGTCAAATCCCTAAAGGTCATTGACGGGACAATCGATTAAATTTTAAATAGATTTTCGCCACATTGAAGCCAGCAGTAGATAGGTATCTGATTGATAAGTATGATGGCGTTATTAAATTAAAACAAGGAGAGAAAAATGTGAACTTTTGTGTTTTTTTCAGGTGCCTAAATTTGAAGGTCAAGTAGGTCATTAAAGGTCATAAGGAAGTCGTAAAACCAAATAAGATTGCGTTGGTTATTTCTGTCTGGTACACAGCATTAAAGCGAGGCGGGAACAAGGCAATAAACGACGCTGTCTCGTCGTTTGTATTAAATAGGCAGTCAATTCGCAACAAGCGATAATTATAGGCGTCAGGGATAATTTCAAATTTCTTAAATTTAAGAGATCTCAATTATAGTGACTGTCTTACAGTGGATGTTGTTTAAGGGTATAGAACTTCGAAATGAAACAAAACATAAAAGTATTGGCTATTCGACATATAATTTTATACCATTGTGCTTTGAATATTATTTCTAGCAAGTGCTCGCCACGACTGTTTCACATGAAATATAATCTGAAGAAATAATTTTTCACTAGTTTCTCCAGCAGATGAAGCCGTATAGAGGCAATAACACGGATACAGTTGACTTCTAAGTATTTCAAAGTTTCTGGCTAGCGACTTTACATATTCTGTCAAAAAGTAGTTCAGAGGTGTAATAAAAGCTTGTGGGCGCAGTGGCGTAGTGGGTAGGTGCATCGACTCCTACGCTCCAGGTCTAAGGTTCGAATCTCGAAAAAAAACATCTAACATTTTTTCACGGCTCCACCTCTTTGAAGTCACTGACAATGCTCAAAGAGTATAACTGTCTAGAAAAAGCTTCTCAAAATCGCCGTTCGGAGTCGGCAATAAACTGTAGGTCCCCTCCACTCGTGAAAGAACAATGCACAACACGAGTGGTTGCTGAGAAGCTAGGCCCAGATCCACCTCGGACTGTAGCGCCACCATTTTTATAATGACTAACTTCTGTGAGCTGTACCTGTACCAAATCGATTGTCAGATTTTGAACTGTCAATGTCTGTTTGTCAGTGCCAGTTTTTGCAATTACATATATCGTTGACATCCACGCTTCAGCAGCATTGCCAAATTTGTGACATTTCGTTAAAAAATTATGATTCTGTGCGACAAATATAAATACCACTTCCACGAAATTACGTCCGACATACTGTACTGTTGATCGTTTTCGCACAACATTTTCTATGCAAGATGCAGCACCGAGACACAAAAAGTGCGTTTTTAAGAGAATATTGGATTCTGAGAGCGGAATTTATTCTCTCGATTGAACACAAATCAATGGCTATTTAATGAAATTTCATACGTTTTGTTCAATATCAGTGGCTTAAAAACAACCCCGATAATAAGCGTGAGTGTATCAAAAGCTTTGATACAGATGTGACGGATACAATTGTGGTATTCTTCCAAAGTGTAAGACAAGAAATTATCCTTAATCCTTCACAGACGAATACACTTGGAAGCTGCTAGATTACCTTACCCTAAGTCTACTGAGATGACTTAAAATATTAATACCATTCAAGCGATTACTTACCCAATTACATACGAGTACATGCACCAGAAACATTCGTATTAGTTCCAACCACTCAAATTAATACATTTGTAATTACCACTTAATGCAACTGGGTTGTCAGAAATGCTAATGAACAACTCAATTTCCACTAGATTCCTTGAAGCATTTATCCTCAAGTGAAGCTTCAAACAAGATAATAACCACCAAGGCGAACATTCTGTCTATAATGTAAATGCCAAAATTCCCCGAATCCTTTCCTCTCAAAACGAAAGCCTTTTGCAATGAGGATTGTTTGTGAATGGATGCGTGCAATAATCGAATGAAGTTTCATGACTCGGCTCGTACTTTAAAGTACTTCATTCAAACGGGAATTTTGTCACAAACCACCGAGAAGAGTCTCTTATGTCTTCTTCAGAAAATTCGATAAGTGTAAAGTTAAATTTAATTAATTAGACTGCAGTTTTTATCGCATCACTTGGCAGAGAAGTGTGATTTCATCTAACCAGTTGAAGTATTTAAGGGGCTGCATAATTTCGTTGTGATGGCCGATTAAAAAATCTGAACTTTTATAAACCGAAAATGTACACAAGCACTGCTAATTTAAGGTAACTCAAGTTATTAAGTTGTCAGATAGATTGCAGAAGTACTTTTTTTATCGACTCTTAGACGCTGTGGCTACTTGAACTTTTTTAGGGATATCCTTGTGCTCACCAAAAAAGTATAAGGGTTAGCTAGAAGTTTTTTCCGCACGGATTGATGAGCATAAACTTAAAATTGGTTAAAAAAGTTAAAAGTTCCCCTTGTCTATTGCCCGTTAATTCTTCATCTTCTTAGAAGAGGTAGAAAAGTTGATGAAAATTTTTACTCTAAACTAAATTGTTATCGATCTCTCTTTACTTCTGTCAAATGCCAACTTACAAAAGTCATTCTCCCGTTGTTTTCCTACAATTTCCAAGATAGTCGTTAAATAAAACTCTCCAACAAATAGTCGCAATGACTTTTCTTTGCCTGCCAGAGCAGAATCAATCTTAAATTTTTACAATTTTAGCCATTATTTTATCTTAGAAATGTAGTCATGTACTCAAGATGCAGCTAAAGTTATAACGTACGAGTATAACTCGTTTAGCTTAAGCCATTCCAACAGGCGCTTGGGAACATTTTCGGTCGGAAGTGAGCAAGCGGAGCACTCAATTGAGTTTCTCTTCTTTGAACTCAGCGAGGATTTAGATAAACACATTCATTGTCATGGCCGGTGGTTTTTTGCCGCTCCAAACGCTTATCAAAGTCAAACTCAGTACCCCATATTTTCACGCTGGCATATGGTGATGTAAGACGACCTCGGTTCGGATAATTTGCGTACGCGCCTTGCCTTCCAAATGCAAAAATTCACTATTCTACGGTATAACATTCTTTTTGTTATATTTTTACAAAAACTCTGCTATCAACTCATGCTGTGCTTGCTTCGACGTCCATACAAATGAAGGCTCCTACAATATCTCATGACAATTAAGGCTAAAATGGAAACAGAGGTGGAGCAACATTTTAAAAAGTTTCAACTTTCAAATTAATTTGTTTTTTAATTTAAAATCGACTTAAAAATAGATAAGTGTTAAATCTGCTAAAATAACGCAAAAATTGTTTCCTTTTAAAAATAATTCCATATGGTAAAAAATCGTTCTCAATATTCAAGCGCCCGAACTATCAATTGCAGTAGAAAATACACAGCAATGCACTGCACTTTTAAATGGCATACCAAAATTCGAAAAAGTGTCCTAACGAAGGAAAAAATAACAAAGTTACAGCTTACAGTTCCAGAATATTTAAAATGGAGGGCGACATGAAAGAACAACGATTATTCCTTGTTAAGCAATATTTTAAAATTAATGAATATGCGGCAACTGATTTAACTCCATCAATTACTAAAAGATTAATTTAAAAATTCAAATAAACTGGATTAATTAGCGAACTCAGACACTCTGCCAACCACTAACAAGTCGTACAACATAAAACGTAGAAGAAACTTCTTAGAGTCCAAGAATATCTGTAGAGAATTAGACATTTCGACAAATTCTCTACAGAGTATTCTCTCTAAATATTTGCATCTTAATGCATACAATCTGCACTTAACGCAAGGTGCAAGGACGACTAATCAGGCACAGGGAGAGCTCATCAAATGGATCGTGGAAGAACAAGTGAATGCTGATTTTCCAAATAAAAGCATCTTCAGCGGTATTAATAGATTAAATTGAAGGATTTCGAACACAGGATATCCAAGATTTATCGAAAAGGATTCACTGTTTTCTGTGGATTTTAGGCTGGAGGAATCATCAAACCATTCTTAGTCGCGCACGCGACATTTATTATTTTAATTTTATTAATTAAATAGTGTAAACAACGATATTTACACCTGTACATATATTTCTACTTAAAGTATGACTTTTTAACTTTTACAGAGTACAAGATGTGGACGCCGTGGCGTAGTGGGTAGGTGCGTCGACTCCTACGTCCGAGGTCGTCAGTTCGAATCTCGAAAAAAAAAACATCAAAAATTTTTTCACGGCTCCACCTCTTTCGAGTCACTGACAATGCTCAAAGAGTATAACTGTCTAGAAAAAGATTCTCAAACTCGCCGTTCGGAGTCGCCATTAAACTTTAGGTCCCCTCCACTCGTGAGAGAACAATAGCACGCACAACACAAGTGGTCGCTGAAAAGCTAGGCCCAGGTCCACCTCGGATTGTAGCGCCGCCATTATTATTATAGCGTACAAGATACGACTGAGATATTTTAATTCTTAAAACTTATGTGACAATGCTCTATAGTTTATTTGACTAAGATTACATATTGAATAACATACATATGGGAGCTTTCTTTGCCCAAATTGCAAGATAAAATTGTAGACATCTGGTTTCAGCAAGATTGACACTTATGCCATGCAGCCCAAGAAACAATTACTGCATGAGTCATTCCGAGATCTTGTACTTCCCCGTTTTGGTGATCAGAATTGGCCGACGAAATCATGCGATTTATTGCCGTTGGATTTTTGGCATTTTTTTCAAATCAAAGACTTACATACAACGAGCCCACGATCACTTACGTCGTTGTTTTAACGAAATTTATCCACATCTGCGCAAAACGTTCATGAAAAATATTGACAGAAAAGTGCTTGTGTGCCATCAAAGACGAGAATTCCATGTACCCTAAATTATAATTTAAAATTCAAGAAACTTCTGTTTTCTATCAAAATTCATTTTCATCATTTCGTCTGTTTTTTATTTGTGCTAAAAAACGTGATCGTATTTATGTATTTAAGGAATTTATGACATTTTTCTTTACCCAAACTAACGTTTGTATTTTCAAAATTTAATAATCATAAAGTGAAAAAAATCAGTGAAAAGTAACAATACAAAGGAGTGCACTAATTCCCATGAGTTTGTAAAATATAATTCTAGGAACTGCCCCTTCCCTTCCCAGAAACCGAAACAAATCATCATGTATGCCCATCATATTTTTCACTTAACTTGAAGATATAGTCCAAGTATTTGACCCAAATGTTAATTCCATTTAACCATAGCCCAATACTATCAAACGGTTTTACTGCTTAAAAAACTACATCAAGTCGAAATATAATTGTTTTCAAAATTAAAAAGAGCTCACAACAACTCCACTAAATCCGTGCAAAATCGAAAAAGGTTGCGATATAAATTCTCTTCAACTAACAACTTTTCCGCGCATTTTTTTTATTTTGCTGTTTAAGTACAGTAGTTCTCTTTGATTGCCCCTGGGAATTTTTTTCGTTACTTTCATACTGTTAATTGATTAACGAATATCGAAAAGAGGGAAGCTCAAATCAAAAAAAAATCACACTCCAAATACTATATATTTGTTGTGGTATATCAACATCTGCGTATAAACCCCGAAGTATCCGACAGATACTTGCCACTCGACTTTCGAACCTGATGGTTGGTGGGTCAAATAAATTTTGCATAAAACTGAAAACAAATTTTTATTTAACAAAATCACAACAATAACGGCCGGTTAAAGGACCTTGTTCGAAAATTAACTCATCTTGCCATTCATTTTAATAACAAAAACAAAATACCTTTGAGTTCAGTGCTATTGGTGTATGTGCGCGTTTATTTTTTTATTACTCGCGATTAACGGAAGTGAAGTGATTAGTGGAGTGATTAATTAGAAACGAAAAATAGCAATGTCACACATCAAGTAAACAGTCGACAGGGTTAAAGAACTAAGTGATGCGTGGTGTTTGATGTTATCTAGAAGAATGTCACGAGTTTGTTTCATTCAATTATGTTGATCTCGTGTTAGACCGTACAAATTGTAGCATTCAATAAATTTTATTCATCTTTCAACAGTATTTCTGATAAACAAAACCAAAGCTATTTATAAATAAAGTTACCTTCAGTTCTCCTACATCGAACAACCAAGAGTTCCTGTAAAATTAACATTTAATTGTTTATAAAACCAGTTTAATCATATTTTTGTGACGATAACAAGATAAAAAGATACAAAATGAGAATAACTAGAGTAACAACAAAAATGTCACACGGTGTAATACTGTTTCTCCTATCGATAATAGGTAAGTCGACATTTACTCAGCATGCTCTTTAGAACGTCAATTTAGGATTGATTAGATGACGACTCAAAGTGGGAATCACCTCAGAGACACAAATAAAGTGGGAACCCCACGATTAGTTCCTATTGAATGAATGATCTGAATCAGACAGGATTTCACTGGCTCATAAAGACAATATAAACGTGTTCTATCTAGTGTGAATTAGTATGTGCTTTCAAAAATGTTCCCGCCTGCGCATACCCTGCAGCATTAATGCAGATAACTGTTATTCAGATCTGAAGCCAAATGCGTGCGCTTTCAAACAGATGCCGCAGCACTGCTCATTTGCTGCAGATTTATTTTTTGGCTACTCTGACTGCACGACCCGTAAAAGAAAAAAAACTTTTCAATTTCAATTGATTCCACTTTTAGCGCAAGCCTAGTATTCAAATAATCAACTGCAGAGCAGGGTATATTAGCTGCAAACTTTATTATATTGTTTGCAGACAGGATGCAGCTGCACCCCAGTTGCATTAATTCTTCAAAGCACACAGTATGTCGCAGACAATCAATGTCTTTGTGTCAAGAAAACGATTATAATTTTAAATTAATTACAGTAGCCAACTGAGCCATTTGCCAGACGAAGGGGATTTTTTCTTTAATCAGTTCAATATCTATACTACTCAGCAAAACAAAAATATAAAAAAATTGTTCGAATGTTTTCCTTGAGCATTAAGGTTATATTTTATTTGTTGGTGTGAATTTTATTATTTAATTACCCTCATAGAAAGAAATTGAGAGGTCAAATCAGTGGATCATCTGCGCTAGAAGATGTCACCATTCTCTACGGACTTTCAGGATAGGAGTAACGCACTCCACAGCGGCCACAAGTGGCACATAAGAAAATTAAGTCTATCAGAAGCAAACATTAGCATCACCGAATTTGACAGTTGGGACGCAATATTTCGAATCCATTCTTCATCTTTCGGTCTCGATGTATTCGTTACCAGACTTATGTAATTCAATTTGCACAAGCCTTCTCTAAATCGCCTTGGTTCTTCTTAATTCACTTCATTATGGAATTATATTTATACTTCATTATTCAATCTGCAATCTTTAAAAATCAAATCTCAATATATTCGGTTGACTTATATTTGGAGCAATCTTTCTCAAGCAGAAGAATTTAAATCATACCTTCGAGAAGATGTTAGTTTAACTGAGATATAAACCAAGTGATTGAAAAAATTGAAGTCAACATATTGCCTAGGTTTTCAAATCAGCATAGAAGGAGAGGATACTGTGGTACAGTGGCGCGTACAATATGAAAAGTCCCTCAAACAACTTGGAGTGCCGGCGCAGGAAGTAGCTGAGAAAAGACCGCGCTGACTGGAGACAACTTTGTTGACCTCCAAGTCCACTCGGAACTATAGAGTCTCTCGAAGAAGAAATATCGCAGTATACTACAATCAGACTTTAAGAGTGTCAGCTTTTGATTTTTGGTCCTAGTTTCAAGAAGCAAATTCAACCGCGAGCTGCGAAGCAATATAAGCCTGTCCAAACGTTTTGCGAAATCAATGCCTAAGGTGATTGGGCCATGTAAATAAATGAACAATTCAGCTGCGGCTCGAAGAACCGTCTGCACCGAATTTATGACACAACGCAACGGAGAACGGTCACTTTGTAAGTGGCGTACACAAGAGGAGAAGAACCTTGACCAACTTAATGTGCGCTGGAGACACATACCTGGAGAGGCCTGTTAGTCCACCATTAACTGTAACTACACAGTAAACATCTTCGGAATTACCAGACAACTTCATTTAAGACATATTCAGTATTAGATTCGGGAAATCGAAACTTTCCATAGTTCTCTTGTACTCCATTTAATTTCATAAAAACATCATATTCAAAGGTTGCATTACCAATAAAGACGCTAAAACGTACAATATAATTTTTTCAGAAATTTGTGCAATTAATGAATGCAAGTAATGCACAGGGGTCACAATAGACCACATGGCAAGTTCTTTTTGTATGCAATTGAAAAGTTAGGAGAAAACACACTTCTACTCCGGAAGAATGACTTGTTACTGCCAACTCCATCAACCCACTCGTTTCTTGTCTTTTTAATGCTTAAGCGTGAAACAATGTATTGTATTTAAGACAATTTAAGTACCTAAGTGATTTTCTCGGTCTCAAGAAATCAAAAATTTCGTTAAGAGAAACAGTCGTACTATTTTCAGCAAAATAATGTGTGAGCAGACAAAGTTTATTTTTCATTAAATGTGGTTTAAAATCATAAGATCCATGTCCAACAAAATATTTCCTATTTAATTAAATTCATTGCATTGAAGTCAAAGCAAAAACAAAAAAAAAATACGCCAAAGTGCTTGTTAAACATCTCATGAACTCCTAAATTCTCTAGAATAAATGTGAAAAATATACTCTTGTATCCATTACGTAAATTGTAAATCATACACTTACGCATATTGAGTTTATTCAGAAGGTAATGTACTTGCATACGATCATAAATATGTCAAGACACTCAAGTCGATGTCAATTTTACACCGATCCGATTTAAAATGCTTAAATGAGCACTAGTCATGCGATACATTGATGGATAAGTAGCACACCTTACGTCTATACGAATGTTATTTAGCATGACCTACATTCCAGGTGAAAATCACATTTTCAACAGCTAATATACGTGTACGAATCTCACTCATCAGATGCAGACGCAAGACTTAGTTATTTTAACAATTCACTAAAAAATCTTGAAATGTCTGAGAAGGGGGGAATATGGATTTAAAAACCGACCGGTTTCTGAAAAGAATTTTGTATCTAAATACTTAAATTGTGGGACTTTTTTCATATAGAGACACAATGTCTCCAATCTGTTGGAATGATGATTAGCAAGAATTAAGACAATCGCGTGTGAACGAAGAGAGAATCGCTAACTTCATTAGAATAGTTGAGATATGAAAATTCAAATTTGAATAATCTAACTGATTAAACAATTTGTACGATGTAAACAAAGCTAAAGAGTCATTAAAATGCTTGGCTTATCACTTCAAGTGGCGTATATTTACAGTACACAAACATTTAATGCTTTTGATAAAAAAAGTGCATGTGTACACACGTTTCATTATCAAGTGAGTGATTGATTACCTTTAATCGTAACGGAGTCCGGCAAAAAAATGTAAGTCCCCTTAATTCGTGTGAGTACAACACAGCGGACAAACATGACTGGTTGCTGAAGAATATACACAAGGCCGTAGATGCGTTTTAAATGATGGATTTAAATACTTTATGTCTGTTTAAATTCGTGATATTGTACAATAGGAAATTAATTATAATTATGTTGTGGCGCTAAAATCCGAAGTGGACGTGGGCCTAGCTTCTACAGCAACCACTCGTCTTGTGCTTGCTATTGTTCTCGCAAGAGTGGAAGGGACCTCGCTTTGAGCAATGTCAATGACTCGGAACAGGTGCAGCTGTGGATCGAACCTAGACTTTGAGCGTAGGAGTCGACACAATAACCCACTACGCTACAGTGCCCACTATTCGGGGATACCAGCTTTTAATTCTCTAAACATTTTATTTTAATCATATACAACCGAGGTATTGCTAACTAAAGTCAAATTGTCATGCCTCTCCTTGGTTCCAAGCTTTCTTAAGGGTCAACCATAATGGCCGTAAGGATATTTACCTGAAGCAACCGAGCGAATACACAAAAATGAAACCCTGCGCTGTTAATAACTGCTTTGCACAGTTTCGATAAGTTCGTTCACTTTTGCTTGCTTACGTGGGAACGACTTCAATCACTCTCTACGTATGCAAATGTCAGAATTCTGCTTAAGTTCCCATATTTACGACGCTTCAGGTTATTTTTCGATTACCTTTGACATTGACTTCTGTTTTCACGCAGCTATTCTAGTTGGCCCTCTAGTCTCTTTACATGATACCATACATCTTCCTACTCGAAGCAGTTTGTGACAGACATGACCTTTATACCTTAATGTTCTGACAAACCAAAATATAAACAATGGCTATTACTATTAATATTAGTACGTAATACGAGTTTTATAGGTATGGAACTTGCGAGTACCATGGACTTTTTCCCCATAATCTTTATGAAACCCGGGAGTCATCAAGATCAAGAAATTCTTCCTTTCTCAGTTGGAAGTTGGAAGTTGTGAAGTTGGAAGGTTTGTTGAGCTGAATAGAAAAAAAAACTTTGTCGATTGTTGGTGGTTTGTCGGCTTCGACTGGTGGCTCAACGTATCCCGAAGGAAAAAAAAATCAAGGGCGTCAAATCAGAACATTTTAGAGGCAAATTCACAAGTCCATTACGCGAAATTATTTTCCCTCATTCTTCTGGAACGACAGGTCTCCACATTCATGTAGTTCAATTAGCTTGACTTCTGAAAAAAGGGTCCGATGGACTCCACCAGCCCAGAGACCGTACCAAATTGTGCATATTTCAGGATGTAACGGCGTTTCAATAATCTCATGTGGATTATTTTCTCTCCGAAGATAAGGAATGCTTATCGCCGAACACAATTTTACGATAAAACAGCGGATGCAATGTCAGTTGATTTAGGATCCATTCGATGACAATTCAATGCTAACGATGGTCATTCGGCATCAAATTTTGTACGATTTATATCTAATAATAATAACAACCCTTCAAACCAATATCGTTGCTTAAATTTTCCGTGAAGAGGGTGGGCGAAGAACAAACTGAACGACGTCAAAACGGTAAATTTCGACTTCCCTGAAAGTATACAATATTCTTTTCAGTACGCGGTCTTATGCGTTTCGGTTCATCTTGAAAATGTTGTTCGAATGCGGCCAATAAAACGACGAATTGGTCGATTATGTCAGGTAATACGGTACGAGGCTCATAATTTTGAAACCAAATTTCTAAACCTTTAGTAACGTTCGCTTGCAATCTGACAATTGGTTTCGCAGATACAACCTTTATAAGAGAATACTCCTTCACTATGCTAAGTATTCTTTTATTTCAATAACTGTCATGGAATGTTTCTCAAACCAAACTATTTGTTGTCGTGGACCGACGAATCTTATGATTTCTGAAGAAGCTAGACAAAGCTTCTTCATAAGCTGACTGCAATTATCGGATTTATATATAATTCGCAAAAAGAAAAAACAGCATTAACGTCGAAACATATTACAAGCACAATCAATCAAACGCCTTTGCATGTTTTCTTTTTACCAACATTTTATTTGCTTCGGGATCAATCTAAGAAATTGGCTGTTAATGTTGTGCCTCTATTGGATAGTGTCGACGTTATTGATTGAGTATCTGAAGTTCTTATGGGCACTGACTAGACGAATGAATGCATTATCATTTCCAATAAATACACTACAAGGCCAAATACTTTGTGAATGGAGAAAAAGTAATTTGTTTACTGTCAACGCGTAGTAGTCAATGGTGATCCTAATCTTATCCCCATATTGAAGTATGTTCATTTGTGTGTGCGTGATAAGTTTATGGTGTCTGTGACTAGCATTCATTTTTGGATCACTTTATGATGGATGTCGGCAGAATCTTCAGTGAATCATCTTGTTTGTGAAATGTAGTCAGATGTGCCTGTTTGCTAAAATGAAAACATTAAAGCCACATCCTTTTAAATTCAAAACAAACACGAATACACTCATACATAAAGCTCATTCAATTTTCAATAAAACCCACCCACCGCCGAGGGCGAGAAAATTAAAATCAACGTGAGGCAAATAAACTGTATTCAACATCAAATCAAATTTACTCCGCGTGAACCCACGACACTCCCAGGCACACAATCTACCGCATGGCGGCAACAAATTCATGTCCACAACTCAACGGATCTAATTTGCGGATTTTTGTTGCGGTAATTAACGTTCTGCTAATTATGAAATAAAGCAAAATGATTCCAACAAGCAAACACAAAACTATGAATAACTTCCTCGATGTTTTATCCTGCGTTTGCGATCTCGTTTCGGTTCCCCCGGGTACGGATGAGTTGAGTGCTTGCGAAGAAAACTTGTTTTCACCATTTAACCTATGAAATCTATCATGTATCTATGCACATGACAGAAATGTCAAGAGATTTCTGTAATCTTAACCGTAAATCAAAGACCGAATGAAATGTGGAATTACTTCACACAAACGATGTATCCGGGAGCTGAGGGAGAACAGTTTCTTGCTTGCCTCAGTAGATAAACGCTTTCGATTTTCCCCGACTAGTGTGAAACAAAGGGAAAAAGGACTCGAGCAAAGGGGAAGAATAATTTAATTGGCAAGAGTAGATAATTTCTTCTTCTGCCCCATTCCGCGCACAACAAACTTCTACAAAGTGTCATGTAGTAATGCGAAATGTTCAAGGGCGGAGGAACTAGTCGTCGAGGCCGAGGGTCCGGAATTCTGTGTTAATTTCTGAGAAAAGAATTATATCCAATCTAAGTAAAAGAATCACACTCGGAGGAGATATTAAAGACTTTAAGATGGCAAACTTCTCTAAAAGGAGTGTGAAGTGTCTTAGAGGGCAGATGTAGAGAACGGAATGGAACATAGCCGCGGGGACGAATTCCATCTAAGTGTACTCAAATGAAATGCTTAACGACACTTAAAGGTGAGCATAAAACGTTACAGTACAAAAATGTTAAGTGAAATTTTATTTTTATTGTAACACTTCCCTTCTGACTCTCTTATAGTATTTAAAAATATATTTTACTTCTGCTGTTCCCTTTGTTTGGACAGAGGGTGGTTTTTCGCATTTATGATACACTCTTGATTGCGAATTTATTTTATTTTATTTGCTTTGTCAAACGAGAGTGCGGAATTTTGTATTCATTGGCACGATTTAAGGTGAGGGATATTTAAAACCTTTTAAAATCTTTTTTAACTCTCGTTTTTAAAGCTTGAGGATGCATAAACTGCTGGAAATATTTATGCTTGACTGTATTTTTGTTTTTGTTCTTCATTTTTGGTCCTCGGTTATACGTGTTTATGTACTTTTGTAAAGTTGTTCGGTTCCACACACAATTTCAATACATCCGATTTCGTACGAAATATTTCTGTTGGTTTGAGCTGTAATTTCATGGCAGGGGACAAAAGTGCTACGTCTTAACTAACAAGTTAAGAGTTTACAAAAGGAACATTTCAAAAGACTGGTTGTTGTTGGCAATGTTTTCTCAACATTCAGTTTGGCAGCTTAATTTGTCTTTGCAATTAGCTATGTTTTGGCCAACACTTGCAATATTTATTATGAATTGTCAATGTTTAGTTCGATTAGCTAGTGAACCGTTCACTTCCTACATATTGCGTAAATGGTATCCACGGCCTTGGTGGCGTATACGCACTTTTTTACCAACATTTTCAATGAAAGTTTTGCATAAATGTGGCTTCGTCAATACAGATCTCAATTTGTTCCTTCACAGCGAAGATGGCCGGCTTGTGTGCAAAACAGAAAGTTAGACGTCATTAAATTTTATGTTTTTTGACAGCCAATTCTGATCACAAAAACCGTAAAGTACACGACTACGAAGTTACTTATTCAGTAATTTGATTATTCCTCGTGCTGTATGGCACGCGGCATGTGGATCTTCGTTAAACCACATGTTGTTCACATCCATCTCTTGCAATTGAAGCACAAAAAAATAAAGTAACAAAAAATAAAGAATTGTCCGCACCAGTGACACATTGTGGCTGTATTTCTCAACAATTACTCGTAAATTCTCTGAACTTAATAACCAACAACATAATTTGACGATGAACAGAGCCATTAGGATAAAAATGTAGCTAATTCCATTCCTAGTTTCATAGAATTTAATTTTTTCGCACTTTTCTGCTTGAAACCATGTCTAATAAAAACAAATCTATTTCCTTAAAAGTTAAAAACTATTATTTTAAAAAACGTTTTCTTTTAATCATGAGTGCCAAAAAAGAAAGAACTCAGAAATTAAAGCTTTCAAAGGAAGAAAAATGTTTATTTCATGCTTATAGCAAAACGACTAAAATGTTTGTTTATTTTAAATGTTATTGGCTAAAAGAAATCCAAGTCTTCAACAAAATAATTTATAACATTTTTTGATATGTCATATCAATTAGGTCTCGTTGCTGTGTTTGAATTTGTAGGGATAAACCTCCAAGAATGACAAAAGAAATGTTATAAATATAAGAGCCTTAAGCATAATTGACTCTCATTTCATGGCACTGTACCTAGAGTAAAAATACACCCTTCCAAGCATGTAAAATAAAAGGCACATGGGTATTATCTGAAGATATTTAACACAGATACTCCATGAACTGTAATTATATGTATTATAAGTTGCCGGACATCGAATAAATTAATGTTCTCTGATAACAAAAACAATATCTAAATGTATTCTCGGAACAGTAGAAAAATACATTTAGACGTAGAGGTATTCCTATTCTACCACTTTCTGATCATTTTCATGTTAATCAGCACCATTTTCGAAGAAACATTTCTCAACTGATGACGCGATATTTCGACGGCCTATTATAAGATCAATAAACTTTGTTTTCGTGGTTACAGTTGGGTGACTCAAATATTTATCTATTCAGTGGTTTTACTTTCAAGATCACACCTAATTATGCTTAAGGTCAGAGGTTTTTTCTTCACAGAAGAACCTATAATTTATTCCAAAAATCACACTGCCGCCGCTGAGACATGAAACAGAAATAATTCAAAATACTCGAGCGTGTAAAAACAACCCCAGGTGAATACCCGCTCCTCAATGTTCATTTTGCAGTTATTATGAAAATGCAGACAGTGTGGAGCATGAGTCATGGTAGTTTGTATTCATTTTCGGAAGTTGTTTCATAAAATTTATTCATATAACATTACAACTTTTAAACGATCGTGGTTTTTATTAGGTTATAAAATGTCTTCGTTTGGGAGAATTAAGAAGCTTGAGATGATAAATCACACTTAGAAATTGGAAAACAGAAAAGCGTGGGAATTTAGCGGAGCAGCATCCTGTTTAGGCGCAAAATTTTTAACTATGTTTGAAAAGTCTCAACTTATATACATAGCTTTTGAAATAAATGTTGAGTAAGTTGGTGATGAATCTTTGACAATTGCACAATTCTTGCATTTGTATTTACATTTCATTAGTGAAAATGATTATGCAGGAAGGATCACAGAACAAAAAACAGAAACATATAAATAAAATTAAATGTATGACAAAAACACGCAAGGAATTTAAAAGCAACAATAAATGATTCAAATTTATTTTGTTGACATTTGGCAACAGCATGTTTTTCTGCTATAGAATTTATCTTTGATGTGAAGAAACGAAGTGGGGACTAGATGCGCTAAAATTTAGTACGAGCAATAATACGTTTAACTTTTATATTAAACCTATTAACTTTTAACCTATTATTGCTCGTGCTAAATGTCAAACAACATTGATGAAATAATTGAAGATAGTAAACAGACATGAACAAGAAAATATTGCACAGGATAGGTAAAGAACTGAAGCACGTACGAAATTGCAACGTAAATGGTATCTACAGGGAATGTGGGAAGATTGATTCGGAGATAAAGCTATAAAGCTTGCATATCTCGCAGAGAACCACCTGTCAGGAAAGTAAATTAGAAGAGGACACTCGACTTTGCCAATGAATTCTAAAATTGGAAAATGAGTTTTGTGATTTTTTGCGATTTAATGTACTTGTTTTAAATGGTGATTTTAAAGCAAACGAGTAACTGAGTTAAGCTCTTAAGCATGTGCTGATGATGTCATAGTTTGGAGGTGTATTGCATTCAGTGGGGCTAAGAATTTTATAATATTTTTGAAATCACGGAAAAGCAAATTGTGACGATTAAGTATTTGTTCACATCGTACAACACCCTTAAGCACACCGCTCTAATGCAATTTACTTTTTATGTTCCAAGTCGTAGAGTCGTAGAGAGTGGTACATATTTATTCAAGGGCAGCTTACCTTTGAGGGGATTAAAGACTACCATTTTTTGGAAAAAAAAATATTCCGTCTTGATCTTGGCTGACTTACGGAAAACCCACTATTCAAATAACGAACACCTTTAGCTGATACATCAAAGACCTCTTCACTCTCGAACAGTAACTACATACATGGTGCTCCATTTGGGCGACATCATTGGGCAACTTTTCTTAGAGCATGCTAGAAGCAATTCTGTAGCAGGTACAGGTGACCTCTATCGGGACATGTAGAAATACGTTCTTGTCCCCGAATTAGAATAATTAGCTTTATACAGCATGTGTTTTTAACAAGGTTGAGCCGAACCAAACGCATCTGCCACTACGATCCAAATGTTGCGAGACATTTTCCCGGTCAAATAATGTCAACAAATGGTGATACCGATTTATCCGTACGATCGGATCGCCTGATTTTTGAGGGTTGAAGGAAAAGGTGTATATCAACAAATCAATCACCTTGATGCGAACGGACAACATTCGAAATGAACCATATATTCAAGAAATTGTTATGAAATGTATACTTAAAAGAGCTTACTTATGTGCCAAGGACAATACAGTCCGTGGTTGAATTTTCTCCTCCAATCGCCCTCAATGCAAATGGATCCAAAGGTCTTACCCAAAACATTCCTTTCGAAAAAATCAAGAGCATCATCTTCCACTTTATTAAGACCGATATTGTGTCCTACCACGCAGATGGGCGATGTTGATGTTGAATGAGTCACGTATAAGAGTGCCCCCTTGCCTAAAACCTAAGACATTGAAGGTCTCGGTGAGTTCATTACCACCCTGGAATTATAAATTCGAAAATTGAAATAACCTGCAGTGTCACTCGAGAAGATGTCTGAACAGTTCAAGATACGTTTTTGTTGAGTACTGAGCCATGGAAACATTCCAGAGAACTGCAAAGGCTTTGACAATGTATATATGCCCTTAGCTCTCTACGTATGTAAATTATAGTTGACGTTGTGAATTCAATTGAAAATAATTTTTCTATTTTGAAATCATCAACTTTTTTTTAATGCTATCAATATTTCAACAACACCACGAATTCAATTTATGATTTAAAAAATTTTAGTGATTTTTCTTCCGTACTTCAATTCGGTCTGCCATTAAACACAAATGACAGCTGAATTTTGTTGAAGTTCCCAGAACACTTTGGAATTTCACAATTATTTGATTACGACGATAATATTTGACTGATTACTTATCCTCCGATTCTGACATAAGCTTATGTAAAGTTTCCTTATACCAATTATGGTAGTCCATTTGGACACTTCCCAACGAATTTTGCTACTTAGACAAGGAAAATTTCTAAAATTTCTCATTCCTGGTCGGCTTATTAAGATGCTTGCACTTAGGAGCCTACATCTTTAATAACCTCGTTGACCTCGGTAAGGCACCCATCAGCAATCTACTCCGATTCATAGAAAGCTCTAGTTGCCTACCCTAACATCCATAGTAACCCTTTTCTTTATATAGGACCCACGCGGCTGTACAATGGATCTATGGATGTCCAAACCTCATATACCTAACCTAAGAAACAAATCGTATTTTACTGAGAATTTTTTTTTTTTCAACTGCGAGATCAATCGTCTGTTACTTAAGCCCCACAGTGTACACACATATGTCTTTCTAGTTAGCTGATTACAATTTGATTACATTTCTTTTATTTTCATCGTCACGAAATCAAAATTATCGCATCCATGCATGTTTAGTTGATACAGCTCATCGTAAAGTGAAAACAACAAAGAACTACTGCGCTTCTAACTTCCTCCCCTCACAACACAAATATAAAAGCAGATAATCCGAAAAACCATCAAATACACACAGAAACCTCATTTACCAACATTATCGTTAGTACCAACACACTGGGGGTATCCCCTCGTCAGCTAACTAACCACTTTTCAAGTATATTTCCTTCAACTTTGAAGGGAAATCGTTTGGTCAGACAAGTGAAAATAAAACAAATTCAAAGAATGATAAACGTCTGGCGTGATCCAACAACCCGACTTCATTCATAAATTTTCATCCGTCCTCATCCACTCTCCCCCGCGTCGGTCATACTTAGGAGTTTCGCAAAGCACACATTTCTACAAACACACACAGAGTACGTAGTCCAATCATCTGTTGTTGCAGCAAAAAGTTGTTTTCATGAAACCAACAAGAGATTAAACCGAATAAATAGTTACTTGACTGGATGAATACACGCACACATGTACGAGCATACTCCATGTGAATCATATTCATTGAACGCAACTAAAACACAAAAACTAAATAAATGCGATTTTGTATCTGACTGGACATGGTCTGCAGCATGCTATCGGGAAGTACATGACAAAGATACACGTGCGGTATCTGCAATTTGTGTCTAACGTCGTATCACATACCAGTCTGTTCGTTCTATTGAAGCAAAAGTGTGATTTAATCGATCATGAGATGAGGAGAAATTTACTGTCTATTTTTTTTCAAATAATTCATCATGTGTACACACATTCGTATGCGCACGTATGGTCTAGGGGATTTTTGTAAATTTTTATATGAGAATTCAATCGGTGCTTTTAGTTTATTTTCGAACGATCACTGAACCAAGACCAACGCCGCATCTTAATTGCTACTTTGAAATGGAACTGTTTACTCTGGCTTTAGTTGCCTCCAATGTTGCGTGACGATTGGACTTCGACGGAGGTCTAGGTTAACACACGCTACGCAATTCTAGTTTTCTTTAAAATCTCATTTACTTAAGAAGCAAAACAAAAGTGTCTCTCTCCTTCAGAGCTCGTGGTAAGCAGAAACGAAGTTTAAAGTTCAAGCAGAAAATCGTGAATGAATTGGAATGAAATTTATTTGTTTTTGCAATATTTACTTATGCGCGTGATTCGTTACTGAGCACGAGATGATGATTTCGTCGTCGCTTGTTTACGATTTGTGTTTGGATTGATTAGTATGCTCTTTGATAAAGATACTGCATACATATGTATGTACGTTTATATGTACATATGTACATCTTTGGTGAATAACTGTGTCATTGGTACTTTAATAAGCGTGCGACGGTGAGAAGACCCATTGGAGGCCGCAGTAGAAGCGAGATTGTTTATTTGCTTAAAATAAGATTGTCATAAAATATCTAAAGATACACACAATCATACGTTGATACTCGTAAATGAATTTAAATAATTAATTCGTGCTTATTGGTCAGATGGGGGTGACATGAACAAGCAAACGGTTGTGGGATCAGAAGCATCTACATTTTATAAATAACCTGATTTTTTGAACTTCTGTCCCGGTCGTTGACTGATGCAAATGAGTCTTAATTTCGAAGCATTATTAAAGCAGACGTCATATTAATTTTATCATCACCAAATATTGACTGTCACCCTGTCACATCAACTTCATACCGTCAAATGATGATCAGCGGAATGTGTTGGAAAAATAGTAGACGTCGACTATGATAGTAAGTACACAGAGTGTTGAAGATATATGTAAAATTGCACGTTTTTCAAGGAAGCAGTATGAATTATCACATAATTTTGCACGATTTCTTCAACATTTAAAATAGAAATGTATCTAATTGACTGTTGTTTGCGTACATATTATAATTTGACAAATATTTGATACCAAACTGAAGACAACAATTTTTAATAGCATCGTTGTATTTTTATACTCAAATAAAATTCAATTCAAGTTATCATGTGGGCGGATATAATATTAAAATACATAAGAGACAGAATAACTCATCTTACGATTAGCAATTTGTTTACGAGGGATAATTGACTCACTCCAAATTTTATGTTTTTATTCTCTTTAAATGCTATTTATATAAAAGGACGCCATGACGTAGTGGATAAGTGCGTCGAATCCTACGCTGAATGTAAATGGTTGATAATCTTCAGATAGAACAACAATCATGAAAAGCGTCTTCAATCTAAAGCCCTTCACTCATGAGAGAATAATAGCATACGTAACATGAATAGTTGCTGGATAAGCCAGGTTCAAGTCCACTTTAGACAGTAGCACTAACAAAAAAAAAAGAAAATATGTAAGAGTTATGGATAAGAAAGATCGTCACTAGAGGAAAAATTTAAAGATCTTGGAATTTTGCATACGGGAAAGCCTTGTTCTTAATAAAAACCAATATCATTAAGACAATGCAAGGCGATTGTCGCGGAGTAAACCCGTGACCCATTTAGACGAATGAATTCGTAATTCAGAAGTTGTTGTTGCGCAGTTTGCTCACAAGGTTTCCAGCAGAGGTATACGAAGTATACGGAGAGAGTGAGTGAGTCAGAGAGTGAAAAGATAATACAGGGTATTTTTTTAAAAATCAATACTAAAATGATTTTGAAAAAACACAAGAAATTTAATTATTGGACCTGGTGAATGACAGAAAGACAGGCAACATTTTTGATATTTCCTAAAAATGCACGGCCACATAGACATCTATCCTTCAAATGCATCGATTCTTATTGGTTGGTTCTACACTGAGTAGACTAGCAACGTATCCTTAAATAAAATAATCAAGAGAGGTTAAATCGCATGGTTTTTGAAGCCAATATACAGGTTCATTACTCTAAATTTTAAGTTCACCGTTCGTTCGTTGCGGCAGGAATTGCTTTAAACAACACCCTAAATACACTGCAATGATCTGGCTATGCCTGTGCGGCGGTCAGCCGCCCTAGAGCCACCCGTGTATATTTCCAAGACGGATTATTGCCTAAGTTTATTATCCTCCCATTTTTATTTGTCCGGGATCACTATCCATTTCAAAGTCTTCGAATTCGTAATTCTAGTATTTTGAAATCTTTACTTTTTGAAGAATTTCCCCTTAAGGTGGGAGATCCTCCAAGGTTTTGTACCACCGATTGGACACTATGAGTTGTAGAGCTGCTTTAGTAGCCATAAATTTTCCAAGACGTGGAGTAGATGCCCCAGGTAGAAGGGGGTGTAGTAGTACGTTCAGTGAAAACGACAAAAATATATCTTACCTCATACGCTGGAAACTGTAAAGAAACAAAAAAAACAAATATTAGTTAAAAATAAAACACAAAGTATATATGCACGTAGTTATGTATACAAAAGTCTACATATAAAAGTCTATATATATTTTTTAAATCCTATAATTTTTGGTCTTTGTTTAGTATTAATCTTTGGAGACAGTAAGCCAAATTTTGTGCTACGCTTGAGAATATTTAAGTTAATCTCATCTTCTTTATGTGATGCAACAATCTAGAGTTAACCTAAACCTCAATCAACAAACTTCCTCATTTAACATGATTTGTTGCTAGCTGCCTTCAGTCGGTCACATCAAGTTGATCAATATTTGATATTGTCCATACTTTTGCTCACAGATCTGATCTGTGAATTTTATTATACATATGTCTTGACAAAATTCCAGTAGTACCACAAGTCTATTCAGTTATGGACATAACTCGAATGAGTTAAGAATTGTGACACACATCTGTCCCACGTCTTATGACACAATGTTCTTTTTTCAACAACTCACAATAACTCCCAGATCGGCGTTCATTTTCTGCGTTGCATTGTGGACTTGTTTTCTGTAGATATTGTGGTATATAGTGGATGCGTGTGTTGACTTTTATCCTAATGGTCCATTGTTCGACCCCGGACACACCAATTTTTATTTCCACCTCTCCCAAGTCACTGGCAATGCTCAGGGAATCAAGAAACTCTTTTCCAACTTTCATTTCGGAATCCACACCAGTCAGTATCCCTTCTCCATTCGTGATAGAACAATACCACGCATAACACAAACGATTGTTTCCCAAGCTAGGCTGAAGAGAAGCAAGAATATGGGAGTATGTATTATGAAATGAAGCTGTTTTTTTCATTCCGTTAAAGTAGATTTATTCGGAAATTCTTTCGCGTTTCATACTTTTTCTTATGATGAATCGTCGCGCAATCCAGATGAAAAGTATTATAAAATGCACTTTAATATATAAAACTATAATATATAATGATTATAAATTTTTCTTAATTTTAAACTCGGGCAACGGACTTAGTACGAGCCATATTTTTAAAGAGAGTTCTAAAGCAGAAATCACAATTTAACGGTGTACATCGATCTGCGTTTTTCCATTAAAAGTACAAATTAAATGCATTAAATGCAAGCTGCTTAATAATCGAAGCTGTTTGGATAACAACATAATGTTTTTGATGCACGAAATGTACATTCTGGCAATGAATTAGTTAACCGCTGCAATGGCTTCTTTATCATGTCCATCGTGTGGGGCAAAACACCCACAAGTTCTGCATGATCTCGTGTTCGATTTACTAGAACGCGTTCTGGCTTCCCCAGCTAACCTCAACATCTTTGAATCCTGTTCACCCGGTAACCACTACACCCAACTCCCATCGTAGTCTCATATTCAAACGTTCTACGTCAACTTAAACAGCTAAAAATAAACATTCTGCTGGCCTTAAGTACTTCATAATGAGTAATAGATTATACTTATTTCCTTCCCAGACTAATTAAATTCACAAGAAACGCTTTGAACGTCAAAAAACTCAAAACACCTACGAGGTATTGACTAAAATAAAGTTAGTCCCACATCACCAACTATGCATTAATTAATTGAAGCACTAAATGCCCAGCTTCAGCTCACTGTGTTGTCGAATAGCCTGAATGAAATATGCATTTCCAATCGCCAATCAAACCAAACAAGGCCTTTCCTCCAGGCATACTCCCCCATTTACTTTGATCAAATATTAATTACTATCCTCATTAATTGTGTACACACACATATGCTAACAAGCAATAGAGTCCTTTCATGAATGTACGTTACACAAGCGTTTACCTGTCCTTCGGGTCCTTTTTTAAAGAGTGTACGACACGTCTGCTTCGGGGACGCATTAATCTACATTAACACGCACTGCTGGAGAATCAATGCCAGCAAGAACGGTCCCAATTTGTGGTCGACGTAATCATAGTTAGACATATTCCTTGTCGATCCAATAATCAGTTATCGATGTATTCAAATATTTCCCCCAAGCTAACTAGCAGCACCACAGAAGGGTTTAATCCCCTTATGACATCAGCAAACCGGTGTTCGCCAGCTGTGGGCTGTCTAATTAAATTTGTTCAACAACTAACCAGCTTTAGCAGAAGCGGCGGCAAGAGAACCTATCGCGAAATAAATCAAATGACAGTCACTAACTGATTGGCGGTTTCAATTACAAAAATATGCAAATTGCCTGGATTACACAACGAAGCACGCCTCCATGTACAAAGCGCTTCAATTAATGACATGTGTCAACTTTAAATTAAATAGACAAATGGACATGTGTATCCTCTCCTAAACGCAAAATTTTATATGATTTTGACGCAAATTTACATATCTGCAATCCTCCTAGAATGATCAGCGCACATGGGCGCGCAGTCCATGTAACCATATGTACGCTCCAAAGACACACTTAGCCTTATTTTTTCTATCTAGATACATTTTTACAACCACTTTATATAGCATATATGTACATTTTCTATTTCACATAGGTTTTATGCCAAGAATGCCTGCGGTCGCTCAAATGGTCAGCCGAGATGAGTGGGGTGCCAGACCACCAAAACGGGTTGAGAAATTTAATGGCCCAGCACCGTTTGTCATCATCCATCATTCGTATCTGCCGCCAGCATGCTTTACGACGCCAGAATGTATGCAGGCAATGAGAAGCATGCAGGACTTCCATCAAATTGGACGTGGCTGGAATGATATTGGTTATAGTTTTGCAATTGGTGGCGATGGACAGATTTATTGTGGTCGTGGATTTAATGTGGTTGGCGCCCATGCACCAAAGTACAATGACAAAAGTGTCGGGATATGTCTGATTGGCGATTGGAGAAGTAAGTACACTTAACCACTTATTTAAACCGATATTTAATTCTCTTAAATTTTCCAGCAAAACTACCGCCGAGTAACATGCTGCAGGCTGCGCGAGAGTTAATAGACTTTGGCCTTGAAAAAGGATACATTGCCAGTGATTTTAAATTGCTTGGTCATCGACAAGTTCGCAACACGGAGTGCCCCGGTGAACGATTGATGGCGGAGATATCAACGTGGCCAAATTTCTCACAGCATCTTAATGTTTCGGAAAATGATATTCCGGTTTAAGATAAGAAAGTACAAATTTTATTTAGGACAAGTGAAGTTAAGCTGACTTTTACACAAGCCAGTTTAGTGAATGTATAATATTAACAGTAGATAATAATAATTCCTTAAAATAAATACGCTTTTAGCTCATCATGACAGTCTTGTGGTTTCATTCGACTTATACATTTGTACGACAGATTACATTCGACATTTGAACAGCTATTATTTTGATTTTGGGTATGTGAACACCAATAGAGTATATGTCCATCCGAATGAATGATTCAATTTTTAACCCTTTCGAACACGAGCACGAATGGTGCCCTCGATGTTTCAATTTCTGGGCACTTTTTTTTAACATTTGAGGCTTGAATAATGCGTTCAACGGTGACTTTCAAAGCTTGGACCCTCATTGGCCTTTCCGCATATATTATATTAACGACTATAAATACTCTCGGAGAAAAAAATGTGCTTGTAATAATAAGTAAGAAGCAATTGCTTAGCTTCTGCAGCAACAAGTTGAGTAATGTTTATTTATTATTCCCTCACGGGTGGAGGGACCTACAGTTTTTCCATGACACATATTCTCTCTGACTCCTGTCAGCGATTCGTGAGACTCGTGAGTCATGCAATGAAAACTAAAAAATCGAATCGAATTAGATTCGAACCTGGAATACTGTGCATAGGAGTCTTTGCACTTATACACAACGATACGACAGCAAGAGAAAATAGTTCAACCGAATTAAATCAGTGTCTTGTGGGCCAGGTTCATTTTTGGAGATATCGGTTTGACGTTGTTCGACAGTCTTGCGAGACAAATGGTCTGCTTGCTAAAATCTTTGTTGGGCGCATGCAGCAAATCAACTGTAAGATATGACCGACTATCAGCATGCTCGATGAGTGGAATCTAATCGCTTGCCCGATCCATACGATAGGAGATCCCTTTGACTGCGCCAACTATCGAGGGATGAATCTCCCTAACATTCCGTATGAGATCTTCTCTATTGTTTTGTGTTAACGCTGGAAACCTTTCATTAAAAATCAGATAGGTTCTTGTCAGAGTGAATTTAGGCCAGAGGAGTCCATGGTAGATCAGATCTTCACATGACATCGGCACCCACCACTCATTGGTAGTTTACAAGGCCGCATATCACAACGTGAATAGAGACGAGCTATAGAGCGCCATGTCTAGTTCTAACATTCCTGCCAAACTCGTCAGATGGAGCAGAATGATGATGAAGAGAATTCTTGCTGCCCCAATAAGATTGGTAACGGACTCACCGTTACCGTTAAAAAAGGCAACGCGCTGTCATGTATACTTTTCAACATCATTCTTGAGAAAATCCTCCACAACTCACTGGTCAACGCTAGACACGATCTTCCAAAAGTTCAAACAACTGATTAGACGAACTCAGCGAGCAGTCCGCGAGGCGTTTGTTCGCATTGAAATGGAAGCAAGTAAAATGAATCTGGCGGGCAAAACAAATTCTGTCTTCGAGACAGAAAACACATCAACGAACTAGGCAACTGTCATTATAGGCAGCCTCGGTTCCGGAGTAAACAGCACTAATGCCTTACAGAGACCAAATGTAGAATTAGTCATTCCAATCGTTTTTTTCCCTTGGGCTAAAAAGGACAATTGAGTAATAGAGCCCTATCTCGAAAGACCAAATTGACTTTACATGAGACCTTGATCATCCCAGTCTGATCTACGTCGCAGAGGCATAAACAATATTCAAAGCGGATGAAGAAGCCCTTGGTCTTTTTGAAAGAAAAGTTCTGAGTGCAATCTTCGCTCATATTAGCATTTGGTATTTGAATAAGATGATTTATTCATAAACTTTGTGGGCTGTACAGCGACTAGCCAGGCTTCTACGGATGCAACATCTATGATGGCTGGGCCATGTAGAGCGTATGGACAACGTGGCTCCGGCCCGGAGAATCTTTGAATCTAAACCAGTGGGACAACAAAAGAGAGGACGTCCACGTCTAAGGTGGCGCAAGTGAAGAGGGACCTCAAACAACTTGGCGTGTGCAATTGGAAAATATTCTGCTAGCTGAAGAGGCTTACTGGTTGAAGCCCAGTTCCACCACGGACTTTTTTTAAGTAGCAGATTTCTACACTAACAAACTGTTAAAATTGATGTTTGAATTGACAACAAAAAAATGTTTCCTTTTACGTACAAAAGTGTGACTGGCTTAAAACAATGAACACGATTGAAGAATGAATGTATTATACATATCACTTTTATGTAACAATACTTTTTAGCCCCAGCTCCCGAATTCGAATGTCGGTCCATTAGCTAACGGAAAAAAACACTGTTAAGCCAAGAGGGAGATTCAACACACGGAGGCCATCAGAATTTATGGACATATGAAATTTTTTTTTTTCACGGAAAACGTAAATGGTCAGTGAAACAGGTATTTTCAACTCATATCTGAAAGTTATTACAAAAATGTGCGTACCATAAAAAATGGCTTGACATATGTATACAGTGTTAGCAAAAATTATACAGTTATAAAAGTTCACCCGCGGTGCAAACATTTCTGACCAAGTTAAACATGTTGCCAACTTGTAAGGCTGTCTGTTTTTTAAATGAATTTAAAAATGTTATATTTGTTACGTTAATCTTACTCTATGGAATCGGGAAAAACAGCTTGTTTTATTAACCCTCTCGTAATCCTGTTCACAATTACTTTGACTACAGACAAAGTTTAATTCTGAATTCCAAATTAAATTCACCTTAGAGTTAATAACATTTCAGACTTGATTTTCTGCACTAAATTCGGAGAACCAAGTTTAGGAATTAAAAAAAAAGAAAGAAACAATATGCACGAACCTTAATCCATCAAGAAAATCCTACACGTATGTGAAAGTATCTATGAATATCCAAACATCCATACATACGTGCATTCATTTTCATCCCAGCATTAGCATAAATACTGTGCTACCTCTGATTGCAACTTGCTACCCATTCTGGGAAAGCCCAACAAATGATATTTGCTCAAATTTTGTGCATCATTGTCAACATGCGAAATATGCCAGTGGTGTAGCGTGTGCTCTCCTCCACCTACCTAAAACCACATTCGCGGCTCTTGCGCTAAATTAAAACTTTTTCACAATTGCCATACTAACTGGAGGACTATAGGTGGATGCCAACAGATGCGCGTGCATATGAACGTACGTGTGTATTTATATGAATTTGCCAGCATACGGTCGCATAAATCATGCCACACAATACTTCTTCACCCCTGTGGCAAATGGAATCATTATATGGGTGCTTCCTCCGCGGCCTCAAAAAGTGAAGGGTAGGTGGCATACCGCAGGAGCAAGCCAACGGGAAATAATCAAAATAACAAAACGAACAGAACTGCCCTCGAAACCATGACTGGAAAATTTGCTCGAAATTATTTCGCAACCATAATTTATTTGAAAAACTTCGCCCACAATCCCTATTCTTCCGCGGTTGATATTTAATATCCTGGTGATATGCGCTTTGCGCCGGATTTCATCATGAGAAACTGCCATTTGTGGAGAAGTAAATGCCTCCTTGACTAGTAGATTGTTGGGAACTATCGGGTGAATGCACTGCACCAGCTTTTACTATCGAGACCAACACTGTAAGTGAAATGTAAATATTTACGTATACGTACACAAATGCATGCGGTGTTTTGTGTATTTCCCAACAGTTTTGCTTTAAAGTTTTCACATTGTTTTGCGATGGTAGTGCGCTTGAATATTAGGTACAAGCACTACCTGGGACAGAAAATAGTTTGTTTCCCTTTTGAAGTTCTGTTCGGCCCTTGGAAATTGTTTGACAAGCTTTTGAAAGGAAAGCAGGAATATCACCGAAAATTGTTCCTATGACGCTCCAGTAAACTTCGCAAGTCGTTTGCTTTATGAACAAAAAAAAAAAAAAGAACAAATTAAGGCTTCCAAACATTGTTAAACTGATTAAGAGTATGTTGAGTTTTTCGAAACTAGTGCACAGGACACTTTTCTTTTATGAAGTAAACCTTTTAAGAAAATAAAGTACAAGAATTAAAAATAAAAAAAAGGATTCCTTTTTGGTGCGGAACAACTGAAGTTTGTTTGCAACGACTTACAAATTTTTGTAACAATACTGTAACAGCTAGATTTCATGTTAATTACGTAGTATTAACACGGCCTATAATCAGCGGCAAAAGTGAGTGTGTACTTCACTTTAAAATAATTCTCCAAGGTTTGGTTGGGACCCTGGAACAGAGGCGCCGATGGCGCTCACAACCTAAAAGAAATTACTGAAACAGGATACTTCTGGATTTCTTTGTCCAGCGGCTTAAGAAAAAAGCATTGTTTTCCAGTAAGGGGTTGAGGTTAATTTCCTCATCACATTAAAAATTATTAGTTAAAAGACACTAGCAGCCTCGGATACAGACGGATCTACTGTTGGCGACCCACACCTGAATCAGACTGGAGAACTTTGCAACACAGGGTATAATCTCTGTAGCCAGCACGCAATTCTCACAACTCAACCCCATGAAGGGACCCCCGCTCGCCTGATCAGTCAATCGACGCCAGACACTCTTCCAGTATTCTTGATGTCCGAATGTACCGAGGAGCCAACATCGACTCCGATTATTTCCTTGTTGTAGCCAAAGACACTCTTCCAGTATTCTTGATGTCCGAATGTACCGAGGAGCCAACATCGACTCCGATTATTTCCTTGTTGTAGCCAAACACAGATATCGAAGAACGGAATCAAGGAACAACACGATGGTTTGACGTTAGAAAAATACAATCGAAAACGAAACCTTGCCGATCGATCCTTGAAGCTCTCTGAAAGTTAGACGCCACCTGCACAGGCAATAAAAGAAGTATGGAAACGTTGTAAGAATGCCATCAGAGGAGCTGCTACTGATTTGCTGGGTTTTAACTACACCACCCCGAAAAAAACCCCTCGTTAAACATAGCAAGCAGCATACTCGTACAAGACAAGACTGCATCGAACTACAACAGTTGTTCGTGAAGTCTACAAGCAGAAAAGAAGGAAAGAGACCCGAGTTTTCAGAAGATAAAGGAAAGAGCACGAGAAGCACGCAATTGATGAGGATATGACAGAACTGATGTTTGAAATTTTAACCAAAGGGTGAAGTCTGACTAGAAGAAGACGGATAACTGGTAGTAGAGTCACAGTTTTTTAAACGGCGACCAGGACGCAAATATCGCTGTCATGCAGAATGTCCCACTCACCACAACGGACAATGATAGACGAGAAGTCCGTCCCTCAGACCTAGGCAAAGTCAAGACAGCAATATCAGCCATCATCTTTTCGTCGATTTTAAGACCTCATATGACAGCGTGCATAGAGACGAACTTTACAGAGACATGTTTAGTTTTGACATTCCTGCATTCAGATTCACTTCAGATTGGAGACGATGATAGATAACGAACAACGAGAGCCTTAATGTCAAAAAAGGTTTCACGCAAAGCGATGTTGAAAGTGGCACATGACAACATTTTCCTTAGATAATCGTGCAAAATATACTGGCCAGCACTAGAGGCACGATCTTCCAAAAGTCCGTACAACTGTTAGCATAAGCGGATGACATTGAGGTGATTGGTCACACAGTGAGTCGTCGATGAGAAGTTTGCTGGATTTAAATGAAAGCGGCTAATAAACGACTAGTGGTAAACGGCGGCGAAATGAAAAAAATTTTGTCTTGGAGAAAAGACTCACAATATCAACGACTTGCCCAGAAAGTCGAAATGGGCACATACAACTTCTAGGAAACCCAGGACGGTTCGCAGAATAACTCATCCCCATCACTCTTTTTTGGACTACTGAGTAACAGAGCACTTGCACCAAAAACCAAGATGCTTTTCCACAAGACATTATCCCAGTACTGCTCTACGGTGCGAAAACATGCACAATATTCAAAGCAGATGAATAAGCGCTTGCCTTTCCTAGAGAAAAGTTCTGCGTGCGATCTTTGGTGCTGTATCCGTTGACTGCGATTAGGGGAGAAAATTAAACCCCGAACAGTATGAGATATGCATGCACGCAAATCTAACAAATCTTCCACGAATCCAAAGCTTTAGGGAGTTAGACCATGTAGAGCACATGGACAACTTAGCTCCTACTCGAATAGTCTTCATTTTCGAGCTTTTGGAGCAACACTACAAAGAACGTCGAAGTTTAAGATGGCGCCCACAAGTGAAAAAATACCTTGACCAAAATTAGTCTTCGCTGCTGGAAGCGAATAACAAGAAGTCGTGCAGCAAAAAGAGGCTTATTGCTTTTTATCTGAGTCCGCCCTGGGCTGTAGCGCTGTATCCCGAAGAAGATGAAGGCAAAATTTCTCGCCATCATCAATACATAAACATGTTAAAATTCTGACCGAAATCCATTGATTTTATATAAACTTCAGCTTCATTATCCATCATTCTTCAATATTTTTGAAATATTTCTCAATAATAATAACAAGCGTTAAGCTCAATGTGCTATATTTTTAAAAGGTCTGAGCTATTATTTTTGGCTATCACTTTACCGCACAAATGGCAGAAAATAAAACTCTTGTTCGAATTTTGGAACATCCTACAGAATGCAAAAACTGACCTTTACAAAAAGGCATGAAACAAGTGCAATTGACTTCTAGAACAAAGTTACTTTTTCATGTTTTGGGTAGAAGGGTTCGTAATCACCACTAAACGAAATGAAAACCAGCTACAATGCAGTTTTTTTTATTGAATTATATAACATTTCATTAGATGCTTTTAAACGAATTCTGAATTAAATGCTTAATACTTTAGAGGATTTTAATTAATTACCAATTTACTTTTCTACAATAAAATTTAAAAACGTTAATGTTCTTTATTTGCAATTTTTCTCGTCAAAAAACCCACTGAATTGGAATTCAAACTTGTAGAGGCATACTTTATTAATAAAATAAAACTTGTTACGTTGTTAGGCACTTAGCAATTATTTATTGTAATTGCTTATACTCTTCTATACGAAATTTAAGAATACATGCTCTTTGTAATGTAATAACTTCTTCAGTATTGTCGTGACTATATGCCGAATACTTTTGTCCATGAGTGTAAGTAAATAATTTGAACATTTCATTGCGTCACCCTTTTTAGCACGACAATATTTTTTTTAGTAAAACATACAGACATGCATACAAATTATTGCAATAACATTGTTACTCTGCTCCTATCAAAGTAAACATTTGAACTACATTCATACATACTCGTACATACATGAAAAAAACACAACAACTCAAAGGAAGTCCAACACTCCCTGCAATCGACTGAAATTGTGAATATTGTCAAAGAGGCATGAGAAATGCCACTACTGAGGTGCTATGCTTAAAACCACCACCCGAAAGAAAACTTTTGTCGGAAAACGACTGCAGGCAGGTACATAACAAAATACCAACAAGAGCGACTATATATTGGGCAAGAGCTTCAGGCAATGTTCACCAGTTTTAAAGGAGGGAAGAAAACCAATTTCTCAGATAGACATACAATACATGAGATGGACATGTGTTCTGCTGGGTTTGTTGATGAAGAGTTTTACCAAAGGATGAAACAATTATCACATGGATGCAAGGTTCGGCTAGAAGCCAGTCGGAATGGAGATAAACAACACGAAGTTGAATGGCAGGTGATACCGAGAATATGAAAAAAAATCATCACTACTGACGATGAAAATTGAAATTCCACTAGCAGGTGGATCGTTCGGTATAGACGATATAGACGAGAAATTCTTTCCTTGACTTAGACGAACTATAAATGGCTGAACATGACTGAAGTCGAACAAAGCAAATGGAAATCATCAAAGCAGCTGGAGATGATTTGTTTGGATGATTGCACTATCGTCAAGTTCACTATCAATACGTCTGTCCATACATATACGTCTGGACAAGATTCGCATTTTTTGGCATTTCGAAGAGAGGAGGTAAAATTCTGCCAAAGAAATGTGAAGTTGCAAACAAACCAGCGCGTTGAATTTTGTGACTACAAAATTAAGTGATGAATTGCACACCCATTTGACAGAAACGAATGCTACAATGCGGAAAGCTGAAAGATATTTGTGCTGCTAAAAATCGTAGTAGTATTAAATTTGTGGGATGTCAATACGTTGACAACCGAGTATTGGAGGTACAAGCGTTTGCATTCAACTTCTCTCTTCGAACTCCTATTCTCATTCTCAAGTAGTAAAATTTATAGTTAATGAATTAGCTGAATCCCGTGGGACATCATTGGCGGATAAATTGAAGTATATACCAAAGCTCTTCTCTTTTTTCAAATGGCGGCGGAGAAACTAATCTGCTGATATGTCCGCGGCGATGTCCAGAGCTCCGGTCAGCAGGAGCTACCAGCACCACAATCCTTTTAAAGCTACTCCAAGCTCAAGTCTTAAAGGATTCTTCCAGGAAAATGCGCCGGGCCTCCCAGTTGGGGGTAGTGCTTGAGGTTAAGTTTCGCACCACTGGAAAAATATTCCAGAAACAATTAGTGGTCTCGGACGGATTTACTGCTGACGACGCTAGCAGACGAAATAAACAGAACGACGTTCGGTTCTGCGAATGGAACGTGAGGCCCCTTAAGACAATGAATTCGCGGAGGCGGTGGGAAGTGTCGGTCAAAAAGAGGAAGAAAAACTGCGATACAGCAGCGCTTATTCAGATGTGGATTTAATAATAAAAAAAAAGGAATTTGAAAGAATCATTTCTGCAAAAAGTTAAACGGCGACGAAGACACAAATTACGCGAAATGTTCCACTCAAATTTGGAGGATGATTGAAAAGAATTGCGTCGCTCCGATTTAGACAAGGTCAAGAAAGCAATATCGAAAGTCAAACAGGCCTTCTTAAATCCTTAAAGTAGCTTGGGATGATCTATTTGGGCGCATGTACCAGCTTATCTGTAAGATCTGATCGAAGGAAACCATACCCGATAAGTGGAATCTCAGTATCGTTTGCCTGATCTACAAGAAATCTATCTCGTTACACAGATAATGAACAATAAGCAAATGCTTTTCAATTCTCTTTACGAAAGACCATCAACGAGTTAATAGCTTTCTAAAATTGAACTCAGTCTCGGCAACAAAATCTTAAATCACTTAACAGTGCTCTAGTATCAGAACGGCACCTAGTGCTAATTGGTTTCTTATAGAACAGCTTCTTCTAACCTGGACATACAACATTCTCGAACAACTTTGGATAATGAATGCCGTTTATTCTATCGAAGGGTTATCTACTGGTGAAGAAATCAAAAGTTCTATCGTTTTTCATATCGATCGTGCAGAATTACCTAAAATAAAACAAAAATAAAGTCTAAAGTGAATAACGTTAGCCCATTAAGAAGAAAATAAGGAAAGGCCTTTATTTTTGTTATCTAAGTCGTTTGCAACTCGGAAATTAATAACTTCACTAACAAGCATCCGTTAGCTGCCCTCAATATGTGCCGATTCAACTCGCTATCCCTACAACCGGCTGTTATTACAACGCCAACGTCCATTTCGACGCGGACTACCTTGGGGTAACTTTCCTTCCGCTCTTCCGATAAGAATTTTATGTATAGTTCTTCGTTGGTCTTTCTTAGATGTACGTGCCATATCTAAATATATGTATGTATGTGTGTTTTCATGGTTGCTGTCTATCGATTTTTGATGCTAAAATAAGGAGGAGAAATTACCACCCTATTCCCTGCCATATGAACATACGGAAATGTGAATCTGGAGGCGTGAAAGTTTTAGTTTTATATCATTTTCCGTCTCATGGAAATTATTATTTCAGTATGCTATATGGAATTATTATTCTATTTTTAAACAATCAACTCTTCACGAAAATGAAACCTGGATTTGATGAATGACCAAGCGCAGGATATAAACATGTTTACATACTATTTAAATGGCTTACGTATTGTGGGACGAATACATTTTTTGTTAAATTAATTTAAAGAAGAGCGTGTTTTATTTTGAGATACAGTGGATGCTCGATATAGTGAACAATCCAATATAGTGAACACAGAACATTTTATACAGGCTATTCTAAATACTGACAAAAAAAAAGTAGCGCTACAGTGAACATATGCTTTGTTTTACCCTTTCAGTATGCACTCACACCTCTAGAATTCATTAGTGCTATGTAGTTGACAGTATTCATACAATCGTCTAAATTGACCGTTTGTTCTACTCATCGTGTTGTACGAGTATCTTGCACGATTATGTATGTTCAGGGTTTCGCATAAGAAACATTAAGACTAATTTTATGAATAACATTTTTCTTTCTGACCTTATTTAACCTTGGCATTTATTAAAATTTACATTATGGTTGCGAAATATGTTCCCATTGTTTGCTTCGACTGGACGTGCTCTTTTCAAAGCATTTTTTATTACTTTTCTTAGAATTTCAGGTCCCAGCACCCTCACTTCTTCTCGGACATTGGCATTAAGCTGGCTTGTTGGAATACACCTTACTTTTTAGGTAGCCCCAAAGAAGCGACCCACAGTCGCTAGTCGCCGCTGACTAGCCAACAACAATCGACGGTTTGGAAGCCAACATTTTTCGTATCATTGAAGACATACGATCACAAATGCTTGAGAAGTGGTCGGAAGCTTTATCTCTTGCATGTCCTGGCACACAGTGCTCGTTTTCAACGTCGCATTCCGTCAAATTCGTTTTACCGTTGCGTAAAATTTACATTTTCACACTTGTATATGTCCTGGAAAACACGCAAGAAATGCGAATCGATAGGCAACAACTTATGGGTCATTTCAAGGCTGCATATGACAGCGTATTTAGAATCAAGTCATAGAGCGCCATGTCTGCTTTTATCATCCATACCAAAGTTGTCAGATTGTACAGGATGAAATTGGACAATTATCGCTGCTCCATCAAGTTCGGTAAAGGACTACCGGTAACCATTAATGTTTAAAAAAAAGTATACGAAGCGTCATGTTATTTCTTTATCATAATACTTAAGAAAATTGCGCAAAGTTCACAAACTAATACTAGAAGTGTGATCTTTAAAGCTTTGAAAGCAAAATACAAAGTTTACGTATGTTGTTATCGAAAAAGACATAGGGGTCAGGGGTCAGGGTAACAGAACCTTTTAGACAAAGTCGGCATCTACAAACGAGCGAGCTGAGAATATGATTTTATATTGAAATTCATCACTGTCACCAAGAAGCCATTTAGAAGAATATGTATGTATTTAGCCCAAGGAAGATGAAGTTTATCACTACTTCACCACCATGTCAACAACAACAACATATTTTATATTCTCATCATCGCTATAAAAGCTTACTGCACAATTTAATGACGTCAATGTTACAGTATTTCCCAATAAGTAGACTGACTTATAGTTCAGAGTGCATAGTTTCGTGTTACCACTTACCCTGCGCGCTATCTGTTGCAGCACTGGATTGATGAATCTACACGTGGTACTGATATTCCCTGTTCGGAAACTTTAGATCCTAATTGCACAGCGCACAGCGGTCATGGCTTTACATAGTGGTAATGCATGCTGTGGTATGCGGCTCTAAAGTCAATTAAAATTTAGTGGATACCAATTTTGAAATCGAGCGATGGTCTCTCCCAGGATTTCCCGAAGTGTAAAAATTTGATTTTATTTCTTTTTTTTTGTTGCTGCTCCACAAACCGCACTGGTACGTACTGAATTATACAACAACATTATGCAAATATATAATTGATTCCCCTTTTGAAATATGTACATACATATGTAAACATGTGCTGGTGCTATTCGATAAATAAACTACTCTGTTATTGGGACAAGGCCGTTGGTGATGTTTATTTTTCTTAGTTATACTTAATCACTAAAATCATATTCGCGAGTACTTAAGGCCAAAAAAGTAATTCTACCCCTGCGTAAAATATCATCACAGTGGAGTTAAAAAATGCGCTTTGTGTGGAACACAACCCGTCTAGTATTGACCAGAGGTATTTTCGCAATTTTCTTATACATGATTCTGAAATCACCATGTTGTTTAAACTAAAAATGTGTGTTATTTGTATTTTCATTTAAAGTAAAAATTCTGAGATGTCCTCCTCGGCTGTGCCTACAACTAATCGTTCCTTTGTTGGAAATTTTCGTCACGTTCGCGCATATATTCTTACTGCTTTTTCAGTGTGCTTGTTATTAATTATTATTGAGGGTATGTTGCACCGCGACCTGTAGATCTATTGTGCCCTTTTCAGTGTGCTTTAAGAACTGTTGACGTTATTCCGACAATAACATCTCGAATGTTGGCCTCGAATTCTTTCAAAGTGGTTAGCTTGTAAGCTTAACTAAAGCCTTGACGTTGCCCCATAGAAAATAATCGAGTGGTGACAAGTCAAAAGATCGCGACAGTCAATTGCTGAATGCTCGTCGTTAGATGTCCCAGTCGCCAAATTACTGCCGCACAATGATGAGAAGATGATTTTTTGGCGAAATCCGGATCTCAAGTAATCATTTCCAGTATACAATTTCCAAACTCACGGCACAGTTCATGGTCGCCCGGCTCCAATTCTTGAATCAGCACAATCTTATACGGCTTTAGGTCAAAACGAGTCGTATTGCGTGAGATGCGGTACCGTCTCTTAACGTATTCCGTCAGCTAAGTTCAATTCTTGAAAGAGTTGAGTTTTTTTTAATAGAGGTGTGTAGAGGTGTATAACAAGCCATGGGCGCCGTGGCCATGTAGGTCTGTGCCTCTACCCATACGCACTAGACTTTCAAGTCTAAGTCCAAATCCCAGTTCAGACAAAAAAACATTTTAAAAAATATTGTTCACGGCTCAACCTCTTTCGGGTCACTGACAATGTTCAAAGAGTATAACTGTCTAAAAAAAAGCTTCTCAATTTCACCGTTCGGAGTCGGCATTAAACTGTAGATCCGCTTTACTCGTTAGAGAACAATAGCACGCACCACATTAGTGGTTGTTGGGAAGCTAGAACCAGGTCCACCTCAGACTGTACCGCCGTCATTATTATTATTATTATTAGATGCAAATCCAAAAGCAAAATACACCATAATGTGCCGTAAGACAAGCACAAATGATGTCTCGGTGAGTTCGTTGCCGATCTTCATGGAACAGTGAAATTATCCGATCGTCATCCCAAACAACCTGACGAATTTGGCAGGAATATCAAGACTAGACATGTCGCCGTTAAGCTTATAAATGTTGCCATATGAAGCCTTGAAATCGACAAAATCTGCATTCCTTTTACAGGATTTGCAGAAGTGTAAAAATCTGGTGTCTTATGGCACGTGACCCTTGCAAAATGATGTCTTACTGAAAGAGCCATACTCATAATATTTTGCCTTGTGGGATATTTAAACATGATTTCTTTTAACAGATTCAGTCGAACTAGAATGTTTATTTAAACGAGTCTATAACTCGTTTTCTAATTTGCCATCGGTTTACCTCTAAATTCCAAGTAAAAAACCAATTCAATTTGACATTATACCCATTCAACTATTCAATTTCAATAGAGAGCGAAGAGAAAAGTGAACAAAAAAAGAAAGAAAAAACACTGAATGCAATTCCAGTGCACCTGCATAAGTCGAAAGTCAATATCAACACAATTTATATTCTAAAGCCGATTCTCTCATCCGACGGAGCAGCTTCAGTAAGTTAACACAACCACTGTGACTGCCACTATCATCAAAACAAACAATCCCTTTTCAAATCGAATCAATTCGATTTCAGTTCGATAACTTGGCCATTCTCGTCCCTCTGTTGGTCATCCGTCTGCATAGCCTGATCTATTTCGATACTCGATTAGTTTGTCATCTATTTTTACAAGAGAGTACTGTACCGAGCACACTGTGTGTTATTGTCAACTTCAGCACTTAGATACGCTTTGATTACAGATGTGATCGGTGCTGTGTAAAATCCCAATTCACAAACAATTCGGCTTCTCGCCATCACAGCAACCCTTCACCCCAGACTGCCCCAATTTGTTGAACCATTCAAGTGGACAAAGGAGATTTGGACATTAAACTACGAATGCCAGCCGGTCGCGTCTATCACACAATTATTTCAACTGAACATCAGGACGTTTTGTTTTTCTTTTTTTTTCCGTGCTTCTCCCTTTTTCATGGTTTAAATTTTGGCTTTTCTGCTTCCCAGTATCGAATAGATTTTCAGTGTTGATTACGTTGCAAAAGAAAAAAAACAAGAGAGAAAAAAAATATCATCGAAGCAACCAAAGGGAGGCGGGAGTTGTAGTGAATACTTGACACTGATAAATGTACTCGTAACAGAGAGAAGTGCAGCGAACCGTATTCGTATAGACTAGCCAAAATGGATTTTCTTGACGAGTGGTTTTTATCGCAAGGTGAGTGCTTCGTGTGTGGCGTTAGTGTGGTGATACATTGCAAAAAATTAACTAGAAAAGAAAGAATTTCATTCATGACTTGCCAATTGGGTTAATGAAAGAAGAAAAAACGAAACAAAATCGATTCTAACCGTTGAAACATGTTTTGATACGAACGTCCGCATAATTCTTCTCAATTAGGATTGTGTCCAAATTTGGGGAGCATTTTTTCGTTCTCGTTTCCCAAATGTTTGGCTAATACACCACTCTGGTTATATGGGTTGCGTAATTTGCACGCCGCAAGCTAAAGAAAAAGGTAACTGACATTTCGTTTTAAGCACTTTTTCCGTGACAATTTGATAACGCTGATTGTAAAATGTAAATTACAAAAAAAAGATTTCATTTGAAATGGATACATTTTACGTGAAGTGTAATCAGCACTGGGTATCTTCGATTTTTGTGTCAATTCAAATGGGCATCGAAAGTATGTACAATTTAACGTAGATTGAGTTTAATTTAATGTGAGCTTATTCTATTGCTACTGAACACATACAAAAGTAGTGTTCAAGCTGGCATTTGGTTTCTATACGGAAAATTCGAACTTTGCAGTCAAACAATTGCGGTTATACATGAATGCTACGAATTGCGACGGGAGATTCAAAAGTTATTCATTGGTAATGAATATCAAAACGGCAAAGAACAAGGGCGCAAATTATTTCGGATATAAATAGTGAAAATTTGTTAATTTCGTACTGGTTCTGGTCATCATAAAGCGCCTTCTCACACAATTATAGTAAATTGAATCGATAAATTTGTGTAATAATGTATAACTTATAACTAAGGTGTGTCCTTTGCGATTGGGGTTTTGGGCCTATTCGCAAACAATTTGTACGGCATATTGCATAAAGATCTTGGCCTATGTGCTTACAAAATTTAGTTGACAAAAGAATTGAAGCCACCATACGCTTTTGCTGATTGGGTGCGGGAACTGACTGCATGTGAAAACAAACAAAACTGTCGTATCTTGCTTGGAAAATCCAAGACAATAGTAAGGACGATTTGGTATGGTTTTTTTTTTCTTTTGGGCTGGCGACAGTTGGACCATATTTTTTCGAAAATTATATTATGTGACCATTTTAGTAAGCGTGAGAATACCCGAACGATTGACTGACTATGAACCTGGGCGACATTTGCAGGACGGTGACACATGACACACAGCTGGTGAAACAATGGCTCTATTGCAATTGATCAAAGGAGACCATGGAACACCTATTAGTCGAGTGTCCAACTCTGACACCAAGCAGATGTAAAATAACCAGCAATAACCCATTCAGAGATCATACAATTTCTCAAGGTGGCTCTGAAGACCTAGAAGAAAAAAAAGGGACACTTACAGTCACTCCTCATTTTCTTCAATTCAAAAAAATTTCATGACAAAATTTCTGCCTGCGTGATTTTTCCAAATGGAGACCGCAAGTGCATTTCATTGGTAAGCTCGGAATTTACCCTTCAGTACAAACTGAAATTTTCCAATTTTCATAAAAATGTTGTGTTTTTCTATTGATTTAAACTGACACCACTTAGTGGATGAGCCTATACTTTTACTGTGATAGTTTTTTTTCTGCCGTCTTTAAATAGAGTACAGTTCAGGGTTGATCTGGGCCTAAGCCAGTAAGCTTCTCCAGTCAGTATGATCTTCACTAGCTACATGCACACATCTGATTATTTGTGCGTGAGTCAGGCAGGATCAGAATTGAAACTTCTTTAATATGGCCTAACTGCCTTAGGCGTTGAATCTAAAGACGCCTTACCATACTCATTTCGCTGTTTCCACCAGCCCACAGACCGCAAGCATCTATGCACTTTTCGAGATGTAACAGAGATTCAAATGCTTCAAATGCAAGAATTTTATTTTCATTTTGACACAAACAATCGTCATTCGGCTTAAAGTCTTCCACGACCTAGATCTCGTAAGCCTTCACAGCGAGGTCTTTGTATACAGTTTTCCATAAAATGGACCAGCTTATCGTAAACAACGTCGAATCGAAAAATTCGAATCTCCTTCAATAGTATCTTGAACGTATAAAATATTTTCTTTAGCATGCACTATTCTTATACGTCTCGGATTCCACTGCATCAAAGAAAATGGAAGAAAACGGTCAATACATCAACGTTAAAAAAGGGCGTACCGAATCATAATTTTGGAACCGAATTTCTATAATTTCGTTACGAACTGTGTATGCCTTCACGAAACTGCACAGACTTTTGAATACAAATTACGCTGAATCTGTGTTTTTGTGTTTTGGTTTTTCATCTGCATCCGACCAGTGCTCAGATCTTTTACGATTATCATACAGTATCCACTATTCATCGCAGGTTACTATCCGGCGCAAAAACGGTTCAGTTTGGTTTCTTAATGTAAGTGATGCGCAGATTTCCAAGCGCCGGGATTCGTTCAGTTCATGGGAGAAAGGTTCCTATGAGAGAAAGGCGTAGTCTTATTCTCTTTCTACTCCCATGCATTGTGTAACCTCCCACACCGATTTCATTGGGTCCGCATCCATCGTTGCTCTTTGCTCTTAAAACACCGTCGTCAACTAACGTTTCCCGCTTCAAACGTGGTTCATTTTCGAGGCTGAAATCTGCCGAACGGAACCAAAATCGTATAGTGTGTTCGTTTACCGCTATATTCTCAAATGCCTCATTAATGTTTTTCATTGCTAATGACGCATTATGTCCTATTTAAAATTCGTAAAGGAAGAGTTTTCAAATTTGAACTGCCGACAGAATGGTAAATAATTCCTAGAAAAAAAATAACGATACATATAACGGACCCTAAAACACGTCAAGCACACGTTCCACTTTAATTTATAAAAAAAGAAAATGTAACTTTCTGGCACAGATATTCACTCGAGAACTTTTTATTTCTGACTGAGCGAATATCCGACATTTCATCTTGTAGAATCCAATAATAATGTTTTCTTTTCCTAATAAAAAAGATAGCTTCCACTTTTTAATAGTAACACCTTTTTTTGTTGTTTTACTTCCATTGCATTGCTGAAATTGTCTCCACATTGAGAGCAAATTCATGAAATGAAAGTACTACCGTGTCAACTGCAAAAATACCGTCAGGTAAACTTGGGATGTGTACAAGTTGCGTACAGGTTAAACAAAATTGGGCCAATAACTGAATCTTGAGGTATGCCGGTATGAAAACATATTGAACAAGAGACAGCAGTATTGCATGGACATTGGACGGCAGACAGGAAAGAACAATTAAAAATGTAACTATCTTGCGCAAAATGGGCGCCGTGGCGTAGTGGGTAGGTGCGTCGACTCCTACGCTCGAGGTCGTCAGTTCGAATCTCGAAAAAAACATCAAACATTTTTTCACGGCTCCACCTCTTTCGAGTCACTGACAATGTTCAAAGAGTATAACTGTCTAGAAAAAAGCTTTTCAATTTCGCCGTTCGGAGTCGGCATTAAACTGTAGGTCCCCTCCACTCGTGAGAGAACAGTAGCACGCACAACACGAGTGGTGGCTGAGAAGCTAGGCCCAGGTCCACCTCGGACTGTAGCGCCGCCTTTATTATTATATTATCTTGCGCAAATGCGGAAGAAATTCATAAGATATCTTTCGTCTTTCGCCCATGATAACAGACGGAATGAAAGGTTTTTCAACTTCTAACATCAGCAAATCAGTGGGTTTACCTTTAGTACGGTTGTTGTTAACAAAATTACATATTCGGACAACTTGATGCATTGTACGGCGACATTTAAACCTTTCCACTATTTGTTGAAATTGCGAAACACAAAAGAAGTCTAAGAATAATTTGAGAGGTGTCATTATGAACAAAAGGGAAAGTTAAGGAACTTTCCAAATTTTATAACAGACCTCGACAAATTTCAAAAAACACGTGTTGATTTGTGGCTCATTAAGAACAGATAGTTTGAATATTGGCAAGAGCTGACAAATCCGTATTTCACGTGATTGCTTTGAAAAATCATTAATACAAGTAAAGATTTGATGACAAAATTGAACCTCGTTAGAGATTAGAAATGTTGAAGCAAAGAATAAATCTTGATGTCGGTGTTGATGAAAAATGTGGCTCATCAAAACTAACCACACACCATGTTGCTGAAAGAAGTACAAGTAAATCACATGGACAACAAAAATAAGCTCTTCATTGGCCGAATACTAAAAACTTTTAATTGCTTTTTTTATTTTAATACCTGTAAAGAAAACCCTACATTGGTTTTCTTTACAGGTATTAAAATAAAAAAACCCTACATTGGTTTTCTTTACAGGTTAGCAGGTGACATGCACGTTGTTAACAAAATGACACTACATCGCTGAATTCGAAAGGTAATTCAAGTAGCTGGCGAAATCGAATTCAACACCCAGGTCTGTTCGCCCGAAGCTGTGCATATTACCAGCAGCGACTGCGGGTAACCCGCGACGAGTTACTGTGAACTTAGGTTCATTCATAGTTTATCATGTGTTGCAGGAATTTCACTCCCGAGCTTCTCTCTAACAAGATTTTAGTTTCGTTCCCCGAAGCATGTACGTACACATTGGTGGCATCGCTGTCGCGGGAAGGATCCACATACACTTGCCCGTGTGAGAAGTATCCTGTGGTGAGGTTTATGCCCGCGGTGCTAAGCGTCTGTTCTTGAGACTTTTTTGTCGTCATCGCGAGACTAACTCTGATTGGAAACTAAACACACTTAAAGCGTAGTGTATTGGATATGGGTGGAATTCGAGACATTTGAACATGCCCGCTAGCACATCACCTTGTCAAAAATGTCCGCTATTAACGGATTACGGTGCAGAGCCCACACTTTAAAATGGATGTAATTACACAACTTAGGTTAGCTCAGATTTCTTAAGTGAACAATAGGTAGGTACTTTAAGCTCATGCGATAGAGCACTAAATTCATTTAAGAATTTTAATAAGTAAGCTTGTTCTTGTTCTTCCATAAACATGTTGATCGACGCATGTTCACTGCTGCAGTTTAATAATTTTAAGATGTCAAAATAGCTCATTTACACATTTATTCGCCATAAACGGGAGAAATAAATTCGTCATTACAAGGAACTGTTTGACGAAAGGATATAATAAGCTGTTGGAACTACAGCACGAACCGATTTAACTTAGGGTAGCTTAGGTTAAATTATAATTTGAGGTACAACTAGCCCCGAAGATAAAAAAAACCCTAAGGTAAAAAACCAATTGATCTTTAATTGGCTTAAGTTTTCAAACTTCTATAGACCAGGAAAGCTAGTGCTATTCAAATGAAAAAGACGAAATTTGCTGATTTCATACAGGGCTATCACAGAATTTCTTTACTCCCATAGACGTTTGTGGTAATCAAAATGCATGCATATAAATTTCTTTCTGGATGATTTTATGAAGATCAAACTTAAGGAAAGGAAAGTATCCAATAATTTGGAAATTCCAGAAATGATTTCACTAAAAACACGAAGGATGTATCCAATCAATTTAAGAAAAAAACAGTGAATATTCAAGACAATTGGCAGAATAAAATTCAGGCAATTTTCAAATAAATAAATATTTCTTTTTATATTTTTTTTTGTAAAAAAAAAGAGTAAGATTTATTTTAATATATAAAAGATGCATATACGAGTAGTTTGAAGGGTATTCAAGTCATTCATATAAAAGAAAATCAATCTCTCTCTTGGACTGGTTCGAAAGTTGTTGAGTTTTGATCACGTATACAATGATTTTTGCTCACTTTGCGGCGATTTCGTATAATCTTTTCTCCCTATCGGCAAAAAATCCCACACACTTTTAGCAAGCATACTTACCGCAGGCGGTAATGGCTTGGTGCAATGTTCAGGCTATATGGCCACTATGACTCTGGCGAGTCACTATAACCACGTGTGGCGGAACACGATTCTCTTTCTAGTGGCAGCTTTTTGTCGATCGCCAGCTTCAACCGGTTTAGCTGTTCACAGAAAATGAACAGAATTGAGCGTCCGGCCCAACTGCGGCAGGTAATAGTGAATGATTTTCTTTCAATCCCAAAATCTTCCTGGCTTTGAAGTGTTTTAGGACGTTTCGCCGGCCCTCGAATATGATCGATGGTGCTTTGGATTGAAGCTTGTGATCCACTTTTCATCACCAGTAATCATAGGTTTTAAAAATGGGTCCATTTCTACGATTCAGGAGCTTTTTGAGGATGGTAATTTCGATGCGTGTGCAGCAGAAAATGAACAATTTTCAAAAAAAAAAAATTGTGCATAGCTCTCCTCTTCACTTACAATGCTTAAAGAGTGTAACTGTCTAGAAAAAGCTCTCAACTTCGCCGTTGAAAGCCGCTCGTGACTGAACAACAGCACGCACAACACGAGTGGCTGCTGAAAAGCTAGAACCATACGATTACCGAAAAAATACGATAATTACTATTACTTAGTCAAACTTATATATACACACAGGGTCATCGAATCAGACCATCGTATTGGATCTCTTTTCATCCATGGATGATGCTGATGCATTGCCAGAATCGTAGTTTACTGACCTAATGTAAAATTTTACTAAATAAGCGCAAGCTGGTTGGTTATAAAAAACAAATACATAGTATTCGTGTACACATACAAGTCATAAATGGTTCGAGTGCAATAACTGCGTCAAAATCTCTTCCTTAGCGCGTGATTTTACCACAAGCAATCAGCAAGCTTTCTTTTTCACCTGTTGCCAACTCTGTCCACTTTATTATTTTAGTTGAATTAACAATTTTTCTGGTCATTCATCAAGTAATAATGGCGATATTAGCTACAAACTTTATTGCATCCGAATTAGGCCTAAAGAAAGTATAGTTCCAACAGGATGATGCCTCATCACATACAGCCTGAAGTATTAGAAAGTGATGATATTGTCTTACTTCCACGATCCCGTGATTTGACATCTCACAATTTCCTCCTACACTTGAAGTAAAATGTGTAGACCAACAAACCAAGTATAACCTTGATTCGAAACAAAATTGCTGAAATAACACTGAAATTTTTATGAAAATCTCGTTTAAAAGAACTCGCTCGGAAATATCGAGCTTCAGAAGAGACGATGTCATATTCCACACATAGTGTCTGTATATTCTATCAATAAAATTACATTAAAATTGAAAGGCTTATTGCAATAACATGATAAGCCATATTGTCTCAAAAAATTGAGATTTTGGTTGCATTCCACTCAGGAATGCCTTAACTAACAACACAATTTGGTAAATTTGGTAACAATACAATTTGTTACTCTATTTTGTAGATTTGTTTAAATCTTTAAAACCCATTTTCTCAACACTTTGCTTTTATGGCTTATCATGTTATTGCAATAAGCCCTTCAATTGCATTTCATTTAAAAGTAATTATAGAAAAATATTTGCCTGGAACATAAAACATTTGAAGCAATGTAAGCCGAGCTTACTCCAGTAATTCAATAATCCCCTGTGATTGCTCTGTGCGTCTGATTCAGATTCAGAGACGCTCAAAACATCTACCAATGAATGTCAATATGTGTGAACACTTTTCAGGCATTGAATACTTCTCATTATCATATATCCCCAAATTGCTCTCGAAGCTAGGCCGAAGCCCAATCCGGACCGTAGCGCTACAATATTTATTTATTTATTTAAATTGCTGCCGACCACTGGACCAACATTATATATATATAAATCTGGTAATTAAAGAGCATTGCCTGTGGGTTCTTAAGTCACCATTCACGTTGTGCGTGGAATTGTTATCCGATGAATGAAAAACATACGCAAACAAGCAGCATTGCAAGCCATGAAATGAAAGTTGGTGTTTGCTTCTGTCAGGAATTGAGATGTCCGGATATGAGGCGACATCCATGCCTTGATGACGTACTAATTAAAAATTTAATTTTACTCTTTAAAAGGTTCCGAGTACGTTAACCTTTTAAAGAAGAGTTACGATTTTATTTTAAGGTAGAATTCTTACCATACAATAAGAGTTTTTGTTTATCGTAGAAAAATGTTGTTCATCAGATGGGCAACGTACTCGTAAATATGTAGGTACACGAATATTTGTGAAATACCTCAAACAAAATGTGGGAGACCTTAAAATGTTTATTACTATTTAAGACAGTGTGAATTGAAGTTAAAAGTATGTAATACAAAGCATTGCTTGATTTCAATGACGGGACCAAAATGGTTTAAATGGCTTAAATTTATCGGTGAATAAGGCTAAAACAAAGGATGTGCTTGTCAACAATAAATTACCCTAACTACCGAAAATTTAGAAGTTTGAACATGGAAGTAAAAGACTTTTCTCTCTTCAAAATATCACAAAGATTGAACGCAGTACTAATTTTGGCAATCAAACAATGCTAGTCTAGCCATCTAGAGGAAGTAACGAGGATAATATCAAATTCGGATGAAAAAACCGTCGGTCGAGTGGGGAAAAATATACTATTTTATTATTTTATTATTTATTTACTGAAAAAACACATAAACTTCGAACTTGTGGAATGAAGGATTTGCACGGCGCATAGAAATTGAGGTACGAATCTGTTCGTAGGAGATCGTGCAAGCTACAACTTGCAGCTTGTTGGCTGATGTTAAGATTCACACCGAACTGAAGCAACAACCTTCTTAAGTCGTTATGAGATCTTTATGATTCCGTGCTTACAGAACTTTTGACTTTTAGTAATTCAAAGTGGACTACGTGCCATAATCTTGAATAGCATCATAGGTGCCATTATTACCATTGAAAGAGTTTTACAAAATTCTGACAGGCGAAAATCACTTCGTACATCACTTTCCAGCAAATGATTAATTAATCTTTACGGGTTACCTCACGGGTGGGGCACCCTTATCATGGTCTTATCATGGTATCAGACGATTTCTGATAATTCTCTCATTAAATAAATTTGAGTTTTGGTTGAATTCTTTTTTACCTAAGAAGCGTCTAAAATGCACAGCTTTATAATTTCGGTTTACACCATGCTTATATAGCGTGTTTTGGTCAACCGGCCTTGAAGTAATTGGGTTCAAATAAGATTGGAAGAAAATCTTCCCTCACTACAGTCAATGAACAATTACCAAATTTTGTCATTGTCACCAAATGGTGCCAAATACGTTGGTTTCGTCCGAGATATCCGTAACATACAGTAGGTAATGGAGAGTGTCAAGAACATTGGCTTGCAATAATCCAGACTTTATAGATTTTAATACAGAGTATTCGTGTCAATACTTCACGATGCTAAGGAGTTGTCCAAGAAGAAACTGCCTGACAATTTTGAAGCAGTTACTGGTGTCCGCTGTCGGAACCTGTTGGAAAACGTTCTTGTGCCCGAAATTTATCAATTAAGCCTACAAAGCATGTTGTTATAACATGACGGTGCAAAACACAAATCTGCGGTTCAAATTTCGAGAAAAAAATGTGGACACATCGACTCTCCATTTCTTCTTATAGCGATACTTTAAGGATATAGTGTGCACCATCAAACCAACCACAACCTTGATGAATACCAAAAGTCATCACCGCTGTCTTTCAGTGTGTGAAGGAGAATCCGAGGCAGTAAATTTCGTGTCGCTCACAAGAACTCGGGCTTTCGCAGACCACAACTTGGCGAATTTTGCGTCGTGACTTGGGGCTGCACCCGTACAAAAATCAACTAACCCAGGAGCTAAAGGCAAACGACCATAGACAACGACGTGTGATCGCTGAATGGGCTCTGGAGCAGTTGGAAACTGACCCTAATTATCATCGGAAAATCATCTTGAAACGTCAACAAGTTGTCGAATTTGTAACGATACTAATCCATATGAGATCCGAGAGCGTCCAATAAATCCTGAAAAAATCACTGTTTGCTATGGATTTTGGGATGATGGCGTCATCGGTCCATATTTCTTTGAGAACGACGTTGGTCAGTCCATCACCGTCAATTCATTTGTGGCGAGCGCTATAGGTCGATGATTACTAACTCCTTTTTGCCTGGACACAAACGATATGTGGTTTTAACAGGACGGCGCTACGTGCCACACAGGTTACGCCACATTAGGAATTCTGCACGGCAATTTTGGGGGTATGGTCATCTCACGTGGATGTGATGTGAATTGGGCACTGAGATCGTGCGATTTGACCCCGTTAGACTTTTTCTTATGGAGTTTTCTGAAGTCGCAGGTCTATGCGAATAAGCCACAGCGGCTCTCAAAGCCAACATAACCCATACCATCGATCAAATTCAGCGTGATTTATGCGCCAGAGTCATGGAAAATTGGAAATTTCGAATGCGCGACACCCATTTGAACGATGTTATATTCCATACATAATGGCATCAATAGGCTTCACAAACACTTTGTTTTATTTAAATTTAAAGATACCAAGCGCTTAATGAAATACAGTTTGCAATATTGTTACTCAAATATCTAAAGGATTTAGACTTACTAATAATAGGTGCGTTATTAAAACTCTTGTAAATCCGAATAAATTGTAGAACACAAACAAAACTCTTTTCTCCATAGACTTCACACAAACTGTCTACCACTGCGTCCCCCCAATATGTTGAATTTTGATTCATCATACTATAACACATTTTGCTATTTTGCTGCTGACTTATTTAAGTATTCTTTGGTAGAGTTTGCGTCTTTGACGACGTCGGGAAGTTAGATTGCGTTATGTTAGTGTGACTGAGGAGTTAAAAGCGGACATTCTTGAGAGCTTCTACCAGAAAGCTCAAGTTTATTAAGCATCCTTCTAATTCTTGATGTATTTATACCCAAGCTCAAGTTTTCTTTTATTTGGCAAATGGCTCGCAAAGAAGCCTTACAATTTGACGATTGGTCTCAAATTTCGTTGTACGTGCCCTGCCTCGCGTTTCTTCGGCTTTGTACCATTTTAAGCCATTGGTTACCATGTTTTGGGACCACCCAACTCTTTCCACAATAAATTTGTACGTTTTTCACCTTAGCTTTTCACGCCTTTTATTGATAATTTTTTGTACCACTTCCGTACAATGCGTTTTCCGGCCAAGTTTATTATCTCTGATGTATATCTTTTGTTAATAATCGATAAATGAGCTAAAATAAAGTCTTGAACAAACTCTCACCTCCTTCCAGTGTCATACAACACAATTTAATGACAATTTTATACAATGCACCAATTCTTTTGCACACCAATGTAAATGAGTGAAACATTTCAGTGTGCTTGTGGCCAGTTGCAAAAAAGAATACTGCTGATACTTATTGTATGAATGCAAAATTCGTTTCAAATTCCGATTCCTACATCTAGATCTCTTCCCAGTATAAGCATTTTTCAGTGACTTTCTAAATGTGAATAGAAACAAATAAAACCGTTCAAACGTGCTCCAAATTGTGTTTCATTTTCATAATTTTCCATTTTTTTTTCTCCAAACCAAACAGAATACAACTTAAATGCGCGCGCATACAAAATGCTGCACGAATGCAAATGGAGTCAATATCTCCGCGAAATAAATCTAAAAATAAAATCATAGAAATGAGAAATAAAAGCTCAAAAACAAAATACATATTCTCCCAGTAAATACACTCGATAACCTCATTAACATTCTCTCTACTGGCAGAAGCAAAAAAATCACAATTAAAAGTCTCCAAAATAACAAAATAAGAACCCCACATATTCATTTTGGTTTGGATAAAATAAAATAACAACGACAAAAATTATATCTCACACTCGTGACGTTCAAGAAAATCGCCCATTCTCCTAAAAATACACATTTCGCCAAAAATACAATTTGAATTCTGAAAAGTGATTTTTTTTTGTTCCTTCTTCCATTTTCCTGAAAGAAAAATTTTCGTGTGATCATCAATAAAAATTTTTCGCCTCAGTTTAATTGTGGCGGCTGGGTATGTTAAACGTTTAGACAACGGTTCCTAAGAACGGAATTTTTTTTCGGTGGAAAAAAAATATATGTAGAGAAAAAAAGTGTAACAAGTGTTGAAGAGTGCAACAGTTTTTGAGAGAAAGTAAAAAAAAAGAATCAGAAAGAAAAACAGAATAGAAATTTTGGATAAATTAAATGGAACAGATTTGAAGATACATTTTTATGTATATGCTCATCGATAAATACGTACACTGAAGCTTAAAAATCAATATATTTTAATTTTTAAATGAATCTGTGTAGAGTGAGTTCGTAAATACAGTCACTGTTCGTTATTTATAAAGATTCCTTAAAGTCCTTGACGGATAACTCAATCATCACATTCAAATAAAATTCAGAGAGATACGCAAATAATTATGGAGGCTGAATGTGATATGATATGATTACGATTTCGATTTTTTAAAGTTCATAACGAATTCTCTCCACTCGACCTTAATCCAATTAATTTAAATTATTTCGATTTGTATTCGCCACACAGCATTGATTTTTGAGGACATATAGACTTTACGTATAATACCTCTGAAAAAAGCTGTCTATACACGTGCAATGGACATAAACCATTTTGATGAATGTACTGACGTTCCAACTAATACATTATCAAATGATAATGGAAAAATAAAAAAAAATTATCAAATGATAATGTTAGCAACTGCAGATTATTCGTCTAAGAATCTAAAAATATCACTCCCAACAGTAGCTTTAATAATTTTCCAAATAAAATGCAAACCTTTTTTAATTTTACTTAAGACAAACTGTCACGACTGAGAGTAAACTTAACGAAATCGTCAAATCTACAATCCAGATCAAAGGCACGCCTAATTATGCAACATTTCCGAACAAACCAACATCAGATTTGTGCAAATTAATTAACCTTGATTTATGATTTCACAAATTAAATCATTTCCACAATTAAAAAATGCATGACATACACAGTGATCTATCACATCTCTCTCTCCCATCCACCCACACACAGAGCATTTATTTAAGAATAATATAAGATCTAAAATTAAAAATGTTGTTTTTCCAATTACCTTCGCTTGCATTGAAATAAAATAAATCATTATTGCGCCTAATAATTTTCGATTCAATCACAATTCTTAATCATCATCCTCAACGGTCGCAGATTTCATTTGGTTAAGGAAAATTCAAGAATACCTTACATATTTTCGCGTCATTCAGAGCCAGAGCCTACCTACAAAGACAAAAGTCAGAAGAATAGGAATCAAAACACAGCTGTTGTCTGTGGTGTGGAAAATCATAAAATGTTTTATAAATTCTGTTTCTGAATTTTCTTTCTGATTCCTTTTAGTTTAGTTCATTGTGCTAAAAATAACCATTAAGTGTGTGAAAACGAACGGAAGCAGCAGCGCGAGTTGAACCAAATCTTAACGAAGCGAACATGTATCTCGTGTAGAATTCAAATTTTGAGTGTAAAAAAAGTCTTATTCGAAATCTAAAGAAAAGCGAAAAAAATTAATTCATATCACATCGCATAGTGAACAGAGCAAAAATTTCGTATTACAATGCCTATCGGTAGTATAGGCACGAAAAATACAGCAAGCAGTGGTGATAAATCTGCAACGTCAGCTGCCAGTGGTCCAGGAGGTGGGGGACGCACCACCTTCCGGCCGCCATGGGTAAAAGCAGATGTTCCTGAAACGAAGCCAAAAACAACAATTAAAACAACAGCGCCATGGGTGAAGAAAACCACCACTGCGGCAAAGCCAACCGAAACACCGAATGATGTTGCCAAGAAAAATGGAGAAACACCAAAAGCTGCAACATCATCCAACAAGACGACAGTAACTCCAAGCAAACAACCAGTTGTACCAAAACCATCGGTGGATGTAGCGCCACGAAAGGAAGCCAAATTACAGTCGCGCGAGATTAAGGTTCCCATAATGACTGAAAAACGTAAGCCAGTGCAAGAGCCACTGGTAAAACCTAAACCAAAGAAACCGCCAACTCCGCCTGAGAGTGAAGAAGAGGAAGAAGAAACAGAATCTGAATCCGAATCTGAAACAGAGTCCGAGGAGGAGGACACTCCACCACCAAAAAAAGCTGAAACCGAATTAGAACGTAAGTTTCAAGCGGAAAAACCAAAAATGCGGCCTGTTGTTGTGAAACGTGACAAATCAGTAAGTAACACGCAGAAAAAACGCGACGACGACGATGAGGACGAGGGCGAAGAGGGTGAAACCGAAGAGGATCGCGAACGTCGCCGACGATTCAAACTCGAACGTCCCAAGCTGCGACATGTGGTTGTGAATAAGCAAAAGTCTTTTAATAAGAGCACAGAGGATTTTGACAAAATTCGACCGGTCTTAAAAAAAGTTCAAAAAGTTGACGAAACAATCAAGGAGGCATCCCCACCAAAGCCCGAATTTAAGGATAAAGTCTTGAAAAAAGTAGCACCCATCAAAAAGGATCCCAGCAAGCCAAATGGTGAGTTATGAATAATTTTTGTTTTGTACTGAATGGATGCATTCAAAACATTTGAGTAAAATAGTTGGGGTATTAACATTTTAAATAAAACAACATTTCAGTTATTTTTGAGACATCATCGGAATCCGAATCGGATTCATCCGCTGCAGACAATAAAAAGAAGATTATACCTCCACCCCCAAAGCCTCCAGTGAAAACTCCAGTAAAAGGTGTTACACAAAGCAAACACAAAAAACATAAAATTCACACCCATTCATTCTATTTTGCATCGAAATATTCCATGAACGTACCTTTGACATGTAAAAAGTGTCCCAAAATTTACACAAACATTTTTTTTTTTTTAAGATTCATAAACTACCCAAAATGACATCTACGGATTTGGTGGCGAATACGCACTATTTCGTCCTAATTTCTCAAGACTATGAATGTAGCTGAATTTCATTGATCAGCACTCATTTTGTTCCTTCAAAGAATAGTAGGTCGAATGTTTGCTGACATAAGCCTTAAATACGAAATGCATGATACAATCGTTGTAACGGTTGGACAGATTTTGTGTTATATACAACAATTGTATCATATGTTCACATACAACTGGCCGTTGCACCGCTATTGTATAGTTGCATGGTCTTGAGTGTACAACCGCTGTCGTATGCAACAGATTGTATAGAAGCTATATTCGCACATAAAATTGCAGTTTTAGTAGCGTGTTAAGGGTAAGGCTAAATAAAATTCCCGGTAGTATATAAATTTTACGCAGACATGTTTTAATGGGTGTGATGCATATAATAGGACAGAAGTCAGTATATTTCGTACAAAAAACAAAAATAACATGATCTGGGCATACAATTTTGACAATCAAAGCGGGAAATTAAAGAACTAAAAATGAATCTTGTTGTAATTAAATTGTCGCAATCAATCTAGACGATCTGGATGAAGTCAAGATATCAATATAGAGATTGAAGTCAAGAAAGTTGCCGTTGCTCCTGAAAATCAAATATGACATTTAACATCTCAGGCAATAAAAGTATCATGTGCCGTCCCACAAAGTAGTCATCTTGACCCGTTGGTATTTATTTTGTTTCTAAACGTTCAATGTTAATGAAATATTCAATTTCTGTGAAGTATTAACATTCGCTGATTAAAATTATTTCCGCGTATAAAGTGCAACTACTAACCCTAAGGCACCGTGGCGTTGTGGGTATGTGCTACGACACCTACGTACTAGTCTTTCAAGTCTATATTCAAATCCAAGAATAAGCAACAACTTAAAAAAAATGTTGTTCATGGCTCCAGCTCTTTCAAATCACTGATAATGCTCAAAGAGTATAACTGTTTAAAAAAAAGCCTTTCAATTTCGCTGTTCAGAGCGGGCATTAAACTGTAGGTCCCCTCCACTCGTGAGAAGCTAGTCCCAAGTTCATCTCAGACTGTAGCACCACCGTTATTATTATTATTATTACATATATGAGAGCATGCATAGAAATGAGCTACACATGCGCCATGTCTACTTTTGATATTCTTGCCAAACTCTCCAGATTAAGCAGATTGACGATGAAGAACTCTCGCTGCTTCATCAAGGTCGATAAAGAACTCAGGGAGACCTTCAATGTCAAAAAATAATTTAGGCAAGGCAACGCGCTGTCATGTGACTTTCTCAGCATCGATCTTGAAAAGATCGTGCAAAGCTCACTGACCAGCACTAGAGACACAATCTTCCAACTGCTAGACTACGCGGATGACCCTCACATGATTGATCGCACACAGCGAGTCATCAAGGAGAGACGTTCGCTAGCATTGAAGCGAAAGCGGATCGTATGAGAATGAAACGAGCTCGAAACGAAGTTTACGTCACAGTAGACAGACATAACTTCGATGTAGTCAAAAACTTGGTCGACCTCGGCTCCGCGGTAAGAGCTACTAAAAACATAAGTACCAAAATCCGACACAGAATAAGACTTGATTGGCAAGACTTGATTTACAAGACTTATGGAAGTTCTTTGCGATCGAAAGGCAATTGAAAAGATAGGCCCTTTCTCGAAGGATTAAGCTGACTTTATACAAGACCTTTATCATACCAGTTTTACGCTGCATTACAGCGGACAATATCCAAAGCGAATAAGAAAATCTTGGTTGGTTTTTAGTATTGTCTGCGTTTGTATCAGTTCTGAAGATTCACTCACGAACTATACGAAAACATAAGTCTACGCATCATCCCCAACACGATGTGGATGCGTATTTTGCTCAACAAAACCGCTGACATTTTCTTAGCCCTAAATGTGACAATTTTGAGCCTTGATGGATTTAAATGTGTCTCATCGTTTATTTTCTTATATACCAAACAATGACAAGCGTTGTTTCTACAATTGGAACATCCATTATATATCACAGAAACATATAGGGTGCCATAGAATATTCTGCTTACGTAAATTAACTCACGCGTCGCATAAACCACATTTATGCATGAGAATGCTTTCAAATGTTGGGTCCATTATAAACAGGTCCTGCTTTGATTGTATGAGTACCCACTCCTTCAACAAATCAATTTGATAAAATTTAACAAATTCAAAAAACAAAATCATTTTCAAATATACATTAATCTAACACTAATCTTCTTTAAATTTATATCTTGCACACGTTTCTCCTGACGATGATGGAACAGCACTTTTGAGAATGGATACAGGTGGCTCATTGTATTTTGCAAAATATCATTTCTAGGCTAATACCTGAGAGACTGACGAAGCACAAGTGTGTGCTTCAGCAGAACCATCAAACAACGCCTCCGCAAATTTATTTGTCTGGACACTAGCAATTATTGGCGAATACTTTTCCAACACATTTTCTGTTCCCATATGTTCGAAATCAAAAGCTGCACTCATACATAAGCTAATCCTTTTTTTAGCAAATGGTGAAAGTATACAAAAAAAAAATCAATAACATTTCTTCAAAGGGTTGTTGCTTTTTCATTTTAAATCCTTTGCGATGGTTTTTGATAAGTAATGAAATAAATAATGATACACATTCGATCCAAAGTGTTGAAATAGTGAACGTTCACTTCAAAAATGATGAAAACATCGTGGAAACGCTTCGTAAAGTAAAGCAAAGCTCCTTTTCGTGATATATTTATCACTAAATTCGAAAATATTGTACAACTGTTGCGAAGACTCTCATTTTCATTTCATTCAGTTTATTGAGACAATATATACAATATATAAACATTAATAAATTTATAATTGCATATTTTTCGCGATAACCGACTGTGAACATATAATCTGGTTAAGCTCAAGTATAATAACTTAATTAATAATTCTATCTCAAATTCGTTTGATATACCGTCCATTTCGACACGTTCACAGCAATTGGGTCGTAATCTATTTGCACTAAGTAAGCTGGAGGTAGAAACTAGGCCACCATTATTATTATTAAAAACCTTGGTGTACATGCTTACAACTTCCAGTTGAAACTTAAGTTGAAAGTAAAGAACCTTTTTCGCTAACTAGATGCTAGAAATGAATGAACAATATCTTGATTTTCAACACAAAATTATTCTGAGTGATGACGCTTTCACTTCCATTTATCTGGGAACGGTGAAACTGTTGCATTTCTGGTGAGAGTTGTAATATTAAATGTCACACTTATGCTGAAGGTGAAGCGTTCCTTCGCATAGCTGTGAATTTAGTCCATAAATTTGAGCGCGTCGGGAAGATTAGTGATATAGTGATATTAGTGTCCTTTCGACAAGCTCAGCTGAAAATATCGGGACCGTAGCTGAGAATGCGACTGAAAACCCAGACGTGTCTGTAGCGACTTTGCAGCGCATTTTGCACAAAGATTTCCTTAGCCCAGTTGACATAAATAAAAACGAACAGACCAGTACTTTCGCTGACTAGAACTCGATCGTGGGGTTTCTACACAATATTCAAGTAATAAAGCTCTGATGACAGTCCATCTGAGTCTGGGGCTTTGTTGTTCTTCAATTTGTTGATAGCTGTGCCGAATTTTTTATACTGACAAGGTTCATTGGCCTAGATCACAACGGACAGTGATTTCACTTTTGTCCCAACCCCAGCTTCTGCAATATTAATATTCACTTTTTGTACTGTGTACATTCAATACTAAATTGTGTCAAGAATATCTTATAGGTATGCTAATTTGCAGACAAAATAACGCTTCTTTTCTATTAGCATCTTCTTAAAAAGTCAGTGTGACATTTTTTCAGCAACAATTTGTCAGAAATTTATTTGCAAAACAAGGAAATGTTTGCAAACAATCATAAATCTATACCGTTTGTCCTCTTTCGGCCAACATCGTCAACCAAAGTTCCAAACATCTCGATAAATTGCCTTCACACCTTGGGGAATCACATTCTAGGGGAACTCTTTCGTTGGATATCATCGATAGTGTATGGTGAAAAAAAAAAACTGCTTCTCAACCGATCGTTAAACCACCATTTGCAGGTGTGAATTTAATACGAAATTTCTGTGGTTTTCTTGTGTTTTGATACTTGTCAACATTAAAGAAATCCCCTTAGAAATGCATACTCAATTAATCACGCACCGAGGACACGAATGCATTTCTTATTTTTTTAGTAACAATTTTTTTGTAATAGACTTTGCAAATTTAGTAGATTTAGATAATTTTAAAGCTATATTTGCTGCAATAATAAGACGGTAGTCTGTAAATTCTTAAGCTTGAACATGGCATTGAATATCATGCTATAAATAACTTCCTTCCGCTCTTGTTTAGTTCAAAGCAAAACAGCTCGAATATGAACCAATTCTAGCTGACAGCGGCATTAAACTTTCTCCCGGTCTTTGCCGTGGCGTAATGGGTATGTGCTTTCAGTATAGACTTTCAGTCTATATTCATTTCGGTCACTGACTATGGACGAACTATGGGGGCTGTGCGGAAACATAAGCGAACTCAAGCAATCAAACGAACACACAAAAGTATCAGTTTTGTGATGTGATTATAATATAATATGCGCTTCGCTCAATTTTTGTAAGTTCGTTCACTTTGGCCTACTTACGCGGCCAAAAAGCAATTTATTTCGCTTTCGACGTATGAAAATTTCCGTTGACAGTAGAATTATGCTTACGTTTCTATAGGCACTTATGGCCACTTTAAAATTTGACGATGCTCCGGTTACTTTTTGTTCGCTTTTGACATAAGATTTAGTTTCAGAACGGCTACAATCAACACTCATTACACGAGTGGTTGCTGTACCAAGTACACCCCGGACTCGCCAGTGAATATAGATACATATGATTAGTTTGTCCATATCAAGATATGTGACTCTTAACATCTATGCAATATCCCGGAAGATTATTTTACAAAAAAAGCTTAGCTACCAGAAAGTATCTTTAGCCATTTAATATTAAAATTTTGTTTTGTTTTTACCTGTTGTCTATTGAATTTCCTTGCGATTTTTATGATCGTGCATAACTTTTGACTTTATTGCCGCCGAATAAATTAAACGTATAAAAAATAATTATACCCAAACTGTTGCGAATAAAATTGCAAATAAACATTCTAACGAGATTTTAAATATCGGTGTTTCTAATTAATTGTCAACAGCTGCATGTAGGTTTTTACATTTTTTCTTGTTATACTATCATTTAGTTTTAACACAATTGCTATCTGAAGGATGATGAACATGAACTTATTTGTTTATCATATTTGCAAATCTTTAGATTGTACGAAATGTGAGCCTAGCAAGTATTGATTACAGTGGTGCAGTGGTACAGTGAGGAGTGCTGCTCATAATATCGGGCAGAAAGCTAGGTTGTTTTTTGAAGTACAGAAATTCAAACTGAAAGCATATAAAAAGTTATGGTTATGGCCATAGTATTGCTTTTATTCGAAGAATAATATAAGCCATTATGTTTTTGTAAGATTTCTAGAAAGTGAATTCCGCAGCTCGAATAAACAAAAAGAAATTAAAGGAAAAACTTTTCAAGTAGTTGAGACAGAATAGTTACATTAAAGCGGTCAAATTTGGCTTTCACTATTAACTGGATACCCCACAAAAAGCAGTCCAAAGGTGTGATACCACATAATCTTGGAAATCAATTTCATGACCCATTTTGCGATATGAATCTCTCATCAAAGATAATTTTCAATAAATTGATTGTATCTATTTGTATGTATTGTATAAATTGTATGACATGCAGCGTGTCCATGTTACAGCCAGATCTTTTCCACGTTAATCGGAAAACGGAAAAATCAGTGACCAATTGAACTCTAGCGCTATTCATTGACAGTACGAGTAATGCTATAGGCGGACTCTTCTTTAAATTAATAAGTGAACGATATCAGTGGCTCATTGAACCGATGGGAATTCGTAATTCTCTTCAGCCCAAATAAGGGCTGACTGTCAAATTTGATTTATATATTCATTGTCCTGTTGGAATTTCTAGATAAGTAGCAGCATTATCGACAGTAACAACTACACAACTGTCCTTATTAAAGAAGATAGGCCAGATGAGATGTAATTATTAGTGTTGTTTAACCCAATACTAACTTCAGACGTTTATATTTGTCAAATCAATTATGAGATTACAAGCTGCTAGTTTCATATTTTCTCAGTACTTAGTCTTTGCAATTTTATCGTAACAACACAAATGTTTCAACAACGTTGGCAAATTTTAGAAACTTGGTTCCAAAATTATGCACTAAACTTATAGATCACTTATAATAAACTACACCCGATATAATCGGCCATCTAAAACCGATATTCGCTGGATTGTTTACCGCTTTCGCACAGCATTCTTTGCGAGCTGCGATAATAAGATTGCGTACTGAAGGGAATATTGCATCCGTACAGAAGAGTGTTGAAGACTCAAATTTATGGAATCGATTCGTCGTTCACTAAAGTTGGGTCTTTGGCTCAATAGATCTCCTGCAAAAATTTAAGCCATCATTTGCGTGGAAATTTTGGCAAATTGACCCAAAGTAACCTGGTATTGGCTCCGCTGTTTTATTCAAAAATTGTTTTTAGCGAAGACGCTGATTTTTGGCCAAATGGGTATGTCAAGAAGCAAAATTGTCGCAGATAATACAAGTGAGATTATCGAAACGCCGTTACATACTACAAAATGTACAGTTTAATGCGATCTGTGGAGTGGTGTGTCGTTAGACCATATGTTTCAAAAAATGAGGCTTATCAGCGCGTTACATTAAACTGTATTCGCAAAAAATGTTTGATAAATGGATTTTTTCGTTCTCCGAACGGCATAAATGTTGATGGGATTCCAGGCGCTACGGCAGCAACAAAACAATCAACTTATTGAAGAACCTGTAAATTAGCCTGTTGATTTTCTTGAAGAAAAAGTGAAAAAATGCCCTAATGTGTTCTTTCTCTCTGTCTCTCTTTCTCGAACTTGAATAAACGACTGTTTCATAAGCTTGGTTCAAAATTAATGTTAGTACTGGCTTAAAAATGCACAACACAAATGATTTACTTGGGGTGCAAGGTCTTTAGGTTTAGATCATGGTTTTCAAATTTAAAATAACACTCAATTTTCAAAATAAAGTGATTCCGCATTTACGTTCCGATCTGTCTAATACGAAATCGGAACATCACTTTGGGAAACAAAACCTGCGGCCATTGAAATGCACAGCGTCGTTGCGTTTCTCATAAGTTGCCACAAGCAGCATATGTTTATGTAAGTCTCAGCTGACAACCGTAATTCTGCACACATTACAAGTTGCAAATATACATATCTTTAGCCACCCTCTTTTGATACTTCCTTGGTATGAATGCAGATGTTTTCTGTACACTTCAGCCATGTTTTTTTCCGAAATAAAAAGAAAAACTGAATTTTAAGTCCCGAGAAAGTACCGAAAATCCATTTCATTACTTACCACAATGGATGCGAGAACAGGACAATTAATTTTATTCATTTTTTAATCTGCTACTGCACACGCTGATCGCTCTCATAGGCTTCTTAATTCATTTCACAAGTCTTGAACATTTTTGAAGTATTATTATGCTGTTCAGTGACTTGATATATTCCATATGAGAGCGTGAATATTCATTAAGCAATTCGGCTTAATGAACCAATTCCTTTAAATTAATTTAAACGGAAAAATCATCAGATTGTTGACCAATAAATATAATACAATAATTACTGCCCAGCAACAACCATTTCGTTCCAGATTTTAAAAACGAAGCTTTTGTATGACTTTTTAAGTTCCACGGCGCTATTTTTCAAGCAACAAACGTTGGACGTAATTGAAAAATAAAAAAATTATGGTTAAACTCCGACGAAACCATTAATTGGCTTTGCGACGCATGTACGTCGGTCCTTTCGGGAACCAAAAATAATACAGCTACTCCTGTATTCGGCCGCATGCTGGTAGTTCAGAAATTACATTTCATGACGACAACACGTGACATACATAAATACGTGCATAAAACTATATTATTTGCTCAGAAATAATGAATTCGAAAGTCGGTGTAATATATCGTTTATTAAGGAGATGCATTATTTAATTAGCTCCGATGCAGCGTGTTACAGATACCACCACATGGCAAACAAACACGGATGTTCGGTGCTAAAAAATGTTAAAAGAATTTTAACAAGCTGCTGCTGAATACTTTGCTTTACACCACGTTAACGATGTGAATTGGAAAGTAATATGGTTTCATATGTGATGGAATTAAAAAAGAAAATTTGTGATTTTATTTTTTTAACATAATACTTGAGAAGATCGCGCAAAACTCAATCCGGGAACACCACAGTGGACGTTCACAATTGAAGCGCTCCAGACGAGTGGAGAAGAACCTCAAACAATGCGATGTGGAAAACGGGAGACAGCTGGTTAGGTAAGGTTAGGGAATTGTAGCTGAGCTTCACATAAACTAGGTTTGGTCCATATCGATATCACAGAATTAACCTTAGTATAGTCCATATAGAGGCTTGTGCGAATTAAATGAGAAAATGTGGCAACATTGAAGCAAAATCATTTAGTGATTTGAAGAATAACTGTTCTAGCGTTGTTTCGTCTAGTATTAGGCCAAGTTAACGAGCGTGGTAGTGGCCCGTAACGATACCACCCAGTGTGCTACAGTGCACTCTGGGTAACGAGGTTAAATGCTTGGTTTAGTGGATGTTGTTGGTGAAAATCTATCGAATTGGAGCTGCAATGTTTATTGTTTCTGTCGGGATTAGTGCACTTTGCTGACCAAGTTTTTCAACTATTGAATTCCCTAAAATTTTGAATACAGGGCCCCAGTATAGAGAGATTGTATTGTTTCTATAAAGTATATACGAAATTGTATCCAATGTTACGGTTGTTTGGAGTGTTTGAGTGTGGTCTGAGCTCAGAACGTATGGCAAGAAGACCAGAACCAAACAAGATCTTAATGAACATTCGTTGTATTTCAATCGATTTCAAAATCGCATACGACGGTATTTATAAGAAATAACTGTTCGATGTGGTAGCCGAACTTGGGATCCCTAGGAAACTAATCCGGTAGTGTCGGACAAAAAAGTACGCGATCCAGTTCTAGGATCTCCTAAATGGTGCCATCTCAGAATCGAAGATGCTTCGGACCGGACTCAAGTTGCTTATGCGCTCTATATGGCCTTGTTATTCTATTATTATTGGATCACTTGCTCACCCCATACAGTTCGTTGTTGAATCTTCTCCTCCAATTCCAACCAACTCTTACAGGACCAATGATCGCACGCCGAACTTTTCTGTCAAAAAGACTAAAACCTCCTTCATCTGCAGGACTGGGATAATAAAGCTCTTATACAAAATTTGCTTGGTCTTTCGGGAGATGGCTCTAATGCTTAATTTTAGTTAGTTATTCTGCCTTTGATCTTGGCACTGATGTTCTTTGTTCTTACTGCTTACAGCGGAGTCGAGGCCGACAAAGTCGAATTTGTAGCTGCCTTTTGTGACGTTCTGGCCAAGTCATCGATGTTGTGGCACCCTTATCTTTTTGTCTTTGCTGCCAAATCACTTATCGGAAGTAATTAATTTGAACTTTATGGTTTTCGGCGATACTATTAGAGTCCGACCGAAGGCCAGTTTTTCGGCCGAAGCCGAAGCCGAAGCTGAACTTCGGCTTTTTGATCACCTTCGGCCGAAGCCGAAGCCGAATGTTCTGTCGGGCCCTATTTGGAACATATTTTGCAAGTTGCATACCTATTATTTTTGCAAAATAACCCCAAATTGGATTTTCAGCTCCCAATTTTGATGTTCTTTCTACCTGAAACCAGTACAAATAAATTGCATGCTTTTATACAAAAAGTTTATCAACTTGCAAATGCAAAATTTTTAATTTTGAAGCTGTAAACAAGCGCACCTTCAACAGAAATCTCAACATTCGGCTTCGGCAAAATCTTCGGCCTCATTTGGCCGAAGCCGAATGTTTTGCCGAAGGTGATATTTATAGCCGAAGGTGGCCTAAGCCGAAGCCGAAGCCGAATGTTCGGTCAGACTCTAGATATTATCTGAGGTTGTAAACGATTTTTATTTATTATTATTTTTTTTTGCTTTCTGAAGATATAATAAATCTTTAAGGATGCCTAATACATTTGGCCAGGCTGTACTTCGTGTTGCTCTCTTTTACCGCCGTGTCCATTTTAGCCGCTTTCGTTTCACGTCACGCAAACCACGTACATATGCTAGCAGTTGTACGGACATACATGACAGCACGTCGCATTGCCTAAAACCTTTCTTGACATTAAATGTTTTGGTAAATTCGATTCCGAGCACCGTCATCCTACACAACCTCGCCGGTGTGGCAAAAATGTCAAAAGTAGCCTGGCACTTTATAACTTGTCTATATGAACGCTGGCATATGAAGCCTAGGGATCGAAAATTAGATAACCGATCTGCATTTCTTGGGTCTTTTTCGGGAATTGGTGGACTTTCCTAGCCTGAATTCACACAAATGAGAACCTATTAGATTGTTTACAAAAGGTGTCAAGTGTTCACATGTTATATGCGATGTTAAGAAGAGTGATCAGTCGATAATTGGTGCAGTCAATGGTGTCTCCTTTCTTGTGTATCGGGTAAACGATACTGAGGTTCCATTCATTGCGCATGCTTTTTTACAATATATCTTACAGATGAGCTGGTGCTTGCGACCAAACAGATTATGTCCAGCTGCCTTAAAGATTTTAGTGCAGTTTAGAGTAGGATATGATCGAACGGAATTCTGAAAAAACCTACTACATGTGTTATTATCTTTCAAAAATTCCAATTATATTAACAATGAAAAAATAAATTTTCAATTGAAATCAAATCTTTCAACTGGCATTTGCTTAAATTTTTTTTCAATACTTCAAGCTTCTGAAGTATCGGAGTACCATTATTGAAATCTAATGATCAAATCAACTGCGTATTGTATTTGTGAAATCCACTTCACCTTGCCATCTATAGCGAAGAAAAAAACGCGGGTATTGACACAAAGAAATCAAAACAAAGTACTTACTTGTTTGTTTTCCAAATTTCAGTCAAGAAATCGCAGCAACAATATCTGAAAGAATTGCAATATTATTCTTAAAACGTCTACATGCTCGTATTTGCGAAAAAGTAATAATTTCTTATATTTATTCATATTTTTCCATCAAGCATCCAAAATACTCTCCTTACAAACGAAGGTTGTCATTTTCTTGAACCAGCAAACACACATATTAATTTTGAAGGTCTTTGGTTCAGAAAATAAAACAAAAAAGAATACACCCACACGGAGAATCATGAGTTCATTCATTGATAGACATTCATAAGTCTCCATGCATATTTATTTACATATTTATATAGATACATAAACAAGTCATAAAACATCTGCATGTACGTTCTATTTTTTCAGAAACATATCGTATGTATCTTTAGAAACCGAGTTGAATTCTGTTACTCCCTGAACAAAGTTCAATTCACGATATTAAGCAAAAATTAGAAAATTATACGCATTTAATTAGACAATTTGCTTTTGGAGATTTGGAGACTTTCATTTATATGTGTGCACACGATAGTCTAAAAAAAGCGATGTAGACGAAAAGCGTATAAGTATGTATGCGTGAGTATAGGTGTATGGATATTTTACACTTGCTAGCTGTGAAAAGACTCATTATACAGATTTATACTGCGATTGGTATTGGCAGCACTTTGATTCTGGTCATTCGCTTTTGGTACAACTTGAGAAATTGATGATTTGTGTTTATTCAAAAGGAAGGATGTATAAGTACGAAATATATATTTGCGACATGAAAAATCGACAAAAAATGTGCTTACGAATTATTTGTAAATTTTTGAACTGTTTATAGCGTCTTTACACAAATTACCAAGATTTTTTGTTTGCATTTGTACATGCAATGCATTCGATAATGCAGCTGAATCGGCCGGGCTATTTTTGGATGAATGTGTACGTTTAAAGAAAGAAATAAAAATTTACAGATTTGATTAGGGTCATTCAACATATATACTCGTATAATTAATATCTTAAATTGTTCATCGTAACTACAACTACAACTACAAGAAACAATATCAATATCAATAAAATGCGTGCATAAAATTTTTTGAAGTTTTTTTTCTAAATCTTTTTTGTTTATTTATTTTTGCTTAAAACGAGTCGTGACTTATAAACTATATAACATGTGAAAAGGCGACAGTAAATCACCTATACTTACTTAGTCTAAAGAAGAAGCGCTAAAGCAAGTCTAACTACATATAAGAACAAGGTCAGTTAGAGTGAATTTCATGAACGTGAACGTCGAAGGCATGCCGAGCATTGTTGGCATGGCGCAACATTCGGGATATAAACTTGAAAAACCCTAGATACTGGTTTGGAAAGACGGCGTAACAGTGGTACCGATTTGAGGGAAAGTAGATTAGCGTATAAGGACATATTTTGTAGAATAGCTGTGGGGGTAAATTTTGCAAGTTCAGAGCTGGTGAACAAAGGTTGCTTTTGTAACTACTCGGCGATTTTCAAGTGTTTGAAGATTAATAAGTTTTAATCTGTCTCCATATGCGGCCAATTCACTCAGACAGCGCAAGACGAAGAATGTAAACGTGCGCTTTATGGATTCTATTCTGAGCGAATGAGTGTGATGACAGGGTGACCAGGATTGAGTTCATAAATGTAAAAATGTAGCAGTCCTGAATGATTTGCGTTCACAAATGTAAATAAACTTCATTATCTTTGCATGACAGCAGTTGACAACTGCGTTCATAAAAGCAAAATGACATGACATGACAACTGCGATTAAGTTGCACTGTTTTATTTTTTGCGAGTTGCACGAAGATTTTGCACTGTCGACTTACGTTGCATTTATGAATCATTTTTTGGCAATGCTGAACTGTTGGATACTTGCAACAATATTACTGTTCATGAATGCATTACATTGCATGGGCAACGATGTTCCAATTATGAACTTACCCCAGACTTATATTACAGCAATTACCTGACAAAGCTAATACAGAGGAATTTGGTGACATGTAGGAATTCGTAAACTCTGTTGAAACGTCTCATGCAATTTAGGAAAAATGTTGCTTTACTTATAATCATAGTGGAAACAGATATTTAGCTCATGGTCACATATAATACTAGATCGCGTCTTGCGGTGAGCTTAGGAATATGAGATATGCTCTGAACGCTGAAGGAAGACGTTTACGATTGTTTTTCTGCGGCCAAGGATAACTTCAACAGAAAAACAGATGCATTTTTTACCATTGTTCTAAATTATGTCATTATACTAATTTAAAAACTTCTAACACGCTGGCGTACTGCATCGACTCTTTCGCGATTGATCCCCAAAAAAATGTTTCTATTAACGGCACCCCCTTCCTCAAGTCACTAACAATGCTCAAAGAGTACTACGGCTGCTAGTGACTTTGAAATTAAATACATACTTGTTTTTTTCTCAAAATTTTATTTATTTTTTAACCTAGTCTCCTTTCCATAAAATTTACTTTTCCCAACAATATTCGAACTTTTTTAACACCTCCAAAAAATATAATTTCTCAAACTCTACAAATAAACGTTTTTACTTTGTTTGACCACGTTGGCAGAACTTCACAGTTCTGATTGTTCTTTCACTCCTGGTGTGTAGTGGTATATCCAGGATTCATCAACTGTTACGAAACGCCGTGAAAGTCCACTAGAATTGCACTTGAAGAGTTCCAAATTCTGTTTTGAAATTTTCACCCGAATACGTTTTTTTGGTCCACCGTAAGCAAAAGCGTCATCATTCATGCCGAAAATTTGATAAATACCCAAATGGTCATGCAGAATTCGAATGACGGTATCATTTGAAATTGCTATAATCTTAACTACCTCACGATCCTTGACCTGACTATCGTCTAGACACAATGTCGTAGAGTTTGTTGACCATATCTTCCGTTGAACGCTCTGAATCTTTTGTAATCGTACAACCACAAAGAAATTTAGTGAACCACTTGTACACTGTTCCATGCGAAGGAGCCGAGTCCCTATAATATTTTCTAAATCTGTCTTCAGTCTCTTTAATTCTTTAATTATTTTACCCGCTAAAAGAAGTACTTTATTAAGTACGAAACGCACTTTTTTCCATTTTGGCCAAATCTCACAAACCAAAGTTCTTTTGATCACTGTAAAAAGCTAAGTGTTTAGCAAATTTACTTTTTTTTGCCCAGAAAGAAACAAAGATGTCAGAAAAAATGCCTCTATTCAATTCGAGCCCCATCTTGCATCTAAATCACTGAGTTATCGAACAGTCCTCGTAAAACCGCAAAACTAAACTTGTCAAAGCTTGCCAAAAAAATGTAAGGTCCCCTCCACACGTGAGAGAAAAATAGCACGCACAAACAAGTAATTACTGAAGGAGCTAAGCCAAAGTTCACCTAACGCTGAAGATTGTTGTGGCATAGGGATTAAGCGATTCGATTCAAATATTTTGATTTAATGAAGCAAAAATAAAATTTTCATTTCCAAATCCCTTTTAATGCTCCGAGAGTTTAACTTTCAATGTTTCTCTATTTTCGTCTTTCATGCAACATGAAACTGAAGGTCCCCCAATCGGGTGAAAATGACAACAGTCATTTCAGAAGGACGATGACTAGAAAGAGAACGTACATATAGCAATAAAAACAAATACTCTTAAAGCAGTCATGATATTCCTGCTCCACGCGACCAAAGGTATGCAAAAATTTGACTATTCACGTCTTCGCGGTCTCCGTGTTTATGTGCGGTATCCCTGTTTACACAAGTTCGACGACTACACCAACGCCTGAGGTTTTATTCCAGACTTTTTCCAACACCAACGTAATTTTACAGGCAATACCCTGCGCACTGCACTTTGAAATATTAAAAAAAATCGTTTGATAGAAAATTACAAAAATAACGCGTACTCGAAACAAACTCATTTCTGAACTTACTTGATATCTATCCATTGTGAAATTGCTATTAAAATTAACTTTTAAGCATTGTGCGAAACGATTTTTCGCATGAGTTTGTAAGAGGAACATTGCAAATAAAAATGAAGCAGATTATTAGGCAAAAGTTTAATTTTAATTTCGACCCCGTTTTCTTGAGAAAGAACAACACTCAAAGCAAATAACTTTGATCCAGTCAAGACCTCCTTCAAAGGAACTTTTCTACTACAGTCAATTGGAGCGTTATCCTAGAGAAACAATCATCATTTTCAGAATGTATTTTGTAACAGTAGTAGCTGCTTACATACATAGATATGTATTATTGCTGTTTTTAAATATGTGGTATATACAGATTTAACGACGCAAAGTAGAACAATATCATAGCAGTTCTTTTTTGCTTTCAGCAATTTAAAGCTGGAAATTGTTGATAAAAGTTTCTTTCAATCAAAGATTCTTGCATTTCAGGAACTTCATTAAAATATGAACATTTACCTAACGAATTTCCCACGGAGGTGGTTAACTTGATAGCAATTTTCCCGTCAAGTGAGAAAGTTTTCGATGAAATAAATTATCTAAATGAGAAGTCACTGGAAATTTAGTACAGGATGTTTCCTTGTGTTCCTTGTGGGTGTTTTCATCAATAACTTTTAAATGATTTTTTTTTAAATGAAATTTAATAATTTATACAATATTTTACGAAATGAAAGTATGGTCTTTAGTATAATGTAAGGAATGTGATGTTGGTGTCAGGTAACCGCCTCTGGGCGTGGTGAAAGGCCTAGCTCTCTTTTAAGCACATTTTCATAACAGTTTTGTCTTAATGTGGAAACCAAGCCCATCATGTGGCTGTATACGGCTAGTGTTAGACTAACTTATAACAACGTAGTCTGGTGGCAGGCGGCGTTGAAGGCTATACATTTAATGGCATTGAATGTACGGGAGTTACTGTTGCAACTAGCACTAACCTAACAGCTGGCTTAGAAACAACCCTTCACATGCTACCTTTAGATCTTTTATGCAGGCATCAGCTGCTAACAGTGCCTTGAGAATCAGTCAATCTAGCATTTTAAGCAACTTATACAATACAAACCCCTTTCTCAACTTTGAGGAACCTGTTAATAGTCACTTTTCCACTAGGGATGAATGGGGAATAAATGAAAACATAAATAGTGCGACCATTAAGGTATATACCGATGGGTTGAAGATGGTGACAGGCATATTCAGGTGGCTATGAAAGCAATATCTGCAATCAAGCTAGTCGCATGCTATCCCTAAAAACAGAAGGCTCTTGGCTCACAGCACTTGATAAATCTATGACTGTCACAGAGACATAGCCGGCAATGAGGCAGCTGATGAACTTGGCGGGAAAGGGTCCGAGACTGAACTGACTGACTGACCTGCAATCCAATGGATCACACCCCTTCTGTCCGATTTAAGGGAAAAAAGGAAATCAGGATTTTGGGCTTAGTAAACAGAAGAAAGTGCTCTTTAATCACCTTCGAGGTCACTCGAACACTATAAAACAAAAATTAAATGATGAATGATTCGTGATACTGAGTTCCGGTACCGGAGAAAAAATATTTTCTCAATAGGGCATCACAATGGGTCGTCTAAGACGTCATTATCGATCATTTTCTACTGTCAAATTCCAACTGACAAATGTCATCCAAACGTAAATAGCGACCAAATGTAATCGACATAGAACACAAAGTATGAGTATTGTATAGAAAGTAGATTATAATTATATTTGCTAGTATTTACAGCGATATCATTTAATTGGTCAATCAAATTAAAAGAAAAAAGAAAAGCAAATTATTTTACTTCTGCTTCAATTGAAATTAAACACACATCTTAATTCTCAAAATATGCGCAACATTTGGGGAGCGGGTAATAAGTGAAAAATGTAGTTTTTTTACGTGAATCGTATTCACATTACTCACATGTGAATGATTCCCATCATCGGATCCTACGAAGCGAACGTTAAACCTGCAGAGAATCTTTACTCTAGGCGGATTCCACAACACATCTCTGGTAACGGAGCACGAGAAACACACTGCCTGCTTCGATAGACATGCTTTTCCATCTCTTCCCGGTGGTCGTACACGGCCGATAGGCTGAAATAATTCCACTCATGATACAGTCTTCGGACTGAGCACTACACAATTCCTAACGAATTTGATTTCCCACCACAGGAAACAGACTACACTCTCCCCCAACTCCCCAAGAAGTTCTCAACGAGCATTCCATTCAGATGAAACTGGAAAACTGAAATGAAACTGGGCGCTGAATGATACTCTTAAATTCTTAACAGATAGGGTAGGAGTTAAAATTTAATAAAACAAGCTGTGTATGTATGTATGTCTGAGATATTAACGAAGTTTTTGTTTTATTTGAAAGTCTTATCAATGAGATTATGTGTGGAATATGACAACGTTTAAATGGCCGTCGTGGTTTAGCTCAGTGTCGTGTATCCGAGGTCCAATTTTCGATGACTTTGGCGCATAGATGAAGCGATTATGTTGACTTTGTGGTCACAGGTCGTTTGGCATAGACCTGCAAATTTAAGGAAACCCCACAAGAAAAAGGGTCAAATCCTATGATCTCGGTGGCCATTTCAAGTTACATCTACGTGAAATAATCATATTCTCAAATCGCCCGCGGATAATCTAAATCGGGGCAAAGGTCGCCGTCCTATTGCAGCCACATGTCATTCACATCCACACCATTCAATTAGGTCCAAAAGAAATTGGTTATCATCGATCGGTAGCGCTCTCCGTTGATGGTGATGGGAATGTCATCATCGTTTTCGAAAAAGTACGGACCGATAATGACAAAATCTGATGACATTGTCATTTAACCCACACCAAACAATGACTTTCTGCGGATGCATTACCACTTAGAAGACCTCGTGTGGGTTGACATTGTCTCAAACCGGCTTTTCCAGGTGCGCCGCGTGGAATTGACTACCTTGTGTTCTTCAGCACAATCTTACGGACAGCGGAGATATTTCAACGGATCTTTCGTTGACGTACGCTAATTGTTCACTGAACCGGTCGATTAAAATTTTTTTTTAATAGTCAACTGAGAAGGACGACCCTGTAAACCCTAAATGGGAACAACGCGCATCGTTGCCACGAGAGAACACCCATTTTCATTGAAATTCTTTACCGATGGATCAAAATCTGTTTCGGCAGTGGGACTAGGACAGTAGGTAATAATATAAACATTTTCGGACGCATGAAAAAGGAGCCACTGTCGTGGCTTTAACACAATTTGGTTGCTTACAAGGATATTATAGTTTGTATTGATATTCAGTCCGCAATCCCTTGAATTAGTCACTGTTGCTTAAAGCCCCCTCTAAGCTGCTGACTGTCTCCCAACGAGATGACAGAGCACTTCAACATTTATCTCATGTGGGTGAAGTGTCACAGTGAAATCGTGAAGCCGACGAAACTCGCGAAATATGTAAAAAAAAAAAACTGTATACTGCATTCCAATAAAGAATTCCCGTCCATTTCAATTTGTAGCGTAAAACTCTAAGCAATGCTTCACGCCAAAAACCCCACCAACCACAGTTAGACCACTCCGTGCCACATTGTGAAGTGAATATACTCTCTCCCGAGCTCTAAACCCTCACTCTGCTTGATCAGAATGAAAAGAACAGCAGTAAGAGCCCTAACAGATTTTATCACGGGACATTGCATCATTGGAAGACATGCCAACTATTGACTCTGAACATAACCTAATATCATATAACTTCAAAATAAAACGTTCAAGTAAAGTTCGTTAAACAGTAGTTTCAAATTTACAACTTTTTGGTAAACATTTAACCACCTATTCATTCGTTTTTACTGAAACTATCAACACCTCATCAAAAAACCTAATAACATTATTTATTTCTTAAATACAATTGAAATTTCTCTTCAAAATATACAACATCCACATAACCTTTCACTTTGACTATACACATACTTTACACAGTCATCGGTTGATCTTATAGTTCCAGCACCACCACCTTTGCCATCACTAATTCCAAAGGCACCACCACCGCCACCGCCACCATTGGCTCCGCCAACTGAATTTGAAAAGAAGGATCTCAGCGATAAACAGAAAGCTGTACTTGAAAAACTCAAGTAAATCCAATATATGCAATATTCAATAAATATGAACTAATTTATAAGATTTATTGTTTCAGAACACGGCCTAGAAGACGACCAGATTGGTCAGAGATGATGAAAGAAGTGGAAAGTGGTAAAAAACTCCGCCATGTACAGTGTAATGATAGGTGAGTTATAAATTTACATTTCTAGCTAAGGTCGGAGACTGAGGTTACGTCTCAATTAGATTTTTGAAAACATACGTTCCACTTAACGACAAGTAAAACGACATCGTAATGACTATCGCAATACCGATTTCTATAAGTGACAATTGTCGTTTAATAAAAACGTCTATCGCAATAGGGGTGAATATCTCATACCTCCGTACGGTAGCACCCGATTATTTCGTGCTCTACAACCATCCGGTTGTCCTTATAAACCTGGAAATATCAGACAGACATGAATTAGTAATTTCCTGAAGGTTAGGAAAGAAATAATCTCCAAATAATTTATTTCTCCAATGACAAGCTAATGCAGTTCCAGAGATGATGGAGCATATACCGCCTTCTTCCTTACCACCACATCCCATACATGTCATTTGTGACTCTCATTTTCCTAGCGTGGTTCTTCAGACGATTATGGGATATAAGAGCTTCAACTCCCATACTTAGCAACTTCTTCTCGCACTAAATGTGTTTCTTGGTTATAGCACTATCGTACCTAGGCTACAGTGTCCGAGTTATTTCGTACGTGGCCAAGGAGCCTCAACTCCTGTTTGCCAACTCTTGGGTCTTGTCTCTTTTTCCTTAAGTCAGACAACGGATGTTTGATCCAGACATTTTTCTGACAGGTTGATAGGCTCGCTATGATAGCATGGATTATTCAAATGGCGTGAGCCTTGTAGAGTCCGACCGAAGGCCAGTTTTTCGGCCGAAGCTGAAGCCGAAGCCGAACTTCGGCTTTTTGACCACCTTCGCCCGAAGCCGAATATGATCTACAAAATTATTATTTGTTATTTTTGGTAGGAAACAAGTGATAACGATTTGGAATATATTTTGCAAGTTGCTTTCGCATTCAGCTTCGGCAAAATCTTCGGTCGCATTTGGCCAAAGACGAATGTTTTGCCGAAGGTGATATTTTTAGCTGAAGGTGGAAGCCGAAGCCGAAGCAGAAGCCGAAGCCGAATTTTCGGTCGAACTCTAGAGCCATGATACCAAGAGCCTTGAGTTCTTTGTGAATGCGACAAGACTGGACTTGATTTACGACACTTGCTTCATCATTATCAGCTGCGACGCCTAGGCATGCAAGTCTTTTGAACTAACTGCTGATAAAAAGCTCATTAACTTTTCAAAGATGGAAACACCGAAAACCAACTTGCACAGTCAATGTCAAAAAAGTCATTAACTAAAAATGTATCCTCTAAATTAAAATTGACCGGAATGATACCTAAAATTAAAGCTCTAAGGTCATACTTCTAAATATGCAACATTCAACATAATGGTAAACATAAAGCAGCTAATTTAATTCAAAAGAGAAAGGGTCTAAAAACATGCGTCAAAAGTGAGTGTACAACTGATTGCAACGATGATTGTAAGATATAACGGCCCTGTAATGATATTATAATTATTGCGTGATAAAAGCAGATAACTTGTGTTATTTTTGAGGAAAGATAATTTGTCTTCCAATCAGTGTTTGGAAGTGAACTTATTTATCATGTGATGAAAACTCCTATACAAATATACTATACAAATTGCAGAAGGCTCTCAAAAAGTAGCACAAAAAGCGTAAGTGCAATTACGGTTCACCGCATATTGCACAGAAGTGGTCTTTATGGCAGAGTACTCCAATAGAAGTTGTCTAAAGCAAACAAAAACACAAGAAATATGCAAACCAGCACGTGGAAAAACGTTAAATCTAACGACGAAAGCAAATTTGAAATTGTTGAGTCAAAAAGAAAAGCGAAAGTACGGAGGAACATAAACAAAGAGCTAGGGCCTCAAAAGCCTTAAAGAGGGAATGGGGACAAATACCAGAAGCATTTCCGCAAACAACTTGTTGAATCAATTCCCCAAAGACTAGAGACAGTAATCAAATCCAAAATCATACTTTGTATTAGTTCTGTTTTTCTGCAGTAAGGTAAACCTCTTTAAATATAACTGTACACTCCCAAGTGTCAAACACTTGTTTTTATCCCTTTTTTCATTTGAATTAAAAAGTTTATGTTTACCATAATGCTAAATAAAATATAGAGTATTTTAAAGTATGATTCCAGAATTTTTGAATTTGGAGGACAAACTTTCACCACTTTGATGCTGACTGTATATTTTTTAAAACTTGACTCCCAAACTTGTGACAATTACGTAATTTTATTTATTTCTTTTATAAGGTCACAACCGATTATCACATGCAAATCAATGACAAAAGTAGACGACAAATTTGTGTATGAAACAGAGAAGGACAATGCACACAATAAGCTTCTTAAACAAATTCAAGGTGGAATTAGACTGAAACCAGTGAAGACCAATGACAGAAGCAAACCATTCCTCGACGGTTTACGGAAATTCCGCCGACAAATGACAATCGAAGAGCAATTACAAAAGTCCGAATCAAAAGCAGCCTTAAATGAGGTGGTGAGTATCATTTCCAATTCACATCAAAATCAAACCCAAGCGTTATAAATTCACTCGTTTTTTTGTTGTTTTTAGGAGCAACTTCCTGACGAACCCAGTGGCGATGAACTGGATGACATCGATAAATTACGCGATGATCTTCAAAGTACAAAGCAAATGTTAGCCTTAGAGTTGAGAAATCGTGAAGCACAAGAGCGTGAAAATAAGAGACTTTTAGCGAAAATTGCCACTTTGGAGGCTGAATTGCAACGTGATAAAGCACGTTCCGATCAAAATGATTCGGCAACACCTCCGCCCGCAGGTGCAGATGATGCACTTGTTAAGACACTCAAAAAAGACGCCGAAGATGCCAGGAAAACATCAAAAGAACTCGAAAAGAAATATGAAAAGAGTGCAGAAGAGTTGGATGCATCTAAGAATGAGGTTGAAGAACAAAAGAGGTTAATTGCACAGTTGGAGAAAAAATTACAACAAGCATTACAGGTATTTTTGGTAGTCATTTGTGTGATGAAAGGAGATCCTACTCAATGGAATAGACTGTTTGTACCAAGTTTTTTGATTGTGGCAAAACCAAAAAATAAATTCCATTATTTATAGGTTAGGTTTGTGTGTCGGATAAGGCCTCACATTGACCAGCGTAGGTCCATAGTTTTACAATAATAACTCGCCTATGGTAAGAACTGGGAGCGCCGTGGCCGTGAGGGTTCGTGCGTCGACCCATCCGCACTAGACTTTCACAGTCTAGGTTCAAATACCAGTCACGACAAACAATTTCTCAAGAAAAAACATTTGTTCACCTGTTTCGAGTCACTGACAATGCTCAAAGAGTATAACTGTATAGAAATAGCTTTTCAATCTCGACGTTCGGAGTCGGCATTAAACTGTAGGTCCCCTCCACTCGCGAGAGAACAACACAACGCTCAACACGACTGGTTGCTGAGAAGTTAGGCCCTGGTCCACCTCGACTGTAGCGTCGCCATTATTATTATTATTATTATTATTATTATCATTATGGTAAGAACCAATTGGGTTCACATGACAGTTGTGCCACAACAGATCTATAGGTTAGTTATTACTAGATTTGTTTTGTGGAATTAAAGAATATGGTTTTTGATACATCTTCTAGCGAATTATAGAAAACAAATGCAGATTTATATAACAGCCGCATGTAAAGTAGATTAGGATTTCTCTCTGTCTTATTTTTGGATACCTCTGGTTTGACAACGAATGCATGCAAGAATCCTACAAGGCAACGCTGCGTTGAACTAGGAGAACTGTTCGTGAGCTCTGCTAACAAAAACGAAGGTAAAAGACCCAAGGAGCATGAGAAGCGCACGATCAAGGAGATGGAGAAGTAATATGGCAGGAATAATGTTCGAAAGTTTTACCAGAGGGTAACACTTTTATTGAATTAATAAAAAGTTCAGAGAGAAGCCCACCGGAACGTGAATGGTGAATTTGTAGTAGAGTCGATACTGAGAATCTGAAAGAATCAATTCTGTAGACTGTTTAATCTCAATGAAGACACATATACCACTGTCATGCAGAATGTTTGCCTTCATTTAGACGGTGATAGCTGTAGATAATCTGATTCGGCCGATGCACCAGTTCATCTGCAAGATATGTTCGAAGAAAAGCAGAAGAAAATCGTGGAATCTCAGTATCGTTTGCCTGATCCACTAGAAAGGAGACCGCTTTAACTGCACCAACTATAAAGATTCGTCTCCTTAACATCGGGTATAAAACCTTCTTTGCCGTTTTGCTTGCCTTTCGTCAGCAATCTGATTCTTCTTATCTGTGTGGTTTCAGGCCAGAGAAGTCCACAACAGAACAGATTTCTACACTACGGCAGATCCTGGAAAAGATCTAGAAAATGCAAATCAACGTACACCACCTATTCTTATAGCGTGCTTTGAAACGAGATATATAGCGTCATGTCTAATTTTGACATTCCTGCCAAACTCGTCAGTTTGTGCCACAAATCAATCACATATACAGTTTGTGCGATGGAAAACTCTAGCTGCTCCATCAAAGTCGGTAACGAGCTTACCGATGCCTTTAATGTCAAAAAAGGTTTTAGCCAAGTTGACGCGCTGTCATGTGACATCATTCTTGAAAAAATCGTGCGGGATTTGCACTGACCAACGCTAGAGACAAGATCTTTCAAAAGTCCGTACAAGTACTAGCATATGCGAAGGACATTGACGTAATTGATGACATTGAAATGGAAGCGCCTTAAAAATGTATGGCGGTAAAAGAGGCTTATTGGATGAGGCCAAGGTCCATCTTGAATTGTAGCGCCTAAAGAAAATTCAGCTGTAACAGATTGGCCATTGCCTTTCAAAACTAGCTGTTTGAATCAAATCATTTTTTAAAAATATAAACTTTTGTTGTCTTCAAATTTGTATTAGAACTATTATCTTCTCTAACTGTCAACGACGTAGACTTCTTGGGGAGCGCAATTTGAATTAAATAAGTGCAAATATTATAACTTGCAGTTGATGTACAGTTAATCAAAAAAGTAAGTATACACTACCTCCTGAACTATATTTTTCTAAAGAAAACTAAATATTTCCAACAAAAATCAACAATCATTTTTTTTTCTGTTTTCACAAACATAATACTATTTTTCAAAAAGAACAAACATAACAAAATAACAAAACATAAACAATAGAATTCAACTTAAAGTAATATGAATGGAAATTTACATCAAAAAAGTAAGTATACAGACAAAAAATAATACTTTCTGAAATTTGTCTCTGCTCTCAAGTCTTCTTATCAATATTTCGTTGTGTAGCCTTTGGCTTTTATAATTGCTTGCATTCGATTTGGCATCGAGTTAACCAATTTTGATGTTATTTTTTGGCTTATTTTAGCCAACTCTTTCTGAAGCACTCTTTTCAAGTCTTATTTTGTCTTGACACCGTGTTTTTGAACTGCCCGTGTCAAATGTTCCCATAAATGTTCTATTGCATTCATGACGGGCGATTGGGTGGTGTTCTCAGCTGGTTACGAACATTATATAATAACTATTCCTTAACAATATGAGAGGTGTGTTTTGGGTAATTATCTAGTTGAAAGATAAATGACACTTCTAGACCCAACTTTCTAACGCTTTCAAGTAAATTAGTTTTCAATATGTCCAAATAGGCATATTTGTCCATTGTACCATCAATGAAAATTAAATTACCGACGCATTTTTGCCGCCATACACCCCCATACCATTACGGAGCCACCACCGTGCTTTACAGTTCCGGCCATGTTTGGGGGATCTAGCTCCGCGTTTGTTTTACGCCAAACTTTAGCACGTCCATCGGATCCATGAATGTTAAATTTGTTTTCATTTGAGAATACGATCTTATTCCAGAAAGCTGGATCACAATTTACATGAGTTTTTGCAAAATTTAATCGTTTTTGACGGAACTGTAAAGCACGGTGGTGGCTCCGTAATGGTATAGGGGTGTATGGCGGCAAAAATGCGTCGGTAATTTAATTTTCATTGATGGTACAATGGACAAATATGCCTATTTGGACATATTGAAAACTAATTTACTTGAAAGCGTTAGAAAGTTGGGTCTAGAAGTGTCATTTATCTTTCAACTAGATAATTACCCAAAACACACCTCTCATATTGTTAAGGAATAGTTATTATATAATGTTCGTAACCAGCTGAGAACACCACCCAATCGCCCGTCATGAATGCAATAGAACATTTATGGGAACATTTGACACGGGCAGTTCAAAAACACGGTGTCAAGACAAAATAAGACTTGAAAAGAGTGCTTCAGAAAGAGTTGGCTAAAATAAGCCAAAAAGTAACTTCAAAATTGGTTAACTCGATGCCAAAACGAATGCAAGCAATTATAAAAGCCAAAGGCTACCCAACGAAATATTGATAAGAAGATTCGAGAGCAGAGAAAAATTTCAGAAAGTATTATTTTTTGTTTGTATACTTACTTTTTTGATGTAAATTTCCATTCATATTACTTTAAGTTGAATTCTGTTGTTTATGTATTGTTATTTTGTTATGTTTTTCTTTTTGAAAAATAGTATAGTATATTTAGTTTGCTTTAGAAAAATATAGTTCAGGAGGCAGTGTATACTTACTTTTTTGATTAACTGTATGTAGATAGTTCAGGGTGTCCCTCCACTTCTGAACACCCCGCAATTATCGAAGATAAACATCTTTCCCAATCTACAACTATTATCTGATAAAATTGTAATTATAGAGAATACCTACACTATACATATACAGACAATACTAAATAATTAACCACATATGTATATGTATATGAAGGAATAACTTGGTAAAAACAGTCTATTTTTTAACACGCTTTCATGCTATTGCTTTTAATGTGTGCACACACAACTCTTTCAATGCCTAACAATAAACTTCTTCCTATCTCGCTTTAATAACAAACTGAAAAAAAACCTAGCAATCGCCTGTGTCGCCCAGTATAAGACCGCAATTCAGCTTTTGCTATTCTCTTGAAGATCCAAACGACACGGACATTTATTATAATTTCCATTCATCTTCTGATACTGAAATAGAGGTAAGGCTAAGGCATGTTAGCTTCTGCTTTAATATTAACCAAAAATATCTTATTAAAATATGATAAGCCAGTGCAATCCCCGCAAGCACACAATGCAAACAACTTTTCAAATCATATTATAAATTATATGAACTCAATAAAGGGCGGCGGAGGTTCCATGAACGGTTCACGTCGTCCCAGCGAAGCTAATCCAAACAAGGAAAGCTCACCAGAACTTGAGTTAGAACTTTCGGAGAGTGACGAAAATGAGGATGAGGAAAAGAAGGCCGAGCGTAAGCAACGTAGATTGGCTAAAGAAGTTAAGGTACTTCAAGCAAAACTGACCAAACTCAAGGGTAAACAGGAAGCAGCCAAGAGGGATAGAGCCAATTTGAAGGAACTGATGAAGAAAAATCATGTTCTTTTGAAGTAAATTGCGCAAATAGAAGTTACTGATATGAAAGTTAACATTTTTCTTTTTCGTGTAGGGAGGAGAATAAGAAGTTTAAGAAACTTGAAAAGGAAGTACAGAAGATGGCTGCATCTATGAAGGAAGACGATGCGGATGATGAGGATGAAGAAAAAGATGAAGAGGAAGAAGAGGAGGAAGAACAAGAAGCAGAGCAGGAATCTGAAGAAGAGGAGTCCGAGGATGAATCGGAGTCTGAGGAATCTGAAGAAGAAAGTGGATCAGAAACTGAAAGTGAATCTGAAGCCGAGGTAAGATGTTATTTCCAATTGAAAACTTATGCTTATATATTTCCAATCTACTTAAAGGATGCATCCGATGAAGACAAGAAGACGAATTTGGAACCTCGGGTTAAAAAACACGAAAACCGACTATCAGCCCTTAAGAAAGGCAATGTCCTATTGCAAGCTAACGTTGATAATATTCAAGATGAAATTTCTAAGGTTCGTGAGAAGGCCAGCAGCTTGCAAGCTGAGTTGGATGCGGTTCTTGCCGATTTAGGATTATAAATTGGTATAAGGACAAGGTGTATTGTTCTGGAATACGAACAAGAGCACTAGTTAACAATATGCATAATAGAACTTTCTTATTTATTTCAGTCTTTTTTTACATATAGAATATTCATATAACCACGTTTGTGCATTAAAATATAGAAATTATTTGGGCAAACAACAAATATAACACGTCAAAAAAACACAACTTTGTTTTACAATAGGGAACTTACTCAAAGATATTTTTATGAAATATATTTCTTCTAATGATTGGTTAATAAATGTTTTTATGCACTTTATTTTGATTGGTGTAAACAACTCTAAATTAACTCAAGTTTGCACTTATTCACAGGAATATTTGATTTGTTTTCAATTTTTCGTAGCCGGCCGCTGTTTTTTTGTTGTCATATGAAATGTCAAACCACTAAATGGCGTTCAGGCAAATAGTTGGGATGTTTTAATAAATGTGGATTAAAATATTTTCGTTAAAGAAGAAAAAAGGCAAAAACATTTTATGGTAAGTTTGAGTGAAATTCTTGTATTGGTATAAGCAGGGAGTAAATGCGGATAAATAATTTAAAATTTTCTTGGAAATGAAAGAAAGTAAATGCGAATAAATAATTTAAAACTTTCTGGTTTGTGTTTGTAAATCAAATTTTCAAACCGCAACAGCGCGTTCGCGCTCTGGGGCTTTAATATTATTTGTAGAATACATGTAAATCCTTAGTCAACTCGGAATAGCGCGGTTGCGCGTTGACTATTACAGACCATATTATTGTAAGTCCGAGAAGAAAGTTTGGAGTTGAGCTACTCTCTATTCACTCGGGCTTTTTGATAGAAAAAGAAAACAATTCTCTTTATTCACTTGTGTTTTCACTTTTGGCGAGCGGGTTAGTAATTAATTTTTTGTGGGGACTTTATATATATTCTCGTATTTATATAAGATTCTCGTAAAATCGATAAAACTCGTGCAAATGCCTTTCAAAGTCCGAATGCGCGAACGCGCTGTTGCGATTTGGCATTTATTCTTAAAAACGTGATCAAAGTTACATTTGTATAGTTTTCCGTTAACTTTAGGCTTATTGCATCACATTTAGTAATATTTCTCGTTGTTTGATTTTGACAACCACTGAGCAGTCGCAATGACAGTTATAAAACTGGTATTTAATTATCAATAAATTCATCGTTTAGCTGTACGAAAAAAGCACACAAATTCGGTATATGCATGGTGCATAATGGAGGTGGGCTCCGTGACCGTGTGGGTTTGTGCATCGACCCATACGCACTTGACTTTCACAGTCCAGGTTCAAATACCAGTTAAGACAAACAAGAGAACCAGTCGCAAGAGAACAATAGCACGCACAGCACGAGTGGTTGGTGAGAAGCTAGGCTCAGGTCCACCTCGGACTGTAGCGCCGGTATTATTATTATTATTATTATTATTATAATGAAGTTGTGCACCAAAAATTGATAACAGATAGGAACGCAGTCGTGGAAAATATTTAATGATGAAGAAAAAACACCAGAACACCGAATGTAGCAGCAAAAATTATTTGAAAAAAGGAAACAAGTGGACTGATACAATCAAGGGTCGATTTACCTAGAATAAAATGGATCATTTAGATCAGCCATCACACCAGTACTCGAGGTACTTCTATTCATCTACTTTCCCCTCCTTTCATGGCTTGCTTAACTATGCTTTGAAATCCAGCAACAAATATCTGGAAAATGAAATATGCACATCAATGTATAGTTAAGCAGCCAGAATATTCATTAGAATCGAAACCAATATGAATTAAAGACTGGGGCACTTAAAAGAAAGCATCACTTAACCATTGTTATAACTGTTATTTACACATGATTTAACACAAACACGTGACACGTGAGCCGACTGTTAGAAAGTCAGCCATGTTAGTAGTTTTGTTGAATTTTTATTTATAGACTGATATCCTTACCTCATACATCCACGTAGCTATACTGCGAATCTTACTCGTAACAAAATATTTTACTCTTTCTTCCGCGCTCGTACCTAAACAAAATGCAGGCTAACAAGAAAATAAAATCATTAACTTAGGTTCTTATTAGAGTTCTTTTATTTTATTCACCAATAATCAGAGATTTATTTTAAAACGATTTATTTTCTTTTTTTTTTTTTTTCATTTTTCATTTCAAAATGGTTTATACTACAAAAAGATATTTTATTTTTTCAAAGTAAATGAAATACGTTTTCTTGTTTTATAATAAAAAATGGCTCCAGGGTAAGAGGTTAATTTTAAATATCTTATATTCCTTGTCTTTGGTTTTGCTCATCGTGTATTCACATAAAATAATACCTAGTAATGAGTCGTTTTTGTGATATTTTGTTCTTATTTGAAATAGAATGTACTTTGGTTGGGTTTTTAAATATTTACTCTTGGAGAGCTTATGACTATTTAGTTATTTCAGAAATATCCTATCGATCTTGTCCTTCAGCTTAAAGCCTATCAATGAAAATGTTTTATGAGAGAGATCATGAGTAAAATTCTGCTATTTCACCCACATTAGGTTGAGAAACAAATTTGCACCGACCTGTGAACGTAAACAGAAACGCCGTTAAGCTAAAATAACGATTTGCAATATCATTGAGCATCTTCGAGTTACCGAAATTTATAGTTTATGTATGTGGCTAATAGTCATTCCAATTATCCTTCTTTCAAATGATAAGTTAAGTACGTATTATTGCGAAGAAACCACGGGTTAGTAAGTTACCATTGCGATGATGAGTGCAGGTTTATTCAATTATTAAAAATCGAAGACGCTTTCGCGTTGTTGAATCTCTAGGTAATGATATCGCCCATTTTTTCAAGCCAGTCAATACTACTGAGCTAACAACCAAGAGGGCTCCAAATAACGAGTATCCAGTGGGTGCCTCACCAAAAAATATCATTTGCCAGATGAAAGCAAAAACGATATCAGCACAACGGGCGATTGCAACAGGACCTGCTTGCTCTAACTGTAAGGATAATGTTAACAGAATCTGACCTAAAAAACTAAATAAAGCTAATATGATAACTAAGAAACGATCATAACCACACGCTGGCCAACAAATCGCTCCAATAGACCAACACACGATCAACGTGTAGACTAGAGCAAAAGCTCCAAAATTCGTCATAATCACGGAGAAATGTAAGCCTTTCAGTGCACGTAAAAGAATGTATACATTTGCACCAAACAATGTTGATGATATTGCTGCAACTGGACCCCAAATATCATAGCGCTTCCCGGAGAAACGCTCCTCTTCTAAGCTTGGCGCGGATTCACCAAAAACAAACGGTGGACGTGTTATTAGGACTACACCAACCAAAGTCAATACAATGGTTATTATATTAAAAAATCCGCAATGTTCCTTTAAGAAGACGCGAGCAAATATCGCTACAAATACAGGAGTTGAGAAGATTATGACGGAAGCATCTGCAAGAGGCATATGGCGGAATGCATAGAAACTTAACATTAAGCCTGTGGTTCCCATAAAACAGCGTAGAAGTAAAATAATACGTTTTCCTTCAGGAAATACTGGTTGTTTGGTATATATCACAATGGGTATGGCTGGTAGAAGAACTCCAATAAATCTGAAAAAGAAAAAAAACAAAAAATGAGTAAGAACGATTTAAAGTGGGACCAGTTTTTTTTTAAATTATATGAAAATGGATTGGATTTAGCTACTGTTCATAATCAAGTGAAATGGAGTGTATATCAAAGTTACTTGGCTGGTTTGCAGACCTTAAGACTTTTGGTTGAACTGAATAGGAAAACAATTTTTTTGAAAATTTATCCGATAACATATTAACTTCTTAGAAACGAGAACACAAAAAAGGCTCGACCTAGGAAAGGGTAGGATATTATTGAAGGGATGTCCAAAAATTTGACCAAGAGGTAAAGCAATCATATCAAGGCTATAAAGTCAAAAGCATGTAGGGAGGAAAGTGGGAACCAAATAGTAGACTCACAGACGGTTAAACAGCGAGAACGTCCAAAATTTCGAGGTCAAGATAACAAAGTTGAGACTACATCCGAATTAAACTGCTGACGCAGACGTGATTTCTGTAGAATTCTTTACACCATCTGGAGGTGACAACGACTGGAACCTCAGCACAGTTTGCCCCATCCAAGAAAGTGCTAATTTCATGTGCATGAGAATTAGATCTTGCAAAAAGAAACTTGCTGAACTCTTCAGATTATGCAGGAAGACAGCGGGACACTTTCGCCGCTCTGTAACAAACTAACCAAAACCTTTAATGTCAAAAAGGATTTAAGACCAGGCGATCCCTTATCATTTCGCTTTCATAAAGGACGCATAACATCGACAGATTGGCTAGATCGCCTCATTGGCATGTATAATTTCGAGGTAGTCAAGGAATTTGTCCTACTGGAGGCACGTTTGTTGAAGCCCATACCCACTCCAGACTGCAGCGCCAATCGAGAGCGAAAATATTAAGTTCTAGAGAGACAGCCTACTACAGTCTGTCAAAGTTGTTTAAATCCAAAAACATCACCATTAATTGGAAGTTGTACAAGACTTATGGTCTTACCAGTACTCAGGATGCGAAAATTCGATACTCAGAAAAAAGCACTCAGAACTTTAAGCTGCGTTGTGAGTGGAAAGTCCTATGGAGAATCCTTGGCTCCTTTTATGAGGAAGGGCACGCTACAACTATGCTCTTTACCTGGAAGCAGGTGTTGTCACAAAATTAAAGCTCAGCAGACTGCAGAGAGCTGGGCATCTAGCCAGTATGGGCGAATAGGAGCCAGCTGAAAAGGCCGTTTGTAGCAGATTTTATGGTGACCGGAGGAGAACTTGCTTGAGCTGGTAGGATAGCGTAGACCAGAACGCTCGGAGCTTAGGGATGCTCAACTGGATGACATCGGTCCGCGATCAGATGCGGTGGAAGTCAGAACTAGATCCCCATTGTTGTTGTGTCTATGATGATGATGATGATGATGTTGAGAGATGGTCACATTGCAATAGATAAAGAATATGATAACACATGGTTTGCAAATAACAATAACATTACCACATATAACAATGACATCCCGACTTGTCGTCTTAGAGCCCCAAATGACGTTTCAAGGAGGCTGCTGAATTCACCTAGGGAAAGCCTTAATATTCATATTCGACAAATTATTCGTACGCCAACTGGGATCTTATCTGACTTTGGAGAACTACAACTTTCAAGCTGTTCATCTACATCGATAAATTAACACTAATACTCGTGTAAAAAATAGCCGCGAGTTTTGAGAAGCTTAAATGAAAGTTACTCTCTTGGGGAATTGTAAGGCGCCGTCAGGTTCTGAACCAGATATATTTTGCGTATAAGTCGACCCAGTAAGCGTATAAGTAAGTCAAGCTATGCAGACAGAACGTCAACGAAATCTCCAGGCTAAACACGGTGACTCTCTGCTGGGTACCGGAACACACAGGAATTTCGGGAAACGAGAGAGCGAACGTGTTAGCAAAGGAAGAGTCAGAGTTAGGTAAATCTCTAGCACTACCTTATGCCAACATGCCGTTAAGTTTCCTAAGGAAAGAAATGGAGGACGAAGCCTTAGAAAGAGCAAATGAGCGATGGCTGAATCTGGACATTGGGTCAATGACGAGAGCCCTATGGCCGGTGTTGAACGGAAAGAAATCATTATCAATGATCAGCATAAGTCGCAAGGATATACGGATGGTGGTGGGAGTTCTCATCGGACATTGTCCGATAGGCACCCATGCCAGAAGGTTAGATATCCCCCATAGCGACTATTGTAGAAGTTGCAGGGACGAGTAGGAAATAGAGTCCGTCCGCCTGCTATGCGTTTGTCCAGCCCTATGGGAAAGAAGACTGCTGACACTAGCCATTAACTTCTTCGAAGAACTGGAGATCTGAAATAGAGCTGAAGCACCTCCAGAGTTATATACAACAGTCTGGGTGTGTAGGTCTCGCGGGGTACACCCGTCTGTCTCAGTGAGCCGCGACTCAGTCGCAAGGGCACCCCACCTGCCTACCCACCTAAATTTGCCATGGCAACCAATTATTTGAAAAAAAAAAACAGTGGTACACACAAGGCTAAAGTGCTCTATAAAACCCTAAATCGGATAGTCTCGTGTTATGACGGTGCATGATAAACAGGAAATAAGAGCATATGCATACGTTACTAAAGTTCTGCTTCTGCAAATTTTAGAAAGTGAATGTAACCCATGCTTTTTTGGCTCAGATTCATCGAATGAACAAATAAAGCGCCAGCGAAGATATTATTTGGTTCCCAATGAAAATATCTAAGACGACAAGGAAATGATTCTAATAGTAATGCTAATATTGTGGAGCTACATTCCGGATGGACTTGGTTCTAGCTTCCAAAGCAACTACTCGTTTTGTGCCTGCTATTGTTCTCTTACGAGTGGAATGGTCTTAAGTTTAATGCCGACTCCCAATGGCAAGATTGAGAACCGTTTTCTAAATAGTTATGCTCCTTGAGCATTGTCAGTTACTCGAAAGCGGTGGAGCCGTAAAAATGTAAAAGGTATTTTTCAGGAATAGAACCTAAACTGCGAGTGTAGGCGTCGACGCAATTACGCAACATTCCACGGCACCCACTGAATCATGCTTTTTTTTAAAACACTACTGGGGCACTCAGACTCAAAACTGGTCCATTGTACTGCCAGGTAGCAACCTACTCCAATGCCGTTAATTTGATCCCAACGGCAATTGGTGAAAGGACAAGATTCGATTTCTCTGGGATTCGAACCTGGAACCCCTCTGACTTGAGGCAGGCACTTAACCAACTGCGCCATCCAGTCGTATATGCTTAAGGACTATTAAGTATTCAAAAATCAAAGTGGAAAATTGGAAGACTGAATATACGAACATTTTCACCGTGTACTCGTCTTACTGAGATATGAAAGATCATCGAACATATTTTCCGTTGAAAAGAGACTTTACCGCGTCTTTTGGTTTTGTTAAGTGTTCGTTCAAACTATATTTCAAAATCGGAACGCCTTTTCTCCGCAGACTTCACAAGCTCAAGCGTAATTGAGCGAGTTTGGTCAACTTCAACATTTTTACGTGGTTTATCGTTTAGCAAATCGTTTAAGAATGGACGGGTGGTATAGATTTGAAAAAGACAAGGCAAAACAAAACGAAGGAACAGTATCAGTGGTAAATTCTAACGGCAAGCTGCGTGATTTCGAAATGTTTTTCACTCACTAAACTATGTAAATGTCACAAGACTCAAGTGGGTGGGAATAAATAATAGGCACAAATATATTGCATTGCAAATATAAAATAACTTACCTAAACGATGCAAGTTCCATAGGATTAACATCGACAAGTCCTTTTACAATAACGGAGCATAAAGAGAAGAACAATGAAGAGAGTGTTGCTAGTATAATTCCCAAATAAGGACATGCCAGCTTTGCTTTCAACGTCGTAAACCAACGGCGGGAGGTGCTACTTGGACGCAGCCCACCGACAAATTGGTGCAACTCCAAATTTTCTGGCATTTTGTCCAAGAACTTTCAACTTTGTCTGCGTATCCTTTTACTAAATTAGTTTTTTCATAGCTAAAAATAATGAAAAGAGACTATGAAGAAAAAAGAAACAAAGGCGGAAAACAACTTAGTTTACCATTATTTAGTTTGAAAAATCGATGCACGAAGAATCTGCTTGTCTTTTCTCTGTTAAGTTTACTGCTGTATTTTTCTATACGAAAACGTATTTACATTCACAATTGTTGTTTACTCGGAGGTCTTTGGGAGTCGTCATGTTTTAACTTAATTAAATAAGATAAACTTGGAAATGATACAATCGTCTTTACGCAAATTAATCCGAAATAGTCACTCCCAGGCTGCTACGAAGTTTCTTGCCGTATCGTCCTGCAATTTTTTCTCTATTGTTGACATATGTCATTACATGGGTTTCATAAATGTCAAGGCATTTAAAGCTATGATAAAGGATATCAAAAGATTATAGGGAAGGTAATCTTCAACTTGCGAAATGTAAAACCCAATCGTACTTTAATCACGTATGTTTACCGTAAATTGCACAATTCTCACTAACAAAATCTGCCTTATTGCTTTATGAATTTAAGATTTTTGTAATATTATAAATCTTATATCCGCATGTAGACGTGTTATATATTTCATTTAGCACCTTTCTCGAATTCAGGAGAAATTATATTCAAGACGCTTTAAGATCAACTGACAATTGACTTTGTGGAAGACATTCATTTCAGTCGCAGGAAAGCTTCTGTGTCTAATATTTACTAATATTTTAAGGTGGCTAAGTTCCTATTGACTGCGGTGCAAACGCCATATCCCTAAGTTCGAGCAAAAAATTATTGAAACCGGTGAGGGTCTTTGGTTGATCCTAGAGACGAAAGTCTCCTAATGAATTAAAAAAGGGCAAAGGCGCAGATATTTCGGAGTTACACACTCAGTATGACCGTTGGCAAAACCTACATGTTCTAAATAAAAAATGCAATCAGGAATATAAATAACTACTCGCTTCCTAATACTTTCTGACTATTATTTTACGTACATATTAATCAGGGGATTATTATCGTATTTTTTGTTTCCAAGAGTAGTAAAATTTGTTTGCCCATACAAACCCTTGCTAATAAAGTTTGAAGTGCTCTCATTGGAAAGTGCCAAATTGCATATGTCAAATAGTGACGTGTACACTGACATTTGAAGATCACGAATTGCAGATGCAAAAAAACGAAAACAGTGGTCAGTGGTGCAGGTGCTTGTCTTGTACCACTGAATTTTTGTGTCACTATTTATAAATATCAACTTCATAAATTATTCACCGCCGTATAAATGCAATTCACATGGTCATCATCAGCATCCAGTAATCGACGAACAAACGAATTGACAGCTTACCATACCCAAAATGCCCACAAGTTAAGCTGACCAATGAGGACAAATAGCAGTAATAACTACAGCAAATTATCTACAAAAGAATCACCATCCTCAAAACCTAGCACCTCCACAGTTATGTACACAAGAGACTGGAGAACAGCACTCCGCTCACCGCCTACCTATCGCCTTGGGAACCGAACATTTCGCTTTAATTATCATTTTGCACTACTTATAACAGCGGTGCTGGCTTTATGTTTAATATTTATTTATGTCAAAAGATCTTCATCCTCATTTGATGTTACAAGTGCCGTTGTAGAGTTTAGTCATGGGAACTATAATAGCACTTATCCACTAACACCGGCAATAGTTGTACGTGGCAGCCAGACACACCGCATCGGTATGGTAGCTGATTTGGACACATCTTCGAAGTCTGGAACAGTGTGGAAGAGTTATCTGAAAAAGGGATACTTAACGATTGTTCCAGCGAAAGAAGAAGTTAAAATTGTCTGGGATAAAGATCCGCCAACTACTTTGGAGAGTAGTTTCGCTTTGAAAGACCGGGGAATGGAACTATCTGAGCTGATAACATTCAATGGTAAGTTACTCACATTCGATGATCGGACTGGATTGATATATGAGTTGGAGAACGATAAACCAATTCCTTGGGTAATCCTACTCGACGGAGACGGCCACACGACGAAGGGTTTCAAATCAGAGTGGGCTACTGTAAAAGACGAAATGATGTACGTGGGATCTATGGGAAAAGAGTGGACGTCCTCACAAGGAGACTTTGAGAATGAAAATCCAATGTTTGTAAAAATTATCTCCCCTGGGGGTGAGGTGCGCAGTGTAAATTGGTCGTTTAACTACAAAACGTTGCGCGAAGAATCCATGGGTATACTTTGGCCGGGGTATATGATTCACGAAAGCGGAGTATGGTCGGACGTTCACAAAAAATGGTTCTTTTTACCAAGGAGATGTTCCAAAGAGAAGTGAGTTCCCGAATTCATCATCCCTCGAATTATATTAATTTAATTTTTCAAATCTCCGTATAGGTACAACGAAACACGTGATGAGCACATGGGCTGCAATCTGCTAATCTCAGCCGATGAGATATTTGGAAAAATTCACACTGTTACCCTAGACAATAAGGAGTCCACTCATGGTTTTTCAAGCTTTAAATTCATTCCTGGCTGTGGTGACAAATACATACTAGCGATTAAGTCCGAAGAGCTAAACGGAAAAACATCAACATTTATTGTAGTGTTCGATATTGACGGGAAAGTCCTGCTGCCGGAACAGAAAGTACCAACGAATGTAAAATATGAGGGAATTGAATTTATTTAGTATTTCCGTTTGTGATCCTTACAAATAACTTGCAAGCTTTTCTTATATTTCCTTCTGTTTGAACTTGTATTTGTTTTGCAGAACTCCTCATTTGATAAACTTAGTTGGTTGTTTATGTATGTAATATATGTATATTTGCCATAGCTTATGAAGTTTTCTCAAATAGTTGCTTTTCGGTTTTAAGTTAAATGATAAACTGCTTAGTTCTTATCTGTGAATTATAGTTATGAGTTTTTTAGGGTTTCATTTAAAGTCGCAAATATTCCAAACAGATTAGTTACAGTAAAACGATTGTGAATTGTTAGTGTATAAAATTATATTGCTGATATAACAAGACATAAAGGTAAACATTTGCACGTGCGATCGAGGATATGAACTTTGAGATATTAATTTGTTGTCGCTGCTATGGCTGAAGGGTCCAGACCTGCCAGCAGCATGTCATCTTTGTTAATGCGACCTTCGTTTGCTCGAATTTCCAATCTGCAGGAAAAAAATTATGTTAATTAGTTTATATTTCTTTGAATAAAATGCAAATGATTTTATGTTGAAATTGGAAGGGGGATAAATTTAATTTAATTCCGTTCGAAGAAATACAAATCGGATTGTTTTCCCCAAAGTTGAGGCGAAGACCTTGAACACCTTTTCTTCTTGTTTCTCTTCCTAAACTGTCTTCTCCATGTTCTTCTCTTTCTATCTTGCATCAGCGAGTTTAAGACCCGATCGTTCTGACTGTACTCAGGTGGTGGACGAGTGATGGAACAAGGTCCAATGAGTACAGTCGAAGTTTTAGGTACTGTGGTAGGTACATGGATCGAATGGGATCAATCCAATTGTCTAATTGTGGGAAACCATTTGGAGCTATTGATGTAGCGCAGTAGTTTGCTAATCGCAACCTCACTGAGTTTGCAAATAATATCGTAGAAGTAGGCTCCCAAAAATTGGGGTCGAAGGGACGCAAGGGCCGGGCAGGTGCATGGAAGATGTGAAACGCTCTCCACTTTTTCCTCATCTAAGCAGCTTCTGCATAAATCGTTAGCCAGAATAGTAAGTCTTTTGGCTTGATCTCCTATGAGGTAGTGTTCTGTGATGATACCGACGATTGTACTAATTTTAGGTCTACAAGCTTGGGCCAGATCATTTTGGAGGTATGGCACATAGTGCCTATCGCCCATCTGAGTTTCACATTGCTATATGAGTTGCGTCTACTCGTAGCAACAATTTGCAAGTAGCAAGAGACATACCTGTCTTGCTATGTTTCGTTATTAAAGGCAGGGTGGTTTGCGATTCGGCCAAGTTCGTCCGCTTTACAGTTGCCCGGAATGTTTCCCTCGATGACCCAACATCGACTTGGACCATTTCCTTGTTGTAACAAAGGGAAGAAAACATATATTGATAGAACAATGGGATTTAAGAACAGCATGATTTGACATCGAAAAGCTATAATCGCAATAGGCCGCTAGGAACTTCGCCGATCGACTCTTCCTGAAACACTCTGAAAGTTTGACTGCCCCTTTACAAACAATAGAAGAAGAATGGAAACGATGTCCAAATGCGACCGGAGATGTACTGTGTTTGGAGTCGAAGACTTTTCGGGCCGACGCAAGGTTGTTCATTCGCTCTGTATGATACAGCCACTTTAGGCGTTTAGTTCACAGACGACCGAATATTCTCTTCTAACTATCATCGTTGCAAAACAGGGCCAAAGGCTGAACGACCAAAGGGTCTACATCCAACTTTTGATATTGTCCATGCCTCTACGAGTAAGACTGGGGTAATCTAGGTCTTGTACGAACTTGAGCTTTTGAGGAAGAATTCTAATGCGCAATTGCCTCTTGAGCCCAAAGAAAATGTGATTGGTAAGAATTATATTGCGCTTGGTACAGGGCAGACGGAACTATCATCATATTATCTCTAAATTCAATCGAGACGCTCAGAATTCTTGGTATCGATTAAATTTATTGCATCACGATATATTTTTTATTTATAATTTGAGAGGGCCCAAATGTTTTACGAATACCTTTAAGTGTACGGAATCAAAACACAGAACGCGCCGAAGCTAAAGAGGGAGAGAAGGAGAGAAGGTACCTGTGGACAGTGTCTGTCTGTCTTAAACGCCTGTGGATTGTAGTGAGTGGGAAATATCCGACTGAGAAGAGCATTCCATATTCGTGTGGTACGGCTAAAAAACCTCTCCCTACACTTAACTATACGGATTAAGGACGCACAACAATACGCAACGACAAACCAATAATCACAGTTGACAATTTACTTTGTTTCCAAGAATTATCTTGAACGGCAAGCTCAAACTGCAAAACATATTTTGCAATTACATTCAACAGTTACACTTTTTTTAGTTTATTTCTCAATATTAGCGCAAAATTATAACAGCCTTTAATGTGCAAATTCCAACTTGTAGAGGATGTCATTTATTTAGTTTCTTCGGAAGCCACTCATGACGTGCATGTCCTCACGCGAATGGACTGTAACTTAGTGTCAACTATGAACGACGAATTTTAAGTACATTTCCATGATAGTTAAACGGAGTAAGCATTGACAGTGACTCATGAAAGGTAATGTAATAAAATGAAGGTTTCTGGGCGTAGGAATCGCACACTTATTCAATGACAAGTTTACAGTCCTTAGAATTTAGCATTTTAATGAGTAGATGTTCGTCTTGATAACGCAAAAAAGACACTCCCAGAAATTGTAAAGCAAAAGGAAAAATAACCTAAGAATGATGTCAACTCAAATCGATTCTCTAGCTCAAAACGAATTGTTCATCCAGTTTAAAACTGCAATCTTTCTATATTCGTAAATTGGACAAAATTAAACACAGTCCTAAAATGTACAGCAAGTCAAGCAAGTATTCGCTGACCTCTTCGGAACAGCTTTAAAAAAAAATGCAACCCCAACTTCGCACAACTTTTATAAGGTCGCACTCAACTCGTGTGCGCCACCGTAAATAGCTAGCGAAGAATCGCGCTAGCTGGAGAGGCATGTTACTTAAGGCCCAGCTCCACCCCGGACTGTAGCGCCATTCAAAGAATGTTTTAAATCGCTCTTTGAAAGCAAGTCCCAACAAATTCCAAAGTCCAATATTGTCATAGAAACCAATTCATGTACATCTTATGACAGCCATTTATAAGACTTACATCCTTAGTGTCAACAAATCTAATCCATGACTGTTCTTTAAACAGACAATATGTCCACACCGCAGTAATCAGAAGCTTAGAAACTGGATTTATACAAAGAAAGAAATAAGTCCTTAAGTTTGGGAGTGCATGCTTCTATGATAGAATGTTAATCTATGATTAAAAAAATCATCTATCCACATTGAATGTTACGTTTGTTTACCTGTTTGCGTTGTGATTAACATTCCATAAGCTCGGTAGATATTTTGGCTTCATTGTATTCAGAAAATGTTCGCGCCAAAGTTTTTCCAACTCAATGAGGCCACCAAGTTTATCCTGATACTCTTGAACAACTTTGAGCCCATGTGGGATATATCCTTCGACGTGCTCTCTGCAAGTAAAACATTTAATTATGTATCATTAAATAGTCCTTGATAACAGCCCAATAACGAACATAATATCGAGCGAGGCGGATTCTTTCAGCATTTCATTTGTGATTTCTATGTTGCCAGGATACCGCTGCAAGACAATCTTAACCAATTCATCTTTTCGCTCTTCCGGAATTCGCTCGCTGTTATGTAATAACGCCCTTGCTGCAGAACGGAGATGTCTGAAAAGTCAATACAAATTCGAATGTAAGTGGAATCGTATGACTACAAGAAGGAACTCACTTTAGTTCAACATTTTCCACAAGCTTTGGCCCGTCCTCTTCATTCAGGTATGGTGCATTACATAATTTGCTCAGTTTCGATCGGACCTTTAAGTCAGATATGTTACTCAACTGATGACATTGCGGACATAAGAGTAAAACATCGTGTGATGTATGAGATTTCATCACAACTGGAAAATGTTTTCTGTATTCCCTTGGGACAACATTCTTTCTTATATAGGCATCACTTCTGCCGCAAACAACGCATTGGTTATCCTTTGGTGTCTGATAATATTGCCCAACCTCACCCACAGCTCGACCCGAAGGTTCAAAATTCAAACGGACTGTATATGGATCTGATTTGACTTCTTCTCCCAGATTTTGGTCGACATACCTTGAAAAAAAAAAACGCTTTAAGGAAAAACAAAAGACGTGATTCATTCAGCAAAGACTACCATCTGGCCTTTTTTCGATCGCAAGTGCAGAGAACCTCACCATCAGGGGCTTCGAGGAAACAATTATCATACAATGTCTTTGATCTTGTACTGATTCCCCGAACCATTGACTTCTTCACTGACGAATTTGATTTTGATTTTAAGTCGCTTGCAGAACCTTTAAGAACTCCATTCTTAAAAAAACTCTCCTTAAATCGAACCTCCAAGTAAGGATCACATTGCTGGAGGACTTCGTTCAGATTTGAATCATAACTTTGCCAGAATTTTCTGAAAATCGATTATACTATTATAATCATAGGTTTTATTATGGTTTTACCTTTTTGTCAGCACATCTGCCATCGTTTTGAAAAGTTCTATTGCAACCAATGCATCTTTGGCAGCATATTCTTCCTGGGCAGTGGTAAGGGTTTTAGCCTCCCAATCGGAACAGACTAAGCGCCAATTTTTATCCAAGTGTACGTTCAATATGGACTTGGACATTTTCGCTAAACCTTCTGGCTTATGATTGCTAAGCACGGCTAAATATCGCAAGTCTAGAGCGCTTGCCACTCCAACACCATAGTCATGGGAAAGTTTACCAGCGTCATCGTGAGGACCAATACCAACTTTAATTACATTGTCATCTTCTAACAGCTCTCTCAAGCTCATTGGAATTGATTTTAGACTGCATAGCCGAATCAAAGCACAAAGACCTTTATGCGTCGCAAGTTGTAATAAGGCCGTGGGTCTTCTTTTTCCACCCACTGTTACCCATTCACAGTCGAATCCAAGAACTCTATACTCATCACAGTGTCTATAGAAAATAAAGTCTTAGTCTACATGGTGACTTCTAATTTTTTGGACTCACTTCTTTAAAGTTTTCACAATTCTGTGACATTCGTCTGGAGTTTCAATGATTTCGATGTGTTTATAGCGAAGTGGGTTACGAAAATCAGATGCAAGCCTTATGCATTGTAAGATCTTATGACGATTCTTGACTATAACACATGCAATGCTAAAACTTACAGCTGTTACTGCTGCAATAGACACAATATTACGCTTATTTTCAGGCATTAGATTTCCAACAGAATAGTCAACAATTTATAATAGTCCTGCAATAATAGACAGGTCATTATACTCAACATTTTGACAAGTGAAGCAACATGTGTTTTATGTTGAAAACAGTGGTGTGCAAATGTCTGTGGCTACAACCATTATTACATGGTTCAATCTTAGACAATTATCGACTAATTACAAATAGACATATTTGAAGATACTAAAGTTTTATTTATAATATAGTATTTGAATTAGTTTTTTACCTTAGTGAATTAGTTACTTTCTCAAAATGAAAATTGAATATCAAAGAATTGCATAATCAGATTTAAACTGTTATTTCTAACATTTTACTTAGTAACAATATAATTAAATACAAAGGAAGTGCAAAAGTATAACATTTATAGCGAGAAGATAAAATAATAAGTAAAACGAATGTTGATTTACTGTCATATTCAAAGGAAACAGATCTCTGTAAAGTCATTAACTATATGCTACGGCTAACAGCTAAGACCTACCACCTCCAGTTTTAGTGAGCTGTCAAAATTCTTTCCATCACATTTCAAAACACACGTGTGTTGTGTTTTCATTTTTCAGTCGAGTTTTATTAAATTATTATTAAAACTCGCTGAAAATGCGTATCGAAACGTGTTATTTCTGTTCCAGTAAAGTTTATCCTGGTCATGGAGTCACTTTCGTTAGGAACGATTGCAAGGTAAGTCGTAAAACAATGTGCACAATTTTAAGTACATTTTTTCTTGAACAAGCACCTTATATATACTCTACTGCGTACTTTTTTTTAGATTTTTAAATTTTGTCGGGGAAAATGCCACAAAGCCTTTAAGCGGAAGAAGAACCCACGTAAGGTGCGCTGGACTAAAGCCTACCGTAAGGCGGCTGGCAAGGAACTGGCTATAGATCCCAGTTTTGAATTCGAGAAGCGTCGCAATGTACCCGTCAAATACAACCGTGAAATGTGGAATAAGGCTCTTGATGCCATCAAAAAGGTCACTGAAATCAAAGAGAAACGTCAAGATCACTTTGTTATGCAGAGACTTCGCAAGGGACGTGAAGTTGAAATTCAAATGGATGTTAAGGATGTTCAAAGAAATATATCTCTAATCCGATCGCCAGCGGCTGGACTCAAGGAACGTCGTTCTAAGGAAGAAGCACAAAACGCTGCTTTAATGGATGAAGAAGATGAGGAGAACATCACCTATGTTGATGCCAGAGAACTCGAAAAGAAACTTGAAGAGGGCGCAATGGACGAAGACATGGAAATGATTTCTGCGACATGAATACATTTTTATTAGATTTCTACTTCATAGTTGTTAGCGGATAATTTTATAAGTGTGTAACAAGATGTATTCTAAAGAAAAATACATTAATGTGATTTCAACTCAATGTTTTTGTTTATTATATTATGGAAGCACAAAGAAATTGAAGGTTCATGTCTTGGCCTGTCGGTTTGGGTTTTATGCGATTCAAGAAGAATATTCAACCCCGAATTTTATGACGACATGAGTAGCTGAGGGGGATCTAACGCCTAAGATGGGTAGGCCATGTAGCCATGTGGTATATGGACAACAACCGCCTGAAGAATATTCGTAGTCCACCATTCAGATGGCGCACGTAACCGAAGAGGGAACTTAGCCAACTTGGTACGCGGAGCTGGAGGCAGCGAGCGAATGATTGTGATGTCTCCAGCAAGCTTGTTGTTTAAGGCCCAGATTGACCGCAGTTTGTAGCGACGCAAGAAAATGAGGCAGAGGAAGTTTTTAATTTGTTTATAAGCTTTAAACTTTTAATTGCTATTTTATTTTGAAGTTTTCAATTGAAGTTAATGATGTGAACTCAAAGTTCTTTCATATTTGCGTCAAGAGTATCGAATTTCGTGCTACTTTTTTCCCTTGGAATCATTTTTCGATTCAAAGCAATTTCTCTCTAGTGTGAGTAGATTGGTATTCATGTACATTAATTAGATTAAAAGTTGATTTTCTGTTGCACCTGTTCGCCTGTCAATTAATTTCCTCCTTGGGCTAGTTTTCGTTTTATTGTTGTGTGTTTTGGTCTTGAAAAATGACTTCCCGCAGTACCAGTAAGTAGATGTACATAGATATATTGTGTTTGTTTCATAATGGAGAACGTATTCATACTGAATTTTCTTTCAAAGAAATCATCACTCTGTGCTCTATTATCATAGCGGTAATAGGCATATTATGGATTTTCCTATACCACCTACTGAAGGAATATGAGCCAAATTTGTGGAAACCTACTCATAGAACCGTTTTTGATTATATTGTTGGTAAACATCCTTAACATTTATTGACCTTTTTGTTTTATTCATTTGATTCGTTATTCTTTAGTCGGTGGCGGTACGGCGGGTTCTGTTGTGGCCACATTGCTTTCGAAACATTCAAATTCTACAGTTCTACTGATTGAGGCAGGCGATAAATTTGGATTGCTTAGTAAGATTCCGCTTCTAACAACGTTTATGCAAAAGGGCATTAATGACTGGACGTTTCTAACTGTACCACAGAAACATTCATCGATGGGGTTGCATGAGAGGGTAAGAATTGTTCCTAAAGGTAAATGCATGTATTTTCACACAAGACTTTGCAAGCATAAAAAGTCGCTCAATTAATCAATCAAAAAAGTGAAGAACTTTTGCGATAAGTCAGTTTCTGTGACTGAAGTTGTAACGCAATTCAAGATGTGTTTCTTATTAAGCTTAATAACATTTGCATAAGTGAAAAAAATCGTGTGTACTAACACCATTAAATGTGGTTGTTTTCGTAATTAAACTACGAATAAATAAAATTCGGATTATAACAATTTTTTCTATGAAAAAATACAATACAGTTATTCTACGGGCTATTCATCTGAGCGACGAACTGCGAAATTCTCGAATTTTGACACTTTATTCACATGAAAATAGCCGCGAATTCTCAGTGCGAAATTTAATATTTAAAATGTTCGCCCCAGAGATTTCGCGAATTTTTTATGACAATTCGCGAAGAGATTGTCGAATTCGCAGGAAAAAATGCGAAGTCGATAATTTTCTTATTTAAACAATATTTTTTGAGTTTTCTTCTTAGGGCTCTACAGTCCGAGGTGGACCTGGGCCTCACCCAACACGCCTACCCAGCCAGCACGCTCTCTCGCCAGCTCTCTCCAGTACACCAAGCCGGCCGAGGTACCTCTCGACATGTGTGCGTCACCTTGTATGTAGACGTCCTTGTTGCGTTGTCCCACAGGGTCAGAGTCAAAGACTCTTCGGATCAGAGCTAAGTTGTCCATATGCTCCACATGGCCTAGCCATGTTAGGCGTTGGATCCGTAGACGCCTGGCTAGATTCATGTGGCTGTACAGCTCATATAGTTCGTGGTTGAACAGTCTCCTCCAAATGCCATCAACGCAAACAGGACCAGAGATCACGCGCAGAACTTTTCTCTCGAAAAGACCAAGAGACTCTTAATCCGTTTGGGATATTGTCCATGTAAGGCAGGAATGGGATGATTAAGGTCTTATACAAAGTCAACTTGGTGTTCCGAGAGAGGGCTCTATTACTCAATTGCCTTTTGAGCCCAAAAAATAGCGGTTGGCAAGAATTATACTGCGCTTGATCTCGGTATTGATGTTGTTTGTACTATTTATCACGGAATCGGGGTAGACGACGTCCTCAAAGTTATAGCTGCCTATGGTAGCGTTCTGGCCAAGTCGTCTATGTTGTGCGTTTTTACTTCATGAAAAAAATTGATAATCCTAAACGCACATTCTGCCATACAAAAAAGTGTACAATTTTGCTGATATCTCCTGAAATATGTTTATTTTGAAAAAAAGCCTTGTTGACACTACTGTATGTCGTACTACCAAAACATTCCTTGCGTTCACACTGTTCAACATGCTTGACGAAGTTATGACAAATTTTAGACAAAACATTAGATAAAAAAATTATTTTTTTTTCATTACCTTATTAAGACAACTGGTGGTGGGCGCCGTGGCCGTGTGGGTTCGTGCGTCGACCCATGCGCATTAGACTTTCGCAGTCTAGGTTCGATTCCAAGTCCAGACAAACAATTTTTCAAAAAAAAAAAGAAAAAAATTGTTCACGGCCCCACCTCTTTCGAGTCACTGACAATGCTCAAAGAGTATAACTGTCTAGAAAAAAGCTTCTCAATCTCGCCGTTCGGAGTCGGCATTAAAACTTTAGGTCCCTTCCACTCGTGAGAGAACAATAGCGCGCACAACACGAGTGGTTGCTGAGAAGCTAGGCCCAGGTCCACTTCGGACTGTAGCGCCGCCATTATTATTATTATTATTAAGACAACTGCAAAACTGAAATCATACTTTTCTTTCCACGCTGATGTTGATACAAACAAAATTGGAAAATGCTCTAAAGTCGTGCGACAAGTGTTCACACACATAGACAAATCGTCCGACCAAGGGAAAAAGTTAAACAAGTTGAACTACCATACCAACGATCTGTACGACTTTTCGTAAGAGCGTTAACACTGTACGACATAGAACAAATTTAGTCCATCGGCATCATACGACTTGCAGTACAGTCATAATAAGATAAATTCTGCGTCTGCGTTGATTTATGTATGTGAAAAGTAACCATCTAGCTTTAAATTTAAAACAGAACATAATCTTCATATTAAATTTTTTTTAATCTGATTCCTTTTTACATGTGATATATAGAGACAAGCAATACCCCGTGGCAAAGGACTTGGAGGATCTTCGCAAATGAATTACATGCTTCATTTTGATGGTTACGAAAAAGACTTTAATCGTTGGCAAGAAATGGGCCTGACTAAATGGTCCTATACAGCTTTTAAACCATATATTGACGCTGCAAGACCAAAACTTGACGAGTTATTTACAATCACCCGTCATTATTCGAAATTATCCGAAGCATTGCACAGAGCTCAAAGCGATTTTGAACACAAGCCATGGAATTTTCGAAGAGCACAATACACCGTTAAGAGAGGTTATCGCTGGGGAATTTACTATCGGTACTTACAAACTGTTTTTGGTAAATGGAACTTGAAGATTATTACCAATGCCTTAGTGCGAAGAGTTAACTTCAGCAAAGGTGTAGCACAATCTGTTACTATCGGAATAAAGGATGAAGATGGAAAAGAGACAAAGTATGACATAAGTGCGACTAAGGAAATTATTCTTTCTTGTGGAGCCTACCATTCTCCACAAGTTCTGCTTTTATCTGGACTAGGTTCAAAGAAGATTTTGAAAGCCCTCAATATCACAATAGTAAAAGAACTACCACAAGTTGGAGAAAATCTCTTTGACCATATGAACTTGCCCTTGTTCGTATCAATTGCTGAGCGTGCGAGTATCAATTCAAATGCGCTACTAAGTGCAAAAGAACTTTTTCAGTACTTAACCACTGGCAAAGGTCACTTGGGAAACTTTGGTGTCATAGGAAACGTGGATATCTTAGACAAAGAAAGCGGATTGATCTTATTTGGCGTTGGAGCCGTCGATGAAAATGTCCTCATGTCCATATCGAACTTCAAAAGGGAACAATTTCGTGCATTGTTTCCGCTCTACTACAACACAACTCAAGAAGGATTCGTTATAATTTCCACGTGCTATCAGCCAAAATCGAGGGGCACCCTCAGAATCAGAAGCAACAACGTCCGAAGGAACCCACTCATCGATCCCAATTACTTAGCTAAAGAGGAGGATATCAACTGCACTATTGGTGCCATTCATACAGCGGTTAAGATTGTTATGTCAGAAGCATTTTCAATACTAAAGCCCAAGATCCACTGGCCCAAGATTAAGCAGTGCTCTAATTTTGGCCCTTTTGAGAGTGATTTCAAATGGAACCAGCCATCTGACAATTATTTAAGATGTGTGCTAAGACATGTCGGATTGACTTCACATCATCCTGGAGGAAGTTGTGCGATGGGTTTGTCGGAAACGGATAGCGTGGTTGATCAAGAACTTAGGTATGTTTAGTTAGAATCTTGTTACGACTAAGTGCAATCAATTCTTTTTTTCGTAGGGTGCATGGTGTAAAAGGATTGCGAGTAATTGACGCTAGTGTTCTTCCAACACCACTTACGGGAAATCCTAATTCGATAATAGAGGCGATAGCGATAAGAGGGACTTCATTTATACTAAAATCTAATGAAAAAAATGTCAAAGGAAAATAAATTTAAACGCAACATAAACAATTCTGATATTTAATATAAAGCAAAGTCCTAGGTCTTATTTAAAATTAAGTTTTTTAACTATTTGAGCTAAAAAATTCGTTATTTGGAGGGAAGGAAGTGCCGGCAGTGGCGTATGGGTAAGTACGTTGACTCTTAAAGTCCAGGGTTAATTCTCGACACAAACAACGGTTTCCATAGTTCACGATGTCACCTTTTTCTAATGACTGACGGCGCCCAAAGATTATAACGGTCAGAAAGACCTTCCTAAATTAACCCGTCCGGAATCAGTGTAAGAGTTGTTCACATTTGTCGTTTTTTCGGTTTGGTTTACATGACAATGACAACATTATATATAATGTGAACGCACCAAACGACTGCTTGTTACTTGTTACACATGTTTGATGATATCAACATATTTTGGTATTTTCTTTCTTTGTCAATCAAAACTGTATAGTGTGAACTCGTTTCGTCCAGCAAATTTAATTTCTTCAGTATTTTTGTAACATGCGGTTGGGCGAATTATTTACGAATTGAAATTTGTTTCTTAGAATCCATTAAGGCGCTTCTAAAATGTAGAAAATTAATAGATTATAACTAAACACAGAACTCCGACATCTTTGATATTCTGTTTTAAAATGATAAATGACAATAAATTTGATTAGTGTAAACGCTTACGTTTCGTTTCGCCAAAATGTTTTCAAACACGTTTTGTCAAGCAAATCGTTCAGTCTGGACCTCTCTATTGACCTGTAGATCCCCTCCATTTGTGAGAGAACAAAAACATGCACAACGAGTGCAAGCAGGCACATGCTGCAAAACAAAAGATCCACAAAGTACTACTTTGTCGAAGGACGAGAGCTATTCGTGAGCTCTACGAAGGGTAAAGAAAGGAAGAGACCCGAAAAGAAGGATTATAGAAAACGCATTTCAAAGGATTGTGGCGACCTCGCTCAACGACTAGTGACGTATGTACTGTGGCGTCCTCATACAGCGACTTCTAACAACAGAAGTTAAGCTTCCTGTATGAGGACCATAGATAACGCCACAGACATTGCAACAGTCAAGATCCCTGCAAAATGCAACGCATTCGTTGTCAGTCGCGTTCCTCACTTCATTCTGTGCAGTTTGTATATAATAATTTAATTAATTTCCATTGTGTAAAATTCCTTTGTCTATCCATTGTTATTTCCTGATAACGCAGTGTACATAAACATTAGCCATTTCTTGTTAATCAGTTCCAATAAAATTTTTTACACATTTACCTAATATTCAAACCGTGCGTTTTAATAACAATCCACATACAATATTCACAGGATATTTAGAAGGGCTTTGACATAGATGGTTTCCGGAAGTTTTACCGGTGGTTACAGATCTTCTTCTGAATCTGTTTATCAGCAAACTGATATGTCCTTCTTAGAATGGTTTCAGACCAGGGAAGACCGCTATAGAGCAGATTCTTACACTTCGGTGGATTACTTATTCATCAACTTCAAGGTAGCGTGTATAGAGTCAAATTTTAGTCAAGGTGACGCGGTGCCATGTGACACATAACTGAGTAACACTAGAGACACAATCTTTCTTCATTTACGTGATTTGTTGATTACAGGGACTCGCCAATAAGGTCTTTGCTGGCATTCAAACGAAGCGAATAAAATGGGTCTTGCGTAAATGAAAACAAAATAATTTATGTGTACAATTTATCCAGTTAAAACTTGCAAGTATTAAATAACAGTTGACATAGTGACACATATGGATTTTAACTTCCCCATATGCAACAATTTTGTTTGTTTACGTATCCACAGAGTGAAAAATCAGCCTTATCGCAGAAGAAAATGTTGTGTGAAAATTGGCCATACAAAAGCTGATGTTCAAGCATTCAATCAATTTATGTTCTACGAATTCTGTGTTTAGCTGGATACAACTCTTACGTGAGTTGATGGTTATGAAGGTGTATATGCAAGTACAAATATAAAACGCCATAATGTGCGGTAAACTAAATATATGCAGCATCGGATGACAGTTTGCCTTGACGTATGTGATTAAAATAGAACCGTCAAATCCGGACCACGAATTGAATGACCTTATATAAAACCGAAAGCGAATGAAATAGCCCTTCACCTTTTCGAGAGAGAGTTTTGCGTCCTGTTTTACATTAATGGCGATTCGAGGAGAATATTCAACCACGAAATCGTAAGGTGGTAAATAAAATTACATAGATGACTAGGTTCTAGTAAGTTAAAGACAATATAGTCAGTCGGCAGGGTTTTAAGATAACGATGATGAATTGGCCTTAATAATTTATGATAGCTATTTAGGAAAAGGGTGGGCGCCGTGGCCGTGTGGGTTTGTGCGTCGACCCACATGTACTAGACTAGGTTCAAATCCCAGTTCACACAAATAATTTTTCAAAAACAAAATTGTTCATACCTTACCTCTTTCGAGTCACTGACAATGCTCAAAGAACTGTTTAGAAAGAGCTTCTCAAAATCGCCGTTCGGTCGGCATTGAACTGTAGGTCCCCTCCACTCGTGACCGAACAATATCACGCACAACACGTGTAGCGCCGCCATTATTGTTATTATTGTTTGGGAAAAGGAAGAATAATATATAGTGTCGGGAAATGACCAATCTCCTAGAGGGTAGTAACAGATTTTCCTCAAATTTCTGGATTTAATTCCCTTGCTTCTTTCCTACCGTGAACAACAACGTATTCAATATGCTTACTGGGGATCGTAGTACTAAGTCCCGAGGTTCAGGTTACCAAGTTTCGAATGTTATTGGGAGTCTGCTGTTCTGTAAAGCTCAAGACCTAAAGGTAGGGCCTTATGAAGCTTCAGGTACGAATTTACCGATTAAAAAAAAAATTGTTTCATGAATTGAGAACGCGGATGAGAACAATAGCATGCACAGCACGAGTGACTGCTTTAGGCCAAAATCCACTCCGGACTGTAGAACCACACGACGAAGAAGAAGAAGATGAAGACTTGTGTAGAGCAATCTGTTTTTACAGAAATCTTACTTGTTTATATAAAACATTCCATTCAGATTTTGTTTTCAATATTTTATTGATTTATTGATTACACAATTGAGCTTAAACTTATTTTAAATTTTAAATTAGAGTGCTGACTCTGTATCATAGCTTGACTTTGGAATGTTCTTTTCATATCCGTTCTGCAATAGAGACACCTTTTTCAGAACATCAGACTTGTTATCTGGTTCACTACTTACACTGGGAATACCTTTCTTTGAGCACTTATATCGCTTTCTTATACAAGGTGTCAATAGAGAGGGATCTACATCGCTTGGGTCATTTCCGCCCCAAATAAAAGTAAACAAATATGCGATTGATATTGTTATTAAGGCGCCCAGGCAAGTATACCACATATAAGATATTCGATATAAAGGAAGGATATCACTGAAAATAATTTAAAGAAAGAACAATGTACTCAAGTACTTTAAAATGTTTGAATGTGACATGTAAGACTTACCTCGATCCGGCATTAGATAGATGATCATTAGGAACGGAGAGTGTATGGTTGAAATCATATTCACAGTGTTCAACTGTGAGCTTTTTTGTTTCAAACTGCATTGCCCCAGACGCTATTGCCCATTGCGCATTCAGACTGATCCATGACATTGCTAGAACTCCGATGACACCGCCCAACAATGCACTCTGTGAATTAAAAGCCCTTGCTTATGACAATTTTCTCATTGTTTAGGTTACTCACATTCCCATTTATCCAGGGCAAGAAGATCCCAATTGTAAAAATACCAAACAGTGGACCATTTGTGATCGCCTCTAAACTCATGGTCAACTGCAGCACAGTACCCATTTTTTCAACGATGTATACGAGGCAAACGCATAGCGCTCCAACCCCTACGACAACAGATCTCATAATCCAATTTATTGCAGATTCAGAAAGTGGTCGTTTTACAAACGGTTTAACGAAATCCTCAAGTACGACTGCAGACATTGAATTAAGGCATGTCGACAACGAGCTCAATGCTGCGCTAAATACGCCAGCAATAAACAGTCCTGTCAAACCAGGCAAATCTCCCAGTGTCTTCATTACGAAAAGTGGCAACAGTTGATCCCGGGCTTTAGCTAACTGGAATTGTGAATATGTAATTAGAAGCGAAGATGAAAATGTAATTTTATTACCTTTGTAGTTAAAGGATCACAGTCCTTGTAAGTAGCATAAATAAGTAATCCATTATAACTGCACAAAAGCATGAGAACAATTACTCCTCCTACGAAAATCCAAAGCGCCCGACGACCAGCCTTCAGAGTAGGTAGGGCCAGATATCTTTGGATCATGTTCTGACTCACTGCATTAGTTTGAGTCCAGTAAAAGACGCCTCCGATAAGTTGCGACCAAATTGTATGCCGAACAGTTGGATTGGGATTAAAGCTATGAAAAATTAAGAAAGTTTTATTATGAAGCTATGTGGGCGCCATGGCGTAGTGGGTGCGTCGAATCCTACGCCCGATATTGTCGGTTCGATTCCCGAAAAACACACCAAACATTTTTTCACGGCTCCACCTCTTTCGAGTCAGTGAAAATGCTCAAAGAGTATAACTGTATTTCAGCAATATTATTATATTATGTTGACAGTTGCGGTACAAAGGAAAAATATACAATTACGCTATTTTGAAAAAAAAACAGCATAACTCAAAATTGCTTATGTAAAATCAAAATGAAAAGGTGGCTTCCTTTTATGTGGAAGAGCGTTACAATTGTAATTTGCATATATTGTACACATAAATGCGCCGTGGCGTAGTGGGTAAGTGCGTCGACTCCTACGCTCGAGGTCGTCAGTTCGAATCTCGAAAAAAACATCAAACATTTTTTCACGGCTCCACCTCTTTCGAGCCACTGACAATGCTCAAAGAGTATAACTGTCTAGAAAAAAACTTCTCAATCTCGCCGTTCGGAGTCGGCATTAAACTGTAGGTCCCCTCCGCTCGTGACAGAACAATAGCACGCACAACACGAGTGGTTGCTGAGAAGCTAGGCCCAGGTCCACCTCGGACTGTAGCGCCGCCATTATTATTATTATATTATTATAAATGAAATCTACCCTACTCTTCGAGTTGTGCCTGTTTTCTATCGAAGTAGCGGTATCCACATTTACATTGAACTAAGCAAAATCTATAATTAATTTAATTAAGGGTAATTAATTATTAATTTAGTTATTATACATGGTATACACCAGATTACATGTTTAAAGTCGGTTATCACGAAAAAAATTTAAAAAATTTAATTTAATTTAATTTAAAATTTAAATATCAGAACTGTTATTCGCGAAAAAAACGTTTATACTACAACATCATTCTTAAAATTATTCAAAGCTGATTCGCAGTGTGTTTTGCCAGTTTTGCATAACGTGCATATGAGACCATATTCCTAACCTAACCTAAAGGGTCAACGTACTGAAATGATTCAATACACTTAAATAGTACTGTTTGTCAAGCTGAATTTGATAGTGTGAACGCGTTTCATCAAATTACGAACATTTAATTTCTCCAGTATTTCTGTAGCGTGCCGTTGGGCAGGGAAAGTTTAAAAGAATGACTTTATTTGAGAGTATTGAATGTTAGTTGCTGTACATTAGAATTCATTTAAGCCTTTTATTCATAAATTCAACCCATGTCCATAAAAACATGTCTACATTTTCATTTTTTTAAATAAATAATTTTAAATAAAAGGGCTTTCATGAATTTACATTCGTACATATATTGAAAACATTTTAAGCAAATTACTCAAATTAAGGTCTAAAACTAAAACTAAAAACGAAATTAATTAAGAAAATACTAACTTACTCAGGCGCTTCTAGGCGATCCGTTTTCCATGCCTGGTCGAAAACTTCTGAAGCCCCTCCGATATCCATACTACCTTTGATTGCAACCAAGATAAGCGCTCCAATCATAGAAACGGTCTGTACAACATCTGTCCACACGACAGCTTTGATTCCGCCCTTAAAAAAAATAAAACGAAACAAAAGCATTAAATATTTATATTTTTTAAAGTTGAAAAAAAAAAACTTACCAAACTCGTATAAAATACACAAATAATGCAAACAATGGGTGTGATTGTGTGGACAGATACTCCAGTAACTGTTGAAAAATAAATAAATGGTGTTATATATAGATGTAAATATTTTTGATTTCTGAGAAATTGTATTATAATATTTATTAATAGTCATCAACAAAATTTTGGTTTCTTTTGAATGTATTAATTCAAATTGCCTGTCTAGGTAGCAAATTTGTCATTTGTTCATTGAATTACGGTATGGCGGCTTGAGGAGTGTTGCATTGATTAGCTTAAGATGTTTAAATTAGTTTGCATCTGTTTAACGTGGGAGCAAAGTTGATGGTGTTTAAGAGGGATTGCCCCAGTACCTACATATAGAGTATGTAGAGTATGTACCTCCGTAGATGCACCGTTCGCTGAGAAAAGGGAAAGGAATTCTTTCTTCTCCGTAGCTACCCCGTACTTTCGTTTATAGAAATTCAATCTAGGAGATTGGCTATTCAAATAATTGATTAACAATCGATTCAGATTTCAGAACAATCGGGAATCTAAGCAATTCAAGACGGTTCCAAGAGTCAGCCGCTCTAAATCAAATTCGCTCACTTTAAAAATGCAATAATAAATATTTCTGTCAATTGAAAAAAAAAAACATTAAGTATACATATCTACAAATTCAATGTATTATTTAACTTAAAAATCAAAAATAAATATTCTTAAGTAAGTCCTATGTTTTTAGCTGCAGTTATCAAAATTAACGGTATTGAGAAAGTGAACGAGTTTTGCTTGGAGCGACTGTAAGTCAGTTTGAGTGGCAACAGCAATCAATAAGGTTCATTATTGGTCTAAGTGAGATCTACCTATTGCGAATTATGGTTAGTCTGTACGATCCATAGAACTATTTAAAAGGCTTGATAGATGATGATGGATCGTACAGACTAACCATAATTTGGACGCCGTGGCTGTGTGGGTTTGAGCGTCGACCCATACGCACTTGACTTTCACAGTCTAGGTTCAAATCCCAGCACAAGCAACAATTTTTCAAAACAAAATTGTTCGCGGCTTCACCTCTTTCGAGCCACTGACAATGATCAAAGAGTATAACTGTCTAGAAAAAGCTTCTCAATCTCGCCGTTCGGAGTCGGCATTAAACTGTAGTTCCCCTCACTCGTGAGAGAACAATAGCACGCACAACACGAGCGGTTGCTGAGAAGCTACGCCCAGGCCCACCACGGACTTTAGCGTCGCCATTATTATTATTATATTATACAGACTAACCTCATTTTAATAATAATAAAAATAAACAAACAAACTTAACAAGAATGGATAGTTGTTCAATGATCACTTTATGCGCTTTTGCTATACTTACCCTGGTTGAAGGCCAACGCAGGAACATAAATAACAATTGGTAAGTATCCAATCTAAAAAAATAAAAAATAATTACCTAAGTACTGTTGTTTTAAAATACAATTGTATACGATTTCATCACAAAAATACATTTGCATCGGAACTTAAATGAAATACGTACGTTCATTACTGTAAACATTATGGACCCAAACATTCGAAGACGTCTGTCAAAGCGGCATTCTAAATACTGAAATAATAAAAACCGTATCTTACATAAAACTGTTAATGTATATATAGTGATGTATAAATTGTTAAGATTGAATGAACATCAAGTTATGATGGAAAAAAAACCTTAACTTGGAAATTGTAAGCAAATTTATACATTTATATTCACAACATTCACAACAAATAAAAAATAAATTTTTTTGCTTTCTAGATACTGAGCAGTATAAAATTCAAAATGGAATAGCTTACCATAAATAATTGCTTATAGAGGGTGCTTTCAAGAATTCAGATGGCTGTGTAGACCCTGCAGTATTTACGCAGATGACTCTTTAAATATTCAGACCTAAAGCCAACTTCATGCGGACAAGCTTTCAAATAATCAGACAGATGCGGTAGCGCTCATTTCCTATAGATTTATTTTTGAGCAGCTCTGGGTGCATACATACAAAAAATATCAAACGGAAAAAAGTTGTTTAATTTAAATTATTTTTTTACGTTTAACTCAGCATACTACTCAAATATTCAGCAGCTGATCAAGGCATATTAACTGCAAGCATCATAATTTTTTGAAAATGAGCGAAGCGTTTGTTGTGCATAGTTATAGTGTATTATTTCTGTGCTCTTGCTCGATTGCTTTAGTTCTCCTAGGTTTCCATTCGTCCATTATTATTGACCCTTTACTTTTAAAATGAATGCTACTCGAATAAATGTTTGGTTCTAATGGCTCGCATTTCTTTCAAAAATTATGGTTCAGTTTACGAACTCTCGCAACAGAATCTTGTTCAACGACGACCCTCACTTCAGATAATGGATACCCCAATTCAACAAAATTGATGGATCTGAAGTGAAGAAAATTCATAATCCTTAATGAAAACACTGATACCCCACAAAATATACAATTGGTCTAAATTTATTCAGAGATGACATCGATCAAAGCATTACGGCCAATGGTGAGCACTGTAGATTAATGATCACTGAATTTTTGTATCCCGGTTGAATGACCTTAGTCCATCAGACCGTTGGCTTCAATAAGACAGCGCTCCATGCCTTACAATGCGCGACACAATCAATTCATTAAAAGATAACTTTGCAAATGAATGTGAATGTGTTTTACACGCACTAGTTTTTTTTGGGTCTCACAGTTTCCAAACGAACATAAGTGACCAACAAATTTCTGCCAGAATAAAGATTTCGAAAAGCTTTTCATAAATGCAATTCTCTCGATGCATTATCACTGACTCACAATAAGTGGTGTTGCAATATTGGAGTCCTTGGTGTTTAACATTCCCCGGCGGCGGCAAGGAATTGACCCCAACCTCGTGAGTAGCAGCTGACTTCCTATACAACCGCACCATTGTGTCCACTGTGCATTATTTCGTATACATTCTTAAATTAGTTCACTCAGCAAACTACACTCGTTTGTTTATTCAAAAAGTTCAATTGACTTTTGCAGTTACATCTTATAAGTATTATTTTTAGCAACTACGTAAGTTAATCGATTTAAGGACTGAATGAATGCTCTTAGTAGATTCAAAAAGAGAGCAATTAGAAGTGAGTGCAGTAACTCAGTCGAATGAAGAGTAGATAAGGAGGTGTGTATGAAGGAACTTGTGCACTTTTGTACTTGTATGCCTTGTGTATTTAGCGGGAATAAGTTAATTTCAGTCTTTGTTTTCTTCTGAATATATATATACATACGTATATCAACTCAAAAGTGCGCTAAAGTTTGTTGAATATTTGGCTAGTCTTCTTAGATTCTTTAAATTTACAGCGTATAATTCTATAGTCTGGGCTATAATTAATTCAGTTATTCTTTTTTTTAATTCGCCATTATGTTGAATTTACATTCATACATATGCACATCCATACATATGTATGTCAGATGACTTATTTGTAAACACAGTACAGTCAAAATCGCTTACAACGACATCGGTTATAAAGACAAAATTGTTAAGTCCCGCCTGAGCTACATTATACATAATCCAATAGCATAATAAACAACGACATATCGCTTATAACGACCAAATTCCTCAGTCCCTTGAAGGTCGTTATAACCGATTTTGACTGTATTTGAAAATGCTTTGAAATTATCAAACCCTTGTCTTATACAATGTTCCCACCAAACGAAATCGCTAGATTTCAAGAAAATTTCTCCAAATCTCCGAGGTTTCGCCGTACATTTTTTGAGTTTCGAAATCTCTCGATCTCGACAAAATCTAGTTCAAATCCTAGTGTGAACTTGTTTATTTTGGTGTTAATTTTTAGGTGTCAAAATATTAGATGTCAAAAAAATTGTGGCAATCGGTAATATTATCAATATAAATATTTTTAAATGCAAATACAACAACACGTGTTGTTATAAATTGATTTCTTTGTACAGCGAAATGACTTATAACCGCTGCAATAAATAATGAAGCATGTTATTTTTATTAATTTTGCTTGTAAATACATTAAAACTTAAGTCCTTGCCATAGTAAAGCAATCGAGCAAATAAACAGAAATGATTAATTTTAACCACTTCGCTCAGTTTCGTTAAGTTCGTTAAGTTTTGCTTTTTAAAGTGGAAGTGAAATCAATCGCTCACACGTGATTCGAATTGAAGTAAAAATATTTATTTTTGTTCCGCACTTCAATTTAATTTCCACAATTTGGTTTCGATAGAAAACACAAACGGCAACTGAATTTTGCTTAAGTTTCTACGAGTAATTATGGACACTATGAAATTTAACGATGCTTTTAGTTACTTTCTGTTCCTTTCTGACATCAGTTTAAGTTTCCTTAAGTCAATTATATTTGGTCCTTATGTGCGAAGATAATTTACTTGTCATATCTATTTTTTGTGGCAAACGTTCGATTCGATAACGTCAATAGGGTCTCTCTGTGTTTTTTGGGATTTTTTGGAATTTTGGAAGAAATGGGCGACGTTACGTAGCTCTCATTGGAAACTTAAGATCAGTAGCACATGGCAGTATTTTAGGTTGCGCCGTTGTATTCCTTGTGAGGGAAGTTAAATTTTACTCAACGGTAGCACAAACGCAGTATTGTGTTTTAGGCATTAAGTTCAAATGTGGAACGATCAGTCAGTGTTTCTGCATTTGATCTCATTACTCGCTATAATATGCCAACTGGGAATATTAAAAAAGCTTTCTTGGTAATAAAGGCTCGGGCGCATAGAATACTTTACGTGGGTTGCGCCAAAGCATGCGTTAATAGTGAAATAACTGGCGCAAGGGAGTGATTCAACGAATACTTCAACGCACAGCTGATTTCATTTTGACAGTAGGTTAAAATTCAAATTGTCTTGGTAACACTGCAGATGACAGCTAATTCGACAATTGATGATTCTTTGTCAGTATGCTTTGCCATTTCAACTGGTTTATTTTGATTTAAAAAATAATTGTTCAATTCACGAATAATAATGATTAAAAGTTATATTGTAAAAATGTAAACACGCGAGTAACTTTTATTACTACTTTGTTTAATAATACTACTGGAGTTTAAAGTGTGCATTAATAAAACAACCAATCATAATCCTCATCAAATAGAAACGTTACAATATGACAACTGTCAAACGCTAACGGAGAAAGAAAAGTTAAAAGTTGAGTAACAACATCTCTCGCGTTAGGGTTGGTCTATGGACCATAACCCATAAGAACGTACATAATGTATCTGTCAATAGAGTATTCTATGGGTCGGAGCCCTAACACTCTCTAAGCAATTTCAATGGCTCGAAAAATATGGTGCCATAAAAATGAAAGTTAGTGTGTCCAGTATCTAACCACAAATATCAACGTAGGAGTTTATTCATTTATCCACTACATGGTGGCGACCGCTGCGAAACATCTCGAAATAATTGTGTAAATGAGGAAATATATACATACTACAAGATTGCCTTAAAATCTGTTAAGCGCATATCTTCAAACAACTCTATATGGTGCTGTAATAATTACAGCGTCTAATTATTACACATTGCCACATTTCTTGGCTTAAAATTTTCACAACAAACATCAATATTTATGCATGTATGTTAATTTTTCAAATGACTGAAGGGTTGTGTTTTTCCCCTCCGTGGTTTTAAAGTTGTGGTAGATAAAACAATTACATAAAATGGTTCGCGCATTTCAAAATGCCTCTTGCAAACTTTCCACAAGGCAACTTATCAGCGTATACAAGTTAAATGCAAGTCAAATTTTGGTTTTAGATCTTGTATGAGGTGGCATGCCAGTTTAAACATTTTTAAATGCTTGTTGATTACTAGAATAATGTCAACATGTTTAAATAATAAATGTACACAAACCTACTTTGTAGTTGACAATCTCTAAATCGGACTTCACGAATACCTAAATATTGAAACTGTCATAAGTAAAGCAATCGTTTCCATCTCAAGAAGAAAAAATGTATTCCTGGCAGTTTGGACACTTAAGTAATTGGGAATACACCTTGAAAAAAAGAGTGTCTTTGCCCTTCGCATTTGTAAAAAGTCGTATATCTAATTCAAACATTGTATCTCTTTAAACATAAAAATTGAGTGCTGATGGATGTACTAGTTATTTTAGACAATTATGAACGATTGCGGCATGCCCAGACGAAGCGAATTTTCCGAGAATGCTGACATCATAAAAAAGTACTTACGATGGTTTAAAGCCATTAACGGCATATTGCCAGGAAGATTCAAATTCGGTAGTAAGATCAGTTTAATTTGTTCCGCAGAAAATGAACCCAACGATTTTCAATGAGACGTCTACATCAATTGAAATAGAGACGGTTAAAATGGTGCGACGGTGAGCGAGGGTAAGACGAAGTATCATATGTTATTAGGAAAGGGGGTACACAACGTCGACATATTTCAGGACTTCGTGTACATCGAGCACAAATGATATCAGTCCAGAGATCAAGCACAAAATTAGTTTTGCCAATCGCCATATCTTTGTGCACAATAGGCAGTAAAGTCCCCTCTCGCAGAATATGTCTAAAAGCTAATGTCCATGACCTCACTTAGGAGATACTATTCCACACATTATCTCTCTGAATTCGACTAAATCCAATCAGATTTATTTTAGATCTTTATAATTCTCTTATTAGATATGTTAACGATAAATTATGGCAAAACCTTCTGCCCACTTAAGATGTCAACCAAATTACACTTACTTATAGTACGTTTACACCGCACCCAAATTCAGCATTTCGGCTAGTTTCTGCATTTCAGCCCAAATGCATTGCATTTCGCCATACATTTCCTGCATTGTGGAATGTTGCATTTGAGCGAAATGCAGAATTTCGTCGCTGCATTTGTAAGTTCGTCAAATCGAACAATCCTCTTAACAAATTCAGCACCATTCAGCACTTCATACAATGACAAAAAAACAGCTGTCAACAAAACAATAAATCATTTCAAGTGATCATTGCAATAAAAATAGAATATATATGTCTGAATTAGCATTTAAATTCATCTTTTAATTAATGTAAGAAGCTAAATGGTTCAACCACTTCTGATTTCCAATCAGGAAAAAATATCAATAATCAATTCTAACACTAGCTGTCATTTGAAATGCTGAAGTTGCAGTGGGAACGCAAAATTGCATTTCTGCCATTTAGTGATTTTTTTCCTGAAATGTTGAATTTGTGTGCGGCGTAAACGTACTATTAGACTTAAATCAATTTACTGAAGTGCCCCATTACATACAGACAGTCCTCCAACCCCATACGCTTTTTATGTTCGTTTCCGTCGACTTAAATGGGCTTATTTGCCATTGCGCACAAGTCGAATAACCATTATCTGTAAACTAATATTGAAGATTACATACTATCACGCAGGAAACACAGCTGCATTATGTTCCCTCAGAAGGTGTATTTTATCCCGCATTTAACGGAAGATTTTATTGTTTTTGGCATAGTATTGTATTCTTAGAGTCTATCGTTTTTCTTAAAATACAATACTTGGTCTTACGTTAGAATTCTAGAGTTGGAATTTTAGGGCTATACATCTAGGGCTTGAATTCGACGGCTATAAATCTAGGGCTAGAATCCTAGGGATAGAATCCTAGGTCTACAAATCTAGGGCTAGAATTCGACGGCTATAAATCTAGGGCTAGAATTCTAGAGCTATAAATGTAGGGCTAGAATTCTAGGAGTTGAATTTTAGGCCTAGTAATATATATAATAGAAAAAAACCCAACAAATGCAAATTAAGACACACCACCTATTCGTCGATTTCAAGGCCGAATATGACAGCGTGCATAGAGGCGAGCTATACATACGGTGACCAATAAAGAAACAATCTTATCATTTCGAAGAAACAAATAAAGAGCGAAAAGAATGTCATATAAATGTATCGAATGGAATTGAATGACAGTTTGCGATTCATTTTTAATGGCAAAAACCAGATGACAGGACTGAATTATTCAAACCAGTGCTGTCTACTTTTTATGTTTAACTAATTTAGAACTGAAGAAAGTACTTTACTGTGTAGATCATAGACAAAAGTTTTCAAAGAAAAAAACGACATTAAGAGGACAATTTAACAAAAAGAGGACAATTTACTGTCCTTTTCAAGAAAACAAAAAAAAGGACACGATACCGAAAAAGATGACGCATGGTCACCGTAGTTTTAGAGCATACATCAAAATATAAATATCGTTTTATAAAGCCAACTCCAAAGCCCATAAGGAAACTTAGGTTAAGTAAAACAATCGAGAAATGATTCACTGTATTCATAATAACCACCTTAGTCAATTTCCTTAAATTCGTTCACTTTTAATTTTCTTAAGTTAACTTAAGTAACTTTCTTAAGTTAAAACGATATCAATCTTCATCATTTCTTTCTTAATCACTAAATGACAGTTGATTCTGAATTGTATTGGCTTTGTGGCATTTATGCGATTCCATTAGGTAGGCGACCACTTGGCAGACCCAGGACGAGATAGTTGGACCAAGTCCAAAAACTCGCCTGCTTGCGCTTGGGCAGAATTCCTGATGAGTTAGAGTCAATTGCGGAGGATCGGCTGGCATGGAATTCTCGAGTGCGTGCATTGCCCCTGCGTCTCCTTTAGTGGAACATGCAGGCCGCGGTAAATGATGATGATGATTATTTATTGGTACTTTAATGTTGCGTTGCTTATTTTTCTTCCGCATTTCAATTTTGTTTTTCCATGTTGTTGACAGGACACTGTGACATCCCTTATAACGCCAACAAACTATCAATAAAAAATACTCAGCCTCACAAAATTTAGCTGAATAACATCCGCATTACTTTATCGAGAACATAGAATAGGTTAAGTGTTAACGAAGTGTAGACGAATTGTCTGCAAAATTGCTTTTTTTAGCGATTTTACTAAAAAGATGCATATGTACAGTGCTTTGCATAAGTCTGCGTACAGTTCAACTTTTTTAAGATTTTATAATAAACAACCTACCACCTAGCTCCTCACCAACCACTCGTGTTGCGCGTGCTATTGTTCTCTCAAGAGCGGAGGGGACTCCGAACGGCGGGATTGAGAAGCTTTTTTCTAGCAAGCTATACTCTTTGAACATTGCCAGTGACTCCAAAGAGGTGGAGCGGCGAACAATTTTATTTTTGAAAAGTTGTTAGTTGTGCTGAGATTTGAACCTAGTCTGTGAAAGTAAAGTGCGTATAGGTCGACGTACAAACCCACATGGCCACGGAAAAACACATTAGAAACCCCGAAATAACCAATAAGAATGTACTCAGTGAAATATACATATATATATGTCGCTTACAATGACATCGGTTATAACGACGTATCGATTATAACGACAAAATTCTTAGGTCTCGCCTGAGCTCCATTATATGTAATCCAATAGCATTATAAATCGTTTATAACGACATATCGCTTACAATGACCAAATTTGTCAGTACCTTGAAGGTGGTTATAACCTATTTTGATTTTGAATTTTGTTAAATAGAATTGGGACAAAATGCGAACCTCACAACAATTCTTGTTGAATCCATACCGAAAAACTATAAACCATTTTAGATGCGAAGGGATACGCCACAAAGTACTAAATATCCGAAACTCATGAATTTCACTGCTTAATGCAAACATTTGCATAATAGTTTCTTGGGCATTTTTTTCCTGGTAAGCTATTTGAAATTGAATTTATATTATATATTTATTACTGCTTAGAGCTGTTATTGAACTGCACTCTTGATTCTTGATCATGTGATTCTCAATTGGATTCATCCTTTATTTTTGCTTTTTTTCAATACAAATTTATTAAAAAATTGAGATATTTGATAATTGCAGACTTCTGCAAAGAACTGTACATGTTTTTATTGCCAATGAATTCTAGAATGTATTGAAGTTTCGCGGAGTTGGACCTTGGTTTTTATGGTATAGCATTTTACAACCTAAATCCATGAATCATGTGAAGCTCAAAGTATTTTCGTTTTTGTCGTTAAAAAATTGAATTGGAATCAGCACTTATATTTCAACTGGGGAAGTTTTCCGATATACGAGTATTCTCATGTCCACAAATATCATCCCACATAAAATAGTTTCTACTGCGGGAAAATATAGATGCACTTTCTCTCATCTTTACAAAAGTTTTACCAGTTTTCCGCCCAAAGAAGACAGGTTATTGATGAAGTAATGTCGATTATGAAGGCACTATCATGGTTTAAACACAATATGGCATATAACAGAGATTTCATCATTTGTACGGATAATCAAACTGCGGTTAAATCCCTTGCTTCAATCACTTTTTGCTCAAAGATCGTTCTAAGCCAACTATCTGTTAACGAGATGGCAGAACACTTTAACGTTCACGTCATTTGTGTGCTGTGGCATAGCGACTGGAAATTGCGAGGCCGACGAACTAGCCAGGCGTACGATGCACTCTCCTGTATCGCGATGGAGAAAGGAGGCTGCATGAAGATCACTACAATGAGACCCTTTACAAAGCCTCATGTTTTTTTTAATCTGGCCTTCCGAGAGCCTGAAACGATCCCTCTGCTTGATCAAAACTGAAATATCAGCAATAAGGGCACTGGCGAGTTTCACAGGACACTGTATTATTGGAAAACACTCAGATGATTTTAAAACGTTTTTATTTTCAACTTAAACTTAACTTTGAACAAAATCTTGAAGACATTATTTGTACTCGCAGAACAAGAAATTTTATATTACAGATGATAAAAAAGGGGTAAAAGCGGAAATATGCACATTGTGCATGTGTAATGATTCACTGATATGATGAATATTGTGTAATGAACAATGCCCTTCACTGATTCATATGCAATTCTAATCATTACTTTAATTCACAATCATATTCAAAACTACTAACTTACCTCATAAGTGGAAGTTATGTTCAAATCATGAAACACGGGTAAGTAGAAAACACCCATCACAACTCCCATCAATATCACCCCTCCGGCCACGTAAAGATACTGTATTCCATAGGAGTACACCTCCGTCGGTAATCCCAAAAGCGTTATTCCGGATATAAAACTTTAAATTGTAAAGAACCACCAGATCAATCATATTTGCTGTGCATAATTTCACTTTCACTCCTATTTACCTCGCCACTAGAGACAGTGCAATCGGGATAACCAACATATTCCTTCCGCCCATAAGGTAATCCGATTCGGAGAGGGATTTCTTCAGAAAACCGAAGTAAATCCCAATGAATATGCAAAGGACAAACATTGCAATAAACACAACATAATCGGGCCATGCAAATCGCTGCAGATCTTTGACGATATTATCGATGTCAGACATTGTTGTCGCGTATCACTTTTGTTCGATAAAACAATTATAACCGCACTCACTGAGACTAACACTGATTATTCGATCGTTATCGCTACAAGACCTTAGACTCGTACTTAGTCCCACGTTAAATTTTATTGTGTCCGGTCTTGTCACAATTTCCATTCAAACTAAATCTAAGGCTGAAATGTGTACCATTGAGATGTGTTGCACTACTAGGGGGTGTTCTCTAAAATATAGCCCCCAAGACAACGAATTTTAAACTACCGCCACGACAAATAATAAGCTGAAGTGTAAAGCATTTGATTTCTAAAACAATTACCACATGGGAGACTGTATGTGAAATGCCGATCGGCAGAGGCACCACTAAACGAACTACAGATTGGACTTGGTTTGCGCTGTACAAAAGTTAATCGGGGGGGTTGAAAAAGCTGCTGCTATAAGTACCTACAATAGAATTATGATGTTGATATATGAATGTATTCACGTGTACGTTTAGCGACTAACACAAATGAATTTAAACTAAATCAGCATGACGCTTCTCCCTCTACGTGATTTATTTTTTGTGACAAAAAAAATTATTGAATTACAAGTCAAGAACTTAAATTTAATACTAATATATGCATGAACACACGCTTGTTTGAAATTGCAGAGAAAAAGTTTGTGCTTGTAATGCAATCAACAGCCAATACAATCGCGCAGGAGTAACTGACAAAAGTAGTTTGAACGTGTGGCAGAGTTCGTAAATTTGAATATAATATCGACCGAGACTGTAACCCCCTGCAATGGATCTCACGGATTCAAATCACTACATCAGTAAAATGACTAACAAGCCAAATACATACTAGAAATAAAGAGGCAATTTTCTAATATGCAAGACCATGTGAACATTTTCCGTGTACCGCCTTGGATGTGTTTGTATGCTTGCAACCGTCAAGTACTCAAATAATACCGTTTATCGGATAAATGAATAAGTCTATTGTGTAGAGATAGACAGTGTGTCGAACTTTTATGATGCTGTATTTGATGCATGTACGACTAAATTTGAAATAAGATGCAATCAAGAACGGTTATTACTTGCAAAGTGTTATGCACATCTGAGTATAAAACAAAAAGTTTTCTACGTAGTTTTTGCAACATGTATACATATGTTTTTCATTATAAATGATCAATAGCGTCGAACGAAAACCGTCAAAGAGGGTTGATTTATTTGCTGACCTTCTAGTGGGATTGTTTAAACCATTTGACGGTCAAGCCCTAATAGACAACTTCGGCGATATTTATAATGTATCAAAAAACGTTAAAATTCAGAATTTATCATCGCTGGCAATAATGCTGCGTCTCCAAAAAAATTCTGGAATTTGGGTAAAACTACCTAGATTCTTACTATATGTCGAAAATTTACTATATGATTTGACATCTATAAATTCCATTTAAATCAGAGATTTTAAATAAATTTCACTTTCACAATCTTCATGTCACATACTCGTAAATCAAACAATCTTTTTTTTGTCTCAGCAAGAGTTTGCTTTTTTAGATAAGTTTGCGAGATATGATGCTTACAGATACTTGCTTACAGGGTTAATGCAATACGATCAATTCCAGAAGAGGCAAATCTTGCTCTACAAAAAATCAAACAGTTAAGTGTCTTGCAAGAAAAAATATTCTTCTCTGGGAAAAGTACAGTGAATCAACAAAGAACTTAGACACTTAACTTCTTTCTTTTTGATAGTGATCATTTTTTTCAACTCGCAAAAACCTAAAACCATGATTTTTTTTACTTTAGAATCAAGTCCCATGGTCAATCTTGCGTGTGGCGAAAACCAAATGAAGAGTTTAAAAATTAAAAGCCGCGGCATTACATGGTGGTGGCTCTATACCAAGTTAAGTGTCCGAATTCTTTATAGATCCACTGTACTTACCTAACTAAAATTTTCCTAAAAACTTAAACAATTTTTCATAAAAACGTATTTGTAGTCAATACGAAAAAAATTAAATTAATTTTAGAGAATAAGAAGTACAGGCAGGAGAAGTTTTTAATTAGCTACAATATATCCGGAGAGAAAACGTAGTCCGAATATTTTTTTGTCTTTCCTATTTTTACAAACTGTTCCTACAATCCCAATCCTTCAACATGATGGACAAATCATTGGCGTGCCTTTGTCAAAATGGGGATGAATATTGAAAAAAATCAAAATTTTCTAAAAATGTATTTAGATAAAGAAATGTTTGTTCTCAATCGAACACCAACAATTGACCTAGATCAATAAGTGTCATAAGACATCGAAGTGGTTATAAAATTACCGTAAGCAATTATAAAAGAGTTGGATATTTTACGAATGAGTTACGGAATGTTACTGAAGTACAATTTTGGTCAAACGACTGAGAAATAAAATATCTGTACTTTTACGCATGGGTTTGCCAAGTTAAGTATTATATATACATTTATTTTTAAATCGTGAAAGATTAAGGAATCCTCGACTCTGAGCGTGTTATAAAAAGTCCACGTTTAAAGAGGGCTATACCATTGGAGAGGGGACTTCAATCGACTTGGTGTACGCAGTTGGAGACAGCAGATGAAAGATCGTGCTGGCAATAATACTTTTTGATTGAGAAAGAAGAACATACTAGATTTAATAAATTACATTCTACTTGAGATATAGCTTGTTTTGAGAAAGTATTTTTCTTACACTAAACACGGCAAATTGCATGTTTATTTTGAAGAGCACTCTAGCACCACTAGTATTAAAATGCCAGCCAGTAGTCCACAGACTACTAAGTAGATAAGCTCAACAATCGATAAATAGCAAAAGTGGTTAGCACAAAAATTGTCCAGAGTCCATGACCTAGGCCTCCACAATATCCTTTAGTACTGGCGCCATCTCTTGCTAGCGATCTTTAACGCACGCCAAGTTGGCTGAGATCCCCTTTACCAACTTAATGAGAACTAGATACTTAGTAGACGTAAAATTGGGTTTACTGTTAAGGATGAGACGAATTGAAAGCCCGAATTATACCAGTTGGTATAAGAGAAAAATAATGGAATGAGCAATTAAGGTTAAAGTTCGGTAACGCCAAAATTTAGCGAATAAACTATTATTTCCGTGACTAAGTGACGGTACAAAAGCTGAGCGGAGAACTTCTAAAGTTAAATTATATCGCGCACAGAGATGACCTGCGGAATGTTCAACTTGGCAAAGAGGGAGAAGACTATTCACTTTTTTGGCAATTGTTCAATTTTGTGAGAAACAAGAAGGTCTGTGTTTCGACATGATGCCTGATTTTTTATTTTTTCAAAAGAATAAATCCATCAATCAAAACGTTAAGAAACGTCATTGACATTAGCCAGGTCCATAATGGAAAATTGCGTCGTCATATAGCGGGCAAATTTGAAATAGGAAACAATTTTTAAAAATTTAAATTCAAATTAAGCAGTCGAAATTTAGTCTTCATTTAATTTGCTATACAATAGTAATTAATTTGAACAATTTAATGATTTACGCAAATTTAAGTTTAACAAGAAAATTACACTAATTGAGTGATTTTAGAAAAAAATGTGACATCGTTTGTCAACAACATTAAATTCGCATTAGTTACTTAACAAGATATAACTCATTTTTAACACGTGTAGTTATGGTATTATGTCAGGTAATTCTGTCATCAATAGCTAAACTGTTCAAAAAAAACTAAGTAATACTGACTAATCACAAAATTGTCAGTAAATTGTATCACATTATCCAATATTCTTCATAAAGATGTGTTTGTTTCCTTTTTTTATAGATTTTTTCCTATTGTAAATTTATACATCTAATTTAAATCCCCATAGACTATTTAAATGAATACAATTTGTGCACTTTTGCCGAAATTCAACCGGAAATTCTTTTGAAAGAAATCACTTATGCATGAAGATGATCAATTGACAATTTTATAGGCTTTCTTATTCACCGCAATGTATAACTTCTTCACTTATTCACTACCGAAGCGTTATAATTTTTTTTATTTCCGAAACTCCGAATCTTCCGCGAATGTTTTCTGATCCGTTTAACGACAGCTTTATAAATTATATGCAACTTATCGTTAGTTCATTGAATAACCACCTAGGGATTCTTCTCAGTCTCATACCGGTGCAGGCGACTGTCCTCAAGAAAATTCAAGTCCAAGTTCAGTGTAAATATACGAACATTTCTCATCTCTTTGAGCGACATTCACTGCACATGGCTGTGTATATGCTTTCAAAAATGCACTTGTTACTCGGTCAAATACATTTGCTTACATGCATGCATACAGAGATCCATCTAAGGCGTATAGATTTATATAGAGGTGTTAAATTTTTTTGAAATGCACTACAGAGCTTTTACCTATGAGTAAATATCATAGCGACGGCATTTCAGAAACCAATACTCGAAGCTTATTGCACTTTTTGGCAGCTCTGCAAATCAATGCACTTGTTAGATTTACCGAAAGGATAGTTGGGAAAACAATTGTGCGATTTTTATTTTAAAGCAACAAGGATTAATGCTTTATTTTAGATAAGTTTTAGTCCTTTAGAAAGTTATTACTTGGTCTGGATATCACTATTTCAAATGTCCCCTTCTCCTTGAACCAGAAGGCCAGGATTCAAAAAAGTATTCGACATTGTAAGCGGAAAGTTTATCTTGAGTGCCCTACGCATGAGAGGAATTCCGTGTCAATGGGTTCTATCGTAAACGGCTATAAAATCATTAAAGTGTTTTTGGAACTTACTTACTCTTACTCTTCTCCAGGATTTCTCGAAGAGTTCCAATTTGATTTAAATTCGGTTGTCGCATCGAATAGTTCCTTACAATGTATGCTTTCGTATGTTTTCGTATGGGGCTTTGAAATCGATAAAAAGATGTTGCATATCGATCACTGGTCTATCCCAGGATGTGCTGAGTGTGAATATTTGCCGGGGCGCAAGCCGCAGTGGTACTTGCCGACAAGTGCGATGCAAAAGGACTTTAGTAGTACTTTCACGTAGTACGCTGAACACGATCTTATAGGCGATAAAGCTCTATATTCGTTGCATGAGAAGAGATCGCCTTTTTCTGAATTTAACATATGGAGCTGATTCTTCCATCGTCGAGTATGGTTTCGCCTTTTTAAATTCTACAGATGAACTGGTGCATGCTCCCTACCAGAACATCGCCATCAGCCTTGAAGAACTCTGATGGCAAACCATTTGAGACTGCAGCTTTGTTGTTCTACAGCTTTTTAATAGCTGGATGGAAGGATTACTTTATCGACTGGAAACTTTTTTATTACCTATTACTCTCTCTTGGTTGTGCTCATTCAACAACTGCTGAAGGAAGTGCTGCTTAAAAACATCCATTATTAACCTTTTCTTTTGGCGTAGAAGTGTCTTCTCCCTTCTCCTAGCCCAATACTCCTTTTGCGTTGCTCTGGTTTTTCATTGCAGCGATTTTTGGTTGCTGCTTTTTTGTGCTCATACTCGTCGTCATACCATGGGTTTCTTCTTGGTGGTGAAGGGTAATCTGAGGCGGTTACTTCCTGGATGGCTGAGCGACAATGCAACCACATATTGTTGACGTTTGTGATTGATGTAGAAATACCACAGAGTCACTCGTTTAGTTGGTCTTCGTAGGTTCTGGCAATCTCTGGTGTACTCAGAATTCTAATATCGAAACTAATTTTTGCTAGCTGGTTCAGGTTTCTTATATTGGACAGTCTAGCTCTGAATGGTGCTGCAATTAAAAAGTGGTCAGAGTCAACAACCAAAATATTTGACGGATGCCTTGTGTTAATGGTCGATTCGGTTCGACCATCCTGGGATCGCCAGACTGCTGCGTGGATTCTTTTGCGAGGAAATTTCGTGTTTCTTACTAACATACTATGAGCTGTCACATGTCGGCCAGTCCTCCAAAGATGCTCTTACCGATTCTAGTGTTAAAGTCCCTAAGTACGAACTTAACACCGTATTCAAGATAGAAATCCTTTTTGAAGTAATCTTCAGCCTCGTTGGTGTGCACATAAGAGACTGATGTTATAGAATTTGATTTGGATGCAGATCATAGCCAGGTGATTGCCTAATGGTTTGAAGTCGAGGACATTAAACCTTTTTTTTTCTTTTTTCACAACGAATCCGTTTCCCAACATGTGCAATCTTTTATGACAGCTGTAATAAGTGTCGTACTATTTTGTTTGCGCTTGTACTGGCCAAGATTATTTTGCAATTGGTGAGCTACTCTAGGAGCACACTCGCAAATCGTGTTCTTATTCCGCGCCATGACGTCATTGGGTGTCCCTCCGTGCATTCGAGGCGATTTGCTCTTTCATGGCAGTCAACTTTCTAAAGTAGGTGGGTTGTTGGCCCTCGGCACAACCGCCGGCCTGGACGGGGATGAGTTACGTCCTTTTGCCTAGGATACTCGTTGCATGCATCACTTCACCTCTAAATGGTTGCTGTAGAGGCTATTCAGAGGCACTGAGTGGAGTTTGTAAGTATGTCAACTAGACCTGAACGTCTACAGGGGTCTTTACTGGTGTCTCGCAATGTAAGGAACAATTAACAACTTTGCCCTGTATGCCAATGCCCTGCCCTTCTTATTGACATCCTGTTTAAATTACAAAAGTCCTATAAATAGCGCCGCGTTACATTTGAAAACTATTCCTTCAAACCACTCTCTTTCCAACAAGTAACATTTTGCAGGTAATTTCAAAAACAATTAAGAAACACATCATTTGCAATACAAAACATGCACACACGTTTTGCCTCGTGTGCAATTCATGATCATTTAAGAAAAAAGTACTTTATTTGTTTATTTTACCAGACAATATACACAGGCCCATGTAAAACGTGTGCATTGCAATGTTTCACTGGGCATTCCACTGACGTATACGATTGCATTTCCTTTGATAACTTGCCAAATTCTTCGTGGGAATTTCTCGAAATTTTTATCCATATGAATTTTCTTTTTGTCACTTGAATATTGTTTACGTTTCTGTCTTAATCGTTAATTGTTCACATAAATAATATTAGCCCAACCATTCATAAGATTGCCAGCAGGGAAAGTCTGCACTTAGTGATGATGCACGTTTTGAGAGGATGATGTCGGCAAATGAAATAAAATTAATTATTCAAATTGCACTTCAAGAGACGTCTGAGGTTAACCATAAATCGTACAGAACTGAATGTTGCATTATGGAAAAACATTTTTTACTTAAAAATTAAAAAGGTTTTTTTATTTTAATCGTTTTAATCGTTATCAAGAACCTTAATATGAAGTACTGTAAATGCTAATAGAACGTTTACGCCGCACCAAAATTCAACATTTCACGAAAAAAAATTCGAAATGCAATTTTGCGTTCCCACTGCAACTCCAGCATTTCAAATGACAGCTAGTGTTGGAATTTATTATTGATTTTTTTTTCTGATTGGAAATCAGAAGTGGTTGATCCATTTAGCTTGTTATATTCATTAAAAGATGAATTTGAATGATTTATTGTTTTGTTGACAGCTGTTTTTTTGTTTATGTCAGTGGGCGGAAATGTCATTGTATGACGTGCTGAATGGTGCTGAATTTGTAAAGAGGATTGTTCGATTTGACGAACTTGCAATGCAACATTCCAGAATGCAGGAAATGTATGGCGAAATGCAATGTATTTGGGCTGAAATGCAGAAACTAGCTGAAATGTTGAATTTGGGTGCGGTGTAAACGTACTATAAGTCACCATGCAAGATGGAAGAGCAAGGTTGCAACCAAATATTATATTGGACCTATTAATACCCATACAAAGAGAAATATTTAATGAACATCAGATTGCGATTAATAAGGCGGCTTTTACTTGGAGCAATTCTGAAGCTTCAACTCACAATTTGTATACCAGCGGGACGAAGGGTGTGGGATGTAGACCAAGTTGCCCATGCAGATGGGTAGCTAGCAATTTTGTACATCTGCTTTCTTCCAATCGTGTGAAAGAGTGAGATGGAACCATGAAAATTGTCTGCGTAGAATTGCCAGGAATAGTTCCTGCAACTACAAAATCTAATTGCCGTAACTAAAAATACTCATGTAAAAGCCGTCTAAATGCTCTGAATAAATACGACAATGAAAAAGTTACAATTCGAGAGGGTACGATGGTTCCTATACGACGTCTATGGATTTTTTAACATCACTTATGGTCTCAAGACACAGTAACATGACCGCTCCTCTTCAATACTAATAGATAATTTACGCCAAAATAATCGAGCGAAAATGTGAATATACGATTGCACGTTAACAAATTTGGTACAAAGGTTTAGAGCACATACATTCGACATAATTATCTTTAGTGAAAATCTCATTTTTGGCGCAATGGGTAAATCAATAAGCAAAATTGCGCAAAAAATTAAAATGCACAGTTTAGTATGGCCTGGTGGAAACATCGGACAATATTTTTCTAAAAATTTGCGTGTTGCGGTTAACGCTATTCGCTATAGACCCATGATTATTCACATTTTCATTCCCCAATTAAACGTTCCACGCAGTAAATATAATAATAAAGTTCGATGATCGCATAATTTCTCGTAATGGATGTAGAAATTGGCCCCCAAGATCTTGTTATTTCATGCCACTTTATATACGTAAAGTAGCCGGTCTACGCTCACAATCCAAGCCAGGAAACATTATTCGTTTTATTGAGAACATATGCCCATAAATGCTGGAAAAGTGGTTGGAGCCTTTGTCTCTCGAATGACATTCATCAGATCCAGCCGTGGTTATGCCCGAAGTAGTGTAAATTTATTTTCTCGATTGAACACAAATACACAAATACAGGATAGTTTTTGTAGCACAATAAAGACAGGGTAAATATACAGATCAGTGGGCGCCGTGGCGTAGTGGGTAGGTGCGTCGACTCCTACGCTCGAGGTCGTCGATTCGAATCTCGAAAAAAACATCAAACATTTTTTCACGGCTCCACCTCTTTCGAGTCACTGACGAGCATTGTCTTAAAAAAGAGTATAACTGTCTAGAAAAAGCTTCTCAATCTCGCCGTTCTGAGTGGGCATCAAACTGTAGGTCCCCTCCACTCGTGAGAGAACAATAGCACGTACAACACGAGTGGTTGCTGAGAAGCTATGCCCAGGTCCACCTAGGACTGTAGCGCCGCCATTATTATTATTATTATTAAATATACAGATCCAAAGAACAAGAGCGGTATTAATGTATCTCAAATACCTTTTTATCCTATGCTAAATCCGATGGGAAGGTGCCTATCCAGCCCTTGTTCGTCCTATTTTTAGCTTCATCCAGTATGGTGAAGCACAAGTCCATTATACATACAATATGCAAATCCTTAGACTATTTGATAAATAAATTCGCTTCCAAACACTTAAACTAACAGTTGGCCGTTATGTCTTACAATTGCCACACTTCTTTCTTTTGACGCCTGTTTAAGCCCTTTTTTATTTTGAATTTAAAAAAAGGATTAAAAAATCGTTATGTTGGGTTAGGTTAGGTTAGGTTTAGGAAGAGAAGTATAATGTTGAAAATATCGATTCCACTCAGAGGCCATAGGGTCCAATGTGAACCCTTTCATTTGTGGAGTACACATTCTATAAACCTATCCTGTCACGTGGTGGCTGAGATCACCCGTGCTCTTTGATTCGATATTTCTGCATTCGCTAAGTCCGTCGCCTCTGTAAAGATTCTTTGGCTCAGAGAAGTTAGGCGCCGATTCTGGAGACCTGGGCAATGGCAAAGCGGATGTCGGATCGTCTTGGTCTCTTCCTCTTCTTTATCTTCATTTTCAAAAGAAAGACCCGATCAGACTTTTCCTTTAAAGAACTCATAAAATATTTTAACTGACTTCTGCCTGCATTTGGGCTTGTTTTATAAAATTAATTTAAAAAGTTTTTCTGTAAAATTATATTAACAAAAAATGGTCGCCCAAAACTTGAAATTATATTTAACAGTAGTGGAAAACTTTTTTTAACTATTAACCTAATATGTAAGCTAGACATTACCACAATTTGAATTTATGTATTTATTTATTTTTTCTGTTCTTCTACACCAAAAAATCTTTTATATTCGATAACATGAGTGTTTAAAATATGCCCATGCAATTTATTCCTAAGTCAATTTTCGAAACGAACATACCACACCCATCTGCTCTGCGTCAAATTTTGCTCAGTGATATCTGTCAACGCATAAACTTTTTCAGTAATATGGTTTGTTGACATGATAACATTACAATTTGCTGATTATAGTGCAATTTATGTGGACCATAAAGAACTTATAAATGTGACCTATAATACAATGGCGGACGATCGTACTAGCTACCAGCTAAAATCACATTTATTTAATTTTAGACCTGTAGTACATGCGAATGCCGATACTGACAATCCAAAGAAGCGCAAAAGAAAACACAATCATAGCAACCTCTCTGCTGAAATATTAAAAATAAAAAAAACCTGCAATGAAGTGTTACTTAAGTTGAAAGAGACTTGGAAATTCAACACTGATATCTCTGCACTTACAAATGGAAACCGTATTTGGGAAGAGTTATCAGACTTTCCTCAACTCCGGGGCGTTAATAATACAAAATATTTCCAGCAATTTGATTTGATGAATAGAAAGTACATTATACCTGCATGGTCCAAATTCTTCAACCATAATATAGAAAATCTGAATGAAATAGCTGATGATTTGGAGAGCTTTGATTTTGTTATTCTAGACCCTCCGTGGAAAAATAAGTACATCCGACGTATCAAAAAAGCTAAACAAGAACTCGGCTACAAAATGATGGAAGTCGATGTACTTGCCAAAATCTCACTAGATAAGTTAATTCATTGTGACTCCATAGTAGCAATTTGGTGCACAAATTCTCAACAACACCAACGGACATTGCTTCAAGAATTGCTTCCGCAGTGGGATCTGCAGCTCATTCATAAAATCGTGTGGTTAAAGTTGAATGTGGAAGGCAATTTGATAGGTGATTTCAAAGAGGAAGGACAAAAACAACCTTTCGAAATTCTATTTATTGCTTGTCACAAGAACAGCAAAAAGGACTTCAGTCGTTTGAAAAAAGTCGAGTACTTGCTGAGCGTGCCAAGCATTATACATTCGCACAAGCCGCCAATTTTACAACTGTTTCAAGACTACCTTCCGCCGGGTCCGAAATGTCTGGAGCTCTTCGCGAGATATCTCCAACCCGGCTTCACTTCAGTCGGGTTGGAGGTTCTGAAACTTATGGACGTCCGGTTGTATAACGAAGAAACCAACATCAATTAGTGTTTTAATAAATGTTTATTATTGTGAATGAGATAATAAAACTGATGATTAATACGGAAAATGGAACTAAAGTTATTTCTTGTTCCCAAGCGAATGCAACACATTACAAGGTGTGTGGTGTTTTTTAATTATGAAGAAAATTAATAGAATGAAAGGCAATTATTCTTGGGCTGCGGCTGCAGCGGGATTCATGGGCTCGTTGTCCTTTCGTTTCTTTGATCCGGAGACGATGTCATCGATGCGCAATAGCAAAATAGCAGTTTCCACGGCAGTTTTGTAGGTTTGCATTTTAACCGCCAACGGCTCCCAGATTCCCTTCGTGTTCATGTCCACAAGCTCACCGGACTCTCCATCAATACCCCATGCACAAATAGCATCCCCACTGTGAGAGGCATGTTTAGCACGTAACGCTGTCAGAGTACGAATGGTATTGGCACCACAATTTTGAGCCAATGTACGTGGAATAATTTCCAAGGCTTGAGCAACAGCAGTATAAGGCCCTTTCAGCTGCTTGCGGGAAAGCAGTTGGGAAACCGCCATTTCCACAGCGCCCCCACCAGCAACGAGTCTAGGCTCGAGCACGAGGTTTCTGGCTACATGGAGCGCATCCTGCAGATTGCGTTCTGTTTCATTCAGAATGTCCTTGGATGCACCGCGCAGAAGGATGGTGCAAGCTTTGGGATCCTTGCAGTTGGTAATAAAAGTGAAATACTCATCACCTATTTTCTTAATTTCGAAGAGGCCAGCTCCTGTTCCGACGTCTTTTTCAGTCAGCTCCTCGGTACGGTTAACGATTGTGGCCCCACATGCGCGGGCAATTCGCAAGTTGTCTGTCTTACGAAGGCGACGAATAGCGGTGATGCCAGCTTTCACCAAATAATGCTGTGCCAAATCGGAAACTCCCTTTTCAGTGAACACTAAATCTGGTTTGACTGCAATGACATCAGCGCAGATCCTTTGAATGTATTCCTCTTCGATCTGAAGCATTCTTGAAAAATCTTGTTCTCCAACAATTTCTACATTTGTCTGGCTTTCGCCCTTTTTGTACTCCAAGGGACAATCCAACAGAACAATGCGTGGATTTTCGATGTAACGCCTCATTTTTGCATGAGTGACATCCTTGTTCAACATAACACCGCGTAAGACACAGGAGTCCTCAATGGAACCGCCGGGAATCTTCTCCACTTTGGCGTACCTAAAATGCTAGTTTAGTATATTTAACTTATTTTAAATGCCGTCTGAACAAACCTTTTAATGTCGACTTCCTTTCGTCCATTTTCGTTGAGGGTAACTGTTTCAACTGCATCCAATGCTATCTTCACAGCCAAATCCGACCACTTTCCAATGAATTTAGTTCCAACACAAGCCTTAACTACTTCCGCCATACGCCCCTTGTCGGCAATGTCCAAAGGAATGCTTAAGTCATTCTGCAAGTGCTTAATAATATCTTCTAAGGCCTCGCGATATGCCCGAATGATAACCGTGGGATGGTACTGTTGTTGCAAGAATGGTTCAGCTACAGCCAACATTTCTCCGGCTAAAACAATGACAGATGTTGTACCATCTCCAACTTCCTCATCTTGAGTACGTGCGATCTCAATCATGCTTTTAGCAGCTGGATGCTGGACGGTAATTTCGCGAAGAATAGCATTTCCATCGTTTGTCATAACAATACCTCCCATTGGATCCATAAGCATTTTCAACATTGCCTGAGGTCCCAAGCATGTTCGGATAACATCTGCAATCGCCTGTTAATGAAATAAAGTTATGCTCAATTATTAATTTATTACAAGCCCCCAACATTTGTATCTTAATTTTTAACTTTAATTATTTGTCATCGACCACGTTCTGAAATGTTCTAGAAATCGATTCAAAAAAATCCACGCCTATTACTCACCTTCCCTGCAGAGATGTTTTCCAGCTGAACTTTCCTGCCTGATTCTCGCTTCGTGTTTTGACCTTAATGAAAAAATATTTTATTGTTTGCTACCATTCAAACGTAAATGTTAAAACTTACTTAAAACTAAAATGGGCTGAGGTCCACCAAACATTTTTAATTTATTTTATTTTGGAATAATTTGAGGAAAACTCGTGCTGTCTGCGGCAATTGTCGATGACAAAGGTTATGTTTAAAAGGTACACTGAACTGCGAATACCAATTGTCAAAATGAATAATCCGATTTCAGTGAGTGTTCGGAAACTCTCAGTTAATTTTAAGAAATATTGAATGAAATAACATTATAAACATATTTAGAGGACAATAGAAATTTTTACAAACAAACATTATTTCTGCAAACGTACAATTATAAAAGTAAGTTAGACTTTATGTTTGTATCATCATCGGCCATTATTAACCTCTGTACTTCTCAAGCAGTTTTTTGTGGTTTTTCTTAAATTAACTGTGCAAAATATTATTTATTTATATATTTTAAGGCCGTGTGTCAATTGCGTCAATAATTGTAAAAAATGGTCCTCTGTATGATATTTAGTCACACTTTAAACTTGATTGACACACGGCTCAAGTCAATTTAGCCATTTAAATACTTTACACTGTAAAAACGGGAAATATTTGTTTGGATATGGCAGCGTAAATACATAAGACCTTTGCGTGACATAAAGATAATTTTGTCTTACTTCCAGCATCTTACTAATAAACATGATTTAAGATTAAGACATTTGAAATATGATATATTTGTGAATAATAGAGTGTATATGTTCTCTTGTCACTAAGTGTATAGGTGACACATTTCTGAACTCTTCCTATTGACATATGATGTTTTCTTGTTTAGGAATGTCAAGTTTGTAAACGTTCACTTGATCATGGAAAAGAAAATATCATTTAGTTTTAATAAAACTCAAAAAACTAATATTTTACCGAACAAACTAGTGCGCAAAGACGATGTGAATAAAATAGAACTAATAAAAGGTCTCGAAGGGCAGTCAATCCAATTGGTCAAGTAAGTAATAACATAAATGTTTAATCTCAACTAATGTTGCTTTTTGTTAGAGAAAAAGTCGAAGAAGCGCCTTTAGTAATACCATTAAAAGACAGTCGAAAAACTTCGGCCGCTTTGTTGAGCTTAAAAACGAGGCAAGCCGTTTTAAATGGAGAGGAGGTGCCTATTCAGAAAGAACAAGAGTTGCCGATAATACAGACGAATAATGAAGAGCCAAAAGGTGCTGATAACATCGAGAAACGCGCCGCACAAGAACTTCTAGCTGAAGTAAGCAAAAACCAGAATATTGACGGTACCGAATCAAAATTGGTTCTTCCTGTTAAAAGTGAAGATTTGCCATTGGATGGGGCCAGTGAATCTACCATCGACGATTATGAATCGATTCCGATTTCACAGTTCGGTTTCGCAATGCTCCGTGGAATGGGATGGAAAGATGCACAGAAAAAAACAGTCTCATCAATTGATGATGGTGTAATTCTACGGCCTAAAGGGATGGGATTAGGCGCGGATAAGGCTTTGAAGCCCAAAGCTTTGCTGGTTGCTCCAGAAGCCAATGAAGTGCTAGAAATTAAGAAGGGAGCTTTCATAAGGGTCTTAGGTGGAAAACACAAGGATCTGTACGGTCAGATTGAAGGATTAGATGACCATGCGGGTAGAGTTATAGTCAAAATGGCGTTAGGTGGAACAAAAGAGTCGTTTAACGAATTCATGGTGCAGGTGGTTTGTAAAAAGGAATACGCTCAATACTCGAAATGCATAAGTAAATCTTCTTACTTTGGAATTAAATTGAGTAATCAATTCACTATCCGTTTCAGATTCTGCAAAGTACGATGAATACAAACGAAGAGAAAATGCTCAAGGACAAATAATAGTAAAGAAAGAAGAATCAATTAAAAAAGAAAATCTCCTGGAGAACGAACGCGAAAGAAACTACAAGGAAAGTAGTCACGATCGTAGGCATGACAGAAGTAGGACATCACCGCAAAGAAATGGTTCAGAGCTACACAGTCGATCAGAAAAATCAGTTCGCAGATCAAGATCTCGTGACAAACGAAGCGATTACAAGAGCAGCAGCACAAGCAATAGGAAACATACAGACAGAGCCAGTCCTAGTAGAGACCGGCACAAGTCAAATGATTCCGCCAGTTCGGATTCTAGCTCACATCGAAATAAGCACAAAAAATCTTCCAAAAAAAAGAAGAGCAAGAAAAGCAAAGACAAAAGCTATGACAGACGACCATCGGCATCATCTTCAGACGAGGACCGAAGGTACAAAAAGAAAACAAAAAAGAGTAAACGAGGACGTTCCAGATCAAAGTGTAGAAGGTAGTGATAGGGAAACGATTCGATTAATAAAAATAAACATCAAATGAGAGTTTGGCGTTATTGAACAAGCATTTAACTTACATTTTCTGTTTCATTGGATGAGTTTTTCCAAACATGGTTTGGTGTTTCAAAAGCGTAAATACCGAGCCTACTCGGTTTCGCTTCGGTGGGCTTTTGTCTGTTCTCGCTCTTAATACTCCATAAATTTTGAACCCTTCGAAGTACAGGCATTGAGTTTACACTGATGATGTACATATCTGACATATAAATTTATTTAATATTTTTAATTTAAATTAAATGTTTGTGCTGATACTACCGCTTGGAATCTTTTTTGCCTTCAGTTCGGGTACACGTCATTTGGACTGTTTGTTGGGATATCGTTGTATACGTCTCGTAAAATAAAATATGAACTTCTTTTCATTTTCCAATTTTTAAGCTTCTTAGTTGAAAAAAGTGCGCCCCATTTTCAACATCGAATTTATTTATTTTAAATTATTATGATAAGTACAACAACGGCTTGTATTCTAAGATCTACAAACAGGTTTTTATTCGGTGAATTAATGGAAGACTCGGTGGGTATCAAAATCAAGCTTTCCACTGCTACCTGCTTCAGGCGCTGAGGAATTCGGGTATAGAACTTCTTCGCCAGGATCAGGGTAGATCCATCTTTCCTTACTTATATAAAATTGTTCGCCGTGGGAGGATAGATACATGTCAAAACTGAGCTTCAAAGCAGCTGTGGCCATTCTGCTGTGAAAAAAGTCGAGGGGTTGAGGAACGATATTCTTTTTTTTATGACAGTCCGATGTGAACCAGTCCTCTTCAGCAATCACGATCTTTCACTAACTGTCTCCAACTGCGCACGCAATGTTGGTTAAGGTCCCCCTTCCCTTGAGTGCGCCACCTTAAACATGGACGTCCTTTGCTTTTGCCGTACCATAGACTCAAAGGCGAAGATATATCAGATATGTGGACAAATCGTCGCAGTCCATAAAAGTAAGGTAAGTAAGGACCAAATATAGTTTCATTGCAGATGGCGTAAAATTATCAGAATTGTCTTTAAGATTGATCGAATAAATATGTCTTCAGAAAGCTCAGGGGGTCTGATAAGTACACTTAAATGTCGTTGGGGTTCAAGTGCAATCAAATGCACAATGTAGAAATTTATACTTTATTGTGTAGTATTAAATAGCAAGTTATAAAATTTGAAGTGAAACTGATTGAATGAAACCGTAACCCGATACTACGAACTTCTTCACGACAGCCAACTAGTTTATTGCTGCAGGTCTCGTCTCCTTATCGCCTCGCTGCACAGGAGTTTCCACACATGTAGGTCATCCATCAATCAATACCAGCTTCCATGCAAAGTTGGCCACTGAACCCGTCACTAGAATGTCCACCACATAAAATATTTTTCAGACCTGCCACATAGTAAAAACTTACCTTCTTGTATTTCTTCGCTTTTATAGTTCTCAAATGCCCTGGATCATCCACGCTATCATTACAGCGGCGATCCGTTGCCCCACTGACGGTGCACGAAAGTTAAGACGATCTATAAATAAATGACGAGACAAACCTGAGATACTGACACCTCAATGACAATGATCGCTCGCCCACTTACGCTGATGTCGATATCGGTTCGTTCGTCGCGGCCCTCTCACTCGCCATAATCAGACCCACGCTCCCTCATAAATATGCAAAAAGAATATGACTCAGAATAGAGCCCTGTGGTATCCTACTAAAGCCCTCCTTGATTCAGAAATCTTATCATTTAAAATAAACCGTTGCGCCTTTTATGCCAAGAACTTGCTGACAAGTTAAATCTAAAGAAATGTATCAGCTTTTTATATTTTTTTTTTTTTTTTTTTTTTTTTTTGTCGTAGGTTTTTGTCACACTACACTGGAGCACTCAGACTCAAAACTGGTCCATTGTACTACCAGGCAGCAACCTACTTTTACTGAAATTTCCTGGTCTTCCGAAGGAAGACCAGCAGGCGCTTCTGTGATGAGGAGCCTACATCCTCAGCTCTCACCTCATCAGCGCCGAATAACTGCCACCTGATCCGAGCAAAGGCGGGACAATGGCAGAGGAAGTGCTCTGCAGTGTCATCGTCTTCTCCACAGGCGTCACAGAGGGTTTCGTCACTTAGGCCAAGCACACTTAGGTGTTTGGCGAAAGTGTAGTGCCCCGTTAGTACGCCAATAAGTTGTCTGCAGTCTTTTCTGTTAAGAGATAACAAGAAAGCCGCGGATTTCTTACAGACGTTGGGGAGCATGCGCTTGGTCTGTCTACATCCTGGAGAGTCATGCCACCTGCGGTTGTGCTCTCGAAAAGTCCAACCATCGATGGAAGCCCTAACCGAGGACGCGGGCAGTCCCAGCGTAGGTTCAGGTCCTGAGAAAGCCTCATCTGATCCTCGCCTAGCAAGTTCATCAGCGATCTCATTTCCCGTGATCCCGTGGTGCCCGGGAACCCAGACAAGTCTTACCGAATTCAATCTACCGATCAAATTCAGAGAAGACTTGCATTCCTGAACTATTCTGGAAGTGGTTAAAGGGTTGAGCAAGGCCTTAAGCACAGCTTGGCTGTCGCTGCAGACACAAATACTTCGCCCCTTCCACCTATTCTTCACAATATAGCTCGTAGCCATTAGGATCGCATAGGTTTCCGCTTGGAAAACCGACGCGAATTTGCCTAACGAGGTGTGCAGTCTAAAGTTGTCGCTCTCCACGAAGGCACCAGCACCAGATCCTTCACTGGTCTTGGAGCCGTCCGTGAAAATTCGACTACATTCCTTTCCTGGCTCAGATTCTGGCCAGAGCCAGTCCTGAGTACACGGAAAGTCGACTTTGTATGTTCGTCGCAGCAGGAGTACTGGTGTCCGTGCGTCAGACGGCATATCCATAAGACTGGGGTCAAAGGAGATGCGGTGCGCAAGATCATCAAAACTCCAGTGCGAGTTGTACCAATAACCACTTCTTTTTAAACGGAAGATGGCCTTGAGAGTGCACCCCATGATATGAACATCTAGGGGGGGGAGATTCAGCAGGGCATCAAGAGCAGAGCCAGGCGTGCTAGGGAAGGCCCCCATGCAGCCGAGACAGACCGTTCTTTGAAGCTTGGTGAGAGCAGCAGTTACGTATTTACGCGAAAGCTTATTCCACCAAACGACCGATGCATAGGAGAGAAGGGGTCTAATCATAGCCGTGTAGATCCAAACGGATCTTTTTGGTGATAGACCCCAGGTTTTGCCGAAAATTCCTTTACACTGCCAGAAAACTGACAGTGCCTTCGCAATTTTCGTTTCAATGTGTTTTTTCCACAGAAGCTTCCTATCTAGAATGACACCCAGATACTTAGCTTCATCGGAAAAGCGGATAGTGACACCTTTTAGTACCAGTTGAGTCAAACCAGTCAATTTCCTCCTCCTCGTAAAGAGGACAACCTCGGTTTTAAGAGGGTTGACTGAAAGCCCATTTCTGGTACACCAATCGTCGATCACGTCTAGAGCTGCCTGCCCTTTTGAACACACATCCGCTAGGCATGATCCGACAGACAGAACAGCTACATCATCCGCATAGGCCTGGGCGTAGATGTTGGAACTATTAAGAGCATCGAGCAGAGAGTCAACCAGCATGCACCATAGCAGAGGAGACAAGACACCACCCTGCGGGCAGCCCCTGTTTACCCCCGCCATAACATACTGGCCACAGTCCGCGTCCGCAATAATAGTTCTGTTCATCAGCATTGCTTTAATCCAAAGCACTAATGATTCATCTACACCGTGTTCTCTGGCCGAGTTGCACATGCCATCAAAAGTCGCATTGTCAAAAGCACCCTCTATATCAATGAAAATGCCCAGCGCGTACTCTTTCCTGTCGAGTGCACATTCAATTCTGCCAACGAGATTTTGAAGCGCAGTCTCGCAAGATTTTCCGCGCTGATAGGCATGTTGCATTTGAGACAGAGGATGAAATCGCAACGCGGTTTTGCGCACATGAAGCTCAACCAGCCTTTCCATGCTTTTCAGCAGGAAAGAGGTTAGACTGATAGGTCTAAAGTTCTTGGCGAGTGAGTAGTCCCCCTTACCGATCTTTGGTATGAAGGCTACCCTAACTGTACGCCAAGGGGTCGGGATATAGGCGAGTGCCAGGCTGGCTGTGAAGATTCTTTTCAGAACCGGCAGCAACTTGTCTATACCTTTTTGCAACAAGGCTGGATATATGCCATCGGTACCAGGCGACTTGAAACCATCGAAGGACGCGACTGCGTATTTGATAGCTTCATCTGTCACCACGAGCGATGAAACAAACCAGCATCGTCGTGTTACATTTATCAGCTCATCCTCACTTCCAGGGATAGGAAATGGTTTTGAGCCGGTTGTAATCCGGTTACCTGGAAAATGAGTCTCTAGCATGAGACTAAGCGTTTCAGCTTTTGACTCAGTGTAGGTACCGTCTGGTCTTCTGAGTGTTTCCAGCTTGGTTGGTTTGTCCCTTTTAAGAACTTTAACCAGTCTGCTGGTTTCACCGAGTGTTTCGATCTTTCCACAAAAATCCCTATAGGAGGCACTTTTCGATATCCGAATTAACCTCTTATATTCTTTTTGTTTTGATCGGTACAGGTTCCAGTCCTCTTCCAAGTCGGTCTTGAGAGATCTGTTTAGAAGTTTCCTGGTTTCCTTGCGAATTGTCTGCAGTTCTGCGTTCCACCATGGAACAGGTGATCTGCAGGGGGTATTTCTAGCTGGACACGTCAGTTCAAAACATTTGGTTAGAGTGTTGTTCAAGTCTAGAACGGCTTTCTCTACCTTCTGTCTCGTTCTGAGCTTAGGGAGAGGTTCAATACGATTATCTAGCTCATCCCTAAACTGTATCCAGTTGGTTTTTCTTGGATTCCTCCTCTTCAGCAAAGTTGTGGTTTCGCATTCGATTCGGAATTCAATGTACCTATGGTCTGACAGGGACACTTCCGACAGAACCCTCCAGTCTGTAATCTCCTTAATGTATCTGTTGGATAACGTTAAGTCGATTACTTCCTGTCTCCTTGTCGTAACAAAAGTTGGTTGGGAGCCAACATTGTTGATGTCCAAATCAGACGATAGTAAGAAATTCAGAAGATCATTCCCTCTCTTGTTGCATTTGCTGCTGCCCCAGAAGGTATTCTGAGCATTAGCATCACAGCAGATGATTAGGCCTAATTTTCTGATTTCACAGTACTCTACGAGTTCCGATACCGCTCTTGGTGGTGGCGGCAGAACAGAATCGTAGGGGAAGTAAGCTGACGCTACGACGAAATTACGCCACATTCCATTCGCTTCGTAGCTTACAACTGCAGCAACCAAGTCTTGTCCACAGAACTGTACAAGCTTGGTTGCTGAGAGAAATTTCGGCACAATAAGACAAGTTCTCGGTCTTTCAGACCGCTCGTCATAAAGTGGTGAGAAACCTCGCAAGCCACCAAGACCACAGATGCGATTTTTCCACACCCATGGTTCTTGAATGGATGCGATATGTAGTTTTGTCTTCACCATGGAAAGTCTGCTACATAGGAGGGCAGTAGCATCCTTGGAATGGTGAAGGTTGATCTGGGTAAAAATTATTTTGATGTTTACCGTGGTTTTCGTCCATTATCCGCACTACTTGGAAATGAAGTGGAAATTAATCCTTCCAAGATGCAGATAGGGACGGGAGTCATACCTAGAACGGATGGTCTCAACCGAAGTTTCGTCTAGACCCACAACGAGAGAAGAACCGTCCTTATTTTCCCGGTTCTTACTCTCCCTATGAGAGTAGATTTTCCACTTCTTGGTTTCGAGGCCAGGGTTCTGGATATGTAATCGCGCCAGCACATCTGCCGTTTTCCTGAGTTGCCCCGGAATCCAGCAGACAGCGCGCGTCAGTTTTGGCGGCCTGAAAACCTCAAAAGCTGTGGTTCCCAGGGGGGGGATTTTCGGCACAGATTTGCTCAGCCATTCAAGGGTTTGCTGGGTGGAGCACTTCAACACAAAGGTTCCGTTTTCCAAACCACAGCCCTCCACTTGAAAGCAAGCATTCTCTGCCGTAGCTAGCTCCCACAGTTGATCTTCGCAGTGTTTGCACTCCGCGTCGGTCATACTGTCATCATTGCCAGCTTTTCCAATTCGGAGCGCCAAAGAGGAGATAGCAGCTCTTTTGTAGGGCCGCAATTCTCGCTCCTTGCGCTCGGTTTTTTCCTTCTTCCTCTTCGCGGTTTCGCCTGCATCGGCCAATTTCCATCCACTGGAGCTACAACCTTTGCTGGTTGAAGCACCTGCTTCATTTGGATCTTGCGCGCAGGAGGAGTCGCCAACAGGAGTTGGGATACCTCTGTTGGTGGATCTTCCCGCGTCATTCAACCTCCGTCCGCCAGAGCTGCGTCCTTTGAGGGTTGCAGCACTAGTTTCATCCGGACGTTGTGCGCGGGGAGAGCCATCAGCAGAGGGATCAGGAAAGCTAGAGACCTTCTTCCTCTTGATCCTGTTCGAGTCAGCAGAAGTGGAGGTAGCGTTGGCTCCAATAGACTGATCGGTTTCGGTTGGAGTTACCTCTGCCGACCTGTTTCTCTTTGCCGTCGCCACCAAGGGGGTGCGACTCTCAGCACTTGCGCCTTCAACCTCCTCCGGAGTTTCTTTGCGCCGTGCGATTGTCGCTAGCCTTTTTCTCCTCTTCTTTTGACTCTTAGTCAGGAGCCCTTCAGAGGCTGCCTCGTTTGGAGCCCGTTCAACCTGTTCGGCATTCCGGGTCGTACCATCAGAAGCAACACTCTGATCAGCCACTTGACTATGTGGTTGGAGATTAAGCGTATCAGGCAGAGCCTCTCCGCTACATTCTCCAACTTTCCAACTCAGTCTATCGAACTTGTCGTAGAGTGAGTGGCAGGAATCTTCGGATTGGGTACCAGCGATTCCATGGTCAGCGCCCCGGGGGGCGGAGGGGGGGGGGTAGTATGATGGTTGGGGCCTCCAGAATCCTTGCCCCAGCCGTAGTCGAGAAGACTACGGGTGGATTTTCGCTGTCGCGAGTACCACCTGGAGTAGTTTCCAATCTTTGTTTGTCCGTCATACTTGTTTTAACTTGTTTATCGTCAAAGTCAAGACGTTTCTGGCTTTTGGTTCGATGTCTCACCTGGGATCTTTGGAACCGAGGTTCTTTGACTCTTAAGCCCTCCCGCCACGTCAAGGCAACCAGAAAGGGAGATTTATATACAGCCTTGAGGTGAACTTTGCCAAAAGCCTTCCAGAAGTCTTGACATCCAAAATATTTACTAATTTTAGAAGCCAGGATATATCGTTGTAAGCGATTTTGACTGCACTTGCAATCTATTTTTCCGAAATATTGCAATTATTTGGCTAAGTTTAGATCCAAAACGGTCCAGATGGTTGCTCTCTCTTCAGTGAAAAATTTGAATAATGGTACATCACTGGACAACGCCTCATAGGAACACTTACCACAATACCTGGACAGTGCGCAAATGACTTCTGCAGCTGGGAGCCTACTTATTCAACAATATCTGTGTTCTCAGCGAGATGTCCAAAGTCTACTCGAATCCATAGAGCTAAGATTAGTTCGCATAGAATGGATAAGTGAATTCCACGTTGCAGCACAATGAACTTTTCTTGGGCTTAGTGTGTCAACTGCGGTAGCTACAAATACTTACATACCTACCTAGCCACTTAGACACTTAGTCTCCATTCGTCTGAAAATATGTTTAACATTGTTGATTGCTAATGAAGCCAATGTGTACATAGGCGGGGCCACCGGGGAAACTACAGTGCTGGTGAACAGGATGACGCCAGATCGGTTGCCGTTCTGATTGACTAATTTACAACAAATACATTTTTTCATAATTTATATCATTTATACGAATTTTATTTTATATTATTAAAATGTACAGTATTATACAAAACTTTGAATTGCATAATTTTTTAAATCTTTGTTTTTACATCTGGGGATTGTGAGATAACAGAAAAGGAAATAAAAAAGGACATTTAACTCCACCTATTAAATAAAATAATACATAAGGAATAAACTCATAGTTCAATTTTACTCCGCCGTCTAATTAATTTATAAAAAAGGAAACGTAAAACAATGACCTGCAATAACTTCATTATTTGTAAGATATAGAATTAGAATTACATTTTAAGTCTTCTCCTCCTTTTCCTTATTGTAGCGCTCCAGTTCTTTGAGAAATTGAGCCTTGGGCTTCATAACATTTGGTCGATCTCCTCGGCAATTGGGACAGTACCACTTTCCTTTTGGCTTCGATACCAAAGAGACACACGAAAAGTGGAACCACTCAATTGGACATAAGTCGTTATCGCAGAGAATCATTTCACCAAAAGAAATCTGAAAGAGAAAAACTGTGTATGTGACTGTTTGCATAGAGAAAGCAAAGGAGCAGACGTACCTGGTCACAAAGGCAGTATGTTGGTTCATCGGGATCGATTGGATCAGGTGGTGGAGTCTCTTCGCGAGTATCCCTGGCGTTCGATTGGGACCCACTTTGACCACGGGCTTTTCTTTTCTTTTTCTTACTGCTACTTGAATTGTTGCCTCCACCAGCGCTGCTACCACTGACGCCTTGTCCTGAAGATTTCTTTTGTGAAGTTGAAGCTGAAGAGGAAGAAGATTGACCTGCACCACTAGATTTGTGTACACCGGGACCAACACCTTCGTTGGCCGAATTCGACTCATTACCACCGATCTCCATAACGCTGGTGCTGTTGGTATCGTTGCGCGGCCTCCGAGAACGCTTATTGGAGCGGGATTCATTGGAATTATTTGAACTGTTTATATTTGCACTGTGGTTTATATTTGAGCGGTCTGCGTTTTGTAGAGAAGGGGGAGTGTTATTTCCTGAACCTTGTCCAGCACCAGCAACATTGACAAGAGTACCAATGAACTGGTTGTCATTTTTATTACCAGTGACCGTTGATGTTTGCAACGGTAAAGGGCTCGCTGTCCGTGTCATCTTTTGAGGAGTGTCATGTACCAATTGTTCCTCTTTTCCATAGTCCAAATTCTTTTGATCCGAGTCCAATTGTCTAGTTTTTTGATCTATTAGCTCCTGTAATTGATTCACAATTTGCATCTTTTCGTCACCAAGTTCTTGTGCGGATATTAGACATTGTTGCATACGAGCCATTGCTCGTCCACGTCGATTGACTGAATTTTCTGATGTAGCTGAAAGGCTTTTCCATTGCTCGTAGTAGTAGTCAACATCGCGTAGGTGGCCTGCAGAATGTAATATCGGTTAAAAATGGCGCCTAATGCATTTTTTATTGCTATTGGTGCAGTTTTGTATTTAGAACTTACTACGATATTGGACATCGATGTCCCGAATTCGTGATAAATGTCGCTGAACATCGTCAGGAAGATTCTCTACAGAATCGATGTAATTATCGACATAGGTAGCAGAGAATATTGCCTCCGATGCAACTGGATTTATCATAATACAGAATTGCACTGAATTTTATGGCCAACAAAAAGATATAACATGTATTATTTTACTCATCAGAGATACAATTTACTGATTTGACAGTTTGTTTTATAGAATTATTTTCTTTTTATTTTTGTACTGATGCTTTGATTTTATTTATATGTGGAACTGAAATTAATGGTATGCGTGTACATTAATTCTATATGAAAAAAAGGAAAAGATTCCCATTGAAATGGATTTTTCATGTTGAAACTTTAATTGTACTAGATTTCTAAAATATTGGTATAGTTTTAAGTGATATATATTATTAATGTTATTTTCACCTCACCGTTCTTTTATTTCTTTGTTTTCTTTAAATGAATTTAAATTTGTTCAAAGCTTGTATTTTATTGAGGCGAGTTTATATAAACTCATAAACACTAACTCAACTGAAGTTTTGATTAATTTCATATTGACGTATTACTCACCTCATGGACTGTATAATTAACTTCAGCAGAAACATTAATTATTTTGAAGCTGAATTACATTAGGACCATTTGCAGATTTCATTTTACTTCAATAAGATGTCTACTTTACTTTTTTCTTAATCATTTTTGTATTTTATTGTATTGTATTATTGTTTTTGATTGTTTAATATTTTACGTATTCAATAAGTTTTAAGTTCTTTAAGAATATTCTGCTACAATCTTACGATCCACATGTGTCAACTGTCATATATTCCATTTCACGTCATACCTCACTAGGGATTTTTTAGCGGCTCGGGACTATTTGAATTTTAGGCAACCGGAATTTGATTTCAATTTAGAATCGCGTTCGACTCAGTAAAGTTGGTTTTAAGTTTTGTGGTGATTTCATTTGATCGTGCATAAGTTTGAATTTTAAAAATCCTTCCTCATTCAATTTATTTCAACTAACTTGTATTGAATTAATATATTCTCTTTTGTCGATAAAAATTTGTATAGTTTTTTTTACAAAGCAAATTACTTTTGAACTTTCTACTGATCCTGATCCTCGTGTGAGCAAATTTTGCAGAGAAAAAAGAACCATTCCGCGTCCTTATAGTGCTATCTGCTGAAAAACAAATAATCGAATATAATAAATCGTGTAAATTTAATTTCTTTCTCTCTTAACGAAAAAAAAACTTAAATTTGTGTAAAAATGCTGTCCAACTTTGCCGGTCTCAACGAGAACAACAAACCATCTAGCAAGTAAGTGAACTTTGTAGTTTTCTTCGGCACTTTTATTTTTTATTCATTTTTTTTTGCAAACCATGAGGCTGGTAGCGATCAAATACAGAAATAGAATAATGGAGAGAGAAATTCCTTATGGATAGAGTTGAGGCAGTCTCTTTCTAATTGGAGGAATGGCTAATTACTTCTCACCGTTAGCAATAAATTTCCGCTGCCCCATCTTCTGCCCAGAGCGTTTTCATTGCCAAGAAGTTACCATCGATAATTTTATCTCTGTACATATGTATGCACGTACATCGTACATATCCATGTACGTGGAGAATGCAAAGACTGAAATTTATCCAGAAAATGAGCGTGTTAAGAATATTATTAACAGGTTCTAGAATGTTTATAAAACTTTATTTAGTATTTCCCATTTCCTTTGTGCCATGAGGAAGGCAAGTTGAAACCATTTGCAGTGGGGTTATTGAATCTGTGTGGTTTGGGTTACTGCACAGGTGACGGGAATTTCATTTCCCATTTCTTGCAGCTGGTGTTACCTTTGTCAAATGCATTTTGGTGTGCAGTCATGCGAAAATAAAGAATTTTTCCCCGTTTTTAACAAGTTTTTATTTTATTTCGTGGTTAACACAACGTTTGTCCTTAAATTTATAAATTATCCTTATTTCGATCGCTTTATAAAGGAAATAGGGACGAATAAATGCAAATGCAGTTGTGTGCAATTTGGACATGATTATGTCGGAATCGATTTATGTGGTAGTCGTACATAATCGCTTGCTTGGGGGTGCATTTAGGGTTTGGCCCAAAATGTGGTTAAGTGTTTTGTGCTAACGTTGCATGTTTTATATCGGGAATTTTCAACTCAATTTTCACAGTTTTAACAACTGATGAACATTCCTATTCTTTACCTGTTTTTTATAGTTGTCACCAAAATGTCCTTAGTGACTGTGGCAGATGCGTTTTATGGCTACTATTTTATAGGGGCATAAATAACAAAGGAGACCACTGTTAATTATTTTTATGTAAACCCATAAACGTTGATATGTATAAGTACATCAAATACTTTCCTACCCAAGGCCTTGTTTGTCTATCTATTTACAAGTACTTCCTGAAAGTCTCCCAAGAGTATAAGATAATCCTAAGGTCAAATTCTTAATAAACCCACTGAAGCGGAATATTTTGCTCATCGGTCGGCAATAATAGACGACTGTTACGACTTATACTTCCCCGAAAACAAGATTTCTTCATGGCTCATTGATTCATATTTATTTGAAATCACCACACCCACAGTTCGCCATATAAGTGCAAGAAAAGAAAATTATATCATTCAATGTTCCATGAATGTTTTTGTTACTTCATTGGCACCGAAACAATTCAAGACTACTCTGGAACGATTTCGTAATAGTTCTTGTTTGTCTTGCATTTGGAAATTCACCAATCGATTGCTAAACAGTAACGTCAAACTGAGAAAGCAAACAGAACTTGCCAATCACATAACTATCAAAAATTTGTCTACAAATTTTTCTCCTCTCTGCAGCTGGCGTGTGATTGCTGGAGAAGAGATGATGACTCACAGCCGGTCTATTACCGGCTGACAGTTCAAAGACCTTCTGGAAAGCGATAAAATGATGAAGCCACCGCTAATAACTTAATTGTTTTATTTTTTCAATAAACCTTCTGTTTAGTGTCTCAACGGCTTGAAATAAAAAAAAAAAAACACATGTATGCACATATTGTTGGATCCCAGAAATTCACTCAACACAATGCGTGACGGCTGAAGAGAGGCGCTGCATTTATAAACCAGTCGCATTTATCATTCTCAAAGTTTTGGTTTTTTTTCTTTATTTAATGGGTATTAGTCAGAGCAAATGCATATGCCATCTAAAAAGGCTTTAGGATACGTGCATGTTTGTCTGTGTACGTAATTATGTGCCTTGGGTGTAATCATTTCACAATTTGACGGACTGTACGGATCTAAGAGAACTCGATTTCTTTGTCACATTAAGTAGTTCTGACCTAGTGTAATTTCATATCGATTTTATGTACATATATGCGTACAAGAAAGTTACAAAACAAATATAACCAAAAAAACAGACGCATAAAAATCGATCTGTTTTTTTGCAGCGACAGACCCCGTGTCGACGTTCGGATATGTCAGTAAATAAAAGATAATTTAATTCACGTGATTCACACCAACATTGTGGTTTGTTTTTCGAAATGGTCTTCTTACCAGTTCAATCCGGCAAATGTATTTAGTCTATATTGTCAATTCCTATTGCGAATGAAATGTCTTTCTGTTTGTAGGGTTATTCCTGGCACATGCAAATTAGTCCTTAATTTACGTAAATTACAAGAATTTATTTATATTTATTTATTCGGTCGATAAGTCAATGACACTTGAAGCCAACTAGTTCTAGTGCTAAAAATTGATTGTCACCTAACATACATACAAAGGGGACTTTTAACAAAGTCCAGGAGAAGTCATTGTAGTTAGCCACAAAAAAGCCCCACAAAGGATAACCCAATTCAGGCTGCAATGGTGCCAAGATGTAGCAGTTCTTTGTCTTTTGTCAAACCATTATTAATATTTTTATTGTTTATATATGTATATGCACGTGATCCATTCACAGTTTCTGTAGATATCGCGTAGTAACTATGACATCAAAATTAAAAGAAACCCTTGCGAGGGGGTGTGAAAATACCAGCCGTTGTTTTTGTTCTCGTCATGAGCGCAGAAAGTACTCATTTAAAATACAAACATATACATACGTACGTACACACGTATTATATATAAGGGGAAGGTAGCTAACGCCTATATCCCAGTTTCAGCTTCAACCTCGTTTAAGTAGTACATAGTTGTTATTACTAGTTGTTTTTGGGTCTAGCATTGCATTCGCAAAATCAATAGAAGCCTCTCATAAAATGAATTGGTCTATGCGCGGGGCTACAATACACATTATAAAAATATTACTGAAAAATGCGTTCTCAATCCTCTTCTTAAGCCTTAATTGGTTTACTCTAATTTGGATTGCACGAAACGGCTAGAGGAATGTGTGGTCTGTAGACACAAAAGAATGATTTTCTAGTACTTAACGTCTTTGCATTTTTATCGATTAGCTTAATATGTTCCATTTAATGGGACTAATTACTGGACTGCCACGATGCGCTACATAATTGCTCGTATGCATGAAAGATTTCTTTTGTTTTTTCCATTTACAATGCAAAGAGTGGTGCAGTGTTTGGAAAGAAAAAAAAATCTTGGTTTCTTGGGTGCTTATTTAGGTTTGAACGGGAATAACATACCAATCTCTAATTGGTTCAATTGAAGATTTAATTTAACGTCCAGTGCACTTTCGCGTGGCAAAAAGAATCTAACGGCTTCACAGAAAGGAGATCAGTGTATTTGATAACTGATCGTGGTTTAATTATGGAATTCAGCTTAAGAACAATGGATCAGTAAGGAAGTTGTTTGATTTGTTCTGATAATTTTCATGAATTCTTTGACTACAAGAGATAACCGTTGAAGACGTGTTTATTATCTGCATTGCAAATGTAAAATATGTAAACAAATTAAGAGGTCATTATAGAATCGAATATGAGTATGTGGGATAACACAACAGAGAACATCCACTGTTGACGTAGCGCATGCAGGTTGAGATAGACCCCAGTTGACTTGGTGTGCGAAGCTACAGAGTCTTGTTGGTTTAGGGCCAGATACACACATAACTATAGTGCCAAAGAAGAATAAGAAGAGTCGATCTAAATTCAGGATCTGCTCGAGTCTTGAAATGAGAATAATTTTGATTCTTTTGATGAACTGAAATTTTTGACTTGAGTATATCGCTTGTTGAACTTTCTAGAAGCAGTATTTTATTTCATTAAAGCGTTGCAGCTTTTGTCAGGAGCCTCCAATAATTTTTACATTTGTTCGAATGATTACACTATGAATCAGAACTTGATTCAAATGCTAGTACTTGAGCTTAGATTACAATTCGTTTACGTACGCACATATATACAGGCGGAGACCATAGCGATCAAGGAAGCCCTATCGTAACCTCAGTACAATATGGTACTCCGAGAGAATATCATAATTTCTGCAGATAGTCAAGCTGCAATGAAATTCCTAAATTCTGTCGCATTTCAATCGAAGAAAACCCGGATTGTTGTCCTACAAATCCGGAGTCGAAGATTCTTTGGACCATAGCTACGTTTTGCACGCCCTCTACATGGCCTAGCCACTTTACGTGTAGATCTGCAGACACCTGTGTAAACCACTCTTATTGGTTATAGCCTAATCTTATTTCTTTTTTTAAATTGCTAAAGAATAATTTCTTTGATTTATTCTGCGAGAAACATCCGTACAGTACATTCACATGTGTCTTCTAATAGCTGCTGGACTCTAGGTTCCACCTTAATGGCGGAAATAACATGCAGTGATATTTATTTGAACACGATTCTATGTACTTCCATATACGTATACTTCTTAGCCACATGGTCATATCGATATCACTGCCTAAGTAATTTAATACATATTTCAAGTGTCATTAATGCAAGTGATTCCTTGTGAAGTCACCCCTTTTTTAAATATTTCATTTCCGGGCGTTCCCTCAAAGACCAAATCGAAATGATAGTGTCTGACTGACATGCTTAATTTTATGTGCCTTTTTTTTCTAGAAGTCGGTGATGTTTTCCCCCTTTGATCGTGCCTGAAGGAAGCGAATCTTTGATAATGACTGCACACGAGTTGTGTGTAATTTTCATATTTCGCTTCTGGTCAAAAAAATGTAATTTTCTATGTCAACATTTTTGTTTTGTTTCCCCAAAAAAATGTGATTGATAAAGAAAGTAGCAAACAAAATGCCATCCTGTCGCACTTCATTTTGTCACCCTCTTTTCAACTGAAGCATTTTTGTGTGTATATGTGTATGCATGTATTATTTTTTTTGTTTTAGCCCTTGCATTTTATATTTATTTGTTATGTTTAACTAACATCCCTCGATGCATTTGAAACTCGCTACATAAATATCTACGAGCAGCCAAGGGACACCTGACAATGGAAGGAAATGTATGTATGTATGTCTGGTGTGTGTTCGTCCGGTTGAATGATTGTCTCATTTGTTGATTTTTGATGTATGTCAGTTGGTTGTCTGCAGTTACTGAACGTCATTATGGTGACGCCGAAATTATTTTTCACTATGCTATGCATGATATATCAAATGCATTGCTGCATATGTATATACTGACTGTGTCTTCATCCCTTTGTCATTATCATTTTCGTAATGTTTTATTTTGTCCACACCCACATACGGCTGGTTGGTGTTCGTTCATTGACGGCTGTTCGAGGTAACTTCCTTCCCATAAATGTATTTAGGAGAATCGGTTGTTATCTGCTTAAGTGATCGCTAAGAAATGCACTGAGTGCGAGGCCATGAGTCACTGTTTCTACCCAAGATAATATTAGAAGTGATTTAGAGGGGTTAATTATTCAGAGGCCCAGCGATTTAGATCCAGAACATTCGAAAATTGTCAACTTATGATTGTGTCCTGTCCCCGCTTCTGTTATTCGGAAGAGAAATAAAAGATCCGATTTGATTCATCGTGCATTTTTGAGAAATCTTTGTTAGGGTATGTTCAAATGGCTATTTTATGTTGGCACTTAAAAAAGAAAAACTCATCATAGGTTATTTTCCTGTCGGTCGTTTGAGTTGTATATAAATTAAATTTTTCCGAGAATCACAAAGAGCGCATGATGAATCTCGTTGAGTGTCGCATGCAAGAAACGACTGAAGGAGTGGAGGAGTTCTAGGTATCCGTGCAAGGTTTTTCTTCATTTTCATCTTTGCAATATGAAATGAGTAAATGGGTGTGTTTAGTCCTACGTTTTACTGATTTTGTTGCGTGAACAGAGGCAGAATAGGTAGGATCATATCATCCCGACTTAAATGAATGCGTGTTTAAACATTGTACGTGTGTGTTTATAGCAATAAACAGTAAAGCGTAATTAAATTTAATAAAAGTATGTGTCGGAGGAGGAGTGAAAAATACCGGTTTCGCAGAAAGATGAAAAAGAAGCGTGTTGACATTAGGTGCTCAAAATGTCCTCACGAAAAAAGTGGACAATTCTTAGTTTTTGGCTGGTGGTACTGAGAAAATGAAAGTAATTTTTGCAGGCTAATTTTGCGAGCACGGAAAGTCAAGCATTTCGTCACTTTAACTCATATAAGTGTAGGTCTTTTGCGAACAACTCCACGCAGAGCACGCATGATAGAGGCTAGGCAATGTCTGTTATGGACTGTAACGGACATTCGGTGTTCATCAGGGTAACCTTAGTATCGTTTGTCATATTAACAGTAAAGTATATGCATTGGTCGGCGTATAAAAATAACCAGCGGTTAACGCAACCCTCGATTCGCGCAACTCCTTCGATTTTCGCAACACTAAAATCGTAGCACATCTTGATTTCATAAGTGCAACTTTTTAAAAATGATACCTCGTTTAGTGCAACTTCTTGAGTACTATCAAGAAACTTTGGAATATTTTTATGTCTACCAAGAGTAATTGGGATGAGGAGGACGACCTTTCATTATATACACTGTCTACAAATATCTTAAGGGATAGAGAATTGATTTCATCCGTTTCCAAATTGTTTGATGACATTGTTCCCAACATTAGCATCCCGAATGAATAAATCATTGATTGGCTTCACGAAAACGTTGAGTTCTCTGGAAATTTTAAGGATCCGGCAGAAATTGAGAGCACAAATGAAAGTGGAGGTGAAGCTGCCTTAATCCCTTAATCTGCCTCCCTTAATCGAAAGTTAAAACAGAAGGTGCAGTTCGATCCTTCAACATGTGTTTAATATCCGACACAAATTCCTTAATATCCGACACAAATTCTTTCTATCGAAAGTATTGAGGCTGCTTATCGTACAGCGTTCGGCTGCTATAGCAAGACTGGATAAGAATTTTGTAGAATTTGATTTTGGGCCCTTCGAGTCAGGAGTTTTGACCCAAGTTGTTTGGGCAAACCGAAGTGGGAGCGGTCGGGTCGGGTCGGGTCGGTTGGAGGTTTCCAGTAAGATGTTGTTTGTGGAGTTCACGTTAGTCATGTTGTAGAAGAACCCCTTTGCTACAATGTTTCAAAGCTTTACCTGTCGATTGGGACATTTTGTCATGAGCAATGGATCGTTTTAGCTCGAAAGCATGCATATATTGCATTTTAGCCTCATTTACCTTGGGTCCAACTCTTCAATCGCTGTGAAAACTTCTATAACAGCTCTCTGAGAACGATCGGCAATGTCGAGGTTATCTGTGCGATTTCCAAATATAGTGCCTTCCGCATTTAGATCAGCCTACCACACCAACTTCACCAGTAACAGATTCAAAAAGTCAAAAGACAGTGTATCTCCTTTCTGAAGTTCCACTCTGGTACTAGACAAAGCCCCGCCTCAGTCCTGTCCGATTTGATTATTTATAAACGCACTTAGTCTTACTCATTTTACCACATTTGAATATATGTGAGGTATGAGAGCAATTTATTCTTCCACTACTGTATACATGCTTTCAGCGCAGCCAGTCGTCGATAAATACTCATCTGATGAGAAAGTTAATCTGCAATAGTTTATGAGATTTGTAAAATCTGTGCGAAATATTAATATCTTGTCTGATTCAACGAATGACCGCAAAAAATTATTCCTTTGTTCGAAAGAGTTTTCGATTTCGCTGTACATCAAAATTTGCTCAGCGGATCAGTTAGGCGATAGATCTTATTTTCAAATTTATTAAAATATGAAGAAAGTTAATTTTGCTGTTCATATTCGCGTATCAATTACCGCATTTCATCTGTTTGGTATTTAAATCTTCTTTTTCGCATTCTGTCACTTCTCGCTGATCACTTATTCAAAATAAATACAAAACAAGAACAAACATCTGGTGTGAGTGTTGCACACTTCGTATTTACTTCACGTCTCACTTCATTGCGTAAATACTTTTCTTTTTCATTACCATATTTAGAAACGGGCTTACTCAGAATTCTTCAATTGAAAATGAAACCATGGTATCTGATGTCGGCTGATTCGACATGTATATCCACATGAGTGTATATGCGTCAGGGTTAACGACAGCGATATTGGCAAACCATAATTTCAATCAAAGCCAGTTGAGCGTGCGCGTATTGTAAAAGTATCAGGCCTTTTGAAAATCCTACCAAATATGGTTTCTGAGAGGTTTTCATTTGTTTGTTTTTGTGTATTGATCTCTGGATGGGACAAGGAGAAGTGTCTACTTCCTCAGTAGGTTTTTATTTATCATCTGTGTATAATAATCTCAGATGTACAAATGGGTTTTACCTTGTGTGGATTATTTTCGTTTGCCAAATAATCCGTTGAGCTTTTAGGTAGCCTACATGGTGTTAAATAGTTCAAGCGTTTTGTCGACTTAGTCGAATTAGTAATCGTTGCATATCGATGCAAAAAAGATTAAAATAACGAGTGGAAGGTGGGAGGAAGCACCACATATGTGTTTGCAATGAACTATTTTTCCATAAAGGTACCTTGTTTCTTCCAACGGTTTTGCAGTTGTAAACGGAAGATTTAGAGTGGCTTGTCGGTGCACACAGTTTTTTCATTCATTCATTCAGCTTGATTCGAGCTTACTGAAGTTTTTAGAGTCGTCAATGATGATGGCAGTATAATTTGGAGCAGACTTGTCATGACAGTGTCAATGTGGTCAATGTGAGCAAGATTTTGATTTTATTACCCTTACCATTTTTGATTTGATTTTGGGTGGTGCCAAAGTCCGGGTTAGGCTTAGGCCTGTCTTCAGAAGCAATCGCTCATGCTGTTGTTCTCTCACGAATGTAGAGATCTGAAATTTTATGTCGAATATGCATAAAACATTGTCAGTGAATTAAGGTGATGCGGTGAAAATGAAAGTTGGTGTGTCCGGAGTCGAACCACGGACCTTTGCGTAGGAGTTGGTGCACTTGCCCACTACTCAAACGCTCACTGAAAGACTAGCGAGCACTAATTTCACAATTTTTCCTCTTGTTTCTCTTCCAAAATAGATAATTGGATATTTAAATTATTTCTTAAAAAAATTTTCGACATTTTCACTGTTTAACCGTTCTATTAAAGACATACGTCAAAAGTTTTTAAGAGAAGTAGTTTTTATGACGGCAGTGACTAAAGCTTAGACGGTTTTTGTTTTAAAAAAGGCTTCACATTTTTGTTTGTTTTATTTTTTTTATTAAAAGAATGGCAAAGTCCACTAGCCTGATTCCGGACAACCACGTCCTCCTTACTCAACTTAGTGTTAACATCTCCTAAAATGATATTGATGTCGTAGTTAGGGCATTGATCGTATGTTCTTTCTAAAAAATGATAGAAGTCGTCCTTGTTATTGTCATTATTTTCCTCTGTGGGGTTTTCTGCGTAAATCAGGCTGATTTTCCCGCACACATACTTGAATCTTAAAACCTAACCTAAGCATCCCTCGAACAACAAATCCACATCCAAAACAATGCTTCGCCCTCTGTATTAATCGTCGTAGTAGATATCGTAGATTTTTCATCGTCTTTTCGCACGGCCTTTCCAAACGCATTTCCTGGATTGGGGTAACGTCTGCTTAATAGCAGTCGAGGGCTTCCGCGAGTTCATCGGCTGTATAGTGTCTGTTAAGGGAACGTTGAACGTGCAGAACCAAAAGTTGCTTGGGCTGTCGACAGTTTATCCGTCTGTACCCGACGCACGTGGTGAGGAAGTTAGCCCCACGGACAACCTCTGACTTGGATCCAAGTTCATTCCTGCAGTCCCTGGACAAAGGGGTCTGAGGGTATCCCCTGTCGGTAATCTCCTTTAGGTTATGTCCGCCGTCATTGCCCCCAAGCAAAAAGGACAAGTCCGCCGCCGTCTCTATTCCAGGGTCCCGATATAAACTTGGAAGAATTGCAAACAACTCACGCATTCACGTCCGGATAAAACACCACATAATTTAACACTTGTGTTTTTAATAGAAAAATAAACAAATAAATGTAAAATCTTACCACCATTGATGATTTAAAAAATCGGCAGTACCAATTATCTTGCTTGAAATAAATTCAATTTCCTCAAGAACATTTAATTAGTTCGCGATCGCCTTACTGATGATTTTGCGGAGGTTGAAAGAATTAATGGACGAAGTAACGCATGTGTTTTAATTATCTATTGAAAAGGGAAAGGGGTTAATTTTATTAAGTCTACGTCATTTTGTGTACGATCTTGATTGCTACAAAAATGATACAAATTTATTTTGTTAATTAATTTGACTGATAAGTTGATGAGTTTAATTTTGAGAATCCCAACTTCCTTAAAACAGATTCAATTTCCTTTGTCAAGAGCGTTTCTCGCCTTACTCCACGAACCATCTGTGGGGTGTTGAGACAAGTTTTTGTTTTAAATAATTCATTCGAAGTATTTCTGTTTTCCATTGATTCGCCTACATCGCATTTCACACCACTTTGCATGCATGCATTCACTTCACTCCTATAAAAGAAGCGAAACAGTTCTTTGTTCTGCATGCTGTTTATATAATCTTAAGTTCTTTTGTCTCAGTCTTAAAGGTGAAGTCGTTTTTATAAAAAGCATCCTCTATTCACACGTCCTTGCTGTGATATGCTTGTATTTCAGAGTTCTTTTCGCACTTTCACTGTTCGTGTTTAAGTGATTAAAATATTAAGTAACCATTGCCGGGCGGTTATGTGCTTAAGTGCCGGCTTTTTATGATTTGCGAAAGAGGAGAGGTATGATTATTCCACAAATTCGGTGGTTGTCACACATGTATTTCTACACAAATATAAGAAGCCATGCATGCAGATGTACAGAGTGTGTATGTTTGGCTTTGCCGCATGCTTTTTTTTTTGCACGGCAATGGCGTTAACAACAAGAGTCGTCGACGTATGTATTGAAGACATGTGCGGTTAAGAATTATTTTAATTTTAATTCACTTTGACATGATAAATCTGCAATAAAACTGAAATGAGTCACAAACTCACGCCTCCTTGGGGCGATCACTTTGGGAGACATTTTATTCATTCCTTCCACACAGTCTTCACAAAGGAATCATTTGCAAATGCTTATTATATCAACAAACATATCTCATTAAATGACAATACTTTTATGGCTTCAAATTAATCACAGCGAAGGGATTAATGATGTAAGAGAAATTATTGTTGCGTTTTTGGACAATTGCTGTAAATGTGATTGGTCTTTGTAATGTGGAAGGAAACGGAAATGATTAATCCGCACCTGGTTGATGGTTGAAATTTTTATGTCAAAGAACTAAATGATACTGTTTGTTGAATTGTCTGCGGGTTACATTTCCTGGTTGTCGTTGTTAAAATACGATGATAAATAGGAATTGAAATTCTACAGATTGTAGAGTTTGATTGAAGATTTTGTACCTGTGCACTTAAATATTATATTTGTTTGGGATTAAGATTAGAAACAGTTTTGAATTCAACCATTAAGTTTGTTCAACAAATAAATACTTGCATTTTTCACCAACTTAAGCTGAAGTGATAAATCTATTACTTTTTTTAATTTTCTGTTAAGACACTAATTTACCGACTTAAATTTCGTTTTTATATGCATCTAGTACTTTCTGGTGTATAACTTAATTTTAATGTAAATTAAGTGAATAGAGCTATAATTATGTTTTTCATACGTACATATATGTATGTAGATATGTATATTTTGATGTAAACCAAACTTTTTAGACGTCCTTCAAGTCAAGAGTACAGACGGTAAAACACCCTACCAGAGGAGCGTTCTAGTTCTGTTCGTTTGATGTTTTAGAAAACAAAAGGTTCTTCACGAATTGAAGCGAAATCGAAGCGTATCCAAATAATAAGTCCTCCAGTACAGAGAATTTTCAAGCAGTTCCTCTTAATTTTTTAAAACCCCTTTTGATAAAATTAAAACCTTGAAATACATTCATGTATAAAAGACGGGCTTATATGTACATATGCCAATACATATGGTTGATGGCTAAAGAATTAATTCGATGCATTTGTCTACTTGGTGTGAGAGTATATTCTTTAAATAATATAAAAGCATGCCCTTGAACCAAAAAGTAAATAGTCTGAACGCCAAAAATTTACATTATCGTAGGAAATACGAAACCGGATAACAACAAACCCGTAAAGGGATGTGTGTATGTATGCAAATAGGCGTATTTCAATATATACAAATGCATGTACATATGTCAAGAATATTGTTGCATTTTCTTTGTTGAGCGAATATATAAGCAAGCGTTTGTGTATAAGGAGGTGGTGAAATCAAACACGAGCACGGATAAGAGGTCCTATCCGTAGTTCATAAAACAAAACATGATTTGTTTTGCACTTGATGCGGAGGCATCGTACGAGTAAACCATTCATTAATGTGCAGAAGAGAATACATATGTATTTCCTTTGTTTCGGTTTATTTGGCGACCACTTAGTCCCTTCTATTTACACTGTGCAATCATTATAATGCTAGCAAAAGACACCCATTCGAGTACCGGCCACAATGTTGGCTTCTGCACAGAAGTTTTTTCAATAAGATTAAGCGAAGCATTATCGTTTTTTGGTGGGTTTTTGAATAGGGTTTTAATCGCAGTTTTTTTTTCTTTATTCGGATGACTTTTGAGTTATTAAATGTATATGGTTTTGTGTCGCGTCGTTTTAATTCATTTTTTTTTTTCATTTTTTACTTCTTTGTAATTATTGATATTTATGTATATGTACATGCTTTTTATCTAATTGTAAAGTAATAAGGTAATGGAATTTGTATTCATATATCTATTCTTAACTTGTAACCTATATAAACAAATGTATTGAATGGGACACACTTTCCCAAGTAAAGTAGAAAAACTAATAAAATAGTGGAATGCGCTTTCGCTTGTATTACTGCCTGAAGTCATCCATTGACCGGACCAATTTTTCTATGAAGTTTCACATGCCTTGAATAAAGCCTCCTTAAATTTATTGCGCGAGTTAAAACTTCTGCGATAAGAACTTCTGGAAAGTTATTTCCACATATGTATATGCAATCACGTTTAAATCCGATGACTAACCAAAGTTCAACTCTGTGTGCTTGGTATGGTTGTTTTCCTAAAACGCAAAGCTGTCTAAATTATTAAATTTTTCTGTGCTTTGCGTGACATTTTGTTTTTTTATGTTGCCATATATAAAATGTAAATTGCCTACTCCAGCGTTACTCCGTTTCTAACAGTTTTTATGCTGAAACTACTCTTGAGGTTTACGCCACACATATGACACCGTATAATTCATGTATGGTTTAAATTTGTTTTCATCAATATTCTTTAAACAAAGACTTTAAAATAGTACAAGAATCAGACTTTATATTATGCTGTTTTTAAAGTGATATTTGTCTGATTATTCGTTGGAACACCACCACTGTACATACAATTTTGTAATCTTAACAAAAATGGAAATAAATCCTTACCCCCGATATTTTATTCATTTTAAATTGTTGAAATCAGTATTTAGTAGGAAATAACCTCCGTTGCAATAGCAATAGCTCGGGAAACATTGCTTAGTTTTTGAAAACAAGCTCTCGCAGTATGACATACCAAGATGTTTACCCATTATTTTCCCAAATTGTTGTTCTTCAGTAGCATAATACATCTTCTCCGATCCTAGGTTCGTGGGGCCAATTAAAACGTTAATTCGTGCAAAAATTTGCGGGAATAATTTGAAAGACATATTATGGCATTCATTTAGAGATATTGGTTTACTGATGATGGCACATAATGATAGACAGTCAAACTATATTAATTAATGTATTTACTATTTGTTCATGTGTTTCATAACATAGCACACAGTATTGTAACCAAGCTCAAGCTGTCTTTTCCACCAAATTTTTTTTTGTAACACCTTCCTATTCTACTTTGCTCTCTCTCCTCATGATTTTATGCTTCCTAATCGGCGTTCTTTTATTTAACTTGTTAATAATTTTAATATAACTCCACGATGATACAACCGGCTTCTTCTACAGTTCAGCAGGTTATAAAAATGTATTGAATTACTAAAAGGAAAAAATGTAATAGATTTCAATAAAATGAAATATAATTTCGTTGATGAATGAATTAAATAATTATAACAAAGTATTGAACAAAATTTAATATTTAATTAAGTTTAAATTTCTTAACAAAACTAAACATAAAGCAAAAACAGCAACCTTGTATTTAAATCCTAATTTGTGCATATGATTGCACATATTTTGTGTCGACACAAGTAACAAGTTACACAAACCATTTGCCATTGGATTTGATTAAATCTTGCGAAATATAAAATCAATTGATGCCTCACGGTCAGCAATAACCTGTTTTGATTCTTTTGTTTATTTTCTTTTATAGTTTTTGCAGTTACTTACCACATTGAGTAATGGACATCTGTTAATTATTTGTATTTTTTTATGATTTATCTTGTGTAAAAAAATATATAATCGTTTTTTGAATCGATTGTTAATTTTTTCCCGTTTATTCAGTTAAGATTAATTTCTTTTTGAGAGATCGCAGCAGTATTTCTAGACAATATTCTCAGTGTATATTTCCTTTTAATATATTCCAATGCAACGGTATATTTGTTGATTTGTTAATTCAAATTGAACAAAGGAAATTATCGAAATGATGCTAAATTTTACTTGGTTTAAATTACGCCACGAACAATGATCTGTTTTTGCAAATGCACTTATTTCATATCTAATAGAGAGGTGGTCGTGACGTAGAGTGTAAGTGCGTCGACTACTACGCTTAAGGTCTAGATTCGATTCCCAATACACCAACTTTCATTTTCACAGCACCAACTGTGTTGACTAACAATGCCCAAAAAACATAACTTTCAAGAATAGCTTCTCAAACATTTTTGTATCCAGTATACATTTATACACCTATTACACGATTGGTTGCCTGAGTTGCTGGCCTTAAGTCGATCCTGGGTTGTATCGTATAGCGCGAAGAAGAAACTAGACATGGTAGTTTTGAAGAACCCACCGAGATCTTTAATGTGGAGAAAGGTTTTAGGTAAGGCTTAGCGCTTTCGTGAATTACCATCATATTTGATAAGAAAGTGCATAACTCATTGACTAGCACTAGACGCACGATTTTCCAAAAGTATGCATAAATGCTGGCATAGACGGATGACATTAATCTGATTTGTCCAACACAGCCAGCTGTCAAAGAGCTGTTTACTGGCATTTAAATGAAAGTTGTAAAAATGGATATTGGAGTAAGTCGGGGCAAAATATTATACCTTATTCTGCCTCCTAAAAAGGAACCACAACACGCTAGAAAGAGGCCATGAACTATGTTGAAAGAGGATGAAGAACCCCTTTGCCTTTTCGACTAGAGAGTTCTGCCTACGCCTTATAGATCTGTTTGCTCAATCACGAATTATAAGGGCTATACAGTGACATGAATCTAACCAGGAGGCAACGCATCCAACGCATAAGGTGGCTAGGTCATGTCAATTACACAAATGTGAGGAGGATGTTATTGAACATTTTGTCTTTATATTTATTTTGTTTCATTTACTATCTTCGTTGCTAGCGACCAAATTTTTCTTTTCACCCATGAGCCTGTGGGACAGAGAACGTCCATGATAGTGCACACAATTGGAGAACCATCTCGACTAACTTGTTGCGCGCCATTGAAGACAGCTAGCAAAAGAAAGACTTATTGATTGAGGTCCACCCCGAATTGTAGCGTTTAGAAATAGTAGAATAGGGAGTGTTTGAATTTTAATTCCGCTTACTGTATGTTTTTGTGCTATACATATCTATTTGCATGCAAGTTTGCTGAAAATGTATTGTTAATCTTATAAGCTATCAATAATGTCTCCGTTAAAACCTGAATCTTAGAACCCAGTCATGCAAATGTCAGGGAGACAAGTCCTACCGAAACCAAATTTTTAATTTACTTTCTTTCAACTCGAGAATAAAATTGATTGAATTTGCACATTTGCTAGAATAAGTTGAATAAATATTAAGCTAGCTGGAGGTAAGATCTACATATCTATAGTTATTACCTCAACTCGTAATAATTTAATTATATATGAATACGTTCAACAACACCAACGCAAAGAGAAAACACGAAAATTAATCTTGTCATTAGTTGTTTCCGTGGGGTAGTACATATATCCCACTCTCGTAAGATCAAGTCGGCGGCTGTGTATAAGACCCAAATCATTGTACTCTTATCCCACAGATGCTGTCACTCTTGGGTAATAATTTGCAATTGTGAATTCAGATTATACTACTACTTTAGCCGCTACCTTAGTCTAGTCACAATTACGTAAAATTGATGTTGATGTGTGTACTGAAAGTAGATCATATGACTTATAACCAACATTGCTTCCGTTCTGCAGTCGGATGTGTAAAATAGATTGAAGCTGAATTGGTGAAGGTGGCACGGTTACTGACCTTTTTTGAAGAAACAGATATTGATCAGATTTATATGTGTTTGTACAGGGTGCATTTTGTGTTTCAGGTCGGCTTTGTTTGACCGCCATTTTGGTTTCCGATAACATTTGACAGTTGCAGCGAGTAGTCGTTAGAAATTTATTATAAAGCAGCTTCGTCGCAACAATATGTTGAAATTATTAAAACACAATATTAAGAACTCCATTAGTTGCGATTATTTAAAATAATCCCAATTAGTACCGTTTTGATACCACGGCTCTGAAAGGAAAAGGAAACGGAGTTTGTTTGTTTTCGCTTAGATTATATCCATCTTGTATAGTTTAGGAATTGAATTGAATATTTCTTCGAGAGATTCAATAAAAGATCTTCCCACAACTCTATGTCTGGCTCTAGGCCATGTTGGATAGGTACAAAGAAAGTAAGATAGATTCTCTCTTTCTGATGCAACAACACTGCTATGGCAGTGGTCATTATAAGTGATGCTCAATTTGGCCAATGGCGTATTGGCCAATGACTCATTATGACCATGATATTCTTGCGACATCAGTCTTTGTTTTGTGAAAGAGTTCGGTTGTTCTAAGAAAATTATAATCTGATAACATTATTCTGTATATTCGACAGTTTTTTAAACTGGTCCATCTAAGTCTGGGCACCTTCAGGAAATGCGCTGTTATTCTTAGCACATTTCTACTTGGCTGGGTTTGTTATTAAAGAGAGAAACCGAATCCCCTCCCGAACGCATCAACTTAAAATATAAAAAGCACCCAGCATTAGAGATTTTATTAAACAAAGCCTCCAATTTATTTCCTCCTTCTCCAGAAGAAATTCACTTCGGGTGTATGAAAAGTTCATTAGTGAGTATGTTTTGTGAATTGTAAACAAAGAGTATGTTTTTGTATTATCACAAAACGAAGGCAAAAGTAGCTTCTGTTTATAATTACAACACATAGTTGAACTACTGATAACGTTAAGAACAAAAGATGACTGTATGACTGTGACTGTGAGCTGGATCATTCTTAGGACTCGTGCATTTTGTGTATAATCCGTATAAAAAGACCAGTCAAAAGGTTAAAATAATTATTGTCGAAATAAATATTCCAACTAAATAAATCATTCGCGAAGATCAAAAGACTTGACCGTGAAGCAGAAGCTATTTTCTGGTGGCGATAACCTTCTCTTATCCGAACACTCAACTTTGGCCGCAAAGATTGATTAACATACAAAGAGTTGGGTTTATCGCATAAGTGCGTTTACTCGTTCTTTTTTTAACTCAGTTGCAGCGCAGCAATGCAATAACAAAAATACACTTACGTATCGCTGACCATATCTAAAAATTGTGATGAACCATACACACATGCACATAGCATCCGTTGGATATTTTATTTCTCCATATTAGACCGTTGCGCATAAGTTAAAAGCGTCTTGCATACAAATTATTTCGTATAGTAATTTCCAACAAAAGACACATATCCTTGTCTGTAACTGTGGCAATTTAAATTCGAGTTGACGGTGTTATTATTTTTGGTTTCGATTGATTGCTTTTAATTGATCGTATATTTTTGCTCTTTCAGAGAAGCAGACACGGTTCTGTGCAATCAACAAGGAAACTGAAACATGAATGATGTTCGTCTCTCAATTCTCGTTTTGAACGTGTTCTATCTAGATCAGTTACTAGCAGACTAGACAGCGTGTTTAGCAGACCGTATAGTAAAGCAGTAAAGCAAGCAAGCTGCTTGCCAAACGCTGTCCAATTTTTTGCATGATTGCCGCTTTTGATTGAATTTGAATAATTTATCTTTTCCTACGTATAGAGTTCCAGTTAGGTTTTGTTAGGGTCTCGAAAATAAAAAAATAACAATATACCTAACTAAACACATTTGGCGTTCTCTTTATACAAGAATTTTTGACCATTCTACGGTTTAACCATGTATCTTCATAAGTAGCGCAGGGAGAGTAAGCATAATCTGCATACATTTGCTTATTTGCTTTTATAGAGTGGACCATTCAGATTCACATAAATGAATTAATCAGTTCTTTGATCGCGGATCCTGATTTACTTTCCATCCAACTGGAGTGACATTGTGTAAGATGCTAGGCTAGACTAGTGGGATGATGTGGTTCGTTAAAAGTAGTTAAATAAATCAATAATTTATTGTCTTCTGAATTTGTTTATAACTTATTTAATCATTTTATTTAAATTCTGACCTTAAAATGTTGTGTATCCCGAATAAATAACAGTAACCTGGCGGGGGTGACGTTTCAAGAAAATACTGGTTTAAGCCGGGTACCACGACAGTTTTAAGTCGCTGGTAGACTTCAAAATTGGGGACCAAGGTTTTGGAAATTAAATACTCGTAGATATTAATAAAATAATAATAATGGCGGCGCTACAGTCCTAGTCGGACTTGGGTCAAGCTTCTCAGCAAAAGATCTCTTAAATTTTCACACGAAATTAACTTTTTAAGTCATCTTAATAGTACCCATATATTAGGTTTGATTTTTGACGAAAGAAACAGAACTTCTATCTTACAGTAGCACACATCGACTGTCATTGACATTGCTCCGAGACTGTAACTGTCATAAAATGATTTACGAACTTCTCCAAAATTGGAAAGTGTTAAAATAATACCACGCGCAAAACGTCTGGTTGTAGAAGAACTACTAAGAGAGAGTAACTTCAAGAGTTAAAATCGCCAGATTAAGAAACTACATTTTTCAGAATACGAGGGGGTCTGCTCAATAAGTCTATAAGTAAAAAGGCAATCAGGTGGCTTAATAAAACATAATAATAATAATGGCGGCGCTACAGTCCGAGGTGGAGCTGGGCCTAGCTTCTCAGCCACAACTCGTGTTGTGCGTGCTATTGTTCTGTCACGAGTGAAGGGGACCTACAGTTTAATGCCGACTCCGAACGGCGACTTTGAGAAGCTTTTTCTACACAGTTATACTTTTTGAGCATTGTGAGTGACTCGAAAGAGGTGGAGACGTGAAAAAATGATAGGTGTTTTTTCGAGATTCGAACCTTAGACCTCGAGCGTAGGAGTCGACGCACCTACCCACTATGCCACGGCGCCCACTCGGATGGCTTAGATGATTTTTTTCTGACATCTTTCTTTCTGGGCATAACCCAAAGAATAAAATAGATCCATCCAAAATATCCAAGCTTTTTACAGAGATTAAAATAACTTTGTTTTGTGAAATTTTGCCAAAATGGAAAAAAAAAAATTGTTTCGTGTTTTATTAATGCAGTACTTTTTGAGCGGCAAAACCATAGACATTAGACAGACTAAAAAACAAGTGAATTTTGTTGCGAGCACAAAACATACTGAGCGACTAAGATTTCCAAATAAAGTCACAACGGAAAGATTTGTCAAGAAAACCATGATATTGTGTTGGACGATCGCTGGGTCAAGGTTCGTGAAATACAGTAGATCAATAAAAAACTTGGACACTTTCTAATTTTTTTTTGTTAGTTCACTTTCGCGCACTATCGACAGCATTGCTTCTGGCATCCTCCAAGAAATATTGCCCAATGATGCCACCGGCTTAAATGGCACGTAATGCAGTTACTCTACGAGGACGAGGACGTCTTTGGTGTATCAATTGAGGGTTTTCCATACCCCAATATGGCTTACTTAGTTTATTAACAAAGTCTACTAAAAATGAAATTTGCTTTGTCATTCATAACGATTTTTTGCTTATAATGGTGGTCGCCTATACTGAGCAGTATTGATACGTAAATTGTTGCATAATAAGCTTTACAATGTATAATTGGATAGTTTTTATTTAAACATTGTAAGCTAATTAAAAACTATGTGGATGTTAACTTTTGACGCTTAGTGTATGATGAACTTTTTGTAGAAATGTCATAATAATTTGTCTGCTGTTGATTTAAACTCTAGACAAATTCTTGAAGAATCAATAAAAATGAATAAACAATTTGGTGGCATTTATTTGTCTCGCAGACAAGTTTATTCATTATAAGTGGTAATTGAGGAGGTGTTTGCAGATTATAAAGTACGTACATAGCACATATATATACACATATCCATATATATACACATATACATATATATATACGTCCCCTTAACAGTTTTTAAAATAAATGCAAATTAACGAAGAGTGACTTTAAGACCTGTTCAAGCAGGTTGAACGACGGCAGAGAAAGATACTGAATTCAGCTGTACTTTTATCATCTCGGCATACGTTGAGAAGGAAGAGAGATGCCGGCAAATTATCTTCAAGAACCTGTACAATTTCAAGCAGGTGAAGATGCATATTTCATGTCTGATGTCTTATTAATATACATATACATATGTCTGTATGTATTCTTAATCGGTAATGTTTACATTGAGTAATTTGTAAAGTAACAGAACACTTCTAGAAATCTGTAGTTCATTCCAGTCCAGTTAAGTTAAAGAGGACAAGATTTATATGAACTAAGATTTTAAAGTATACACCAATTCAAATGGAAGAATGTGCACATGTACATACGAGTATATTTGCATCTGTGTTTATGTGTATTTCTGTATGTATCTGGATGCAGTTAACGGGTATACGAGACGGAATCCACTTTTACCTTAGGTCCTCGTGGACTCATTGTCGTGAACAGGAGAATCAAATGCCGTCTGATTTTTTGTATTCATAGACGTTTTCAAGTTCCACTGGAGTTGCTGGTGCTTGTTATCTTTATGCTGTAGTAAGCTCCTATTGCATGATAAAAATGTCTGGTTAAATTTTGCAGCTATTGTTTAATGAAACACAATAATCCATGAAACTATAAAATAGGGGCAAATATTTGATTCACCTCTTGTTTGTTTACTAGCTGTTTCTCACATTTCTCGTATTTTTTTAAAAATTATCTTAATACACTTTGAACACAAAACATGGTTGGTTGTCATGCCGCACATTATTTTGACATATATGAAAACCTACCATAAACATCTCGTTACAATTGATCTAGTTGAAAATAGTAATAATAATAATAAGGTGGCTTTGCTTTCACAACAACCATTTGCGTCGCACGTGGTATAGTTCTCTCACGATTGGTGAATTTAATGCCGACTAGGTACGGCGAAATTTGAGAAACTTTTCCTAGAGAGTTATATCCTTTGTGCTTTGACAGTGATTCGAAAGAGGTGAAGCAATGAAAATATGAAAGGCGTTTCATGGAAGTCGAGCCTATACTATGAGCGTAGGAGTCGAGCCACTTACCCACTGTGCCTCCTTAACCGTAATTATTTCCATCTGGAAAGAAATGTGTATATTGACGTCAATGGAATACACTCCCAGTCCCAATTATGTAGTTTTAAAATGTTGCTCAAAAATTAAAACGCTTTATTTATTCGTACTGCGCTTTTAACAACCCTGGATTATCATCTGTCACAGTCTCCGTTGTTAGAGACAATAGTTTAGCGCAAAAGAGGCGAAAAAATTAAAGCTTTCCTGAATTTTGCGACACCGTTCAAACAGGTCAGAGGTCTTTGGACTGATAAGTACAAATGTGCGGTAGTAACTTTGATACTGTTGAAGGGAATTTTCAAGAATACTTTACTTCTGTCAAGAATGGAATACCGTGTTGTCAAAAAATACACCGACATGATTGATTTTTACTTAATTCCCTTTTAGTAGGTTAAGGAATTCATTTTATCTCCAAACTGTAATTAATACGTCTTACCACATTTATACACACAAATGTATACAACATAAGTTTTTTTTATCCTCAAAATTACACGGATATTGTAAAATGCATGTCTTATCACTGGATTCCACATGCGGGTACACGATTCGTCTAGACAGTGTCGAGAGCCTCACACTGTACGTATTTAACCAAAGATAAAGAAAGCCGCCAGATTCATGTTGTTTTTTGTTTACTGTTGTCATACATGCCAGGTTCACACACGAAAAATTTTACATGCTACTGTCACTGATGGAAGATGTTGATAAGTAAGAGTTTAGGACGTTCTTTAAGTTTTACCCTGTAAATAAGTTTAATTGATTTAATTTAAAGTTGTGTTTTAGTTTCCCTTGTGTACACTTCAATGTTATCACGCCATGTTTCCTTAAAATGGAAGCCTCCTTCAATGCATCCGTGATTAGGAGCATACATAAATTTGTGTGTGCTTAAAATATAAATACATTATTGATTCATATTTGCACGTTCTACGAATAATCGCACAAAAAAAGAACTCATGTGCCACCAGAAACTTTTCGTCTTCTTGTCTTTGTTCATTTAATATGGACAACGTTAGTCGAAGTCTATTATCATACGTCATAAAAAATGAGCGACGGGACGCATTTGTCTTTCTTGTGTATTTATTTCGCGAAACGATCGTAATCTTTAGTGAATTTACAGCTCCAGGAAGAAAAGAACGTCGAACTAGAAAAAAAAAACTCATCATTCGCTGACATGTATTCGTGCACGAACTTCAATCGCATATAACAAGCAATCGTGGCCTTAGATTGTATTGATTTTTGAAGCCAAAGTAGAGAGAAGAAAAAATGGGGACTAACAATCCCGGTTGTAACCCTTCGACTGGTAATTTGAGAGTACTCTGGGGTTATGGTAGAATATGCATACGGTACGCAGACGGTATTTACTTGCCGGTAAAAAAAAAACATTAGTTTCATGTAATCGATAGAGATAATCGGGTATTGTTGAGCTAATTGCTTGTTTTCAATTCAAGTGGATATAATTTAAAATAACCACATTAAGGGACAAAGGCTTTAAAGTACTGTGTAAGGGTACACTTAATTACTTAATGCTTGCAGCGACATGCTATGGTAGGTGCTGCCGTGGGGAAGTGCGTCGACTCCTCATCTCAAAGTCTAGGTTCGATTACCGACACAGTCACCTTTCATATTTCACAGTAACACCTCTTTCGAGTCATTGAGAATGTCTAAAGATTACGAGTACAACTGTCAAGGAAAACATTGTCGGCATAAAAATGAGGATCCCATCCGCTCGTGAGGGAACAATAGCACGCACAACACGAGTGGTTGCTGTAGAAGCTAGGCCCAAGTTCATGTCGAAATGTATCGAGTAGGTTCAGGTTGCTCGTTTTTAACGTCGCGTTTCATCGCTGCATACTTCCTTAGAATTGTGGTCCACGGTTTGAATAATCTGCTGTACACACCTCAACGTGTATATTTACCGAGAAAGGTTAGAGAGTATATCTAATTCAGCAGACGACGTGGATATCTGGATTCGGCTTATACAGATTCCACACATTTATTCAGGTGATGAGCTTGGAGAGAGCCTCTCATCGTTGAGATCAAGATGAGATTGACGGAAATGGCAATGGTAATACGTGGGAATCAACTTGCAGCAGACCTCCTCTTACATTACCGGCAGTTCGTATTTGGCGCCGATTGTACACACCAAGTTTGTTGAGGGACGGAAACTCTGCGTTATCCCAAAGAGTCGGAGTCGAATATACAATACTTCGAGCCGTAGCTAAGTTCTACTTGTCTAGCAAAATTAGGCGTTAGATCCGCTAGAGTTATCTCCAAATGCTATCAATGCAAAAAGGACCAAAGAACTTTCGTCACGAAAATACCAAGAGCCTCTTCATCAGCTTTCAATATTGTCCATGCCTCTGCGCCGTATAGCAGCACTGGGCTCTGAAGGAAGGCTCTGTCACTCAATTGTCTTTTGAGTTCAAAAAAGGAAAAAAAACAACGATTCTAAGAGTTATTTTGCGTTTGATCTCGGTACAGATGCTGTTCCTGCTGTTTACCGCCTGGCGACTAGACGGCGTTCCGGGCAAGACGTCGATTTGTTGCGTCTTTTTTTGGATGACAATATATACTTCGTATTGCTCATTTATTGCTCATCATTTACCCCCAGACCTGTTTTATTCGTTTCCGATTTAATGCGACTAATGACGTCAGTGTCATTATACAGTGCTAGCAGATGTACGAATTTTTAGAAGATGGGTCGTCTGGGCTTTCCCAGAAAGCTCTTTACGATCTTCTGAACAATTATGTTGTGAAAGTCTTATGACAGCGCGTCGCTCTGTCTAAAACCTTTTTCGACATTAAATGTCTCGGTGAATTCCGTAACAACCTTGATGGAGCAGCAAGAGTTTTCCATAGTCAGCCTGAACAACCCGTCAGATGCCACCTTGAAAGCGATAATTAGATGCTGGGTGTTGATCTGCATTTCCAGCGATCTGCGTTACTGTGAAGATCAAGTTTATTGTGGACTTTTCTGGCCTGAACCCACACTGATATGGATCTATCAGGTTGTTGAAAGGTTTCAGGCGTTCACACAAAACGGGGGAGAAGATCTTATACGCGCTGTTATCACATGATAGTTGGCGCAGTCAAAGGGTTCTTCTTTTTTGTGGATCGGAATTACAATTCAATTATATAATTAATAATATAATTAATGTTTTAAGGCAAAATATGCAAAACACTTCAATGAGTGCATTGAATGGGACATAAATTTTACAAGCATTTGATGGCCCATTCAACTACATTACTTATTTTATTTGTTTGCAATTGAATTCTTCGAAACCTGAACTATTTCTCCCTACTTTATCTCTTTCTTAAAAAATCAGGATCAGTCAAGCACCAATTTTCTTCTTTATCTGTACTCTTATAAGCGTAAATATGTGACGGGTAAGTTCTTCAAAAGAAATTAATTTGTCATTGACGTAGCCTTCGTAGACACAAGAGATTGTGTGCCATTTGTTTCAGCTCTATTTTACGAGTATGTACACACACTTCGTATTTAGCTTCCAGCTACAAGTATTTCCTGATAATGGTACGAGTCATTTAATTTCTTAGTTTTTTTTGGTTTCTTAATCATCCTGTTCCTCCCTATCTTCTTTAAAGATTATTTTTGTTCATAAAAACAATGTGCATTCGTCTTTTTATGGTATTTTTGAACGAACAACAAAAAACGCCGGTTTGTTGACTCACGAATAACTGACCTGCTTAACAATTACGACGATGGCACATAACATTATTTAATCTTCTGTTTTGTTGTATGTGAATACAAACAAAAACAGGGTGTAGCATAAATTCAGATGAACGTGTATAATTATTTCTTCAAAACCTAGCTAACAGAAAATATTGTATTTTAAATAATGAGGGAGTAATAAATAGTTTTACTGATTAAAGTCTTTATGATTTTGTTTGCCAAAATTTTAGTTTATACGGAACTATAAAATTGACAATAAATGTGGAAGCTTGCTTTTGAGCAGCTAGGCAATTCGTGTTGTTCGTGTAATGGATCTTTGTATACTATCTACTCCTATTGCGGGCTTAAGAAACTTTAAAAGGTAGTAGAATTCTGTGTTAGCGGGGAGTGACTGTGTTAATGCCACGCAATAAAGGTTTTTGTTATGGCCTTTCAAGTATCGAACAAAGGACATTCAATATATTTTTATATTCTTGTTTATCTTTAAAAGAACTTGGTCTTTATCTTAAATTTACCTAAATATTTACTCCAGCGCAACCGCAACGATTTTGTTGTCATTCCGAACAGCTTTTGTAGAAGATTTTTAGATAAATTTTCATGAATGTTGAAAGGATTAGTCATTGCCTCTTCGGCATAGTTTGCGTAGGTGTCAAGGTCAACAAGGCCAACATTTTTGTGGCTCGCCGTTCAATCAGATAAGAATTATATTGTGAATAACAAAGACGTTTCATTGTATTTTTTTTATAAGATCATAAGAGTTAAGTATTAGAAAAAATAGATGATTCCTAAAAAAAGTACAATTCGAACAAAATGAATGGGTTTTAGTGCAAGTAATTTTTAGGTGAGGCAAGCTACAAATATGAATTTATCTGACTTAAAACGAGGTAACTTAAAGCTAAGATTGGATATATCCTAAAGACGGATTTTGAGGCAAAGGAATTGCGTTTGAATTGGCTCTCCGAATAATGTAAAAAATTGACTCGTTAGAGTCATAATAGATTGCCAGATAGAAGGAGATTTTTCAGCTGAATTTGTAGAAAGGTAAGCAGTCCTAAAAAGGCAGAACCTAAAAGAAGTCAATTGATGAAGAGGATGTTGGCTATTTTTCTTCGTGCGTCAAGCGATTTAAATGTTTTAATTAAATGCGGTCTTGGTACGGAGACAGAATCAATGGATCGTTCCCAAGGAGTCCTCAAAGGACAATTGAAAGAAAATATGAGAAATTTTTTCCCATTTTTTTCACTTGTAATTTTTATCTCTTCTAATATTTTCCATTGTTATGTAGGTAACCAGCAAAATACAACGAAAGTGTGCCGATATATCCCCCTTCCTTCTCTCCATTTTTATTTACTTCGACCTGTGCCCCCTAGACATTTTTCGTGTTACACTTGGCAATGTGTGGCACATTCTTCACTCTGAAGTCTTAAAAATACTCATTAAAAGCAAAGTAATTAATGAAAGATCTTTTTATGCGTGTTTAACAGATTCATAAAGTTCCAGACACACTCTTAATGAAAATGAAATTGTACATGTAATGACTGGAGGAATTGCAGTGGGAAATTATCCAAATGTGAATTAAAAGAGCTAATATTCTGTCGCCTTTAAATGTATGATCCTAAAGCCAGGATGTATTCGTTTTTAAAAGACTATTTTGTCTAAAACGTGTTTTTATTTGTAATTGGTTGACATTGCTCAAATATCAAAGAAAAACCCCAATCAGACCGAAACCGTAGTTTGTAAGTTTTTAAGGCAAAAAAGCAAATGTATTTAGTAACAAGGGTATAACATAATATAACAGGGTATTTATAAAAAAAAACTGGCAAGTGCGAGTTGAACTCGCATGGAGAAGCATCCTTCGCATAAATATATTTATATGCATTTCTGAACATCAGGCGATGCAAATCAACTATTCATTACACATATATAGAACCAAACATGCATACGAAACATACGAATAACTCTATCCAATTTTACCTAACACAGAAAATCCCATTCATCACACTCAATCATTGTTCATGCCTGCTGTAGGTGCATTGTTGTTTGGTATTTAGGGTTTGAAATGAATGAGAGAGATACCACTGAGCCTCGTATCGACTTGTCGATCTCAGCATGGAATTTATGTGTAAAATTGGTAATCTTTGATATCTCAGTATTTGCACATACATCGATATTTTGATAACTATCATTTCCAAATGCTTACGCTGAAGTCTACAAAACTGCATTTTCAGATCTTCAAAAATTACATGTTTTTGTTGATGATTTACATCAACGGATCAAAAGTGTATAAGCAAAATATCTGTCAGTTGACATATCACTCGATTGCCTTAGCCAATATTTCAAAATACATGGCAACTTCAACTATACGGGAGCCACCCCCAAATGGACCCACTTTTTCAATTTGGGCGCTTGAAGAAAGATTTCTAGGCCTAAAGTACCTAGTTCGAAAATTTCATTCCGATATCTGTATAAATGTTTAAGATCAAAAAGTGTGACAAATACGACAGACGGACGAACGGACAAACAGGCCGTTTTTGTGAACGGAACCTTAAAAAGTATCCTTATTCCTATTTGTAGGCAACCCTACCATCTTTACACTAGTAATTAATTGATATGCGTGTACTTTTTTAATATTTATCTAGAAATATCTGCTAATGTTATATAACATTATTTAAATAGAACCCGAAAGATTGTCGAAAAATACTTGAAATTCCGATGACCTGGGGATAGCGCCACCATTCGTTCCAATTTTCCTCGCTTCATGGCAAGAATCTTGTTCTGGACGACGCATGATGACATTTTTACTGCCCTTTTTGCCTGTCTAGAAGCAATGCTTAAGCACAGTTCCTTCATGTTCCTTCATGGCCCATTTGTTGATCAGGTGCTCAAACATGTATATTCCCAAACCATCACATTTTGCTAGACCAGTAAGCATCCAGATTGAACCCTGGTTTGCTAGGTAGTCCGCCTTTGCGTTTCCTTCGCTCCCGCAAACTAAAAACTCCTTAGAATAACAAAAAATAGTGTTTTGTCACAAACAGTCACGAATCATCTTCATTATGAATAAATCTTAAGCAGGATTTATGAGGATGCTGCTTAAAAGTAATGAATGACTCACTTATATCAGCTTGCTAAGAACGAAATAACCGAAAAAAACATCCAAAGCAGGTATCAAGACAATGATCTGAGTGTTTGAAACAACATAGAAATGCTTATATTTTTGTTTGCTGTCATTTACTGGACATATTTATTATCTTTACATTATAAACATTTAACCTGGGCTAGGAAATAGTTTAGGGTTCAATTTTTGATCCATTGGGCGGGTTTTGCACGAGCATCCGAGTGCTTAAATTATCTGCAATTCTCTTTTGCGGTTGCCTACTGCTTCTACCTTCACAGACAATTTTTCCTGTTTCTAATTCACTTCTCCACACGATTAGAAGAGATAACTGCATGAAATTTCAACCAACTGAATTGCTCGTGTAAAACGCCTTAAAAACCGTAGCTATTAGATTATACGCACCAATCTTTTGAACTGATTTACAAAACTGTTTACAATTAGACTAACTTGTGAAAATAACATAAACAAGTAACGTGTAGGCGGAAGATCTTATCAGAAAAGGATCAGATATGGATCCAGTTCAATCAATTCATTAGATCAATCGTCCGTTGAGTTACTTAAAGAATAAGGCGGATCTCAGAATCCTGCATAACATACATAAGTAGTAGATGGCGCTCCCCTTGACCACCTACGAAACAACAAGGTGGCCTGAATACGTTAGTGCTAAATTAAATCCAAATTCTGTGCGACAAAAGGTTACTTTCCACGGTAGTGGGAGTTCTCATGGGTAATAAGCGACTTAGAAAAAAACTCATAATGATGTGATGACATAGACGTAAATAATCTCCTTTTTTACTTCCTTCACATCTTAAATGCATTCGATTTATTATTTAACTTCGTTTTTGACTAAGGCGGAATGGATTTTCAATTTAAAATCATTTAAGAAGACTGTATCGAACAAAGAGGGTGTAGCATTTGAGATCCCTTCCCCTACTCATGATGCACTGCAACCAGATATCAATTTACCCTTCAATATCATTGCAACCGCGTACCACCAGTAATCCATCGATGCCCTCTTATAACAAAGGAACACTGAAGTATAAAGACATGTTGGCGATTGCTTATCATTGATTAAAGAGATTTAAAAATCCGGGCAGTGAGAATAGTGGCTCTTGGTTTTTAAATTTATTTATTTTGCTTTGACTTGATATGGGTGCAGCATTTGTGTGTACAAAAAATATGATGCCTAGACGCATTAAGTTGCAAAACCCACATCAGTGCATATACCACACACATATTTGGAAGACGAATCATAGAAATAAACAAACAAAACGGACCGGCATGAGTGAATCATTCCTTGTACGGTTAAAGACTGAATGGAAAATAAAAGATCTAAAAACGCCGACAGAAAAATTTTTGGTGAGATTGAAAGTATAAGTACACAGATGTACGAAGCCATAGCTAAAGGTTGATGCGTCAGTCAAATTTCATACATTCTATGACTTTCATTGACTGTTGTTTTATTTACAAAAAAGCTTACTTTAAAATGGTAAACTTGTTTCTGTTTTACTCACATGCTTCAGCAATTATCGTTACTGCTTCACTATTTACTGGAGAATCACAATTTCGCCTTATCGTGTGGAGTGCAACTGTACTCGGCAAATTCTCATGAAGCTAAACTCGCAGTATAGCTTTTATTTAAAATATTTAATCGGAGAATTTCCTGATTCATGTTACACAAATAATGTAGCTAAGACAACTACCAGTATTTTATTCTTACCACACGCAGAGCTTTTTGAGGTGTGTTATTCATCAGCAAAAGAAGAGTTCGATATTAACGGGCTTTTTTTTATAATAAGTGTGGTGTGTGTCTTTGCTACGACGCGATGTTTCTTACCATACTTGTTTACGCTGTTAAATAATGAGGCAAATATACAGGGTGCTTTTAAGAATTGGAGTAACTGCGCTTTATTAGCAGTCTGTCTGCTAACAACATTTTTTGACGTTTGCTGCCAAGCTTTGGTTTGCATGTGAATATTTGAACAGTAAGCTACGTCAAACGTAAAATAATTTAATATCGAGTTTTTGTTTTTCGTTTGACGTTTTGTTTTGTCCAGTCATAGAAAGCTAACAACGAACATTTTTTTTATGTCGACTGGAACCTTTTTGCGTGATACACACACTTTAGCACAAACTAACCGAATTTAAGAAACACTGATCGTAGGACTGCTACGAACTGAACTGAAGGATTTGAATATCCTGATCGTAAAAGCACACAACAAAATTTTACCATTTGTACTGATAATTTACTGTTACCATACTATTCCATGCCATGTATGTGCAATTTTTTGGTGTGGATAGGGATCCATTTAAATCAAATAAAAATATTTTTTCTATGTAAAAGTGTTTTATGGTTTCTTTTATATATTCTACATGATAGTCAAAAATTACCGAACAAAAGGCAGGTATGACCTATTTGTTCCAACTTATAAAATATTAAAAACTGCACTCAATTTCATGCGGTGTATGTGCAATTTTTTGATGTACTGTATTTCAATTTCACGCTAAAACAACTTTAAGATAAATTGTATACATAGATTGTATACATACAGTGAGAGTCAAGCATTTCTGTACAGCCAATACCCGCTAGCGATGGCTGGAGACGCTTGTTGATCGAGGCCCAGGTCCACCCGGACTGTAGCGCCACCTTAAGTAAGTAAGTAAGCAATACCCGCTAGCACAGAAGTAAAAATGGGAGCGATTAGAAAAATTAAAAGTGATTTAAACATAAAAATAAAGCTCACAACTTATTTATTATTATTAGTGATGAGAGTAAATTAAAGATATTTCAAGATACATATCATCAAACAGCGAATTTCTTCTCTATAACCTCAAATTGAGAGTCAAACATGTTGCATGTTCAGTGATGGTATGCGATTGCATGTCGGGGACACAGGAAATCTTATTTTCATTGAATCTACAACGGACAGCAAGGATTACCTTCTTCTTCTTCTTAGCGCGCTACAGTCCGAGGTGGACCTGGGCCTCACTCAACATGCCTCTCCAGCCAGCACGATCTTTCGCCAGCTGTCTCCAGTTTCGCACACCAAGCCGGCCGAGGTCCCCCTCGACTTGTGTGCGCCACCTTGTACGTGGACGTCCTCTGTTGCGTTGTCCCACAGGCTCAGAGTCGAAGACTCTTCGGGCCGGAGCTAAGTTGTCCATACGCTCTACATGGCCTAGCCATCTTAGGCGTTGGATCCGTAGACGCCTGGCTAGACTCATGTCGCTGTACAGCCCATACAGTTCGTGGTTGAATCTTCTCCTCCAAATGCCATCAACGCAAACAGGACCAAAGATCGCGCGCAGAACTTTTCTCTCGAAAAGACCAAAAGACTGTTCATCCACTTGGGATATTGTCCATGCCTCTGCGCCGTACAGCAGGACTGGGATGATCAAGGTCTTATACAAAGTCAACTTGGTCTTCCGAAAGAGGGCTCTACTACTCAACAGTTGAACGGACTTTTGGAAGATCGTGCCTCTTGTGTTGGCCAGTGAGTTTTGCACGATCTTCTCAAGAACGATGTTAAAGAAATCACATGACAGCGCGTCGCCTTGTCTAAAACCTTTTTTGACATTAAAGGTCTCGGTGAGTTCGTTACCGACCTTGATGGAGCAGCGAGAGTTCTCCATCATCATCCTGCTCAGTCTGACGAGTTTGGCAGGAATGTCAAAACTAGACATGGCGCTGTATAGCTCGTCTCTATACACGCTGTCATATGCGGCCTTGAAATCGACAAATAGATGGTGTGTGTCGATCTGCATTTCTTGGGTCTTCTCCAGGATCTGCCGCAGTGTGAAAATTTGATCGATGGTGGACTTCCCGGGCCTGAAACCACACTGATAGGGACCTATCAGTTTGTTCACGAATGGTTTCAGGCGTTCACACAAAACGGCAGAGAAGATTTTGTAGGCGATGTTAAGGAGACTTATCCCCCGATAGTTGGCGCAGTCAAAGGGGTCTCCTTTCTTGTGGATCGGGCAAACGATACTGAGATTCCATTCATCGGGCATGCTTTCCTCCGACCATATCTTACAGATGAGCTGGTGCATGCGCCCTACCAGATAACCTCCAGCTGCCTTAAACATTTCAGCGGGCAGACTATCTGCACCAGCAGCTTTATTATACTTCAGTCTCGATATCGCTATCTTGACTTCGTCTAGGTCGGGGGGGACGGTATTCTCTTCTATCATCGTCCGTTGAGTTGAGTGGAACATTCTGCCTGACAGCGGTATTTGTGTCCTCATCGCCGTTTAACAGTCTGCAGAAATGATTTTTCCAAATTCTCAGTATCGACTGCGAATCTACTACTAGTTGTCCATTCTCGTCCCGGCAGGCTTCTGTCCGAACTTTATACCCGTTTGACAAAAGTTTTATAATAATAATAATGGCGGCGCTACAGTCCGAGGTGGACCTGGGCCTAGCTTCTCAGCAACCACTCGTGTTGTGCGTGCTATTGTTCTCTCACGAGTGGAGGGGACCTACAGTTTAATGCCGACTCCGAACGGCGAGATTGAGAAGCTTTTTTTCTAGACAGTTATACTCTTTGAGCATTGTCAGTGACTCGAAAGAGGTGGAGCCGTGAAAAAATGTTTGATGTTTTTTTCGAGATTCGAACTGACGACCTCGAGCGTAGGAGTCGACGCACCTACCCACTACGCCACGGCGCCCACACCCTTTGGTAAAACTTTCGGACATCATTCCTGCCATAAAACCTCTCCATCTCCTCGATCGCGCGCTTCTCGTGCTCTTTCTTTTTCTTCCTGAGAAGCCGGTTCTCCTCCCTTCTTCTCTGTTCGTAGAGCTCACGAACAGCTCTCGTAGTTCGATGCAGCGTTGCCCGGTAGGCTTCTTGTTTTGCTGCATGTGCCTGCCTGCACTCGTTGTCAAACCAGGGGTTTTTCCTAGGTGGTGTTTTAAAACCCAGCACATCAGTAGCGGCTTCTCTGATGGCTCTTTGACAACGTTTCCATTCTTCGTCTATTGTTAGTGCAGGCGACGTCGAACTTTCGGAGAGTTTCAGGGAGACTCGATCGGCAAAGTTCCTGGCAGTCTGTTGCAAGGATTACCTATCCATTTTAAAAGACTATCTAATACCCAGTTTAAAAAAATTGGGTCTCAATTCCTCATGGTTTAACATGGATATAAGAGAAGACAAATGGCACAAAGTTGCTTTATCGTTACCTAAAAAAAATAAAAACTATTGAACATGGGGGCCATTCAATATGGGGATGGTTTTCCTGGTTCGGTATGGGTCCTCTTTGCTTGATCGAGAATGACAGTACACGACGGCAATACCAACTTTCCTCAGCAGCGCCACTGGCACTTATTGATCCACACTCGTACATATTTGAATGTCTTCAACCGGTACCACTCCCATGACTTCTCAGTGTTGTGTTTCAGGTTTGATTAGTTTGACTGCTTGCAATCTACACTTTTCTGGAAATGGCATGTATAATGTCCAAATGCTACCCTTTTCTTTAACAATCAATTCTCCAGTCAAAAGTAGCCATAGCATAGCAGAAACGCCCTCAGTATTTAAAAGGATATTGGATTGGACAATTATCTTGCGGAGTTAATCACACAAACGAAAGCATTATATTATAAAAAATTATAAAACAACAGCTATTTACATATGTTGGTTCTGTGGGTAAATGGTAATGGTGGTAAATGCAATTCCTTGATGTTCTTTCAGCCAGTCTTTAGCAAAATGCTACAAAAAAGTTGTGATATTATTTTATCCCAACCTGATAAGCATCCTTTGACGACACTTGTTATGAAAAGCGTTTTACTGCAATTTAAACGTCTATTTGTTGGATCTCAATAAATTATTTACTGCAATCCAAATGACTGCGGAATTAAGCTGAACTCGAAAGCTAGTCATATGATAGCTGCTGTCAAATGTCACTTACAGTTATTTTGAATAAAATAGGAGCCTTGAACAAGCGCCAAATTTACCAAAAACCCTGAACGAAATAAACGGTGAGCGAAAGGAAAACTTTTAAAAAAATCGACTTAAAAAGGTCTTCTTTTGGGTAACATTTTCGCAAGACGGAGGAATGGCAATGCTAGAGTGCTATGGTGACTCTTCTTCCACGTAAGACAATTTGATATCTAAATATTTATAGCGCTCCATCACAGACTGATTTGCACCCTCCACACAGAGAAACCTCCTCGGCTTGCACATTTGCGGTACCAAATTTGACATTTAGCATGCAATACGATTATTTCAAATCAATTGTTTGTCTTCCGATCTCTTTATACTGCTGATGGCGTAGGCTGGGTAACACGAATTGTACAGGTTCTTTTTTTCAAATTCCCTGGGACACTCAAATCAAGGAAAAGTATAAATATTTTCGTCACTTTACTCTGACAAGGGTCAACTATAATAGCCGTACAAAAACTAAAGCTTATATGAAGGGTAAACGAATATATAATAAATTTGCATAATTGCATATAGAAACTTAAGGAGAATCTAGCTGTCAACTGACATTTGCATACGTAGAGAGCGATTGATTTCGTCCGTGCGTAAGTAGGAAAAAGTGAACGAAGTTAAACGAAGCGGTTTCTCTCAGTGTATCAGTTCTGTGTATTCGCCCGGTTGCATCAGTTCTCTTCACAACCATTATAGTTGGACCTTTAGTTTTGCTCATTGGGGTGAGTTTTTGTTTTCTCCAATATTGTACACCCGGACGTGTTTATTTTCTTGATGTCTTATAGAAAGTATATGATAGTGCCTTAAACCCTTATAAGCATTTATGATGTACATAATCGATTTGAATATCCCGTATATTCTATTCTTAAGTTATTACAGCGAAGTCAATCATCCTGACATACGTATACTCCTCCTACAAGTTGTGTGTCTTTCATCGAACTATTTTGTTATCGCATTCAGATATGAATATACCCGGAAATACAGTATCAAACAGATTTCCATTTAAACAATGAAAATGCATACAACTCCACTCGAACTGTCGGCATATTTGAATTTGGATTTTGAAATTTGAAAGATTGCATCAAGCTGCACCGATGAAAATCACTCAACAGATATTAATTATTGAAGGAATTGAACAGATGTGTTCAAGTGGGCCAAAAAAGCACTATAAAGAACCATGAAGATGCAGACACGAGTAATTTTTTAACTCATCCTCCTGCAAACAAAAAGGGCAATTTTTTGTAAATGAATGGAATTTTCGATAGACAGCATGGTTTTGAATCTTTGGCAACATATGTATTTGTCGCTTGGAATTGGTGTCAGTGATCTTTCAAAGAGATCACGGAAGACTCTTTTCTATGCTTCCGCTCGTTTTTGAGTTATCAGTGTTCCCCCGTATCCAGCTACTTTTATGTTTGCTGAAGTTTAAACTAATATCAATGCAAAAAAATAAATTATCTTTATTTACTCAAAGCTATTGATTTTCTTTTGGATATTTTTTTTCTAATACCTATTTTCTTCTTTTCTTTCAGGTAAGGCGTCATTTATTTTACCAGAGTCCACCTCTAATTACTTAAAACTACTAGTTTTTGCAATAAATAATAAATAAGAAGTAAAGTGATTAACTGCAGCAATCAGGTAAAAGAAAAAAAAAACAAATTTGCCAAAGCAGTGACTAATTAAGACGTTACTGGCCAAACTATAAGCCACCATCTCTTGAATGCCTACAAAAAGGGTGGTGCATGGGAACCTCATGCATAAAAACTTAAAATGCAACCATGCATTCAAATGATATAGCGGTGTGGCGAGGAATGCAGTGTCTGACTACTGGTTGCTTGTGAGCATGTTAACCATCGAATTATTAATGTCACACCTGGAAGTGGAATCTTTCCAACCTGTCTTCGAAAGTTGGACATAATCGTTACGTATTTGACTTGATCACTTCAAATAAACATAATTTGCATTCGATAAGAAATTGTGTCCGAGTGTATCTCCAAGTAAATGTTTTCGAATATTAATTTGAAGCACCTTCTCATAAATGCAGATTTACTGTGTGCGTGCCTTAAATACTGGTTTTTCTTCATTTCACGAAATCTTCTTCTAATTTCTTATTCTTGGGCTTACGTATACAATACGCATGCGTCTTATTTATATAACAATACGGACCGGGGTGGATCCATGCCTCAATCAATTAGCATCTCTAGCTAACACGATCTTTTGATAAACCATATCTAGTTCCGCACACCAACTTGGTTGATGTCCTCCACACTTCTTTGGACCATCACCCAAAATTATTTATATGTTTAACTATTACTTCCACACGAATGTCAAACTAATAATGCCAATTCGTAAAATACAATTCTTAGCATTGGCTGACAAAGCTGCATCGTGAAGGTTTTAAGAAAAGATGAAAAAACGCCGTAATAGAGGTCGTACTAACTCAACCTTGGACATGCAAAACCAGTAGGTACGGTGTACTAATTGCGCCCAAGGATAAAAAAATTAAAATGTTCATCATAAGGAATATTGTGTAAGCCGCTGCGTGATTAAAAATCGATCAAAAGAAGCCATGCATATAAGAACCCCTCCAGTAAGGACTTTTCTAAACCATATGCAGTCTCACAATAATCAGAGCAGGGATTGAAGTTTATTCTTCAAATGATACGTAAAGTCCTCGTGAACTGTAGATAGCACCACCCAAGCTTATAACTATTTTTTCTTTTTTTGGGCAGCGTTTGACGACATTTTTATTATCATTTATGCTTGCTACATCCTTCCATGATTGACCACCAGTTTGTTTTAACGCTAGTTAAGTGCGTTCCGAGCAGATATTATGGCAATTTGTTAAGCAGTGTTCTGGCCTAAGTGGAACGTGATATTCATTTGCGATATATTCGTCATCACAGACATCCCTGTAATTTCATATGAAATGGGAGAACAGTTCAATAGTCGTCTGTGCAGGGCGTCGGGCCATAAAGATATTTCAAAAGTAACTATAAAGCAGACGAACTTGTCAGGCATGTTACCACACTGTCTCCTTCCACTAAATGTGACAACGTAGGACTGTCCTTAACAAACATATGCTTCTAGAAGTCACAACTTAGAAGCAGGATTGTCAGATGTGGCGTTATCGAAATCAAATATTTTGTTTATGATATTTGTTATCACAAGGCAAATGATTAAGTGGAGTACTTTTTGGTGACAGCACAGTGGGGCTAGTTTGGTCTAATACTGTCTCCCCTATGCGGCGATGGCAACTATTTTCACCTTTCTACAGATAAAATTTGTGTTTGCAGATTAAAAATATACATTCACATAGACATATGTACATACCACTTGCGAATATATAAAACAAATCTGTTTCATTTCGCCGTTACATAGCTTCATCCCGTCCGTGCGTGCTATCAATTCAACTTTTCTCTTATAAACGAAGACATCTCTAGTTTATATGCGAAATCGGAATTCGATATTTGAAAACTTTCTCGGAGTTTTGTCGGCAACTGTCGCATTTGTCTCCATCAGGAATTGAGCCTAAAGTAGCAGCTGACGCCCATTACACCTATTTACACGACGACCAATTCGCATGCAGACCTAGATTATTTCATGAAGAGTTCTCAGTCGTCCTTGCCAAAAAAAGAAAAAAAAACAAAGCCAACGTTGAAATTGTGCATATTGGCTGGTCGTTTTTTTTTGTTTCTAACTAAAACTAAACATAAATCAGCGCACGGCAAACAGCCCTTCATTTTCTATAAACATTTAAACGGTTGTGTTATACATACATTAGTCTTGTTAATTTCTGAGAATATTCACGCGATATTTGTTTGCTCAGTTACTTTTTGACGTTTCTATTATTTTTTCCCCTCCCTGAGCAGCACTCATAAACACTTATGTATGTTTGTATGTACGTTCGGGGAAAAGAAAACAAGAGAGATATTACTGCACAGCAAACGTTTGCAAGATGTTTAGATACGCTTTCATTGTTTCGTTATTATTGTTTTCATCCAAAAGTAGACAAGTGTTAAGCGACGGGAAAAGAAACAGAATTGTGGTCTCTCATTACAGAGATGTTTTGAAACACTTTTTTGGCAGGAACATTGGCGTTCATGCGCACTCGATCTGGTTGAGTTAAATCGACGGATTTAAGGACTATATTCTGTCAAGAAAGTACCGGGAATCGATCATTTAAAAATCACTTGAAGGGATTGTCGAATTTGCTGCTACATTGGTAAAATTGTACTCATGTGGAGTTTGCGCCTCAATTGTCATTTAGTTTGTTTACAGTTTGCAATTTTGTCTGCTCATCTTAAGTGTTTTGATTTTTTTATAATTTTTCTGCAAAAACACAATCGCGTCAGGGTCGCTGAAGACATAATAGACCGAGTCAATTCCGAAATTTCCACATTCATAAAACGCATTGTAACTGCTGATGAGACATCGGTCTACGAGTTTGGCATGCCAATCAGTCAACAAGCTTCGGAATGGCTCCTTCCAACCGAGCCGATATCAAAAGAGCACGTCAAAGTCGATCAATGGTGATGTTGACAGTTTTTTTTCGATTACCGTGCTTTTAGTTACTGTGTATGCCACAGGAAGCATGATCTTCCTTTACGTTCATAAGCGGTCGCTTCATTGGGCAATATTTCTTTGAGGATGTTTCAGGAAATGCTGTAACATTGCTGGTGGTCGATATCGGGATATGTTGAAAAAATGTCTTGTGCCCAAATTGGATCAACCAGGCCTATACAAGAAGTGGTTCCAACAAGATCGCGCCACATCAAGCACAGTTCGTGCACCGATACTAACATTGCTAGAACTTTTTCCCGGCCGAATAATATCAAAAAGCATGATCATGTGATATTACCCTTCTCAATTTCTTTCTATAGTCGTATCTGAAGAGATATGTGTACACCAACAAACCAACCACAACCTTGAAGCACAAGGACGAATTTGCTGGAAAAGCACGAGAAATCTGTTATGAAAAAATTTGCTTAAAGGAAGATGTCTGCGCTGCGGCCAGAGGCGGCAACTTGACCGACAAGATATTCCATACATGTTAGACGTTTAACTCCTATGGCAACGTCTAACAGCCTGTATTCGAGTCACTGCTAATTAAAATATATTTCTGTTATAAAGAGTAAAGAATTTATGCAGTTGCCTATCTATTTAAGTAATTTACCAGATTACCGGAGGTGAAAAAGCGTATTCTATGAAGCAATTCAAGCATTATTAGACAAAGCTATACAACATATAAATGCATGCGGTCGGTAGGCCATGTATAAATCCACCCTCAAAATACTCATTAGAATTATGTGAAACCAAATAAACACGCAGTGAAAATAGTGCTTAAGTACTTTTTATGATACCCTAAATAGCAGCGGGAGCACAAGTCATCCCAAACAAATTCATAAAAATAACGCCTTCATCGTCATCTTCTTAACACGGAAGACATTGCACCCAGTCAGGGATACAGATAAAAATGGAAAAACAAAATCAGAAAAAGAAAAGTCTAAGCTCCAACTAAACAAAAAAAAAAGTAAATTCATGTGGAGAGACTGCTTAGATAGGCAGTTGGTAGTGCATATTCGTTAGGTTCTGGATAAGGCAATCAACCAGCCACCTCACTGTCTCACTCTCGTCGACGGCGTCGCGGTAACAAGTTGAAAGAGAAGCCACCACAGTGCACAGTGTGTCTTGTTAGTATTTTTAGAAAAATTTTCAGAAATTTGTTAAAATTGCACTTTAGGGCCAACAGCAAAGAGCTAAAGATATTTGATACTCTGTGCGCGTATGTAGAATGTTGTCTTCTGGTGCAGTAGGAGATCTTTTGGATAGCACACTGAAGCGAAATGGATGGGGCGTGTGGCAACTAAAGATAATCTTTTGAACGGCGCGGCGTTGCAGAATTTGGGTCAGTCTCCATGTAACAAAATTTGTTTTAGTTGTTGCTTCCTAGCACAAACTGACACCTGAATATCGAAGTATGCATTTTTTTTTTTTTAGTTCGCACCTCTTACAAGTAGCATAGATGAATAGATAAGCAGGAAGAGAAAATACGTTCGCAACAAATGGAAACAACAAAACAAACGGGATATTAATAAGTTTGAACCCGTGATAGCAGATGTGATGGGGTTCTAGTTTGTTGTCATACGAACTCCTTTCGAACTGGGTTTTCACCAGCATGTGATGGACACTTATGTAGACGCATAAATACAAAGTTTAGCAGGTTTTCCTTCGAGGAATAATGTAAGACAACGAGATAACTTGGGAAGCATCTGGGTTGGTGAGACAAAACTATACTTTTTATAGTTTCTATAAAGATGACATTGTTTGAACATGACATTGTATGATATCCTATTTAGTGTCCATCGTGATAGTAAAACAGCGTGTCAATGAGTTAAAATACTACACTCCGGTTGATTTTTGACGTTTTCACAAAAGTGAGCGCAATTTATACCGTCCTATTGGAATCATAGCAAGGATATACATATCGTATATATTTTATATAAAAATAAAAATGAAGTCTGATGATGCCGCCATGCCATAAACCGCACTAAGTAGTCAATTTTTGTGGATGCATTTATGTTTTGTCGAATACCTGTGCATTTGTGTTGAATAACGGCAATTTGCTTGTTGACATACTTAGCTGCTGAGCTGAAAATGGGTTTCGTCCGAGATGATTTTTCTGGATCTCCGGCCAACATTTTCAGCGTCCAATTAGCGAACTTACTTCAATTCTAGCGTCAGCACTATCTTTGCTCAAATCCAATGACAAATTAAGCCGTGTTGACTCTCTGGCGCTGCCCAATTTAGCTGATCGGTGCCAAATCGCTATGTTTTCTTCATTTCGCACCAATATCTGTCTGTTTAGTGGCTTAAGGTCCGAAAGAGTGTGCGACGAATTGCCTGCACACTGAAGCCATGATAACGACCGACCTCACGACGGTATTCACTTTGCGTATTTATAACTGAGCCAGAATTTTAAACCTTACTGAATATTTTGACAACTGGATGTCATTGATAACTTTGACAGCTACTGGAACATAACAATTGCTATCTGTTCACTTTATATAACAGTATAATGAATGACATTGGTGAAGCTAGAATTGAATAAATGTTATTATCTCAAATCCCAAAGATTGACCAAACAATTTAGCTTAAAAACGCATCAGTAGTGTAAAATATATCTCACCCAAAACCTCATGCAACACAAATCAAACAAATCTTGTCAACAAACGCCATCTTCATGTGCTGACAAAGAAAAATCTGAAATCTGTTAAAAAGATTCAAGCCTCAAATAAAATCAAAATACTGACCAGGATTTACTTTTCTTTTCGGTAAGTATTTCTAAATTTATTGACTACTTTATGTATTTTCCATTTGCTTTGTTTGCAGACAATAGAACAAAATCCGGAAGATTCCAAAAAGCGGAAACTATCTTCTTGGTCGACACACAACAATCCCAGATTTGTTCGCTCAATTCCCTTATTTATTTTTTTGTTGATCCATACTTTAATTTTATAATTTCGATATCAAGCTGAAAAGGAGTCCATCTGTTGAATTTGTGGATATGATTTGACTCGAAATCTCAAACTGATACAGTAAACTAAATACCGCAATTGTTCAAGTTCACGACATTGTGAAAATGAGTTCGTTCTGGTTTCTAATGGCATAACCCTTGCTTCCAAAAGAAATTTTTAGAAACTTTCATTTCTATTCTCCCGAGGTCGACGATGCATGGCCGAAAGAACAAAAAAACAAAAAAACAAACGCCATAAAACCCTTTAAAAGTGTTTTAAAATCAAATGTCAACGGTGCACGAAGATAACATCGAAGTAAAATCTTGCCCATGCCCTTGTGGACTTGTGACAAATTGCACTTCAGGCTTGCTTCAATGATTTTTAGTTACATATGATTCCAAGAACTTACCATGGTAACATGTCATATAAACCTAATGCACATTCTATCATCACAGCTGCCGCAATTAAAAAGAAATCCGGCGCCGCCACCAGAAGTACCGTTTCCAAAGTATCCTCCTTTTACACCTTCTCCCGCCGTCGCCGGCTCACACAGTCTTGAGACGTCAGCACTTCACTACTGCTCCCAAGGTAGTTCTTAGCGTTTTAAATTAACGCTTCTTCGCGCTTATTCATAGATTTTGATCAGTTCTGTGTGGTGGTTCTTCTTTACCATTAAGAACCAAAACGTGTCGATGGAAGGAAAAGATTAAGACGGGAATTGCTTTTGTAACAAGCCACCGACTGCAGTATGGGCTTAAAATTAAAAAAAAGAATCAAGTGCATTTGTTGTAATTTTATTACATTATTTCCTAGTGTTGATATGCTTCTCATCTCGAAGCATGTGTGCTTCTCCTAATCACCATGAATCAATGGCCACCGCCATGTCGTCAACTTTAAAGAAGATCATTTCCCCTTCATTGACAAAGCCGTTTTCATGCAGAGTTCAGAGATTAATTTGTCTTACCAAGACCAATCGACTGCCACTGGTTTTAAATCACTGCAGAGCACTAATTATGTATATCAGTGGATTTCGTTTCACAGATTGATTTATCTATGGGTGCATACATATAGACATGTGTGTATGCATATGGCATCTATGGGGCAAGAGAAAATGAGTTGCATGACGGCAACAAAGAGCCATACTGTGTATCTCAATTCGCATCTTTTGGAACAAAAAAATCAGTTCTTTGGATTAATTCACTTTTTTCCATCTTTGAGAATGAAAATGCTTTGTGTTGAGGCTTATTCGTCGTTTTCATTTTCCTTGTGAGTTGTTTTTTCTTATTCATTTCGCTGAGACTGTTAACTTCTGAGGCTTATAGCGATCAGTCGAGATTAGATAGTTGAGTAAAATGAAGAGTATTTTTTGTTTGAAATGCACTCATGGGTTCAAGAAGATAAGTCAATTTGGAAAAGTGTGATGGAAGAATGTATTCTTTATTTCTAAAGTGCCTCTGAAGCAACTACCCTTTTGCGTGCTATCATTCTCTCACGAGTGGAGAAGAGCTAAAGTTTTGTCGACTCCTATCGGTGAAGTTTGGGAACCTGTACAAAGCAGTAATCTGAATTTAGCTTTCTCTAGATACCTTTATCCGAAGCTGTTTAGAATGTATGATCCAACCCTAGACCTAATACAATAAACAAAACTTAATAAAATATTTTTACTTTTGAGGCTAGGAACATTTGGAGAGTCTGGGCCTGAGTTACTGCTGCCTAGATCCTTAGCGGGTTAAGGCATTTTGCTTCCAGTTCTTAAGATCAAGTTCTCTTGCTTCCGCGATCGCTTGATCTTTAAAAATCAGAAGGCAGAAGGCATGAATTCGAAGACTCAGCTGGAGCTTTGGCGTCCTTTCTGTCAATGTGACCGAGTAAATTTAGGGCGACTGAATTTTGGAGAGCCTTGTTAGTTGAAGCCCAGGTCCACCTGGTCCACCGTTCAGTCTCCTCCTTCAAACAGCATCAGTGCATCCGAGACCAAATATAATCCGAAGGACATTTCTCTGGAAGCGACTAAGAATTCGCTTTGGTTAGTTTCTATGCTTCTGCGTCATACAGCAGCACTGGAACTATCAAGGTCTTAGGTAGGTAGGTAGGTAGGGTGCCCTTGCGACTGAGTTGCGGCTCACTGAGACCAACAGTTGGGCCCATTGTGCCGAATGGTCTTATATTGAGGTATCTTGGATCTTCGCGAGAGGCCTTTATTCCTCAATTGGCTTCTAAACTCAAAGACACAGCGACTGGCAAGAGTAATCCCTCGTTTTATCTCCATGGTGCTGTCTTTGCTTCATACTTCGAAGTCTAGGTATACAAAGTCTTTCACTACTTCCAAGTTGTAGTGATGTATATAGTGATGTTTTGTCCAAGACGTCGTTCTTCAAAGACGGGCGAGTTTTGCAGGGATGCCCAAATTGAAAAATGCGCTGTATAGCTCGTCTTTATAAAAACTGTCATACGCGGCATTGAAATCGATAAACAGATGGTGGGTATCGACTTGAAACTCCTGATGTAGAGACTTTTTTTAACAGATCTCTTCGAGAGGTGCTTTTAAAAGCACAAATGTTATTCTCTCATAAGCTAACATTCTTATGAATGTCTTAGAATGTTTACAACAGATTTCATTCCATCAATTACATTCGTCATTACATATACTTACTTCTGTACTAACACATATCATCATAGACTCATTAAAGTACTTAATGCATTTTAAGCCATCACCATTGACACTGATCTCTAAGCAAACACTGGTCGAAATTGTTTACGATCAAACAAAACCAGACTACAGTACATTTAACAGTGTGAGTTCACCAAAGTCAAACGTTTCTTTATGTACATTTAGATCTGTAGATACATCTAAGATATGCGTAAATGGACAAAGCGTAATTGGGTTTCTCAACAGAGTTTTTCATAGAGAAAGTGCACCATGAAAAAGTGTATTCATCCGAAGGGAAACAATTATACCAGCAATTTGTTTTGAAAGTCCACAGTCTCTCTTAGGAAAATCACCTTTTCAGAAAAAGTTATATAAAAGAAAAGGTTTAAGATAAATCACGCACGCCCCTTAACACACCACAGAATGATTAATTGAAATTTCAGCTGCAATCCAAATAACACGAGATTGTAATGAAAATGACTTAGGGTTTTTTCTGTTGAACTTTGTGTATACTTGTATTTTCCCAAACTTTTGTTTTCTTGTATCTTACCTCGGCCAAGACTGATAAAAGCACATCATCATTAAGCAGGTAAGATTTTCTAGAACCCAAGTTCACTGAAATTATGTATGGTTAATCAGTTTATCTTTAACCTTTGATCTGATGCCACACGAATTTTAGTTTTAATTTTGTTGTTTTTTAATGTCACGCACGAAGATATCAAAAAAAAGGTTCATTTATAGGGTTGTGTAATATCTGGATACGCATCGTGATTTAAACTTGTGACTGCATTTCCCTAAAAGACTAAAAGAAAAGGAAACATTTGTGACTGTGCTTTTATGCTGGGCTAATATTGTCGTGTAGAACTTCGTGGTCGACGGTTGTAGTGTGGTAGAAAATTGTTAAAATAAAACTGTTGTTTTGCGATCCAAATGTAATTCTAATTAAGTTACTATGTAACTTATGTAAATATATCGAAGTTTTAATGTAGAGTCTCAAGTAAAAACTAAATGAAACAACAAAATATAGACAGACAAATAATGAATGCTAAAAGTATTTTCACATTGCTCTGAAACTAGGCCCATGTCCTCGGACAGTAGCGCCGCCGTTTTTATTATTATTATTTTCCCATATGTATAAGTCGCGTTTGGATCGGTGTGCTGTAACAAGCTTTTGGGATCATGGGAATTAAATGGTCCTAGTCTTGATTCATTAGAAGCCTCTGAATGCTAGCTTTATTAAACGAAATTATCGGTGGCTTTTTTGAGGCAAAAACCACATAAAATTTTATTCAACTGCCATTTATTTGTGTTTAATCGATTTTATACACAGCATTGGGCATATGCTCTCCACGGCCTGAATGTCATCCGAGAGATTGAGTTTTGACCACTTTTTAAACATTCTCTCAATAACATTACCAATGTTGACTTCCAATGCGACTGTTGTGTCAGCGTAGACAAGCGACCTTACATTTTACATTTACCCCAAAGAATGTAAACCAGAAGCTTCAAACCACTGCATACTTTAGGCACGTAGCGCCATCTTGGTGGAACCACATCTCTTCCACATTCATGCTGTTCAATCGGAGTATGAAAAAGTCAATAATCATGGTTCTATAGCGTCCAGACACTTAAAAAAAATATTTGTTCCGTTGACTCCACCAATCCACAGACCGCATCAACTTGTTTATTTTTTTTTTGATTTAACGGTGTTTCGGTACTTTAATGTAAATTATCTTCACTCCAAACACGAAAGTGTTGCTCATTCAGGTATCCATTAAGCCAACAATTATCCTCATCACTGAAACCAATTTTTCGATAAAACAGCAGATCCAATTCAGTTGACTTTGGGCCCATTTACACCCATATTTCGACGCAAACCATGGTTATTCGGCTACCATTATTGCACAAACATTAAAACCAAGCTTTTCGCGTACAATTTTTTATGATGTGGACGGACAAAGTTGAAGCTGTTGTGCACGACTTCGTATCGATAAATTTGGATCTGTTTCAACAATCTCTTAAACGGATCCGCCACTCATTGCAGTATTCTAATGCGTCTTGTGCCAGTGCATCTGGAAAAGAAAATGTGCGAAGACGGAAGAACAATATGACAAAAAGCGGTCTCTGATGGTCGATTATGTCGGGTGTAATACGGTGCAAGGCTTGGTTAATAGCTCAGAACCATACTTTTGGAACCACATTTCTGAAATTTGGTTAAGTTGTTGAAGCGTATATGTCGTTACAATACAATTGCAGAGACTGAATAAAAATCACATGGACAGTTTACAGTTTTGATAGATATTATAGTCTGAACTTAAAACAAACACTCAATTCTTTAGAAAACTGAAAAAGATCAGTAAAAAATCAGGAAGATTTTTTAAACAAACAAACTCATCACCTACGCGCCTAATTCTTGGCTTAGAAAATCGTTTGTATTTCTTTATATTTTGATTAATAATAAACAACAAATGAACACATTCAGAAAATTATTAAAAAATGAGGCGCATGATTCACAATAAAGAAACATTGATGCACAAAGTATTTGAAGTCGCACAACTGTCAAACGTATGAAAATTCATTATCCACAATAATAGGATTCTCTGTCGATTGAGTTACACAATATCAACGATGAAGGGAATCGAGTGTCGATTTGATTGCTTACTAATTTTTCAATAGGGGCTTCAAGTAATTTTCAATCAAAAGAAATTAAGAATTCATATCACAGAAGTGAGAATACACTAAAATAAATACCTAATTGTAATTTTTTCAGATTAGTTTAACTGAAATAATAGTCAAAATAAAGTCAATTCACGTGTACAACAATCGTGGTACAGCAGTAATTTCTTAAAAACATGAAAAACATTCACAGGGCCATTATCATCTTGCCGAAAAAAGCAAATAAAAGAGCAAATTAATTTTCTAAACCCAATTTCCTCTCAATCACATGCTGCTTTTACTTACATAACCTAACCTATTTTTCGAGTGATTTCCAACAGCATTTTTGGAGCAAAAAGCTGCTTTTCCTTTTCTCTAGTTTCTAAATAATTTAACAATTTATCTTTCTTTCAAAGAAGAGTATTTTCTACAAACGAAGTAATACACATATACCCCTTAATTTCTTTTTAAGTCTCTTAAATCTCTATCAATCAATATCTAATTCTTAATTAGTAACGATGGTTACTTTAATTTATTTGAAGTCAGGTTGTCACTTGATAAATGTATTAGCATAAAGTCCGCCTCGTTTGTCTTTATGTTAATATGCTTAACAACCATAAAAAATTATTGGTATCCGTTGAATTTTCTTTTGTAGAATAAACTATTTTGACACGTATTGTTCAAGTGGAAACTGTATTGCATATATTTCACTTTCTTCGGCTTTAAATTTCTGATGATTGGTAACCAAAGAAATTCGATATCGTAATTAGGGCAGTTTAGCTTAAAGCCGAGTAGATTAAAATAGTTTATAAAATTAAAGATATGAACAAGAACATGACGGTTTTTAAGGTGTTCACGTCATGTGGAATCTTACTCATTAAATAGGGTTATCTAATTTGTGGTTCAGAAAGTAAATAAATAAAAACATTCATTTATTATCCATTATTTAGATTTCGTTCAAATTAAAATTTCAATTGGTGTTTTACGCATTCCATGGTCAGCTGAGCGAGAGCGAGGGGCGTATATGCAAAATACGGCATAATGTGCACTAAGACAATTTCCAATGAGGTGCTCGCCTCAAAATTGACAGGTTTGAATCTTTATTTCTAACAGTTAGCATATTTTCTGCAAAACTAACTGACTAACTTCTGCAACAAACCCAATTGTTGTTTCAGTTTCTGAGACCATGATGTTCCGATCTGCGGTCCAAATAAAGGCTATTTGCTAATCCCTTTGGTAGGTTTTGTACGTAGTCGCCAATACCACTCCAGGAGAGTTCAGTGGAGTATTTTATACCCAAGAATCTGGCATCTTCCTTTAGGGTAAAGGAGATATCCTTTTTGAGAGTTTGAAGCTTATTATTGAATTGAAGCTTCAAAATTCAAAGTTCCTCGTCTTCACACAATTTTCAGAATATGTTTAAGGTCCTTTTGCATTAGGTATCTTCATGTACTCGTATGCCTCTAAGTTGACAGCTAAGTTGTGTGCATATCGAATGGTTTTGATTAAATTGTTATTTATGTTATGTATGTATACATCGAGTAATTCGTCAAAGATTACTGTGAATACGACGACCCCTGAGAAGGAATGTCCTTGCTTTCATAATTTATAACCACAATGTATAGATACTCACTTAGTACTAACAAACATAAACTCTAACTCTTTTGCATTACTTCAGACACCCAAATAAAAAACAATTTCCTTCTTAATTATACTATATATCATGACTTCTTTGGACATGATAATATTGCATGCAACAGCCATCGTGTATGTTGATTTACTTCAAATTACAGAAAAATATTTGTGAATATCACGTTTCGACCCGGTTTTACGCGCACCAATTTTCCAACTAATTGAACTGAGGTCAATGACAGGTATTTCGTCGCTTTCTAATTTGGTACGGCATTTTTTTGTTTTCATGCTCTATGCGCTTTTCAATAATACAATAGGTATCTAATGAAAACAGGTGATCATATAACGGTATTTAAATATCTATTTACTATTTAAATTTCACCATTGTTTCCATTTACGTTCGATTAAAATTATGGAGTGCGGCGGATAAGTTTATGGATTACTAACCAAGTTAATTACTTTCAAAATAGAATCATTCTACAAATTTTGTATGATTCGTGTGCATATACGGATGAATGTATGTATGTATGAATGTACTTTAAAAAGAATATTTGTTTAGATATTTGTATTTACTAGAATCCATCCTATACCTGAATATCCTTTGTAATGTATAATAATAATAATAATCGTGGCGCTACAGTTCAAAGCGGACTTGAACCTAGCTTTCACAGCAACCACTCATATTGTGCGTGCTATTGTTCTCTTACGAGTGGAGCTTTAATACCGACCCTGATAGGTGAGATTGAGATGCTTTTTCTAGATAGTTATAATCTTTGAGCATTATCAAAGATTAGAAAGAGGTTGAGCTATGAAATTTTAAAAAATATTTTTTTCTGTAATTAGGTTTTGAACTAAGACTGAAAGTTTGGTGTATAGGAGTCTAGGAGTCGATGCACACGCACACTACGCCCAGTATCAGCGGCTATAACGTTTTAAACATATGAGTACTACAATTTTCAAACCTATTTTGAATGAAGTATATTGAAGACCTACGCAAACAATATAACATGTCTCATTCCACAATTGATGGAGAATCTAGGTGATTCCTTAACAAACCTTACACATTGCTTCATCGATTGATTTATTAGTAAAGAAAAGAAAATACACAGATCTTCCTGACTAAAAGTATATTACATTTATGCCACATTTCGATTGTATTATGAAATTACAAAGAGTGTGAATCTGTAAACAGATTAATTTAGTCTGCTGCGTTGTTAAAATAAACAAATAAAAAGCGGTCTAAAGAAGTAAAGAAAATACAACTGTGTGTGTTATTCAATGGAACTTTAATAAAAATAATGTTCAAACTGAGTAAAAAGTGGATGAATTTTGATTGTTTTATTGAGAGAGATTTTTTCCCGTAAACTGTTGTGCGTAAGTAATGTCTTAGCATTCACTCAAGAAGTAATTTTGTCAGAATACATTTTTCTAATTAAAAATTTAAAGTTTCTTAATCTGCTGTCATTGTGAAGCTTCCGCGTGAAGAAAACAAAGTGTGCCTACTAAGAGGTCTCTATGCCTTCAACAAAGGGAGTTCACGTCCACTCTCTTTTCAAGATCTCGGTATAGGTAGCAACAAATTAGTTCGTGTGTATGAGTGCTTGACGAGATTGAATCATGAAATCTTTCGAAGAGCTATGCATTTGAAAAGTGAGAACCGCCTACAAATGGTATAAATTAAACAATTATTTGTTTTCTTTTAAACACTAGTTCCCTGCTCGGGATTTATTTTCTAACTAATCTTAAAACTAAAATACATTTATCAAGAAACCTCGGCACGCACAGTCGGCAGGTCAAATGACGGATCCTACTTGAAACCAGATGTGGGTTTGCTCTGCCAGATTTGATACTGCAAACTCCGTGTGTGTTCCCGGGTATTTCGGTCGCCGGCGTTGTTCCCACATGTTCGGCGTTAACTCCTCCACCCTTAAATTCTAACGTCCTCGTTAGACCTTGGAGATGTTAGTAGGTGAGGAATGTCTTCGATCCCGATGGTTCAATAGCATGACAATGTTCGTTGCTAGACTTATTCCGTGCTTAGTTTCCAGCAGGCTAATCTTCTTTTATTACATCTAATTTATATTTTAATTCTAACATAATATCATCATTATAATAACTTTTTTTTCTTTTATTGCTTGTGGTTGTTCATTTTTTTTATACTTTTTAGGCGAGCTTCTTGAGGTCGTCTTAAAAAAAGTAAAACAACTAACAAACAGTAATAACACCTGGGCCCCACGCTGGGCGCCAATTAAACAATTATTTGTTTTCTTTTAAACACTAGTTCCCTGCTCGGGATTTATTTTCTAACTAATCTTAAAACTAAAATACATTTATCAAGAAACCTCGGCACGCACAGTCGGCAGGTCAAATGACGGATCCTACTTGAAACCAGATGTGGGTTTGCTCTGCCAGATTTGATACTGCAAACTCCGTGTGTGTTCCCGGGTATTTCGGTCGCCGGCGTTGTTCCCACATGTTCGGCGTTAACTTATACACGCGTTTTGGCAGAGCATTCATCAAAAAACACGCAAGAGACAAATCAATTGCTGTCTCTGACATTTGGTTAATGGTTAATACTAATTTTTTTCTTCCTGATGTGGGTGGTTGTGAGCTTGTTGACATAAGCCTTAGATTTGAAAAAAGTTCAACTGCCTTAAATCGTATAGTATGACGCCCAATTTTGATTTTCAAAACGGAAATCTACACGATGGAAATCTGAGTCAGGCAGTTATTTAAATGTGTGTGGTATAGCATGTGTCATTCTATACATAAAAAAGAATTCAACTCTTTCATAGTTGTAACACAGATAGGCTCCATTCAACATGAAGTAGTTCATACACTAAATAATGTTATCATATAGAAATACGAGAACGCAAGATTTATCTATGATGCGCAGTCTCGATCTGCCAATGCAATGATAAGATCTTCAATTTTAATTGAGGCAAACACGAGTTAACTTCATAATAACACTCTTGCGCATTTGCTTTTAAGATGAACGATAAAGTTCAAATTTAACTTAAAGACACTGCCCTTATAATTGAATCTACAAGTCTAATTAAACGAGAACTGTTTCTGAGTTCTGTTAGAAGCAGCACTGGTGTGCATGGACGCGATGAAATGCATGGATAAGTGCAACGCCACTTTAGACATGCATCTGCATTGCTTAAAGAGAGTGACTATGCATGCAGTGATACAATGTGAAGAAGAAATCCTTTTTAATATGTGCGCATATATGTACGAATGTGTTATCATAATTAAAATAGTTATCAATTGTTGAGGAAGTGATAGGTCCTGTTCTCATCTACATTGTTAATATCAAAAGTTCACCTATACATTAATATTTAATGGTTACAAAATTGAAATGCTAAAACTCAATCGGTTGTGCAGAATTGAGCATAGAAATTTTATGTTTATTTATTTATTAAGTGATGTTTATAAGTCAGTGTTTAGGAGTTTCATTTGATACCAAAATATTTGAGTCTGCTACTTCAGAATAAAAATTGACAAATCATGCATCAAAAAATTGCTGCATGCCAAGAATAGTATTTTACTAGAACGGATTTTTTTAAGTAATCATTTCCAATTCTTTTTATGAAAAGAAGAAGAATCATGTGTGCAAAGTATGCTCCTTTTGGTTGTTCCATACGAGAGTTGCTACGAAAATGTTGACATATGCCAGTGTAGAAATGTCAAATCTGACATTAGCATTATAAAATTTGACTTTTTTTATCGGTGGATACAAGGAACGAATCCGTTGTATCCGTGTTTAGCGACTACTTTTAGCGACAGGCACTTTTAGCGACTGTCAGACAGGCACAGATTTATCTAGTGTTTTTGTTTGGATAGCTGTTGAAAATCGTCAAGTTCGTGTTTGTTTGCAACCATGGCGAAAGAGCAATAGCAATCAGTAATTCGATTTATTTGTTTGGATGGGAAGACGTGTGAGGAAATGGATGTGAAGATGCATGCTGTTTATGAGGACCATGCAACTTCCATAACCATCATCAGACATTGGTTTAGTGAATTTAGGCGTGGTCAAACATATGTTTTTGATGGACATCCGATTAGGATGACCATGAAGGATATGGTTAACAAAATCCATGATATCATTTTAGCAGATCGCCGAATGAAGTTTGGTAACATTGTAAACATCTCAATTGAACGTTGGGTATGAGAAAGCTGTCGGCGAGATGGGTGCCGCGTTTACTTACAGTTAATCAAAAAAGGAGTCGCGAAACATGAATCGGTTGCATTCCCAACACAGTACAAAAGTGGCATCATTGACAGCTTACTATTTTCTCTCATCTTTTAGACTGGGTAAAATCATTAATTCTACCACATCATGCCGTCACGCTCGCTTCGTATATTTCTTTTGTATTTACAAATTAAATTCGCGAAGCGTTGTCGTCATTGACTATTGGTAGAAGCGAATATACTGATTTATTGAAAAAATGGTTTCATTTGGGGAAAAAGAAATTGTCATCATAGATAAATTACACTCATCTATAACCGTCGCAGCAAAACTGGCCGAATTATGCTGCGAATTGCTCCTTCATCCAAACTATTCCCCAAATTTGGCTCCATGCCAAACGAGAAGGCCATCGCTACAAAAGAGACCTCTGACAAATTATATTTTTTGGATAGCATGGAAAAGTTAGGGTATCGCTGCGCTAAATGTACCGAGCTGAAAGTACAAAATTGCGTTGTCTTGCACGATACAGGTATTTATCATATATCCCTTGTAAGTTCAGAATGTTTTGTTGGTTATTTTTGTGCCAAATGCAAATGCGAACATTTTTTGTGATTTTCGTCGTGGGGTAAAACACCAGTGTGACGACCAACTTGTCCCATCTCAGACCACTTTTGGTTGGGTTTTCGAATTCAGTATGGGTCATCGTGGTGTAGTTGGTAAGTGTGTCGACGTTAAAGGTCTTGGTTCGATCCCGAGCAAAACAACTTTCATTTCCACCGCACCTCTATCAAGACACTGATAACGCTCAGAGAGTGAAACTGTCAAGAAAAACTTCTCAATCTTAGCTGTTCCTAGTTGGCATAGCCTTGCAGGTAGTCTCCACTCTTGAAGAAGCAGAAGCCAGCACAATGCAGATAGTTGCAACAAAAGCTAACCCCAAATCCCTTTGGGGTCTACTTCTTTGAGACCATTTGTGACCTCAGCGAGCAACCTATCGGCAACTTACTACGCTATATTCAAAGCTCCAAGTGGTAGCCTAGGCTGTTGCATCACCGATCAACTTGCCTCGAGTTTTGGTGATAAAGCAGCATTTCGAGCAAACGTGTTTAACGGATGGTCGTCGTAAGCTCAACAAGTTCGTTGTAGTTCCAGAAAACATAGACACTATGCGTAAACAACTAATGTAAATTCACCCTGTCACCTATCGTTAGATTAAGACATTAATTGGGCATTATTTCCACTCGCATACTTTTAATATCGTGTGAAAATTTGGCCACAGAAAAATGTCTTCACGTTAGTTAGGCTCGTTCCGATTGATCAAAAGAAATCTTGAAAATATTGCGGCGCCTCAAAAGACGTATGTAAGATCGTGACAAGCGAAAAAATCATGAATAAGGGCATACGAACTCGAAATTAAATATCATTCGAAATATCGGTCTTCTTAGATGACCAATGTCCAATAAAAACATTTTGTAACAAATTCCTTTGTAAAAGCTGACATGTCGTCACCATACCGCCAGAACAACGGTTGATTCCGAATGTTGCACCACAATCTATTTGTCTTAAAGGAAATAAGTAAAAGCAGCCGCCGAACACAAATCATTCCCACTCACGATATTCGACGAGCTTTTACAGAGTTGCTCAAAGGAGTGTATTTTTGAAGACTGAAAACATCAAAATGTTTGGTCATCCGCCATACAGCCCTCACTTGGAACCCAATGCCTTTTTATTTCCGCACATTTAAAATATAAAGTTGGCTTTGCTTGAAACGAATATTTTGAAGTTATTTCGTGTGGAAGGGAAGAAGTGCTTTGAAAATTGGTTCAAACATATACAAACGCGTATCTTCCAGGAGAGTATTTTGGAACACAGCAAAACCATAAATATTTACTTTGACAAGTTTTTCTCCCAACTGAAGTAAAACCCCCGTTGTCACTAGCCGGATGGCAAACATGCAATACGGAAGCAAAAGTTCAATTGAATATCACTGCACAAGTAAATGCGTATATTTTACAATTTCCTCTTGCACAATTGACAGCAAATCCCATAGGATATCAGCATTAAACCCCTCATATCGTGTCTAATTGCATTATGTCAATTAGAATCTTTACACGATTCATTAATGCCTTTAGTTTTTCATGCATCAATTTATATGAATCCTTCTGCGAGCGAGTTCTTTACGTGCGCCCACACTTACTCCATCAGCTGTTGTGAACGATCAGCATTATGTTCTATCTTTTATTGCGTGCCCCGCATTACCACGACACTATAAGTTATTTTAAACCACTTCAGCTATTCTCTGAAAGCCGTTTTGTTCCTTATAGTAACGAGAAGGAGAACCTGCTTTTACTGGTGTGTTATATTACACCCTTAAGTATAGTCTGTGCGCATCTCCCAACCGCACACAGATATTTATACACACTTGAGGTCACTAATAGAGCACAGTCAGCAAATCTGTGTTGAAGAAGTGGGTGGTTGCATAAAGCTGCATCTGAATGTGTACGAATGCCTGCTTGCATGTATATTATCAGAAAGGCGACTTAACCCCCTTTTAACAAAAAAAAAAAAAACTTTGTGCAGAAAAGTTCCTGGAACGTGTACAATTCTCGTTAAGGTGCCTCGTAAGTAGACTAAAAGTGCAATAGCAAGTACATTTGACTCTTCAGTCATTGACCGATAAAAGCGATTCTTTTCTCACAAGCGAACATTCTCGCACAACCGTGTATGCAGATACACGATAGATGTGTGCATTTGTTGCGTGTGCGGCATGGAGGTGTGACATGTGTGACGTAACTGGAGAATGACGGGGTGAGCCCCAATTCATTTATGTTGGTAACGCTATTAGTGTTCTTTACATGGGGAATTCCCTTCGTAAGTGGTAGTTGTGTAGTGAGATTGGGGCGTTTGGAAAATTGTATTGCTTAAAAATAGCACAACTGATGTGCGGTGTAATATGAATTGTTGCCTAGTATGGACAGTTGTTATTATAGTACATGATATTGCTTAATTTAAAATGTATATTCTTGTTGTCGGGTCTTTCTTTTATTATCAAAAATCTTTGAAAATAAAAGAGCAGATAGACTTGGACCGTACAGAAATCCAGGAATAAAGAAGATATGGATAGAGAAGTATTTTCAAATGCCTATTAGGCGGATATAGGTTAGCTTAGGTTGGAGGCAGTTCTATAAGAACCCATTTAGCACTAGATGGTTTTTTGTAAACATAGTTCTGATAAGTATGTGTATAATTTTATTTGTTGAGACTACTAAAACCATGATTGGAGTTCCGGGAAAGTACTTATTCCTTGATAATCCTGGTGGGGATATCATCAAGAGACTCGAGAAATTATTTGTCTAGTCCACGTTGTTTACCTTTATCAATTGCCGGGCAGGCACAAATAAAGTGTGTCAAAGTGTTTCTCTCTGCAGCTATAACGAAGCACTAGGTATACCATTTCTTGAATCTCTTGATGTGACTTATCAAGGAATAAGTAATCAGTTTGCGTCATGAGGGACGCCTGATCTTGGTGCGTGATCTCTTAACGACCAGAGCCGTGTGTTGATTACTGTTCTTGCGATACCTGCGCGGACTCTGTTTTGAAGACCGTTACCTTTTGCTAAGTTTTAAGCCGGTCATGTCTTCCAAGACTTTCCACCAAAACCATCTGGCCGTCTTAAGAATCTTAGAAATGTGATGTGATCCTTGCCTCGACTATCCCAAGGAAAGGTTAAAGTGATGTATTTTGGTTTTTGTGATGAATAGCATAATTTTCTTTCTGACAGAGTTAATATCTAGACCACAGCCCGTTGCCCAGGTGTTCACCTCGTCGACATTAAGCCTACAGTTGAGTTTCCTACGAAAGACGCTTGCAGAAACGTGTCGAAACTGGAAGACCTCTAATAATTTTTGGGGCTTAATGTTTAAACTCTAGTGTCGCTCTTTTGATCCTCCTTGATATACCCCTATCAATTGTCTCACCTGTAATACGTCTGGAAATTTGTGCAATACAAGCATTCAGTCCATACAACTTTTACACCCTGCTTGTTTAGGCTATGGTCCAATGTTAAAATCTACAGAAGTGATGTGACTCTCGTGGCACTCGTCCTATTGGGTAGTAATTGTGCGACAAGTTAGCAATTTGCCGATCCACTTACGGAAGTGTTGGCTAATTCCTACTCTTGATAGTGTACTTACCATTGCGTACTTGGTCCTCTTGTTGATGGCACCCTCTCTTCGGCAGGCCGGTTGCGAAGTAGGGAGAAGATCGCTAAGGAGGGATTCATTATTTTTAATAGAAATAAAGTCAGGCATTTCAGCCATTAGCTTTAAAATGGCTTGCTTTGCCTCGTTTCGATATGCAACATCTCCTCAGATTCGTTAGAACTAGCAAATGCTTTGCACTATGCAGCCTCACGGACATAACTGTACGAAATCATCCTGAAAAAAAGGATAAAGAAGATGTCCTCTAGCCTTATCCCACAAATGAAGCATACGTACGTGTAAGTGCATACCATTGAAACCAACAATCAACACTTGGATCATACATATGTACCTGAACGAAATGCCGATGCAACATAATGTCCGTGTCATTTAATCCAATAACTTCTAACTCTATATATCATACCGCGAATGAATATGTAGAACATCTTAAATTCGTTCTGCACTTAAAGTCATTAGTAGATATGGGTTTGTCGACCACGATGGGATGCTGCTGACATGTCGTGGTTTTGATTTTGTTTGGTCGTTTTGTTCTCCTCAATAATTTGCCTTACTATGGAAAATTTCGTTGCCATTGCTAATGCACGTCTAGTTTTCTGTTTTTTATTTGCAAGAAATTGATCACAAATAATGGCACACTGAACTCTGCAGCATCGAGGAGTGAGTAGACGTTTTCTTTTTTCATGATTATTTTGTTGCATGGGGGGAAAATATGAAAATACTATAAATCCAATTTGAAAAGAAAAGTCGAAGATCAAGAAATAACATAATAACACTTGAATGCTGCCTTAACACGACGTTCGTTTGATTCGGATTTCTGCGAATATAATGGGCTTGAAGTTTGGTTTCATCGAATCTGCATTCAAGCACACGCCTAGGTGAAACGCCAAGCAATTACATGATTGTTTTTTTTTTCTCCTCTTTTTTGTGTTTTGGCGAAAAGTTTTTGATAAATTTATGGTAAATAAAATAGTTTGAATTATGATGCGAGTTCCATAGACTCTTAAGGAAGTAGCTTATTCTGGAAATTAAATTACTTACTCACCAGCCCGCGACATTTGGAGAGAGCTCAGAGCCTGAACTAATGTTACCTTGTATTCTTGACTGTTCCGGTCTAGGTGCTTCCAGTCATCAAAACCAATTTCATCCGCAATCCTCTTCCTTGTGTGATGCTACTGTCCATGATGAACCTGGGCTTCAACAAGAACAAACTGCTCCAACTAGCACAGTTTTGAGATATCAGTGTCCAACTGTGAACATCTGATAGGAAAGTCATTCTCATATGTGCGCAACTTAAAGCCTATTGTCTTCTGTAGCGTTGTCCCATAGGCAACAGGAGTCGAAGATTCTTCAGAACTTTTTTCGATGTTATCCATTACTCTACTAAACTGAAGTGGGATGATCAATGTATTGTATAAAGCCAAATGGGCCTTTCGAAAAGACAGGGTCTTTTACTCAATTGTCTCTTGACTCAAGGAAACGCCAGAGTTATTCTGCGTTTGATTTTGATATGATTTAAATATGATGTTGTTCGTACCATTTTTTGCAGATTCGAGTTAGGCGAAGTTCTTGACTTCGTCTAAATTACAGTTGACCATTGTGATGTTCTGACCAATTCTCCGACGTTGTGCGTTCCTTTTTGAAGATAGCCTATACTTCGTTTTGCCCTTATTTGCCGCGAGACCCATTTAAGCCGCTTCATACACATCGGCGATCATTTCAAACTTCAATCTCCCTTTCTTTTTCGAACCAGAAGATTCGGATTCAAAGATACTCTTAGCCAGAGCATTGTTGTTTACGGCGTTGATGGGGGTCGATCCAGTTTATTCGAATGATCCTTGCCTTTCGAACTATATCTACATCCTCGTACAGCTCTTATATTCCGTGATCATGCTTTCTCTTCCTCCGCCTTCCCTTTAGAAACTAAATGTTTATACAGTGTTGGCTTTCATCGATTGCATTCCAACCGATTTACTGCGACTATCACTGAAAAGCGATCATATGCTGATGCGATTTGTTACGGATATCTTTGGAAAATGTAAATAAATTATCAAATTTTGTATCTTATTCCAACCACCTGTCAAACCCTTGAGTGAACTTTGTGAAGTGATATTTGAAATAGTACTGACATTTTCATACTCATTTTAGATTCATAGCACTTTTGTTTTTTCTCGGTTCTGCTCCGATAAGCGTGATGCAAGTAACACGTCCACCACCCTGTCTTACAATTGCGTCGCTGCAATCGACTTGCAGTGTGCAGTACACCACCAACTCTAGGCTAACCTACTAAGCCAAGTCTAGGTGAATACGTATGTATATTTTCATCTGAGTCTTCAAGATACATGTGTGTATGTGTGTGTTGTATTTAGGCAGGTAAATCACTTTCATCGTGATTTGCATTTCTTACACTATAAGTGAATGCCTTGGAATATTTGCCTTTTTTTATTCAAGATTTATTTCTTGTTTCTTTTTGCACTGGTTACGCTCGAGAAAACGCTTGAAGTTCTCGAACTTCAGTCCCCTCCACAACCAAATTGCAATTTGACGTGTTGTGTCATTTATCTCTTATGCAAAGGAGATATAAGACGCAACATAAACAATGTCATGCTGATATGGGAATTGATGGAAAGATTGGATTTTTGATCTGCGCGCTTTTAAATTATTGTCAGATTTAGATTTTTGGTTTGTTTGGTTACAAGATTTTTTTTTGGAACGGTAGCACCGGAACTTTGCAATCAAACTTAATCTAACCGAAGTGATTAATTAAGTTTAAATATCTTCCGCATTCTATCTCCAATTTCGCAGACTTATTTTGTTGAGGTCGTTTTACATTCGCTTGTGCTACCTCAATCGTGGTTTTATAGACTTGCAAAAGTCGGATAAGGGTTAATTGTTATTTCGTTTAGTTTGTGGAAAAAATGTATTCCAAATGTTCTATATCTCAGATGACACAAACTGAGGCAATGACGGAGGTAGCGTCGGGCGTCCGCCCACTCATCAGCGTCGACCTTGCTTATGTTATCACTTGCGAGTCCCACCTTTAGTATGTGGTGGGAATGTGGACGAATGTGGACTAGTGCTCCAACTGCTTTGTTAGCAACTTTTTGCCGCATATCAGGGGATTGTTGATGTTCGAATTTGTGTAATTGGGACATAGTGTCCGAGTTGTCTCACAAGTGGGTAAGGATTTTGTCATCTATCGCAAAACAGATGTTTAATACCTTGCAATTTCATGAGTTAGTTCATAGCCGATTATGTTACTATGTCCGGAGACCCAGCTATAGATTAAACAAGTGGAGTGAACAAAGAGCCCAGATTCCAGTTTGCGACTTGCTTGGATTTCATTTCCGTTGATTTCCGCTGTCTTATCAACAAAAAAATAAATATCTTTTCGTATGCCCCTAGAGTACGAGTGAACATGGGTCTCAACCAATCAGGCCTCATCAGCCAGCACAATTTTTTGCTAGCTCTCTCCAGTTTCTCACATCAAGTTTGTTAAAGTCCTTCTCCAGTTGTGTTTGTCATCTCAGACCTGGATATCCTCTGTTGCGCTCTCCCACGTTCTGCTACGTTGCGCTCTGCATGGCCTAGCCACATTAGGCGTTGGATCCGCCCGGCTGGACTTATGTGGCCGTACAGCCCGTGTAGTTCGTGGTTGAATCTTATCTTACAAGCAAAGAGGACCAAAGATACCTCATCGCTGTAGAGCAAGACTGGGATGTTCCATGTCTTGTACAAAGTTAGCTTGCTTCATGAGAAGTTCTATTAATCAATTTCCTCTTGGGCAAAAAGAAACAGTGATTGACAAAAGTTAATCTCTCCTTCATCTCTCTGCTGATGTTGTTATTACTGTTTACCGCGGTACTAAGCTAGAAGTAGTCCGTGACTACCTCGAAATAATGGTTGCTTGTGACGTTCTGGCCAAGTCGTTGATGTTTTGTTCATCTTTTCTCGAATAGATCGTTTGCTTCATTTTCCCTTCATTTAAGTTCATTTTAGACCCTTGCTATTCAATGCCAACAAATACCTCATTGATGACTTGACGAGTCTGGCAGTAATTAAGAAAGTAAATGCTGTATAATTTTTATCATTCATGCATGTAGGTGGAAGGTGTCGACCTTGACCTGGGTATTTTCCAGGAAGGCAAATCTAGTCTTTTGTAGACTTTCCTGGTTTGAAACTTCGCTGGTAATGATCTATCAGACTGTTGACGAAGGCTTTACATAAAATATCAGAAAAGGTACTATACGAGACTGATTTCTCCATAATTGATGGGTAAATGATACCGAGATTCCATTCATCAGGTATGCTTTCCTCCGACCATGTCTTACAGATGAGCTGCTGCATGCGGCCAACCTGATGATCCCCAGCAATTTTAAAGATTTCAACAGACAGTTTGCCCGCACTTGCTTTGTTTGACTTCAGTCTTGGTATTGTTATCTTAACTTCGTCTATTTCGGAGGGACGGAATTCTCGTCTATCATCGTCCAAGTTGAGGGTAACATTTTGACAGCGATGTTTGTAACCTCTTCTAGATCGGGGGCCACATTCCCTTCTATCGTCGTTCAAATTGATTGGAGCTTGACAGCCAACAAAGGCTAACCTACGAAACACTAAAGGAAAACAACTTCCCAGAGTTACCAATTTTCTCATTTTCTTTCTCTATTAATTCCAGAATTTTTGTAGTTTTTTTTTTTTTGCCCTTATTCCTGAAAAAATTAATTTAAATCCGATCTGACGTTCCAAATCCAAATATATGGTTAAATATTTATAAGCGCATTTGTATTTAACTCTAACTTTAGCATTAAATTACGTATGTGAAGCAATTACGCATGAATCCCATTTATCCTTCTTCCACAGTAGATTCTAGCTGGACACTCTTACGACAGTCAAGTCTCTTGCTGTTAAATTGCAGTTGTCCTAAGAGTGTATAATTTCTTATTAACAGTTTCGTGCTACCATCAATTTAAAAATAGATGTGCATTGGTTTATCTTTCCCACTGGGTGTTGTGTGCGATGAACTTTTTTATGACCACCACAAAATTTTCAAAAACTCTATACTCAAGAAAATCCATGTATGTGCATAAATACATACATCCATGTGTGGCTCACGATTAAGAACAATCTTTTGATATCAATTTTTCTGGAAAATTCTTGTCCCATTCCCCTTGTGTTTACATTGATTAAATCCTCTGGGTATTCAATCGTCTCCAGCATAACTACACCATCTCTTGGAGCACGAATTTTGAAAACAGCTCAATTTCAGTTTTGATAATATACACACACACAAACACACTCATACACCATCTCATATCCATCCCATGTACATACATCAGCTGTTTTCATATTCACCACAATGCCCTAAGCTTGAATGCACTTTCACCACACATCAAAAAATGTTGCAGCCAATGAGAAATTTCATGTTGCCACCATGGTAAAGGAAAAAGAGAAGAAAAACTCCATGCAACATAACGGGTAGATGAACATCATCATGGCATAGACAAATTATAGGCATATGAATCCACCTAGATATAAATCTAAATACATAAATACCAAAACACTATAGTGCGCCTCCACTCCATGTGTTGCCGATGGTGGTGCTGATGGTGAGATCTTAGTTCGTTTTATTTGTGTAGCTCCCCCGTCACCAGTGTGTTCTTCTTTGGCTGGCGTTTTGTTTTTGTGTTCTTTTCACGGCTCCGGGAGTGTGCAGTATCTTGGAGTATGTATGTACACTTGTATACACCACCACAACTTAACAGTACACTCAGCTGAGTTGGATCGATATAAAATGTTTTCCATTGCGGTGCGTTACGTTCAGTTGAAAGCTTAATTTCAAGCCGATAGCACCAGCACTTTATTTGTTGGGGATACAGTCACTTGCCACATTCAAGAAAAGGAAGAGTTTTTTTTCTGTTTCCTGTTCAGTTGCGAATACTCCAAGCGGATATATCAGTATTCGTTCGTGTTTTGTTCTTTTGGAATTAATTCAGTGAATTTAGACTTAAGTGAATTGAATTGAAAAAAGGGTGCGACATAAGTGAAAACTTCTCAATTAAACATACATAAGATACAAATAACAAAGGATGTAATATTTATTTCATTGACGTACATGAGTGTCCTTTTTCTGCATCAGTGTGTATCTCCCATGTGACGGGAGAGAGAAACAAAGCTTCTCCAAGCTTCAGCTTCACTGTTGGGTGTATCTGGCTCCATCTGTGTTTCTCAAAATATCGATTGTCTGCCGCTATTTTCTCGCAGTACCATAAAACTCCCACGCGCTATGATGCACTTGCTGCAGCAAGAATAAAGGGATACTCATTCAAACGGAAAAATAAAATTCAATAAATTTCAAAACGAATCTAAAAATTCATCTTTGGATACATTCTATTCACCAGATATCTTTTGTTTTTTGTTTTCTTGTGATTGTACCACTGGGTATAGAGTCTTTGGCTTTTGCTCTCAAGAACACTTAAAGGAGATCCTTAAAATATATTCTTACTTGTTTTTTCTTTCTATCTTTCTCTCTGTCAGGGGAAGAAAATCTGTGCGGGGTTTGATTTGTTATTCTTGTTCTTGTTAGTAGATTAAAGTTTAAAGTTTTATTAATTAAATAAAAAATGGCAACATACGCTGCATTTAAACACGTTGAACTGTACAACGTTGGCAAGACAAAAAAGAGGTAAGGATACATTTAAAATGTTATGCATTAATTTGAGTAAGTTATGTAGTGAATGTAGCTCCCTGTCTGTCCTTAAGAATCGCGGGACACAATCTAAATTGTTTTTTCATCATTAGCAAGAAGTTTTTATTTAAATTTTTTTGTGTCCACTTGATTTTTTTTTACTTTTTGCACTCGAATTCCCCTTAAATAGAATTTTTCAATTATCAAATCAATTTCCATTCCATTGCCATGTCCTTACGGGACCTGAGAAAGCCCAGGGGGACGAGGTCGTTTTTGTTCGATAATTTGGTGTTGAAATGTGGGTGGTATTACGACTCATTGATTTTCTGTAAGAACTTCTAAAATAGTGATAAATTATATCGTGTGACATCGCTGCAACGATTAATGTGCCATTAAAACATGCAACATGAAATGTTTATTTGCTAAACGTGCAATGGGGTAGAGTTTCACATGTTTCAGAGTTTTAGTGGTCAGTGGATGAATTGATAGGAGCAAGTTACTCGTGTTTTGCAGACAAGAAATCGATGGACTATTTAAGATCCTACCATCGTTTCTTAACTTTGGAATATTATAGTATACATACATACGTAACTTTACGAAGTTTCAGACCAATTAACTGCAAATATTAAGTTGTATTAAGGACGTAGATTTTATTATTCATATATACAGTAGCTGTACCCGATCTTCGCCCACGTGTATCTTTAATTTTTTTGCTGTAGATTTGTGATAACTCTTAACAACTCATAAATTGATTTCATCTTTTGGACAGGCGTTTATTTCATCTGCTAAAGTCCACCTTTCATTACTTAGATCATTTAAATATAATAGATAGAAATAGAGATACTACTTCAGCCATTTGATTCATATAAAACTAGGTTCATATTTATAAAATAACTAAGCAACTGTAGTGAAACAAAATATATTTGATTTTTTAGTCCCATCTATCCATGTACATATGTAACTGTAGTCGAAAAAAAAATAATTAGACTTTTTTTTGGCTCCATACTTGATTGCGAGACTGTATTTATTCTCTCTTTGAACTACCCCATATATGTCCATCTAATAGTATGATTTACCCGAAATGTCTCCAAATCTGTAAATACCACGAATTTATGTGGAAAGTGTACAGTTGCGACTTTAATTTAATCGAGACACTCAAACAGAACGTTGGCCTTTTATTTTTTATTTTTTTTTTCGTTTGGCCCCACATAACTTTTCTATCGAAGTTATCTTTTACTCCTGGTCATAATCATTAAAATTATCTCATCGATTGTGATCGATGCGCGATATGTTCTTTGCCAAAGTGTACATGTTCGGTTTCATTTAAAGCCAAATATACGATTTACATAGATCACAAAAAGTGTGCATGGAAGTGTTGAATTTATTCCAACCTTTTTGTGGTCGTACAACAGTTAATTACAGTTAGTTTTAAAAATAATTTTTCCTTTACCTGAGTGTCGTGGTGGTTTTCGAATTGAAACTTCAAATATCGAGGAAATCAAATATCTCCTTATCCGTGATATAAGCAGTCATCCATAACAAGTCTGATTCAAATCCGTGGAATTGATCAGGAGACAGCACCATAAAAAGTATCCAAAATTTCTAAATAATATCTATTAATAGTATCTTTAAATTAATTTACAGCTACTACATTATTGGACTAAAACCTATTTAAATATGATAAGAAGAAGTTAAAGAAGAAGAAGTTAAAATAAATTAGAGTTTAGTTTAAGAGATATTAAATCAATTAATTTTAATTAAAGTTCAATTCAATTAAATGTTCTAATCCAGAATTTGTCCCTAACAAGTCTCACTAAAATTTGTATATCAATAGAATTTATAAGCAAATATATAGTTACGTGATTGGGCTGAATACTAATCTAAAAATTTGGAAAATCAGAAAAAGAACTGGGCGAAAGACCATTTACACAAAAAACAAACAAAAATAAAATAATCCAGTCTACCAAAGAATATTATGTAGGTACATCGGAAAATGCTTGGACCGAACTTGCAAATTCTTGTTAAGATTTTGTATTTCTTTTTGTTCTTAATATTTGCTTGGACAACCTTTTCGAATTGATTGATTCAAACAATTTCAACGTTGTTTTCCACATCTCTAGTACAATTTCTTAAAGATCAATTCGGTTTGAAATGTTTTTTCGTTCAAGACACTCACATTTGTGTTTGGTTTCATATCTGAACGTTCTTCTACTTAATGACCATTCTAATACAATTATTCCTTTATGTTTGAGCTCGTTGTATTTATGTTTTTTGTGGCGCTACAGTCCAGCCTACAGACCACCTGGACGTCAACCAACACGCCTCTCCAGCTGGTGTTCGTTGTCCTAGTAATGCAAAGTTTCTTGAATTCCAAATTTTTGCAGAACCTAGTCGCAAATTCTGCTTCAGTATTTACGAGTACCATACTCGACCATTTATCCCCAATATATTACATTCAATTTCGGCTGCACGAATAACTAACTTTCAGTAAACTAGTACTCCACCTTTACAGCCATTTTCGCTAAAAACACAATGTATTGCTTCTGGATTAAATTCTTTTTGACAAATTTCCAGTCCGAGGTTGATCTTTCGATAAACACATGAATGAGGTCGTATCAATAAGTACCTGTGATTGAAAACAGTTGGCGTCAAACCATACGCCAAAAGACACCGTACGTGTCATCAGAAAAAGATGTACGACCACGTTGAAATTTCTTGAACCAATTTCTCACATTTGTCTTGGGCGGTAAAAGGTCTCCATGGAGAGCACCCAACCTCGCTCTTATTTATTCACTTATTCATGTTTTTTCACTCAAAAATAATTTGACATTTCCTATATAAAATGAGGAATTTGTTGTGTGTGTTGACACAAGCAACTGATTAATTTGGATTGTCATTTCAAATATGTCTGGAAGAGGACTATCTACGCAACACTCTTGTGTTTTTTGCAATATCAATTTCCTAAAAACCTTCAAAAAGTAGTGCCTTTTACCCCTCCTTTGCCCAAAAAACTTCAACTAGAAGTATTTTTTACTGTTTCGAATCATACCGCAAGGAGCATTCAAATTAACAAAATAAAATCTTAATTTTGCGTAAAAGTTCAGTGGAATTTATAGAAAATATCTCCCTTTTTTGTTTAGTAGAATGTGACATCTTAGAATTCAAATGTCGAGATATTGAATTCAAATTTCAACGTTTTCCTCAATAATTTGATAACAACTGAATGTCTAGTAGGTTTTGGAGGTGATCGACCTCAGATTAGAATTTTTTTTAAATGATGTGTGTCACTTGTCACATCACTTACGGTTGTCTCTTTTCTTTGAGATGAACTGAATCATTAGTGAGATTTATTGTCTATAAAAATGTAGAGTTCACCAATTTATTTAATGTGCACAGATTTTGGGATACAAATTGAATTATGACGTGCTCATCTTATTGAACATGTACTCGCTTTCCAAAATGTCTAATAAAAAGCACAGTTTAATTCATCAGCGAACACAGTCATGCACATTTACAAAATATTTTCAAAAGAAAATAACAAAATTAACTAACATTCGTTAATTAAATTCATTCTTATGGGGGAAAGATAATATACGATGGTTTCATCAAACACAGAGCAACGTGTGACCGATAAATTGTTCGTAGGTGCCGGCACAATTAAGCGGCCAGCACGAATGAGAAAAGTCAGCCTGTGTGGGACCGATGATGAAGAGGATCACATAATTTTGGTTTCCTCTCTTTTGAACACCTGGGTTGCGCCACATTGCAGTGCCAGAGCGAAGAAGTTTGAAAAGAAGCATATTCCCAAAATGCATGTGTATTAATAGAATTTCAGGGAAAAGAAATGGGACAATTTTTATTTTAATTAATGTTCGCGTGGCGTTTTAAAGTCCGTCAACAGTTTCTATAGATCTTTATTATTATTTATGTGTTTGTAAAATTGTGTATGGTTCTGTAAGAGGATTATGGTGTTTATAATTAAACGAGTTTTTATTGTATTGCTCCCAATAGTTGATTTCGTGTAAAGTGCATATGCTTTCATCTATCTTTTTAACTTGGTTTATATCCTTGTTATATGAACATTAAAAACTGAGATTTTTTATTAAGTAAACGCCAGCATTACGTTTCGAAACTTCTTTCTTTTCGACTCAAAATCTATCCTTTTTTTCGTTAAAATTAAGAAATTTTCAGGAAAACCTATACATTTTTGAGTGGATTTATAATTTTGGTAGCGGGTGTACATTGATGAACATCCCCTTCATTATAAGGGCGTTTTACATGATCCGACAAGTCGGACAGACTTGATTGCATAAATGTCTGATAGATCGAAACCGTCTGCGTTTAAAAGGTCAGATCTGTCGTCCGATTTAATTTTTAAATGATTTTCAAATACCGTTAACGGATTTCGTAGCAACGATTCTAATAGAAAACATTTTAGAAGAAAAAGTCAATAACGTTGAATAAATAAACTAGGTATTAAAAGTTTGGGCACCGTGGCCGTGTGGCTTTGTGCATCGGTCCACACGCATTTGACTTTCATAGTTTAGGTGCAAATTTTTCAAAACAAGTTGTTCGCCGCTCCACCTCTTTCGAGTCACTGACAATGCTTAAAGAGTATAACTGTCTAGAAAAAGCTTCTCAATCCCGCCGTTCGGAGTCGGCATTAAACTGTAGGTCCCCTCCACTCGTGCGAGAACAATAGCACGCACAACACGAATGGTTGCTGAGAAGCTAGACCCAGGTCCACCTCGGACTGTAACGCCGCCATTATTATTATTATTATTATAACCAATAAATGTATGTAATAATGCACATTTTCAACAAACTTGCATTTACATCCGACAACTGGGACAGACTGTCTTTTTTTACGTTTTCACTATTAGTTTTGATGTCATCCGACTTACCATGTGAACCCCCCAAATAACAAATATGTGTACTCCCTCCAATAGGTGTCACATTCCTAGTTTGCTCTTCGTCCTTGAAAAAAGTTTATTAGCCTTGGAATTACATTTATAGGATATTCTGTCCCCTGAACTACTGACCTGGTCCAGTTCTCCTTTTTATTAACATTCGTATTCATGGCACAGCGGAAATTAATTACTCATTGATTTCTTGAAAAAAAAAAAAAACTGTTCTTTATTTTTCGTGTCCCCGTGCTAACGGCTAAATCAGTTACTTATCTATTAAAGTTGACTAACAATTCGTTTTAAACACGTTATATATATATATCAGCGGGCTTAGACGAGATCTGAAACAAATAGCAACAAAGAAAGAAAAAAAAAAGAAAAACAAAATAATCTAGGACAACCCTCCTCAGTCGTGCCAGTCACGGACAATAACTATTTCCCCAAAAATACTCGTACCTTCCTTCGCGAAACTTTACTGTCGTGTATAATGTGCACAATAAAGAAAGACCTTCCGATTATACTTGAGGGTTGCTCTATAAAAATGGTAATTGTTAAATCAATTCGAAGAAAAAAAATAATGGAAAAGCCTTTTTTTCACATCCTGGAAAAGTTAAGGAACGTCATTCGTATAGATGTACGTACAAAAAGCGATTTCAATTGCAAACGAAACAAATGAAAGGCACGAGACATTTCTGTGCGTTGAGTGCGCCCTGATGATATACATTGTTTCCGTCTAAATATTTAATAAGGGAGCACGAAGAAAATTGATTTTACCAGTAGTTTAGTTTAGCATAAATGATGTGAGGAATTAATAGCAATTAAAAATAGCTGTTGTGTATTTATTCATGCGCAAACATTTATACGTCAAGATTTGCATTGACAGAAAAATTATGTCAATCGCGATTTTTTACAAACAAAAGTCGGATGAAGTTCTTTTGAAGAATTTAGGTGTACATAGTTGATGATAAACACATAAAATGTTACACGTCACATAACTTGTAGGAAAACAGTCTATTGCAATAAGAAGCACAAAGATATGTATCTGCTTGTGTGGATGTCTTTCAATAAGGAAGCATGATTTTTAAATGTCAATAAAACATTTTTACATAATAATTACATAATTATGGAATATAACGTCCTTGCGGTTTTGCTGGTTACCACTATCCAGATTTTCACTTCTGGGGTGCGCTCGCTGTGTTGACTTTGGGTCTATTGTTTGCAGTTTATTTTGCATAGACTCTCGATTTGAGGTAGCCCGATAGAAATAAATCTAAAGGCGTTAAGTCATACAATCTCGGTTCATGTTGCCGTCGCGGGATACCAAATCGCTTGTGCAGAATGTCTATCGTTTTCCCGTATACTATCAGAACAGAGACGTTCTCCTCAGACCTTGCGTTCGGTGAAATATGAGTATTGACTGATTATTTTTTCGAACGGGTTGAATCGAATTTGGTTACCCAAACATTGAATATTCGACTCAGCAGGACAATTTTGGCGAGGATAAAAATCACAAATCGGTTATGTAAAGACCCTTTTTAACTCTTTTTAAATTTTTTTTGACAGCTTCCTGTCATCGTCTGTGAACGCAGGCTTAAAGTGCCTTTATGCTTAAATCAAACGACCGCAAATGAGAAAGTGTGCGTGAACGTTTGCCGAACGAAGTACTTAATTGGAAAATTAAATTTGGCGCTTTGTTCAATGTTTCTATCTGCCATACACAAACCACAACCAATGTGGCAGATGTTACTTTCACAGCATGGCCGCTATAAACAAACAAATTTCCAGCTTCCTTCAATAGACCCTTTATGTAAACAACTTATTTATGCACAAATATGTGTTAGCGGAATGTCAAATAAAAGGAGAAAGAATCATAATTGCTATGTATGTCTCTATAAACAAATAAATCCGGCATTAAGCGAACACTCCCGGAATTTCATTTTAAATGTCTTCCCCGAAATTTAGGATTTACATTACACCGGGTTATGGACTCTTTGGCGTCTTTCTGTGTTTAGTTTCATTGTCTGCGAGCAAAGCAAACAATAAATATTAATGGAGAGGCGAAAGAATTAAGAAATACTTGTAGTTATCGAAAAGAAATCTAAACTTTGATCAGTATTTTGAATTTATTTGATGTTTAAAACTTTTTAAAACTGAAAACGTTTGCTGACACCCGAAAAGGTTTGTTTGATTTGTGCTGCATGAGGATTAAAGCGCAATTTATTTTCCATCGCGTCAAATCATATGGATACTCCTTGGAATTTGTGGATTTAGCTAAGCCTTAAAACCTAGCACCCTCGGAGACAAATATATCCTCAAGTGACACAGAAAAGCAGGTCCATAGGAAGTAGAATTAAGCCAGCGTTGCTATTTCGTTTTACCCAAACCGAAGATTAACTCAAGAAACAAATGTCATGCGCACAAAACACTAATCTCATGTGTTTGACGTTTGACGAAAGGCAACGCGGCAGATTCGAAACAAAGGATATACATTAGATGTGAGCTCAATCAGGGTGGAAAAGAGATGGATGGTATTACAAAACCTCTAAATTTTTTGAGCCTTATAAAGGCTTGAATATAGTCTAAAAGTTCTGAAGAAAAACACGTCAAGACCACAATGAGCACATAAGCTGTAAAGGCATCATCCCAAAGAATGCGTCGAATTGAGATACGATATGGCCTTATAAGATCTTATGAACAAATTTTCGACACAACGCAACGCACACATGTATTCCATGTGTTGGGTCCTGGTGTGTACATACTCTGGTCAAGAATGTCTTCGAACTACAAGTTTTTTTTGATTAAAAAAATTTATTAGAAAAAAACTATTGATTTCTACAACAAAGACTAGAAGGCAGCCATACCTCAGACTATGGATCAGACTGGATCGTTGGCCTAATAAAGACGAAGATAAGTAATTATCATTACTTTCATTTATCGTCTTTATAGTCTTTATATTTTGTCATAAGCGGACAAAATATTAGTTCTCTCGAACATTATACACCTTTAAGTTTTTAAATGCAGTGTGAACGCTCTACGTACCAAGTGCAATAAACTCGTTTAAACGTCATACCAAAAGAGATTTACAACAAAGACTGATATCGTTTCCAACCCAACCCACATTTCCCTGGTCTGAGGAAATCAATCAGCTTTTTCGAAATCACGGCAACCATAAAACAAAACGCTGTGTTGGGGATTTTTTTTTTGTTGTCTTTCCTCATAACCCACTCCCAATTTGCTAATTGTGAGGTTGCTATAAAATTTCGCACCCAGTTAAACAGCACTATCACTAAATACCCACCCACAACCCTACCTCGCGCCTACATAGATAAAAAACAAAGGCTTAAGTAGATCGACATTGGACGAGGGCATTATCCTCTTGTTTGTATTTACTGCAGCGGAAGAAAAAAGACCTGATACCAGCCAAGGAGAAATAATGCAAAATTATCCTATTATAGTCCTGCCATGGATACCGAGTGTGGCATTCAAACAATAAATCCTGTATACACAAGCACACATACTGGCCAGTAGTATTTGTGCGGCATTCAGTGCAGACTCAAAAGGATTTGCACTTCAGTGAACCCTTGTGTGGGAATATAGAATGGATGTGTCTAATACACGAATATTCAACGAAAAAAAATTGAGGAAGAACTGCACGGAAAGAAGGAAACAAATGACGTCAAGACTACTTACTACTTCTGCTTCTATAGTTCCAACAAGGATATCGACTTTGTAGTCTATGCACTTATGGTGTTTCTTTTGGCTCGCGTTATATTGCAGATATTTAACTTTGAAATCCACGACGCTTAATAAACAACCATACAGCTAGTACATGGAATTTAAAAGTTGTCTTTCGTTAGTGGAGAACTATGTGACTCATGGAGGCACTGAACAGAAAAAGGGGAATTTTTGAAAGCGAATTTAGGAAGACATATTTCTGATATTGCATACAAAGTCAGAGATGACTGCGATAGAATGCAGTTCATTTTACGGTTTAAGAATATTTCTGTTGATTTTTTTCTTTTTTAATAAGTTTTGTGTTATTCATAATCTCCTTTTTTGGATGCCACTTGTAGTTCCATTTTGAGTCTTCAACAAATTCAGGGAAGGTTCAAAGTTTATACTTAAGTGTATGAAAGCGCTCAAATTGGGTTTGGTGATAAATAATGGCAGAAGATTTAACCATGAAATGTACAGCAGAACCACTTGCCCCGGATCTTTATTGTCCTTGTCATAGCCTTCTCACTGCCTGAAAACTTTGAAGCCGGCCTAGACTATGCTGTTTCTGCGGGCTCTCTAAGCTAAACTTAATCTTAATTTCTGTTTTTCGACTTAACCTAGCTGACTTTATTTTTGAGAAGATTTAAACATGCCAACTTTTAACTTTAAGGAAAAAAAACTTAAGACTACATTTTTTTAAAACTTAAATACAGTCGCCTCTCGTTAATTCAAACCAGCGATAATTGGAACCTTTTTATAATTCAGTTATCACGAGTTCCCTAGAAAATCTCTTGATATTTCGAAAAAAATCTATACACTTTTAAACACTTGGTAATTCGAACAAAAAAATCATCGCTACGTAACAAAACGACGCGTTAATTCGAACATATGGGCGTCGAACACTCGACAATTCAAAGTTATCAGATTGCACAGAGGAACATTTTGAAACAAGTTCAAACTTACATTGTTGCACGAGCATTTGTCATTGAAATGAGTAGTTTCACACACTTCAGTTTGGTTAGTTTAGTTAAGTTTTCGTTGGTTAAAGTTTAAAGACTTCTTCCGAAAGACTAATAATTAATTCACATAATGTACATGTACTCGTATATATGCACCTCTAACAGTTTGATTTTGTTAAAAAATTAGCAGCTAATAAATAATATTTGATTCTTACTCAATAATTCGAACTTTAATATTTTTTCTCTCGAAAATTTCGAACCATTTGATATTTCAAACTCTCGTTAATTCGAATTTTTTGTGAGGTCCCTTGAGTTTCGAACTATCGAGAGGCGACTGTACTAACTTAAATTCTAAACTAAATTCAAATTGACGTCAATCAACTGCTCGTGTAAGGACCGCATAAGAATACGCTGTATACAGGTGCTCGAAATGTGGAATAATATTCAGCTGTGTTCTAAGTTGATTTAAGATCCAAAACCGAAAAAATCTATTATTTGCATACCTTTTTTATTATAAAAAAAATCCAATCTAAATAATCTTTTTTTTTTTGTTTCAGGTAAGGACACAAATTCAATTCATCTATATGTATTGTTACGAGTATTGGGTTTGTTTTTAAAAAAGAAAAATGCATATTCTAATATCAAACACATAATGCAAACAGTAAAACAATTTCTAATTTGCATGGAGTAGTCAAGCAGCTACTGTGACATGCTATTTAATCGTTCCAGTTGACAATTGGGTGCGTCCGTCGAGTTAAAATACCCCGCAGTATGTTTAACAAATCCTTAGTTTTTTTTTTTCTACGGTTAACCGCGCATAGCACTATCCGGTTTTACAAGAATTGTATATTATTCACGCATCATAAATTAATAGTTTCCTCCTACTCCCGTGTATGTGTAGTCATCAATATCCATTGATTAAGTTGTCCAAGTGCCATCTCTCTGTTCGAAAGTATGTCCTCGATTTACCAACCATATTTTCTGCATTCACTTCTGTCAGCCGCAAGGATTTGTTTGCCAATCTTGACAAGATATCTTCTTATATTCAACCGCATGGGAAATAGGGTACGCTCTGTTTGTTTTCAAGTGAGAAAATATTCAAGTTTTGTCAAGTAGTTTTTTATGAGAAAACTAACACTTAACAGAAACGTTGCAGCAATGACTGACAGTTGATTCGGTGTAAATTGATGATTTATTCATAGCGTGTGAGACATTCTAGCAGACTTTGTAAGATCTTCGTGTTGAATGGGTGGAATTTATTAATCATGTACGTGTATACACGAAAGAGCCTTTTCATCTCTTTTTGCTTTCTTTTTTTTTTCATATTTTCTGCATATGTTTTCCCCACCCAACAATGCATGTTGCATTGATTAATGGCTAAAATTTCCCATTGCAGAAACCTATCGGCGGGAAAAGTTTAAAAGGAAAACTGTCATAGGAGATGCGATGGTGATGATGAAAACGATAAGCGCCAAACGTAAAAGAAAGAAATTACTATTAGTTATTATTTATGAACATATTCGAACAATTCGGTCCGACAGACGTGTTTTGACGTTATCTTCTATTCGGATTCGATTACGTTTCATTGATTTATGATCATACCCTCTCTGGGATATGCTTTGCAATGCAGATACAACTGTTGTATAGGATGATTACTGATCGAAAAGGTTAACTTTCACTAAGGACAATATATTTGTTTCATTATGATATCTCAATTTCAGCTTATGAATTGTAAACTTTGGAAAAGTCGTTAATAAGATTGTCTTTTATGGTTTAGTATCGACCAATGGCTTCCCAATTCGCTTTCAATGTTTTCCACGGCTCTGTACCGTAGAGAAGGACTGCGATGATCAAGGATTTGTAGTCAATCTTTTGAAATTGATCAATTTTCAATTGTCTCCTGAATCTCCTGATAAAGAAGCAGAATGGAGAGACAAGAAATAATTTGGGTTTGATTTATGCACTTTTCTGCACAACTTCTTGACGAATATGACAGGAATCTCACAACTAAACATGAACGCTGTCATAGCCGGCGTATAGATAGTGGATATCGATCTTCATTTCTTGCATTTTTTTCAGAATTTGCCGTAATGTAAAGATTTGTTGTCCATTCTGAATTTCTCTGACATGAAATCAAACTAATATGAGCTTAGATTTTCGTTTATCATCGTCCAAATTGAGTGAAAATTGATTCTGGCTGATAGCTGTGTTTGTGTCTTCGACGACGTAAAAATAATTTTTTCATATTCTCGTATCGACTGCGTCTCTACTTCCAATCCTGACAAGCTTATCTCTAAACTTTAACTCTGGTAAAACTTATGAATATCATTCTACTGCCAAAGTACCTCGTCATCTCCTCGAAAGCACGCTTCACTTGATCTTGTTCTCTTGAGAAATTTGGTCTATTGCCTTCTTTTCTGTTCATAGAGCTCATAAATAGCTCTCGCACTACGATGCAGCGTTTCTTGCTTCGCCTCGTGTACCTGCCTGCACTCATTTAAATCTAGGAGTTTTTCCTAGGTAGCGTTGTAACAACCAGGACATCGGACGAAGCTTTTCTGATTTTTGACAATGTTTCCATTCTTCTATTGCTTGCGCAGGTGGCGTAGATCTTTCGAAAAGTTTCAGGAAGATACGATGGGCAAAGTTCCTTGAGGTCTGTTTCGATTGTAGCCTTCGTGGTGTTCTTCCTCGACTCCGTTGTTCTTTTGATATCCGTGTGCTTGCCCCATTTACGACAAATAAATGATGCGAGTCTATGTTGGCCCCTCGCAACGTTCGGACAACAAAAACCCTTAAGGAGTATCTAAAGTCGATCGCAATGTGATCAATCTGGTTGACAGTTAATTGATTAGGGGACTGCGAAGTGTTGATGTATGGGGACCATGTGCTAGCTACGGAAAGGTTACAGAATTAACCACCATTAGTCCTTTCGGACGTATTGTCGTTCAGGCTATGTTTCCCGATGATTCTAGCAAGTTCAAATTTCCTAAAACTTAACCAGTAATCAAATTTTGAAACAATTATACAATGACACGGCAAACGATCTAATTCTCGCGCCATTAATGAAAACATTTCTTTATATTTTCTGAAAGACTTGTTTCTCCCTTTTTTCACAAGTTCGATATTAATTATCAGTAACATGACGCTAGAAGAAAAAGGGAAAAGAATACATCATCTGCTGTGGTAATCATTGCCTTTGCATAAGCCGGCAGAAAAAGTGTTCATGTTGTCATTTGACTATTTTCTTTCACACTCCTCATAATCTAAGTATAATCAGCACTGTCTGATATTTCACTGTCTCTTCTTTGTCTTGTAAATTATCATTCTCTCATGGAAATTACTTGGTATTAAGTAGAGTGTAATAATAAGAAAAGGAACAACAAAAAACAACACTCTTTGTTCATTATAGTTGCTTAGACGAGAGGGTGGTAGACGATTTTGACTCGTATCAATTTATACACAAATTTCCATTTCAAAAGGGAAGGAAGTTTCTTGTTCATGTACTGGGTCCAAACAAAAAATAGGAATAAGTCGTATTTGTATATTTGTTCTGTCAACACAGCTTTAATTAAATTTTGAAGGCATGATTGATGTGTAGTTCTAGAATGCATTACATTTGCATTAACGTTGTTTACTCCATTATAATCAAATTTTAATTAGTTCTGCTTTGAACTGTTCCAATGCTTTCCTGTTTCTGTAAGTCAGTTCAGGCTAAAAACTGCTGACTTGATATGCATTTTTCTCTCTAATTTTATTTCTCTTCATCTTAAAAGACAAATCGCAATACGCCTTTGGACTTACGATAGTATGGTATGTGACCATTATGACTTTCAAAGACCGAAAGTGCGAGCACGCTGTTAAGATTTGGTTATAACTCCTGACTTAACAGTCATATTCCGTTTCTTCCGACACAAATCCATCTTGGACTGTGTCAGTGCAGGCAGACATTTTGTCTTCATTCATCGCTTTGACAATTGAGCACTGTTACAAATGTTAGATCTGTTCGTTCCGTTTATCACATTTCGAGGTAAAATTGTGAAAAATGGAACAAATGTAGTGAACACGAAAAATAGAGCTCACAAAAAAGAATATTCTGGGGAGAAGTTGGTTAACTTGCTCGCACACCGATCTGACAATTTTGACAGATAGCTAAAAACAGCCATCAGTACGAATCCGAACCGGATTTTATAAATTCTTGTAAAAATAAATATAATGTGGTGTTATAGATAAATCCGTCAACCCTTACGCTCGATGTCTAGGTTCAATTCCTGAGAAACATCTTTCATATTTTCAGGTCTCTACCTCTTTTGAGTCGCGCAATGCTGAAAGAGTATAACTGTCTAGAAAAATCTTCTCAACTTCGCCGTTTAGAGGCGGCATTAAACTATAGTTCCTCTCCAGTTCTGAGAGAACAAAGCACGCACAACAGGAGCGGTTTTTGTAAAAGCTAGGCTCAATTCCACCCTGGACTGTAGGGCAGCAATATTATTGTTATTATTATAAGCATAAAAGCTTTTGTTGCAGAGAACGCGAACGAACACTGAACAAAGAATGCCCAAATATTAAAACAACACAGGCTTTGAAGTTTCCATCAATAGATTTATAAACTGTGTTATTTTATGATAGCGTTTTGTCTATCTTTAACTATCCAGAATTTATTTTACATCTTGTCTATTACTGCAACGCATTTTATATATCTCCAACGTTACACCTTGTTCATATCAATTTATTCTTTGACAAATTGTAACTGAAACTTTTTTCTCCTTTCACTAAATTTCAAAAAAATAAACCAGCGCAAAAATAGTCTGCTGTGTGGATGCACTAGTAAACTCTCCGCTGAGAGAGTTTCACATAGGATCCAGACACTAGAAAGGCGGTATGCTGGTAACGAGGCTTTTTTTTATATTGCTTTGCCCTAAACATGCAATCAATTTTGTCTACAAGAACCTGGGTGCCTACTAGTAATCTGGTCAAAGACACACACCAACACACACCTGCGCACACATGTTAACAAACGTGTGAAAGGCTGCTGCATCGCAACACTTGGGCTTCATTACTGGAATAGCCAGAATCGAAGAGATTTGACTTGCTTAATCATCCGTATTCGTATTGCTTCGGGGCTATCTGGGCCCTGGCTAAAGTGATCGGATATTTTTTCTGTTATATACTTATTGTTTTTTTTATTTTATTTTTTCTTTAGAAATTGTAATAAATTTTCGTAGAGAGTAGTGTGTGAGGAAAAGTGATAATAGAAAACTGAGCGGATAGAATCGAAAGGGGTTTTGTGCACACAATTGACATATGTGCATCGGTGCATTGGAAAAATGAAAACCTAGTTATTTATTGAAGTAAAAAGCCGTTGATTTATATTGATTAACTGAGCGGATTGAATCCATGAATGCATAGTTAGTTTCAAATTGAGGAATAAGATTCATCAAACGATCCAATCAAAGATGTTGTAGAAGATTGTAGAAGTTGTCTTATGTACAAGAAAATTACAGTGGTTTAAAACAACAAAAGACTTTTAAAAAGTGTACTGAAAATGATCTTAATTTTTTAGGAATATCAGCGAATTTTATATAAGGTCACTTAACTAAAATTGTAAGGAGAACATAAATAATTTGGTGTTGTTTCATTTATTTGGTTTCAGAGCATTAATTTGAATGGCAAAATGTATGTATTCTAACAGAATAATAAACATATACAGCGCTGTACAAAATAATAGGTTAGGTTAGGGGCTACTAGTGAATTCTCCAGCACACATAGACCATGTTGGGATACCCACAGTCAGACTACTCCCACTGATCAACCGCTCCAGTGATAGTGCCGTTAATTTAATCCCAACGGCAAATGGTGACTGGAACAGATTTGTAAAACCAGATAAAAGCGTATTAACATTGCTTTCAATGGGATTCGAACCTGGGACCCTTCTAACTTAACCAACGGCGCCATCCAGTCTTGATACAAAATAATAAGAACACTTTATTTCTCAGGTGTTCCTCACTTTACCAGCTGTTTATCAATAAAAGCAAAGAATTTGTTTTAAGTTATTTTTTTTGACTTAACGGTAAAGTATCAACATGACAGCTGGTTTAACAGATATTATTCTAGTAATTTAGTGATGTTACAAACATGGCAGACAGCCATTTTTATTACATAAAATAAGGTTTCCTACTTGACAGTTCTTATTTTTTTTCATAACACTGTAGGTAAGGTTGTACTTGCAAGCTGAGTATCCTAGTCCTAATTAAACCACTCCGAGCTTAGAATAAAGCGATTGAGCTGATGATGTTAACTATACTTAGCTCGCTAAGGTTTTTATAGAAATGTGCTCTCAGGGGCGTCTTTCTCTACAGTGAAAGAGAATGGCACGGACAGAAAAGATGATGGATAGTTTCTTCATCTCTACAGCTGCGTTAGAAGTAATTTACAGGAAGACCCAATCTGTTGGTTTGTCTTCCGATGATGCATCGTCCCGTGATGACACCTGTCAGGGCCCTTATTGTTGATGGAGGCGAGTGAACGTAGTTTTAAGGGAAAGCCAGATGTGCTTAGTACTGAGACACGTGGTGTTTCCACTTACAGTTATTAGCATTTTTAACTAGGACCTTTGTTAGAATTTTTATTGTAGGGATTGTATTCAATAGGTGTATTTTATTTACTTGTGTAAGCCCGGTAGACAATCATCGTAAATAAAACGCTCATACTCACTTAACATCAAATGTCTCTACTCTGAAACAGTGGGACAATGCAACAGGGGACGTCCACGTCTAAGGCGGAAGATAGTTCCGGCTGCTTTCAATGGCATTTAATGTCAAAGTCATTTTCTCAGGTGTCACCAACAAAATGCAAACAAATAGTGCCACAGTTTGACAGACAAATTCAAATGGATAACTTGACAGAAGAAATAATGATTAATTATATTTCACTCATCTGTCGTAAAATCGTAGTAATCGGCTGGTGTATGACGAATAGTTTCACACAAACGATTTCAGCACGATATAGTCCGTGGTAGACCCGGGCCTCAAACAAAAGACCTCTCCAACAAGCAGGATCTTTCGCTAGCTGTGTCCAAAAGGGCACACCAAGTTGGTTGAGGTCCATCCCCACTTAGGTGCGCCACCTTAGTTGTAGACATCCTCTATTCCATCTTCCCACAGGCTCAGAATCGAAGATTCTTTAGGCCAGCGCTAAGTTGTCTTAGCTCTACATGGCCTAGACATCTTAGGCATATACAATTCATACACCTATAGTCCTTACAATTCGTGGTTGAATCTTCTCCAATAGCCACCAATGCAAACAGAGCCAAAGATTGTACGCAGAACTTTTCTCTCGAAAAGAAAAAGAATCCTATTTATCAACTGCGTACTTAACATTTGTAGGAATTCTAAAGAAAGAAAGATTTGGCTGTAAACAAGTTTAAATAATCGACTCTTATCATCCACATAAACACACATACGTACATGTGTAAGTAGGAGTATTTACAAATGTATTACATACGGTCAAACAACCACATCAACACTATCATTTCCATTCAACATTTAAATGACTGCCAGACGGGAAACCCGTATCACAAAGATATTGTTTTGGAAAATCACATTTTACAACGAATGTACATATGAACGCTTATCTGAGTTGAAATCCAAGAATACAGTAGCCTAAATACCAGACGGCATATCTTTCCAGATTAATCTCAGTTCCATTTAAGAATTCCGTATCCAATTGTAACCCGGGCTTATACCACGCTATCGAAAGAATTCCAATTTAAATAAGAGAAAATCTTTTTTAGCTTTTGAACAGAAAAGAGGTCTGTAGAGACTACGGGAAAAGCTATTTCTTTAATTTTCCGCTTTATGGTTTACAGCTGCAATCGCCACTGATGTACCATGTCAAAACTAATGAATACCGTTTCTTCTCTAACAGTATTACAATCATTACCACTTCTACCACCTTTCCCCATTTCCATTTCATCGTGGCGGATGAATGGATACTCTTTTTTTTTTGTTTAACCCAACTCCTCATCTTTTGTTGCAGTAGTCTGTCAGATGACACGACTACGGTTTTCCATTAAAAATAAAACGCTTAATGGTTAAAGTAGTAATGGGTCGATGCAGATGTGCATCGTTGCATCAACTCTTTTTACCGATTTATCGGAAGGAAAAATAAAAAATGTATACTACGTTGCAATCGACCATAAACGAGTTGTGGTGCTCTTTTTATTTTGGAAGCGAACGCCTCCTGGTTTGCACCCACGTCTGATTACACATCACCAACAGGATAAGTAGACGGGGATTACCGCTCGGCCCATCCCAAAAAAAAACTGATTGCAAGTCCATACAACAATGGCAAACTTCAGATCCCGGTAATGTTTGTGCCGGTTACCGGAAGACCCATAACTTCTGACGGCGGCCGGTACCATAAACCCTCTTTGCGTAACGGAGCTTCCAAAAAAAAGAGAACTGTATTGTTAACGAATTCTCGATGGCACACCTGATTGCATGACAGTGAACATCTCGAACTTCCACCGACGCAGTTCATTTATTTGAAGGTTTTGTTTGGCGGAGTTGAATTTATTTCGCTTGACTTATTGCCCATTTCACTTCCTCTATTTTTGAGCTTCTCTTCCCATTTTCGATTCACTTCATACATATACATACTTCTGTGCACCTGTGCAATGAACTTTTCATTTGTCCCATAAAGCAAGCAGAAAAAAAAATCGAGGGTCATAGTTACGAATATATATGTACATGGATTGCATGTTTCGTTAATAGATACATTTCCGAAGAAGATGTCGCGAGAGGCAATGCGCCTGTGGCTTGCTGCAAGGCACTTTCACTTGAATTGTCATTTTGATATGTTGAACATATGTCGAATTTTGACAGGTACATGATCAAGCGATGGAAGTTTGAGGTTACACCTTCTCTCCTCATTTCACTGACTCTATTCACACAGCACGAGAAAAGCAGTAGCCGAGCTCAGTAGTGCTTCGATCAACGATAATCTTTAACCGGTTCAGTGAGGCAAAAAGATATTCCCATTTGGGGGTTCCCATAAGTCGGCAGAGTCATGAATTAAAATTGAAAACAGTGGCTCCGCTTAGTTCTGCACACACAAACACACACACACACGCTCATTCCTCTCAATCAATTAGGTTTAATTGCTTCAATAGAGTTTTCTTTAAAGATGCCTTACAGCGGATAGCAATGTATTATTGAATAAAATGACAGTGTGGAGTTGGGGAAATAGTGTAATTAATACCGAGTAGATAATTGTGGATCGTAGGTGTTTGAGAATGAATGTGACCTTAAGATCATTTACAGAAGCCACAAACGCAGATGCTGATTGATATCGAAATGAGGATGCAATAGTCTATTGGCTATAAATATATAGCGTCCACTGACTTGTTAACGAGCAACAGATCGCTATGCAGACATTAGTGCATACATGGGTCCATATATGTATGTATGTTCTGGGTTCTGCTATGTTCCAGTTCGATAGTGTTTGATCGCCATTTCAGTAGGGATGAAATTTGTCAATTGATATTTGACAGTCATGGGGAGTGTGTTCGATAACAATTCGAACACAAAAGTCTCAGCAACGACTAGATTTTGCCAAAACTCATTATGAGTGACGAAGCATATTTAGGCGTGATGAGTGACTTTTTTTTAATAAACAATTTGAAGCTCTTGGTCATTTCAGTTCTGCGTGCAATCTTTGATCCTGTTTGATGGCAACTATATGGGTTGTAGAGCGACATAAGTCTAGCCAAGCATTAAGAGATCTAACGCCTAAGATGGCTAGGCCATGTAGAGCGCATGGGCGACTTAATGACTCCAACCAACTTGGCGTTCGCAACTGAAGACAGCTAGCGAAAGGTCGTGCTAGTTGTAGAGGCTTGTTGGTTGAGGCCCATGTCCATCCTGGACTGTTGCGTCATCAGAAGAAGAAGCTATTTTTTAGCCAACGAATATTCTTAATTGGTTCACTAGAAAAGGTTCCCAATTGAGAGGTTATTTCCTGAAAAATGCTAAAACCAAAATTGCAACAGTTACAGTCGACCGCTATTGGGACTTGTAGGAAAACTTTCTTTTGCCCTGACATGACTCTCCTCGGTTTTTTCCTGTTGGGGTACTTGAAGAAATAGGTATACTCCAACAAATCAATCATAATCTGAATGCTTAAGGACAACATTCAGAATCAAATTACTTAAATTACATGAAAAGTCTGCGAAATCGTTATGAAAAATATGCTAACCTTTGCACCACATTACCGACATCACATTCTACAGGTGACCAGATAAGAACGATAGGAAAATAAATTAAAATAAAATAACGGTGTGGAACATAATTAACCGTGGCTTTATTTTGCAGCTACATTCTTGCCATTATACATGGAATAGCACATCATTCAAATTACCTCCTCGTCTTCGCTTATACCGGTCGATGACTCGGTCGAAATCCAGTCAACTGATGAACGCTTTAATATTTTCCATACGTTCAGCAAAACAACGTCGTCAAACAATGTATGATGAAATGGCAAACCTTACTAATAATTTTGTAGGCTGGATGTTATTGATAACTTTGACAGCTGCTGAAACATAATATGTAATTGGAAAGACTTTCATTGCTATCTCGTTACCCTTTATATGTAAATTATGCTAATAGTTGTATTCTCGATGATTTAAACACACGTGCCACAAATATTACATATTTTACCATTTCTAAATCTTTTAAAAATGTCTCGAGATTGTTAGTCTTAAATTCGAATACCAAAACAAACAGTTCGAACAGTAAACATTTATAATTTAAATATTATTTAAAAAAATGACGACATGAGCGATACACCCTGTGTTTTAAAGCACGAGATCCCGACGTACACATTTGTACATACATGCCAACATATTAAACAACATTTATGCACACGACTGTCCCACAAAAACCGTCCAAATTGAGCGATTGAATTAATTTAATTGATATGACAACACAACACATCGACACATCCCTACCGAAGAATGATTCAAATAATTCATCGACCTGTTATGAATTAACGAGTGTTTCCAAACAAATTGCTTAAATTTTCCAAAGCAACATTCTTCTTTTTCAGAACATATGCAATATGCTGATCTTTCTAAAGAAGTCTTGGATGAACAAAAAAAAAATCACTTGTAATATATTGCATCTAACGCAGATTAGATCTTCATGCTCATTCAGCTTCCCACCTGTGTGAGCAAGGTAATTATTTTCCTCAGTTTATTTAGACAAGCCAGACGGTGGGGAGGGAGGGGGAATACATGACTCTTAACTATTTGAATAATCCACCACAAGAATTGATGAACAAAAAGTAACGCAATCGCCGCTCGGTGTGTACTGCATGCACTGAAAGAACGGAATCATCAATTAGCCAAACAAGAACCACCAATGTTAGTAGTCGCGGTCTGAAAAGAAAACTTCACGTATAATTAACAACTGACAAAGAAATAATTAAATCGCGTGGCTGCAAGCTGCGCTAGCACTGCTTAACAGAAAATCTAGCGCGCCGGAGCGAAATTGTGAGAGATATTCGGATAAACCGCCAAGGGACGTTGCCTTTGGTTTCGTGTAATTATCGTGATGGGGTTGAGTTTGTGATGGTGGCTTTTTAAAGTGGTCGCGCGAGAGGGCAACCAAATGTTTATGGTCAGTAGTTTATTTCCTATTTACTGAACAATTTAAGCGCCACTGTGCCACAGGCTCTGAACAGTGGGAAAGTGTTTTCTAAATACTTCTTTTGTGTCTTTATTGTATCTTAAGTTAACTGCGATGATTGTTATTACTTTGTTTTCAACCATGTTGTTGTGTTGTGTTCATCGTTGTGTGGTAGGTAAACCCATTCTATTGTAGTTCTTTGACCCTTTAAATATATTTGTCTACACACTTGTGTATACTTTTGTTTTGTGCCCGAGTCATTACAATTGCTTGAACGGTCTGCGCACTTGAATCTCGGTAAAACGGAAGTGCAAGTGGCGTTGTCTGAATTAGGTTGTTGCTCAAATATAATGAGGCTGTTTTTTCCTTTTTTTTTTCAACATAAGGTCAGTTTTCTGTTTAAATTAATTTTTGACCGTAAAAAAATGTGGGTCAGCTCCTCCTGTGTGTTGAAACTTTTTACATTTCGCTTTTCACTTTGTCACGCTTTACAAATTATGACTGTTGTAATGTTTAACTGTTTTAGCATTCGCTCGAATTATTTATTTCTATATCACACGATTGGAAGAGAGCAAATGCATGATGTCCGCCCGGACATCCGAACTGCTCAAAAATTGCTCGTGTAAAACTCGCCTTATACCGCTACACTCTGCGGTGGCTAGCACCATTTATTACTAGTGTCTCCAATTAAGCACACTAATTTGGTTGAGGTCACTTGTGCGCGCCACATTAGTGTCCAACTATAACAGGCATTAAAAAATGTAAGTTTATGTCAAAATCAAACGAAAAGTAACCACAAGCATCGTCAAATTTCAAAGTTTCCATATTTGCTTATAGAAACTTAGGAACAATTCTGCAGTCAGCTCATGTATTTTTCATGTATTCGCTCGATTGGTTCATTCATTAGTCATGGACGTCTTCTTTTGTGTTCTCGATGATTTAAACACACGTGCCACAAATATTACATATTTTACCATTTCTAAATCTTTTAAAAACGTCTCGAGATTGTTAGTCTAAAATTCGAATACCAAAACAAACAGGTCCCGTGATTTTTTTTGTGATCATAACTTTCTTGAGAAAACGATTAGCCTACGATACCAGTCCCACCTACAAGTTCTATTAACCATTGTCCATTTCATGTGTATTTAACTTACAATCTACTGAAGTTCGAAAATAACCAAAACAGCAGGAAAATACAAATGAATGATATTTTACGATTCCTCAGCTTTTAACAACTTCAAAATATTCTCCTCCTACCAATTCAAACGGTATATTTCAAAGGTTTAATAGTTCAAACAAATTATTATTCAATCTGTGAAACCCAAATGCATGTGGTATTTGGTGTTAATTACACATTATATTACATTGGCACCTAAATCAATCCAAAAACATGTAAATGTACGTGCAGCCCACGTACAAATTTTTTTGATTCCTTGCCGCGTGCATAGATCATATTGAAGCTCTCGCCCTTTGATCCAACAGAGAACAAAAGATGTTCCCTTTGAATGCTGATGAATTTATTGGATATTAAGAAAGGGGTTAATGACATCATTAAAGGTTTTGATTGATTTATGACACTCGTTTTGTGTTTATGGCCATGAATTTTTGATGCTAGATTTTATTCAATACAAAAATCTTTAATTTACTCTTTTAAATTCCATTGATGTTTAATCTATTTATCGGGTCCCGTAATTAATTAGGATTTGAATTATAGTGAGAAAAAGGGTGATGATTATGGTTAATCAGGAACATAAAAATATACCACCTTCTGCCTTACGAAAGCGTATAAGAATTGAGTTAGAAGTCAAACAAAAATGTTGCACTAATACTTATTTCCTGCATGCACGGGTTAGTTAATTGTGTCATTTCGGTAAGCCGATAAAAGTCATAAAGGAGCAACGTTTCGACTTATAGTATGATCAAGTTGGGAATTTAGATTTTATGACATGTCTGCTTCTATTTTGGAAGAAAAAACTGCAGATGTACGCCGCCACCAAAAAATAAATCCGGGTTTAGATTTATATTTAAGTATCTCCAACAAGATTTTTGATATATTCGAACGTATTTGCACTTTTTGGTGTCCTTAGGTTTGTCCCTTGTTAAAAAAGATTCAAGAAATACTTACTTTTACTGTATTTTGAATTTATTTAAAAGTTGATACCTTTTCATAGATTTCAAACTTTTCTTTGTTAGCACACAAAAATGACGTTTCCTGGAAAAGGAAAAGGTTTGTTTGATTTGTATTACTTGGGAATTTAAGTGAAATGTATTCTAAATCTCGAATAAGACCAGATTCGGGTTTAATGAAGATTGTGGTAGATTTAACTAAACCCCGTCGTAACTAGCATTAAACCGCATCGAACCATCTTGTAAATGCAATTATCTTTAAGTTAAAGTGTTAAAGTGGATCATTTTCCTCTATACAACACAGTTTTTTTGATCTAATTTTGTCAATGTTTCTGTTCAACTGGATGACATCGATTGCTGTGAAGACTGGTTCCTGCTTTTTAAAAGTGGTGATTTTGACACCTTTGAGAAAGAACGAGAAAGGAGGACAGCAAAGTTTGAAGACGCTGAGTTGTAGCGGTTATTGGACCAAGATTCATGCGAACGTTACCAAAAACAATTAACTGAATTGGCATTAAAACTTAAACGCCCTCAAAATACCAATAAACTTTACAAATTGATCTTTCAGCACGAAAACGCTTCGGCCACATGCTGCGAATGTCGTCAATCAAATTTTGGAGGAGCTTCAATGGGATGTCCTACCCCAACCGCCGTATTCATTAGACCTGGCCCCTTCTGTTTTTCACTTGTTTCGGTCAATAAAAAATGCTCTTTCAGGAATTCGGTTCACATCAATTGAAGGCATCAGCAATTGGCTTTATTCTTTCTTGCCCTTAAAATATTAACCGTTTTTTTTTTTTTGCATTGTATTAGTGAAATACCAGAGTTGCAAAAAGTTGCAGATTTAGATGTGCAATATTTTGAATAATGTACTTTTTTCAAATTGAAAAAAAAAACCTAATTTTCAAGCCATAAACCCAATACTTTCGCTATGGTACAGTGCATCATTTTTGTATATTCGCTCAATAGGTTACTTCTCTTAAGAATTCCATTTGTAATTGATTATTTAGTTAGTGATCTGCAATTGGTCTTCATAGCTTCTCTTAGACCCCGTGTCTGCAGAATGGAATAAATGCTTCCTCGCTTTGAGGAAGACAGCCTCCTAGCACCTGCTAATTGTCTTGCATTGCATTTATCATTAAGCAGGAACTCGACAGTTTGAAAATCATGTTTTACTTCTGCTAATTTTTATGATAAAATCAAGATAATCATACTGGAATTTATTATGCGAATGGAATTATTGGTGGTAACCATTTCTGCTTTTGTTGTCCCTTCAGCTAAGACAAAAAAACGTCAAACAGACAGGTGAGAGCATCGCAGGCATCACAGTAACAAGAGAAAAACTTCATTTTCACTGAACTCAAGCAATTTCAGACGCTTTCAGTCGTAAAATATATGGTATGCTATAAATGGTTTAACCCTATTTCCAGCAGATTGACAGATACGAAGAGGAACGCTCGTAGTAATGAGAGGAATTTCACACCAAGTGCCAGACGATTAAACATCTTGTCCTATCAAATTGCTTGCGCTTTCCGCTTTTCTCTCTAATTTTTTTGTTTTCTAGGCGTTTTGTTTTTGTCATGGTGTCTTTGTCTGAGAGTTGTTATGTTGTTTCAGCTAGATTTGTTTTTTTTAATAAGGAAAAGTGGGTTCCCATAAAGTAAAAAGGAACACGAAATTCATCAAATCAAATACAGGTTCATATGCATGCACACGTATGTATGTGTTTAAACCTACATACTCGTATTTACTTTGACTAAAGGCAATTGACTTTTGTTCACTTTGCTTGATTTAAAGTCAAAAGTTTACAACGAATAGGGGTGGTATAAGATCCAAGAATAATAAATCGGTTCATTTACTTTTGTCAAATCAATTGAAAAGTAATATTAGATAAGTGATTCGATTCTTATGGAATTAAATCGAAATTGAAGGGTCCGTTCAAAAAGTTGCCTTGGTACCTTTTCCAATTTATTCGGTTAAATTTCTTTTTTTTTTTCGCTTTATCATTCAACGTATCCCAAATTCGTTATTGTCTTAATTAAAGAAGAGTGCACTTGTTAATTGTCAAATTGTTCTAAAATGCGTGGGGACTCCATTTAAAAAAAATATTTGATGATGGTTTGGAATTTGAGGGATGTGCCAGTGAAATTATAAAAATGTGAAAAATAAACATTTTTTAATCAGCCGCAGATAAGCTGAACATGGAGAATTGCGTCTTCATCTAGATGTCATCCTCATTTAGACAAAAAAAACCTGTATTATCCTGATGCGAAAACGGGTACCATTAACTTTTATTGCATGACCAAACGAATTTTCAACACGCAAAATCTGTACCAAACAGTACATACTCGGCACCACCTATGGAGTCACTAACAATGCTCAGAGAGTATAAATGTCAAGAAAAGCTTCTTAAACTCCCCCTTTCCCCTTACACATAAGAGTAAAATAGCACGCACAACACAGTGGTTTATGGGTTACCTAGTCCCAAGTCCACCGAGGATTGAAACTTCACCTAAAGGGGAAGATAATTTTTGTGTTTTGGTACAATGATTAGGTTAACTACGCGCTCGATTCCCGGGATACCTTGAGCCTATACACGTGACAAATCTCAAACATGTTCAAATCAAATAAATCGTCGATCGCAATTAGCATGACGCTCCAGTCGATCAGTAGATCACACAATACTATTGGTTGCTGAAGATGCTAGGCCACGGCTTTACATCTCTTTTAATTGCAAGAATACTTAAAGACTGATGAGGGAAACATGTTAGAGCAAATCACTTGTCGTCGTGTAGGCATATGAATAGAGCACTTTTTGCAAAATATTTTTCGTAAAACTGCATGTAAATGCAGCTTAGGAAAGTAAATAATCTGGCAATAATTGAAGTCCCAGAATCCAAAGCATAGAGAAAATGTAAGAAACGACATCAACAGCACATAAAACATAAAAAGAAGATCAGAGGTTGACTGCTGCACTTGAATACGGAGTCTGCATTTCTGTCGTTGCATACCATCGGTACTGTGGCTTGGCCACATGCAACCAGCAAATTGGCGTGCTGCATGATTCAATCCAATTGAGGGAAAAATCATAATCATTTTCCACAGAATCGTATGCAGAAATTTAATCTGGAAATTTTCAATTTGTCTCTGGCACACAAACGAATGAGAGATGGAAAGAAACTTCTGGCTTATTTCGACGTTAAAAATACACGAAGTGTGTGCTAGATTACTGCCGCACCAATGCAACCAGTCTAACGAATAATAAAAAAATTTGTGTCGTTATTATAGGCACTTCTTCAGGTTTCTTGTAAGGAATTAGGAACATCACGCTATCGTTCAATAAATTATGATGTTTTTTGTATTTGTATTCCTTAGAGTTAAATTGGTGTTGACTTGGTTAAAAAGGTGGCATATGAACATCGTTCTTCATGTCCGCGATTGATATATGTTTTTGAAAGAAACAATCCACAGACAGGAGGAATTTGCTTCTTGTTATAAATTGAATTGACATAAATAATAGCATCTTACGTCAACAGCAAAAACTCGTTCATTTAGTGATGATCACCCTAATGTTTGCAAACAGTGTGCAGGCATCTTCGCTTAACTGAAAAGATCAGTTAACTGAGACAGTAAATTCACTGCGTCGCCTTTTTGAGGGTCTTTCAAACAAACTACTCCGTGGAAAAAATATTTTCGACTGAATTTAACACTTTGCTTGTACTCATTGAACTCCCCCTAAGTAAAACTACCACTGAACACTCCCACCAATCTTGAATGGAAAACACTCTTTGAATTTGGCATTTCATATCCTCCAGGTTGTTCGATCTGTTTTTTTTAATTTAGCTGTCCGAAATGTGGTAAACCGAAAACTGCAACACATTTTCTGCAATTATGGTATTCCAGTTAAGCGGATCGGTGTACGCACGTGTAAACAACTTGAAAAGTATTTATTTGTTGGAATCATAGACATTTTATGAAGAGTTTATATCGGTGCACTACCAAGAGAGAAAGGGAGAAATGTAAATCATATCCAGCTGTGAGCTCATATCAAATATAATTTTAATTTCCCAGCCTATCCTTTTTTATCACACACATTTGTTTATATGAGAAGAGAATGCATTTCATGCAGAGTTCGCATACCGCTTTCCAAAGTCTGGTCTAACAACACGATCGACCGCAGAAGCTACACATACTTTTTTTGCCTTTGTTTTTTTTTTTTTAGCTTAGAATTACTATTACTCTCCAGGCAGTCAATAGTTGGTAGAAGACGTACATGTACCACCAAAAGGCATGTAGTAACCGCTTAAAGTGAAAGGTCTTGGTCTTGAGGGGATTGCCATTGAAAATGGGAAAAAGAAACAAAGCACAAAATAACAGAATTAAATTGAATTCATGCAGTCAAGTCGTCCCTAGTGCAATAACAAATCTGGCCCATTTAGTGAAATTGCAATTATTATTGCTTTCATGATTTACATTTGTCTGAGTTAGATGAAGACAATGCCCCGCTTTAATAAAGCAGCTCCTCTTGCTGCTTGGCTACCATCAATGACGGTATAAATGTTTGATGTGCTTGCGATGCAATCTGCATTGAAATTAACTGGTTGGATTGGATTTTTTTCAACAAAGAAGAACTTGTCAGTGGTTTTATGGTTGGTGACGAGAATAGAACTGGGAATGGATGAAATTATGTTTTATTTCATTGAAAGTTTATTACTGAAACACACCCCGTGATAAATAAATTAACCGAGGAGGAAGTATCCAGCATCTTCAGGATACAGATTAAGATGGTGCTTGTATCTTTTACTGCCTTCATATTTGTATATGTTGTGCAATAAATAACATTCTGTCATGTGCAATTTGACTAGAATATGTAAATGTGTTCAATTTTAGGAATATTGCAGTATTAAACGTATCCTCTTCCCCAGTACAATTGTTTCAGTTTATTCTTCAATTAACAAGAATGATAAGCCCACAAAAGATTTGTGTTCGATCGATTTTAATAACTTGTAATTAATGTAGGAATAGCATATATGGTATTTAACATTAAGTATAGATATGATTTAATAACACTTTCTCAGGTGTCTGATATTATTTCAGTAATTTTCTTTTAAATGTTGTCTTTAAAGGACAAGGGCAAGGTTGTGTTTAGAGCGAAATGTTTCCGACTTTTTCAATGTTGGCTCCATTCCTCGAACCTATGTTTCAGTAAGTTTTTGTCCTCTTCAGTGACTATCACGAAGTCTAGCAAGGAAGCGGAAGGAATACTTATGTGTGGGATAGACACTTGTCACCATGAACGTTTTTCATCAATTCGAATATTTCCTCAACAACATTTGACATTTTTCGTAAGACTGACACATTTGACGTTTCGTCATAATGTCATAACTATTGATAGAATTACACGAACGCTTTGAAATTCGGTGCGAGGATAAATGAAAGATGTGTCCAAAAAGCTTAATAGAGATGTCTTTGCCATCTTTGCCAAAAATGTTTTCGTGTACACCCATAAAAGAAATTGAGAGGGTTCAAATCAGGGGAGTCGATATCACCAGTCGACATTATTTGCATCAGTACAGTTACAGTTTTGCCTCTAGCGTCCTCAACGCGTAGCAGTTACTCTAAGAACGTTTAAAGTTCTTTGGTGTATCAATTGAGGATTTTCGTTTCCCCAATAGCGGCTAATTCAATAATTCACAATAATAGTGTTCATATATATATATGTACACTGAGCTGTAAAATTTGAGCAGTCCAATTTAGCTGCTTCATAATCAATTGAGCGTCGTGACGTAGTGAGTAGGTGCGTCAACTCCCACGCTCGAAGTCTTTTCACGGTTATAATTATTGCAATCAATTGTTATCAACTACACTCTCTACAGCTGTCAATGTTATCTGACATATAGCATCCTGTATACTAGTACTACTCATTTTCAGCAAGCTTTCTTATTCGTCAAGTTATTAAATGCATTGGCATATGTGTACACATTAGCTTGTCTGGGGATGAACATCTACGTATAGCCTTTGAAGCCTAGGAACAGATGATAAATGTGATTTTCTTGGTCACGCAATTGCAACAATGTTTATAATTAATTGCTGTGCTCAAAAATCTGTGACGTGATTAAAATGTTCAGACGTTGATAATAAATGGAACAGAAAATGTATTTTGGAATAGAAAATCATGCAATGACTGTAGAATAAATAAATAAAATATCCATTAATCCCATGAAATTATTATATCCATCCCAAATTGTACTCTCTCTTCCAAGTAAATTTAAAGCGGCATAATGGCAAACGTAGATTTTACAATATTAAGGAGAATTTTTCGCACGCCTCTTTTGCCAATTAAAAGTGTTCTATTGACTGGATATTCAGACATGTTGCTCATTAATATCAGAACAAGAAGTAAATGTTTTTAATGGACTTTCATTTTATTTTTCTCCGACACGTGAAAAAAAGCAAGCTATTTCTGAAGCTAACATCGATGTGAGTGCTGCCGAAAAATGTTAATTTATGTTATTTAACCAAAGAAGCAAGTATCAAACCCGGTTCCCTTTCAATCCAAATAATGCTTTTACTCTTCGAAGAAAACGAAATCAAAGAAGAAAAATTCAGAAAAACATAGGTAATTATTGTAATACACCACATTACAAGCCACTTCGAGAAGGTGTAGCCGCTCATATTGCAGCAAAGCAATTTATTCTATACTATGAGATACGATCGGCCGAAGACGACAAACAGCTCGGACCTCTTGAATGCGTAACTAATGGTGTGAAAAGTCTACACTGTATCTGCGGCTGTGAAATGTACCGCGTGTGCCGTTGATGCAGCAGCCTAAGCGATTTGCTGAAATTAGTCTGACTTTGAGAAACGTTTTTTTTTTCTCCTTTTCTTTTCACTGGCATCCAGTGAAAAGCTTGTAAAGTAATTTCTCAATGTCAATGCTCACGTTGGACGACGTATTCATACGTTTTTATGGGCATAACATAGATTGCGCGGCGTTCACTGAAATGTATGTGAAACATGTGTTTGGGAAAATTGATGTTCGATGATTGAATGGAGAGAATGCATTTTATGGTGGACGTTGAGATTGCTAATGGATTATTAACAAGTCCAAGATATTGGCACAAAACTAATTGGTAATTAATTACTGTTTGAGCTACTCGTTTGATTAAAATGTTTCAAGCTGAGATTATAATTGACAGGTAGGGGATCAATCTGGTTTGTAAAAGATTTTCATCTGCATGGAATTAACGGAATTTTAGTTGGCGTTAAAAGCCTCCAATTATCACTCCATTCCCTGTCCTGTGATTCGCCATTTAAATATTTACTTTTTTTTTGAGGAGCGGTGCGAATGTAATGAGAATATTTCATTGCATCCACTTTTACTTTGACTTCTGCATTTTTAACCTAATAATTTTTAATTACACATTTTGACACAACAAGATTGTTACTTTCCAGGCAAGGCTCACTTCAAAGAGCTAAAAATGTTTTGTCTCTGTAAGTTTTTGATAGTTCTTATAAACAAGGTAAAAAATTTACACAGATATGGTATTTTTACCTTTCTTATGAAAAAAGTTAAAAGAAAACATATAAACTAACATCCTTTCAGCTGTCAATATTGTGCCTTCAATTCCTGTTCAACTTTCTTGTCACCCCAATACCTATTGCATTCTTTGCAAAATTCGTGGGCTGAAGTCGGAGGGAAACTGTTGACTTTTTCCCCAAGCATTGCAAATGGTCTTTATGATATCCCACTGCCAAAACATCTTTTGGTCTTATAACAACTTTTATCGCTTCATGGTGTCATGAATTTCAATTTCCTTTTTTTAAATGTGACCAAAAAAACACTTAAAGTAGAAAAAAATATTTTTCTGGTGTGAACAAAAATTATAAATTTCTCTTTAATGTCCTAACAGTACTTTATAATTGAAATCCCAACATCATGATTCTTTTCTACATTTACCGCAATCAACTATTTCAACTTTCGATAAGAGAGAACAAAAAAAAATAACCCGGCCAGAGCAACACAAAAAAATGCATTCTGTGGAAGTGCATTTCACGCTTCTTGATTTCTTGTGCGTTTTTCTTCAAGTTAGTAATTAACAATAAAATTCCAAAAGAAGACTGCACGCGAGTCCATGCGAGCGTAACCTATATTCAACCGTCCTAAACCTGTTTGTCTCGGTATAGTAGATTTGTAAGATTAACAGAGCGAAAGCTGCTGCAATACTACAAGATCACTTTGCTAAGCTTAAATTAAATATCACTTGAGATAAAAAAAAACATGCACACATGTTCGTAAATAAATGGAGTTTTGTTTGGGCTCATTTAGGAATTTAACGAAGAATGACATAAATCATAAAATAACAAACCTAATACAGAATTGTAGTAGAATAAGACAAAAAATGGTAATTGATTAACAAATTTTTTTTTACTTTTCTTTCAGAGTTCTAAGACCACCAGGTGGTGGATCTAGTGACATTTTTGGCCAAGATGCTCCATCCACGCCAAGAAGTGTTAAAAATCACATGCAATCGAATATTTTCTCGAGTGAAAAAGGATCAGTGAAGAACAATGGTAGGAAATAGTATACAGATATATGGTTAATTTATTGATGTATCTTATGTATCCTTGTAGTATATAAAATCGCGTCTGAAAGTATAGGTTTCTACTTTTGTATTCAAGTTCGTATTAAATTGTATACCGTGTACTTTTATACAATGCTGCAGGAGTTACTTAGTCATTTTTTATAAAACAAAAAACATTATTCGACTCGTTAGTGGATAATAAAATCAAAGTAATGTGTCTGTCAAGTATCAGACCTTGTATTCTACATACTTCTGATGAATTATACGATAAATAGCCCGTAATGTATGTATATTATGTTTTTTAAGTACCATCTCATTAAGAAGAGATTGATAAACTATCCCTATTTGTTCATGTTATGCTTATACTTGTCACACATACAATCTTAATAACGGCTATATATTAAACGTTTAAATATAGTATTACATTGAATAAGAGGGTGGTCGGAAGCGTTCCCTTCTCAGCATGAAGATGACAGAACTTGTCAGCCAAAGGAAATGTGTTTATGTATCTTTTAAAAGGTGCTAACCAAAGCCATTCTGCACGCGCAGTTTGACAATCCCAATAAAGTCGAAAAAATAATTTTTGCTTTTTTTTCAGAGTCGGTTCCCCCTTGCAGATTACTTCCTTACTTTATTAAGGTTACGTCTACAAAAAAGCAACCTTTAAAATTTCGGTGTGTCCGTCCGTCCATCCGTCATGTCTGTCACACTTTTTTATCTCCGAAGTTTATAAAGATATCGGCATGAAATTTTGGAATTAGGTACTTCACACCTAGATGTCATTGCAACTCGCACTTGCCCAGTTTATTTTTATTTCTGGGGTATAACGTTGGGTTCAAGCCAACAGAGTGTTGGATATGCACATGTTTTAGGCAACGGTCAGCGGAAGTGAAGTCGGAAGTGACCATAAGTAACGTTCTTATAACATATTCATAACTACTACTATCTCTGTCAATTTAACGGTTGTCGTCATTGGTTACAGTTTTTGAACGACAGAAACGTTCATCGTCTCTAAAGCTAGGAAGTCACGTTTAAATCCAGTTGCCCAAAAATTCACGTTGACAAATAATGACGTAGATTATTCATTAACAGCAACCAATTCGCTATTGATTCGCTTAGTATTGCCTTTTAAAAACAAATATTTAGTGGAAGCTATCTAATCGTTTTTTCCATTTTCACAAAATCACTCAAAAGCCATCACAAAAAAATGATTGAAATGTTGTACCTTTCAAAGGACGCACGAACACATCTCCTTGCTTTTGTCGACGAACGCCGCCATCTAAATTTTGTAGTAGAACATTTTCAAATAAGTAATTAAACATCGAAACGTTATTTGTACATATATGTAAATTTATAATAGATATAAAATTAATGAAAATTTTTGCTTTTGTTTGCTTTCTTTTTTCTATCTCTTTGCAGTCCGGCAAGGGATTCATAGATTTTATTTCATTGGTATTCTCAAAAAAACTTTTTTTGTTAACTTGTTCTTTATTTGTTTTTTAATATTCTTAGTAAAATTAAATGACAAAGAAATTCACATATTTCAAATAAAAAGTTATTCACATCACTTCTGTTGATTGTGTTAGTCTATTGAGCTACACTTTGTTTACATTAACATTTTCGAAGTTAACAAACCATAGTTAAGTTTCTTGTTTTCTCAAGACTCAGAGTTAAAGAGATATTGTTGCACAAGGCAATTTAATACTCCTTTTTTTGTAAAACATATTCATTGCAATTTGTGTTTAGAGCTAACTTGCAAATCATCTTGATTTTATGTCGTTCTGACATTTCAGAAGCACTTTACTAAAAAAGAATGTCACATTTAATAAATATAATAATATTAATAATTGTTATTTATTCAAATAATTCTTGAAGACCGAATTTATTTCTTCGTTATAGGAAGCTTATTTATAAACTAGAATTTGCATCGAAGCATAATTTGCATAAGCACATTATTTTACCTTCATTTAGGACGGAAGATAATAATAATAATAATGGCGGCGCTACAGTCCGGGGTGGGCCAGGGCCTAGCTTCTCAGCAAGCATTCGCGTGCTATTGATCTTTCACGAGTGGAGGGGACCTACAGTTTAATGCTGACTCCAAACGGCGGGATTGAGAAGCTTTTTCTAGACAGTTATACTCTTTGAGCATTGTCAGTGACTCAAAAGAGGTGGAGCGGCGAACAATTTGTTTTGAAAAATTTAAAAGGCAGGTTTTTAGGTTCAGGTTTGGTTTTTCATGAGCTACAGTAGCCAAGTCCATGTTTTTTAGTAGTAACTTTAAAATGAAATATGTATTTACAATGACTCCTACACATAAAGTTTTTGGTTCAAATCTAAATCAAGACACTAACTTTCATTTTTACGGCACCATCTCTGGAATCACTGACAATATTTAGAGGGTGTAATTGTCAATAAAAAGTTTGTCTAACTTCACGCTTCAGTGTAAATATGCTACGCCCCCTCTATTTGGGATTGAAAATAGCAAACACATAGAAGGCTCTATATTATTGACCGAGTACTGTTCGATAAGTCAGTCTGCGGATTGCATAAAGGGTTTTTTCTGACATCTTTGTTTTTTTTCTGGACAAAACCATTAAAGAAACTGATGACAGACTTAATAAAATGTCTGCTTACTCGCATGTAATGGTGCACAAGTGGTTCACTGAATTCCGTTTCTGTGCATAAAAAATGCTGCACGAGCACGAGTTACTGGGCGCCTAGGACGTCGAAATGTGAACAACAGAAGATATTGTTAATAAAATCCAAGATATTGTGTTGGACGATAGCCGGATCACAGTTCGGGGGATAGCCAAGATTGTAGCAATTTGTATCCTGTATGACCATTTGGGCATGAAAAAATAATCGGCAAGATAGCTGCTGCGTTTACTGACGGTGTACCAAAAACGGATACGGGTGAAGATCTTAAACCAGATTTGGAGCTCTTCTGGATACACCAGTACACAACAGAAAGGAAGGGACAATCAAACGCCTATTCACTTATTACATGGACATCTGCCGGTATAAATGTCTCGCAAAATGTTCATCGTAACACGTGGTGTGTAATCCTAATTGATACCATTCGGGCACCATGAATTTTTTTATCAGTAAATTTTATAAATTACCTTTTAGTATTCTCAAAGAAATATGGCCCTAATGTCGAACCGTGCAGTAGCGCTACATCAATTGATGATTTGGCCCCATAGCAGTTATTTTATTTATTGAGAAAACCAGTCAATGTACTTTGTCACTTGTAATTATTTGGAGTATAAAACCCTATATAGTGTATATACACAAGGACACCTTTTATCAGTTATAGGTTCTTAGTTATCGTTATTAATTCCCAAATGTTTACTTTAATATTTATGATGTGCATTTGATAAAAATGTTCCCAGTCCAAACGCTGTTTCCACGCCTTGTGTCATCTTAACTGTAAAAATAAATTGCCACCATAACGATACCCTCAAATTAAGGTTTAATGAATTTAGTTTTATAAGTCTATCGAGTTCAAATTCAGTTTCGTTTTACATGTCATTCACATTTGGCATAAATGCATATACACCTCATCTTTGATGTAGTCTCATCATGTTAGGGGAATTTTAAACCGTATACAGTCCATGCAAAATTGATTTTATTTAAATGCTGTATCAAGAGAAAATCATTTAATTAGAAGTTGTATTCGTTACTAAATCCAGCACTCTTTACGCAATTAACGTAAAACACTGGAGAAATTTCTTTCGTTTGCATGCAAAAGAACAAATATTAATATTTACCTAGACCGTTCATAAGCAATCAGTTTAAGATTAATTGTATTTATTAAATTTGATTTCTTTTCTAGGTGATCAACCTCGTCGCGGTCAAAAAAGTGTAGACTCATACACTCGCCTTTTCGGTGAAGCAGACCGTCCATTCACACCAGCTAAAAATCACATGAAGAGCAGCATTCCATTTGGTGGTGAGAATGGCAACGGTAATGGCAATAGCAATGGTCTTCATGCCAGCAATGGAAGAAATGGTAGATCTGATAATGGTGGATCTTCTTCATCGGCATCATCTATTTCTTCTTCCACAGAAAATTTGAAGATGAATGGTGTTTCAAAGACAGGTAAGGATCTTCGAAGTTTTTTTTTCCACACATGTGTACATAATTTTTTTTATTACTATTATACGTACGCTCCAACTAGAATATGAATTAGTTTTAAAAAAAATTAATGCTTAAGTTGTACGAATGCGAACTCTGCCTCATTAGCGTTTCTATAGGACAAATTTTAGTTCTTTTTTTAATACGAGTATTCATGTCATCAATGAGAGAAAGACAATCATCTAAAATGTGATTTGTTATTAGAAGAACTGAAAAATGTTGTTATTCATTCAATATCAGATATGTTATATGTAAGTTCATTCCAGAATCATTAGTTGTACCTATAATTTGTAGTGAAGACCTTTTAGTCGTAGCGGTTAAGTGCTTTGATTTCTACGCTGAAAGTCCATGGTTCGATCCCGGACACAAGGTTTATTTTCATGGCATACTTCTTCTCTCGAGTTGCTAACAATGCTCAGAATCTGGTTCTTAACCTTTTTAGTTAACATAATCTTTTTCCACCAGTCTTCAGTTGCGCACTAGAAGTTAGTATAGTACATTTGTTGACTCTTGTTGCTGAAGAAGCTAGGCCCAGGTCCAGATCCGGATTGCAGCCACTCAAAACAGAAGAAGAAAAAGTAGAAAACATTCGAAACAAAGATTTAGGAAATGGTTCAAAATTAACCAAAATATGTGTTTTTTTCTGTCGTAGAAGCAATGTAAATAAATACAAAAGTTTTGACATCTGATCAACGACACACAATTTTACAATTTCCTGCAAACAAAATTTCAAATTTATAATTTCAATACTGTCGGATTTGCACAATAGAATATTTTACCTCTCATTATGTTTTACTGTACACTGTTATTCTTACTTCTTAATCTGCGTATGCATTTTGCTTTACCGCACAAATAGTTTAACTAGTATAATAATTGAAGTGAAAAGCTGTTCATTTAGTTCTTAGTTTAGAGGAAAATGCCTTTGTATTTGCAATAATGTCATTTTACCTTTGCGATTACCAAATTAGTATAATATTCTCGTCAGAATATTACCTCAAGTTGCAATAAACTCTACCCACGTTTCATCTACAGATTTTCTAACAGATAACAAACATTTTGTATGACTTTAAACCAGTGTATGCCGGCAGTTATTTATATGCATACTGTCTTTGAAGTTTATTTCGATGAATATTCAGCGACGACGTTTAGTATCTCTCAATAATGACTAAAATGATTCCCCTTCCAACAACATTTTCATAACATGATTTCAACATCTTTGCAATGCCTTATTCGTGTAACTAGCCGTTTGACTGTTCTTTAATAAAAGTAATAGAACCTTCAGTAGTAGCAAACAATCTAGTCAGCGCGGGGATTAGTTCCCAATAAAGCGATTGGCGTCGTGGCATAGTGGGAACTTGAGCCACCTCCTACGCACTAGGTTTTCAGTCTAGGTTCAATTCCTAACACAAAAAAAAAATTTGAAAATTTCACAGTTTTCACCTCTTACGAGTCAGTGGCAATGCTTAAAGAATATAACTGTCATGGCGTATAACGGTAGGTCCCCTCTGCTCGTGAGAGAACAATTGCACGCACAACATGATTTATTTCTGAAGAAGATAGACTCAAGTTCAACTTGGACTGTAACGCCATGGTTATTATTATTATTATGATATTTAGCCGGCTTCTTGTGCTTTCTAGCAAATTGTAACCTCTGCTGCTTATAATTTAATGTTATATGGAATCTGTTTTTACGACCCATCCACATATAAAACTTTTGCCAGTTCTTTGACTACAGGATATTTTGTCTAAAGATTTCCTTCTCAAGCACAACTGTCAAATTTGACAATAGCCGTTCGTTTTTCTCTTGTTAGTTATTGTAAATCTAGCTATTTAAAACACTTAACTCACTTAATGTCTACTTACAGCAGTTAGACTTAATGATTTGTTGAAATGGTATGATGGAAATAACTTTGCCCGTGATTACGTTTTTTTTTAAATGGTTAGTAACGATTGAATTATAAACAATATTAATCGGTATTCAAAAACAAAATCTTTGATACGCACTTTTATACTTATGCTTCAAAGAATTATAAAAAAATAAAAAAATAGTCCCGGTGATTGCTGTCATCACCGTCATCACATCACAAAAATATATATTTTATAGGATCAATTTTGTGTGTATAAAAAGAAGGACATTTTTGTTTTTAGCGTGTTTTGCCAAGCTTATTTTTAATCCCTCACAAAAGCACTTTCAAAATTAATTTAATTGAACGTTCTTTTGCACGCTGCAAGCATATTACCGAAAGATGAGTGGTAGTAAGTAATACATACCGATACCTTATCTTAATTTTGCATTGATCAATAACTTTAGTTTAGACGAGACCTCTTCTGTTCATTCAGTTCCATCACAATCCAAGTCATACACACCCCCATACACATACACAATACGTTCAAATGTTCAACATCTTGTTATTTATAAATGTAATTGCACATACCGATTAATGTTACAGACGTAGAAGAAACTTCTGATGTTTCATTGTCACCAAGAGCAATCGTTGAAAATGGTAAGGAATCTGATGAGAACATAGAATTAAATGATAATCATTCTGCAAGAAGCACACCGTCGAAAACATCTGAAAAAGCACAAGTTGATGGTATGTCTTCAACGCCTCCAGCAGAGAATAACTCTGAAGAAACAAAATCAGAATTATCAACATCAACTTCGTGCATACCGAAGACCATTAGCGCTTCTAGTGGATCTCAAAAATCTACTCCACGTAATCCAATTACAGGATTGGGTCTAGGAGAAGATGGACAGAAAAGTCGTCGAAACATAACTCGTAGAGGTATATCAAAATGTCATCAAGTGTTTTGTTTTTGTTTAATCATTGGTGTTCTCGTTGTGTTTTAATTCATGCGACATCAGAGTTATTTTTCATATCTTTTGTTATGTCAATAAACGCATATTTGTTTTCATTTTGAATATGAACACAGAAGTAAGCGGACACACATTGTCAAACAAATCTTCAGAAACATGCATATTTGGAGCTGGATTGTGATCAATTTTACTCAGTTTTTATAGCAATATGAATGAAAATATTTTAACAAGGATATTTGGTAATACGGCAGTGAATGATGGCATAAAATTGCTCAAATTTGCACATTATTTAAAAATCAGGACCTCGGGGGTATGCAAAGGAATTGGAGTGTTTCACTTCATCAATAGGGATCAATGATGACTTTATGATAAACTGAATCTGCCGCCACTAAATTGAATTGCATTTCTTCTCAAATCAGGTCACGCAAATTATACATTCGTCTTTTGCTTTATGTGCGTCAGAATAAACATTGTTTCAGTCGATTTTTCAATTCACGAAATCTGGAGTCAGTATGGGACAAATTAATTAAAGAAATATATTGAAGTAAACATCATATCAATAATGTTGACCAATACATATATATTTGTACAGTGGCCAAAATTATTATTCGTACAATTTTTATTAAAGGTTTTTTTTTCAATAGGGACTTAACAATTTTGTATTTCAATGCGAACGCAACCATGTATTTTTTTTATGATCTGTCAATTTCAAAACGACTGTCGAGGCTTGCATTTTTATCATATTGAAGTTAATGAATAAGTAAAATTTGAACTACCGAATCTGTGAGTTGGTGGTCTCAACTTTAAGAGCGGTTACTCAAATTTTCGGATTTAGCTACCAGACAGAAAGTGTGCGCTTAAGTGGATAAATTTTAGTCAACATGTTCACTACTGATGGTTCCAGTGTCAGTGAGCCAATCTGTCGAAGTGCAGAAAATATCGCATGCGTACGAGTAAGTGCTAACTGTTTCAGTCGGGCGCCGTACCGTTGTTTGTCGTTTGAAAATTATCCTGAATTTTATCGGAAAATCTTCAGCGTAAAGCTCATATTTCAATTAACGGCTTTGTCAATAAGCTAAATATGCGTTTTGGACAGCAACATACCCAAATGAGCTGTATTACATCTTCAAAAAGTGACCCCGTAGTGTGGATTTCTGGCATTGCTATGTTAATCAGCGAACTACAAAATTCGCAAAATGTAGACTTTTTGCAATTTTTTTCCCAAACCAAACGCGACTGCACTTTGTGGATCGCGGAAAAAAACTAAAATTGTTAATTTAAATTTTGAAAGTAATTTTCTTTTCGATAATTAAGGGCGCACTTATTAGCAAAACCAAAAGGGCAACATTTTTTTCGGTCGCAGTTCGCGGCTAATGTGTACTGGCAAAGGAATCCGCTATCGTCCCATCCTGGGTGACAATTTTTTGGTCAGAATGTGATAGACTTGTCATCAGTGATTTGTAATTTGAACAAAATTGTGGCATTTGTCACACAGCTGGGGCTGGTGTTAGATTGTTGGTTTATGCAAAAAAGTGTACACATAACATGCGTACTACATATGCAATTAATTCCGGCCCAATATCTCAATTATTTTGTGCTTTATTTAAATACAGAATTGTTATATACAGAACTGTTTTATTGTAATCGACAAATTTATTTCAAAACTTGGATGTTTGGATGTTTGCAAACTAATTTCTAGAAAAAAAGTCTTCGAGATGTTGGCAACAAAATGAGCAGATAATACAAAGTAATACACCTATAAATCACAAACAAGCTGAAAGGAAAACAATATTCACATCCAGAGAGGAACGCCTACAACGTTACTGCAGTGTCTTGAAAAACAGTAATTACGTCCACAATAAAAATAAAAAAAATTCCTCATTGTAGCGCTACAGTTTAGAATGGACCTGTGCCTCAACCAACAAGCCGCACCAGCTATCATAATTTTCCGCCAGCAGTCTCCAACTGCGCACACTATGTTGATTGAGGTTCATCTCTCAAAGTCCTGCGAACTTGACATATCACACAAAACAGATTTCTGTAATTGGGTTCCCCGTTTGTTTGCATCAAATATTGTGCATTTTTTTTAAACATAAAAAAAGGTGGAATTCGCTTGCCAAACTGTAAAGCGAGCAGATGGCGAAAATGTCGATTTAATGCGAAAAGATAAATGGAGCAAATTATTTTTTTGGAAATCATCATATTCAGTGACGAGTAAAATATTTTGACCAAATAAGCTTTCTAAAGTTTCGTTTAAATTTAACGAAAAAATTAAGTACATAATTTAATGTCACCCTAACTGTAAAACATATGGCTGAGCTGTTGTTATTCCAAGACGATAACGACCTCAAACTTACGCAAAATATCTCATTCAAAAATTATTAATTTAACATTCCAAGCAGTGAAAAACTTCACCGCCATCACTCGATTTAAACCCAATGGAATATATCTGGCAACTATTAGAAAGGATAATCAGCATCACATAATATCAAAATACTCATTGAACACAGCCATGTGTAGAGCGTTGGAAAATTGGTGCTAATGAAACGAATATTCTGATAAAAATGCTATTCTGAAAGTCATAAAAGACAAAGATTCCAACAAAAATTTAAATATGACATTCATTGGATGAAATGCTTTTAATTTTCTACTGAACGAATATTATTTTTGCCTAAAATTGGCTTATTTTAATTTTGTCTGTACCAAAGTTGAATCGAATGGTTTTTATTTACAAAGTATTTAATTAAAATGTTATTTTGTTCTGTTCAATAATATAATATTTTATTTGTTTAAGCTAAGATTTTGCCAAGTTTCAGATGCATACACATAAAAACGAAGAGTGTACGAACATACTGCGGCAATCAGTCTAACCTCACCTAAGGGTGTACAAATAATAATTTTGCCCATTGTATATAAAAAGCTTTTCTCCACAGTTTTGCGTTTGTTTTAAGTTAACTGATTTTATGTATGCTATGTTTATTCCCTCTCTTACAGGAAACACACATTTTTTCACACATCCATTTGTTTTTTCATTTTCTCCAATAAGGGTTTAAACTTGCCTTAGTTTCAAAATTAAAATAATTGAATCATATTTTTTTTATTCTCTTTCAGATGGTAATCCCGTCACTGGAGAAGGCTACAAGCCAGTTGGCGCTGAAATCAATACAACCATCCCAAGTTTAAATGGTGCCAACCAAGTGATTAACAAAAATCGCATTCCACCTGGTGGTTTCTCCTCTGGACTCTGGTAGACAGATTGTGAACTTAATCTACATCAATTTTGTCACAAAATAAACAAGAAATCAAAATAATAAAAAAATAACAATTGCTAAAACCAACAAAATATTTTTAAAAATCGAGTATCGCGAATGCATTTAAAAAAAAGAAAATCATTAGAACCATTAAACACACATTTAGGACTAAAACATAAAACAAAAAAGAAAAAATAAAGTAATAACTAAACATATTTAGTAAAATATGTACAAATATCCCCTGTCGAAGAGATATTTCAAAACATAATGATTTTAAGATTTTTGTTCAATCTGTACTTCTTTCAGAAGCTTGTAACGAATTCTTGTCCAACGAGAAATACAAAATCTCAAATTGATATTCAAATTCTATGTCGACCATTTGAAATCGCTTTTTCACGAATAATGTTTGAAGAAAACGGTTGACACTTCACATGCTTAGTATCAAACGAATAACGAGAATTTAAAAGAAAATGAAATATCTGAAAATTGAGAGCGATGAATAGTTTTCTTCTAAAAAGAGGAATTACTTTAGTTTTTTTTTATAATTAATCTGCATACTTTTTTTTGAAAACTATATTAAATTTTTTTTATACATATTTACCGCATCTTTATATTTAGCAATAAAACGAAAAAATAAGTGTACTTTTAAATTAACTTCTTTTTTCACTCGACTGACGTACGTTTATATTTAAAAAAAAAAAGAAAAACAAAAACAAAAGGAAATCATTTTAAACATTAGCAAGACTAATTTGTTCAATGGAAATATGATAACAGGAGATATAAGAGTCGCTAAAATTTCATAACCCTAAGTAACATCATATTTCTTGGTAATTATTTTATACTTTAATATAGATTGATTTCCACTTATAAACTTCATAATATATTCGCATTTATTCATTCATTTATTCGGTATACTGGCAAATTGAAACATGTAGTCAATTTTGTGCAGTCCTTCATTTCCTTAATGTAATTGTGTTGAACTCAATCATACTTAAATATATTTTGTTCAATATATTTTATACTTTTTTATTTGTTTCAATTTCTTGCTCTACTTTTTAAAATATTTTTTTTTAATCTATACACATTACATTTACATAACATTGTAAAATATTCTCAAAATAAAATCGATATGTTTAATAAAAAAAGTATTTAAAAAATATGAAACTTGAGTTTTTTATCATGACGTTTTCTTTTTATTTTTATTCTTTCTCTCTAGCGAGTACTTTTATATTCATATTCATGCATCAGTGAATTTGTAGTATATGTTGTAGTTTTTAGTTTCTTTTCTCTATGACCTATTGTCCTTTACGAACTAACTTTAGATTAGACTGCGCACTACTTTATAACATCAATTATAAAGAAAAGCCCTCAACGTATGGTCTCTGTTTTTCTTCTTCATGTATCGAGCTGGGCCTCGAAAAACAAGTCCCTCCAGAGAGCACGATTCTCCACTGGCCGTCTCCATTTGCGCACTCCAAGGTGGTTGATATCCTTCTCAACTTGTGTGTGCCACCTTATATGAAGCTCACGCTGATTTTTCTTGTTAGATCCTTTAGCATGTCCATGTCCGTGGATGCCGATGACAAGTTACTAAGGGTCGATTTCATAAATGCAAAAATGCAGCAGTCCTGGAAGATTTGCGTTAATAAATGCAAATAAACTGTTTTATCTTTGCGTGACAGGAGTTGACAACTGTGTTTATAAAAGCAAAATAACAGTCAAACTGCAATCAGTTTTGCAGTGATTTTTGAAACATTTTTGAGAAACAATCTGTAATTTTTTGCACTGTTGCATTTATGAAACGTTTTTTTGGCAATGCTTAACCCACAAATCAGTCATATGGCGATGACTTTACAGCGGTTCATCCGTCATGATATGAAAGCAATTCCAATTAAGCTGCAATCTTGCAGGGTCAAAGACGGTGTTTGCATAAGTGGAAGAACGCAGAAGTATCGAAAAAAGCGCATAATTTTACAAAAAGTTGGAAAAAAAGATTAAACGTGGGCGTCCTCTGTGATTCTGTTCCACAGGTTTTAAATCAAAATTCTTCTGACCGGGGCTACCTTGTACATGCGCTTTACATGGCCTAGAAGCCTTAGCTGTTGGATCTGTAAACACCTGGCTGGAGTCATGTTGCTCTATTGCTCGTAGAACTCGTGGCTGAATCTTCTCCCCAATTGGACCAAACACGTCTAACCGCTGTTGCTAGCGGCTGCCACAGACAAAGTTAATGAATACAGCTGAAAATTTGTATCATACTTCAGGGGCATGTCTACCAACATATTAAAAAAAAATTAGGCGATCAAACTTTCCAAACCTGCGAAATTTAATATAAATTCCCGTTATATTCTGAACACACCTCGTATAAGTTTTTTTCATTGTGACATGAAATGCATTACAGTATTGCCAACTTGACAAAAAAAGAGTTAGACCGAAGAATGTATAGAGCATCTCCAAAACGCTTTCTGAAAATGGTCTGAAAGCTCGACAGAAACTACAAGGAAACTCGTCACTGAAATAACTATCTTAAAATTGGATATTCAAAATTGAGTCATTTGTTCAACACATCAAACTCTATCTTTTATTTTTTTTATTTTTTTCTTTAGAGTTCCTTTAAGAGTGAAAACATCATATCTTCAAGAGGATGTATATTTATTTGGGCCACTGTATGGAATTAAGCAACCGCTATTGGCCAAATTTTGCATTCACTCTTTCATCGTCCTTCCGGTTATCTTCGCCGAAAATCTTCCATCTCAGCTTTGTAACAGTATAATATGCTGACGACGAAGCAGTCGCTTGTAGTATACATTATTTCACCACATAAACGAATAACATTTACTATGAATACCATATAATCAATTGTTTAACTTAATTGGTATTGTGTGCGTCTAGATTTAGATTTAGAATAGAATTGACTTACACATTTAGAATTTCCTTCATTAAATTGGGTTAAACCAACAGAAAAATATATCTTTTTTTATAGGTTCCCCTATTTAATTAATACTTGTATGTTGTACCAATTCACACAAACTTTTTGTTTTGATAATCACTCCGTCTTATTTAAGAACAGAAGATGACAGTACTGCCGTATATGTAAATACTCGCATTTTTGTTTAAAACATATAAAGTTACAATGCAGTTCTTCCTCTTTTTGAAAGTCTTTGATTGAGCTGCTCCGGTCAATACAATTCTAAAGTAATCAACTTTACATGGCTTATGAGCTTCACAAATATTTTAAATAACAACAATTAATAACTAAAATTCTATGGATATTATGTGTATTTACAACTTTGTAAAATAATGAATATCCATTTTAGAAACATGATAAGTAAATGTATGCATTTTAGATTGATTAGATCGTAAGTTTATATTCTACTAAAAATTAATTATTATTATATGATGGTAATAGAAATTAGAGAAAATAAATAAATTCTGGAAAAAAGCTTGAATATTATTTCAAAACTCTTAATACTTTTGTTGAACATTCCTGCATCTGTGGGAGTGCAAAACGAAGTATATCTTGTATTCAAGAAAGGATGCACAACATCGACGACTTGGCCAGAATCCGACAATTGGCTTAACTTAACGGTAGTGAAGGACTTCGTCTACATCGACTCTGCGGAAAGCAGTACGAACAACATCAATAGCTAGATTAAACCCAAAATAACTCTTGCCAACCGCTGTTTCTTTGGGCTCAAGAGGCAATTAATTAATAAAGCCCCCTCTCGACGTCGATCGCAAAGTGATTAATCTGGTTGACGACGGATATTGAGGTGTGGGAACCGCGTGCACGTTGTCTGTTTAGGGACCTCACATTCCACTTACGGAGCCCAAAGTCATAGTCCTTTTTCCGTTTGCTGGGGTCGTCTATCCGTATCCGAGGCAGGTTGTTGCTTTTGAACTCGTTACTTTTTTACGTGGTGAGGAAGTTAACCCCACGCACAACCTCCAACTGGTAGGACAGGTCCATTTACTTAGCCCCCGGACATTTACTTAGCCCCCGAAAGCATCCGGCGTCAGTAGCCTCTTGCAGGCTGCCAACGCCACCGTTGGCCTTAAGATAAGAGATCATCCGCCGCCATTTCTATTCGCGTTGACAGGCAAACCATGCAGACACAAGCGTCTGCTCCTAGCCTCTCTCTTAACGAACTCCTACTCTCACCTCCCCGTAGTGAAAACCGGGAGCCAAGTACTGCAAACGAGAAAGGGGTAGTGTGAGCTTACCAGGACTCATCGCTTTAGGACTGCGGCAGAGGAGCCGATCAATTAATTGGCCAACGGCGGCATCCACAACTCTAGTCAGCAGGAGCTACCTGGTTTCCATGGTAAGGTCGGAACCCTGGAATAGATGCCACAAAATTGGGATTACTATATGACGACTAACGCGAAAAGTGAATGCATGAGGAAGAGGGGACAACTTCATCCTGCACTACTATCCTTTAAAAAAAACGAGTACTGGGAGAATTAGAGCCAGAGATCATATATACCATATAGTGTATGACTAATTTCTGCTCTTTACACTGAAAGAAGCATGATAATAAAGATTCGAATAACCTCATTTCATTCACAAATTTGATTAATTTAGTTTCATGTTTATTTGGTTACTCTTGAGCTACCGATTCACAATTAGTTTCGTTATTGTTTGCTTTGGGTGATTCTAACTCAATTGTTACTGGGCCATCATTTTGGATGTGCACTTGCATGTATGCCCCGAACTTGCCATCTTAAATTGATAAAAGTAAAAAAAGGAAATAAAAAAATATCCAAATATAACTTGATTTTGAACGGAAGGTGAAAGGAGCATACCTTGAATTTTGCTTGGATTATATTGCTTCCCTAGTTTTGTCAAAAAACTTTTATACAGTTCTTGTGCACGATCTCCTTGCATTGCCAAGTGGAAGTCTGGTTTGTTACCCTTCAGTCGATTGCACAAAGTAAATTGACTGACGCAAAGTAGCTCCAAATTCTCATCCTTTACACTTTTCTGCCATCGTTTTCCGGATTGATCCTCAAACAACCGAAGCGCAAGTATTTTGCGCGATCTATGTTTTTAGATATTTCTTAATTAGAAGCTCAGAATAATGTTGGGTTTGTATACTACAAATAATCTGCATCCTTTTCGTCATCCGTCTGACATATTCCTACCAGCACACAGAAACCTCTTCCAATGCTGCTTATAAGTTCATCTTCAACTATAAATAATAAAGTGAATAACCAAAGTTGTTTCTATTATTGTTATTTTACCTGTTACTTTTGCTGCAGTAACTCTTTGGACAATAGCCCTCATTGAGAATTAAAATATATTAATCAACTCCAATAACAAATCAAACGCCGGTCTCAAAATTTCCCTGTTAACCTCTTTTGTGAAAAGATGTTTCATAAATTTGACAGTACATAAAAAATCAACTCTGGCGATTCAACAACAATGCTGCCAAATCCAAACCAAAGATGATTTGTATAAAAATTTTATTTTTACCCGGTACACAGCACAATGGATCCAATCAGTATCTAAGTGGGTCATGATTGACTTATACCGTGACAATCACTGTAACCTGAGATAAATAAGGGGTGTTTTTAGAGGTTCTGATTGTCAAAATGTTTTGCCATGGATGGACTCAAGTCGAGAACAAAAGTTGCAAATTGTGCGAATCATGTACTCAGTTTGTAAACATTAACAACAAATCTTGTTCACTGGAACATGTACACATCAATAAACATAATTCCCTAATCCTGAGTAAAAAAGCAAACGCTCCTTAATGGAGACACCGTTATACTCACAACAAATCACTGTTTGGTTTGCTTTAAGGTCTGGTGCAATCAGTGGCCCATATTTCTTCCAAGATAAGCCCGTCTAAAAATGTTAGTTAATGAAGAGCAGTATAGATTTTTTTAATTTCCGATTAAACGGCATTATCGTGCAATTTCTCTGGTTTCAACAAAATGTAGCTTTATGGCACACAAAACGTGACATAATCCTTTTCTTGAAGGAGATCTTCGAAGGGGGCATCACCTCGGATAGCGAAGTGTGATGTACTTCACCATTGGGAATACTCCTATAGCGATAAAACAGACTTGGATTTTTTTTAAATATTGGCAAATTATTGCCAATATGCGCCAGCTGCTGGAAAAAGTAGTGAAAAATTGGACGTTCAAACTTCATTCGTCAACTCAGTGATTTATATGAGAAAATATTAAGTAGATTGCAAAACGTTTTCCTGACTAGAGTTATTAGCTGGTAAGGTAAACTGAGACTTTGCTTAAGAGAACAGGAATTTGGTGGAGCACGTTTCTCCTGCTTTCTTCTTTTTGCTGAGACGCCAGTTCTTTCCTTCCGAATAGACCTAATAGTAATTTTGAATTAACTTTTCATCTTCATTCGATGGGTGACCACTCCATAGTTATTATGACGACATACATATTCACATATTCATATTCATATTCACATATTCATATTCACATATTCATGAATATTCACGAATGAATGGCTTCTGGGTGATGATCCATTTGTATCAAGCTATCAATTTTTGTATATTGAGGTACTAGCTACCAAAATAGTGCGCCTAGTTTCATATCAATCTCGATATGCTCCCAAAACAAATTCATTAAGATACGATTCTAAATGTATGTTAAAATGAATTGTATGTACATTTATTCACTAATAACTACATTCAATCCAATTTTTCAACATCATTTTGAATTGGTGACTCTAATTGAATTGTAACTGGTCCGTCGTTCTGAATATGAACTATCCTCCTCACCCCGAAGCGACCATCTAAAAAATTTCAAGTTTTTCACCGTATGTACAAAGCTATATCAAGGCTTACCTTTAATCTTTTCTTTTGAATAGTTTTTCTCCAATTTGAGAAGGAAATTATTGTAGAGTGCATGTGCTTCTTCGCCCTGCATTGCCTGATGAAAGTCGGGAATGTTTCCTTTTAGCTTGTTATACAGTGAAAATTGACTAACACAGAGTACTTCATTGTTAGTGTCCTTAACGCTCTTTTGCCATCGTTTCTTATTATCATCTTCAAATATTCGAAGTGCCAATAGTTTCCTAACCCTTGAGTTTGTGAATGAATGTATTACTAATTCGTCAAATTTAAGTAAATAAATACACCGTACGTACATATAATCTACATCTTTTTCAGTATCTTTCTTGGAGAATCCCACAAAAACACATACTCCTGCTCCAATGCTGTTTACTTCTTCATCCCCAACTGGAATACGACATTTTGTCTTAGCTTTTCATGACAGCATTTGTAAGAAGTACCTGTTACTTTAGCTGATGTTACTTTCTGAACAACCGCTTTCATGATGCAAATTTCTTTGCATTTACTTCACGAATTTTTGGAACAAGCGGCCACGAGTTTACATTGGACAACTTTAAATCGACTTGAAAACCAAATTGGCAAGGAAACGTCAACATTACATTGAATTTCTTATCTTTTAAAATCTTTTAAATGTACACATATGTCAATGTCAAAAAACGTTCACTATGGCAAGATGTGTTAGACATTTTCTTCGTACAGTGGGGCCTATTGTCATTTACGTTAAAATTTTGTCACATATGAGATGAATATTTACGTTGACAATTTAACCTGCAATGTAGCTACATCAAATTTGTCCTATAGGTAATTCTTCACAGATGTAGTAACTAAAGGCTGATCCGGTTTTTTTCATTCAAAATTAACTGAATGTCCTCTGAAGCAACTCTAGCCAACGTTCTACTTATTTTTGTATTACTTTTGTATTTGTATTATTTTTGTATTTTGTATTACTTTGACTATACATGTTATGATGACGATATTCTGTCATTGATATGTAGAGATATTTTTTAAATTATTATTCACTTTTCGCACTAGATTTTTGTATTGACTTATCAAAAATTAACTCAATGACACAGCAAAAAACCTACATTTTTATTGACATTTGTGGAAAAGTCAGAAATTATCTTGCGGATATCCTGCTCCCTTGCTCTAAAATTTGGTTGTTTTAAATTAAAGAGAGTATTTATTTATTTTTTTAAAAAGCCTTAATTATAATTAAAAATTTGCAGGTGAGCAGACGTGAGTGACAAGGACCTTAGGCTTAAATTAAAGAGATCGATTTCTAAAGCGATCGATTATTTTAATTTAAATATTTAGATTACAATTTTTTCTCTCCTATCTAATATTTTTTGGAGATATTGTTTTTTCACAAACAGGTACACGAGTTTAGTGGTACAGTGAAACCGGGCAAGTTGGCCACCTGTGAATATGAGCTGAATATTTTAAAATCCCGGTATATTTTGGGAACTATTTTCATCACATCACGCATGGAAAAAAAAAGTGAAGGCGCACATAAAAAACTTGCAGCAAGCAATTCCAGGGAGTAGCGGTACAATATCGAACATGTTTTTCATCATTTGCAACAATGTGACGCAGTGCTGCCAGACCGCAGTAAATTGATCTTTTCGTTGAAAATTTCAACTATCATTCCACATAGAATCTTTCATACAAAAAAGGAAAATTTTGAGCGATTCGATATTTTTTTCTTCAGTTGTAAATGCAACTTGAAAATACTGCAGTGATATGACGTAGTGATTTTAGTTTGTGGCTTGAGGGTTGAAGTGTTTTAAGTATTAGAAATGAAAAAAAGCTTACGAGGCGGAAAAAATAAAAAAGGTTTCTTTCGCGATTGCATAAAATAAGATAAACGTAGCAAATATTTATTTTCTAAATTCACTCAAAAACTGACACCCTTACACGTTGTTCATCTAACTTGGCAAGAAATGTTTGCGCCACGGGTGACCAATTTAGAACGGTTTCACTGTATTAAAACGGCACAGTTACAATGTGGGCTCTTTACATTAACGAAAAGCGAGAAACTACGAAGTTTTTGCATACGCGAACAGGATCTTGTGATTTGTGCTAGGTGATATGTGGTGATAACAGCACTCTTCTAAATGACACTTTTTCCGCCAGTGTTAACTTATTATTGTCTAATGCAATTCGAAGTGTAAGCAAACTTGATTACCTTCACCTCTACGCAACTCTCTCCGATAAGGAAAATCTATTCACAAAAGTTGAAGTGGCTTGTTATTGTCGATATTTCCAGTTGAGTATTGCAGTAAACGTAATAAGAGTGCCTACTTCAATCAAGTTATGTGTGATATGTTTGCGCTGTTGATGATCACAATTGCAATCATTCGCTTATACCTTTGTTTCATGAATTCATTTAGTTTTTCAAATAATGGATGATGTGACAATGGGATGCAGACCATAGATACGTAGATAGAGAGAACCACCTTTCAATACATATTAAATTTCCGATTCCGAAGTCGTGACAGCTTGAGTGTTTCTGACGTTCTTATCTAAACACGTTTATTTATATTTTATCAGCTACAATAATCAAATAACAATTATACGCATTTGCATGTTTTATTTGCAATCTCTTTAGCAGTTTCAAAATATTTTAATTATTGATAAGATACTTAAATATTTCGCTTCTTATCTTGAGATATTTTGACTAATCTGCGCAATCATTGGAAAAAAAACTGAAGGTAGCAAGTGTACTTATTCTGATTTCGGGTTCTGATAAGAGCCCGTTGGTGGTCAAAAATATTTAGGTAATAAAAGGCTACCATAAAGTTGGAGTGACAGAAAAACAAGCGTAAGTGCATACTTCAACCTTACAACTTATTTATAGCACATGGAGGGGCGGTTTTGGTGTTGAAATCCAGTATAAAACAAATTCTTTTATAAGCGGTAATAAAACTCAGATCTGTGCCATGTCGGATAGTTCAATTAATTTTGAGCAATGATGTTCTGTATTTTGTTACGTTACCGAAAAAAGAGGTTCTGTCATGGCCTAAAAGAATGTGATATCCTAAAGGGACATCATAATATGATCAGACAGCCAGACTGCGATGCCTGGACTTGATCACATTCTATTCAAAAACTCAGGAAGACTGGAGCCTTTCTCTTGATGAGATGACTGAGCATTTCAATATTAATCTCTTGTAGATGCCAGGCTACCGTGACGTTCCAAGAAATTTGCGAAGACTATCTTATTGCTTTCACGTAGTGGAGAGCTACCATCCATGCCTCATTCAAACATCTTTTAATCATATATGCAAAGAAAATCTGACTTAAAGTTTACTCTAAGCGTTCATTTTGCTTAACAAGAATGAAAAGATTGAGATTTTCATAGTACACTGCCCTACTGGAGCCCATCTGCTCAGCCATTAATATACGCAAGTAAGCCTATCTAGCCTTGCTTCTTCCACGACTTAAGTGGGCCAAATGACATGAGCATCAGCTATTAAGCGCTTTATAACAAACACAGAATGGGTAGGGGATACCCGATCAAAAGCAATTTAGTAAATGTCTGCCTAACAGTGGAGACCAAAGTTCGTAGGAGATAAGCACCTAGATCAATGATTGGAGCTTTCCATAAAACAGAACAATTTTTTTTGAGTTTGAGCATCTCACTGAAGTTTCAGAGGATGTAAACAAATCTCAAAGCAGGCGAGAAATTTACCTTCACTTCGTCCAAACAACTTCTAGTCCTTAAGCATGTGGTCCTGTAAACACCACTACCATCGCACTCAATTTTGATCTCTTCAGAAGAGATTCATTCAGCGTAGACTTAGATCATTTCACCGGGGTGACACGTAGTGTCAGTCGACCACCTGCGATTCGTGTTTAGGGAAGAGTGGTACAAGCGGAACCCTTATGATCTTAATTCAGCTAAAACATGTTTTCAATATCGTTCGGTATAAAGGACAGTAATGATCAAGGCACACTATCATTTCTGGTTAGTTTTCTGTTATTTTAGATAGTTGGTGGTGGTAAAGTCAATTTCTTTGGTCTATGCACTGTGCGATAAGAACGTTATATGTTTATTGATAAATGTATGCAATTTATTTATACAGACATATCGCTTGAACTATAAAGTACAATAGAGCTATTATTTACAAAAAAAAATATTTACAAAGTAATTTTTGACATATTATAAATAAGTGAAGAAAAAATCAGGTACTACATATAAGGTTAAGTCTTAGAATATTGCCTAAAGTTAATTACTGTTGTATAACAACGGGTTCGATCATTTTCTTTGAGTTTGATAATTCCAAGTTCTTGCAGTCTCCGGGTGGATCATCACCAAAAATAGGCTCATCCGATCCTGAACCTGTTATAATGGCGATAATATCCTTTAGAGTATAATTAGATCCCATTTTGTTTATAAGCTAAGATGAAAAATGGAATTATTTAAAAACATTGTTTAAATAAAACTAAATAAACTTGCGCACATTTTCTATTTTTTCTGTATAGGTTTCACCGTAATCTGTCCATAAGTCTCCCAGTAGCTCAAGTGACAGTTCGTTTATAAGATTATGAAGGAAATCGTTTAGTCTTTCATCTTCTATGAGATGGCCAAACTCTACAGACAACTCATTAATGGTGATCTAATTTTTAAAAAAAATGTTTAAAGATATTTAAGAGTTTACATAAGTAAACATACTTTAATTTTGAGATTTTTTATTCCAAAACTCGTTGAAATTTTCATTGCCCCAGTAATTGCAATTCGAACATCCCCAACGTATCCCCTGAATTATATGAACAATTTTATACAGTTATCACGGTTTGTTCATTTAAAAAATTCATCCAGGAACAGGAAGAATTAAAATGTGATCTCTTTACTTACAGAAAGTCGTCGTCTCCAACTAAATTAAAAATGTATGCAAGCGATCCCTTGGCCGTGTATTTTGTATCAACTCTTGTCATTGGAAAGGTGAAATCAAAAGTAAATTTCTGGGTCAGCTTAGTGATTTTTATCTCGTTGATAATGAAATCAGACAGCCCGATGGCAGCTAAATTTGTTACAGAACCTGAGAAACTAGATAAATATATATTTAGTCTTTTGCAACTTTCGTTGTCATCAAACTTACTCTTTGAATATACTGTCATCAAGATACACTTCTTTATGAGTTATTTCAAACGGATCCAAGGCTGGTAGACCGAACTTTTCAATAGGATGGCACATCCTTACCCGCAACTCCTCAAGGAAGTCTATTATACTGTCTTCCATTCCAGCCCTAGCTGGACTCAACTGAATCGCAAAAAATAAAGCCAAAACACCCAAGAAATGAGACTTCATTTTAAAGTAATCCTAGGTAATGTCCAGAGCCGAAGAACTTAACTCGCGAAGTGTTCTTCTATGGTTCTGTATCACGCTTTTATTATCATTGAAAACTTATTCGAAAAAAAAGGTTGGCAAACTTAAAGCTTATCGATAGATTTGGGGAATTATCTTGACAAAACGTTTGTTTTTATTTGTGATGTGAACTTATGATAAGCCCTGCCATTGATGGTTATTTGTATCTCTTGCGTGCGCGACTTATCTGAAAACATTTGGAATAATTCGCAGTGAGTTCTGAATTAATCCTTATCAAAAGTGAGATTAGCAAAGGTTAAGCTAACTCCTCTCAATAATAAGATTTGTGACCACTGCAGCCTTTGAAGGGCTATTGACTAGCTGCTACAACTACTACATTGTGTGTGGTATTGTTCTGACGAACGACGAAACTATTTTAGACTGATACGCTCTCAGGGCATTTTCAATGACTTGCGCGTAATGGCGCCTTTGGAATAAAACTTTGTGTGTTGGTACGAGTTTTGTGTACTTGTAGCATATTGCTATTGTTGTTAAGTAAATCCGGCCCAAACTTATCTCTAGGCATTCAATTGCTTAATCAGAGACTTAGGTCTCTTATCACCGTTATTACAGGACACGGTACCATTGGCAAATATGCCTCTAGGTTGGGAGTCTCATACAACGAATTCTGTAGAATTTACAGAGACGAGGAAGAGGAGGAGACTGTAACACATGCACCTGAAGTGCCCTCTCTGTCCGTTGGAAAATCCAACTTACTTCCTCGCCGGTGACCTGAACAACATCAGCATCTTCTTCTTCTTCTTAGGGCTTTTTTTTTTTCATTTTATTTTTCTTTTTTTCCCATTACTCTTACTTGTTAGACAAAAAAAGTTTAAAACTAGCTTAACTAACCTAATTATCTTATCCTAACTTACTGGTCCTATACGGGCACTCTAAATTACACATATTTTCCCTTAAAATTTGTCTTTCGACGTGTTAATATAGCTATTTCGAATAAAAATTAAGACTAAGAAAAATTGTAGAAAAACTTAGTCAGCTTAATAATTTTTTTTTGTCTTAAATCTACATTACTAAAACTACTACTAATATACTAAACTAAAAATATATATATTTTTTTTTGGCTTCCATACTAACTTACAAACCTAATCTAATCCTAGGACACAGGTTGAACTGTGTACGCCGGCCATGGCGATATGAAATGGGCCGACTTTTGGACCAATATTCTATCTATCCGGGTTGTAAGGGATCGACGAAGGAGCTGGTTCTATCAACCACCAACATTTTGTGCGCTGCCTGACTGCCTCTTTTATATCACCGCCCTACTGAACCTGAGTAACCCCTCAGTGCTCTGTGTGACGTCTCGGTCGTAGTTAAGTCGCCTATTCACAGATGTACTGGCTACGTGGAAGATTAACGGTACTGCTGATCTATCTTGGATCAGACCTGTCTGATCAAAATATAGGAATGACTCTGGGGGAACGAAGCAACTCAGACGAACCCTCTCGTTGTATATATAGTTAGGGTAGTAAGCCCCGAAGATCAGGTTGTTCGTCGAGGTCATTGCTCTTGCAATGTGCCTACGAATCAGTTTAATCAGGAAATTATCCACTCTTATCATATTCGCCCTATTGTATAGGACTTCATTGGAGTAGAATTTTTTGTACTGGGACTGTGGTGTTCGAGAGAGGCGATGGCAAGTCCTAAGACAAGCCCTCTCGAACACCCGCATCTTTTCCATAAAGCTTGCTCCCACGTTAAACCACACGGGACACCCATAGGCAAGCATTGGCCGGATAAGGGCCATGTAGCAGATAACCTTCACCCTCGCATCGAGTTGGCTGTTGTGAAACAGTCTCTTTGTAAGAGCAAAAGCACCTCGGGCTCTAGCCAGAGCAGCATCTACATGTTTGTTAAAATATAGATACTGATCTAGCCAGATCCCCAGATATCTGACTACACTTCGATTCGCCAGTGGCTGTCCGTGTTGTCCAACAACTGAGAACTTTCGCCAATTCTTTTTAGTATCCGCTGAAGCCCTATTCGGTGTTCTGAAAAGAATGGTTTCCGGATTTTCTAAGTTGATATTCAACTTACAGTCATCGCAAAAACGCTGGATCTCATCGTAGTCACCCTGCAAGAGATGAATAATGTCCTTGATTTTGGGCTCTGATCTGTACGCGATCAAATCAAATCAAATCGTCCGCGTACGCAATCGCATGCTGAAGTGATCCTATCAGATCACCAGTGTAAATATTGAATAGTATCGGCGAATTGACCGCATCTTATTGTAGACCATTTTTTATTTTAAAAATACCAGCCGAAGTTACATTGCCATTTTTCACAACGAACTTTCTTCCGGTTAGCATATTGAGCAATATGTACAGGAGTGATTTATTAATGCCTCGACTGTTTAACTTGTAAAAGAGTCCTTCTAGCCAAACGGTATCGAAAGCCTTTTCCAAGTCAACCAGCAGAGCACCTGTGCACTGTTTTTTGCTTTTGTTCCATTGAATATCGGATACCAGTTTCGACGCTGCATGTATTGTATCATGCCCCGCCTTGAAACCGAACTGAGTATCCGGAACTATACTATTGTCCTCAACCCACTTGAGCAAGGCTCTATTGATCACTTTTTCGAATACTTTGCTGATATTCGGAAGGAGACTTTTTGACCGGAGATTTGCCGGATTGGAGGTGTCCTTTCCCCTTTTGGGGATCGGTTGTACAATGGCTGTTTTCCAATGCTCTGGATAATGTGCGTTATGCAGAACGTTGTTGAACAGGGTGGCGTAGATTTCAACCACCACTGGAGGGAGATGTCGAAGCACAATGTTCGATATTCCATCTATACCCACTGATTTCTTCTTCCTCAGTGATTCGAAAATCGTTTGAAGTTCTACCTTCGATATGTACGGGGGATGGGTCCCTTCACTGGCGATAGCGTTGTGTGCTAAATTTTCATCACTGAACTGGGTGAAACCCATGTTCTCAGATCGCCAGAGCTCGATGTCACTTCGAAGGTAGGCGTTGTGCACCAGGATACTATTCACGACCTTCTTCTTAGGGCTCTACAGTCCGAGGTGACCCTGGGCGTCACCCAACGTGCCTCTCCAGCCAGCACGATCTCTCGCCAGCTGTCTCCAGTTTCGCACACCAAGCCAGCAGAGGTCCCTCTCGATTTGTGTGCGCCACCTTGTACGTCGACGTCCTCTGTTGCGTTAACCCACAGGCGCAGAGTCGAAGACATCAGCATCAGTCAGCTTCAATGATTCATAACAAGCATATGATGGTTTTAAATGTAGGAGATACATGATTCGTGGTACCACATAGGCCTCTATGTTGACTTTAGTGAGACTTTAGTCTCCAGTCAGCCACTTGACCCTAACCTAACCTATTTTCAAAGCCGGGAAAACTAGCCGTATCACTGTGAGGTTTTCGGCCTAACCGAAAGTCTGGCGTGGTTTTGACCATAACAAGATTTGTAGAGGCATTCATTACGAACATTTTAAGCCTAACATTTTAATTCTAAGCCTACTAGTTTCCGAGAAAATAAAAATAAACCAAATTTTGCTATAATTTTAGCTTAAAATATGTACTTATTGCCCACCTCGCAGGGGCATCAAGGCCACTTCCCAGAAAGTGTACTTATTGGCCACCTCGCATGGGCATCAAGGCCACCTCGCAGAAAGTGTACTTATTGCCCACCTCGCATGGGCAGAAAGTGTACTTATTGCCCACCTCGCATGGGAATCAAGGCCACCTCGCAGAAAGTGTACTTATTGCACACCTCGCACGAGCATTAAGGCCACCTCGCCGAAAGTGCACTTATTGCCAACCTCGCATGGGCATCAAGGCCACCTCGCAGAAAGTGTACTTATTGCCCACCTCGCATGGGCATCAAGGCCACCTCGCAGAAAGTGTACTTATTGCCAACCTCGCATGGGCATCAGGGCCACCTCGCAGAAAGTGTACTTATTGCCCACCTCGCACGAGCATTAAGGCCACCTCGCAGAAAGTAGATTTATTGCCCACCTCGCACGAGCATAAGGCCACCTCGCGGAAAGTGTACTTATTGCCCACCTCGCATGGGCATCAAGGCCACCTCGCAGAAAGTGTACTTATTGCCCACCTCGCACGAGCATTAAGGCCACCTCGCAGAAAGTGTACTTATTGCCCACCTCGCACGGGAATCAAGGCCACCTCGCAGAAAGTGTACTTAATGCCCACCTCGCACGAGCATTAAGGCCACCTCGCAGAAAGTGTACTTATTGCCCACCTCGCACGAGCATTAAGGCCACTTCGCAGAAAGTGTACTTATTGCCCACCTCGCACGAGCATTAAGGCCACCTCGCAGAAAGTGTACTTATTGCCAACCTCGCATGGGCATCAAGGCCACCTCGCAGAAAGTGTACTTATTGCCCACCTCGCATGGGCATCAAGGCCACCTCGCAGAAAGTGTATTTATTGCCCATCTCGCATGGGCATCAAAGCCCACCTCGCAGAAAGTGTACCTATTGCCCACCTCGCACGAGCATTAGGGCCACCTCGTAGAAAGTGTACTTATTACCCACCTCGCATGGGCATCAAAGCCACCTCGCAGAAAGTGTACTTATTGCCCAGCTCGCATGGGCATCAAGGCCACCTCGCAGAAAGTGTACTTATTGCCCACCTCGCATGGGCATCAAAGCCACCTCGCAGAAAGTGTACTTATTGCCCACCTCGCACGAGCATCAAGGCCACCTCGCAGAAAGTGTACTTAGTGCCCACTTATGCCATACTTTTAGCTAAAAATATGTATGTTTTTGTGCGAAGCACACATTTTTTCTCAAAAATGGTTCAAAAATGAATGTATCCTAAATACATTAGAAAAGCTAATCAATGTGTATATCCCAGGTAAATTCAACCACAACACAGTCACAACGGCCCAGCATAAAAGGCAAAGTCTACATAAAGAAAAAGCTCAACATTTTAAGGAATACACTTTTGTCATGTTCCTTGACATCGAGGACGCTTTCAACAATGTAGAAATATGGGCGACTCAGGCCAAAGTTGAACAATCACTAACTATCACTATTATTAGTTCGCTTAATAATGGCCGTACGGAAACTTAAGAGAACTAAAGCAACATAGCGAATGCACAAAAGCAATACACTGTAACCATAGTGACCGCTGCTCTCAGTTTCGGTAAGTTCGTTCACTTTTACCTACTTGCACGGGAGCGAAATGAATCGCTCTGTACGTAAGTAAATGTCAGTTGACAGCTGATATATCCTTAAGTTTCTATAAGCAATTATGGGCAGTTTAAAACTGTATTGTACTTCTGGCTACTTTTCGTTTGCTGTTGACATAAGCTTAAGTTTTCGAACGGCTATTATGGTTGGCCCTTAATTAATAATAACACAAAATGCGGAGGAAAGGGATTATCCTCCAACATGACCTAATTCAAACGTGATTTATTGCTCAACTACCCGCCTACCTGTTCAAAAATTGTTTCCTCTTTGTGTGGAGCTACAGCCCTAGGTAAACCTGAATATCAACGAACAAGCTGTTATGATGTTTGCTAGCTGATATTATTGTGTTAAGATCCTGTCTCTAGTGGTGACGTTTAGAGATTGTGAATATCAGGTCGATGGTGGACTTCTCTGGCCTGAACTTGCGCTCATATTGACCAATCAGGTATATTTAGAAGATATTTAGGATACTGACCTCTCTCTATTTGACATAGTTTAGAGGGTCACTGTTCTTTATCTGCTAGTAATCGGTTAAGGTGACCTATCGCTTAGAACGGAAAGTTCGTCAGTCCCTTGAAGGTCGTTATAATCGATTTTGACAGCAGAAGATCGCAAGTTTGAACATATGTATGTCATTTGCTAGTTATAGGATAACAGTGAGTATGATCTAAATTTCTGCCCTGACAAAAGAAGACTATTATCCAATTACGTCTTTAGCCCAACGAAACATCGATTAGAAACAGTTTTCAATCAATCTGAGCTGATGTTATTTAGGTAGACGTCCGAACGAGGGTAATCAGGGGTCTTTAAAAACTCGGTACACTCTAGTCTAAGATTAATTACTACTATAGTTACTGACCACTTTTTTATGTAATGGTCAAATGTAGTCATTACAAAAGGCACCACCGAGAGATGCATACATTGCGAACAAGCTAAGATTATGGGGCGCATCATCATTGAGTGTCCAAATCTGGTTTCCCGCAGACTCATCATACTAAAACAGCCCATGTAAGGATCTAAGGATTGAACGATCGAATTTCTAAAGATAGCACTCATTTCCTACCAATGAAGACGGCACAATAGACCTACTATGACATATCATCTCCTCGGTGGTGTATTTCGTTGATATGATGCCACATACTTGTAAGCAGAAATCAACTAACTGATTTCTGCTTGTGAGGAACTGGTGGGACGCGTCGATATGCGATATGCGATAAAAAAAATCCTTTGATAAGTATATAAACGTCCCATTTCATCTCATATTGCCTTTTAAACGTATTGATGTATTCTCTGATTAAACGGCACGAAATGAAAGAAGTATATTAACAAACTATTGCGTTTAATTTAGTATAACATAGTTTAGATCCTTATTCCGCTGGTGGCGGTTCTCTCAAATGTTCTGGCACTTCCTGGATTTCTACTTTAGTCGCTTGAAGCGCAACTCCTTCCGGCAGGTTCCTTTCGATATATTCTAAGAACGTGTCTAAAGATGATCCTGTGAGCTTGTGGAAATTCAAAAAACGAAAGTGTGTTCGAATTTCATACTGCACTCGATGTTTCTTGAAAATGTGAACTGATTTTAAGAGCGTAAGTCTATCGTGATGCGCTTTTCGTGGAGCCCAACTGAAAAAAAAAAAAAAAAAATTGGGGGAAATGTTTAAGTGATGGTAGAGCACATACCAGTTTCCGACTTCAATTCCCAAGTGATTTGCTGCAGTGGTAGCAAACCAAGAATAACTTTTCAGCACCGCAGGATCTATTCCACGCAACTCTATTTCCAAACGACTGTACAATTTATCTTTTTCCACAGACTCATTTAATTTACGTCTGGAATCGATTGAGATATCTTTGTTTTGGTCCGGTGTAGCCGCAGTTTGGGTTGATAAGGCCGCAAATCTTAGAAAGTTTTCCGTTCCAGTAACTCTTTGAGTTGTAAGTAAAGATCTCACAGCCTAGTGAACAGATTTGAACATAATTAGAACATTTTTTATTCAAAAAGAAATATATTTATTATACTTTGAGCATGTTGAAGAACCGATGTTTTGTAGAAGAGGTTATGCAATTTATTTTTGACAATCAGCTGCAAGAAATGTCGAAATGTGAAGATGCGTTCAAAAAGTATAAGTGTGACATTCGTTGAAAGATTCGCATGAATTGTCAATAAAAAGATTTACATTAAAAAATAGCTAACCTAAATTAAGGTAAATACTTTTGTAACATGAAGAGACAATCTAAAATTAATGTAAATATTACAAAAAGAAAAAAACTTGCTTTTTTATCCATGTCGGTATATTTACTATACTTTCGTCAGGCCGTCATTACAAAATAGAGGCAATTAAATAAAAATGTTGTTTCTCGAGCAAACTCCCAACGTGTTTTGCATTTTCTCGCATTTCGTTCTATTTAATTTTTTATTTTGAATTTATGCCTCAAAATGCTATTCGATTTCATTGATTCGACTTGATTGACTATTTTATAATTTCCATAGATTCTCAAACAGTATCCAGCCGCTGTACAATTGTGAATGTCTCATTTTTGAATCTGTCAAATTGCCACAACAAAAACCGTCCGTTTGTGGAAATGCTTTCAAGTTCTTCTGTGCTCAATTTTAATTATTTAAACAGCAACAAGGAAATTAACCATTCTATTGACCATAGTTGCGATGTCTGTAAATATTACTGTTAATGGAGAATACATGAAAAGTTGCCCAAAACATTATCTGCTTTGTGACCAGGAGAGACTGAAGAAGGAAACTGAAAATGAGCGTAGGAAGTTACGAATACAACAGGTTTGAAAAAGTCGCATACCTCAAATCACAACTTTAATCCTATAATTTGTTGCAGGTTCGTGCAGCTTCGAAGGACATGGCTAGAAAGGTGCGAAATAATGTGGAATTGGAAAAGGAAAAACAGATGAAAAAGATTGAAGAAATTAAGGAAAAAGAAATGGAAATGTGGCGCCAAAATGTCTTGGATCAGAAAGAAGCCAACTACAAGTCGGCAATTTTTCAAATTGGAACTGCACATCGTGCCGCAAAAAGGGAAAACGAGAAACAATCCAGAATAAAAATCAATACAAAACCAAGGACACCAAAAGTGAACCGAAGTAGGGGTCCCCCAGTGTCTAAAGGGAAAGAGAACAATCTCAAAAATGCTAACGCACAGACAGAAATTACAGGAAACTTTTGCTCAGGGTCATCACATGTTGGGAAGGTTACTATATTTGCATCCGATTCGTCGATCTCGGACTCAGACAACGACACTGCCAATCATCAAAATGCATCAACTAGTTCACAAAGTAGTTCAAATGTGCTAATCAGTAGCGAATCAATGTCTTCTAGTTTGACTGAATTACCTGGACGGACATGTAATTTCAATGAAAGACAATCTTTAAAAGACCGAGACAGAAATGACCAGAAGAACTTAAAACCGCGCATAGAAAGCAAATCGCCACACAAGAAACTGGACGCTGTTTCAAAAAAGCTTGCAAAGCCAGATCCGGTTGTTGGGAAGGCGCAGACTCAAAATGCTTTGTCACCGAACAAAAGTACGAAGCAGCAAGAGATATCAAAACCAACCAATGTGATATCAAAACCAGTTCCCTTGGCATATAATAAGTCAGCTAATGGAGAAGGGGCTTCTAGACCTGCAGACACAAGAAAGCGTTTTACTCAGATAACCGATTTTATTCGCCAACAGGAAGCTGTTGAAAACATTTCAAAACAATCGCAAGCAAAAGTAGTGCACTTACAGAAATCACCAAATAAATCCAAATCACCAGTCAGCAAAAGGTTTCATCAAACGCAAATTTCGAAAAATCCAACTTCACCTTTAAAATCAAAATCCTCAGCTGCTTTGCGTTCCACGAATGACCAAGCGATTGAAACATCCGCAACTAAATTAAGTGCAGGAACTTCGGGAAGAGTGCAGTTTTACGATCTCAACAACAGGTTTCAAAAGCAATACAATCAACCGGCTTCTATTGTTCACGCACACAGCGGGTCGACCGATGGCATCGAGATGAATGCCATGGAGCAAGCTTCATTGGATCAAAAATCACGGGAAGCTCGAGAAGAAGAAATGGACAAATTAAGGTAGGTTTATAAATATACCTCAAAGTCGTTGCAAAAGGTATTTGCGGTGTCTTTTGTACCTATTCTTCGAGCCTTTTACCTTTCACAAATTGAAACCGAGATATTTGTAACATGTTACCATTTTCATTTAGGAAGAAGACGGATGAACGATGTCAGAAGGCAATTGAAAGAGAACAAGTTCGACGTGCCTGTGAAGACTTGACGGCCAAGTTGGATGCTTTAAACAAACAACGTCAATTACTGCCATCAGATGTAAGATAACCTACCGACTAGTGTTTCGCTTGGACTAACGAATTTTCTTGCATTATAGAATCATAAATTTTCATCAGTCCGTCTTGGTCAAATCGCCGCAGAAAAGGAAGCAAAACTCAATTCAGCGATTGAGAATATTCTGCGACGTCCAGCGGTAATAACTTGTCCACCAATTAATCGACAACAAACAATTCCATCGTCAATACCATCTGTCCCTGCAGCCCATGAATTAAATGTAGGGGCCACAGTCAATGATATAAGCAGTCTTAACTCATCCGACAGCTGCTGCTCAATACTCTTGGGTTACGTGAATGGACAGACAAAACAAATCGCCGACGACATTAAGAAATACAACAACCAAACTGGAGAAACCGGCAAAATGAAAGTTGAAAAATTACAGGACTTACTCATTCGCATCAATCGACTTCGTGAAAGTCTTCTAAACGAGATTGCGAAGTATACGAACACTACTAGTTCGGATAAAGAACTGGTGCAAAAACTGATGAATTCCATCAGTCAGTTCCGGAAAGAACGAGAAAGTATTTTGATTGAAAACAATGGAGATGATATCACAAAACGAGAGAATGCTTTAAAGAAAAAGGAAGCAATCTTAGAGCAGAAGGTAAGGGAGTTTTATAAAACTCAGAAGGCGATCGGAAAGAAATCAAAGACGGTAAGTGGGGAAAAAGAATCGGAAGGTGGCCGCAGCGAAAGGGATGACAGGGAGAATATGGGCAACACCGATAGGAAACATGAACAGGGACGCAGTGGCAGTGTCCCACAAAAGACCCAGGAAATAGTTAAAGAAATACTAGAAAGCAATGTTCCTGGTCATCCAAATGATCCACAGGTTCAAAATGGCACGAATCATAAGGAAAAGAATTGCGAAATTTCTTCTAACAATAAGATTGATGTGCGAAGAAAAGAGAGACACAAAGAAGCCTTGGGCAAAAGAGAGTCAGAAAAAGAAAAAACGCCACCCAGCAAAGAAAAAGAAGGATATAAATTTGATAGCAAACTGAATGGGAAATCGAAAAACAGCGAAGACAGAAGTTCAGAAGGGGAATCGGAAGCTTCGTATGAAGAATATGTGGAGCACAAGGAGGTGATAGTTGATAAAAAGCCTCTTGAGATTGTGATCAAGGTTAGAGGTAGCAAAAAGGCGAAAAAAACGAACAAACTTCCCTCGAAAAGTCCTCGAAAATTATCGACATTGATTCAAAGCCCAATCGCTTCGAAAAGCCGAAAGAAAATATCAACAGCACGTTCAAATGATTCGAGCTCAACTTCTTATCGAAGTCTACCACCAGCAATCCACACTGATATGGATGATTTGCTAATAAATGAACCACTACCCAAAGATAAGGTAACTGCAGTAGATTCTAAAAGACAAACTACACACGACACAAGCGTGAAAAAAAAGGGATCCAACCTCAATCCACTTATGGCGCATTATGTTCAGCGTTTGCTGGGCATGTCGCGGAGTTCAATAAATGCTCTTGGAATGTTAAGTTCTGATATTGAGACACCCTCAAGCTCAATAGTTAACACAACAGCAAATTTATCATCCGCAGAGACCGAAAAGCTAGCATCCAGTCGCCTTGAAAATGTTCAGAGATTTATTGAAGACAACTACAGTTTTATAAATGAGTTTGAAGAGTCGCTACGACACTCGAATGCAAGGGAATCTAGTTTAAAAACGGTCGAAGTTGTTTGGAAAAAAACTTTGCAGGAGCAAAAGAAACCAAACGATATTCGAAAGGATTCTGAAAAGAGATCCAGCAAGCTGACCTCAACGAACGAAGAAAAGAAAGTCTCAAGTGATGGACAAACCAATAAACAACAAGCAGTACAAGTTGATAAATCCACTCAATTGACAGACAATTGCACCCAACGAATCGCAGAACTGTCGGCAATGATTGATAAAATTCGACAAGAAAAGCAAAAAATACTCGAAACAACTTTCTCCTCGGTGAGTGAAAATGGACCAAATTCAACGGAATATTTGGATCTTCCAGATCGTCGAAATGAACGCTCAACCAGCAAGTCGCTAGAGCTGCAGCTTTCAAAGTCGACTGAGAATCTGCCGACACTATCCCTTGGAAGTGTGCCTCAACTGGAGAAGAACAATATAATTGGCATGAGTAGAGATAGTGGCATATCAGTGTCAAGGCCTATAACGGTGCAGGAAACGCGTGAGGGTTCGAATGAAAACTTACAGAAGGAGCACTCCTCAACAGAGTCGTTGTCAACGCACAATAAACCACCGAAGCCGCCAATATCTATAGCCCGCTACAGTCCACAACTTGTAGAAGACATACCACACGAACTCTCCACCATATTCGAGGTGGAGACACCCGCAACTTCAAAACTAAACACATCGATAAATGGTCAAAGAACTGACACTGGTGTACAGTTGCAAGACGACCAGCCGAGGGAAATAGTTTACAAAAAGTTTCCTACCTTCGAGGAGTACGCCCGACTCAACCAATTGGACATGAGCCAATTTGATCCTGAGTTTAGTATGCAGTTTGAAAAGGAATTCAACGAATTTATGCAGCTCGCAAAAGAAGGAAAGATCACCGACTACGAGCAATTCACATCTTTCAATAAATACGTTACAAAATCATCGACGAAAAGTGACAAAGAGGCTGCTGAAGAATTGCTAGAATCACTGAAAATGACAAATTTATCATTTAGAAAATTCCCCACCAGGAAGGAGTATCTAAGCAAGATTGGGGTCTCAATGTCCGACATGATCGATTCTCAAAGTCTGGAGTATATTGACGATAGTAAAAATAATTATTCCACACACAGCTCTAGTGAATCGCTTTTGAATATTGAAAAGGAGCTTAAGCAACGGAATATACTGACGAAACCCTTTCGACAAAATGCACCAGCACCAGCGCATACTTCCTCAGCGTCAGTTTCACCTCGTAGGAATTCAGGAATGAAAAATTATCACACTGAGATGTCTGGCATAACACAATTAACGTCCGCTGTCACTTCAACCGATGACCAATCGGAAAATTTAGAACGAGACCTTCAGCGGTTAGGTATAAACTGGCACGGGGCGATGAAGAAAAAAACCATGCAAACACAAGCCCTAAGCAGCACGTCATCGAGTTTGGAGCAAATGTCACCGAGGACGAAAAAACTTAGAAGTAAAGCACTGGAAACAAGTCACATAAAGGTACAAGTAACATTGACTGAAACAAAATGTAATGTTTTTTCCTTAGGAATCTCATGAGAAATCAATTCACACTGAGGAAGGTGGACGACAGCTAAACATTCGAGAATTTCTGACGAGGGAACTTCTGAAGCGCACAACTACCTCATCATCGATTTCATTCAGCGATGATTCGGTAGCAAGTTCTATACTACGCTCAATTATCGGCTCAATCACTTCATCTCCTGCTGCCGTTGATGCTGGACCAACCTTAGAACGTCATAAAACTTCGACACCCATGGCATCGCACTCTACCTCGGTTTCTGGAAAAAATGCAACCAAATCCCGCGGAAGTGGTTCGTCACAATTGTTTTCTGGTGAGAGTCTTCTTTCATCTGTTCACTTTAACAATCACTCCGGAGATGGAAATAAGCCAATACAGAAAGATGCGCCTTCAGAATCTACAAAAAAGTCTCTGTGATATTTTATTGTTGTCTCAGAAGTGAAATTAGTTGATACGTGAAGTTATAGCCTATTCCGTGTTTGAATGTGTTTGCTTCGTTCGATTAAAATGTTAACCTACCTAGAGAATGCATGTTTCTTGTTACAATATTTGCGCTTTGCACTTTAACAGATTATGTCTCGTAACATAAGATGTCCGAAGTACTCATTATAAAAAATGGAAAAATTAGGTAAATCAAGACCGAGACAGGCTTTATTTTTAACGTTACGTTTTGAATGTTTTAAAAGTCAAATATGTTGTTGTAATTATGCTGATTCACTTTGGAAAGACACCCATTTTATAATTGGACAATACGAAATAAACGAATGTTTTACATAGTTTTGACTTATAATTTGAATATCTTCTAGGCCTCGAAGAACAAGACTTTACAGCTAAAACGATCTTTCGCTATATTGTTGGTTGAGGTCCTTCTCCACTTGTGTTCGGCACTTCGAAGATGGACCTCTGTTGCATTGTCCCAGTCTCAGAGTGAAGGATTCTTCGGGTCGGAGCAACGTTGTACATACGCTATACTTGGCCTAACCATCTTAGACGTTAGATGCCCAAACGCCACGTCCTCGTATTGTTCGTGATTGAATCTTCTCTTCCAATTGTCATCAACGGTGCCCGGAGATAACGCCAAGCGACATAAAGTCAAATTCTAGCATTTGGCAGCCAAATTTTTTTAAGACAACACAAAATTATAATATACATAAACATCAAGTGGGTCATAATTCCACAATTCTTATTAACATGTATTTGTGTAATTAAAATGAAAAGAAGAATGAAATTGAACAGTGGAGTTAGTCTGAGGGAATGGTTAAAAAGGGAAGTAGGTATGGGAGGCCCCCAGTAACCCCCGATTGGCCACAGATAAGATTTGGGGTTGATGGTTCCTAATTCATATTTAGAATGAATTTGACAATTAGATTTGAGGCTACAGATAAGATTTGGGGTTGGTGGTTCCTAATCTTTCCTTATTTTCATATTTAGAACGGATTTGAGAAAGTAGCATATACCCAATCTTGCTCTTACCCCAAATCCTATGTGTGGCCAAGCAGGGGGGTTGCATACGTATTTGACTGTTCACCCATTCCCTTTTTAAATGTCTCAGAATGTTTAATGGAAGGTATATTTTAATAAGGTAAGCAAAATCAGATATGGTATACAGCGGAAAGCGACATAAAGCCAAGTTTTAAGATTTAGCATTATGTCGCTAGGCGTTATGTCATGGCACCGTCATCAACACAAACAGGACCAAAGATCGCAAGCAGAACCAAGTGCTTCTTCATCCACTTTCGACGTTGTCCATGCCTCTGGGTCATAGAACACGACAGGGATCTTATACAGAGTAAACTTCAGCTTTCGAGAGAGAGGGCTCTTATATCCTATTGCCTTTTGAGCGATTGGCAAGATTTATTCTTCGTTTGATTTGATACTAATGTTGTTCGTACTATTTGCCGTGGAGACGAGGTAGATGAAGTCTTTCACTACTTGCCTATTGTTACGTTCTCGCCAACTCGTTGATGGTGAGCGTCATACATGCTTCGGTTTGCCCTCGTTTACAACCAGACCTAGTTTAGTCGCTTCCGTTTTAACGCTGCGTTCGACTAATCACGTCAATGTCATCCGCGTATGGTAGCAGTTGTACATTTATTTAACTTTTTCATGCAAAAGAGAAGCTAAGCTATCATCCCTACATTTTCTCTAGATATGTAATTGAAAAGCACATAATAAACAACCATTTTTAATTATAAATGTATTTATTTATAAAAGTTTAAATAATCACAATTCCGATATTTCTCCTGCTGAGAAATTTGAAGTATTTAAATAAATAAGATGGTAACAAAAAACATATTTAAATCAAAGAACATAAAATGAGATCAAGTCGAAATCAAAATAAGAAAAAAATTATAAATCTTTTTATTATTTGCGTACATTATAATAAAAATAATAAAAATGTAAATTAAATATCACATAGAGCTGATAGTGCCTCACTGTAAGTGCTCTTATATTTTCTTTAGTAGGGAATTAGATAAGCAATTTTTAATTTTTCTGTCGTCGTATAAAAAAAATTTCTTTATGGCCTAGTAATAAAAATAAATATATTTACTTCTTCAATTGAGAAATAAGTGCTCAATCAACTGAAAGATCTTCGATCAAATCACATTTTCAATGTGCACTTGTCTAAACAATTTTATTAAAGGCACTTCTTATTAATTTAATGGGTTTTTATATCTAATTTTAAGCTTCAATTGGAAGACGTATGATTTATTTCAATTTATTTTATTTCTTCGTCATTTGGTGTAATCTTTTAACCTAAGATTTAAATGGTAGTTTTCTTTTCATTTTTAAATTAACCTTTAATAACTATTTGATATAACGATCAACCATTTTAAATTTTATTTCGATTTGGATTCCCTTCTTCTTTAGAAATGATTTTTGATTTTGTTTTGTAATTTCCTCTTCCAATAGATAAACGCAAATTGCGACACTGTCAACTTGTTTCCTATTTACTGTTGCAGTAAATAAATAAAAATGAACGAAAGTATTCTGTTTAAATAAATTAAAAACATACAAAAACCATAAATTAACAAAATTAAACATTGAAACAAATTGTAATAGATTTCTTTTGTTTTGTTTTGTTTTTACCACAGTAGGTTTCTTTTCATTTTGAGTTAATCCATTTGTTTGCAAAACCTTTCCTCTTTTATGTTTATGTAACTCGATTATCCATTTCCTGGAATTATAAAATTATTGGATATGCATTTTATCATATTTATTTATATATGTGTATATAAATGTATAACATTTGTGGTTGACGAATATAGTATGTCAATTTTCATACTTTTACTTTATGTTACCATTTTATTTGTTTTGGTTTCAAAAGTCTTACGCTTTGTTTATATATCACAGATTTTTTATCACAGTGTGTTCACTTTTTTTTTTGTTCGAAACTTACCCTTATTTTGATATTTTTTTGTTTGTACTTTTGTGTCTAAATATTTAAAGCTTTAAATTAATGCATTGGATATTGATATGTTTATGGTGTCGATTTTAGCAATCGTTAGTTAGTAGGAATATCATCAAATATAATCGCCGCCTAAGGGGTATACCGTCTATCAAAAAAGTCTGCGTACAAACCAAATGCCCGCAAAAAGCCCAAAAAATGTTTGTGTATATGTATGAATTTACATTCAGAGGCTTATTTTAAACATAAATTAATTCCTTTAAAAAAACGGGAAGTTAAACATAAAAAAATTCACAAGAGTAAAATATGAACAAAAAAAACAAACTTAAAACTTAATCCCAAAAACGTCTGCGTACAGTCATAAAATTAATAAGAAACAACAGAGATTCAACCGTTATTAAACGGTTCAAACTGCCGAATAGAGATAAAAAAAACTGAAGAAATATATCAATTGGACAGTGAGGCCTGTTCTAGGGCGAAAATGATCATTTTTTGCGACGAAAACAAATTTAATGTTGTGGGGTTGCATGGGTGCACCGTGAATATATCGAAACGACTACGATCAAACCCCTTTAATTGGAAGTATTAAAGAAATATTTAGTGGAAAAGATTGGGCAGCTGAGGAATTACACAATTGCTCATGACAACGACCCAAAACACAAATCGTTGTTGGTTCGTGAATGGTTGCTATTTCATGTTCCAAAGCAGCTACAGTCATCTGCTCCCAACCCCATACAAAATCTATGGAGAATGATAGATCATGATGGTGATGATGATGTTTATATCTTTTTTTCGATCAGTGCTACAGGACGGGCGAAACAAGATTGCTACTAGTGACACAACGATATTTGTTTCCAACATCAAAAATCACCTCAGAGCTGTTGTTAGGGCTAAAGGGTATCAAACAAGATATTAGATTATTCTGTACACCGACTTTTTTGGGATTATTTTTTTTGTGTTCTTTGCTTTTCTTTTACAGTCCAAAAACTCGCTCACTTGCTCAATACCGTCAAGTTTGATAATTGTAATTAAAATTCAATTAAATTTGTAGCAATACTTTTTTTTTCATTCTTTCATTTTTCATTATCTTTTTTTCATTCATTATTTTGTGTCAGAAAATTTCAAGATTGAATTTTTATTTTCAAAGTGAGCGAGTTTGGCTGAGAGCGACTGTGCATCCGATTTAGTGTAAGATTGAAATAAATCCTCACATGCACATTTATGGTAAGCATAAAATGTATGTTTTGGCTTTTTCACAAATATTTAGTTTTTTTTTTCATTTTTAATTTGTACACAGTCTTTTTTGATCCACTGTACGATGTATTTTAACTGAGATTAAATTAAACATTTAACAGAAAAGTTAGGTTCCAAGTGAATGTCATGGAAATTATTTCCACTTGAAATTCCTTTTAGGTTTAAGTGTTAATGATAGATTACGTATGCAAGCCCACCTCAATAATATATTTCGAATTTGAAATTATTTATATAGATTGATTCACTTAGCACTATAAAAGGTAAAAACTTTGTTTTTAGTTCATCACACAGTACTGAAGAATTGCGTTTAAAATAGATAGATTTTTATATTACTTTGACTCATTAGTTTATCTTTAGGTTTTATAGCAATTTTTCTTCTTCAGATTCATTTTATGTTTCATTCGTTATGATTTTGGATATTAATGTTTTTTATTTTTATCTAATGACTTCCGACGGTTTATTTTTTACTGTTAGTGTTGTTTCCACGGACTTACGTTCACTTAATATAATATGAACGTGTGTCCACATGTATATACAATTTTAATTGATACGATTTGTGTAATAGTTTCCATTTAAGACATTGATTCCGCTTTTAAGGTTATCTTTGTCGAATTTGTTTGTGAAGCAATAGGTTTTTTGTTTTATCTAAAATAGTCTATCATTTTTATGTGTCTTATTGAGAAATTTGTTTCATTTTGTTTTTGTTTTTAATATGCTTCGGAAAGCATCAGTAAGCAAGCTTTTCTTTAAACTTATGTTGTTTGGTATTTGCGTACTTGATGAATAGGTATACAAAAAATTCTTAAACAACAGATAAATATATCAATTTGCTTGAGAAAGATATCAAATATTTCAACTGATTGATAAGTCACTGACCACAGGTCACAGATATACTGTAAGATTATTTGTGACTTTACGTCAAAATTAAGTTAAATATTTTATCAATTGTCTCTATCACTTCTTATGAATCCTAACCATAATTTTATATATTTTATATTTAAGCTGCTTATCGTTTTTTAATTTAATTATGAGGCAGGAGATTTCTTTGTAACTTGCGCAAGAAATGTAGTTTCCCTTGTATGAAATATTCAAGACATTTTTAAGTAAAGACCTTAATGTAAAATTCATTCATTGAGTATGTTCACGTGCAAAAGTGGCAGCAAAGATTTTTTTTTATTATTTTCTATTTTTTATTTTTTCCTATGCCTTGTATGAGAGGAATTTCTTCATTTTTTAATTGCATAATTTTGTTTTGTTTCTATATTCAGTACGTATTTGAATTGTATCTTGTTTAAATAAAAATTTTCAACAAAATTGCTTGCTTCAGACTTTTTCATGTTTTGTACTTTTTATCTATGCATCAATATTTTGTTAATTACTAAATAGCTCGAAGTAGATTGTTTAAAGTATTTGAACTATCAGTGTTCGAGAGTGCACTAGAGTGCTCATTTAAAAGATATAAAAAAATTCATTTAAATATTTCGCATATTTTCTTTGCTATCAAATTATTTGCTAAAACGGTTCCTCTACTTTTTACTCCCCCCATAAATCGTTTGTTGCATTAAAAAAATAATGTCGTAAAACGTAATTCTTGTTATTCTTGCTCGATTGATTTTATTACTACGCCTCATTAGCGTGAATATCCCAATTGCCCCCAATTCTAATGTTCAGTTCATAAAATTTATATTTATCGATGGTATTTTTCAATTAGGAGTAGAATGTACCCAAATTATTTTCAATTAATATAAAGACATGTTTTTGTTTATCACATTTGTACCAAAATAGAAAATTATTAAGTGTTTGAAAAGAAATAATAAATGTGTTTTAAAAAGTAAATAAAAATAAATTCAATGCAGCTTCAATAAATTGACTAAATGTTTGTTTGTTTTTTGTTTTTTTTTGATTTTTTCTATTTATTATATTTTATTTTAATTATATATGTTGTAATATATATATATATATTTGAATTTTATAAGTAAACTTACAAATTAAACGTTCTTGTTTTATTTAGGTAATCAATCATAATATAGTTTTCTCAACTAAGACATGACCTGCATAGACAAAAAAAAATAATAAAAAAAATACAAATACTTTCAGACACACACACCTAAACGAAATACTCTCAATTAATATTTTCGTATCTTTTATACTTTTGCTTCACATTATTTATTCTATATTGTTTTTTTTTCTTCTTTCTTTAATTTGCTTTGCGAAGTTTTGAGGTGAGCTAATTCTTGAATGCACCTAAGTCAATTTAATTTTCTGCATATCTACATGTATTTTGTTTTCATCGTTGAATATTTGAAATATATATCCGTGCCAGCTAAAATTTGGAACTATTTTGAAACATTTTAGAGAGTTCGATATAAATAAATAAAAAAAATACATTTTTTAAGAATGAGACTCTTCATTCCTAACAGACTTTTCCCTTAAAAGACAAGACATGTATAAGAAAAAAAAATAATAACATAAATATAATCTGACTTTAGTTATAAAAAGAAAAAAAAATAATGTAATTGTCCAGTTGATTGTGTAAAATATGGTCAGGGAAGTAAAAGTAAAGTTATTCTGTTTTAAACAGTTCTACTTGTTTTTTTTTTTATAATTTCCTTTTTTTTCCTGTTGCTCAAAAATATATTTCTTTAATATATTTTTTGCTTGTATGTAAAGAGTCATTTCTGATTTGTAGTTTAATCTCTAAATTTGGTTTGAGTTTGAGAGAAATAATTGTTCACGTTTTTTGTTGGGATGAAATTATTTTCTTAATTTGATTTTTTTTGTTTGTTTACCCATAGATTATTTTCAATGTTTAACCATTAAACGCTTAAATTAAAAAAACTTTAGACTTATAATTATAAATATATTCCCGAGGTGAATGTCCTCTTTTGTAAGTTCCTTCAATAGTATCCAGCTGCATTGGAGTAACCTTGTTGGTATGCTTGTGTATCTGTGGATTAAAATTTCATATTATTTTGTTATTGTCGGGCGATGGTCCGATGAGGTTTTAGATTAATGCTTAAAACTGTTTAATAAGGAAAATATGAAATTCTGTTTTTGTGGTCATAAGATATCGTCTTACATAATTAGGTAGAACTAAACGAAATGATAAAGGAACAAAAACCTATGAAATCTCTTCTGAACAAATTAGCACCTGGGCACAATATGGAAGAAACGCAAAATAATGATACTGTATAAAATTAATTTATTTAAACAAACATGTCGTTAGAGAGAAATACAAAACGGAAGTGAAGTGAGAAATGTCAAACTGACATTTTAATGACATTCCAGAAGGATGTGTTGACTACTAGCACCGGTTGCTGAAAATGAATGCCTTCAGTGAAATGGTGGGAATTTTTTTTCTACCTAACATATTTGCTATTTGTAGATGAGAATTATAAATATAAACATTTTAAAGCAATGGAAGGCACATTATTAAAGGTAATTTTAGTTCGTTTACATTAAAATTTTCCGCTAAAAGAGCTATACACAATATTTCTCTCGGGTTTTAGAAGCTGTTAATTCAAGTGAATTCTAATCGTGAAATATAATCCTACCACTAAGCAGTAAATGTGTTTTTTCTTTTTTTAATTTTCACGTGACTTTAATTTTATTTGAATTTTGCCCGCTCCTAAGAAAATGGATTTTCTTTCTTTGAAAATGATTTGGTATTGTATGGTATATTACAGTAGAATTCAGAAAACATGAACAATTCAGGGGGACAGTCTACTATAGAGCAGCTTTTCAAAAGAAAAAAGTCAAAATAACGCTTTTTTTACATTTTATGAAATTTTTTTTAATTTTTCCGTTTCTTGACTTTTTTTAATAAAATTAATTGTTATTTTGTTATATGCAATATTTTCATGTACATCTTATACGTTCTTTTTAACTAAATTTCGATGCCTGGATAGATTAACAATTCCAAAATATGAACGGGCCTGTTTTATATTTGTACACATTTCCCAAATTCTACTGTGAAAGAAAAATTGCACGCACAATACGAGTGGTTGCTGAGAAGCTAGGTCCACATTCCTTAGGTCATGCGCAATCAGTAACTATGGCAACTGTGTATAAGTTGTTGCGTATTGGTAGACTCGCGTCGAGATCCATTTCAGCAGGGAATGTATGTACGGGAAAATATTATAATATTCTATTTCAGAAATCGCCATTTTGATATTTATCATTGCCTAATGCTTTCGTCGTTTTAGGATCTCCAAAATTCGATTTGAGCGTTTTTTTCAAATAGCTGCAAAACTATTAGTTCCAGAATAACATAATTTAACATAATTTTAAATGAAATAATTACATTCATTTTTTAAAGAAATATGGTTTAGAAAATAGAGAGGGACTTTGGACCATTTTGGAGCTCCATAGCTCTCAAAGGGGATTTTGACTCAAAAAGTTATTAAGGCAATCCCCACTCACACATTTTAAATTTTAAGGCATCGAAAATAATATCAACATCTATATAACATCTATATAAATGCTGCATCTGCGGATGGTATACCAGACAGACGAACGGACATATCGAAATTATAAATGTTCCAATTCTACGAACAGAGAACATTATGTATAATTATATAAAATATATAATGTATGTATAAGGAGAGTAAAAAATGCAAATGTGGACTTTCACAGTCTAGGTTCAAGTCCCAGCACAAGTTACAATTTTTCAAAATAAAATTTGTCCACCTCTTTCGAGTCACTGACAACGTTCAAAGAGTGTAACTGTATATAAAAAATGGTTATCAACCCACCGTTAGGAATGGGCACCAAACTGTAGGTCCCCTCCACTCGTGGGAGAACAATAGCACGCACAACACGAGTGGTGGCTGAGAAGCTAGGCCCAGGTCCACATTGGACTGTAGCTCCGCCATTATTATTATTATTAAAAAATGACACAAGCGTGATGTTACTGAAGCTAAACAAAAACTGGTTACGCTGCCACACACGTAGCCAAAGTCGAAAGAATACTTAAATAAAATAAATATAACGGAAATGTGAACAATATCGACAGGTCTTGGTGAATTTAACTACTTTTTGTCAAAGCCCCGCTCATTCTCAACTTCACATCAATTAATGGGAGATGACAAAAAATATGCTTTATATAAACTTTATTCACGGTAATCAATTTTTCATTCAGAATAACATACTCCTTTATCGATACCCAAACACGTTGCATCGCAATGGGTCTATATGTGGCTATTTCCATATTATAGCCTAACATAACCTAACGTCGCGCATTCCGAAATGGTTTTGGACCTAGCTCCTGCAACAACCACGTGTTGTGGGTGCTTTTGTTCTCTCATGAGTTGAGGGTACCTACAGTTTTATGTCGACACCAAACGGCAAGATTGAAAAGTTGTTTTTGGACAGTTATACTCTTTGAGCATTGTCAGTGACTCGAAAGACATAGAGCCGTGAAAATTGTTATATGTGGTTGGAATTGAACCTTGACTAGGAGGAAACTAGTAGGGGGACGAAGCACTTTCCCACTACGCCATGATGGTCAAAATATGTGAAAATCAATAAACGAAAATGATTCACTATTTCTTGAAGATTTCGATTGAAATGATTTGAATTTTTCATTGTTAAACTAGAAAAATCGAACACAGTAAAACCGTTATAAATGAAAAATCGTATTGCTTAAGATCAACGGTTACCTTGGACAACACCTCCAACTAAGAAGAAGAAGAAGAACCACTTATGTAGCCCGTATGATACCTCTGTTTTTTATACCCAACCATTAATCGGGTGGGAGAGTTCTTTGCTTTAAAACCAAAATTATAGTCTATGTGAAATGGCTACGATTGCGTTTGCATCCATTACAAATGAACAAGGATAAACGACTACTTGAACCACCTAAAATGTGAATGTTCTACAAACATAAGGACTGAGATTCCTATATCCTATAAGTTAAAAATTAAATTCCCAATAAAAAATCGACAAACATTGAGGGTAAAAACAACTAATTAACGGTAACATATATATCATTAACAAACAAACCAATATAAGTTCAGAAAAACATTTCACATCTCATCTTAAAACTGTAAAAGTTCATAACATAACTTACCATAGCCCGCATAGGCTCTTTCGTCATATGATTGACCCTGTTGCGAATAATCAGAAGATGATGCGTTATAATCAACAGCAGGTGCCCCATAAGTCTGTGTGTAATCTTGACCATAGGTCTGATACCTTGTGTCCTGTTGACTCCCATACCCAGTGTTACTGTTTGAAACGAAAATTCTTAGCTAATTATGTTGAAAAATATGTTTATATCTTATATACCTATATCCAGAGTATTGACTCTGATCGTATTCGCCATGCTGAGAGTAACCGCCACTAGGTTGCGCTGTCGACCCATATCCGGACTGCGCATATCCATTGTAAGATGTTTGTGCCGCTGGTGCAGAATATTGTTGTGCATAGGGATCGACCGATTGTGATGGGTCTTGGTAAGAATGATGGCTGAAGATAATAGAAGAACATTTAAAAAACGTTGTTGTCAATTCACAATTACAGATTCATTTTTACCTCTGTGAACTTGCATGGGGAGCTGCATAGCCTGAATTTGCGTGTGATGTTGCTTGTGCAGTCTGATGATACTTTGGAGCCATTGGCCTTTGCGAATACGGTCCCGAGTCATATCTTCCACGTTTTGGTCCAGGTGGACCACCAGGGGCGCCGCGCTTTAATATTGGAACTGGAGCAACTTGAGTGTTAGCATTATGTGACATAGGTGGGCGTGGCATACCCTGATTGTAACTGCCTCGACCTCGTGGTGGTCCCCCACGTCTAATCATTCCATTTGGATCTCCGAACGATGAACCATTTGAATGTGGAATATAGCTTCCGCGTCCGCCTCTCATGCCAGGTGGTCCCCCACGCCCGCGTGGCATTCCCCTCGATGGTGGCATTCCATTTGAAGGCACTGGTGCTGTTGTGGTTTGTGTGGTACTCGCTTGAGATGTGGTAGCATCAGATGGAGGGCTTGTTGGTGTGGGTGTTGTTGTAATTGGTGTAACTGTTTTGTTATTCTCTGCTCCAGTGTGTTGTTTCGGCGCTGGAAAACATCAATTTATAAAAATTATACAAAAAAAGGGAGAATACCAATTTTTATATGCATATGTGAGGGGGGTGAAGGACACCTGTTAACCAAACGAAAAACCATGGTTATGATTCGTCTAAACGCGCGCAAGCTTAAAACATTCAACGTAATTAAGCAAAACGTGATGTTAAATTTAATGTGAAACGACAAATGAAGTGAAAGTGGTGCCAAATAATTCAATTAGCGTCGGAAAAAGATAAATTCGCTGCATTTGTTATGCAAGGCAATCCTTATGTAAGTAACAGACATGACCATTTAGAGTATCATTTAAAAGGGATGGGTTTCCCTTTGGTTGTTGCTTGTTAAAATAGGTAATCGGAAGATTGCTGCAATTTTTCGCTTTAAAGTTCTCTTCTCTTGAGGAATTTTAGCAACCCCGTAACATAGCACTTGGGAAGGAGACCTCGGTGTGTCAAGCTGAGACGATTGCATTGCTGCATGCGTTTGATAATCTAATTAAGGGTCAAATAGCGGAAAAAGCGTTTAATCACCCTAAACAGTCGGGTAGTAATCAAAATGAATCGGAAACAAAAATTGACTTTAGAGTGTGTACTAGAAAATAATTTAGTGCGTACCTAGTCACGATATGCGAGCGGATCGAAAGAGGCGGACCCCTGACCAAAGCAGTAATCAGCGTCAGAGATAATTAGACCGAAATAATTTGCTGCATTAGGCAGAGGAATGCTTGAATAACGGATCAACAAAAGAGCCATGGCGGAGCACGATACGAGCAGCGCAGGGGGAGGTTCGAAGCGAGGAATACTAAGAGGTGTAATGACGCTATCCACAGGATAAAAGAACTTCGTGTATCATCGGAAAAAACTAGGTTTTATTGAAATTTATGCTTGTGGACCATTCCTGGAGAAAGGAAGGGTAAGGGGGTAAAAAAAACTGCTGACACACATATTGTAGCAATATCAAGTACTGACCGACAAAAGAAAAAAGATTTTGGTCATTAATAAATCGGGATCTGTGGGGGGGAATGCAAAGTCTTCCTAATTTAGAAGAATCGTGAAAAAGCTACCAAAAGGTTCCAAAACGGGAAGTGGATTACCGGATTATCCTTCGAAGCCACATAAAGTGACAAAAGCTTAATAGACTGACGCCTTTACGAGTATTTTTATAATTTCTTATTTCTATGAAATGATTATTTTCTATGAAAAGACAAGTTCGCCATCTTTGTAGTCTAAAATATATTTCTCGTATTTCAAAAAACCTTAGAAAGGCGTGTTCTGATTTGGTAGACTGCACAAATACATATGTAACAGCCGAAAGATATTTCTGTAGCGAAAATTCACAGCATGAGGAAATGTCTTACTCTTTTTATACCGCTCTTTATACGTTATCATTACGTAACACATATGATAACATAGTGGTCCACCTAGAGTACTAGTCAACCGAAAGATAAAACTATCAATTCTCAAAAAACCGACAATCAAAAATTGAACATTTATAAAATTCCATTAGCTGATAAAAAAAATCCAAACAGCGCCAAGGCAGACCACATTTTTTTTGTTTTTTAATTTGTAATCAAATTTTGAATTATTGATTTGTAATGGTTGGGTAAAAGTCGTTCGAAAGGAAAAACTGTACCAAAACTCCGGATATTACTGTTTGAATTGAGGCACTCATAAAATATCGATATAATTCGAAAGTTGAAAATGTTTCAATTTGTCATTCTTTCTGAATGGGATATATTTGAATTTTTGAATGCTATAATACAAATTTGGGACCATAACATAGTTCGACATAAATGGAAGATAGCCTGTTCATTTGTGGCCGCCATGGCAAAGTGGAAAAGGGGCAGGTGATTCGATTTCAAACTCAAATCTCAATAGATTCGATTTCATAACACAAGTCGCGAGTAATTGACAATGCCCCGAGAGTAACTATTACAGGACGCTTCTCAATTTTCACCCCTCCAACTAAGCATAAAGCTCTGCGGATTCCTCATTTTTGTGAGAACTATAAACGCCCTCATCAGCTTTGTGACAGTTAAGAAACTTAAAGGGTTTCATCAAAGTGAATAACATATAAAGGACATATAAGGATGCAGTTTTGTAAACACTGAACTTTATGCTTTCTATAAACTCATAAAATACCTATATGCAAATATCTTCTTTCTCTTTTTTTCCCCAGTGGTTGTTAAATATTTTCGCCGACAAGTAAAAATGCCAAATATTATTTTCTATCATATTTGCCGAAAAGTTCTTGCTATGTGACCCCATTCGCGGATCACGTGTAATTATTTCCTAGGATATCACGTCTTTTTTAAGACAGTATATTTAACACAAACACTTCTTCGGCTTCTTAGGACTGTCGTCAAATTTGATTTACCTTCGTCTTCCACGTAAATGAACAGCATTTGCGAATATTAAAAATTTCGTCTCGGAAATTTTTTTCTTCATCATTAATAATACAAATGCAATAATACAAATATCAATCAAACACAGCGGTTAGCCTGCAATAATTATCACATTCGGTAAAGTATTACAAATGATGATGAAAGTGTTGTCCCAAATAAGGAATGTAACTCACGTCCCACGCAGCCTAGCCTAAAGATGTAGGAAAAATATTCCACACCAATTTTCATTATTAAATAGAATTGCATTCTTCACGGTTCCAAATTAAGACATTGGAATATTTATGTGCAACTAATTTTCAATAAATTAAGAATTTCTGCGTGTCTATTTTGCTTCATATGCGCATGTTAAATTTATGCCCCACCAATAGTTTCGAAAAAGAAAATATTTCGATTTTAAATCAAGAACATCTTGAGAGACTATAGAAATAATCAATTCTTAAATTTCAAAATATCTGTGCGATAAGACTTTAGAGAGGTTGAATATATGATAAATTAAATTTTATTCTACCTCGAAACAAATATTTCTTTTAACTATCTTTTCTCATCACACATACATGTGTACATTTATAAGTATTCTCCCTTAGAAATTTAAACTTTAAATCATGTATGTATATCAAAGATTACTTACGTTGTCCATACATTGGCGGGCGACCTCCGCGCATGGGTGGTCCTCCGCGAGGGATATAACCCCCTCGTTGGTAACCCATTCCTCTTGGTGGGCGCATTCCACCCCTACTACCAGGCATCATTGGTGGTGGACCACCCATTACTCCACCACGCATTCCCATGTAATGTCCTCGCCCAATACCACGTCCTCGACCGCGATCAAAACCCCCACGAATTGGTGGACCTCCACGTCCTCTAAAACCTCCACGACCTGGTGGTGGTGGTCCCATTGCTCCAGATGGAGGATGTGAATCCATTATGATTCCTTCTTTTTTTTTGTATACTTTTTTATATAGTTATAAAACTATATATATTTTTTTACAATAAATCACTGAACCTAAAACGTATAACACAAGCGTCACTTTTTCTGTATGTTATATGAGAGGTATCTTGACAGCCGGTCGATAAAATTACTAATTTATTTAGCAACCGAATCAGTTCGTGGAGTGGAGGGAAATTGATTTAAGCTAGACAAAAACGCACTGAACACGAATTTCTTTAATTTTTGTGCACTAATTGATATATTTTTCTTTAGTAAAACTTACTTTATTACTTTTAAAGTACCAACCAAAGCCTTTTCCAAATGCAATGAAAAGAATATGGCGGATAATTGATTCTCTTCTTCGAAATCATAATTAATCTTTCTGTCGAAGTTCATGTTCGAAATGTATTGCGAACTGTATTACCGGCATGTGGCAAGGAGGACTGGTAGTACAGCTAGTCTCTACTAGAGGAATTTAACAGGTTACCTGAAATAGATATGTGCCCATTTTTTAAAGTTATTTATTATTTATTTATTTATTTATTTAAAAAGCCTAACTTACAATTTAAATTATAAATTAGGTGAGAAGCCGTAAGTGACAAGGACCTTCGGGCTATTTTTGAAAGTTATTTAATTTCAATCTATCAGAGCATTCAATAATATTTGCTGTATGCATACAAATGAAACGTCCATTTATTATATATTATTATAATAATAATTGTTTGCGTGTCCAACGTACTCGTCGCACTACATAATAAAATGTTGAAAAACGATGAAACAGTGGATCTCGTTGAAGAAATCCGTTGCGAGTTTCGAAAAGTTCGGAAGTATAAGACCCTAATTGCTAATACTAAATCCGAAGAATTGTCAATTCGTACAGTGCCAGTCAAACTTGTGGCCAGAAACAATGCTTGTTCAGTGTACAACTCAAGTTGATGCACATCCTTCTTGTGGCTCTCCGGGATAATTTCGCAGGTAGCCTCTGAATAGTAAACAGATGTATGTAGCCTATTTTCTAGACAACAAAACATTGTTTAAATCTAACAGTATAGCGCTTTCCCGTAAGGTTAACGGCCCCACTACGTAAAAATTGTAATGAGATAACAATCAGCAACGGATATCGACCGCGACATTAAGAAGCATTTTCTAAATATACTCTCTGAGCAATGTCAGTGACTCGAAAGAGGTGGAGCCGTAAACAATTTTTTGTTTAAATTGTTGCTTGTTCTGTGATTTAAATCTAGACATGAGTCTAGTGCGTTGGGGTCGAAGTACATACCCATAACGCCACGGCGCCCTCAATTATGTAAATCAGTCAAGGAAAACAAAATATATTGACCGACTAGTCGTATTGAACCTACCCCGGATCGAAAGGGATCGACAAAAGAGGTCCGTCCTTCAACAACCGGAAGTGCTAGTGTTGCTTGCTCGACTACTACTAAAGCGAAGAATATTCTCACTGCTCTGTGCAACGACTCAGCTAGAGTTAAGTCGCTTGTCCACAGTTGTTCAAGCAATCTGACAGATTAACGACACCGCTAACTTTATCTGGATCAGACCCACGATATACAGAATACAAGGTATGATATTTCTCAAATTCGCGTGACGCCACACATAGCACAATTCAAAAAAATAAGTGACGGGAACATAATACCTTGTATTCTGTATATCGTGGATCAGACCTACTTGATCGAAATAGAGAAATGCTTCCGAAGGACAGTCATTAAGGCGCTTCCTCTAATGGTACCCGTGATGGACGTCGTAAGCCCCGGAAATCAGGTTATTAATCTAGGTCATTGCTCTTTCAATGTGTCTAGGAGTAATTTTAATTAGAAAGTTCTTGGCTTTTATCACGTTCGCTCTGTTGTATAGGACCTCATTGGAACACAACTCTGGTATTCTGTAAATACCAGGGCAGGCTCTGAGGCAAGCCTTTTCAGAGACAAAAATCTTTCTATCAAGCTTGCTCCCACGTTTAACCACCCGGGGCAGCCATAAGCAATCATCGGCCAAATAAGGGCCATGTATCCGATAACCTTCACCCTTTCATCGAGTTGACTGTTGCAAAACAGTCGACGCAATATGTATTGTATCATGCTCCGCCTTAAAAACGAATTGCTTATCCGGAATCACATTAATGTCTTCAACCCATTAAATGAAGGCTCTATTGGGCGCCGTGGCATAGTGGGTACGTGCGTCGACTCCTACGCTCGAGGTCTAAGGTTCGAATCTCGAAAAAAACATCAAACATTTTTCACGGCTCCACCTCTTTCGAGTCACTGACAATGCTCAAAGAGTATAACTGTCTAGAAAAAGCTTATCAATCTCGCCGTTCGGAGTCGGCATTAAACTGTAGGTCCCCTCCACTCGTGAGAGAACAATAGCACGCACAACACGAGTGGTTGCTGAGAAGCTAGGCCCAGGTCCACCTTGGACTGTAGCGCCACCATTATTATTATTATTAAGCCAACACACCAATCACTAATTCATGCGTCTAATGTATGGACTCTCAACTTCAATGCAAATTTACTAATGATGTAAACAAATGAGAGAGTGAAAATGAACTTGTATTGTAACATGTCACAACTCGATCATTCTTTGTCGTTCGTGTTCGTCGGTCGTTACCGAGGGTGGTCCGAAAAACATCCGTTGTGATTATATCGGAACCGGAACCGGATTTGGAGGTGCAATTTAAATCGGAGGTTCTGACATATCGGATTCGGAGTCGAAGTTCCGTATCATCCCTGCTGTATATCACAGATGACCCATATAAAGAGGTGAAAGTGCGAACAACCACCGCACGCTAAGCGATCAATAGAGTATGTATCTCTCATAAACTCGAGTAGGACCTTTCTGAATCATTTCATCCTGTAACACCTCATATTCAAATCGAGTTCAAGTAAGCAGTGGTACGTATAATCGTCTAGGTTCTATTCCCGAAAAATGCCTTTCATATTTTTACAGCCACACATCTTTAGAGTCACAAAGTTCAAGTTCAAGCAAAATAACTGGCTAGGAAAAGCTTCTTAAACTTCGTCGTTCGGATTTGGCATTAAACTGTAGTTTCTCTCATGAGACAACAATGGCACGCACACGTGTGGTTGTCGTAGAAGTTGGGGTTAAGTCCATCCCGGACTGTAGCCACTGAATATTTATTTATTTATTTTCAAATTGCAATTGAAAAAAAATAATAATAATGGTACTCTAGATCAAGAGTTCTTCGCATTTATACCTTTTTGCACATATACGGTCAGCGTCAAAAACGACTGTGCACTAAATTAAAAAGAAAGATAACTTTTCCCTTCTAAATTGATTAATTGAATTTTGTTAAATAAAATACAGTACAACTAAGACTTTGGAGCTTTAATTTGATGTAACCATTTCTGTCTAAGCTCATTCCGGTGAATTTTAAATTACGTGTATAAACTTTCAGCAGATGACTGACTGTTCACTTACTTTTGACGTTAAATGTATATGTATGTATGTGTACTCATTTTAAAGCAAAATTTATTTTAGGACGAAGAGTAACTTACTTTATTAATTATCGGCTGGATTTCAGAATCTCATTTTGTAATTTGTATTTAAATAATTCAAATATGCAAAACTTGATGCAAAACCAACTTAAATAAAACCACCATTTTTGATTGGGTCTAACGAGTAAATATCTATTTAACACTAGATGTCACTACTCAATTTCATAAGTAAATGTCAAAACTGCAATTTGCATCTGCTTCGCTTGCAAGCAAATGCTAACTTATCCGAACAATTTTTCATCGATCATTATTTACAAACAGATAATTGATTTTATATTTTTAACCAATCAGTTTAGATTTAGTTATAATTTTAAAAGTCAGTGCATGAGGCAGATTTATATTTTTTTTATTCAGTATTTTATTTAGTGATGTGTATACACACCAAACGCATATTAAAGTCTAATGTTCGAGGATATGTGAGATATCAGTGAGCGTGTTGCAACTTGCAAGTGATTAAAATCGAATCGAATTATACCTTTTAAGATTGCATCTATATTTCCTTATGTCAGAATCATTCGAGTGGAAATATCTAGCGACTAAAATCAAACAAACACAGCTCTTGGTCGGAAATCATGTGTTCTACGAGAAGGAGCCATGTATCTTGCATTAATATAGCGAAAGATAACATGTTCATTCAAGATATGAAATGAACCACTTACAAGAGCTAATAGTTGTGACTTCTGAGTCCTTCATAAACATTTGAATCATTTCTTATGTTATTTTCATAACGCTTCTTCAATGCAAATTTACTAATGATGTAAACAAATGAGAGAGTGAAAATGAACTTGTATTGTAACATGTCACAACTCGATCATTCTTTGTCGTTCGTGTTCGTCGGTCGTTACCGAGGGTGGTCCGAAAAACATCCGTTGTGATTATATCGGAACCGGAACCGGATTTGGAGGTGCAATTTAAATCGGAGGTTCTGACATATCGGATTCGGAGTCGAAGTTCCGTATCATCCCTGCTGTATATCACAGATGACCCATATAAAGAGGTGAAAGTGCGAACAACCACCGCACGCTAAGCGATCAATAGAGTATGTATCTCTCATAAACTCGAGTAGGACCTTTCTGAATCATTTCATCCTGTAACACCTCATATTCAAATCGAGTTCAAGTAAGCAGTGGTACGTATAATCGTCTAGGTTCTATTCCCGAAAAATGCCTTTCATATTTTTACAGCCACACATCTTTAGAGTCACAAAGTTCAAGTTCAAGCAAAATAACTGGCTAGGAAAAGCTTCTTAAACTTCGTCGTTCGGATTTGGCATTAAACTGTAGTTTCTCTCATGAGACAACAATGGCACGCACACGTGTGGTTGTCGTAGAAGTTGGGGTTAAGTCCATCCCGGACTGTAGCCACTGAATATTTATTTATTTATTTTCAAATTGCAATTGAAAAAAAATAATAATAATGGTACTCTAGATCAAGAGTTCTTCGCATTTATACCTTTTTGCACATATACGGTCAGCGTCAAAAACGACTGTGCACTAAATTAAAAAGAAAGATAACTTTTCCCTTCTAAATTGATTAATTGAATTTTGTTAAATAAAATACAGTACAACTAAGACTTTGGAGCTTTAATTTGATGTAACCATTTCTGTCTAAGCTCATTCCGGTGAATTTTAAATTACGTGTATAAACTTTCAGCAGATGACTGACTGTTCACTTACTTTTGACGTTAAATGTATATGTATGTATGTGTACTCATTTTAAAGCAAAATTTATTTTAGGACGAAGAGTAACTTACTTTATTAATTATCGGCTGGATTTCAGAATCTCATTTTGTAATTTGTATTTAAATAATTCAAATATGCAAAACTTGATGCAAAACCAACTTAAATAAAACCACCATTTTTGATTGGGTCTAACGAGTAAATATCTATTTAACACTAGATGTCACTACTCAATTTCATAAGTAAATGTCAAAACTGCAATTTGCATCTGCTTCGCTTGCAAGCAAATGCTAACTTATCCAAACAATTTTTCATCGATCATTATTTACAAACAGATAATTGATTTTATATTTTTAACCAATCAGTTTAGATTTAGTTATAATTTTAAAAGTCAGTGCATGAGGCAGATTTATATTTTTTTTATTCAGTATTTTATTTGGTGATGTGTATACACACCAAACGCATATTAAAGTCTAATGTTCGAGGATATGTGAGATATCAGTGAGCGTGTTGCAACTTGCAAGTGATTAAAATCGAATCGAATTATACCTTTTAAGATTGCATCTATATTTCCTTATGTCAGAATCATTCGAGTGGAAATATCTAGCGACTAAAATCAAACAAACACAGCTCTTGGTCGGAAATCATGTGTTCTACGAGAAGGAGCCATGTATCTTGCATTAATATAGCGAAAGATAACATGTTCATTCAAGATATGAAATGAACCACTTACAAGAGCTAATAGTTGTGACTTCTGAGTCCTTCATAAACATTTGAATCATTTCTTATGTTATTTTCATAACGCTTCTTCGTTATAATCGTTTACACCCTGCTCTTAAAGATGAAATTACAATTTTTTTAATAAAAATATTCGCCAAGCATATTGCCAAGACATTAGAAATTCGACTGGGTGTTCGACACGAGTGTAATTGTTTCCTTTATTTAAATGAAGACGAAGAAGAGTTGGGTTTGGAGGTATGCTCACCGAGAAGGTGAAGTAGCCTTCTGTGACCTTTGTAGTGCGGATAGAAACAATGCATTTTCTTGTCGTGGTGGCTCGACAGGATCATTGTTACGACACCTGCGTGGAATACATGGAGTTTTAATCGCGGGCGAAGTTCAGTCCTTTGCTTCTAAAGATTGTAGGTAAGGGAATTATTATTAACATTGATGCAAAGATGGAAGTCCTAATATTCATTTTCAGCCTAAACGTTGATGAAGAATATACCAAAGACAATCAAGAAAGTAGTCAGTTCGAAGTATTGGACCCCACACCTTCAAAAAAAGCAGGCAGGCCACCTAAAAGAAGAAACAAGAAGGTTGTCAATACGCTTCTTCCTTCAGAAGATATACAGGAAGAGATACATCAGCCACTCAGTTACTCTGTGCCTGAAGTCGATGTCACGACAGTTTCTTTTGAAGGAGATGTATGTGGAACACCTGAAGTTTCAATTCCAGACGAATTTCAGCTTTCTGCATTCACTGACAACAGGTGGGGAGAATATTGTTTAGAATGATGCAAGGGTGTATATCATAATATCTGATTTCAGTGTAAATAGTGGCGAAGAACATACAGAAGACAACAACGAAAGCAGTGTCTCGGAGGCGTTGAAACCGTATTCATCTAAAAAGCGCAAGATCCATGAAGAAAGACCGGAAAGCATAGTTCATGCACCCCTCAATTCTGAAGAAAAGCAAGAAGAGATACAGCAGGCACTGACAAGAATGATTGTGTTGAACCAAATGCCCCTTGCTTTCTGTTCTAGCAAAGGGTTCCTTCAATTCATGGCTGTGGTTGAGCCAAACTATACGCCAGTGAAAGAAGAGGCGATAAAAAAACAACTGCAGTCAATGAGACACGATGCAGAAAAGGTCATTAGGGTAAGTATCGCCAGAGCATCTGGAGTATCATGGTCGTCCAATTTTTGGAACTCGGCAACACAGGCATCATACCTAGCAGTGGCAGCACACTTAATTGATAGCAGTTGGGTACCACGGTCTTTTACACTTGAGACAAGCGAAATAGATAAGCGACACACAGAGGAATATGTTCAAATAAAAACAGAAAATATATTGTTTGAGTGGGGACTACCTGAGAAGATTATGGCAGCGGTCACCGATAACCCTGCAAATATCGTAAAAACTGAATCTATGGAACAGGTGCAAAAAGAATATAATCTAACATGTGCTGCTCACAGTCTCCAATTAGCAGTAAATGAATCATTATCTTCTGACTACATCCAAAGCTTAATTGGGAAAGCCAGTAAAATTGTGGAGCACTTCAAACATTCCAACGTTGCAAAATATGCATTGGAGGAAAAGCAGATAGAATTGGGTTTGCCTTTACTACAATCCTGTACCACAGGATGGACTTCAGTTTGTAAAATGCTTCAGGGACTGATCAAAAATCGAGGTCCAGTCATTAATGTTTTGGCAGACCTAACAGCCACCTCCTCTGCAAAACTGGAGATTTCTGAACAGGAATGGACATCTTTTGAAGAACTCGCAAACGTTCTTCAGCCCGTGCAATTGCTCAATAACCTTCTCAGTGCCCAAGATTCACCTGCATCCATGATCCGACCGCTTATTTACAAAATGCTGGAAATGCATATGGTGATATCGGAAAACGAATCTGACATCGTAAGGCACTTTAAAAGCAAATTTACAAAGGACATACGAGAACGTTTGAATCTACAATGGGATCGTCCGTCTCATACAATTTCCATAATTCAAGTTGCCTCCTTACTTGATCCGCGATACAAAGACCTTGAACATGAAGACTATAGAGTAAGACCCGCCATAAGAGAGGAATTAGGACAGCTACTTAGAGAACATGCACCAACGGAGAGTACAACGACGAGTAATATTAGTCATACTTCCACACAAATTGCTTTGGAATTTATTTATAAGACGACAGTCACTAGTCGAAGCGATGTTAAAAGCCAACTAGAAGCATATTTCATCGAACCCCAGTTGCGGTTTGACCTTAATCCGTTCGAATGGTGGAAATATAGAGCGGACAAATACCCAGCCATTGCACATTTGGCGCAAATGTATTTATGCATTCCAGCCACTTCGATCAGTGCAGAACGTTGTTTTTCTACCGTTGGGGGTATTTCAAATTTGAAAGAGCTTCCGGAGAATGCGGACTTAGTGTTTCTATATCAAAATAGGAACATAATCCCACAATTAGACTGCCCAACAACGTTCAAAAACTAAGAAGTAATTTGCATTCGACTTTTGACTTTTTGCCCTAATAAAATACACCATTTTTTGAATGTACAAATTATTTAATTATATATTTCCTGGAATGGATTGTATTTTATTTCATCGAAGATTAAACTGTGGGATAAATATATGTGTAAGTATATACAGAGCCCGCAAAACAACACGTCAGTAACCGAACTTAGGTTGATGGATTTTGTCAGTAAGGTTCCGCCCTACTGCAGTTAGCCTAGAGCTGGTCAATCAACCGTCAACCAGATTGGTCACATCGCAATCGACGTCAGACACTCCTGGAGAACTGACATAGACTCGGATAATTTCCAAGTTAAGACAACGAAGTCGAGAAAGAACATAACGATTTGACGTTGCAAAGCTACTATCGTAACAGACCGCGTCCTCGCTTTTCGGAGTTGAGTCTCTTTGATGATGCAAAATAGAAGAAGAATCGAAACGTTAAAAATGTCCACTTTAACTGCTCAGGCACATGCAGCAAAACAATAAGTCTACAAAGCATCGCTCCATCAAATACAAGAGTCGTTCTAACAGCTCTCTGAGCAGATAATATGAGAAGAGATCCGTTCTTCTAGAGAGAAGAGATATAGCACAAGTAAGCAGGAATGATGTTCGAAAGGAAATGAAACATTTATCGAATGAATATAAAGTTCGGACAGTCTGCCGAGATGATAATTGACAACTTCTAGTAGGGTCGCAGTAGCACACAACGACAGATCATGGAAACACGAGAAATGCAAATCGACACAGGTTTGTAACAAACTAATCGACACTTTTAATATCAAAAAAGGTTTTATGCAAGGTGTTGAGCTGTCATGTGATTTTTCAACTATAATCCTTGAGAAAAAAACACTGGACAACACTACGGGCGATTAGTTCAACATAACGAGCCATCAATGAGCCGTTTGCAAGCATTGAAAGTGAAGCGGCTACAGTCGATCTGGCGGTAAACGAGGTCAAAATGTCATAACATCGACGACTTGGCCAGAACGTCACAATAGGCACCTATAACTTCAAGGTAGTGAAGAACTACCTACGGCACCGCGATAAACAGTACCGAGATCAAGCGGAGAAAAAGACTTGCCAACCGCTGTTTTTTTAGCTCAAAGCCGATTGAGAAATAGAGCCCTCTCTCGAAGGACGAAGTTGACTTGTTTATGACATCACCCCTGTCCTGCTCTATGACGCAGTGGCATGGACAATATCCAAAGCGGATAAAGAAGGTCTTTTCGAAAGAAAAGTTTCTGCGTGAGATCTTTGATCATGTTTGCGTCGATGGCGATTGGAAAAAAAGATTCAACCACGAACTCTACGGGCTGTAAAGCCAGAAGAGTCTAGCCTTCTTAAACTTTGAACCAATGGGACAACGCAACAGAGGACAATCACGTCTAAGGTGTCCCACACAAGTTGAGAGGGGCTTCAACCAATTTGGTGTGCAAATTATAGATAGCAAGCGATGATTCGTGCTAGATGGAGATCCATGTTGGTTGACGCCCAGTCCACTCCGGACAGAGAAGAAAAAAAAAGAATTAATATCCGACAAAGCAAACAATTCTAAATTATTGCTTAATGTTAGTATATAAGTAATTTATTACGTACTAATAAATAATAGTAATAATAAATCATTGCTGCACAAATTCTTTCGTGCAAATTTGAACAAAATTACGCAAATATAAAAATCAATTTTGGTGTCAATGAATCTCTTCTTCTTCGGATTATCAATTTCTTTTCGAACCGTTCAAACCGCGTTGTCTTCGACGAATTTAAGTCTGTTACCTTCAAGACGAATGATGGTGTTCCCCATTTTCTCATTTTCAGAAATGATCTCTTATTTATAAAATCTAATCCAATTCAATGCCCCCAGTTTCTCATATTCGTTTCCCAATTCACGTACTTGCTCTTCGGCTGTGGAACAGGAATGACAACGTATCGATATCGGAGTTCCGATATTGACAGCTAATTTTCCATATAAAATTCCATATATTCGCATTCGTTAAAAACACTGTGAAATGTTTAGGTTTCATCAAGCGATGCAAGAAATATGTATCCAATTTTGATCTGGACTCAATGTACATAACGTGTATTCACCCTAAACTGGATGTCCCTAAATCATCACTGCATTTGCTAGATAGAGTATAAAGTTGTACAATAAGACGTGTTGGATATAGAAACATTACGAAGTCATTTGACTCTCTGAAGCACCGTGGAACACGAATTTTTTACCGATTATTTTATCATCACTCCACCTCTTCCTCAGCTTCCATGCAATACTTGCCTAAAAATTTTAAGGGTAGCTTTTAAAAAAAATGTCTTGCTTTTGCATTTCCGAATTGGCCGCTTTCTGAAACAGTTAGAATTGTATTGGACTTGTGGAAGGGATTTCACTCGACTGATTTCATTTGATTGAGAATGTGAATGCGGGCATTCGATTCACTTCACTTAGCATGCAAATTAGAAATAACAACATCTTTTCCGTCGTCGATGGCTGTAATACCAGCTTCAAAAAAGATATTCTTGATGGGTGTTTTACGGATGCCTCTATGCTTCCTTTTGTTTTTTGACGGCACACAGGGGCATTCACCGTAAATGTACATTGTGCATTCCGCAGTCGATCTTGTTCAGTCTTTACATTTTTGTTATAATACATATACAATGCGAGTGAACAATTTGCATACAGGCAGTATAACCATCACGAGTAACTAGAAAAATATTTTATACACAGAAATAAGGCTCACAACTCTCTTTTTTATTATTCAGTATAAAATAGTTGAAAATAGAAACGAAAATCAGATGATATTCACGATAGAAGAAACTGAAGTCGAAAATTAATATAAACTTCAGAAATAAAAACTTGTTTTGCATATACCTCAAAATGGTAAAGTTAGTGCTTCGTTGGTCCTCCATTGACTTTGATAACTTCTAGGCTTCTAGCTGTGAAGTTGAACATCTCGTTGTAAATGATTTTTGCTGTTAATCCTATTTTAAAATTTGAACTGCTGCCAAAAGCTATGAAAGTTAATATATTTTCCCTGTACTGTATGGAATGAAGTTACTAGTTATTTGTTTGAATTTAAAATATTTCTAATAACTCATGTGATGAAAATGTAATAACAGCTTAATCAGAACTATCACTTAGATTTCTATTTAACACTAGGGGGCCTCTTTCCAATTTCACAACGAAATGTAAGTAAATGTCAAAAATGCACTTCGTGTCTTGTTTTTTAGTAATCAATTGCAACTTATCAACAAATGTTTTTACTATAAATTTCATGATGCCATTAGTAAATTCTCAGTAGTTTTGTATCGTTTAAGAGTTTCAGTAGTTATGACAAGATATAAAAGTGAAATTATACTGCCCGAGTTATATGACAGCAAAGTAGAAGAAAATAATATTCTTCATTTCTGGAAAAAGGAGAAGATATTTCAAAAAGTGCGACAGGCCCGAGATGACAAAGATGTTCTTTCATTCTACAGTGGACCTGTATTCCCGACTGGATTTCCCCATTCCGGTCATATTTTGAACAGCATTGTTAAGGACGCTTTTACCAGATATGGGCACAAAAAGAATCTTAAAGTTGAGAGTAGGATCGGTTGGGATTGTCATGGCATCCCATTGGAACACGAAGTGGAGAAGAAAATGGGCCTACAGTCACCAGCCGATATAGAAAGGATGGGAATCGCAAAATTCAATGAAGAATGTCGAAATTTTGTGGACAAGTACGCTGCTGACTGGAGGAGTATCTTCGAGCGAACAGGCAACTGGATTGAGTTTGAAAGTGAGTACCACACAATGAATACAGAGTACATGGAGAAAGTATGGTGTGTGTTTAAGCAGCTCTATGAAAAGGGTTTGGTCTATAACGCTACAAAAGTGATGCCATACTCAACCGGTTGCTTCACTCATCTTTCAAACTTTGAGGCAGAGCAGAATTGTAAGGAAGTGACTGAAACAGGCTACACAATCATCGTAACAATCACCGATTCCAGTGAAAAGCTGTTGATATGGACAACGAACCCCTCTTCTTTAGCGTCAAACGTAGCGTTGTGTGTTAATCCAAAATCGGAGTATGTCAAAGCAAAGGTGATTCATAAAAGAGGTGAGGAGGTGGTGTATATTTTATCGAAGAACTCCTTACCTTTGGTATTTCCACAACCAAGTGATTACACTGTTGTAGATGAATTCCTGGGAATAGAGCTTAACGATTTGAAGTACGAGCCACTGTTCGAAGACAATCCAAAGAAAGAGTGGGAAGTTCTCGCTCAGGAATTTGTAGCGGATTATATTGGCTCAGGAATAGTTCCCCTTGATGATATAGTGGTAGATTCACTCAGGCGACGCGGTCTGATCTTCAAAGTTGAAGATGTCAAGTACAAAAAACCATTTTGTTGGAGATCGAATACACCACTTATACATAAACGAGTGAATTCATGGCACATCCGAGTGGAAGGACTTGTGGATGATTTGTTGAAGAACTGTTCGGAAATCCAGTGGTGTTTAGGTGACAATAGTAACGAGGTGGACTTCAAAACTTGGCTTGAGGAGAAATGTAACGACTGGACTATCGGGCGAACACGGTACTGGGGGACTCCCATACCAATATGGTCTTCTCCGTCCGGGGATGAGATAGTTTGCGTTGGAAGCATCGAAGAACTTAAAAAGTTGACGGGGAAAACAAACATAACAGACATTCACAGAGAATTCGTGGATTGGATGGTAATACCCTCTAGGACGCCAGGAAATCCACCTCTTCGTCGTGTATCTGAGGTATTTGACTGTTGGTTTGAATCAGGTGCAATCCCCTTCGCTCTTAAAGATCCACTTGCTCAAACATTGACTGTGGACTTTGTTGCTGAGGGTAGAGACCAGTCACGTGGCTGGTTTTATACAATGTTGGTAATATCCACCGCTTTATCACAGCCTGCTCCATTTCGGAATATTATTAGCACTGGACTTGTTCTGAACCCAGATGGATCAAAGGTTTCGAAGCGAAGACATAATAACAACGATCCCATGCGGCTTATAGAAAAATATGGAGCAGACGCTTTTCGACTATATTTGCTTAGTTCTCCATTGGTAGGTGGAAATGACGGTGAAATTCAAGAGGCAGGAGTGGCACATATTTCGGAAGCCGTTATCCAACCTCTTTGGAGAATTTTCGAATATTGTACAAGTAAAATGGCCAGCAAATATTGGGTCAATTACGGAAACATGACGTATTGGGAACGCGGCTACTTAATTAATGTCTTGAACGGATGGATTTTATCTTGTACTGAAAGTCTTGTAGAGTTTTACTCTGGAGAAATGGACAACTATCGTCTGCAAAACATTGTACCAAAAGTCATCACACTCCTTGAACAAGTCGAGAACTGGTACATTCCTTTCCAAGATCCGGAACAAACACACGCCACAGCAATAATATTATTTAACATAATATATAGGCTCTGTTTGATGCTAGCTCCTTTCGCTCCATTTATCACAGAGTACATATATCAACAATATCGCGATTATTTAATGTGGTATAGCCGCGTACAATCAATTCATGAGTCGCTTTTCTATCCCGCAATTCGTGATGTCATTAATCCAAAACTAGAGCTGAGTATTTCCCGAATGCAAGCCATTGTAGGTCTTGTGCGAACACTTAGAACTCGTCACATCATTCCCAACCACTACAAGATTAGTGAGTTAATTCTTATCCATCACGCCGAAAACTACCAAAACGACATTCATTTGGTTAAAGATCTCATAATGAAAATAGTTAATGCTCAGGAATTGCGGGTGTCAGACTCTCATCATGAGTTTGGAGCTACACTCAAAGCAGAACTAAAGGAAGAGACTAAACTGTATAAAAATAAGAAAATTGCAGCAGCTATACAAGAACTGAAAGATGAAGATGTGAAAAATTTGATTCGGGAAGGGGAGGTGGGTCTAATGCGCCAGACCGTTTCAATAGAGGACATTCAAATATCATACCAATTCGGAAGTAAACTGGAATCCAACTATGCGATTATCACTGAGCGCAATCTTATGGTGGTAATAAAGATGAATAAGGAACTGTTCTATTACGAGGAGGGTGCTATCAAGGATGTCGTCAATCATATTAAAACTCTGAAGAGGAAAGGAGGGTATTATGCTAATGACAAGGCGATCGTTTTTTACTCAACGAAGGATGCATGTTTAAATCATCTCATGTCGAAACACCGTGAACACTTAAATGAATTGTCAAAATCGGACTTAATGGAGAACACTTGTGATACAACAGTCTGTGCTGAAGGGGGTCGCGTAGAAGAAATTGCAGATATTAAGGGGAACTCCATGAAATTGCATTTACACGTTAAATCTAATAGCGAGTAGCTAGCAATAAATTTACAACAAAGAACTGTATTTTTAATAGATTGTATTTAATAATTTATAAATTAAATAATTTATGCTTTACCTTGATCATTTTACTTATTTTAGTTATATTGTAAATCTCTTTCGGATATATTTAAGTATAATGTCGATATTTCCCAGTACCTTGCTGAGCTTAGAGATATTCGCTATTCGTGAAGTGAAGTATTTAAAGTTAAAGGCTTTGATGGAACTCATATGAAAGCCTTAATGTCCTCCGTGGATTTAGTCATGGAGTCACCAGGATATTTCCAACTGTTGATCAAACGTTCCACTCAACACAACGGACGATGATAGAAGAGAATACCGTCCCCCCGACCTAGAAGAAGTCAAGATAGCGATATCGAGACTGAAGTCTAATAAAGCTGCTGGTGCAGATAGTCTGCCCGCTGAAATGTTTAAAGCAGCTGGAGGTGATCTGGCAGGGCGCATGCACCAGCTCATCTGTAAGATATGGTCGGATATGCCCGATGAGTGGAATCTCAGTATAGTTTGCCCGATCCACAAGAAATGAGACCCCTTTGACTGCGCCAACTATCGAGGGATAGGTCTCCTTAACATCGCCTACAAAATCTTCTCTGCCGTTTTGTGTGAACGCCTGAAACCATTTGTGAACAAACTGATAGGTCCTGATCAGTGCGGTTTCAGGCCCGGGAAGTCCACCATCGATCAAATCTTCACACTGCGGCAGATCCTGGAAAAGAACTAAGAAATGCAGATCGACACACCATCTATTTGTCGATTTCAAGGTCGCATATGACAGCGTGTATAGAGACGAGCTATACAGCGCCATGTCTAGTTTTGACATTCCTACTAAACTCGTCAGTCTGAGCAGGATGACGGTGGAGAACTATCGCTGCTCCATCAAGGTCGGTAACGAACTCACCGAGACCTTCAATGTCAAAAAAGGTTTTAGACAAGGCGACGCGCTGTCATGTGATTTCTTTAACATCGTTCTTGAGAAGATTGTGCAAAATTCACTGGCCAACACAAGTGGCACGATCTTCCAAAAGTCCGTACAACTGCTGACATTGACGTGATTGGGTGAACACAGCGAGCCGTCAATGATGCGTTTGCTGGCATTGAAACGGAAGCGGCTAAATTGGGTCTGGCGGTAAACGAGGGCAAAACCACGTATATGCTGTCAGCGACAAAGGACGCACAACATCGACGACTTGGCCAGAACGTCACCATAGGCAGCTATAAGGTAGTTAAGGACTTCGTTTACCTTGGCTCCGTGGTAAACAGTACAAACAACATCAGTACCGAGATCAAGCGCAGGACTCTTGATAACCGCTGTTTTTTTGGGCTCAAAAGGCAATTGAGTAGTAGACCCCCCTCTCGGAAGACCAAGCTGACTTTATACAACACCTTGATCATCCCAGTCCTACTGTACGGCGCAGAGGCATGGACAATATTCCAAGCGGTTGAACAGTCTCTTGGTCTTTTCGATCTTTTCGAGAGAAAAGTTCTGCGCGCGATCTTTGGTCCTGTTTGCGTTGATGTCATTTGGAGGAGAAGGTTCAACCACGAACTGTATGGGCTGTACAGCGACATGAGTCTAGTCAGGCGTCTACGGATACACCTCGGACTGTAGCGCCCTAAGAAGAAGAGAAGATCAAATATTTTTCGTAAGAAATATCCAAAATCTGTACGTACAATTCGGGTTAAAATAACGAAGAAAGGAGACCTCTGTCTGCGCTGTTCTGTTCTGTCACGAGTGGAGAAGAACTATGGTTTAATCCCGACTCCAAACGGGGAGATTGAAAAGATTTCCTAGACATTTATACTCTGAGCATAAAAGTCAGGGAGTTTGTAGACATCGCTTGATCATAGAAAACCAATCTCCTGTTGAGCTACAATGTCGATGGCATGCGTTTTGGTGCAGTAAATGTTTTTTGTGTTTATAATATCCAATAATCTATGATCCCTATTGCGGTTGTCGATCGATGATAGACAATTGTCTAGAGTCGATTACGTTTGGTATTGTGATTGTCGATTTGCCGAGCAAATTTTATTGTGAATAAGACTGTTGCGACGCGTCAGAAATTTACAAAAATTAACAGTTTCTTGTGATCCAAATGTAATTTTATTCACATTCTTGTATTAGTAATACAATTCTAAAGAGATTTGAATATATTCTGAAGATATTTACAAATAAAAAACATAAATGAACATGAACATGAAAATCATTGTAAAATGTATGCATGAAAATGCGATTCGTGTGCCGCCGCAAGCACAAGCGCCTGTTTACATTTGCATTGAATGAGAGAGGGGCAAAAAAAGCCATGGTTATATTGCATTCTCTGTTCAAGGGATTTGAGGTTTGCAATTGTCAAACGTGACAATATGCATGAGGTTATTCACAATAACACTACCCTTTGTCGATTTATTTACACAATACCAAAAATGAAATCAATCGACGAACTCAGCGATTGTCGATTTGATTGACAATTGGGGTAGGGGGTCCAATGGATCATATGCATTTCGGCAGTAAAATCACCCAAGTCACCTTGTCTAACAGCATTATCACCATCAACCGGGTGGCATCTCTCCCTTTTTGTGACTGCTGGAAGTAGTCGCATGTGCATATGATGTAGTAATTTTTATATCTGATAAGTTTCTCTTGTTGAAGAGACAAATCATGGAAAGCACTGTGGGTGAAATTCATTGCTGGACAATGAGCCGTGGTATGAGGGGTGAATCTAGTCAAAACTGAAATGCTTCTATAAAAACCAAAGTGCAGAGTTTGAGTACTGCTAAATTAAATGGTGAACCATATTAAGTCCCTACGAGGGCTGAGTATGTAGCGGTATATAGGCTATGACCGATTCCTGACCAATTCCAACACTGTCAAAATTTCGTAAAGATCTGTCGAACAATCTTAAAGCTTATATCGAACATACAAACGAACATTACATTTTATATGTATAGAGATAAGATGTAAAGCTACCTACAACTTAACCTCAACCCACGATATACAGAATACAAGGTATTATGTTCCCGTCACTTATTTTTTTGACTTGTGCTGCGTGTGACGTATATGACATGACATGACATGGTTTGCCGCTAACATTTGAACTGTGTTGTCAAAATATTTGTGATTGTTTTTGTAAAATTTGTATAAAGTTTAATTAAAAAATGGCAGTTTGTGCAGTATTTGGTTGTAACACCAATAATAACAAAAATCAGAATAATGGTGAAGTTAGACCAAAACTCTTCCTTTTTGGAATCGTTTCTTGAAGCAGGGACTATAAGGGGAGCTTTCAGGCCGACGATGTAGAGGTATTTAAAGAAAAAAATTTAATGCGTTGAAGTACATGGCAGGGTATTTGATAGATAGGTAGATAAGACGAAGGTAGATAATCTGGTGGAAAACTATTGAGAGAAAGTGAATAAACCCATCGGCCTTACCTGGACAGACATCATCAACGATGGAAGACTAAAGTAAATAAAGTATAAATAAATAAAGTAATAAAGTAGGAATATATTATATTAAGGATACGTTAGATTTAAGTTCCAAATGTTCTTCAAATCCAATAATTGTAAAAGATTTTTTTAGATGTACAATATATTTTAGAATTAGAAAAGGAAACAATCAAATTAGTGATAATCCCTTCTGTAACAAAATACATCTGTAAAAAAATTAGTTAGAATAGGTTCATAATCCAATATTTCAATCATTCATAATCCATACGTAAAGCGCAAAGAAAAATCGAAATTATGGTTTATTTTGTATATATTACCAGAATAAGAATGCTAAAAATTGAAAAAATAACAACATTTCTATTATTTATACTATAACCATCGTTTTTCATTTAATTAATGCTGCAGAAAGTATATACGCAATCATTGTAGTGAGATTTTCTCCATACAATTTGATTTCAATGTGAAGTTGCCCTGATACGTGTGACGTCACACGAATTTGACAGATAAGAGAAATATAATACCTTGTATTCTGTATATCATGATCTCAACCTATGTCCACGGCCTGGAATCGCAGAACAGCGGAGTTACGGAACCTACAACAAGTAGCAATTTTTGCTACTTAAAATACACTCACAAAAAAAGCGTTGTAAGTACATACAACCGTGGGCTTTGTCCACCTCAGACTGTAGCGCTGCCATTATTATTATTATTATTAAGTACCTACAACCACCGCATGCTAAGGGATCATTGTGTTTACTATCACAGATTGATATGAGATTATAATCTTGCAACTCAAATTTACTTCTAAAAAAGCGGTGGAAAATAGCAATTTAGTAGCGCTTCAGAGGAATAGAAGTAAGAGGGCATTTTTGGCCGTTGCGGTGTTTTCGTATTTTATAAGCCGCCACACATACCACCGATTGGTCGAACTCAATATGATGCGACGGTACAAGATAAAATCATTCAAATGCGTAACACTGCGGTGTACCATACGAACCACCGCAGGATTTGCGGTGGAGGTTTATACTCACACTGCTTTTCTAGCACTCATCACTATGATCTAAGAAAAAAATATCCAAACACCGCTTAGTGCTTGATTTAGTGTGACCGTAGGAATTTACAGCTGTGTTCAAAAAAATAGTAGTGACCGCAATTAAAGAAAACAAATAGTTTCAAACAATTTTCTGAAAAGTTAAAATAAAAAAAATTCCAAACCTTACGTATAATTTAATGTTTTGCAAGAATTCATTACTTTCTAAACTTATTAAATTTAATAAAATAAGCTTAAAATAAAATTAACAAAAAAAAATGCACTGTTCAAAAAAAATAGTAGTATTCAAATTATTAAAATATAACGACCTTTAAATAGCATAAATATCAAATTAAAGATATTTAAAGAGACACTAGGGCTTAATATTTTGTCATGAACCCCCTTATTATTCAAAACAACTTTACAACGACGATGCATGGAGTCTACTAAGCTGTGGCAACGCTTTTCTGGGATTTTTGTCCAGGAATCCTTTATTTTACTTTTTATCCCAAAGGTCCTGATTGTTTGATGGTTTTGCCTTCTTTACCTCTTTTTTAATATCACCCCAAATATTTTCTATGAGGTTGAGGTCGGGGGACTGTGCAGGCCAAGGCATAACTTCAGTCTCATTAACTCAAAACCATTCCTTAGCTGTTCGACTCGTATGCTTTGGGCCATTGTCCTCCTGGAAGACCCATTTAAAAGGCATTTCATACTCGGCGTAGGGTAGCATAGTGTTGTTCAAAATATCAACATGGACATGTTGATTCATTATTCTGTCTATCAGGTGTATATGCCCAATGCGGTAGAATGAAAAACATAGCCAAACTAATATTTTAGAACCTCCGTGTTTTACCGTTTTTACAGTATATTTGGATTGATATTCTGTGTTGGGTGGACGACGAATATACTGCCGAGAACCAGTCCCTGCAAAGATAACGAATTTACTCTCGTCTGTCCATAATACATTGCGCCATTTTTGAACTGGCCACTCTATGCGATTTTTGGCGAATTGGATACGGCTCTTGAGGTGTTTCTTTGACAAAAGAGGAACTTTCCGTGGACTTTGGCGTGCAAGTCGTGGTCTAAAAGACATCTGCGAACAATCACCGCACTTACAAGAAGTTGAGCTCCTTTTGGATTTCAAATGATGAAGCACAAGGATGCAATTTGCTGTATCGGACAATATGTCAATCGTCTCTTCGTTCCTTTTTCTCTTTATACCTCTAGTTTCCACCTTTTCAACATATTTGATGGCATTGGCTATCATTGTTGGAGTACAACTTAGCAAATTTTGTATTTCGGCATAAGTTTTGCCTTCTCATCTTAATTTTTTTAATGAGATCACGCTTTTCTTGGCTGCAATGCTTGCCTCTTCCCTCTGTAGATATTTTTCGTCAAAAAATTTAGTTTTTTATTTCGAATTTCAAAAAGACAAAGACAGTACTTTCTTTTCTTCTTAAAACAAATAGAATAAAAGTCAAATTGTTGATTATAAATCGTTTTCTTACTATTACTACTATTTTTTTGTACAGTACTCTTTTCACTGAGATCACAAAATCACCTCACATGCATTGATCTTTAAGATATTTGCTATACATTTTACAGTAATTTTGTTTGACTTATTCCGTTAGTTTCTGGAAAAAAGCTGAAAATCAAATTTCCATGTGGAAGCAAGCTAAAATATTCATTAAAGTATTGTTGTAGTACGCATTACTACTATTATTTTGAACACAACTGTATGTATGATCATACATGTTTGCAGTCAATGCGATGGGAGTAAATTTTTTATTCGGTATAAATGAGTCAGAGTAGTTGAAAGAACAAGTTGTAAGAAGAGTTGCATTGTATCGCTACCTATCATATATACCTATATCATCTACACTGTACACTGGTGAAGCAAAGCCAGTCAATTCAGGAACAATTATTTTTCCGGTCTAACATCTTTGTCTGCATTCCCAGACAATGAAACAGGGGGTGAGCTATCTGAAATCAACCCATAGGATCTAGTTTTACTTTCTCTCCTACCCGTTACTTTTTGAAACCCTTCTACAACCGGGTGCACGAGTTCAGTGGTAACAAAACGACACATTACACCGTTAGTTTGGTTTTCCAAGGTCCTCCTATTATGTTACTTAGCTTAAAAAAGTTATAAGCTTAAAGGCGCGAGCAATGATCAAACACCGAACCATCCCCATTAAACATGCTGCTGGCTGGGATTTGTCATCATCCACAAAACACCATTGCTAAAGCTCTTTCCAGCGCTCAGAATGTTATGACCTTTCAGTCTGGTATATGTAGCTACTCGTATATTACGTGTTAGTGTTTGTATCCGCCAAAGATAGTGTTAACATAAGTAGAAGAAAGCGGAAATATCGGAGAGAGAGCGGATGATTTTCCAAAATCTTGGAAAGGGATGCCTTGAATGCTCCGAAAATACTGCTTCTTTCTCTTTCAAACTGTTTGGGAAATCATACGCTCTTTCTCCGATACTCATGCCTACCTTCACTCATGTAAACACCGTCAAACGTTTTTGTACCTGTTCGAATAAACCTCTTATTTTTCTAGAAAGAATACTTCCCACACTGAATTACCATTGGTTGTCAACCTATTACCATCGTTTTACGATGACAGCAATGTTGATCCCACCGTTTAACAAAGGCAACATAGTTTTCAGACAACAAATTGACAGGATTAAAATATGTTAACAGCAGATAAATTAGAGTGAAATAATAATAAGGAATAATAGACTTGTATGTTTGTTCATTTGTAAATATGTATATTTTTTCTATTGTTATTTTATCTTATAGAATACGATCACAGTTGGTTAAATCACAGCTAGGTTCTTTTGTCGCCTCCTTCCTCCATTGTTCAATGACCCCTGGTAATTGATTGTTCACCACGGGCGCCAGACAGCTGATTTGGCTTCTTTTTCAACAACTGGAACTGGAGAGCTGGCAGGACTGTCCATGTCACTGTGATAACCCGAAGAAGCTGGACTCATTGGCGCCGAAACCGATCCGGTGTTAATCATCAAAGGCGCCATGTGATTAGGCTGTTGTACATTAGGCACGGGTGTATCTTGATGTAGCTCCTGAAGACGATTGAACTGACAGCCCAAATGAATCATGACCGACTTTCCAAAATCAACGGTGACTCCTTGTGTTGAGGCCAATACACGAGACACTTCGTTCACTGCGTTCATGTATCCGTGTCGGAAACTATCAATTGGCACTTTTGTCGCTTGTTTCATGCTTGACTTGTTCCGGTGCATGAAGGCGATAGTTGTTTCCAACATCTCGGCTTTATCCATGCGTAGAATTGCTTCGTCTTTTGCCAGTTCGGCAACCATTTGCTTGAGCGAGTCCAGACACTTGTTGATCCGGGCACGACGTTGACGCTCCAAAAGTGGTTTCTTCACTTTCTGGTAGTGTTGAGTGCGAGATGTGTATTCCATTTTGGTTGTTTAATTTCTAAATTTTTCACTTCGATTATCACAAGAGACCTTTACTTGACTACAGTCAAACTCAGAATGCTGTCCTAGCTACCTTCCACCGGTCTTTTTATACCCTCGACGAGAGCAGGAAAAACAACCCCTATTTGTGTTGTGTTCCTCTATCGCTTTCCTTCCCCTGCTTGATATGCCGACCACAGCACTCGACCCTTGTGCAAGGACTCATATGACTCGACACACTATTTGTAAAGGACCAACTTGGAGGGGAGAAAGGAGGGCCGTATGGCTCGTGGCCGTGGGAACCGATCCGAAAGTGAGTTTCTCACACGATTTTCAAGACACATGCTTGGGTTTTTTTTTTTGTTTGATCACTGTGTCTCTCGGTCTTTGCGTACACATGGTAGTGTGCAACGAGAATCTTTCATCAATCGAGGTTGCTGGCAGTGGATGGATGTACGGACGATTTTTTTCTGGAACAATTTGTTTGGGGTGCAGCTGTCGTTATTTTGGCATTTCTCTCTTTTGTAAATGGATTCTTTTGAGGACGCTTGGATTTTTACTCCCACGGTTCTCAGGCAAGGAGGTGGTGGATTCGAGATCGGCAGCGTAAGTACTTAATACTTCCATGCCCTCGTGCTGTCGTGTGCGGGAATTGTGCAAGTGAGAATACAGGAAATGTGCGTTTTGCAATGAGAACAGCATGGGAATGTCTGTGGGTATAATCACATCGAAGTGAGTGCGAGCCTTTGTCTTCGTCATATTGTTCTGGTAATTTATCCTTGTAAAATGTTGCCCTGAGTAATCTTTAGGTAACCCGTAGGTAAATCGTAGGATCGAGGACATTGGTGTTTGTCTTAGCAGAGGTGAGCAAGAATTCGATTTTGGGTTGAGTAAATGTTTGATGAGGTCAGACGCGTGTTGCTAACACGCGATAAGCACGAGAGTTGGGAAATCCGATTTGCATTTGATAAGAGAAGAAGTACTTAAATATGTATGGGTACGTTACATGTTTCTGGATTCATTTGTAGAGTGAATGTTTATGAGGACGTCCATATGTGCACTTGTCCACAAGAATGCACACTCCTTCGGAGTAGCCACTAAAGTCTAGAGTGGAGTTGTTTATCAGCTATATTTTGGTTTCTTCAATGACGCCCACCAATTCGTTTCTTTAACAGTCGTTTAAGTCATCACAGCTTCCACAAAAAATTGTATAGTGTCATGACTAGTTCTAATATTTCTTTCTAATTCGTCAGGGTATACAGATAATCCCAGTTTTGCTTTATGGCACGGGCACTATCGGTAGCGGATTAAGAAGCCTTCGGTCGTTTCGAAAGATTAGTTCTGTGTTTGATCTCAGATCTTGTTTGCGGTGATAACTTTGGTGAAGAGGATTAAGCCACGAACTATACATGTGGTCCAATGACAAGCCAGGTGTGTAAAGATTAAGCGCCTTAACTGACCATGGGCCGTATGGACAACTTAACTTCGTCATGAAGAATCTTCGACACTGAACCTACGTGACAGAACAACGAAGGATAAGCATAATTAACGTTAATGACAATCTCAACCATAAAGTAATGAAGAGATAAAGAGACTGATAAAGACCTGATTGTAGTGTCGTCCATTAAATAATACAAAAAATGTCTAATAAATGCAATTATTCTATTTTTAACTTTAACATGCCAATATATTTTCTCTGCAGACAGAGAAAATGGGTACATTTCTCTATCCTTGTTGCACGACAACACAAACAACACGAACACACAAGCGAAAGAAATTCGGATCATTAATTAATCAAATCAATTGTTTTCTAAATAAATTACAAACTTTAATTTAAAACCGCACTTCACACACTTGAACTAACATAAATAACTTTGAGAACTGTCAAGTTTGCGAAGTGCGCGAAATAATCATATGCTCTGTCTCTTTCTAATACATGTAAAATTCGATATTACGAAAAGAAAAGAAAAACCAAGTTTAAGAGGCAGAGCATATCAAAATGTTTATAAACACAATGTCAAGTATGTAGATTGTTGCATTGGGGTCAAAGATCTCTCCCAATGATGTAATGATGTATTCTACATATGTATATAACAAAAGCTTAACACCTGACCGAGGTGACGAGTGATCGAAACCGAGGTACGATCAATTAATACAAAAACATCAGACCAAATAAAAGGTCATATTATAATGGTGATCAAGTCTTTTTATTTTTGTGTGAAAGTACTAGCAACAAAAGGAGTGACGTCACCAGTCACAAAATACGCACATATCAGTACCAGGGTCAGTGTTAAACCCATTCAACGAGCGCTTCGGGACATCACACACCCGAATCAATTAATACAAAAACATCAGACCAAATAAAAGGTCATATTATAATGGTGATCAAGTCTTTTTATTTTTGTGTGAAAGTACTAGCAACAAAAGGAGTGACGTCACCAGTCACAAAATACGCACATATCAGTACCAGGGTCAGTGTTAAACCCATTCAACGAGCGCTTCGGGACATCACACACCCGAATCAATCCTACACCCGGGGCTTTGCAGTAGGAACACAAAAGATTTCGCCCTTCCGGAATTAAAGAAATCCTCTCTTAGAATGCAATATAAAATCTTTTCCTTTTTCGTACTGTATCCGTTTCTTTATATTGCAATTTATATAGTTAATTCCTTGTCTTAGTGTATCCATGGTATTTGCATAATACAAATGGTGCGATGCCTGTTGCTATGTCGCATTCGTTGAAGTAACTGTTAAACTAGATTTCTGATGGCGTGATTGGTTTTTGCATTGATTCTTGTGATGATCATCTCGCAATTAAGTTCGATTTGTGAAGCAAAGAAATAAATTCTAAAATAAAAATCTTGTTTTTTTCTGATTATTACAAAGGCCCAATACAGAATCGAATGTAGGACAATGTGCATAGGTACGTATGTAGATTTAATTTTCCTATTATTATAATAATGTAATAATAGTAATAATAATAATGGCGGCGTTATAATCCGAGGTGGACTTGGGGGCCTAGCTTCTCAGCAACCACTCGTGTTGTGCGTGCTATTCTTCTCACACGAGTGGTAAGGACCTACAATTTAATGCCGACTCCAAAAGGGGAGATTGAGAACATTTTCTTAGAAAGAGGTGGAGCCGTGAAAAAATGTTTGGTGTTTTTTCGGGAATCGAACCGACAACATCGAGCGCAAGAGTCGTCGCACCTACCCACTACGCCTCGGCGCCCACAGAAAGTAATTACTTACACTTCTAAAAAACCAAAGTTATCATTTCAATTTTAATGACAAAATTCACATTCTTACAGACATTATTTCATACAAGCGTACGCACGCGTATATTCGTTTTGAAGAATGCAAACAATTTTAATTGAGTTGTTTCACATGAAAAATGTCTGCTGTTGTTGTTTTCCATTGTTGATTACTCTCATTAATTGAGGGAGAAGCATTTTTTTCAATGAAGTTTAATTTTCTTCAGCTCAAAGAATTTCATTCGGTTTTTTTCCTTAAAAAATTTAAAAACAGATTGTCATTTAAAGTTAATTTGACAATTAAGGATCTTTGCGTTTCTTTGATTTTGTGCGAGAAAAAGGTTTTTCAGCCCATAAGCATTGTGTTCTATAAGGGTTCCATGAAATAACGCCGTGCGCAATAACGCGAATTCTTAATTATGCAATTTGGTGTGAAATTATGAAATTGAGAAATAAAGCCGAATTCTGATATAATGGCGCATTTCACACGACAAAATGCGGTAAATTATTAACACAAATGTGGTTATTTAAAGGTCCGTTTGTGAAGTCCTCCTTTGGCACACAAGCAGTGAAAACTGTTTGAGTATCTATGTACGTGTTTCGTAAGATATTTAAAGAAATTAAATTGAAATAAATTTGTTTGCCAACACAGAGTAACCTGTTTAAAAGACCCTTGATAGAAAATCAATCTAATTAGGTGGTAAATGGGAACAGGAGGATCTAACATTTACTAATGGTCCTTTGTTTTGAAAAATTTGTGCTTTCTTTTTATTTCGGTCAAAGTTGGGAACCCTATCTATCGGCCACTATACAATGCTACAGAAAATAAACTTCTTACCAAAATCTTACCTACCACCATAATGCCTATTTCGGCAAGGCATCCTTTGGCCAGGGAGTTATGAGAAGACAACTCTATACCGTTTCCAGACTCCGTACATATCTACGGATGGATCGAAAACGTGGGATGCAATGGACAGTGGCGAATTGATCCCCACTACTTGATGTGTTTCAACTTACACTGGTACCTGAAAAAATATTTTCCAGGACACCAGTATAATACCGCTTTTGTTTAAAAAAGAGAATACCGTCAAGTTAAAAGAAAGTTATTTAAGTTTTTTTTTATAGATTGGTTTTATTACAATTTCTTTAAAGTAAAGTTTATAAATTTTACTAAAATATGCATTTATCAATGCAGATGTATGTATGTATGCATACATTTAAAGCTTTTCCCTATCACAGACTTCAACACATTTCTCTTATAAATTTTTAACTACTAAAAAACTACTAATGCACAGCCCAACTTCTGAGAATCCCTTTCGGCAGCAGCAAATACTTCACATCTTTACCATGGTCTCCACACAGAGCTGTCACTTTTGGCTGAGTTGCCGGACACTTTCAATAACAGCCCAGATGATGATGAGGAAGAGGAATAGTCACTGTCGCTTCCATATCCAGAAGATACGGGACTCAACATTGTGGAAGATTGTTGCATGATCGTTGCTTCCCCGCCGCAGTAAACGTTGAGAGGTGCATTCGGTTGTACAGCATGAATCACAGTCGGCTGAGGAACTGATACCAATTCGTTTAATCGCACACCCAGATGTGTCATCAGTTTCGTTCCCAATCCAATGTCAACTTTGGGGAGATTGGCCAAACACTTTGAGACTTCGTTGGCAGCTTGAATGTATCCCGTCCTGAAGCTCTCCACTCCATTGGGGGTTTCGGTTGACTTGGTGCTTTTGATTTTCCGCAAATGTTTGACTGTCAACTCGAGAATGTCGGCCTTTTCCAATTTGACACTTGGGTCACCACTCTGTTGCTGCATGCATTCTGCAATCAGATCCTTCAGTTCGTCCAAGCACTTATTGATTCTGGCGCGCCGCTTGCGCTCCAGCATTGGCTTCATCACTTTACGGTACTGGTATGTTTTTGACAATTCGTATTTGGCGGAATTCATCTTGTTGAGTTAATTTTTACGTAAACTGAGTTGTTAACAAAAATAGTTGAAAACACTTTGTGAACTTGATAGTTCGGTAACTGAGTTGAGAATGATTTTGGAATGGAGCGTGTCACCCTTATATACCCACACGTGGTCGAACGCAGGCACCAAAAGTAAATATGAGCCCTTCGACGTGTGCGTGTGTGTGAGAAGGACGCAAGACGCAGTCCCTTTCAGCCGCAGTGAAGAACAGAAGAGATAAGCCCTGCACACTTGGTGTTGATGGCGTACACGGCAAGCGAGATGGTGGTGGTTGGAGACCATCCACTATGCGATGTGCACGCAACAACACAAGGTGGTAGTGATGGTGGATGAATGGTGGTTGTAGTGGTGGGATGACGAATTTATTCCTCAGGCCAAGCAGCCTGCGTGCCACAAGCTGCTTCCATGCTACACTCTCGTCTCGACCGACGATCCGTGGGAAACATTTTAGAAGTGAGTTTCCCACACGATGTTTCCATTATTATTCGGCAGCAGTGGCAGAAGCAGCAGCCACCTGCCCTTCGTCAAATTATGTTAAATGCACTTACTTACGGTGCTCTCCGGGAACGCGTGTGTAAGTGTGGTGTGGTGTAGGTTTCGTCATCGTCATCCAAGAGAGCAGGACCTTCGGATAGTGTGAGAAACTCGTGGTTGCAGCTGTTGTTATTATTATTCAACTCAAATTTAGGATACACCAATCCTTTTATCAGCACGAGAGTGAGGCAGGCATAACCATCCTTAGCAATCCTTGATGGATATGATGATTGCGGAGGGAATTATGGGCATTCCGCTTCGTATGACTTTCCGTTCACGTGCAACGCTTTTTCCCCCGCACTCTCGGCTTGTTTCGTTTGATTCAACTGTATGTTGCTTGTAGGAGATACGTTATGTTTGTACATATCCATGTATGTGGGTATATGATGGAGTGATAGTTTTTCTGCTTGGCTCTTGGGCGATGTTTGTTCCGTGCATCAGGTAGGTCGGTTTATGGTTTGCGTTGCAGAGGTGATGAAGATAGTAGCAGCCAATGCGGTGGATGATAGGTTGGCGGTTGAATGGGCGCTGGACACACTTGTCAGACTTTGTTTGTGGGACTTTTATATTGTACATATTTTATCAGCGATGTGGCGGACGTTGGGAGTGCAACCCGAGGCACACTTTGGGCACGCGAGCTTTCTTGAATACAAATATGTGCATATCTCGATGCGAAGTTGTTATCTATGCTTATGCGTTGGATTTATAAGTTGTGTGAGGAATAATATTGGGCGGGAGATATTTACATACTGGGTACGTACACGTATACACTTTTTTTTAATGAGATATCATAGTAAATTGTGGGCGCCGTGGATAGGTGGGTAACGCTCGAAGTCTGGGTTCTATTCGCGAAAAACTCCTTTGACTTTTTCACGGCTTCATCTCTTTCGAGTCACTGACAATGCGCAAAGAGTATAAAAATCTTCTCAGTCTCGCCGTTCGGAGTCGGCATTAAACTGTAGGTCCCCTCCAGTCGTGAGAGAACAATAGCACGCACAACACGGGTGGTAGGTTGAGAGGCGGAAATCCATTAATTTTTTGATGGTCTTCTCGGATATGTCGTAAAGAGAATGGAGAAAGGATTGAGCAAGTAGCCGTTGTCTGACTCTAGTAAGTACGGGTATCTTCTTTGTTTCTGATATATCGTTATAGCTGCGACAGTGAGCATTGTGTATGGATAACTAATCTGGCTGGGTGATATTCTTGGCCGGTGACTGGTACTATGTGCATTTATTTTAGCGGCATCGGTACGAACTGTCTTTAGAAGATCGTTCGTTCATTGTTGTAAACTGACCATGTCCTTCTAAATGTTGGAAACGCAGTCTATTTAATGTTCAGCTGATTCTCGCCTCTATCATGCTAAATGGACAGATTATCATCTTATTATATTGCTGTGCCCTGAAGTTCATGTGAGGGGTACCTTGGACTTTGCTTCTAATAAGGGTAGCTCATTACAACACTCCTTGTCTAATTTGGAGATTGTGATAGTCGAGTTAATATCGTCGATAACAGCTAACGTAGCTAATTTTTGCGTGATAATTAATTTGACTGCACACTTCCCGTGATTTATCAGACGGTCAGAGAGTCTGATGGGGTTGAACATGGAGCGCTTGTGATTGTGGCAAGTATAGACACATGCTTTTCTGTGCACCTTATTGAGCTCTGTTTGTTTGAGAGTTGGCCCCTATACTAATGATCCATATGTTACGATAAGTCACCAGTGTATATCCATTGGATCTAACTTGATTGGAGATACACCTTTTCCCGAAGAATTAGTTGCAGGCACAGAAAGCTATAACGCTTCCTTAACTCAGTGGTTATTCTTCCAGGTGAGTTAAGGATCTGGTTCTCGTTTCTTCAGACTTCTTTTAGTTGGTTTGGGGTAGACTTGGTCATATCTTCTGTGCGTGCTATTGAATTCCTGTATGGTGTACGGCGCAGAAGCATGGACGTTATCCAAAGTGGACGAGGAGATTCTTCTTTGCTTAAAGAGGAAAGTCCATCGTTTCCGCATTCACTAATGGTTTTGAAGAGGAGACTGAACGGTCAACTTTACAGTTTGAACGTACGGCAAAATCGACCTGGTCAAACGAATTCGAGTCTCCCGTCTGAGTTGGGTAGTTCAAATAATGGTAATCTACACCAGTGTTCGGGCCCGGAAAGTCATCGACTTCAAATCGGAGGCACAGCGCACTTAAGGAAGACCACGCCTCAGGTGGTGTACACAGGACCTCTGTCAACTGAACGCACCCAACTGGAGGCACCTAGCACAAGACCGTACTGAATGGAAAGGCATGATACAGATCTTCCAACTGGGCAATTACAGAGCAAATAACGGTCAGATTCAATTTCCGTTTCGTCCACCCAATCGTTGAACCAATATCCAGACAAGCTTTCATTTACAAACGGCTTAATTAGAAAGTTTTTCAGCGCCATGCAAATAAGCGTCGAATAAGAGATTTTCCCAACTCTGATCCCTTTTTCCGATTATTTACTTACACAACCCAAGGCCTTGACACTTAGACGATATAATTTAACCAGATTCAATGTCACAGTTTTAATGACAACTTGGTTGTCGATATAGATGTCGACAAGTCGGCCAAGATTAATTCTTGTATGGACTGTGCTGGTTCATTCATTAATGACGATACTGCTTAGGTGATTAGGAATTTTTCAAAGAGCACACAGAAGTCCCTCTTTTCTGTAACTGCGCTCGTTTTTAATTCGTTGGCTTATATGGCAAGTTCACTCTTATCCAATACTGCCCTATCCACTCACCACACACACTTCATAGCCCTCTTCCAATTTCCGTGAATGCATACGTATTTTAAAGGACATTTTTTAAATTGTACACAGCTAAAGGGTTTTCCATTTGGGCCTTGACAACTTTCACTGTGAACGCATTCTTTAACCAATAACCATACTGTCCGTATGGCAAAACCAAACAAACAGTAAAAACAACAATTTTTATCATGGTAAAGTTCACGAACGACAAACGTTTACAAATAATTAAAATTTATTGCCAACATTCATAGTCGGTGACGGCAACTTTAAGAGCGTTAACTCCAATTTTTGGTCGCAATTCTCGCCCCAATAGACAAGAAGTTCAGTCTAGTGAAAAAAAATTGTTTTCGTTCAAAATTGTCGAACATAACCGGCTACGTCAGCTAAAAGAATATGCGTTATTGGTTAGGTGAAAACGCTAATTTGATTTAAGAAACACCAGTTGATCCACAAAAAAGTAACTGTATGGTGTGGTTTTTATGCCGGTGGAGTCATTGGGCCGTTTTTCTTTCGTTGATGAAAACGACCGTCTCATTACAGTCAACGGTAATCGCTACAGAGACACGTTACAACGTTATTTCTTTGGTCAATTGCACGACGAGACATTAATGGTATGTGGTTTCAACAAGACGGTGCCACAAGCCACACAGCGGGTGTAACGACTTATTGAAAACTCAATTCGATAAACGCGTTATATCTATAAATGGTACTGTCGCTCGGCCCCGTCGTTAGAAGATTTGTGAGCCAATATTGAAAGAGAGATAGCGGCTGTTTCCGCCGGAATGTGTGGCCGAGTCAGTCATCGAAAATCGTCCAAACGACGATGTTTTTTTTTCGTTTCTTGTTTCTGTTTCAAATTTAAAACAAAAACGGTGGATTTTGAATACATTTTTGAAACAAAATTGTTTATGATTGTTTCTTTTACAATTTGTATACAGAATCGTCTTGCGATATAATATTTGACAAGCCTTGGGTTCAAAACCGCAGTGACACACAATTTAACAATTATTTGTGTCGAAATAGTATTGCAGACATTCCTACTTGTTGGGAATTATTGTTTGTTGGCCACCATTAAAAACTTTATTCTGTTTATTGCCGCCACCACTCTACTTTGAACATCCGCATTTGTCAATAAAATGCAAAATCTGCAATTCAAACTTGACAAAAATTAAAACATCAAAACAAACAGTCGTCATGCTTGTGGTATGAAACCGGAAAAAGCATTCAACGAAAACAACAACATCGACGGTGACAATAATAGTCCTTGCAACATTTTGTTAAATTCTCTATGGCCCAACTCATTAAACTTGACAAATTTACAAACAATCAAAGAAATAGTTATAATTTTTCAGAATATCATCACATTTTTTATTATATTTTGTAGATTACATTCGTTTAAGAAAAATAAAAAATACATTATTATTTATTTAATAAAGCTCGTCGTTATCTTCTAGGTATATCACAGACTCCCTCCACATGCAAGCTCCTTTCCCTCGCATTTATATCGTAAAGCAGCAAAAAAAATCATTCATGAAGATCACCTTCATTCACTTGTGCACACCGTCACATTTCACTACTACTGCTGGTTGGTTAACGAGTTTCTGAATGAACTCACATGCACCTCAATGAAGTCCTCATCAACAGGTAAGCGCTGCATGCTGTTATCCCAATAAAAACTGCCATCAACCGTCTTAACGCACTGCACCGGGTAGTGGTATTCCTCCAGACCAACAGCTCCTTCACCACATTTCAACGAAGTAAGTAGCGCTTCATTGGCTTCGTTCTCTGCAATTTCCTCACTGTATAACGCGTAATTAGCCTCGGCCCCAGCAGCACTCGTCGGTTGGCCGCCGATGTCGGGGTGTTGACGTTTATGAATGACCAGCATGGCCAGAAGGAACTTCTTCACAAATTTGCACGTCATTCTCAGTTTTCCGTAAAGTTTAGGTTTACGAACAGTCACGAACATTCCTCGAGTGTTTGTATTTGTAAGAACAGGAAGAGATGTCTCTGTTTCCATGTCCACGTACGACAACGTATGACCGAATAATATGCAACTATCGCCGATCGACCCTGGCTTTTATACCCGTACTTCCAAGAACGAGTATCTGAGAGAAATTGGCATGCTGTACGCAACACAACGCACACGTGTTGCCGAAAGGGGAATGCAAGCAACCGAAAAGCACAAGAGAGAAGTCAAGTCAACAGAGCAGAGAGGACACCGTAAACAACCCCTAACCACCCTTTGCAGCCTTAAGCGTACAGTACTCATTGGCATAACGCTGCACGGCATCATCCCAGCGCACTGCTAGCGGGGTGAAGAACGCGTGCATACACATGTACAATGTATGTGTCGTTGATGGCGTCTCCTGTGTTGTGTCGTTCTTAATTTGAATCTGAGAAACTATCCCACGGTTTCAGGTTCTTCGGTGTGGCAGATGTTTGCGAAAACGGTGTTTTTTTAGGGATGGTTTTTTGCCCCTAAGCACAAGTGTGTGGGGATACACTTGCTGCGACACACTCAATTGTCGAGATGTCCTGTTTGCAAGGGAGTATTCATGCAAAGAGTGAAGGGCAGGAAAGCCAAATCGTGGGAAACTATTTCACCGCATCTCTGTCCGGTGAAGTGTGCAGTGGCTCGGTGGTTTCGTATCGGCAGTTCGTTGTCCCATTGTTTCCGTGTAATGTGCCCTCGTTTTTTTGGGCCCTTGCTGTTGGCGTTATTTCATTCATAATCGGAGCGGAGTGTATAACAACTACTTGATGCTCAAAGTAAATTACCCTGTGGACGCGTTTTAATAACTAAGAAAATGTGAGATAATTCATTGGGACTTGAAGATGAGTTGATCTGATTGCATCAGTGACTTTTCACTCTGTTGCACAGAGAACAATTTTGAAGATGTTCATGAATGGGAATTGTATGTTTTTATTTTAATTTAAATAAATGTTTTTATATTTAATTTATTTATTTACTTATTTATTTATTAATTTTCAATATCATTTTTAAAAGAGCGTTATAAAATTGTGCATATCTTTTATTTTTTTTATTTATCTACTTAACATGTATTCAACTATGTATTTTTAGAACTGGCGGTCGTTACAGACAAGGATATTAACCCCTATTTTGGTGGTGATTTAAATGAAAAAATGATTAAAAGTTAAAAAGTGTTACCGATTTGCAACAAAGTCAATATATAGGATTCGTGAAGGCGAATCCAGACAGTGCCAAGAGCATTGACGAATTTGAGTCTTGCAAAAAGTTACGGTGCTGTGATAGAAATAAGTGATTTTTGCAGGTCACTTTTGTTTGTTTGTCATTTCGGTTTGGAAGAAATTCACCAGTTCACATTTGACTGTCGCATGCTTTGAGGTCGATTACAATTTTTTATGAACCAGTCGAATCGTAATGCATGAGTTTTTCAGCTCAGTTTAGGATGCATTATTTTTTTGCAATCAAAGCGACGAAACCCATTTCGACTGAGGTGCAGTCAAATGCAGTCAAATATCGGTAATAACAGTGGTAAGAAGATGTTCTTCTTCTTTGTATGGCGCAACAGTCCGGGATGGGTATGGACCTCAACCAATAATCCTTTCCAGGTAGCACAACAAGTTTGTTGATTTTCTTCTTTAATTATGTGCCCCACATCCTCATCTAACTTTAACATCATATAACATAAAAAAAATGTATTTACGAAATACATCCGCAATTGTGCGAAAATTATGAAAAAAATCATTACTTGCAGGCTGAGCGCAAGGGGATATTTGTATTTCAATTCAAAACTCACAGTTTGTTATTTTAATTTAAACAAAAATATCACAAATTTTCTTAAAAATGTCTTTTTCTACTAATTTCAAATGACATGCCTTGTTGAATGCTCCATAGGGACTGGATCTTGGCTGATCAGGGCATCAAGCCATCACGTTTATGCGTCTCCTCGGATGGGGACGCTGTTCACTGATCTATTGAGATAAATTCGGAACACCATCGGCATACTTTCGTTCTTCATACTTCATATTGTTACCTTCCTAAGCGTTGGATGGAAAGACTGCTGATTAGTTCAATATCGCTGTGTAAGTGACACAAATTATCATCAAAGATTGAGAAAAATTCTATTCTAAAATTAGGATATCATTTAACATAGATCTTTCGAGACAGGTCTTCTTGAACAAAAATATATCAAATTCTGGCACATGTAAATGATCTACCAAAATTCACGCGAAGTTTAAATTTATTCATAGAATATTAATAATGCAGATGTGTTCCACCATTTAGAAAGATTGGATCAGGTAGTGATCTTAGACATCTGGCCGTCCTTTAAATATCCGTTCAATACATAACGTCCAAGTAGTTCATAAGAACATTTGCTGAGATTCCAGCAACATGAACTCGGTAGCGAGATCGAGAGGTGAACATTTGATGCCTGCACTCAAATGCACGCAATTGCAAAACGATACATATGTGCAGTAAATTTTAAAAACTCGTCGTATTGATTTGCTGTCATTCTGAAAAGTGGCAATTGATTTTGGGAAACAAGTTATTTTTTATGTGAAAAGGTTTAATAAAATAAAGATATTAATTATTTTGTTAATTTATCTTTTATTTTTATTTCCGCATGAAATTTACATGTGAACTGCATCAAGATTAGAAATAGAGACAACTTGCATCGATGGGGGCCTTGCAGTAAACTCATGTGCCTACTTACGAATGCATAATGCTAGGTTTTTCAATTGTACTGCAAGCATTTTAATGCACGACTATTTCAAGTATGAAGTCTGCATAGCGAAAAGACTGCGTTAAATGATTTATGGAACAACAATAATTGATTGCTGATTTTTCATATAAGATCTTGATGGGTCTGTTAACGTCAAAAGTGATTGTTGAAAGACAAATATATGCATGGTGTCACTTCTTCTGACTTGGAACTGGATGCATCATTGGACCAATCTGTTTTGAAAATTTGGCTGGTCAGATAATAATAATTAATGGTGGTTGCTCTCACCCTGATATGGATGTGGACAATTTTTGGTTTTGGCAAGTCATTGATATATACCATACAGTCGAAGAAACCCATTTAATTACTGCGTCTTCTATTTTCTGTACATGTTTTGGTGATCAGAATTCCCCCCAATCATGTGACTTAACGTTTTTTTACAATTTAATAGTAGAAACCTGTATCTATCAAATCACTTTTTGCGTGAATTTTGGAACTCTTTGCAAACTTTTTTTCATCTCAATGATCACAATGAATCACTTGAAATTCTTTATGCGACAAATCCTGTGCATGAGCGGAAAACAATACCTAACGATCTAGTGCATTGAGAGTCAACCACGCATAATAAAGGCATTAGCAGGGGTCTTTCCAGGAAAGCTACCTGCACAATGTTAATTCCATTTTAATGGTTACTGCTTAGGAAGTGTTTTTACAGCCGACAAGTCATACACCACTCACAAAGCATTCCCTGGCGTTCATGGTTCATAAATATCATCACTTTCCTGTGAAAAGAATTTAATTAAAGATTTAATTTCTTTGGAGTGTGAACCTCTATTAAAAAGATATAAATCTGACACAATCTGTTCGAATCATCTCAACCTGATCCTTTTGTTTTTGGAAAATAAAAGATGTTTAATGGAATCTTGGCGCCAGTGGATGTAACTAATTGTGGGCGAAGAAATTCGATATTTTAGTGGAAATTTAATTTAATTAAGTAAAAAAAAATAAAATGTTGACAAAGTAAGGGACTGTATTGTATTTCGTTTTTTAAAATTTATTTGTTGCGGAGGATATGGGTGAAGGTTCAAGTTTCATTTTTTCGACAGCCATGGTTTTGCAGTTTGATCCTGTGATTGTGGCACCATCTGACTAACGCTAATGTTTAAAACCAGTCTTGAACCATATTGATGTGTTGATATCCTAAGTTTATGTTTCTTCTTTCGGTGGCGGTACATTCTGAGGCAGAATTGGGTAACTACTACTGTTGTGCGTGCTATTGTTGTCCCACAAGTGGGAGTTATCTACAGTTCAATACCGTCTCTGAACAGCGAAAATTGAGAAGCTTTTTGGGAATGGTAGTGACTCGAAAGAGGTGGAGCGGAGAAATATGAAAAATGTGTCGGGAACTGAACTTAAACTTTATGTTTAGGAATCGATGCGCTAAATAATCTACCGCGTTCCCAGTAAATTCTTGTAAATGTAGTTTTTTTTTATGTTAAATTTTCAACTTGGCAGCACTTTTCGAAGTGATAGACAATTTCATAATTGAGAGATGATTTGTTATCACAATAACCATGAATATATCCACGCCGGAACAACTCTCGCAAATTGTTCTGATTTGCTTCAAAAATTATGGTTCACTTCTGGAAATTTACCGAACGAACGGCTACGTCAATAAACAAAATTACCAGATTTGGCGTGCAGAAAATTCATAATCCGCTACACCCTCAAAAATCACTCTTTGTGTGTTTTATGGGCGAAACGGAACTGGAATTCCCTTCACTTGTTCAATTCATGTTCACTCATTTGTCCTATTCTTAAATACACGGATACTCTAAGTTATCGACATAATCTTTCGCATTTTCGAAGTCACTTGTTTGATCATCTGACGGGTTGTTAGATGGAAATACGAATGCAAACATCGTTTCGTTTAAAATCTTACAATACTCGTGCTAATAAATACTTTTAATTTTATAATATAATGAACAAAGTGAATTTGCATAAAGAAAGAATGCTGTCACATTCATACGAAAAAAGCGTATTATACGTATTAACTTTGTATGAAGAGATCGGATTTGATTAATACATTGAATCGTGATTCACATTACCGACACTGGAACGATTCACTTCGAACAAATTCGGGAATGCGAAATTTTCGATTTCTGTGGACGGGTTCTGCCGTCCGATTTAAGAATAGTGATGAAGATGAAGATGAAGGCAGACAGAGCGTTACGCTTAGCAATAACAAACTGTTTTTTTTCGATTTCCGATTGAATGATTTTAAACTGGAAAAACTCTGGTTTCAAGAAGACGTCACTACATGCTGAACAATGCGCGATACAAACAGTTGGTTAAAAATACAGGGTCATCGAATTTGTGGTTCCCAAAGTAAAATTAAATATTTATTTTACATTTATGATTTACATTTCGATAAATTTTTGTTTTAATATATTGTTCGGATCTTGCCATTATGAATAATGGTATATAACACCATTCAAATGTTCCCCACGGGAGTTCTTGCAGACTCGATTGTAACAAGGTAATTTTCGATGACTTTTCGACACATATGGTCGTCTTTAAAGCGTCAAGAAACTCATCCGCGATAAATCACACGATTTTTGGCCAATAAACTTTTTTTTTGCAATAAAATCCAAAATGTGTCGTCTTGTCTAAAATGTGGCACAATCTTTTAAGATCATATATCTTCATGCATATCTTCGAGGCCAAAACAATTTGGTTATTATTTGGATATAGCCGTAATAATTAGTAGGTTGCACCTCCACATTTTTGAAAAAATATGGATCAATGTCTTCACTAGACCAAATTGCATAACATATAGCGACATGCAATGGGTTTTCGAAAGTAAAATGTGGGTTTTCGCTTCCCCATATGCGACAATTTTGTTTGCTAACGTATCCACTGAAATTTTAACCTCATTGCTGAAAAAATTTGTGTGTTAAAATCGGTCAACCAAACACTGATGTTCAAGCACAAAGTCGGCGTATATTCTACGCCACTCTCTCGCTAACTTATCAGACCACCAACCCCTGAAGGGTTTGGGTCTGAGCCTAGTCAGCTGGCTTCAATTCTTAAAAAAATTGAACTTTATAAGAGTGTAGATACAAATCTAAATGCAAAATAAGCATGATGTGTATAATGTGCTGCACTAACCATGAAATTAGCAGATTTGGATTTTCTTCAACATTTTCACTGACAGCAAACGGTTAGAGGTGAACCAATGTATGCAGCGGCCCCGAAGGTTTGTGATTCGAGGCATACTAGGAAGATATAAGCGCATCATAACAAACCGCCAATAGTACACTTAGATGAATTATGTCAACCATTGGCTTATAATTCGCAAAATGTGCGAACTAAAGACTCACTAAATTCGTAGTAAGTTTCACAATTTTACCCCTTTGACGTTTGTGATGGAAACTGGAATGTAAAATCCGGACCACGAATTGGATGACCTTTGATGCTTATCAGCCATCATCATCTTAGCAAATAGACCAGTGAATTGGTGATACACGGCTTCAACTACTGGCAGCTACCTCCAGATTGTACTTAACGCAGGCAAGCACATGCCAGAGATCCTGTTCGAAATAAAACTGCATAGATCTTTCGAATAAAGCCAATTCCATGGTCATAACCATGATTTTTGTTTCTCTTCTTTCATTTTGAAGTTCTATATCTCTAGAAAACACCGTATATTATCCTTGCATGCTTTTGTAATTTGTCCTGCTTCTAAGAAACACCCTATACCCCATTTTCATTTACATTGCTCACAAAACTATGAAAAATGTTCTGCAATCGACTTATGAGTTATCTCTGGTTCACAATTTCGTACTCTATTAGCATTGTGGTCAGTACTTTTCGGCACACTTAATGAAAAATTATTTATTCAACACTGTACCGACGGCGCCATGGCGTCATATAAGCATTTCGACATCAATTTCAGAAATGCAGAAATCTCAATTAACGAGGAATGTGTAGCAAGTGCATATTTTCCAACATCTGCACTTGAAATTCTCAAGTGATGAACACTTGTTCGTAATTAAATTCTCGTATCGAACAATTACACAAGGCTTGCATGCTGCTTTCCCACGACATGCGCCAGTCGTGTGCGCAACATCGCCATCCGCCAGTTCAATTCAATTAATCAACATTTACCCTCTTGTCATCATTCATTGAATTCTGTAAATTCAATGTTTACTCTCTAAATGGGTCAACATTTAATTATGCTCACCGCCACCCTTAAATAGCCTGAAAGGAATCTCAGTAGCACCCTCAAGTTCAACCCCCATGAAGTGCGTTCGTGAAGTGAATATTCTCACCACTGGAAATATGCACAGACGTGCAGTCAACGACGTCTATTCCTTGATGGGAAAAGCCAAAGAGATCAGCAAATCAGGCGCATGTGCGCACAGAATGGTTTTGCGAGGCACATGCCACTAAACACGGCGATATATCGAGCCACTTGTTTAACATTATCTATCACTCTTTGCCAGAATTGCACCAATGATGTATTTCACTCTGGAGACCCAGATGCACACCAAGCAAGTCTGGTATTGATGGTCTTGCAAGTGGCAAGTTTAACGATTGGCACGTGTGTTGTAGTGCCACTAAAGGCACTAAAACCGGTTGTACTCCATGGTTTCTGTTGGAAACTGGCAATGGCGAGTGCTTGTTAATGCCTAGTGGCTAGACCGTTGTATAATATGAGTCATGTACTCGTTACTTATGATGGCTTGTATCTTGCATTGGCTACTTGTTGAATGGCTATTTGGCAGTTTGCGAAATGAGCTTATGAGGTATGTACATATGTGGCCGTAGTTCGCATATCCAAATGATTGTCCGTTGCGCACAGATATGACAGTTATGCTTTGAATATTTACTATTTATATTTTCTGCTGATTGTAAGTATACTTGCGCAGCAGAATGCCATTCTTATGACGTTGTATGAATTTATTAGGGAACATATGCAACCGTAGATGACGTTTATGTGCTCTTCCAGGCGTCGCTTATGTTTACAGGCAACAGTAACACTTGCCTTTATAGCAATTAGTTGTCAAAACTTATGTTTCTTCGAATTTACGGACGTCCTTTGTTGCGTTGTCTCACAGGCTCAGAAAATTCTTTGGTTTGGAGCTATGTTGTACTTGCGCTTAGCATGGTGCAGACGCCTGGGTAGACTCGAGTAATATTTTATTTTAAATGAAATCAACGCAAGGAAGACCAAAAATCGTACGCAGAACTTTTCTCTCAAAACTACCAAAACCTTGTTCAATCGCGCTTGCTATTGTCCATCCCTCTGCGTCGTAGAGGTATAAAGTCATCGGAACAGTGTTCTATTACTCAATCGCTTTTCAGCCCAAAGAATGCGATGAATATGTGTTGAGTATCAAACTGCTTTTCTTGGGTCTTTTGCAAGATCTGTCTTATTGTGAAGATCTGCTCTAATGTGCACTTCCTTGGCATTAAGCCACTCTTATGGGGACCTATCAGATTGTTGGTGAACAGTTTCTGTCGTTCTAACAAAACGTCAAAAAAATTCTTGATCTATTATCTCTCTATAATCTGCGCATTCAAATGTGTTTCCTTTCTTGTGGATCGGGCAAAAGATACTAAGATTCCACTTATCGGACATGCTTTCCTCCAACCATATCGTACAGATGAGGTGGTACATGCGCAGGTCATCTCCAGCTGCTTTCAGATTTCAGCACTCTTGACCTTGTCTAGATAGGGGGAGAAAATCCGTGGCTATTATCGTTCAGATTGAGTGGAGCATTCTGCCTGAGCGGTATTTTTAAGGTTTAAGAGTCCGCAGTTTCTTCCAAGCTACCAATTCGCGTCTTGGGTTATATTGCTACTATAAAGCATGTAAAGAAGAGAAGCAAAAGCATTTCGTTGCGGTACTCCATTTTTTTCGGATTTCAAGACAGAGCATCGTACGCTTTCGGAAAGCGCTTCCCGTCCAATGAAGGGCCGTAGATTAATATTTTCTCAGACCTCCAGACTCCTACTTCCGGCAAGGAATACTGATGTTGGAGAATCTGTACGAAGTTTGATGAAGTCAAGAGAGATTATGTAGAAAAATAAAATATTTTTTTAACTGAAAATCGCAGCCAGGACGAGAAATGTTTACCTTACCGTATCTGAGAGGTAGATCACTCAACTGCAATAAAGTTTTCCCGGAAGAAATTTGCTTATCTTGCATTTCAAGCCTTTGTAACAAACTTTGCCAAAGGCATCGAGGAAGCATCAGAAAATGAGCCCGAACAAATACATAGTATACAAATACATGAGTTTTGCAAAACAGTATATATACAATGCATTTGTTCGATAGAAGTACGCTTATTTCTAAAACCGAATTGGTGATGATAAATACGGTGTTTCCTTAGGACTTAAACAGACAAGTAACGTCATTGCGCATCCTTTAAACGTTATTAGAGGGAATGAGATGATCTATAAGACTTCTTATCGGGTGGATGTTTCCCGGGTTTCCGTGCCATTTTAACTCCTTCCACTTTTCATCGACAAAAAAAAAATTAGGCTAATCTGAGTGAATACACACTCCTTTTCACCCCCTTCTCACAAATTAGGTATCCCATAGGATGTTGTATCAAAACGGCGCTTTCATGGCGCTACCTACCTAGCTACCTTCCATTGACAAAGAATGTGACCCAATACCTTCCGGCCTATTGGAGTTAACAGCAAACTTTGGTTCATCGAACGGTTCAAAAGTTACTTCTAAATAGAGATCTGCTTTATCCTTATTTTCTTTCGCCCATTACTCTCAATTTGTATGGTTCCATTCACAGAGTGCAACTAACACTTGCCCAATTTATCTTCTGCTTTTTTCCTTAAATCTTTGACGACGAGTAGTTGCTTTCTATTTTAGTCAACAAGCTTAATTGAAAAGTGTTTAAAGCATTATTTTCATATTCCCTAATATTTGCCTTCAACATATACAAATGTCTAAGATGCACGAGGTTGTTGCATCTCTTACGAGCTCTTCTTTTATCCTTTATAATTTCTATTATTTCTAGTGGACGTGATGTGATTTTTTAATGCTTTTATTACATATTGTACATCTACGGAGCGCACTGTATTTTTACCATAAAATTACAAATCGCGATTTCCAGATATTATGGGGTTCTTAGCTGCATTTTCTTCTTCAAGCAATGTGTTTGAAGAAGATCTAATGTAGGCACCTCTATGCATTTTTCGTTGATTGGAATTCGTAGAATATTCAATCACACAAATACTAAATTAACGAAGTGTAAATTTATCCCGAAATAGTCAGACATTTATTACCAAATTATATTTAGATAACAGGTCTTTTCGAAGTCAACAAGATAATTGGCAAATTGCACTCTACCGTAGAAAGCGTGATCAATAAATAAAACAGCGCTGAATTCACTCTAAATCACCGACAAACTGATGATCAAAAATATTAACACCACGAAAGGAATGCAATATTTTAGCTGCAGTCATCTTAAATTCAAACATAATGACCAGATCACAATATTAGAGTCTCCCGAAGCTCACACAAAAAGTATTCATTATTATTATAATTTATTAACAAGTAATTAAAATTACATGATAATATACAATATATACAAACCTAGTAATTTTAATAGAAAGCATGGATTTTTAATTAAAAACTATAACTGATTCATAATAAAAAACAGTACATACATGGTTACGTATAGAATAGTATGTCCGGTAAAAGACTTGATCAAATGACATTTATATGTGTTTAATACAAGTGTGCACTTTCTTTTTCTCAAAATTATCATGATCTCTTGCCAGGATTGCAAGATCTAAATTTCGTTGAAGCAGTGCTCGTTTGTGGTATACAATTTGGACATTAAAAAGCTAAGAAGAAAAAGTACAACGCCATTAAATCACATGATTTGGGTCGGAAATATGAAAAGGTCAATAATTTATAAAGGCACAAAAGTTGTTAATTTTTGTATCTACCCACAAGAAACCGGGATATGATGGCGAGTGTGAGCAGAAAAAAAAGCAACCGACGACGAGGCGCATCAAAAAACGATGCAACGAAAAGCCAGGACAGCGCAAGAAGAGTATTGTTTTGTTTTCTTATATAATTCAAATAGTCTTAATTGTGTAATGTCTTACGAGCTAATGATTCACATGACTCAGGTTATAATTTTGTGCGGGATAACTACTTCAGTTCCCGCCAGAATTAACTTCATTATTTGACAGATGTCACTTAGCTTAGGCTTTACTTACAATAAAGTACAGGTTGTATTTATACAGTATGATAAATTAATTACAATGTTTAATATATGAGCTATGGAAAAGGAGAATTATAATCTTCAGTAGTCCTGCCACTCAGTATCTAAGAAGTCGACACATTTATCAAAAAGCTGAAGAACAACAAAACTGGTAGGCACAGATGGCTTGCCATCACAGCTCTTTAAGGCTGATGGTGATGTTCTGGTAGAAAGCATGCACCAGATCATCTGTAGAATTTAGGATGCCCAACGACTGGTATGTCAGACCTATACGCCCCGCCCACAGAATGGGTGATCTTACCTAATGCAGAAACTATCGAGGTATGCCTAGCTCAATGTATTAAATTCTGCCCAATGTACTGTAAACCGGTGCGGCTTCCAGCCAGGAAAATCGACTTTAGACCAAATCTTCAAACTCCTTCAAATCCTGAAAAAGACCAGAGATTTTCAAATCTGTACGCATCACCTTTTCATCGATTTCAAAGACTATACGATCGCATTCATCGTAATAAACTATGCAATGGACGAGTTCGGGATTGCTGGAAAATTGACCTATATGACGCGCTACTCTAAAAATACGCGATATACAATGAGTCAGTTTCTAGTATGTCCGATCCGTTTGAAACCCGCATCGGATTTCAGCAAGAAGGTGCTCTGTTGTGGACTTTCTTAAATGTGTTACTAGTTACTGGGATGTCTAGACACGGGTCGTTTAATCACAGATAAGATCGACATCGTCACGTGAACTCAGCTTTTACATGACAACCTTTTCTTAAGGTCATTGAGAAGAAAACAAAATAAATAATGTCAAGTAAAAATCGATCCGTCCTTCACCATCTTAGACAAATGTCACAAAAGACAGCTACAATTTTGAAGTTATTTGTTTACCTGAAGGGAATCGTGAACTTCTTAAACGACATTTTGGTGGAAATTCGACGTAGAATCCGCTTTTGGCAACCGCTGCTGCTTCGGTTTGTCGAAACAGTGTGGGTAAAAACGATGATCCAATAAGATACTTTGAAAAACCATTATTTTGCCAATCTTCCATTTTATATGGAACCGAAAGGCGGAAGATGAGTAAGATGGTAGAGCTGTGACGGATATTTCGTTCCGCCTGTGAGGAATGCGAACAAAGGAGAAAATACTGGTTTGGGCCAACCGACTGCATAAACACCAATGCTTAGACTAAAAGATTGTGTCTCATTATTCAAAAAGTAGAGAAAGGCCTAATCTCCGGTATGAAGATCAAGTGATCGCGGATGCAAGACAAATTGTTCATGATGACTGCAAACAGTGTGTTCGGGACTGTCAAAAAAGACTGTAAAAGCTCAGACGCAGACCTTCCATGGGTCGTTTGTCTAAGAAGCAAGCATTTATCTCCAATGTTACTTTCAATGCTATATTTACTTTTTTCAGGCTATTTTCAAGAATTTGTTTTTTTGTGCTCACCTATTGTTAGTGACTTATTTCTTAAGAAATGTAATCTCATGTTTCGAACATAAATAGATAAGTATTTATAGTCGCGTTTGAGCATTATTCTTATTTTAGAATTTAAACGCTGGATATGGCTGCTATTTATCTTACCACCACTGTACATTACAAACATGTGATAAGTGTTATGCAATAAAAACTATAGAATTTACGGAAATAAATGGGTGAATTGTTAAACTCAAACCACATAGTTCTTAATCAAAACTATTCCCACGGTTTGACCAATTCAAAAAAGTCTACCGTAGCAGTTGTTGCAGACTTACACACACACCATTCACTCACATGTGCATTCACAAGCTATATTTAATTAATCTAACCTTATCAACATTTTTCTACATGCGCATGATTGCGTGTTAAACGTGCTGGTTTTTCTAAATAAATTTCGTTTTGAGTTGGTTCAAAAACCGCAAAAGGAAACGGCTACCGATCGACATACAAGACGGAACATGAACGCAGACTTTTCCAACCGAGTGTAAACATAAGTCGACATGTTTAAACGTGTCAATCGGTCCCCCTTCGAAACATGCAAGGGCGCAATCTGCTCCACTCACGTATGTACACGCGCTAGTTATACGCCACTGCCACCCTTTCTCGCAATTGAGTGATATCAGCGACTTGAAGTCACCACAAAATCGCACAAGTAAAGGTCGGTTCATCTAGCACGAGTACCCCTGGAGTTTGATTACGCATTTGGATACGTAATGGGGGCCTTTTCGAACTTCTGCTCTCGGTCACAATTGAATGCCCACTCCCCCTTTTCGTGGCATTAAGACCTCCTTAAGCGAACGATAACCACACCGTGCTGGTGACTTCAATACGGTACTATGCCACGATTGTGTACCTTGCGGAGAATCAAAAAAGACAAACGCAAGCACATTCATTTAAGCCACTTCAGTGGGATCGTTTCAATCGGTTTGCCCGTCAGCCAATGCCTCAGTCGGGCCATGCATTCGTACCCCAAGAGCTAAGTATATCTCTGACAACCACTACACGGTTCTTCAAGCGAAGCCAATACCTCCTCCGGCAACAACAACGACAACGACGCCGTCGTCACCACCACCGCCACCAGCACTACGACCACGACCACGATCACCAGCACTGCCATCGATGGTGGTGACGAAGACGAAGACGAAGGCGAAGGCGAAGAACACGGCAAAGAGCGGATAGGAAACCAAACGAAGCAAGCACAAACAAAAAAAAAGCAGGTGTTCAGATCGCGTGGGAAACACACGACAAAATTGGTTCTCACGGTTTCGAAAAATCCGGCACACACTGTGAACGTGCTTCGGTCTCAAGTTGGTCATTATGAGCCTGAAGTCAAAGATAACTTTATAGGCCCCGCTCTGCCTCCCGGTGTAGTTGCCATTGGAGGCGACTCTGCGTTTGCGATACGATTTTGACTTACGGGTAAGCCGTGGTGTGGCAGAGGCCCCGCACACTTTTGTCGTCTTCCCAGGCATGTGGAGGAGCGTTCACGTTTCTTTACTTTGTACCTGGTGGCAGTTGCTTTTTATTGCTACTCATTGAATGAGCGGCGTTGTTTTTGTTTTCTTCGTTTTTCCACTCTTTTTTCTTTTCTTTTTTGCTTTGTCTTGCGCATGGCGAAACGACTTCGAAACGGGTGGTTGGACGGATTGATGGATTGCAGTGGGGATGAGCGTGTGTATGTTTGGCTGGCGTCATCATAACGCCCATTTAGGTTGGAGTGGCAAGTGAACCTGACTTGCTACTTGTTTTTAGCACGAATTTAGCGAATGCAACATGCGTTCCTTAATGTCATCAAATCAAAATTTAGTTTTTGGCTTTTCTTTTTCATCACAACGTTGCACAATACAAATATGTGGACATGTTTGTGTATGCTAATTATTTCGAAATTTATATATGAAACGTGAATTTGCTAATGGATGAGGTGAAATGAGATCATGTCGAGTTAGATCGGAATTTGATCAAACCTCTGACATAAGAAATATCCACGGGAATAGAGAGAAAATCATTGACGTATAGATAAACACAAGAGAAGCAGGAATACGGAGGACAGAAATTCCATAATTCTTCACCTGGGTGGTGCTACTGTGTGGGATGGCTCTGAGATTCAATCAATAAACCACAATCATCCCTTACTTCAATGGGGTCAATTGGCAGCTTGTTGATCAATTATCCGGTAGATCCTTTTTTAGATGTTGAAGGGCGTATAAGGATAGCGAGCTACGGACAGATTTCATCATTGAAGAAACAAATTGTGTTTTACAAAGACTTTGGCGGGAGCATTGCTCTTCGACAAGTTGGCGCAAAGTGTAAACGCTCCAAGTAACGTTTTCCGTGTGCCCTATATTACCATGCAAAAAGGACAAATGTCCAGTCCACGCAGAACTTTTTCACGGGTTTCTTGTCTGCGCCATAGAGCAGAACTGGTATGATAAAATTCGGGTTGGTCTTTCAAGAAAGAGGGATATACAGCTGCGGTCAAAATAATAGCAGTACGAAACAAAAAACGAAGCAACTGAATAACATAAATATATATCATCCATAAATCGTTTTAAAATATTTGTATTTATTATTTAATTTAATAATATTGAAATTGTGGACGAAGAAAACTAAATTCAAGCTAAAGAGATTTATTTCAATTAACAAAAATAAATAAGAAAGATAATGATATTTTCAACGTACTGAAAAAGGGCGGTCAAAAAAATAGCAGTATTCATATTTTTTAAATAATATTACAAAATGGACGAATATTTTTAGAAAATGTGTACTAAAATTAGTTAGTATTTTGTTGTAGACCCTTTATTCTTTTGAACTGCTTCACATCACCGTTTCATAGAAGCCACCAAAGCCTGACATCTCTCGAAGGGTATGTTTTGCCATGCTCTCTTCATTGTGACCCAAAGTTCATTACTATTCCGGAGCTTTGAAGCTGCAACCACTTTTTTTACATTCGCCCAAAGATTCTCTATTTGATTGCGATCAGGTAATTGGGAAGGCCAGTCTATAACGTTAATGTTGTTGATCCGAAACCATTCCTTAGCTTTTTTGCTGGTATGCTTGGGGTCGTTGTCTTGTTGAAAGACCCATTTCAGTGGCATTTCCTTCTCTGCGTAAGGCAGCATAGTTCCCTGCAGTATATTCACGTAAGCACGTTGATCAATCACACTATTTATGCGAAATATGGGACCTACACCATAGTAGAAGAAGCCTATACCATTATGCTGGATCCACCACGCTATGAATGCATTGAGTGACATTTGGTAAGAAACCGTTATATGAGAGGACATTTTTTTTTCTTTGAAACTTGGACATAGTCTTCCACTACCAAAAATTATTTTAAAATGGTAAAGATTTGAAATTACTTGAATTAATGAGTAATAGATTACTCACATTATACTAAAAAATATACAGCAGCACTGCTATTATTTTGACCGCAACTGTACATACATATTTCTTACTCATTTGCCATTTTAGCCTTTTAAGCAGCTGGTAACAGTTATGATGCATTTGATCTCGTCATTGATGTTATTCATACTGTTTATCGCGAAGCCAAGTTTTAGTTGTTTTAGTAATTGCCGAAATTTTAGTTAGTTTTTAAAGTAACATTCTGGCCTAGTTGTCGATATTGTGAGTCCTTTCTCCAAGACAGAATACTTCGTTTGCCCTCGTTTACTGCCAGACCTATTTTAGCCACCTCCGTTTTAAATGCCTCATTGACGATTCGCTGTGTTCGAACAAATAACATCAAAAGGTTCTCTTCCCTTTTGGGATCAAACGAGACTGAGATTCCATTCATCGGACATGCTTTTAATTGGAAACATCTATATTATTATGCAATAGGCCTACAGATTCGTATGACCAGCTGGATCTATTGACGATACATCCTGATGAATGGCATTGTGGTGTGTTGGCTTATACTGGTCGAAACCATAAGCTACAAGCATGCATCTCCATAAATGGTGCGTTTAGAACCACTTCCTCAGATAAGCTTCGTATTTCTTCGCATGGTTTTGAATCACTTCGGCCGACAGATTATTCTGCTTCATGCTCCTTCTCAGAGGTTCAGTCTTATGGACACTTTACAATCTTACGAGAACTTGAATTTCCAACTAAAAACATCGATCACAAGGCATAAGTGCTGATGGACTGATGTTACTGAATGTTAGATTAGGTTAGGTTAGGGGGCTGTTAGTGAATTCACCAGCACACTTTGACCATGTTGGTCCATTGTGATACCCACAGTCAGACAATACCACTGATCGACCTGTCCAGTGATATTGATGTTAATTTAATCCCAACGGCAAATGGTGACTGGACCGTATTTTAAAAACCGGATAAAAGCATATTAACCTTGCTTTCACTGGGATTCGAACCTGGGACACTTCTAACTTAGGGCAGGCACCTAACCAACTGCGCCATTCAGTCGGCTACTGAATGTAGCCTCTAAGGACATTGCAATAAGCCACTCTCCACTAAGCAATTATGGCAATTTAAGAATCACTTTTTGAACATATTATCACTTTGCACTTCTGAGGACCACTCTAGGACCCACATGTGATCTGCTAACAGATCTAATAGAGGATAATAATAGAGGATAATACTGATGTCTAGTTTTTGAATCGCATTTGCTCACACCCAATTTTTGCTAAGGAAATATTAGAACGAGCTGGTCTTAAGGAAAATGATTTGAAAACAGAGTATATGTTGTCATGTAATCGGTCTACCGCTCACTATCTGTGGGAAGACTTCACAATCAGATAACCAAAATTGTCTATCTTTAACGTGAACTTCACAAACGAGTTCCGTGGAAAGGCTATTGACAACCGCTGGCGCTTCGATTTGTCTAAACATTTCGGAGCAATAATTCTATCTCCTGTCCTGGCAGTACTTCGGCTATGTGTGATTTCGAATAAGAGCCTCCTGACAAAAGAAGTGATCACGGACCGAGGCACACTTGATCATGATGATTGGAAGCAGCATGCTCAGGGCTGTTAAAGTTGGAAAGCCACATTTGTTCAACTGGTAGGACCGTAGTCTTGTTAAGTAGTTGTAGTAGTTGTAGGGTAGTTCTTTAGATTTAACAAATATTGATGGGGTGTATTGAGCTAAACAGTAAATTATATATTATTATAATTCCGACATTTTGACCAATTGTAAGAATAGCTTTCGAAAACTATGAGAGCTCCGGTATTTACTTTTTATGCACTATTTCAAATTTGGTGGTCCCTGTTTGAATATGAGCTCCTTCAACGATGCTCATGTCATGTTTTTTTTTCAAACATAACGGCTGATGGAATTTACGTTTGAAATCGCCATTGTGAATATTACTACCTTATCATACACATAGGTCAACGAATTGTTATTTGGTTGAAAATAAATGTATTATTTATGTAAAAACAGTCTTCTTAACTAACGGTAACTCTTTTAAAACTGTTGATGCGAAATGGTTCAATGAACGACTCCAACCTCAAACATTCTAGCCTCCCTTCAAATTTCAGATAAACAACTTATCCTATTCAATATTAAAATTGAGTGCCTAGCATAACTTGTCATGGCATGGCTTGTTCTTTTAATCTTCCAACTATCCGTGATACGTATGCTTTTAATTAAAATATCTGAAAGAGTTATCTAATTAGTGCAGAAATGTAGGTCCCTTTTAATTAGTATATTTCGAACTTCTACGCGCCTCTGTTAATAATTAAAAATGAATATCATGAATAAATGTTTTGAATTATTTTCCTATTCAGGGCTACTGGACATCATTCAAGCTGTGCGTGATACCGCTAAGAAGTGAAAAGATCGACTTTAAATTTGAATAAACATGGGAGCTCTAATTTGTAATGGCAGTTATTAGCATTCATATGCCTATGAAATGAAGTTAAACGCGAACGTATGTTCCGCGACGCACCTAGACCCCAAAGGAACAAATTGACGTTATGCGTTATTATTGACGTTATTATTCTTGTGGCTGCGAAATCCAAAAACGTGTTGTGATAACAAGAACTTAAGTGATTTCTATAAGGAGTTCATTGGAGATGGGTTTAACTTCTCATGAGTTTATCAGTTCAGATAACTATTTCCGATAGTTCGCTCAGGCTATTAAATTAGTTTAGGGGTGGTTGTTGGGCCTCCTATAGACCAGTTTTGGTCCAAAGTGCTGACGCTTGACAAAGTTTACTTAAGTATTGCCATCAGAGCCTTTATTGACGCAGAGTGATTTAGAAGCATGTGTGAATTTAGTAAAAAGATGTGGCTTAATTTATGCCACATAATTTAATGATGAGTTCTAGCGGTTTTTGTGCATTTTTGGCAACAGCCCGACAAAACCAAAGCAAGTGCTCAGATTTTTCGCTAACCGCTGATCCTTCGGAGTTCCTACATATGTTGGTGGATACTAAAGTGTGACCTAATAACAACAATAGTTTTTGCAATTGTTATGCTTCAGCAGCTGTTAAGGTTATCAATAACATACAGCTGCCAAAATATTCAGTAAGGTTTGCCATTTCATCATGCATAGTTTAATGCTTATCGAACGTGTAGAAATGATTAAAAAATATTATCAAAATGTCCGTCTGTTTTCTTTACGCAGCGTGAATTGAGTTATGGGGTTGATCGTCATCATGCCTTCAGTGCGCATCAATTCGTCGCACCGTGGAAAATGTTAGGGTTGAATACACTCTTAAGGCTTAAGCCACCAACCAGACAGAGATTGGTGCGAAATGATGAAAACATTGCTGCCACAGAGGTGTCGTATCGAAGATGACCCAGAAATGTCGATTCGACGCCAATCAGCTGAATTGAACATCGCCAGAAACTTAACTCGACTTATTTTGCGGTTGGATTTGGACCTGCTGCCGTATAAGTAGGTGAGAGTGTACTCTTTCGACTAGTTTCGTAGCGCACTTAGACCAACAGTTGGGTCCATTGTACCCGTACATCCGCATAAGATTTTGCTGACGGAGGAGCAGCCCTTTTTGGCTCACCAGCTATGTCAACAAGCAAAATTTACGTTTTTTGACCGAACACAATACGCAAGGGTTCGAGGAATCATCAATGCAGGCAAAAGGATTGACTGTCACCCAGGTGGGGTTTATGACATGACGGCATTATCAGACCTTATTTCTTTCGAAATGAAGGAGACACCGTTACCGTCATTGGTCTCAGGTATACACCGATGTCAACCGACTTTCTGTGGCCAACGGCAAACGGCGCTACATGGCATACAAGCGACACAATGCTCGTGGTTGTGAAGGAGAAATTTGGCCACTGGGTCATCTCACGGCGAGTATTCGTCAATTGGCGGCCGCGAACATGCGACTTGACACCACCCGATTATTTTCTCAGGGGCTAAGTTAAGTCCTTAGTCTACACTAACAGGGCAATCAAATGGGAAGAGCTCGAAGCGAATACTCGAGATGCTATTGATGGAATAACATTGCACATATTCGATCGAGTCATTAAGAATTGGACTGACAGCTTGAAGCACTGCCAGCGAAACTGAGGCAGCCATTCGAATGATTTGCTAATCCATACGTAATGACATGAATGTAGCTTCAAAGCAAATCCAGCATCAATTCTTACAGCAGTATCTTACACCATTGTTGTTTAATTTAGATATATTTTCTTATCGTTACCCTGTAAAAAATATATTGACTCCTGTTTTCATTATCTTCGTTTGAAGTTACTTTCACTATATCCAAAGTATCCCAATTCCTTTCAGAGAATCATAAAATATATCTTGAGTTTGAAGTTTTACCCTTTTGACAACATAGTATTGATATTGTTCATTTTATGAGCACACTGTTCACAACTAAACACTTCTCCGGTGAATTCACCACGGTTCGTAATTACCAGAAGCCGGTTATTTGCCCGATGACTCTGTTGAGCCGCAAACATCTCATAAAATCATGATCATTCCTCAAATACATTTCTTACTGCATCGATTCGACGTGGATGCTGCCGCTCCAATTGACGCGCTGTTTCTGCAGTCTCGTTCGCATAATGAAATTGTAATGATACCCATTTGGGAAGTTGAAAATTGGACAGGCAGCGTAAGCAATTTGAATCTTTCTCCATTAAATGTCCAACATCCGGTATAAACAGTGCGGCAGTGTACAATCAAACCACTTGTATGTACATACATATACATATATGAAGTACATCGAGGTTCATCATCATCATTTGCTGAATGGCGACACATGACATGGGTAATTTTGTTGAGTCGTTTTAGCGCTGCTCTGCGGGATGAGAGTATACTCCTTGGGACTTTCGTTTTAGTCGCTCTTCAATTAGCCGGAAGGCATTAACAGTCCTCTGGACGGTCCCCATGTCACAACTGATAATTTTGTGTGCATGTACGGAGACATTAAAAACGGTCTTGGTGTCGTTAAATCACAATCCAAAGGATGACGCGAATTATAATGGTGCCTGGTGCATTCAGTCTGATGCTCAAAATGTTTTTTACGTCTTTTTTCGTGGGCCATTAACTAAGGTTAATGGAAGAAACCGAATTATGAATATTGACCAAATTAAAGAGCTTTTTTGTACTTAACCAGCATTAACATTTTGTTGTGTTGGAATTGATGCCATGCCTTGAGTTCATATTTCAGGGTACACGCAATGTTTACTATCACTGGCTAAAATATAATGTAAACATGTTTCCTTAAAAGCCGTGGCAATGGGAATTACATTGACTTTATTGGAAACATAATTTTGGGCAATTATTGCTTAAGTATGATTTCGGGCGTATGGTTGCCTCGAAGTTCGACCGTTTTTAGAGCAGCTGGGGTGTCGGCGAATGTTTTTTTTCAAGTAGACCGTTGCCTCTGATGTGTCAGCGTAGACTTACAGATAATATACTACAAACGTGATTAACGTACCCATTATGGGAAATTACACGCTCATCGAGTGCTTTTTTGAGTAAATTTGTAGCGGCACACGCTGAACTATTTCTTGTGCTGCAGTTCTGTTGAAATTAGAGATCATCTTTATTCCATTGAATTGAAAAAAAAATATTAATCAAAAATTTATAACACTCCATCGACTCCAACTTTGTGACTGATATCGCTTTTAAAGAACGACTGACCGAAATCAAAACGCCACGAACGAGTGACATTGAAAATGCCAGCCATTTTGAACAACCAGTTGTTGTCTGCTAGAAGATGCACTATTTATTGTGGAGCCAATGTTTAACCACCTCAAAGTTATAGGTGTCCATTGTTATTTTCTGGCCAAGTTGTTTGAATAGCATCGAATATTCTTGCCAAGAAAATATAAAAAATTCACAAATTTAGATGGACAATCTCAAAATAAATGTTTGATTTATTGTCCTAGTCCAGCAGATGAAGGAAGGGAACAAAGAAAACGCAAACTTTTCAGGTACAAATCAATTTTACAAATTTGTCTTATCTTCTGCCTTGTTTAGCTGACATTCTCATTTGTATTTCTTTGCTTGGTTTCATTAACTTTAGGGCGACGTCATTTTGCAAATGCGTGCTTTTGCAATTCATATGAAGTGCCGTGCAATTTCCAACTTTTTAACAGACTACATTTTTTTCCAATTTTTTGTTGCTATCACATAATTCCAAGAAACAGACACACGATCGTTACATATTCATTCAATGAAATTTCACTCGTATCGTGCCGTGTCATGTTGCATTATTCACGCGAAACTTCTCAAATTTGGCGTGAGGTCAGAAAAAAAGGTTTGCAATTTTTTTAGCGAAATAAAATAACGACACGACAAGAAATGTGAAACGAGTTGATATTTGGGTCATTAAACCCCTTATCAAATTAAGAATTTACGAGAATGTGTACATGGGTATATGAGTGTGTTCACATTCTGGGTGTTTTTTTCTTTTTTTGAAAGGTAGATACGATTAGGGTGATACTAGAAAATTCACGGAAAAACTCTGAAAACTATCTACTTTAATTTTTTCCAGATTAGCGGGCTTTTCTTATGATTTTTCTTCAGGTGCTATCAAACACTTATCGTAAAGGAAACACACCAAAAGTTACTGATCGTTTGTATTATTAATAAAGACATTCTTTGGGATCTGATCAAACCATCACTCCACCTCCGTGCCTAATGGTCCAAATTATATGCTTTGATTTGTCTGCATTCCCTTGTCATATATTCAACATTCTACCTAGCAGAGTTCCCTATTCGACATGCGCAATACATTCTTTATAACCCGTCCATCAGCCAGGATTACGAGGCATCCCATATGAGAATTATTAAAGGCACGACAATAGACATTGTACATTGGGTCAAGGTATGCGATGTGTTAAGGAAGTATTACCCTCCCATGCACTTCTGACTTCAAAGCAAGGCAATAAATTAGGGTGAGCCACAAAATCATACCGTTCGGTGGTGCTTTGTTGAACCTGTTTCTCCCTCAATTATGCCGCACAATAGGGGATATCTCGAAACGAAAACCTACCTGTGCACGTGAGGAAGGGCAAACCACGTATAATCACCTCTGGGGTGACGAGCTAAAGTGCAAGAAAAATAAACCCCGAAGTGTACACAATAATAAACAACCCTCCGACCGACGAAAGAAATGCTCTCCAGCAAACACGTACATAAATTCCCAAGTCCAAATGAACACCTGAGGTAAGTGGTTCTCAAGCATTTGATTCCCTTCGATCTGCCACTTGTTGTTCTGGACAGATCCCTTCGTTGTCCATTTTTACTGAACGCAACCCAAATCAATTTTATTTGTCAACTACCAGTTATTTTGAAATCAAAACTCGATATGATTCTTCAAAAATGTCGACTGCGGACAATCTAATTATGGTGAGTCGTGTAATATGATACGATCCATCGCAGTCTAGCGATTGAATGTCGCAAGGATTAACGAACAAGTGTACTGCACATGTGCATAACCACACACTCACTTGAAACGCGCACCGATCTGTGAGGGGTGAACTACGTTTTAGTAAAATTCAAAAACAAAGCAAAACAAAACCAGAAGAAACAAAGGTTTCAGCGAACCGCATTGAAATATGACGCAGGGGTTAAGTGTCAACACATGATACTCAAATGGGCCGCCACTGTTGGCACGAAAACAGATTCATTTCGTTTTACTTGGAATCTCTTAGTTAATTGATGTTCTTCGGGGTTTACGTGGCTATGTGTGGTGTAATTTGTGTTGCTGCAACAATTTTCATTCACAGAAGACGAACACGTGGTGGCGAAGACGATATTTTCTGGACAATTTACTTCCTGGTTGTGTGGGGCGATTATTCAAAATCTGTCTCGACCACCAGAGTTGTTCAAGGATATGTTCTTTTGTGTTACGGATATTTCAAGGAAATGACAATTAGACGGTCTCAATAACTAGAAAAATGGTCAGGCACTCTAGTTTTCGGTTTTGGTGATACAAATACGGACAAGGATGAAGTTGGTTTTGTATTTTCTTTTTTAAGTTACGAATTTCATATATATATATTGTTTAATGTCCTTTTGCACCGCACTAAACGGCACGTACCAGTACGCCTTCTTGACACTTCGCAAATCCTGCAAAAGATTACCGCCTTTCAATGCGCTCCTCTTCATCGATTTTAAGAGCGTGTACGAAAGTATTCATCGCAAGGAACTTTTCGGCCCAATGGCCCAATTCAAGATACAGCGAAAATTCTTCCGGTTGTGTCGCACCGTTAAAAAGTCCAGAATGGTTTTAAGATGTCCGAACGATTTGAAACCCGCACCGGATTTGGGTAGGAAAATGCGCTGTCGTGAGACTTCTTTAATCTGGTTCTGTTAATCGTCACAACATGTCACTCTTGGTGCGGATTTTGGGCTGAGGACATCATCGGACCATTTTTCTTTGAAATTGCGCCTGATCAGGCAACTATAGTGCTCTCTACAGGGTTTTTTCTTGCCTAAATATGTAGCACGATATGGATGTGGACAACATGTGGTTTCTACAAGACGGTGTCCCATGCTATTCATTCCCAGAAGCAATTCAAATATTGCTTGAGTCATTTCCTGGTTGTGCAATTTCCCGTTCTTTAAGATTCAAATTTGCCGCCCGGAACATAGCGCCGTTGAATATTTTTCTTTTGAATTTTTAGACGTCTAAACCTTATGCTAACAAGAGCACGATCACTAACATGTTTGGGCGCGTCAACAGAATTCAACCACATTTATGCAAAACGGTCATAGAACATTTCTATAAAAAGAAGTGTTTGGTCTTCTCGAGGGATCCTGTTTGCGTTGATGGTAATTGGGGAAAAGTATTCAAACAAGAGATTATACAGCTACATGAATCTAGCAAGACGTCTATAGATGCAATAGCCAAGGAGGCTGACAGGCTCCTGACAGGCTATACGCTGACATGAATTTAGACTTTCCTTTGAGTCCATTTCTTACTGTTAGCCGCCGTGGCGAAGTTTGTAAGCGCGTCGATTCCTAAAATGAAAGTCTAGGTTCAGTTCCGGACCCAAACGTCTTTCATATTTCGCAATTTTATAACAACAAACTATAACAAGAAAACACTCCTCACACATCACCTTTCGGAATCGGCGTAAAACAATAGCACGCACTACACGTGGTTGTGGTTGCTGTAGAAGCTAGTCCCTAGTCCACCCAATAATGATGCGCTACAATTTACACACACGAAGCCTGTATGATAAGTAACTGTGTTTAGCGACTGGTGGCATAAACTGATATAAAAAGTGTAAAATAGTAATAATAATAATAAAAATAATAATAATGGCGTCGCTACAGTCCGGGGTGGACCTGGGCCAGCTTCTCAGCAACCACTCGTGTTGTGCGTGCTATTGTTTTGTCACGAGCGGAGGGGACCTACAGTTTAATGCCGACTCCGAACGGCGAGATTGAGAAGCTTTTCCTAGACAGTTATTCTCTTTGAGCATTGTCAGTGACTCGAAAGAGGTGGAGCCGTGAAAAAATGTTTGATGTTTTTTTCGAGACTCGAACCGACGACCTCGAGCGTAGGAGTCGATGCACCTACCCACTACGCGACGGCGCCCACAGTGTATACCATCTTCAAAACAATAGCTGTCATACAGACAGACAGATTTATCGAGTAGTTTTGTTTTGGTAGCTGTTGAAAATCGTCAAATTCGTGTTTGTTTGCAGCGATGGAGAAGAGTCCTCGCAAAATTGGCCATGAGAAAGCTATTAACGAAACGGGTGATGCGTCTGCTCAGAGTGCATTATAAACGAAATAGCCCACTTTCGGAGTACTTTTTACGTACGTTTCTTGTCATACAGCCCTCGTGTACATACATATGTATGTATATATTCATCTACTTTAACGGGAACAAAGCTCGCAAACAGAACTTTTTTTTTAACATTTCTAACTTGGACATTTCAAAGCCTTATTGACAGTTAGCTGTGTTCGACCAACTACGTCAAAGTCATCCGTGTATGCTGATAATTGTGGGGACATTTCTAAGATCGTGTCTCTACTGTTGGCCAGTGAGTTTTACACAATTTTCTTAAGTATGGTGTTGAATAAATTCACATTAATTATTATCTCCAATAGGAAAGACATGCCCTTTTGTTCTGTCTAAACCAAACCTTACAGTAATTTTTCCACGTATCCCTTTAATCTATTTATGTACTTTTTCCTTAAATCCCATACTTTAAAATAGCACATACATAATTATTCTGCTTCTAATGGGATAGTCTTCTTTTTATCAAAAACTCAAACAAGACTCCATTCATTTATCAATTAACACATTCTAATTAAGTCAAAATACAAATCACTTGATTATATCCTAACTAAGTGTCAAAAATGTAATCAATTCTCAGAGTCCCGTGTCCACACTTCTCTCTTCTCAAACCATACAGAAAAAAAAACAACGGATGAGCTAACGCCCCAATTACTGCTCTATTTCTCCGCACCTAATGCAACGCTTATCAGAAGCCCATCACCTCCGATTGGAACACTCCAACCCCGTGACCAGCTCACGTCCTGGTGACGCACGAAGAGCACCAAGGAAAATAAATTCAACAATAATTTGATCCTTTTAATCACTGACGCACTCTCATCCCCATGCCATAAATAAACCCCTAAAAAAGAATACTTCACGTCTAACGATCCCTGGTCATTGGACGTTTCGTTAAACATCCTATTCTTATTTTCATTATGCCCAAGGAACCAGAATGGATAATAAGAAACTGAAAGGACTATTGCTTGAATTACACACCCCTTAATGGATCGTTCCGTTTTTGGAGATCCTTTCAGAACTTCAAAATTTGTTTCTCCCACGATCCGTGCTCAGAAGCAAGTTCGAACACGATGAAAACGAATCTCAAATGCACACGTGTTCAAATTGCTCTGCCTCAGATGTGTGTATCCTTTTTGAAAAGACATTATCTTCTCCTAGTCGAAAAAAGGTCGTGATGGACTATTAAGATCAAAATCAAACAAAAAAACTGCTTTGTGCTGATCGTACCCAAAAGTGTGGGAATGACGAGAAACTCTGGTTTCCCACGATATTCCTCTCCGAAGGATTTACCACATTATCCTTGTTGTTGCTTTACTCCTACATTCAACCAAATGGCGCAGGTTTTACGGCCGAATGAGGGCACACACAAGAAAATTTCTTCACAGCATAAAAATCCACCGAACACCTGCCATTTTTTTTGTATGGACTATCCGTAAGGACACAGAATTTTGGTGCGAAGCAACAGCCCGATAAGGTCCTTCTCATCCCGGGCACTGTGTGCTCTGTGCATGGGAATTTCATTCCGTTCTCGTAACCTGCCTGCACAGAGTGTAGGAGTGGGGATTGCCGGAGGGAGTATATAAGGCCAAGGATCTCCGGTCAGGATCATCATTCAAACACAAGCAATCGTGCAGATAGCAACTCACAGTTCTTCCAACACAAGTATTTTACTCAAAATCAACTACAAAATGTGCGTAGAAATCAACACCATCAACAACGCCGCCATGGAATACAACAGCAACAAGAAGGTCGACAGCAAAAAAATGTCGTACAGCTTGAAGAAAGTCTTGAAGACTCTCTTCAAAAAGCACTCATCCGAGAAGAAAATTCCAACACACAAACTCTGCAAGCAGTCATCATTGGAATCCCTGGAGTCCTTGGAGAATCAGCGCAATGCCGAGGCTGAAATGCAAAGTGAAAACGAGGCAAATGAACGCATCTATGCCGCTTCATCCAGCCGCTCCAGTATCGCCTCTGAAGATCATTACGACGAGGCCTCCATCTATGTTCCAGTCCATTTCGCTCGCACCGCCAATGGTACATTCTTCTGGACCGCCGCTTCGACCACAGCTCCCGATGCCGACCTCATGGAACCACTGGACTGCTGCACAGACAATCAAATCGCAGTTCCACAATGTGGTGACCGCTGGGCTCAAGCTTAAGTTGATCCACTACTCCTCCACTGGGTGGGAAACCGACAGGGATGAATCACGATGTCTTCCAAGATTCATATTGAAAAGCTTTAATTTAAAATTGTGATATTTACAAACTTTTACAAAATACAAAAATACAATATAAACAAAAAAACAAATTACTTCTGTTTATTTCTCTTCAACAATTGGTCAATTGGTCACTTTTCTGATTTTTTGTTGCATCCTTTGTATCGAAACACTTGTTGTTCGTCAATAAAATGGTTTACAGTCATTGAACTCAAGCTAAAGAACAAGTAGTGTACCTGTTTACTAGAGATAATACGAGCAGGATACACAATTCCAAGTTGAATAACTTCCAATTGGAAATGCATATTTTTAACAGCCCTTCTTTCTCATAGATGGCGTTGTGAGTTTCCGAGCAGATTTGTGCCACAGTTTCGAAAGGGTGTTTCGTCGCAAAGTAAAATCGTGGTGTGCATGGTAATTGCCTTATTGGAAATATAATTCTGTGCTACTCTTAAAACTGTAAGAATTCAAGGGTGGAATGGGCGAGCTTATTTGTTATAATTGACTTTTAGAGTCCTGTCACTCTACTTAATGTGATCGTTAATTTTATGACGTTTTCTATTTTGAAAAACAGTGACATAATATTGCCCCTTTTTAAAGTCATGAGTGTCAGCAAAAAGATAGTTGAATTATTTGCTGATCTTCAGAATTTGTTGATACCAGATTGCGTAGTAGGGTTAATAGAGGCATACCGCAAGGCTGTGTACTCTACCCCTTTTACGGAGCGTTGCGGTAAACGAACTGTTGTTAATATTAGAGGTGGTAGGATCAACAGTGGCGCCGTGGCCGTGTGGGTTTGTGCGTCGACCCAGGCGCACTAGACTTTCACAGTCTAGGTTCCAATCCCAGTTCAGACAAACAATTTTTCAAAAAATATTGTTCACGACTCTACCTCTTTCGAGTCACAGACAATGTTCAAAGAGTATAACTGTCTAGAAAAAGTTTCTCAATCTCGCCGTTCGGAGTTGGCATTAAACTGTAGGTCCCCTCCACTCGTGAGAGGACAATAGCACGCACAACACGAGTGGTTGCTGAGAAGCTGGCCCAGGCCGACTTCGGACTGTAGCGCCGCTATTATTGTTATTATTATTAGGATAACAATACAGTGGAATCTCGATAATTCGCATCTCGCGGTAATTCGTATCAAAGACTCGGTCCGTTGAAAAACAGCGGTAATTCGTATTAAACCTATACGTTTCGGTCCCTTAAAAATTCGTATATTTTTTTCAGTTAATAAAAGTAGTACTCTCTGTAATTCGTATGTCTTGTGTTAAGTATCTCTATAATTCGTATTTCTTCTTTCGCGTCCTTTTGTTATAGTTTACCCATGTATTTGTGCGATTGTCTGTTGACTTTGTTCATTATCGGATGTCACTTAAGTCACCTGTCTCAGTTTGCAAGATGAATTCAAAGAAATACAAGTGCCTCTCGTTCGCCCAGAAGCAAGAAATTATTGAAGCCGTAGCCAAAGGAGAAGACTGTGTCTGAGAGTTTTTTTTACTCTCGATAATTCGTATGAAATGCTTGGTCCGTCGGGATACAAATTATCGAGACTCTGTATTTTGTATTTTGCACAATTTGTCTCCCCGCTAAGAGCATCATGCAAAATGCCTTTCGTAAACTGGGCGAGTGGTCTTAAGCCTCCGAACTTGGAGTTAATCCATAAATATACGGACCTAATTCTCTTTACGGGGAAATTCAAATTCCCCCCTTGAAACTCCTTGAGAAAAACTTCCTTTTAGCATTCCCTTTAGATCTGACCGAAAATTTGATCTTCGGACGCTTAACGGTTCTCTGAGAATTTTTACAGATGGATCAAAGACAGATGAGGGAGTAGAAGGTTCTTAATATAAATATATTTCTTCATCTTCCGAAACACTGAGGGGTCCTTTAAGCTGAGACTGTGACGATTAAAAAGGTCCCGTCATGGCTCAAAAATAATTATCATACAATACATCACAAAATTGAGCAATAGAAATATCAGCACAAAGAAAAATCTATAAGTTTGCTGGGCAATATGTAAATTACCCAAAGAACTTTTGGATATGTTATGTTTTCGAATGGAACAACAATAAGCGTTTTTGGATTTCATGATATGCAGGTTGTTTATAAAAGACTAAAAACAGCTTTTAAAGCAAAGAACATACAGTTAACCACAAAACATGGAGAAGGTTGTGTGATGTTGTGGCGTTCAATTGGATGTGGGAACTTGGAATTCAGAGAAAATACAATAAATAAACTTGAGTATTTGAATATTTTCAAATTTAATTTATGAAGTTCCGCAGAAAATATACGCCTTCTTTTAAAAAGATAAAGATACTAAGCATACCTTCATCTTCTTCTGCTGGCCCAAAGCAACTTAAACCAACACCAAAATCGACTGATCTAACCCCAATTGAGATAAAACCGCTGTTGAAAAAAAATGAGGATCAGTTATCAATATAGATCCGAGCGGCAAGGAAAGCAATCTGCCAACTTTTACGGAAAACTTGTAAAGTAAACTCACCGGCAGTTACAAGATGTCATAGAGGCTGGAGAAGGACCCCACGACACTGAGATTTAATTTTTTATCGTTTTTTATTTAGTTTTTTAGACAAAGAAGTTATTGTTAACTATTTTCTTGATTTTGTTATTTGTATTTTTTTTTTTAAATAAAACATGTGCAATTAAAACTACGTATTTGTTTTTTTAATAAGCTCCTTTTTTAGAAAAAAAAAAACAAAAATATTTTTTTTTGTTTTGGGTGTATGCAAGGTACTGTATTTTCAAACAGCCACACCGTAATTTAATTCCTTCGGTCACATATTATTTCAAGAAGTCCCTGAATTGCCTCCGTATCAACTTCATTACTATCAACTTCATGTGGATGACAGACAGGAAATTCCAGAAAATTGCGAAAATTACTGATGAACTTGGCTAAGTCTTTTACTACAGCCAAGCATCCAAAAATTAAAACAATTAGAACCAGTAATCATTGATGGTCCGAATGCACCACATGCCTTATTACAAAGCAAATCTTGCCTAAACTTAAATTCAACCGCTCATTCTGTCTAATCAGAATGAACAGACCAGCACTCAGAACTCATTTGCAGTCAGCCACCTTAACCCAAACTTAACATTTTATCTGTTCCTTTCTACAAAAAAGTGCAAAACTGAATATAAATACTCCTCTCTCCTATCGTTTTCGTGTATTTTTGTATACTTTTTCAAGGAGCGCACCGCAAGGTGGACCGAGTTGGTCTTGTCATTCCACTGTGCAGACTCCCAGTTAGGGAGAGAAAATTGAGTTATTGTTAGTGAACGAATCGAAAAAGCTTCCTGAGTGTCAAAACCCGAAATTATCAAGTCTATACTTACATAGGCAGGCTGCTCTAAAATCCATTAACTTAAAGGCATTAATGAAAGTACAAGCCGCCAAAGGCACAATGAGTCTAAACGGTTTGGTCCAAGTTAGCCATGACTATAATTCGCGAGGTCACCCGTATACCTACCTAGACTTTATGGAGATGCATATTTCCCGTCAAGCTCTCGCGGCTTCTGACAGTCAATCAGAAAAGATAGTGAACCCAACGTCTTTCTTATTGATCAACTCAATCCGACATCTTTCAGTTTCTTGACGTAATCTTCCGAGTTTCCCACAGTAGAGCTGAGAATAAATTAGCTCGTCCTATGAAATTAATTTATGGTAAACAAAAACAAACAAATCACTGACCTTCTATGCTCAATCTCGGCATCACAAAAGCTATCAACAGCACACCAATCTTTCTCCCATACCTTCAACACTTCCAACTGATATTCGTTAGCTATTTTTCAAGCTATTTTTTAACAACGGTTGAACGGGTGGCTTGACAGTTGACGTCATTGATTTTTAGCAACATACTATTATTCCAAATGTTGAATGCGAACATCGTATTTTTCCATCTTAATTCATAGGGATCCATACATCGAACCACTTTTTCTATTCAAATTTGTGTAAATGGTTCCAGGCAATTTTGTGGTCAAACCGAACATGATAGTTCGGAAAAGAAGCCTATTGCTAAATTTTTTCAAAAATTTCATAAGCTTTCTTAGGATAATTGGGCGACTAAGGGTTTCTTATTTTTTATACCAACATTTTCAGAACGAATGACGACGATCACTTTCTTCTTCTTGTTCTTCGCATGGTTCTACTGTTTGCGGTGGAAGTGAGTTTTAACCAATAAATCTCAGCAGACAGCCAATAGTCTTGCTAGCTGCCATGAACTGGGCACATCAAGTTGATTGAGATCATTCATAATTTGTTAACGTAATCTTAAAAAGGGTGTCCAATGTTGCCTTGTCCCATAGGTTCAGTGTCGAAGATTCTTCGGGCTACGTTTTCCATGCGCTCTTCATGGTCCAAGGTTCGTAGTCGCGCGGCTAAACCCAGTTCTTCTGCAACCGTCATCAAAGGAGACAAGATCAAGCAGAACTTTTCTCTTGAAAACATCAAGAGCTTTTTATCCACTTTGTTCAATCCTCTGCACCGTTCCAGGCCTTGTACAAAGTCAGCTGGTTCTTTCTTGAGAGGGCTCTATTAGTCAATTGTCTCTTGAGCCCATCGCCCAAGCAATAGCGATTGATAAAGAGTTATTCTGCGGTTGATTGCGACACTGATGGTGAGTATCGCGGAGCCGAGGTAAAAAAAGTATTTGACTACTTCGAAGTAGGCAGACTACTAGGAAAAACGCAATCTGGGCAAGTTATCGAATTTATGCGTCCTTTCTGGATGACATCATTTATATGTAATTTGTTTGCCCTCCTTTAACGCTGAACCCATTTTAACCACTTCCGTTTCAATGCGAGCCAACCACTTATTGACGACTCGCTGTGTTCAACCAATCAAGTCAATGTCATCCGCGTATGCTAGCAATTATACGGACGTTTGGAAGATCGTGCCTAAAGTACTGCCCAGTGAGTTTTGCACGATCTTTTCAGGTATGATGTTGAAGAAATCACACACGCACGTTGCCTTGCCTAAAACCTTTTTGGCATTTAAAGTTTCGATGAGTACGTTGCCGACCTTGATGAAGCGGCAAAGATCACTTTACTTACTCTGATAATTTTAATTGCCCGTAAACAGCACAAATATGCCCATAAGAGTGAATTGTGCCTTTGTCCTTGTCGTAGTAGTATTGCGAAGTGTAGCGAAGTTTTTCAATATTTTTCTCCATTTTCAACCACACGGGATAATCCGTGCTAGCTGGAGAGGTATATTGGTTGAGGCCAAGGTCCAAACCGAACTATAGCGTCACAAGAAGAAGATCGTGGACGCAAAACAACTTGGTCTTGATGACTGAAAACAGCAAGCGCGAGACCGTCACCGATGGAAGGCGACAATTTCTCAGGCTCATACCGTTTAAAAAAAGCCTTATTTACCTAGAAGAAATCTTTCTAAACACAAGGGAGATACCCATAGCACTACCCCCCAGAACATTGCTGTGTACTTCAAATGGAATTAAAGGCATGTCATGACGGAGCTCGCTTGATTGCAAGTCTATCGCCATTAACATAAACTGTCAGACGACTTTAATAGTCATAACTTCTGTCAGGGTTAGGGCGGTAAAGCTTTGTCGTTCACCTCTGCAGGATGTAAACGAGCTAGATCAAAGTGCACACGGCTATTTCAGGCAACGAAAGGAGCGACGCTTTGTCTAAATCGAATGCGAATCTGGTACTAATCTTCAATCACCGATCACATTTTCCACAACCCAAGCGATTAAATCGCATTTAATCTCAGAAATTGTTGCGGGCTCCAACTCTCAATGGAATAGTGTTGAGTCTTGTAAAATCAAGGTCAAAAGGCTAATTTTTACAAACAGGGTCAAAAAGAGCTCTGCCATAAGAATTATCACTGCACACTGTCAAGAAGAATGGAAGTCCAAATTGAAAAGGAGAAAGACACTATTCTTTATTTTCTTGAAACCTTCCCAGTTACTTGCACAGAACAGGAAGATAACACTGCGAAATTTTTTCTTCCAAAAACTTGACTGATGAATGAACACATCCTCAAGCATCAACCGATTTATTGAATCACAAGAATCTCCAAACTTATTACTGTAAGAAAAGTTAATAAACTTCTAGGATTGAACTTGGTAACTTTGAAGGCAGTCACAACGATTCCAGTGGACTGTGTTATATAACTGTGGATCTACACGGTGTGACTCATTTAGACACACACTTCTTCCATAACAATCGCCTTACATAACGTAGTTCAACATAAATTACGAGTGCTGCTAGATTCACTAGATTCACAGAGAAAATCAGCGTTGTGCACATGGCTTCACAAAGATGTCAACGTTAATATCAAACGTTTTACAAATAAGAATGGAAAAAAGGGCATATCACTTGAAAAGATTTTTGTAAGATTTTGTGAATCTCATAAACATTTTTCTAGTTCGCGTTAGCAATTTCCTCGTCATGCCACCACCCAATTGAACTTACATATACGGTATTTGCAAGTACGGTCCTGCAAACGAAATGCACCGCAAGTCGAGTCAAAACGCATAACCAATTCCATCCACCAACGCGGCAAATTCACCTGAGTTAAATTGAAAAATGAAAATCACTTTTTAAATACAAATCTTTGAGTAGTTTATTTAAACATTTAAAGCTCTCGTCTTATCGTAAATACATTCTTACTCGCTTACATTCTATCAACTATATCACAGTGGTTTAGAGAACAACGATTCATCGAGATAAATTATAACTTAGAGGAAGACATTTGATTCTTTGATTGAAGTAATATACAAAACGCGTCATTATCCACAGTCTTTTTGTTTAGGTTTCAAAATTTCGTCCATTACCATGGTCTCCAGACGTCAACGGCTTCCGATGTCGGTGGCTCAACTTTAATGACGTCGATCATCATCTCCATTTCGCCGCCGCCGCCCATCGCCGATCCCATCACCATGGGTAGATTGAAGGAACTCATTGGCAGCGCCTGCATTTGAATTAGCTGATCGGCCAGAAATCGCATGACTTTTGATCCAACTTCCACGTCCATTCCGGGAGTTGCCAGCACTTGGGAGATTTGATCGGCCGCATGGACGTAGCCCGATCGGAACGACTCCAATTGCGTTGCATTGTAGGTCTTCGTTAGTGTTAGTCCTCCGCGCTGTTTAAGCTTGCGCATGTGTTCCACGGTGAGTTCTAGAATGTCAGCCTTTTCCAATCTTGTGACGTGCTCCCCCTCCTGTGTCAAACACTCCACCATCAGGTCCTTGAGGTCGTCCAAACACTTGTTAATCCTGGCACGGCGCTTGCGCTCCAGCAGCGGCTTCATCACCTTGCGGTACTGATAAGTCTTCGACATCTCCATGACCATGTTGTGAGTGGCCGCGCGGTAATCCAATAAACAACTGAGATCTGGGAATTCTTAATTGAGTTCCGATAGAGATCGTATCCACTCTCTGCTCCTGGTGTGCGTTCACAACCGCTTCTGAATTTGGAATGAACCATAAACACGTTTGTCATCCTCCTTTTATAAAGAAAGTAGCGCAGCAGCGGTGACGATAAAATAAATCCGGAGTGGAACAGATAAAACAAAAAAAAACGAAAAAAAGAACCAAGTGGAAAGAGGATCGAATGAACGCCACGAGTGTGGTGGGGGTGAGTGCGGCGAATCAGACTGCCTGCCAAGCTGGCCGTCCACCCGGTTGCTCGCGCCTGTGTGCGCCAACTGCGCTCCGTTACAGTCATCGCTGTTGCCTTTGTCAGATACATTTTTCAGACCGTGGGAAACAGATTTGTCGTGTGTTTCCCACACGATGGATGGATGGATGACTGCCGGAATGGCTCAATGAAAGCCTGGCATGGGGCATGGGGAATAATACCTTATTTGTGTGACAGCATATTACAAGTTATACGGAGATTATCGCGGTTTGCGGTGGTCGGTATCCGCTGAAGTTGAAGGGAGTGGAGCACGTTGTGGTTTAGATAGACGTGACAATGTGTGAGTATTATTGTCGGACCGCCACGCAGCTCACAAACGGCGTACCGACTGCGACTACCTGCCCTTGGCGGGTCAGTGCGATGGCATATTATTCTTGTTTGAAGATTCGTTTTTCATGACACTCTGCAGTAGCGCGACGGCGGCAACCGCCGACGACGACGTTCCGGTGATGGTTGCATTGGCATATCTGCGGGAAGGTGCTTTAGCTTTTCTTTCGCATTCACATTCACCAGTGGCGGTGTGTTTTTCACACTGTTTCCTACGTTTTAGACAGAGTGAAAAAGAGAGAGCGATAGAGGACACAGGCAGAGGCAGCGCAGCGACCAGTCTGATGTATGTACAGTGGGGCTAGTTATCAAGCCGGCGTGGTGCGTGGGCTGCGGTATGCTAAATTGTTTGTGGAATGTTGCCTCGCTGTTGCTGTCGATTGGGTTAGCTGAGAACAACAGGGGATAACACGTTGTGGACTTTTATCTGGGCGCAGCATTGACTATGTGCCGAATCGAAATGAATACCGTTTTGCCGTGGGATTGCAAGGATCGAGGATATATAGGCATTTTTGATATGCGATGGGATTGGCTAATTCGGCGAGGTGTGTTCACAAAGTGTGACTTCCTCATTTAATATTGCTGTGCAAAATAATAGGCACAAGTTGGTGAATATTTGAATTCCGGTTATTAAATCCAAAACAACGCTTTTATACTCAGGTAGTTATTTTTTTCTTATACTGTATTACTTTTACTTTAAAACTAAAAGCAAAAATATGGAGTCAAACAGTACAATTTTTTGTCCAAATAAATTAATTTTTGTCTCATAAGACCAAAGTATGTTTCGCCATTTTTCAGGTACCATCTTACAAGGGGACACTTTTTTGGATGGGAAGCTTTTAGATTATGTTCTTATAATCTTCTTCTAATTATTGACGCATCGATGTTTAAGTTCAAATCCGTTTTGATTTGTTTCGATGCTACAATATTAACGGATCTTTTTTGACGCATCGAACTATTCGAAGGTCAGTTTTAGAAGATGTTTTGCGCTTTCGGCCCCGAGTTTCTTCCGAATATTCAAATTTTAAAGCATTTCTTACCGTTCCTACAGAAGAAGAAATATTTTTGACAATAACTCTCAGTGATTGACCTTCGTTTCTGAGCTGGTTTCTTATGTTTCTTAGTTCTGCTTTGTTTCTTCCGACCCATTTTCTTTAAAAACCCTAACACAAAAACACGAGTGGTTGGTAAGAAGCTAGGCCCAAGTCCACCTCGGACTGTAGCGCCAACCACGAAAGTTAACGGTTTTAATCAGATTACACGATCCCGATTGACTTGATCAATTCGAGATACGGGTGTCGTTCCGAAAGAACCGCACTTTTTTTATTTTGTTACTATTACTGTTTACTGTTACCACCTTACACGTCGGATGCAAAAATCTGAAACAATTTTTGACGCAAATCAGGGCCGTCAAGCTATTAAATTTAATCCAACTGAGAATTCATCTGAGAACTAGAGGGTTTTTGAAAATATGAGGTCTCTCCAGAACATATATCTAAAGATTTTTTCGCCTTTTACATGAGATGACCATGCCCTCAAATTGCTCTTCCAGAATGTCCATTGTGGCACTATTGTGTCGTGTCCTTCCAATCCATATGATTCGATTTGGGTCAAAGAAAATTGTTTATCAGCGATCGGTAGCATTTGATGATGATCCATTGATGGTGATAGGATTGCCATTGTAAAGCCGCCAGCCCACAATCAACACGAAGCAGTGACTCTGCTGACGCATTACTGCTGTGAATCCGGCAAATTGGTTAAAGGCTGGTGTTGACTGATTGTTTACTGAAGAGTAGAGTCGGTAGAGTCGAATTTAGCCACCAGAAGATAAATAATCGATTAGGAAGCAACTTTCAAAGACGATTTGTCTTTAAAAAAATTTAATAATAAAAAATAAAAAACAGGAAAAATAACAGAAAAAACAAAATAGCCACTATGAATTGTCAAAATCCACATGCCTTTATTGGAAAACCGTGTTCTTTGAAACGTCGACGATAGTGTGGTCGACATCGCTAGCCATAGTGATAAGAAAGGAGGACGTTGCAGCTGTAAATCGTTATTTAAACACATTGTCCCTACAGCACTGGACAAACGTCAAAAAGAGTTGAAGTCAAAAATTTGCGGACACCGTAACACAATTGTGACTTTTTTCCATGTCAATATGACGATCCTGAGGAGAAATATTGAAAACCTGGAAAATCTTGTCCTAAAGACCCAGATCTTGATAGCCGTTACTAAATTGTAACACCAATGAGACAATCGACGTCACCAGGACAGACATTGTGGAGTGGCGGGAAACCATGACACTTGCCAGAAGCAACTTCGATAATAAACTTCGCCCATGAGAGGTGATCTAGCGCACTTGTGCCATAGCTCTCTTTTCTCTCTCTCTTTTATACCATATTTTATATGAGATTTTGTACGTTACTGGAAAGCATGTTTGTAAGGTAAGAAGAACCGACTAGCTTTACTATGTGATGACAAACTTTAATAATCACCAACATCATGCAGTGGACTTGCCTAGCACTTTTGACTGTAGTGTTTCTGCTATTAATGGCCAAATTACTTGCCGTTTAGGTCCTATAGGCTGTGAGTGCCAAGTGGTCATCAAGGCTTTGAACACAACACCGGCCGGTCCAATCAAGTAATGCCGTGACTCTCTTCAGGAGAGCACTACGAAATCCCAGAAAATGAACGTGTTGATGAATTGGCTTAAACTGGAGCGAAATCAAAATAAAGGGCCTCTCATATGAGGCCCGATCTTGTGAACTTGACTTGTGCATACGATCCTGAGATAAGTAGTAATAGCAGACTCTCCAGAACTATCCCTTGCTTGTCACATGTCCAGCACTTGCGGGTATAAGAGAGGAGTAATATTTGCACGAAATTATTTTTAAGACTTTAGAGAACCTGGACAGACAAATATCCAAAATATCTTCTCCGTGGCAGTCTCCCTTACCTAATCAAACCTCGCTGTAGTAATTAATTTCACTGCGTGTATTTACTTTGTATCTAGGTCAACGTGACTCTACTAGGCTACACAGAACTTAGTCACACAAAGCAAATTTGCTGATTCGCTTCCATCACGTGCACATATTTTCATCACTGCGGGAGATTGTTTCAATCGTTTTTCTTTTTTCTGTTTACCTGAAAAATCATTGAAATAATAGCCGACAATACGTCCTTTCTCAGCAAAAAAATATTTTGTCCGAATTGTCTTTTGAATATATCTACAAACAAAACGTTTAAGGTTTTTTTTGTTGTGTTAGACCATGGCGAATCATCTCTTCTCTGATTGTTTGTGCACGTGTTGCATGAATTGCCTTCAGGAGCATTTCAAAAAATGGTCGAAGGTATCGACTAATTGATTGTGCTAAATGGAACACGTGCGGAAAACACTGTGACAAATGACAGTGTTGGCTAAAAACATGATTTTTGTTTCAATGGGAAACATCACGTGCATGACTCCTTTATGTGTCGAAAGTCAAAAAAGTTTTTTTCTTGTTTAAGACATGAAATATTCGTTAAGCGAGTTTCTTTATAACAATAACAATAACATAAAAGAATATGTTTTCTTTAAAAGTAAGGTATTAAACGATATTAAGAATTTACTCTTTTGGGAAAACAATAGGTCTGTGCGAGCACGCCAAGGAACCAGATTTGCTCTACTACAATTTGTTAAAACTTGTTTGCGTACGCAAACATTGCATTGTTTCTCACAAAAGAGAAGAGTGTAAGACATTTCACCGTTCACCTATTTTCAGCTAAGTAAATTTGTGCTAAGTTGTACAACGCCGCATACGTGGCATACGCGGATGTCTTTGACTTGCTTGGTCGAAAACTAAGACCCGACAATGAAGCGGTAGCTGGCATTGAAACAGGGCGGCTAAAACGGGTCTGGGATAAGGGAGGGCAAAACGAAGTAGATGTTGTAATCCAGAAAGGACACTCAACATGGGGGTAGTGAAGGACTTCGTCTAAGTTGACTTCGTTGTAAATAGTACAAACAACATCAGTGCCGAAATCAAACGTAGAATAACTCCTGCCAATTGCTGTTTTTTTTTGGACATAAAAAGCCAGTTTTGTAATAGAGATCTCTCATAGAGCTTTATAATCCTAGTCCTGCTCTACGGCGCACAGGTATCCAAAGCTCTTTTCGAGTAAAAAGTTCTGCGTGCGATCTTTGGTCCTATTTGCTTTGATGGCAATTGGAGCGGAAAATTCAACCACAAACTGTACGGGCTAGCCAGGCGTCTACGAATCATAGGCGTAGAGGACATGAACAAAGTATTTTCGATCCGAAGAATTTTCGTCTCCGTGCCTGTGGAATGATGCAACCGAGGACGTCCACGATTGAGGTCGAGAACACAAGCGGAGAAGAATCTCAACCAACCAGTTGTACTGAATTGGAGACAGCTTGTTTTATATTTTTTGGTACGCCTAGCCTCTATAAAAATCTCTTAGCTTAACACAGTTTTGAAGGGTGTTTTTTTAGAAGTGCGATTTCCAACTTAGCAGCACTGTTCGTGGTTACTGATAATTTCACAACGGATAGTATGATTTGTCATTTCAGCATGAATAGACTTACGCCGAAACAACCTTTGCAAATCGTGTGAATTTAATTCGAGAATCACGGTCAAGTTTGCTAACAACAAATTATTCGTGGTCTTTATTATTACAACAGAATCGTGTCTAGAGACATGTTATTAAAAAAAAATTGTCTCATCTGAAAATCCACAATTCGTCATGAAGACGGCTGGTGGAATCATTCTTTAAAATTAGTCCAGTCATCGGAGAGCTATAAGAGCAATGATCACTAAATGACCCTAACTTGTGTGTTTTCTCTCTATTTATGAAGTAGAATTATGTCTTCAACGTCTTTGTGAGCACCGTGGCGTAATGAGTACGTGCGTCTGCTCCTGTTCACTAGACTTTCAGTCTAGGTTCGAAACCCAGCACAGGCAACATTTTTCTCAAAAACAAAATTGTTCACGGCTCCACCTCTGTCGAGTTAATGACAGTGCTCGAAGAGTATAACTGTATAAAAAAGCTTTTCAATTCCGCCGTTTGAAGTCGCCATTTAACTGTAGATCCCTTCCACTCGTTAGAGAACAATATCACTGACAACACGAAGGGGTGCTAAAAAGGTAGGCCTAAATCCACCTCAGACTGTAGTGCTTCGTATCTCATACACATTCGTACGTAAATTGTGAAGTTGAAACCAAAAAAGCATTTAACTTGCAAAGATTAAGCTCCAAAAAAAGTATGTAAATAATTTACAAATTAAAAAGAAATTGTAGTTGGTTATGTCAAACTGAAAGGAAAAAAACTGGTACTTTCGTAAATATTGGACAAATAAAGCACTTGTCTTATCTTCTTAATTTTGTTCTAAAGAAAGTTATTAACTGATTTCTTTGCAAATTGCTTACGGTACTTTGTCATGTGAGATACACCGAAATTACTAAAAATCTGAAAATAAACATTGGTGAGATTTTGTTCTGGCTTTTATAATTTAAGAACAATTGGCCAAAAACGATTAGGCATCGAATTTTAAATATAGAAGATCTGATCAGTTTTTTGGATCTTGAGAAATGAATTGAAAGAGAATATTTGTCCAAAATTTGATTTTCGAAACAAAGTACGAGATATCGAAGACATCTTTCCGTATTTAACATTCATTTCCACTTCTTAATCCACTACAAAAAGCTACACATAGTTGGAATGGCTAGGCCCAGGTCCACCTCGGACTGTAGCGCCGCCATTGTTATTATTATTAGTTGGAATGGCTAGTGTATGCGTTTAATGTAAAGGTATTAGCGATTTTCTATTGTTGGCTCAGCCTCTAAAGCTATTATTCCCTTACGAGTGGAGGAAATCTATAATTTTTACCGTCACCAAACGGATAAGTTTGAAAAGTTCTTTCTTGACAGTTATACTATTTGGCTATTGTCAGTCACTCCAAAGAAATGCAGTCGTGAACTATAATATGAACATTTTTGTCTGCTTCGGGAATTTTACCTAGACCTTCAGCTCTGGGGTCGAAGCTTCTCTAAATTATATGAATTGTACATCTTGTCGGTTTATCGGTTGATGGATTATCATTTACAGGTGTTTCTTTGCGGGTCTCGTGAAGCCCCAAATCATCTCGGACTAATATTTTGAGCAAATTGTTTACAAAATAAAATAAAATAGAAAGCCGGTACTCAAGTACTTCTTCTTCGAGTGGCTCTACAGTCCGGGGTGGATCTGGGCCTCAACTAACACGACTCTCCAACCAGCACTATTACTAATTAGTTGTTTCCAGCTTCGCACCAAAAGTTGGTTGAGGTGCGTCATCTCAATCGTGGATGTCCTCTGTTGCTATGTCCTACAAACGCGGAGTCGAAATTCTTTTTGCATTCCCTACATATGCAATTTGTCAATGCGCTCCAAACGGCCTGTCTAAGGTATTGGATTTGCAGCCGCTTGAGTAGACTCTCGTCGTCGCCCATTGAGTCTGTGGTTGAATCCCTTGGCCCAATCCCCATCAACACAAAGAGGACGAAGGGTAATTCTGCGTAAGATTTCGGTACGGGAGTTATTCGGGCTGTTTGTTATGGAGCTGAGATAGTCCTTAACCACCGCAAAGTTATGAATGCCCATTGTAACATTCTGGCAAAGTCATCGATTTTTCACATCCTTTTTGAAGAGAGCCTATCTTTTTTTGTGCCCGCATATTAAGTACAGTGTTCTTCTTTATTCCAGGAAAACTACAGGTGCAAGATGCTGGGTAATTGATTGGGACTGGTACTGGTCTGCAACTTTGTCCCAATAACAAGCGAAAACAACAGGCCCTTTTTCGTAACAGTCCCTCTGCTCTTTTATATTTTTGATTAATTTTATATTTTTCGTTACTCCGAGGATCATCAGTCTGCCATGCAATCCTCTTCGTATCGCCGAATCGTACGCTTTTCAATGCATCCCGAGTAAGTGATCGATCTACAAGTCAAACCTTCATGAACTAGTGTGTAGACATATAAAATTAAAAAAGCTAAAGTTTTAGCGCCTGCAGATCTACATACATTGGAAACAGCCTAACCTCGTTGGTGTACCATAGACTGTAGCCCGTGCCAAACGCGTGTTTAAAGCATTCGTCAAGTAGCTCGAACTTAGCCGCACAACAAGGCGGCGCTGCCAGTGATAAATCTTCGCCAATTCGTGATCGTTTGTTTATTCTTCATGCTCGCACACTCTTCGTCGTCGTTCTGCTCTTTGATGTGTGAGTGCGCCTGGGTTTTATTTGCCACAGAAAGAGGTACAATAACGGCGAAGCTATGAATGGTCAAGTCATTCATGCATAATTCAAGAAAAGCCAAACATTTTCGGTTTACGTTCTCACGATTCAGTTTGGGTAGTAAATTCTTGAATTTTTAATTGTCGTTTCTTGGCGTTAACCCGATAAGAGGTATGTGTATCTAGCTTCAACCGCAGAAAGTCTTGGAACACGAAGCGATGGCATGCGTCATGTCAAACCTTTGTGTGAGTACTTCAGGTCGAGTTTTTACCTGGAAGCTTTGGCCGCGCCGCAGAGGGTTCGAAGAACGCACGTGTGGATAAGATTGATCTTGAGTGGAAGATAATAGGGCTGTGCCACAAACGAGAACCGTGTGTGAGATAGAATTGCAAATGAAACGATTAACCAGTGATATGGTTGCTTAATTCTTGGCCTTTTTTTGTTTGAGACAAAAGCAATAAGTGTGGCGGTGGTTAAATTGACAGTGGATAATGGTTTACATTTTATTTCATTCCATTTTTGTTGTTTTGTGAATTTGGAGGCAAAAGAGTTTTGATATATTGGGCTTATGCAAATAGATGGACATTTGGCTGTGAATAAGATTAGTTAGCGTCACGTTTTCAGCTATAAAGCCTTACGCTTTTGACGCACGAGATGGCACACAAAGATAAAAACCGTTCCTCGGCAGTAAAACCTCAAAAGCGGCAAAAACGTTTTCTAGCTTTTGATTCGAGCTTTGAAGGGCAAAGAATTGCTCACCTACGGATTATTCTTTCCTCTCTGAATGGATAGAAATTTCGAAAACAGTGTTAAGGAGCTCTTGTTGGTTGTCCATTTAACATTTATACATTTCATTCTAATTGGTGATAAAAGAAGGTATACTACTTTAAAATTCAGTTACAGACCACATTCTTATTCATACATGAATGTTTCAAAGACCTTGTTCACTGGCCTCTCAATTCGGGAACATTATTATTTTATTTTGATTAAGGAGATCCTGTTTTTCAGAACTCAAAGTGTATTCATAGTTCACAGTGAGACGCGAATAAATGCATACAAGGGATGTTCCATAAGTCTTTAAATAAAATACTGTACTTGTTTTTTCTTTTTTCAAAATATCAACTAAGTTTCCAGCGGACTAGATATTCCAACTTTCGAAAAAAATATGATTTCACAAACTCGTTTGCCTATAGAGCTCTACTGTCTTGATTGTTCCTTAATTTCTGAGGTATAGTGGTGTATCCAGGTTTCATCCATCCTTGACCCTGTCAATCATAATATCGTGCGGTTTGTTGACGATTTCTTCCGTTGTGACTTCATTTGCATCTTTTTTACTGGAAATTCAATGAACCTTTTGTGTACCATTCCATCCAAGGGAGTAGAGTCTCTATAATATTGCTGTTAGGAAACTTCGAAGTTTTAGAATGAAACACTAAAATATAAAATTCAGTTGTATTTTATTTCATTTCTTTTTGCCTGCCGCCAGAACCACTCACAAAAATAATTTCTCCGCATGCGCATGGTCCCAAATATCAGTTTTCACATTTGACAATTATAACAAGGTCATTGCCAGATCTGTCGCAACAATTGCTTAAGTCTGCCTTCACTCTCTCTTATGGTTTTACCGCGCAAAAAATTGTGCTTTGTTAAAACACAAAACTTACTTTCTCCAAATTTGATCTAACTTGACAAACCAACGTTCTTTTAATTACTTTAAAAAGCTAATTGTATGACAGATGTATTTGATTCGTTTCTTTTATGCAATCCGAGCACCATCTTGGATCAAAGTATCTGACTTATCAAACAGCCCTTGTATATCGAGCGGTATTTTTTAATTTGAACAAATCACATAGAACTTCATTAAATATCCATTGCTTTGAGTTCAATCAAGGGAATACATTCTGCAATTGGTTTTTAAACAGAATTTCGAAATGAGTATATAGCGAATACGAGGCGCTGTGGGTATGTGCGACAACCCCTAATTACTTGACTTTCAAGTCTATGTTCAAATCCGAGAAAAAGCAACAATTTTTTACAAAAAAGATTGTTCACTATCCGTATCTTTCGAGTCACTGACAAAGAATATAACTGCCTAGAAAAAGCTTCCCAATCTCACCGTTCGGAGTCGGCACTAAACTGTAGGCCGCTCCCCTAGGCCCAAGTCAACCTTAGACTGTAGCGTCGCCAGTCCGGTGACTACCACAGCCCACAGATAGCAACAAAATGATGTAAACACATTTCGAAAATCTCATGTGAATCGATGAACACAATTTTTTGATAAAACACCGTATTCAATGGCACTTGATTTTGGGCCAATTCTCCGAAAATTCTATATAGCGGTCATTCGATTCGATTTTGTTAGGACTTCAAAAAAGCTCTTTGGTTAAAATATTCCATAAAGTGGATGGATGCAGATCAAGATGGTTTGAACGCTGTTCAGTACACACTGATTTGCATGTATAACGAATATTTTGTGCAAAAACGGTTAGCAATACGGCGAAAAGCGACTTAAAATTCAACCAAATTTCTAAAATTTTAAAATTGAATCATCGTGATGACACGGTAACATTACAAAGGCTACGAAGTGAAAATTACAATGACAGTTTGCAGTCTGAAAATTGGTTTGACAGAACTGAGGAAAAGAAACAGTTGGTACATGAAAAAGAAGCGATGCAAGTTATGCAAGAAATTGTATGAGTTTGTTCTGCAAAGGCCCTGGACCAGAAACGATTTAGTCCCTTTTACATCCACATGAACTATCTTCTCCAGAATGAAGAAGTCACACAACAGCGCTCGTTGCTGAAATCCGATGAATATTTCAAAAGGACTGCCCATGGTATTAATATTCCCGGGATCCTGAATTCGGCCATTGGGTTTAAAAGTCACCGTGTGAATTAATTCTGTCGTTTGTGGCCTTCGAATCGGTTCAATGATGATAAGAATCGATTTAAAACTCGCTATTTTTTTCCAGGATTTATTGATTTATTGTTGGGTCGAATACGAACAGTACGTGAAGAATAATGCGGTGTAAAAAGGATTTAAGCGTTCACCCGGTAGGCTGGAACTTATTATAATAATAATAATGGCGGCGCTACAGTCCGAGGTGGACCTGGGCCTAGCTTCTCAGCAACCATTCGTGTTGTGCGTGCTATTGTTCTCACACGATTGGAGGGGACCTACTGTTTAATGCCGATTCCGAACGGCGAGATTTAGAAACTTTTCCTAGACAGTTATACTCTTTGGCATTGTCAGTGACTCGAAAGAGGTGGAGCCGTGAACAATTTTTTTTTGAAAAATTGTTTGTCTGAACTTGGATTCGAACCTAGACTGTGAAAGTCTAATGCGCATAGGTCGACGCACGAACCCACATGGCCACGGCGCCCAGCTGGAACTTATAGTTGATGATAAATTCGTTGCATAAGAGTTCCTCATTATGATCATGCACAGTTGAAGACAGTTTTCAATATATGTTTCTGCGGAGACATGCGTAGTTATCTTCGTATGTACGTACGTGTGTATATCTGTAGCAAAAAAATAAAAGACAATTAATTATGAACCTCTTTATGTCACGAATCCACAAGATTATTTTCCTTTTTTTAGGAATAAATCCCAAATGTTTATCTATTCCCATTCCACTACATGAAATCAATCTTTGTAGGAGGTATTCTCATCACATTCCAAAGAAGTATCTTTTCTCTGTCCGACTCCTTAATTCGTGCGTTAACCATATCATTTGAGTCATTTTAGGTTCAATGGTTCCATTGTGTAGGGGTCGAATTTCTGTCTAGTTTATCATTAAAATAATAAAACGAATTCTGTGCTGAGGATCTGGCTGCGTGTTCCGTGCCATATGTGATTTTAAGTGATTTGTCTGTCTGAAGAACGACTCAATAATTGACATGCCCTGGTATCCATACGATTTTATGAACAATTTAGGGATATATAAAACAGATTGACAGTTCATCAAATGTACACAAAAAGCGCTCAGGATCAAATTTGTTTATGTCTTCCCATTTAGACAGAAACTCTTGGGGGGGATGAAATTAGTTTTTTCAAGAGGTTGTATTTTCGGGTTAAGTCAATGACACTTGACAGTGTCAACCCCTAAAAAGACCATTCAATATAGACTGTGTTACAAGAGCAAACATAAAATCATGCTTGGGATACGTGGCGTGGATGTACGCTCCATTTCGACAGAACAAAAGATATTTTTGTGTGTGATGATAAAGGAAATAGATAATATGTCATTTGTTATATATGTCTGTCACCACCCGAAAATTTCTAATGAACTGCTTTTTTTAAATTTATTGTAGTCAATTTATTATAGTGAGCGCCGTGGCGTAGTGGGTTGGAGCGTCGACTCCTACGCTTAAGGTTTAAGGTTCGAATCTCGAAAAAAAAACATCCAAAATTTGTTTACGGCTTCATCTCTTTCGAGTCACTGACAATGCTCAAAGAGTATAACTGTCTAGAAATAACTTCTCCATCTCGCCGTTCGGAGTCGGCATTAAGCCGTAGGTCCCCTACGCACAACACGAGTGTTTGCTTAGAAGCTAGGCCCAAGTCCTTCTCGGACTGTAGCGCCGCCATTATTATATTATAGTCAAACACAACTGACTGGATTTCAAGGCTTTCTTTTTAAATCGAAAATACATTTCGGTCGGCACCTATTTCTGTATAATGCTGACAGTACCTAACATCAAAAGGTTGACAAAACCCAACATAGTTAGTTAGTGTATAGTAGTAAGAGTCTTAATTTTCATAAAAAAAACTGCAGTACCTTTCATTCTTAAAAATTAATTTTCCCGTTCATGTATTTCTATTTTTGAATATGAATTTCAACAGCGCACTTGATTGTGTATTTTTAGTACTTAAGTTTTGTTCGTAGCACAAGTCTAAAGAAATTGTAATACACTTTTTGCATTCCCAAAAGAAAAGGTAGATTATGATAAATTAAACAATTAAAAAGCTGAGAAATTGTTTCGGAAAATTGTCTGTAGAATGTTAATGGAACATTATAATCTGCTTGCATTCGCTTGTATTAAGCTCGAAATAAATAAATAAGCTGCATAGCACAATATTGTTCAAACTGGGGCTGATTTTCAAACACTCAGATTCAGATTCGGAAAGGAAATCTGATCCTAAAATTTAGGATATAATAATAAATTCGTATTTTGTATCACTTTGGGATTGGGTTTTGATAATGCCAACCTTTTACCAGTAATTTCCAAAAATTAAGCAGTCGAAACAAAAATAAAAAATCAAAGTAGAAAGCAATTGCAAATAAATTCAATTACAATTACAAAAACAAATCTATAAATCGAATACTCTAATTGATTTTTTGTAAATATTTCTAAATTTACAAAAACTTTGGATTGGACAAAAACTTATAAATTGGAGGTGGGCACACTTAAGACCAACTTGGAGGTTCATAACTCTCAAACGTGACTGAAAAATTCAAAAGGGAACCTTCAATTAATTTTGAAATGCTTGTCGATATATCATTCGATGGGTTACAACATCTTGACTTGAAGTATACGGGGACCACCCCTAAATACTCCCGCTTTTTAGTTTTCATGCATAAAAACTAATAAATCGGTCTAAAGCACCTAATTCCAAAATTCCATGCCGATAACTCCATAAATGTAAGAGCTGAGGATAGTGTGAAAGGGATCTGGATAGGCCTCGCCGAAACCATAAATCACAATGCTTCTGTCAATTCAAAGACGCTCGAATCAGTGTTTGAGAAGAATTGAGGAATTGAAGAACTTGGTGTGTGTCACTTTGTAACACTAGTACTGCGACCGTAAATATATATTGCACCCCTTGTTTGAGAAGAAGAGAAAGACAGAACCGGCAATATCGAGATGAAATTTTCTCGTATGTGTCAAGAATTTTCCAGATATCTGCAATTTATCAAAGTAAACTCTTTCAGACCTTTTTTTAGACTTTGAAAAAAATATAAAAATAAAAAAAATAATAATAATTCTCTATTTTCTTCAAAAATACACCTTCCGGAGTAAATGGCGGTAAGTTAAGTTCATGTAAGAATCAAGAAGCAATAAGATTCTTCACACAGTCGTAGTGCCACACGCCAAATTGATGGAGTTCTCTTGTGTGTGTCATCGCTGTTGTGGTTGTCTCCTGCTGTGTTGTCTCACTAGAGAGTCGCAGTAGAAGATGAAAAAGAACATTGATATGTAACTGAGTAGATGTCGCTGTACATAACAATGCCATATTTGGCGATTGAATCTTCACATTTAAGGGCCTTTAATGCAAACAAGCGTTGGAACCATACACGTTTCTAATCCACCAAAGGTGATAACCAATCCATACAATTATCAACAATAATAAATTATTATTCTTCTTCGCGATTCGATATAATTTTAGCTGATACATAAACCACTCGTGTTGAGTGTGCTATTGTTCTCTCGCAAGTGGAGGTGAACTTCAGTTTATGTTGATTCTGAACGACAAAGATTGAGATAATTCGTACGCATAGTTCGTAAGCATAGTTCGTAACTCGAGAGAGGTAATATAATAATAATGGCGGCGCTACAGTCCGAGGTGGACCTGGGCTTAGCTTCTCACCAACCACTCGTGTTGTGCGTGCTGTTGATCTCTCACGAGTGGAGGGGGCCTAAAGTTTAATGCCGATTCCGAACGGTGAGATTGAGAAGTTTTTTCTAGACAGTTATACTCTTTGAGCATTGTCAGTGACTCGAAAGAGGTGGAGCCATTTAAATTGTTAAATTTAAATTTAAATTAAATACTGTTTGTCTGAACTGAGATTTGAACCTAGAATTGAAAAACTAGTGCGCATTGATTGACGCACGAACCCACACGGCCACGGCGCCCGACTCGAGAGAGGAGTTGTCGTGAAGTTAAAGGCTGTTTTGTTCAGGATCAAACCATATATCGCACTTTCACGCTACTCTACGGCCTCCACTTTTAATGAATTGCTGCTGGTGGGTAAATTCGTCGACGACCCATGATTCGGTTCTAGGCAAATACCGACTTTCAGTTTCATGGCACTTCCTATTGTGATTCTCTTACAAATCACCAAAAGTTTAACTGTTACCTAAGGTTCTTGAACTTGTGAAAGAACAATAGTACGTAAGTTTCCTGGGCTCTAATATTAGAAAATGTTGTAAGAAGCTGGATCCAACCATTAGGGGTATCTTACTGGCATTAATTCAACATTAGATATAACTTCTTCCTCTTTGTGCAAACAAGTCATTGTAGAAGGCATTTCAGAAGAGCCCACGTTTTGCAGTATGAAACAGTGTCCTGTGTTAACACAAATTGTTGCTCTATGAAGAAAGCAAACTTTAAGAAGGATCCAATTTTTCTAGTGCTCTAGAGTTGTGGCACCCAGTACCAGTCGCCCATCCATTATTGATACCATACGCTCAACATGGCCTAGCCATCTTAGGCGTTGGATCCGTAGACGCCTGGCTAGACTCATGTCGCTGTACAGCCCATACAGTTCGTGGTTGAATCTTCTCCTCCAAATGCCATCAACGCAAACAGGACCAAAGATCGCGCCCAGAACTTTTCTCTCGAAAAGACCAAGAGACTGTTCATCCGCTTGGGATATTGTCCATGCCTCTGCACCGTAAAGCAGGACTGGGATGATCAAGGTCTTATACAAAGTCAACTTGGTCTTCCGAGAGAGGGCTCTACTACTCAATTGCATTTTGCGCCAAAAAAAAACAGCGGTTGGCAAGAGTTATTCTGCGTTTGATCTCGGTACTGATGTTGTTTATACTGTTTACTGCGGAGCCAAGGTAGACGAAGTCCTTAACTACCTCAAAGTGTTCGCTGCCTATGCTGACGTTCTGGCCAAGTCGTTGATGTTGTGCGTCCTTTCTCGATGACAGCATATACTTGGTTTTTCCGTTTCAATGCCAGCAAACGCATCATTGACGGCTGGCTGTGTTCGCCCAATCACGTCGATGTCATCCACGTAGGTTAGCAGTTGAACAAACTTTTGAAAGATCGTGCCTCTTGTGTTGGCCAGTCAGTTTTGCAGGATCTTCTCAAGAACGATGTTAAAGAAATCACATCGTCGATCACAGCATGGAATTGTCATTGGTCAACGTCATCGTAGCAATTTTTTTTTCGCGCACCAAGCAAGTTTCAATATAATTACATACATATAGTGGCAAATAATTGTCTTCAATGACTGTGTAAAACAGTTGGCATTAGTTCAATTTAAATACTAAATTAATTGAAAATTTATGAATTAATTGTACGTATAAAGCTGATTCATCCCTACATATACCTATATCTCTATCCAAGTTTATCCAACACAGAAAATCCCTTCCATCATACACATACCCAATCACTGCTCATGCCTGCGGTGTGTGTGTTCATTTCTGTTGGGCATTTAGGGGTGAGATCGAAAAGATAACGCTCAGCAACGAATAGAGTGGCCGAACACAGCATGAAATTATGTGCGGAAATGAAAATTGTTTTCATTTTAAATCTTAGATATCTCAAAATTTCAACATAAATCGATATTTTGAAATTTATCATTTCTTAATGCTTACATTGATGTCTTCAAAACTGCGTTTTCAGATCTTCAAAATTCGCATGTCGATTATTGACCGTTTTTGGCCAATATCTCCAAAACCATTAAGGCCAGTATGCTCGCAATGGTTTTAAATGAAAGTACTCAATGAAGCCTAAACACTTTGGTTTAGAAATGGCAGGGGGGGACGCATTTAAAAAACTTTGGAGCTCCATATTTTCCAAACGGTATTTTGGATAAAAAAGTGTTGAAAGAAACCTCTACCTCATTTCGAAAGATCTGTCGATTGATATATATATCGATGGGGTGCGACAATTTTTCAAAATAAATGTCAACTTCACCTGTACTGGAGCCACCACCAAATGGCCCCACTTTTTAAGATCGCTGCATAGGCAATGACATCTAGGTCTGAAGTACCTAATTCCAAAATTTCATGCCGATATCTTCATAAACTTCGGAGATAAAAAAGTGTGACAGACCCGACGGACGGACGGGCACACCGAAATTATAAAGGTTCCGTTTTTGTAGATGGAACCTTAAAAAGGAGGTGAAGACATTTCCTCACTATTTTTATTGAGTGATGACTGAAATATGGTGGCATGCCTGGCAAACCCGAAATTCGTTATGATTCGGCATTCGGCATTCACTATGTATTTAATGGCTGTCTGACTGTCATTGAAAATACAATTCTGAAATGTAGATAATACGTCCGAATTTAGTGATGAATTGTCATAATTTCTGCCCGAAAAACATTTCAATTTTAGCTGCCGCGTAGTGAGTAATGGCAATACCTCTCACGAGTGACTGATAGCGCTCAAAGAGTGTAACTGTTACGAAAACCTTCCTAAAATTCACCGATGAGAGTTGGTATACAGTGTACTCCCTCCTAACGGACACCTCTCATAAGCGGATACTTCCCACAACCGGACAAATTTCAAAGAACGGAATTATTTACACGATTTTTCATGCAAATAATTGTCTCATAAACGGACTCTCTTATAACCGGACGCGGACACCAATTTTTATAACCGTAATAGAATTTTACTCTCTCTTAAGCGGACAAACGCATCGGTTTGTTTTCCTTTTCTTTGCGCTTTGTCCTTGTTACCCAGCCAAAAAATTTAAAAATTTAATTTAAGAATGTAAACATAGTAGGCTGCGGCGCCAGCGGCCGTCTGTCGACTATCCGAGTATGTATAATTCTCGCACAATAAGTAGGTTTGTGTGTAAGTGTATGCATAATTTGAAGCTTGAATACCATAGATACAAATATTTTTTCGTAATTTGGTCGAATAGCATCATCAGCGGAAAAGTGAAGCATTTGTTAACATTAAAAGAAAAAGTTGACAATTAATGTTTCTTTTTTCAATGTTGTCAACTTCGTATTTTTCTCATAACCGGACACCTCTCATAAGTAGAGTCCGACCGAAGGCCAGTTTTTCGGCCAAAGACGAAGCCGAAGCCGAACTTCGGCTTTTTCACCACCTTCGGCCGGAAGTCGAAGCGGAATCCGAATGTTCAGTAGGACTCTATTTGGAACATATTTTGCAAGTTGCTTTCGTATCAATTTTGCGAAATAATCCCAAATTGACATTTTAGCTACCATTTTTTGATGTTCTTTCGACCTGAAACCAGTACAAATAAATTGAATGCTTTTATACAGACCTCTTAATAGTTGCAAACCAACTTGCAAATGCAAAATATTTTGATTTTAAAGCTGTAAACTATCGCACTTTCAAAATACAAAATATCCGACAATAACAAAACAAAAAACACCGTTTCTTGCAACTTCTATTTTTACAGAAAACAGAAATATCAACATTTGGCTTCGGCAAAATCTTCGGCCTCATTTGGCCGAAGCCGAATGTTTTGCCGAAGGTGATATTTATAGCCGAAGGTGGCCGAAGCCGAAGCGGACAAATTTCTTGGTACCGTCAGTGTCCGCTAATGAGAGAGTATATATGTATATGTAACTCAAGTTACCCCTCAGTTGTGAGAGAACAGTAGCAAGCATAACACTATTGTTGGCTGTTGAGGCAACGGATATGTTTACCCCCAATTGTACCGCTTCCAAACGTAAAAGAAGAAAAAAAACAAACAAAGTTTTACTTCATTGGGGGAAATACCACCACCTACTTCCTTCTACGGCGTCCCCGAAGGATAGTTTACTATTATTGCAGAAAGCACTTGGTGGAAGTACTGGTTCGAAATTGTGGTACTACATCACTCGTGCAAATCCATATTTTTCTCGAAACTTCAATTAAGGTGGTCTGCTGTCTAGCTGTGTCAAGTACGAGTCATCAAAAATCGAAGTCATACTCGTACATTAGGATAAAAAATCTACAGCAACATAGCAACAGCCAGTGGGTCCTATGCCCAATTTTTGCAACAACAGCAACGCCATCTCTCATTCATCTATTGAACTTTGTAGTCTCAACTTTCATCTACATTCACACCGAATTTCGTATCGTTCCCATTGTTTGAAGCATGTCTAGTACTTGAGGGCCGCAATAGCCTTGAGGATGTCGGCCGAAGCATTTTTGGATGGTACGATTCGTACTGTAGGTCTTCCCCTTCAACGATAATTTGAGTTTAAGAAACAGGAAGAAGTCTCACGACGTTAAATCAGGCGAGTACGGCGAATGGTTGAATGTAGTTACGCTGTTTTTGTCCAAAAACTCGCGTACAATTAGGACTTCATGATAGCGCATTTTCAAATACCAAAAACCAACTGACAATTTCCTTCTCACTAAATTGATATTGGTAATTTAAATTTGGAGAATCGAATCATCTGGTGACTTCCAAGTCGGAGTCTGCGTTTTTATGAATGGATCGTATCAGAAGCACCATGTTTCATCGTCAGTTACAATAGATGACATGAATGTAGGGTATTTTCTTTTGGCAATGACTCAATCTATTGTCTTTTTTCAAATCACAAATCACGCGCACTATGAAAAAACGGATATACGAGCAAAAACTGTTACGAAAATTTCCAGCATTCTCTTTCGAGATGGATGTCATCTCGATATTAGGCCATCATTAGGACACTTGGAGAACTTGTCAATCAAATTCCATCCAGTCCTGGATCAACCATCAATGAACCTTATCGTTATTATGTGGCCCACTTCTCATGTGACTACCACCTACAATAAGAAATGGCACATAACAGTACAGAAAATCGCAAACAGACGGACAAGCTAAAGTAACTATGGAAACCAAATTTCGTAATTTCTGACATGTCAAATAGTGGGGATTGATTTCTCCCACAAAAAGATGAGCACAACAAGTTTCTTACAAACTTAAACAATAGAGGAAGATTATGCGGTTAAGATTTTGGTCAAGTGCACCCGATTTGGAAGAAAAGAAAACACTGCAAATAGGTGTAGAAAATTTGTCTAGATAAAAATAGCAACACGGGGAAAATTTCTTAGTATCTGGAGAGGGCGCCTTTCTGGAAGAAACTACTCTTAAAAAATAAGTCAAGAATAAATCAAGCAAACAGAGTAGACCGTGACTAAAGAAAGGTCAGACACCCGTCAAGAAGCAGATAATGAGACAAAAGTACAATATGCTCCACAAGTTGGGGAATTTTTCAAAAGAAAATGTGGGCGCTGCTAAGAGTCGTTTTAAATGGTAATAAATGCATTGTATTGGAAACCAATGTTTGTGTTGGAGTTAGTAAGTCTAAAAGACCGAAAAGAGGTATTAGGGCTTAAACACAACCGCTTCCCACCACTTTTGTGTGCGAACGTACATGTGAGTATTGTAACTGCGTGACAAATTGAAATGCTAATAGAAAATAGTTTCGTCAAGCCACTTCCCACGTTGAATGTACACATTGACACATTCCACCCATTCCATCCACCCAAACATTGTAAATAACTTCATTTCCAAGAAATACCTGCGTATGTCTGTTTTGGAGGCAGTGGAGTGAAAGTATGGGGAGTTTCGTTGTATGTTTCAAATGTAGCTTTGTCGCAGAGGGCGTTGTGTATGGGTATTTGCAGATCATACAGGGCTTTGCTTAGCTTCATCAGCAGTCACTTGTGTTGCTTGTCAGTGGAATGGAAGGCCATACGAACCCAAAGGCATTGTCAGTGACTCATCGGAAGTTATGCCGCAAGATGAAAGTTGGTGTTTGCCAACGTCCGGAATTGAAACCGTGACGTTGGCGTAGCAGCCAATACATATGACTACGTAACGGTGACCACTGGATCATTGGAAATTGGAAACTAAAAGAGCACCCACTAGTATCTACTGGAGTAATTTTGTAACTTCACTGTTGCAACAAATATTCCTTATTGAGGTCTATCGTAAACAACGGACGAACTAGAAAATCAGAAATACGTACAGCTGTGTTCAAAATAATAGTAGTGACCTCTACTTAAAAAAAACAAATAGTTTCGAAAAAATTCTTAAAAGTTTTTTTTTCGTTAAAATAATAAAAATCCAAAACTTAAGTATAATTTTATGTTTTACAAGAATTCATTACTTTCTAAACTTATTAAATTTAAAAAAATAAGCTTAAAATAAAATTAACAAAGAAAATTCACTGTTCAAAAAAATAGTAGTATTCATATTATTAAAAAATGACGGCCTTTAAATGGCATAAATATTAAATTAAAGTTATTTTAAAATACAGTAGGAATCCTTTACTATCTCCCAAAGGTCCGGATTGTTTGATGGTTTTGCCTTCTTCACCTCTTTTTACCCCAAAGTTTTTATGTGGGTTTGAGGTGGGGAGACAGTGCTGGCCGAGCCATAAATTCAACCTCATTTTACCGAAACCATTCCTTAGCTGCTCGACTTTTGTGATTCGGGTCATTGTCCTGCTGGCAGACCCATTTTAGAGGCATTTCATACTCGGTGTAGGGTAGCGTAGTGTTTTTTAAAAATATCAACATAGACATAGACGCCGTAGTATGAAAGCATGCCGAAACTAATAAATTTGACCCTCCGTTTTTAACAGTATAACTGGGTTGATATTCTGTGTTGGGTGGACGACGAATATACTGCCGAGAACCAGTACCTCCAAAGATAACGAATTTACTCTCGTCTGTCCACAATACATTACGCCATTTTTCAACTGACCACTCTATGTGATTTTTGGATACGGCTCTTGAGGTGTTTCTTTGTCAAAAGAGGAACTTTCCGTGGACTTCGTGCATGCAAGTCGTGGTCGTGGTCTAAAAGATTTTGTATTTCGGCATAAATTTTGCCTTCTCTTCTTAATTTTTGAATGAGATTACGCTTTTCTTGTCTGGAATGCTGACCTCTTCCCACTGTAGACATAAAAAATTTAATTTTTTATTTCGAATTTTAAAAAGACAAAGACAGTACTTTCTTTTCTTCTTGAAACAAATAGAATAAAAGTCAAATTGTTGATTATAAATAATTTTCTTACTATTACTACTATTTTTTTGAACAGTACTCTTTTCACTGAGATCACAAACCCGACTCACATGCATTGATCTTTAAGATATTTGCTATAAATTTTACAGTCATTTTGTTTGACATATTCCGTTAGTTTCTGGAAAAAAGCTGAAAACCAAATTTCCATGTGAAATAAGCTGAAATATTCATTAAAGTATTGTTGTGGTACGCATTACTATTATTTTGAACACAACTGTACATACTCGTGTATGAAAATACATGCATCAAAAATGTTTTTTTTCTTTACTTAAACAATCTGTGAGAATAGCCCTAGCCCACACATTTTCTGGCGACAAAAGACCAGCCTTCTGAAGGCGTTTGAAGTATCGATTTGATTTATTAAAGCCTTTCATCCCAACGCATGATCGAACTTTGTTTTGCGGGAGGAATGAACTTTACAATTTCATCAATCTCAGATGTGGATTCACGAGTAATTGCTTCAGTGTGTCTTTTTAATTGCCTGTACAGGACCTACAATTGTTCTTTTTCATCGTGTGACGCTACTCTGCGGGGTAGATTTAGGCCTTAACTAACAAGTCTCCAGTCCTTTTATCTGTTTACAATTTTACACACTAAGTTGGTTCCTTTTCACTTGTGTGCGCCACCTAAATCGTGGATGTCCTCAGTTGCGTCATTCCACTGGCTCAAAGTCGAAAAATCTTCAGTTGGAGGCTAAAGTGTCCATGCGTTCACATGGTGGCACATAAGAAACGTTAAGATTTATTTGATGAATAATATTTTTCTTTCAGACTTTATTTAATCTTGGCATTTATTAAAATTTAGATTATGGTTTGGAAATATGTTCACATTATATTTTAAACATAATATCTCTCAAATGGTGCCCATTGTTTGCTTCGACCTGACGTGCTCTTTCCAAATCATTTTCCATTACTTTTCTTAGAATTTCAGGTCCAGGGCCCTCACTTCTTCTCGGATATTGGCCTTAAGCCGTTGTATGGTTCTTGGCTTATTGGCATACACCGCACTTTTTAGGTAGCCCCAAAGAAAAAAATCTGGAGCCGTTAAATAGGGCGAACGCGGTGGCCAGTTAAAATCAGAAAAACCCGATACTGAATGGTTATTTGTGGATCATTTGCTATCAACTCATGAACCAATTGAATCTTATATAGAAAAAGGTGTAACTGCCTTAAAATTCTTTGCAAAGACCGCCTAGACATCATCAACTGCTGAGAATGTCGCCCGGTGGAAGTTTCGAAGATTTCCGCAATACTTGCTTGCACCGAGCAATGTTCACATCATTTCGAACTGCACGAGGTCTTCCAGAACGCGGAATATCACAGACAGCACCTTGTTGCTGAAAACGCTGGACCAATCGGTAAATCATTGGAGCACTGGGCGCATTCCGAACAGGAAAGAAGTTTCGATACAATCTTTGTGTCTGAATAATTGCATTTCAACTTTTGAAATAAAATTGAACCACTTTCATTTTTTGTTCTTTGCTGAATCTTTCCATCATAAATTTCCCAAGTCATCCAAAAATAGTTATGAAAGAAAAAATACGTAAACAAAAAAATACATAATTCTTAACGTTTCTTATGCGCCACATGGGTACACCCGAATTCTGGAAGTGTTGTTTCAAAGTAATAGCTGCTCATTGTGACATTTTGGTCAAGTCATCGACGGCGTCATCAATATGTCGAGTTTGGCAGGAATGTCTTAATGACTGCGACCCTATTACTGGTTGTCTATCCTTGTCCCGACAAGCTTCTGTCCGAACTTTAACTCTGATAAAATGTTCGGACATCATTCCTGTCATATTACCTCTTCCCCGATCAGCCGTTTTTCGTCCACTTTCATTTTCTTTCTGAGAATCTACGTCTATTGCCCTTTTTCCTGCTTGTACTCACGAACAGCTTTTGTAGTTCGTTGCAACGTTGCCTGGTTTATTGCACGTGCCTGCCTGTACTTTTTGTCAAACCAATTGGTGGTGTCGTAAAACATATCACATTAGTAATGGCTTTTTGGCAACATTTTCATTATTTTTTTTTCGATCGGCAAAGTTCTTAGCGGTCTGTTGCGACTGCAGCTTTCCGACGTCAAACCGTGGTGTTCTTTTCGACTCCGTTGTTCTTTCAATATCCGCATTCTTACCTTGACTACAAGAAGCAATTGATTCGAGTTTAGGTTTACTCCTCTGAACGTTCGGACATCTTTCCACTGCGTTTCATAAGGAGTGGCAGACGTCAATCGCAATGCGATCAATCAGATTGACAGTTGATTGATCAGGATTTCATGGATGTTGAGGTGGTTTCCACACCACACGTGCTAGTACAGAGGGGTTCCGCCCCGTAACAAAGTCCAACAACCAGAGTCCGTTTTCGGACGTGTTTTCATGCAGGCTGCATTTTCCAATGACTCTTGCAAAAATCTCTTCCTTGCCCAGTATGGCATTGAAATTTCCCAAAATGATCTTGGTGTCATAGCTGGGGCATTGATCGTATGTTCATTTTAGGAGATCATAGAAGTAATGTTGCGATCTTGTACAGTCACACGAATTTCCGTGGGGGTTGCTCACTTATTATTGGAGTTTTCAATAAAATGAAGAAGACTTCAAATAGATCACAGAGTTTCTATGAGGAAAAGGCTCCCATGTGTAGGTGTCAAAAGGACACAAGAATTGGTCAGGTACTCCGCATCCTCTTTGTCTTTATCAAGCAAATAACAGAGCTATGATTTTAATTGGCATCATAGGAATGTGATTGTAATTGATCGAACCCACACTATTTTTTAACAACAGTAAGTAAATATCGAGGCTCAAGTCTACTCTGAACTGTAGCGCCACAAGAAGAAGAAGTTCCTTCACAGACCTTACCTTGGTTCCTAGTTCTCTTGCTGGTGCCACTTCCCCCTTGTACAAACAACTGAGACAATGTGTCATAAGTCCTACTGTTTATGCCAACCTTCCTATACCTCCTGCATTTATTTGCACAAAATGTGTGCAAATTTCTTTAAAAAGAGGATGAAGTATAATGAGTCATAAATGGTGGTCAGGTCCTTCTTATTCTCTTTCTCATACCTCAGTCATTACCACGCACCACATTGTCCACTGACTCAGCAATTGCCTGCAAGAGTATCCTGCTGCGCATAACGCCACCTCACCTTATCCTTCCAACCACACACTGAACGCGTGCTTATTTTGCATAAGCAGCATTGCACCCGAGTACCCTTCCATGCACACAAATGCCGCCTAGTCAACCACCCTGCCCAACAGGAAATTTCCATGGAATTTATGTTGAAAACGAAATCACTCCTGGTCTTTCCCACGAGTCTGCGAGAAATCTACAAATAACATCACGTAGAACAATAACAACAAAACTAAACAACATGTGCACCTTGCATGCTAAGATGTTCTACACTCTCGGCTCTCACCTAGTCCGATCGCACTCGGCCTATTAGTGGGTCATCGCATACTCATATTTGTACGAGACCGACGAGGAGGTACTACATTTCTTGTGTGTGAGAAAAAAGTAGAAGGGAATAAACCTCAGGTGTCGCTATGTCCGTGGGAATTTTTTACTCCCGAAAAATCACTTAGCGTAGTGCACCAACAACAACCTTAAGACAAATCCCCGAAATCTCTTGAAGGGCACAAACAATAAGATCCTTGCGTGGGAACTGATCGAAAATCCTTCTTCCCACGGAGCGCTCACAATCTGTGCTCAAGGAATCACACTACACTGCACCGCACACTCGCACACAGGCATATGCAGACCCAGCCAAGAAACGTTTCCTTCGGAAAATCTAAGTATCGATCCTCGAGCACGACACGAACAGGGAGTGGGGGAATCAAAAGAATTCTCCGGTGCGTACAGGAATTCCCACACTTTTTATTCTCGGGCACAGCACCCACCTGTTCCATAAGCACAGTGCTTTGTCCGTTTCTCTTTGTGCCGTTGTCCTACAACTGGTTTGTGGCTCTCTCTCCTTACAGAATATCAGGGAACAGTGGTTGACTAACTGATGACTAAAAGGATGTTTGTTGCAATCCGAAACCAAACGGAAAACGGTTCCCACACTTTTTCCTCTGTGTGTGCGCTGCCTATGGTGGTTCCCTCTTCGTCGGCTCATTCGCAGCACTCCAGTCAAGTTTGAGTTATTTTTTTCTTCGTGTGTGTACGTGGCTGTGTGCGTGTTTGCTTTGCCTTCTTCGCCTACCTGCGCTGCGCTGCTAGGTTTCCGGCGAAACAATCATTCGGTTATAAAACTGTGCGCCCGGAACAGTAACAGCATCAGATTGAAGGTATCTCTCGTGAGGGCAACACAACATTTCGCTGCTCTGAGTTTATTTTCTTCAAAATATTTTCGTTAAATTTACGCCAGTCTCACTGTGGATAAATAAAACAGTAACATGTTTACCGACATTAAGAATATCGCTGCCACTCAAAATTACTTGGATATATCGACGACAGTGGCGCCAAGTCGAAAGACGAAAGGGAAATTCCATAAGCTGTTCAAGCCGCTGCTGCGCGTGCTGAGGACGGCGAAGGTGTCATCGGGCAATGGTGCCAAGTCTATCGCCCACCCGAATAATGTGAATTTGAATAATTGCACCGACTTGAGTTTCATCGCGCCCACAATGGTTGAGGCGCTTGCACAAGCAGCTACCAACGCATCATATGAGGATTACGCCGTTGTCATACGGAAGGTCGCCAAGGACGAGGAGTTCCTGCAGAGCTATTTCGCAGAGGACCCATTCAGTGATGCCACCCCCTACGCTCTGGATAGCAGCGCAACCAAATCACAACCCGCCACAGCCTGTGAGTGCTCCCATGGCTACAACTGCCAACAGTATCACGGCGAGTTTAAGAGGTACAATGATTACCGTCAAATCCCACTTGTCTTGGAGTCGCCGGTGGATGACAGTTTTGTGCCGGTGCACTACGTGCGGACAGACAATGGCACGTTTTTCTGGACTGCTGAGCAGGCGAAACTAGACGCGGACCTAATGGAACCAGTTTCCTGCAACTCCCACAGACAGCCCGCTCAGGCGCAGTGGGACAACCGGGCGCTGCTCTACTAATCTGACAGTTCTACTGTCACTCATCTCAGGGATCTCGCTAGTTATGTAGTTTGTCTGTTGCAATATGCTTGTGATATTTTGTTTTTATTATTTTTTGTTTTTGCATTTATCTTGTAAAAAAAACCAGTTTGATGTTGTGATTGAGAGGAAGTAAAATTTAATTTTGTTAGTCTGTAAGAGAAAGAGAATGATGTTCAAAATACAAGTTGGTATACTTAAAATGCTCTGTTGTTGTTATTTTCCTTTTGACGTTTGACCGATCAGCTGATCAACTGTTGATCTTCCGAAGACCTGATGTTTGTAATTGAAGACATCCGTTTTTACATGAGAACCGGATGCCAAAATCATTTCCGATACATTGAACCTGAAGAAAAAAGTTAATGGCGCCTTGTTATGTTCCCTCTCTCTCTCTTTCTGTCTTTCTCCGTAGTTAAAACAGGTTGTCGTGCTTTGGATTGTGTGGGAACGAAATAAATTGCAACAACTTGTTGAAGGTTTTCAGTGAGTTGAACAACTTGGTCTACGGCATTGCATGGGAATGTAATGAATGTGGATATGGTTCTGCTTGTTTGTTTTCTTCTGTCGCAGGAGGAGGAGAGATCGCAGTAGTTGTTGGGGCGGTTGAACTATTAGTCACCATGTTGATTGGGTAATTAAACCCACGTGTGTCTGCACCGCAGGCATTAAATACTTTTTCAATCTTAAAGTGGATAGTAAGTTAGATTGCTGTGTGGGCTATGGTCGTGCGGATTGAATTTCACAAAAACATGCTCTATACATAAAGACAAGCTATGTCTTCGTACACGTAAGCAAACCGAACAAACCTGCTAGCGTAGACGGAGAGTCTGATGGAATATTAAAGAGTCCATGGGTGAATTGGATGGGTGCTGAAAAGGTCATTTGTAAGAAATGGGCATAGGATGAGAGAATTTCAGTACCGACTTTTTGATTCTGCCAACTTCTTCTACAAGCAGTCGGGGTGGAACTGGGACTCAGTCAACGTCTCCATCCAACATGGTCTTGTGCTAGCTGCTTCTAGTTACGCACATTCTGCTGATTGAGGACTCTTTCCAGCTGTGTACCCCACCGAAAACATGGTCCTCCTTCACCGCGTTGTCTCTCGAGTTTGGAGTCGAGGACTTTCCGGGTCGGAGCATTTGTGATCATTCACTCTACATAATCCAGCGATATGAGACGAGAAATTCGAACTCGTTTGAGCAGATACATAGATGTCGCTGCACAGCTCGACAGTTTCAACTGTATTTCATTATTTTGAGTTATGAATACATGGAGAAAAGTAATAGCAAAAAATCATAAGGTGTGCTTTTGTTCAGCCTTCCCTAAGCTAAGCAACCAAAAACAACAACAACAACAATGGTGATGGTACAGCCCGAGGTATACTTGGGCCTAGCTTATACAGCAACCACCAGTGTTGTGCATCTTATTGATCTCTTACGAGTGGAGGGGACTTATTTTTCTAATTTTAAGTTTAATGCCGACTCCGAATGGAAAGGAATAGAAGTTCTTTCGTGACAGTTATGCTCTTCGGGCATTATTAGTGACACGAACTGTGAACTTTTAAAATATTTTTTTCTGTACTGGGATTTGATTTGTATCGCTGTTCGCCGTATTGTTCGCAGTTTTCATGGCAAGAAGCAGTGATACCGAGCCGCATAAGAAGAGCACGCACCAAAAAGGATGTCACATCAATTCAGGAGAGTGTTGAAGAAGATCTAAATATGCAAATTCGACAGCTTGGTCTTTGTCCTGCTTTACGGAAAATTATACCTACAGACTTTGGTTTGAAAGCTGACAACATCCACCTCGTTCAAGAATTAAAGCTGAATGACTGTCGTCTGCGTCGAAATTTCGGTGAATGTGGCCAAAATCAGCTGGCAGTTGACCAGCTGTTTTATCAAAAAAGTATGTTCATATTTGGCTCATTCGGTCAATAAATATACTCTACATGAGATAATCGAAATGTCGTTACATCCCAAAATATGTACAGTTTGGTACGGTCTGTAGACTGATTGAGTATTCGGACCAATTTTTTTTCTTGTTAAAGAGGCTCATCAGCGTATGGTTAACGGTATTCGCTAATTATTTTTAGGAATTTAACCACGTCTTGGATTTTGCTACTTGACAATTAATCTAGACTGTTGAATATGTATTTGAATTAGAGGTGTGACGGATATCCGGCAAGTTTTCGGTATCCGGCCTATCCGGCTTCTTTTGTACTATCCGGCCGGAGCCGAATAGTCCTTTGATATCCGGCCAAATACCGGATAGTCGTTTTTTCAGTAGAAAACAACAAAATGAAAAAAAACAATTTAATATTGGAAGTTTACTAAAGCCAAATTATGGTGAATGAAAATTAGTTTTTCTGCATTCAGGGGTAATAATTTATTACGTTTGCTTTCGTATACGATGCATGCTTCAGAAAAGAGTCTCTCACTGTATACACTGCTACATGGAGATGAATAATAAGTTTTGGCAAATTTGAGCAAAATTGGGTACTGTCTTCCACTTACTGACCACCAAGCCCAAGGGTCACTATTCTGTTCTAAATAAACTGTTTTGAGATATAAGTCCAGCTCGTTGGTGGTATTTTTTTTGGCAGAAAATTCAATCGGGCTTGCCTTCCGCAACCTCTTCAAAAATGTCCCAAAGACTTTGTTGTGTAGAAAGTAAGACTATCTACATGTTTAAGTTGGTTTTATCAGTAGCAACTGAGTATCAAACCACCAAACTATTATACTTTTAATTTGGGCGGATTTATTTGGCTATCCGACCTTCGAGCTGCTCGTAGCTGCAGGCCGAATATTCGGTATCCGGTATCCGGCCAAATCACTATTCGGTACAACTCTAATTTGAATAGAGTTCTTTTTCTAGTTACTGGGCATGTACCGAGGTGGTGTATAATTGTCTCGACCTCTTCCTCATCTCTGCAGCTTCCACAGAAATTGTTGCAGGGAGCTCTCACTCTTCTAGCATGTGTGCTTAGGAGACAATGAACGCTTATTATGCCTAATGCACTGCTGATTTCTTTTCTATTTTTTATTGCTAGGGATGTTTTTGTTCTTTTCGAACTTAATGTAGGCCAGATTTGTCTGGTTGTCCTGCAATTATCTAATTGCATCCATTTACGATTGGTAATTTTGATGGCATCTGTAAGTAAAAAGGAGTTTATTACTTGAAGTGAGAGATGATGTGCCTTCTAACTGTTTGCCAGTAGCATACCCGCCGACCCCATTCCAGCTTGCTCGACTGCTCTTTCGTTGCCATACAGCCTACGGACCAATCATAGGGTAAGGTTTCATCTAACCGATATCTCTCTTAGAGATAGTTATAACGTCTCGGATTTAATACATAGGTTACTCTGTGAATTAGTGTAGCTGTGGATCAAGCTATGGCCGAGGTTCAGATTCAGCCACCACCTTGTAAATAAACGTACTGCTTTATGTATTTATTAAATTATCTATTTTCTTCTTCTTTGATTGGCGCTACTTGCCGATGTGGATTTGGATTTAGCTTGTGCTTTGCGTGCTATTTTTCTCTCATGAGTCTCGAGGCTCACAGTTTTATACCGACTTCGAACGGCAAAGTTTGAGAAGATCTGCCTAACAGTTGTACTCCTTGATCAGTGATTCGAGAGATGTAGTTCCGTCTAAATTAAAGTTGTTGTGTATGTGTACGAGATTGAAAAATGAACCTTTAGCGTAGAAGTCGATCCATTTATTCACTATCCTGGCGACATTCATCATCTGGGGGTACACACATACGTATGTATATAGTGTGACGACGGGGTAATCTGCTCCGCACCACGCTCGATCGTATGTCAATCACAGCGCAATTAAGTCCAAAGCTTACAGAGGTTTTCGGAGGAGATGCGCGGACGTGCGATATTCTCAACAAGAAGATGGAAAAAAGAGTTGCTCATAAGGATCGTTCTGTTGAGTCAGAACTTTGTTTACACATTGCCCTCGAATGATTCATCCCCGTGTTCAGATAAAATACTCACAATTTTTTAAACAGAAATATAGAACAACAATTTTTGTTAAAAATACCCGTAACATAACAAGAGATAGAAAGTTAAGAGAATGAGTCCATCTCAATTCATCGCAAAATCATTCCGCCGTGTCTGTGCTCCAAATTTGTTATTGTTTACTCACAAATATTCCCCAGAATACTCTAATCAAAGCGTCGAACATAGTTTGCCAATTTGAAATTAATCAAAATATTCTTTATCAACCTCATTGCCGCGACGTACAATGGCTTCCACGTTGTTCGCAGATAAGAGTTACTTCTACGTTTGCGCTGAAATTCCTAATCAAACGAAATTGTCTGATAAGAACACCTTCATTTCTTACTATATAGAGTCACCCACTCACCGTATCCTATCAGTAGTTACAGTTATTTACTTCGCAAAGAAACTCACAAAATGAAAATCTTCAACGCAATATTGGTAACAGTGGCAGTTGTCTGTTCAGCTGTCGGCATTCACGGCGAAAACTTAGAGTGTCCTTTGGTTTGTCCTGCTTTATACAGTCCAACATGTGGCACTGATGGCGCTTCTTATGCTCAGTTTGACAATAAGTGCCTGTTAAGTGTCTTCAACTGTCAACGCCAGAGATCAGCCTTGAAGCGTAGGTTCTTCAACTTACCACCATTTGTCCGCAAATAATATTTTTCTCTTTGTAGCCTACGTTCAGACAGATATTGACTGGTGTACGACAACTGAGTTGGATGAACTAGACCAGGATCTTGCGGTTGATCTTGAAAACGCTGATCCGTCATGCTTCAGGCCTTGCCCCATGATATACAACCCAGTTTGTGGTTCAAACGGAACGTTCCGAAAACAATTCAGCAATGAGTGTGAGATGAACCTTTTCAACTGTGTCTACAGTGCCTTGGCTAAGAAGAGTAAGAAAAAGCAAACATTTTTATGAAACTCTCTAAAATTGTCTCTCTGTTTAGGCTGGAGGATTTTGAAGGCTGGAAAGTGCACTCAGGGCTCCGACGGATGGTAGATAAGGCTCTGATACTGGGTTTTTCTTTTCAAATCAAATAATTTCATTGTGATATGCATTTTTATAGATTATGATTATCGGTGTTGATTAATACTTACTGAAATAGTTGACGTGCCTAACTGACCAAATAAACTTGTAAAATAAATTATACACGCACATAAAGACCAATACTTGAAATTTTAAATCGATCGTAAGAATTTTGATTGCTGTTATCATAGTTTTAGACTCGATTTTTGTTTAGCTATGGGCTAGTGAGCAATTTTAAATTAAAATGAAAAGTGAGGCGACTTTGTTGAAATTAGTTTTTCGTCACAAAGGACTGCTGGAATGTACACCTGCTGAATGCTTATTAATCATATTTAAAGTACGATTTTAGCCCGATTGTTAAGGCCTGACAAATGAGGATTACAAGGTCATATGACCCGGTATACGTCCTTCCTGGTGTACGGAGTTGTGTACTACAGAACGCAAAAGAAGATTCAAAGACATGCTTACATCTACATGACTGGTACACTCAAAACTATTTCGTCCGATGCGCTTAAAACTGTTTTCAACTCAACACCCTTAAATGTTTTTAGCAGACAAACGGCAGTGATCACTGGTGCTCCTCTCAAAGCATCTTTATAATGGACCAATACCTCCTGTGGACGCCGGGGCGTAGTGGGTAGGTGCGTCGACTCCTACGCTAGAGGTCTAAGGTTCAAATCTCGAAAAAACACCTAACATTTTTTCACGGCTCCACCTCTTTTGATTCATTGACAATGCTCAAAGAGTACAAGTGTCTAGAAAAAGCTTCTTAAAAATAGCCCATAGGCATTAAACGGTAGGTCCCCTCCACTTGTGAGAGAACAATAGCACGCAAAAGACGAGTGGTTGTTAACTGTTAAGAAGCTAGGCCCAGGTCCAACTCGGACTAATATGTACCTCCTGTGGACATTATCCTCGAAAAATTGAAAATTTCACGCAACAATACTGAGTACAGTACACCCACCCACATTACTGCCTCGAGAGGAATTTTGAAACTCTTTTTGCAATATACCGCGCAATAGGTCGATATCACTATTGCGTGGTATAACCCTCCGCTCTTACATATGCACGGATGGATCTAAAACGAAGGAAGGAGTGCGTGGTGGCGTCTTTTCTGACGTACTAAAAATAATCTCCTTTTGTCTCCTTGATCCTTGCAACGTATTTCAGATAGGGATCATGGCAATCAGAACCCCCTTACAGATATTGACTGTAAATAAAATTTCTGCAAATAGTACCTATAAACTCGAAAGTGGTGAGCAGTTATCGTATGTCTCTTTGAGATATGGTTACATGGGAATTATAAAGAATTTCACATCCTACACTAAGTCGGTGTGCCACTTCTTCTTCTTCTTCTTAGGGCGCTACAGTCCGAAGTGGACCTGGGCCTCACTTAACATGCCTCTCCAGCCAGCACAATCTTTCGCCAGCTGTCTCCAGTTTCGCACACAAAGCCGGCCGAGGTCCCCCTCGACTTTGCGCCACCATGTACGTGGACGTCCTCTGTTGCGTTGTCCCACAGGCTCAGAGTCGAAGACTCTTCGGGCCGGAGCTAAGTTGTCCATACGCTCTACATGGCCTAGCCATCTTAGGCGTTGGATCCGTAGACGCCTGGCCAGACTCATGTCGCTGTACAGCCCATACAGTTCGTGGTTGAATCTTCTCCTCCAAATGCCATCAACGTAAACAGGACCAAAGATCGCGCGCAGAACTTTTCTCTCGTAAAGACCAAGAGACTGTTCATCCGCTTAGGATATTGTCCATGCCTCTGCGCCGTACAGTAGGACTGGGACAATTAAGGTCTTGTATAAAGTCAGCTTGGTCTTCCGAGAGAGGGCTCTACTACTCAATTGCATTTTGAGCCCATAAAAACAGCGGTTGGCAAGAGTTATTCTGCGTTTGATCTCGGTACTGATGTTTGTTTGTACTGTTTACCGCGGAGCCAAGGTAGACGAAGTCCTTTACTACCTCAAAGTTATAGCTGCCTATGGTGACGTTCTGGCCAATTCGTCGATGTTGTGCGTTCTTTCTCGATGACAGCATATACTTTGTTTTGCCCTCGTTTACCGCCAGATCCATTTTAGCCACTTCCGTTTCAATGCCAGCAAACGCATCATTGACGGCTCGCTGTGTTCGCCCAATCACGTCAATGTCATCCGCGTAAGCTAGCAGTTGGCCAGTGAGTTTTGCACGATCTTTTCAAGAACGATGTTAAAGAAATCACATGACAGCGCGTCGCCTTGTCTAAAATCTTTTTTGACATTGAAGGTCTCGGTGAGTTCGTTACCGACCTTGATGGAGCAGCGATAGTTCTCCATCGTCATCCTGCTCAGTCTGACGAGTTTAGTAGGAATGTCAAAACTAGACATGGCGCTGTATAGCTCGTCTCTATACACGCTGTCATATGCGGCCTTGAAATCGACAAATAGATGGTGTGTGTCGATCTGCATTTCTTAAGTCTTTTCCAGAATCTGCCGCAGTGTGAAGATCGCCGTACAGCAGGACTGGGATGATCAAGGTCTTGTATAAAGTCAGCTTGGTGTGCCACTAGCTACCCGTAAACTGTTACTTAAGGCTATAACTCCCAATACCTATCTTTACTTATAAGATTGAATTCAACAGCAAGCGATAAACCTTATGGGAGTAAAGCCAATAGACTCGCTTGAACACCGACGTAATGCCTTTTCCTTGTCACTGTGCTGTCGCTATTTAACAAACGATGCTTAAGTGAGCTAGCCAAATGCATCCCTCCCCTCCATGATTTCACCTGCAATACTAGTTTTCCACGAATGCTCATCAGTTTACATTTAAGCCTGATTTCATGCGTACAGTTAAGTTCAGTGACTAGTTTTTTAACCATGCCACACGAGTATGGAATACTCCCCCCAAGCGACTATTTCCCACTGACTACAATTCACAGACATTTAAAACCAATGTGCGTCAATACCTCCTTTTCCTTTCTCCCCCTTCATGCCTTCGGTCGGTTCTGTGTCTTGATTTTGGACACTGCGCGCAATTGAAAAAAAGACTCGACCTCTAGATCCATCTAGAGGATATGTACATACCAGACTTACCAAAAATATAAATTCTGCCTCAACAGAAGATAGCAGTCTTCTCCAATGAATTTTGTAGAAGCTCCTTAAACCTGTAGAACGAAGAGAATGTCCCTTACTTTACATGTACTTGCCCGACTCCGGCGTCAATAAGACGATTGTACTTTACAGCTAATTTTTTTAACAAGCTCGGTGACCTCAGGTGGCACTTCGCTTTACAGAAAGCTCGGGTCGTTTTATTGCGGAATCATCATTTTCGAACATCTAAGCCTATGCTAACCTTTCGGCTTAAACTAGATTCACCAAACTATCCATCACAATAAAATCTTTTACAAGGGCTTTTCGAGCCAACTCCTTCCAACTCATTAGAATTGTGTCCTCGAGTCTCTGAATGGTATTTTGTCTAACGTCGGACTTTTCTCAAGCGGCGCCAAAGGTGGGTAGATATATTTAGGTTCCCCTAATGGTGTCAATTAAAACCAGACTTTGATTAAGTGAATCTGAGAGGAGTTTGTTCATTTATTCAATATATAACTACTAATTGGAGCCTTTAGTAAGCCGTCCGATCCACACGAAGTAGATCACACCTTCTAAACATCGCGTATAAGATCTTTTCTGCCGTTTTGTATGAATACCATTATCAACCTGATGGGCCCTTATCGGTGTAGTTTCACCCTAATAAAGCCCACAACAAACCGGATCTTCACACTACGGTGACTTTTTACAAAAGATTTTGCAAAACTCACTGCCCAACATTAGAGGCACGATCTTCCAAAAGTCTATATAACTGCTGGCTTACGCGAATGACAAGCATTGGGCTTTATTGGGCCAATATTCCAATAAGTCGTTGCAATAGGCAACTCACTTGCCATTTTCCAGGAGAAGGCCTACGCCATAAAAGACAGTGCAAGGGCATGTTCACTTACATTAACATTATATCGAACATGCATGGATGCACTGAGAGCACAAATATCCTACACGATACAGTCTAGGCTAATCTGAGACTGTCTCATACGAAAAGATGAACTTAACAAAAACAAGATGCTCATCACTAAAAGACAACCAAAGGGCAAATTGTCTTGCAGAAAGAGGAGTTAGAGGACTAGGCCCCTTCTCTCGCTGATACAATAAGCAGGCTAGACAAGCCTCTTTTAGCTTGTGGATTTAATTCTACAATTTCAGTAAACACCCTCAAATTGGAATGAATGATTAAATATACTTAATATATGTGCCCTCGCGTACCAATCTCGAATACGTCAAATTGTCACCGAGTGCCGGTTACTCCCACTTGGAATTTGTTCATTATCACCATGAGGATGCATTCCAACTTACTTAACGTTTTTGATTATGTCATTGACACTACTGTGCTAATTACATTCAAAGCTACCGTCTATTTGCCTATCTCTGTATAAGCTGCTGAAGATGACAATAGCGGTGGATATTTGGGCTGAGATAATTTGTTCACAGCTTGTTTCGAAATAATCGAGAGTTTGGTATTTTTGGAAAACTTGTGAATTTTACAATTTTCACTGATTACTGTTCACTCGTGCGTATACGTAAGCAATTAACACGAGAATCTCGAATGTAAACTTAAGTCTAAGAAATGTTTACTATTTAAAGTAACTAGTACTATTTTTAGTTTGATTGATTTGGGTTCTTAGAATATTTCTTTAAGCTTATGCTTAAGATGTTGTCCAGACAAAGCACGTGTCTAAGACAAATATGAAAGACTAGAGAGCAGGTATTGGCTAACAATTGTTTTCAGCATTTCTGGTAGCATTCCGCATCCCTGCGTATAGACATAATTGACGTGAATTCAATTTACGTCCGTCGTCATGCTGATGGGTATGGTGAGAGAAGAATTGCAGAATTATAAAACAGATAAAACAAATTAAAAATTAATATGAGAGGTATAAGATATCACAAAGCAAATCAATTGAACTTGAGATGTTTTTGCTTCTTACTTTACTTATCATTCACTTCACTTCATTTAATTTGTTTATTTTTGTATATTTTTATGTATAAGTCACAATTAAGGTATAAAGTACTTAAAATTGAAAAGGCAAAGCAGGAAGTTCGATTGGCATTCGATACATTGAATTCGTAAATAACAAATATAGTGTTAAGTGCTACTGTACTACGTTTCAATTTAATAACTTTCGGTCGGGTGATACTTTAAAAACATTTCAAAATCAAAACAATTCGAATATGTGCGAATTATACCCCCGCGTCAAATGTCCCGTACCTTTAATAAGTTTTGAAAGAAGTAATCCTAAATTTTAATCAACTGTGAACCATAGCCATGAAAGTGCTATGTTTGGCCCTTAAACTACATTGTGCCACAAAGAGTAGGTTATTTAAAGGCAGGTTTCTTAGAAACTTAGCTTCTCAAAAACTTTTGATAAATATGGAAGCATCCCAATGATCTAAAATTCGCAGCGGATGTTGTATTGGCTCTCTTCGAAATAGTTATTAGGCGGCCTATTTTTCACTATCGAGGAAAGTTTGATTTAGGTAGACTTCGATTTAAAGACGGGTCAGCCTCACAAATCGCATAGGTGTACCATCTTTACCAGTAGCGTTTGATTTTATATCGCCGGCTGTATTTATAACCTCATTTTTTGCTACTTCAAAGTGTGTTCTACTGGATTGAGTGACATCTTCCGTAATATTAAAATACATTTTCTTTTATGCACTATTAACCCAAATTTGCCCAACGTGACCATATGATCACACACGAGGTAGGCATGGTTTTGTATTTTTTAAAAGGTCTCCGGACAACGGATTTCTTAAAATTTTCTCTATTTTTGGTTCAATGAATGTTTACCCTTGGTTTTGTTCCGACCTATGCTATTGTCATTCTCTATTTGTTGCAAAGTAATTAAAAAAAAATAAATTGAAAAAAATTAGAAAATTACATTAGATTACTACACAAAGTAATTGTATATTTATTATAGTTAAATATTTTTCGTAAAATTGTAATTGCTTATATTTTATTAGTTAACAAGCTGTACTTTTATATGCTGAATTTAGTTTCTGCGATTTCGAACATATTAGTTGATTTTATTAACTGTAACTGTAGGTGTGGTGGGCGCCGTGGCGTAGTGGGTAGGTGCGTCGACTGCTACGCTCGGGGTCGTCAGTTCGAATCTCAGAAAAAACATCAAACATTTTTTTCACGGCTCCACCTCTTTCGAGTCACTGACAATGCTCAAAGAGTATAACTGTCTAGGAAAAGCTTCTCAATCTCGCCGTTCGGAGTCGGCATTAAACTGTAGGTCCCCTCCACTCGTGAGAGAATAATATCACGCACAACACGAGTGGTTGCTGAGAAGCTAGGCCCAGGTCCACCTCGGACTGTAGCGCCGCCATTATTATTATTATAACTATAGGTGTGACCATATGGTCACGCTGGGTTACATATAGAGTCATCCAACAAGTAGTATCATTTGGAATCAGTAGCAAAAGAACGGAGTTGTGCGTGATCTTCTGGCTGTGACTGGACCTTATAACTGTGTCAACTGGACCTTATAAGCATGTAAGCCAAGATCCTTATGCAGAAAGCGGTTCAAAGTGGTTGCGGATAAGCTCAATTCCTGTGAACTTCTTCAAGTGGACATACGTTGGATTTTATGTAACATTCTCAGCTACGGTGGCGATATTTTGAGCTGATCTTTCCAGACGAACACAGGTTGCATTTTTTGCAACACCAACCTGTCCAAATCGTTATCAATAAAATGCATGCTGAATCACTTTCATCCAGAACAAAACCTTTCTTTTGATTTTTTGGGCGTCATGGTTGTAAGCAATTTATAAAGGGAAAGCCATTGCGCTTTGGATACAAAGGTTGGTCCTTGTGTACACCTTCAGGCTACCTCATAAACTGTGAATTATATCAAGGCAAGAACCCAAAAGCTTATGAGGAAAGATTCGGAAAATGCGCAGCATCACTCGTTAATTTTGACAGACGACTTTTCACCTGAAATTCAAAATTGCCTTTTTCCTTTTTTTTCTGACAATTTATTCACTGGCTTTCCGTTACTTATTTGCAGTCTCAATTAGGGATAACCGAATACCCAAAAATTGTCCTAGAGCATCGAGGTTCCACAAAGTCTCTCAAAATGAAGGAAACAAACATTGTACTAACCAAGTGGTATGATAATGCTGTAGTTAGCATTGCGTCTTCTTCTTTTGGAATAAATCCAATTTCAAATATTCAGCGCTAATCCAGTGAAAAAAGAAAAATATAAGTGTTCCATACGTTATAGAAGAATATAACAAATACATGTGTGCTGTAGACCATATGGATCAGAATGTGAGCTTATATCGAATTGGAATAAAAGGAAAGAAATGGTGGAATAGTATTTTCACTTGGTTAGTAGATGTCTCGATACACAACGCATGGCTATTACACCGCTCAGCTCATCCCGATTTGTCGCGGTTGGATTTCAGACGAAATATTGCAATATATATATATTTTGGAGAGAAACCAAAGGCTGTTCGCCCCCGTAAAAAAAATTGGGAAAAAACAAGCAAAGCAACTCTACGGTACGATGGCAGTAATCACTTTGTTCGTCCTTGTCCTTCTGTTAGAAGGACTGAATGTTCGAAGTGCGATATTGGGATGTGTGTAAAATGCTTTTTAGGCTTTCATACAAAAGCCGATCAATAAAAACCAAAAAAGTATTTCAATGTTTTCTCTTAATTTTTTCACATACAAAGTCAATTTCTCGTAACAGCGCCCAGCGTGACCATATGGTCACACCCATTATCTTGAATTTGGTGGTTTATGCGGAAAAACAAAAATTATATTTGATTTTCTTACAGCCTTTAGAATACACTGACAAAAAAAACAAAAAAAAATTCTGGGCTGATTTGGGTTAAGAAAGAAATTGTTCAGTAGGTCAGGATTAACTTTAAATTTAGAGCTCTATTAGACGAAAATTGCTCCAAAGCCTTGAGGGGAAGCACAGTTTTCAACTTGGAAGCATAAACATTTCTTATAGCGTTAGATACAATGACAGCCGACCGGTTACGTATAGTTGTATTAGCAATTGATAATTGAAGGACTATCATAAAGTATTCATAAAGTTTCTCTTGGTACCACTCTGGTAGGGACTCATAAAAATACGAGTGTCACAAAAGAGAAATAAATTACTTTTATGCAGTAGGCAAGTAGTCGATGCTAGAAACCATAAATTCAATGCTATCGAAGATAAAATTCTGTAACCACTTTCTTTCTTTATTTTCTGAATTGAGCGAAGTTGGTCCATTACCATATTTTGAAACCACTTCTGTTTTAATAGTTTTGCTTATAAGAAAAATTGTCGAATTGGGTATGGAGAAAAAGCAAAGTTTTTTAAAAACAAAAACCCCGGGTGCGGAACCATATTTTTTTTTCTAAAAGTTCGTGGAAATGGGCTGTACGACTTTTGCCTCAAACAGAATGTAGCTATAATACTTGCTATACTGTTAGCAAGCTCAGGTTATTGAAGGATGTGTTCCGTGATAACTTTTAAATCAGCAAAGAGTGTGCGTTCTGGTCTCTAAGATTTTATGGATCGAGGCATTTACAATATTTTGTATAGGAATGATCGCTATCACTGGTTAGTTGAACAAACCAATACCAATTTGAGCATTCAACGACACCATTTGTAAAATAATTCTTCAAGCATTAGAATAAAAAGCTCATCAAAAATTGGAGTTTTTATAAGTTTTTACCCATAAAATTATCTATAATAATAATAATAATAATAATGGCGGCGCTACAATCCAAGGTGGACCTGGGTCCAGGTTCTCAGCAACCACTCGTGTTGTGCGTGCTATTGTTCTCTCGCGAGGGGAGGGGACCTACAGTTTAATGCCGACTCCGAACGGCGGCATTAAGAAGGTATTTCAGTGTCTCGAAAGAGGTGGAGCCGTGAAAAAATGTTAGATGTTTTTTTCGAGATTCGAACCTTAGACCTTGAGCATAGTAGTCGACACACATACCCACTATGCCACGGCGCCCACCATAAAAGTATCTATTAAATAAAAAATATCATTTGTTTTTCAACTTTAAATCCAATAGCTATTAGAATACACACCTAACGTCTTGGTTCCTTATCACAGAAAAACATCTAAGACATTTCCAAGTGATGGTTGCTTAATTGACTTAATACTGTAATTTCTTACTGTAATACTATCTTATCATGTGCATATTCCATGTCTGACCAGCTGTGAGTGCAAAGCCACCTCTTAAGCTATTTACTTTAGATATTGAACACATATGGGGATAGTACTTCACAGCATATGGGACACAAAACCCGCTGTAAGTAGTTTGTAAAATACTTATGATTTCTACTCCATGGAAAAAAGATAAAGTGAACTAACTTTTCGAAGTATAGAACTACATTGTTTTTGGTTTGTAACATTGGAAGTGGAATTTTATAAGGAGACTATTAGCTTCTGATATATGTATATGATCTGTGGGTAAAATACTCTTCTCCTGCGTACTAAAACAAACCTGCGTGTTCGCCAACTTTTTTACCCGTGGCATTGATGTAAGGTAATACTTTGAGAGGATGGTTAATAATTACGCTAAATTTAAAAGTCGCTCTTTGTTTGTAACCAACCAACTAGAAATAAGTTGAGATACGATCAGTTGCATTTTGTCACTCCGTCCACGGGCAAGGTTTATTCTCTAAATAAATGACAGGAATAGTACTAGGAATAGTTACATAGGATAGAAAACTTACTCTTTTTAGCAACTCCCTGCTCGGGTTTCGACTCCAAAGACAAACGAAGAATGATGTCCTTTTGGCGCGTAATTGGGTTTTTTCGGATATTTGACACACTATATTTCAGGGCGCGTTCAGACAATTTAAAACGTTTGATTGACAGCTAGTGCTGTTTGTCTTTGGAATCGGAACCCGAGTTACACTTTTGTATTTATAAATTCTATGACACATTCCATTCTGGTAATGTAACGCCTAGTCTGCAGCAAAGCGTCTGCAGTAAAAAAACGTGCGCGCTAATTATATTATAATATTAAACCCTTACCGCCAAACTTTTAAAGTTGTTCCAAGGATAACCTTAATTGTAGATAGCTTCTGTGGTGTTTTTAGCCTACTTTTCGAATCCCGATCAGTCCCGCTACTTCTGAGGCAGTTTATAGAAGGAACGAATTTTGTATTCCTTAAAACAGAAACTTGTCGGCATGTTAAGGTTAAAAAGCAATTTAACGCCTTCTTGTTGACGTGAAACCTCTTATGATAGAGAGACAGAGATATTATGACAGAGATATTTTACTAGTCAATAGGATTCGACCGTTTGGTTCTTTAGACGGAAGTTAGCGTATTCAACGTTGCTGTGATGTCCAGGTCGGCAGACTCCAGCTAACTGTTTATTTCCGTAACTGCTGCACTTCATCTAACTCTCATTCAACAAGCCTCTCAAACTCTTTTCTTTTCTGCTAACATTCATATGAATTTTTCGAAGCGCTAGCACGTGGCAATTCGATTTATTTCTTTTTTAAATATTTTCAGAAATGTCTGTGAAGCACTCTCGGATATAATGACCGGAACGCAATTTGTATGGACTTTATTTCCTCATTTTTGTCCATCGAATTAAACAAAGACTTAACGTCTTAATCATTTTATTCAACGTCCTTAACGTATGACCAATCCATTCCATAAAACCAACCAATATAATACTCCAATTGTATGCAGTTACACTTAAGTCCCACGCCGTGAAGGAAACACACACAAAAAAAAGAACGCGCTAACATATAATCTTCCATTATCGCTGCCACAGAGAAGATCTTGCACATCTTCCTCATTACACTCTCAAGTGGGCATAAACCAAACAAAACCCGACGGCAACCTGCCATTATTGGGGAACTAAAGTGAAACAACCGAAACTCCAAAGCAGAAGAAGTGAATGACTTCGGGTCGAAATGATGCATTAACCGAGCAATCCATCGGTAGCACAAAAAGGTGGTGCCCTCCAAATTACACGTTCCATCGGATTATGCATTCAGGAGGAGTGCACGAATTTATTTGTTTCGAAAACTTTTCCCAGGCAATCAGTCGGATCGGCTGCGGACTGGGATGCAGTTTTATTTTTATCTCTCTGTCCCTCTGCCTTGGTGTTTTCTCCCCATTCTCTTATGACTTCGCTTCATCCGGGATTATGGGGTTCATACTCCTTTTAGTGCAGCCACCATTAACGATGGTGAAAGGCTTTGTATAAGTTCGCGTTTCACGGCCAATTTAAAGGGGTTTTCGAGGTGAGGAAATAATCTGAGAGATCAGCCGATAAAAACTAGGGGAGTTTCATTTTGAGACCTACGGAGACCCTTCAATTCTTGGAAGGCAACCTTATTTCATGGACGCGACTGTGGACCACCCAGTCGCCGAAATCAATTTTCTGAACCCTTCCTAGAAACACGTCTGTGTGTGTTCATAGATGTAGGTCAGCGATACATAGATCACCGGTTGTGAATGAGAGTTGCAGCACGCTCCAGATTGAGGGGAAATGTGGATGATTCACTCGCTTCGCCCTCATCCGATTATTTGCACACGCGCTTAGGCTCCACGCGTTGACCTTCATCACGTCGATGTCCAAAGAGTTGCTTTAAAAAGTTACATGCCAGCTGTCGACACGAGTCGGATTGTTGCCTTAATCGTGGGAAAAATTTGAAAGTGCAAAAACTCCACGGACGTCACGCAACACAACAGAGCTGTGCTTTGTTCACGATTTCACCGATTGTGGCACCCAAGTGTTTGTATTTACTTTTCTGCACCCAAATATTTACTCGTTTCTAACGAACTCAAGTGGATTTATGGAACTTCTTTCCCATGAGAATGGGGCACAGGCTTTTGGTGGGTAAATAAATTGTCAAGACGTACCAGTTTTTAACATTCGATACGAGCTGCACAAATTTATTGCACATAACAATATTTAGGACGATGTGCAATAAATTGCATTTGAAGTTTGATTAAGAATCAATTACACAATTGTCGTTCATTATTTGACCTAAATTCTCCGGAAGTATGGTTGACGGTATTCTTAAAGAGTACAAATATTTTTCGAGGGAGGTACGTAGTTTTCGTAGATAATAGTAGCAGACACACTTCCTTCGTATAGTCCGTCTATGATTGGTTTATTCCGTCCCTTTTGATAATCGAATTATTTTCTTACTTCGATTATTTACCCCTGTAACACAATTCATTTAGCCAGGTGTCAGCGGATCCAACGCCTAAGATGGCTAGGTCATGTAGAGCGCATGGACAACTTAGTCCCGGCCCGAAGAGTCTTCGAATCAGAACCAATGCAACAGACGACGACTACGTTTAAGGTGCCGTCTGAAGAAGAAGAAGAACACAATTCAGTGACTGTTTCAAAACGAAACACCATTACGGGCGATAGAACAACATTTAGTTCTAGCTAGGAACTAGCTGTTTGTTTGCAGTCCACTTCTCTGGTGGTGATTTGGCTCCAAGCGTTTTTAATTGTTATGAATTAATGCAAAAAATTTAACTGGCTTAACATAAACTATTTCAAGAGATTATTAGAAAGGTGACAGTCTATGTATATAGTCTTACTTACTAGCTTGTTAGGGTAAAAACTCATGGAGAGTCTGAGACTGAGAAACTGCCCCTTTCCATGGCTGACGGTCCCGGGCACGCTGCTTCCAGTCATCAAGACCAAGCTCCCCTGGATCCGATCAATTGGTCTTTACACCGGGGGTTCAGTCTTCCTCTCCTTCTCTAACTAGGAGGGTCAGATTCGAAGACTCTCTTAGCTGAAGAATTGGTGTTCATTCGACCGATATGGCCAAGCACATTTAGTCCAAGGATTTTTGCCTTCCGGTCTATATCCACATTTTCCACAGCTCATAGAGTTTGCGATTGTGTCTTCTCCTCCAATCGCCCATCAAATATCATCCAGAATTTTTCTTTCGAAGGCACCGAGAATCTGCCCTGCAGTCCTGCTTATCGTACAACTTTCGGCTCCATATAGCAAGACTGGCAGGATAAGGATTTTGTAGAGCATGATTTTGGTCCTTCGAGTCAGGAGTTTTGACCCAAGCTGTTTGGATAATCCGAAGTAGTAACGTTTGCCAAGGGCGATTCTGCGTCGGATCTACAGCATTAGTCATTAGTTACCTCAGAATTGTAGCTGTCAATTTTAGCGATTTGTCTCATGTTGTGAGCGTCGTGAAGATTTTTGGTCAACAGCATATATTCTGTCTCCTCTTTATTAACCTAAAGACCATACGACTGGATGGCGCAGTTGTTTAAGGGCCTGCCCCAATTTAGAGGGGTCCCAGGTTCGAATTCCAATGAAATCTAATCTGGTCTAGTCACCATTTGCAGTTGGGATCAAATTAACGGCACTGGAGTAGGTTGCTGCCTGGCAGTACAATGGACCAATGCAGCGTTTCAAAAAACCCACGAAAAAAAACCTGAAGACCAGTTTGTCTTCCCTGTTCAATCCATGTGAATGCTTCTACAACAGTACACTGGATGCCGTCTGCATAACCCAGTAGCTGGACCGATTTGTAGACGATAGTGCCCTCCGTCTTTAAACCTGTCTGCCGCACTATCTTCCACAGAACCAGATTGAAGAAGTATCACGACAGTGCATCTCAAGAGACTCAAACTCTCTAAGAACTGCTATACTTATACACGTACTTTTCAAAGTGGCTCGGCAAAACCGAATCAAAATTTCTTAAAAATTTCTAAAAGCCGGTTTTTTGGATTGCTCAGACAGAAATCTTCCTTCATATTTAGACTTGAAAAAAAAACCGATGCTACATAGGCGCCCAAGCGAATAGGGTTAATGAGTCAATTTCTATGCTTGAGCTCTAGTTTCGATTCCGGCAGCACAAATTTTCATATTCACGGCACCACCACTCTCGAGTCACTGGCAATACTCATAGAGTCAAAAAAAAGCTTCTCAGACTTCGCCATAAAACTGTACCTCCCTTCTACTCGTGAGAGATCAATAGCACGCAAAACACGAGTGGTTGCTATAGAAGCTAGGCCCAAGACCTCCCTGGACTGCAAGACCACCCGAAGAGGAAGACGAAGAAGATTCATCGCGATCAGTCTCAACTTCAACAAAGCTTGAGCCTGTGTAATAAAAACTTTTTTTTCAGTTTGCTCTTGTTAAACTACAATTAGACCCAAACGACAAGGATATCACTTTTATCGCTCTGAAAACGAATTGGTCTATCAAGATTCAAACACCATCCTAGTATACTTTAAAATCACGTCTTAAAAATGCCTCAATCCATTGAGAAAGAACGTGCCAAGGCGAAGAAAATCCCGCTTTCGGCTTGACCCTCATTATACAAAAAAGAAAAAGAACTCCTCTAACTCCATGCATACCAGCGCCATTATCTGCGTCCGTGTCATCACATCAAAGAAGTATCTATCAACATCAACTGTTGCCAGTAAGTGCACAACCCAAGTGTCTGCGCGCCATCTTCGCATGAGGGAATTCTGTGGGAAAGTAAGAACGTGCTCTCGCACTAAGGCGGATAAATTCTCTTTATCTCTGCATCTCGAACGGCCACTTGTATGCGCGATCATCCACTTGAGTATGCATCGCACACGATTTGATGGTTGCCTTCACTTCTAACCCAAGCGTCTCTTTAGAAGGGATTTCGTATTCATGTGGGGTATCCTCCACAAGCGACCTTTCAATAAAGAACAAAACAAAAAATGAACGCAACAAGAACCTGGTTCACTGATTATTATGATGTACACATAGACACATTTTCGAAACGCGGAATGAGGACTCTTTATGGTTGAAGTCAAAGGCAATGTTCTTTGTGCCTGCCTGCATGGCAACAAAGGTAAACACGTGGTGTTATTATGGCTGACTGGCGTACACACACAGGCGGCACACATTTTCAAAGTTCTTGGCCCTTCCTATCGTCTATTTGAACTGCGGGGCCTTACCATCATTTTATTGTTTAGAAATGTTCGGCACCTTAAATTTCAGTTAAAAAACAGCTTGATTTAGTTTAACAATTTAAGACTACATCTTTTAAAGCGTGCTTTCTTTAGAGGTTTCATCTTCAACTTGGGAGCACTTTTCGATGTGACAGCTAATTTGACAGTTGATAGTTGATTTGTTGTCAGTGTGCTTTGTGATTTTACCAAGAATGAACTCACACTGGAACAACGTTTGCAAATTGTACAAACTAACCTAGAAGCGACAAAACTCACTTCTGTTGTAAAGGCGACGTTAAACTCTCAATAAGCAAAATTGCCGGATCTGGAGTGAAGGAAATCCCCAATTCTATAAGGAGATGTCGTTACACTTACGAAAGTTCACTGTTTGGTGCGCTTTATGTTCTGGTGGAATGACTGGCCAAAATCTACGAAAACTTTGAAGCCACAAAATATATTTACTTATCAAAATAACAAAAAAGTGGTAAACATTGTGTCCCCTGATTGGTCGCACTGTTAAATCAAGCAGCGAGACATTACAAAAAGCAGGATTATTGTCTTCTAGTCTGGCTACGAATGCGGATGAGATTTAAGGGTGCACAAACCTATACGTAGAAGAAGCCCGGTACCACTATTGCCTTTTGCATTTTAAATTCTTCTCTAATTATGAATAAATTTTCACTGTGTGCGTTTGTCTGCCATTCTTCTATGGTCGAGGACACTGCAACGAAGACCGCAATGCCTTGGAATGTCTATTTCTGTTTAAAATCATTTTGGTGACAATTAATGCATTTGCTTGCATTTCAATTTGACTCGTATACCGGTGCTGGCGGGCACGTTGTGTGCGCTTGCATGTGGTGATGGAGTTGAGCGCGCCTTGTGAGTTATAGCCATTGAGTTAGAACGGTGATAGTGACTGACAAGTGGAGGAGTGTGAGATGTGGATGGAATTACTGATGATGGGTCTCCTGTAGGTTGTAGCCTTCCAAAGAATGTGTCTCTTGGTGGGGGTTTTGAATAAGGCACTTTTGAATGATCAGTTGATTTGTTTTGCTATGAATGCGCCTCGTCAAAAAAATATCAGAAGGTGGTCGATTTTACCCTTTCACTGATAAATGTTTATTTATGTTTTTCAGAATTAAAGGATTTGGAGGATGGTTAAGATACAAAACGTGTTTGTCTTTTGTTGTTGCAAATAAAACCGAGATTTATCAAGTGTGCAAAATTTCTCTCAAAGCATTTTTGATTTTTTTATTTCACATATTTACAGATTTTGTAGATTGAATTTAGTCTGAAAAGATTTTGATGGGTGTCCGAAGAATTGAATTTTTCGACAATTGTGCGATACAGCTTAAAAAATTGTTCAGGGTTATTACAATTGAAGCGCTATAGGAAAGAACCACACGTTTTCATTTTTTAATGGAAAATTTGGCAGTTCGCGTTTTTTATACAAAAAATGGCCGCAATAGGGACTCAACTTCATCAATTGCGAACTTGATCAATTAGTGATCTTAGTAATCTCTGGGGGTCCTTCAACAAGCGGCATTAACATAAATTCGGCACCGTGGTCATGGATTGGTCATCGTCTTCCAAGGCTGCAATTGACGCTGGCTTATCAGCATAGATGAATGAGTATCTTCCACGAAGACGATTAACGAGTCGAATCACTGTCTTCATTAACACTGGCGGATACAGCAGCAATACGTGTAGGTTGCTTGACGTCCAATAGCGCGAAATTGGTAAGGTCACTATGGCTGAAATTGATGGCTCAGTAGGTCGAATAAAACGACCGGTACCGAAGTGTGCGAAAAACATTTTTCAAAGACCACGAATTTTGGTAAAAAAAAGTTAATAATTATACACATTCTTCACCAATCTTAAACTCGGATAAGGCGCGTTATATTTGATTATCGCTGCATTAAGTTTGTGAGCATATTTTCAACCACTCCTGAATGGTAGACGTGACTTTTCGTCCACCTTCCTCGGGAATGTGGCTTATTGGCTGGCAGCTCGTGATATCGTCTAGATACTAACCCACCAAAAGCTGTACACCCGGTACAAGAACCCGTGAGCTCATGTGATTTTAGAGTATTTCCATACATGTATTGTGCAGCGCCCTAGGGTTGTTGGTAAGTGAGTCGACCCATACGTATTTTATTTCTGCAATTACTTACTTGTCAACTTGATAAATAGACAAATCTGTCGTATTTGGTACGCGGAGCGACCTCATGTAATACAAGAACTGCCAATGCAACGGAAAAATTAACTGCTTGATGCGATTTACGGTCCGGCAGAATCATTGGCTCGTATTTTTTCAAACACGTCAGTGAGAACAACGTTGCGTCAATGGCGTCTACTATCGTTTAATGATTTAGAACTTTTTTTTACCCAAAATGCAAAATGAATAAGTGAGCAGTAAGGCTATTCAGTAAGGCTTGCCATTTCATTATGCATTGTTTAATGCTTATCGAACGCGCTGAAATATTACCGAAATTCCGGCTCAGTTGTAAATACGCAACGTGAACGTGAATTTCGTCGTGAGGTCGGTCACCGTGGAAAGGTTTGAGCGTGGGTACACTCTTTTGGACCTTAAGCCACCAACAAGACATAGATTGTTGCGAAATGAAGAAAACATAGTATTGAAGAAGACCCAGATATGTCGCCGTAGAGTCAACCCGGGTTATTTTGCTAATTGGATTCATATTCGTAAAAAATTGTGCTGATAATAATTGAAGCTGGAAGACCATAGACAACGCCGTGAGTTCGCTAATTGAGCGCCGAAGATTGATTGATTGACTGGCCAGAGATCCAGATTTTGGCCAAAAAATCATCTTCTTCCACGAGGCCCATTTTGGGCTCAGCGACTATGTCAACAAGCAAGATTGTCGTTATTAGACCGAACTCAATCCGCAAATGTTCCACGAAGCATCAATGCACGCAAAAAGATTGACCGTCAGCCAGGTTCGGTTTATGACGGCATCATCGGACCTTATTTATTTCAAAATAAGGAAGGAGACACCATGGCGTCAGATATAGAGCGATGTCAACTGACATTCTGTGTCCAGAGCTGTAAACTGTAGCGAACATGGCGGTGCTTCATGCCATACGAGCGAAGCAACACTCGAACTTGTGAAGGTGAAATTTGGCGACTGGGTCATCTCACGACGAGCGTTCATCAGTTGACCGCCACGATCATTCAAATTAACACCACTCGGTTATTTTCTCTGGGGCTACGTCAAGTCCTTAGTCTAAGGCTTACAAGCCAACCACTTAGGATGAGCTCGAGGACGCTATTGCAGAAATTACGCCAATCATATTGGACCGAATCATCAAAAATCAGACCGACCGCTTTAAGCACTTCCAGCGAAGTTGAGGCGGTCATCTATATGATGTGTTATCTCATAAATATTGGAATGAATGTAGCTTCAAAATCGATTTTAAATCTCCCACCGCTGTTGTTTTATTTATATGTATTTCTTTTCCAATTGTTCTTATCTGATCACCCTGTATTTCTCTTTTTTTACAGGTGAATTGACCGGCTGGATCGTGCGATTTGACCCCTTAAGACTATTACTTATCGTGATACGTCAAATCACTCGTCTATGCCGTTAAGCTTGTGTCAGTTGATGTCTTGGAAGATAACATTACACACGAGATGAAAGCCAATATACTCGTGACTCAAAATTGGACTCTCCGTATGGACTAGTTAAAACGTAGTCATGGACAACGTTCACACGAAATAATCTTTAAAAAGTAAATGACAAGCATTGATTTAGAAACTAAAATAAAAATGTATGTTTTTTTTTTTGTTTTTGACAATTAAAAACCAAACACTTAAAAAGCCACTTTGTTGACAGCGCAAATGTTAGTTCCTCCAACAGTCACTTAGACGGTTCCCAATAAACTCGAAAACGATGCAAAGGAGATCGCATGATCAGGAGATCAAGAAAAGATCTTCGTTGAAGATGGAAAGACTCAGACCCAGACCCCGAATGGGCGCCCAAAGCTAACATCCCCTACGACCAACAGCACTCGATCATTTTGGAACCGAGGCATGATCTCACCAGATCAAGAACTCAGTGTATCGGTCGGGATCCAAAAAACCAAGTCAAAGGAATGGAAAAACGTAAACAAACACCCATCAACTAAACAATTGAAAACAAACAGTAAATTCGATGTATAAAAATATTATAATTTGATTTTCAATATACTCTTATAAAATTTAAAGCTTTTCTTTATCACATAATCTTAAGTACTCTTCTATCTATTAATCTATAAACATAAAGCAATCGTCTATTCTAATCACAATCCAACAAAAAGTCGTCCTTAAGGCTGTTCATCCTCTTGCTGACAGGTCTCACGAGTTGTTGCCCAGGCGGCAGTGCTTTTGACTTTAGGCCTGTGCCCACCGATCGCCGAACTGGAGCTGTGGATACTGGCTGTTGCTGTAGCAGTATGCCGGTTGAACCAGATCCTCATCGGCTGCGGGAACGATGCTCATGACAGGTTGCAAATTTGTTGTCCAGAAGAAAGTGCCAACTTCTGTGCGCGCAAAGCGAACTGGAACGTAAATGTCCTGCTCTTGGATTTTCTGCTGCTCCGACTCTTCCATGATGAAATGCACCAATTTCTCATTCGCCGAGTTGTCTTCGATCTCGGTGTAGTAGACTTCGGTTTGGATATTGCGAAGATTTTCCAGCGACTCCAGGGATTCCTGGGATGAACTGTGTTTCTTCTGCTTCTGCTGCTTCTTGAAGATCGCCTTGAGCACCTTCTTGATGCTGTATGAAGCGGACTTCTTGGATACGGATACGATTTTCTGTTGTTCCGGCATTGCGATACACATTGTTTGTTTGTACGTAATATTTCGAAAAAATTAATGAAGAAATAAAACTGGAAGCACTTGATGTGTTGTGTCTCGTATGAAGAACGAATTCAGAATGTCTCTGGAACCAAAGGGGCACTCACTTTTATACTCTGAGCACGATTCCAAAACGCACGAGTACATGTGATAAAACACACACACACACACACACTGCCGCACTCGCCACCGGCACGCCAAACGATAAGAAACCCCGAAAGTGAATACGAGCACAGAACGAGGGAGAGAAAGAAGGAAATTGTGTAAAAGGATCACCCTTCGGGGGTGTAGTGCTGTGCAGTGTATCGGCGTTTCAAGTAGGCAGTGGAAAGTCCTATACATAAAAACGGCAGGTGTTTCGAAAACGAACTGCTCTGGCCTGTCGGAACACTCGAGAGAAAGGGAGAGGGTCGTACAGCAGATAACAGCGCTCGGGAGCAGGATAGGACTAGGGAATTTTTAAGTATACGGGCATGCACAAAATTTCCGTGGGAAAGTGAAGTTTTCTGGCATTCCCACGCATCAGTGTTTTTATTCAGTGCATGCGTGAAGCGGCAGGATCCCAGGATACCAATATCTTGTTCCTTGTGTCTGCCTACAACAACAATTCTCGAGGAGTAACATTTTTTTTTGTCGTCTTTTTGTTGTTGTGAGGAAACTAAGGATATTCGTACGAACGTTTGCGTCGAAGTTTCCCACGTTCCGAGGCTGAGGAGCGGATAGCCGCTGGTGAATGAAACCTTTTGTGAATGAAATTACCGTGTGTACGGGGCCTGGACAAACGGAAGCAACTATGTGGTACAATTTCAATATGATCCGACCACGGGGAGCCACTGTTGTTTGTGTGTTTTTGGCGTCAGCATGAATTTTGTTTTTTTCCACTTGGATCCTGCTTGTTGGCTGTTGATGTTGTTTTCTTCACTTGACTGCATGTGTGACATATTAATACGAAGGCCGATAATTGCATTTAAGAGAAACGCGATGGGAAGACGAGGGATAAGGTGCGTATGCGTGTAAGGTGTGGCAAGTTGGGTGTGTGCACTTGGCAGCGGCATCACGATGGCAGGAGACGTACGTGGGCAGATATGACTGAAGAAGTAATTTCTTTCTGCTGTGCCCCGGCCAGTGGTGGACTCATGGGCAGCACGAGTCGGTTAAACGATTAATTGGAAATCGGTAGTTGGATACGGGCGATAGCATGCGCGTTGGTCTTGCCGGGCGATCAATGGGAGGAATGCTCTTCGGTGTATTGCCCTTTTGTTTTTATACGATTCAGCAGAATTGACTCCGTCGATAATGGACTTGTAATTATTAGACTGCATGGCACCTGTTGTTCGTCGCACATAAGCACAGATAGGGACCTGTACATGGAAACACCGCGAACTGTCTTTTGCTTTGCGATTTAATTAGCACATGACAACAATTTAGAATCTCTTGTATATTTACTGCGCAAATTAGGGTTAGACATGGTGTTAACTGTCATTAAGAAAGGCAACGTCGACGATTGCCAAAACGTCACAATGGATAGCTATGATTCTGATGTGGTAAAGGACTTAGATTACCTCCGATGCGGAGTAAACAATCAGTACAGACATTATAGACCTGACTTCTGGACTGTTGGTATTTCTTTGGACTCAAGTAGTTACGTAATTATGTATGTCAGAAGCTGAGGCACGTAAACTTCGAAATTGTATAAAGAAAATCTGCAAGTGCGGCTTTAGTCCAGTTTGCATTGGTGGCGATTGAATGAGAAAGTTCAGCTAAGAAAAAAAGCGGGCTGTATAGCGACAACGAAACCCAATGAAATCCCAGCGCTACTGTCCGAGGTGGACCTGGGTCTCACCCTCATCCCTCCTGGCCGGAAACCGCACTGATAAGGACCTGCAAGATTGGTGACGAAAGGTTTCAGGCGTTCACACATAACGTCTGAAAAGATCTTGTAAGCGATTTTTAGGAGATTTATACCTTGACAGTTGGTACAGTCAAGGGGGCTCCCTTCTTGCCGATCGTCTAAGCGATATTAAGATTTCCTTTATCAGGCATGCATGTGGGCGCCGTGGCGTAGTGGGTAGGTGCGTCGACTCCTAAGCTCAAGGTCGTGGGTTCGGATCTCGAAAAAAAAAAAAAAAACCATCAAACATTTTTTCACGGCTCCACCTCTTTTGAGTCACTGACAATGCTCAAAGAGTATAACTGTCTAGAAAAAGCTTCTCAATCAAGCCGTTCGGAGTCGGCATTATGTAGGTCCCCTCCGCTCGTGACAAAACAATAGCACGCACAACACGAGTGGTTGCTGAGAAGCTAGGTCCAGGTCCACCTCGGACTGTAGCGCCGCCATTATTATTATTATATTATCAGGCATGCTTTCCTCTGACCATATCTTACAGATGAGCTGGTGGATTCGCCCAAACAGATCATCTCCAGCTGCTTTGAAGATTTCAGCAGACAGGCCACATTGCTTTTTGGATTTTATCTAAGTCGGAGCGACGGAATTCTCGTTTATCATTCAGTGTAACACTCTGCTTGACAGCGGTATTTGTGTTTCCAAATGCCTTTTAAAGTCTCAGTAGTGACTATGAATTTCCTTGTATCGTGTATTTCGATTTTGAGGACGACGACAACTCAACGAAGCCAAGAACCTCGAGGAATGAAGAAAGCCAGACTTATTGAAGGTCACGACTACCATAAGGATGTGGTCCACCACAATCTAACCGAGGATTTGGGGAAGAGAAAGATCTACGCATGATTTATTCCACATTTCCTCACGGATGAGCAAAAAGACTTGAGACTGAGACATGCCATGTACCCAAAAAAAATAATCTACATTCATGTCATTTATCGTAACTGGTGATAAAACGTGGTTGTTTCAATACGAGGCAAAAGCAAAGCGCGAAATAGAAGTCACCAGATGGGCTGAAAGTGAGGCAAACGTGAATCCAGAAATGTCAATTCAAGACTATGCTTACCGTTTTATTCACTTCGAAGGGCATTATCCATAAGGAATTCCTACCGCAATGTCAACTGTGAATGCTCAATATTATTTGGACGTTCTGGAGAGATTGTGGGACAGAATTCATCGTGTACAACTTGAGTACAAGAAAGTTGGCATTTGGTTTCTGTTGCATGACAATGGTCCGTCGCACAAAGCCGTACTTGTATGCGAGTTTTTGGCCAAAAAAAGCATCACAACAATGGACCTTTCGCCGCACTTGCCTGATCTAGCAGCCTGCGACTCCGGTAATCGACATCCTCAAGGCCATTTAATTTAAACGAGTCCAGCGATACCTAATATGAAAGTTAGTGCAGACTCTGTAGTGTAGTCGAGGGGTTTGAGTGCAGCCTGACTGTACTGTAAGATATAAACGAAAGTACATTTGGTGCATCTGCGTAGACACTCCGTGAAGCAGAGATCTATGATTTGGAGAGATGCCTTGTCCGGTGTCCACTTTATTCCCGGCCCCGTATCAAATTTGAAAGCCTGTTTTTATGTTAATTTTTTTATTTCCCTAATAATTTTTGTTGCTAATGGTTACATTGAATTTTTAAAGAAAATATCACTTTACCATTAAGCATCGTGTCTAAAGTCGGCTTCCTCCAGAAACGAAGGAACTGTCACAACAGTAGACTATATAAGACAGAAACGGTTGCAATTGCAGGGAAGATGATACCGACCGTATCTCAACCAACAAGGCTCTCCAGAAAGGACGGTTTTTGTTAGCTGTCTTCAAATACGCACGCCAAATTGGCTGAACTACCACATTACAAAAAAGTGAAGTACTGGGCGGTCGTCATCAGCAGAAATTGCACTGTCGCTCTACTAGAATTCAAAAGCATTATACATGTAGATGTAGATGTATCCACTCATGTATCCCAGAAATTCAGGTCCCAAACAAAACAAGAAGACAACCCAACCATCAAAACAATTCAAATAACAAACAAATTGGATTTCTATTATTTTAAAGTTTTATATTTTGTTTTCTTAATCAATAAATCACATTTCTGTATCACAACCAGGTTCTCGTAAATTAAAGCTTTTTCTATCACAGTAGTCCTCATTGAAGCAACTTTCTACCAAGGGCGCCAAAGTTTCTCCTCGCATGTCTTCTCAGAAGCAGCGGGCGACGCAAGAGGACTATCCGCGTCACTGTGGTAGCCTGATGAAGCTGGACTAACTGGTGCTGATGTGATACTGACAGTCAGCGGTTGACAGACGACAAGTTCTTGATGTTGGTACATCTCATGGAGTCGATTGAACTGACTGCCAAGATGTGTCATCACAGCTTTTCCCAACTGCGCACTCATTCCGCGGGTTGAAGCAAGAACACGTGATACCTCATTAGCAGCGTTCACGTAACCATTCCGGAAGCTGTCCACTGGCATTTGTTTCTTTCGGTCGGCCACTGTCTTCATATGACGGAGATGAATGATTGTCGCCTCGAGCATATCGGCCTTGTCCATACGCAGAATTGCGTCGTCCTTCTGCAGCTCGGCAACGATGAGTTTCATTGAGTCCAAACACTTGTTGATTCTTGCACGCCGCTGACGTTCCAACAGGGGTTTCTTTACTTTCAAGTAGTACTGTGTTTTTGAAACGTGCTCCATTTCGTGTTTTTTCTTTTTTTACTTTTACTGGATCTTCACGCTACGACTGTGAGAAGGAGAATGATGTCCTTGCAACTACGACGGAGCCTTTTTATACGTCGGCCACGAAATATCCTGATGGTTGTTGTCTTTCTCTCTCTCTCGGGCTTACCTGCCCATGCAGGTTATCCTGTTCGCCTGCACGCAACCATTGGGTGAAAATAGCAGATGGCTCACGTTGTATGGTGCAGAGAATCCACAACAACAACAACAGAAGCACTGTAAACGAGAACCAACAGAATCGTGGGAACGGATTTTGAGGACTTGTGACTGGGAGCACTTTGGACGCACTTTAGCAACACCTTGTGTATTTTCCCACGACACACTTTGAAAGGAGCTGATGATAACTGGTTGGGCTGTAGGATCTCATAAAAGGCATCGGACACGCGTGGGCCTTAGGTGAATAGGATTGTATTGAATGTTGATATTTTTACCCTGATTAGTACAGCATGAGTGAGATTGTTCATAAGTATATCATGCGGCTTAGGGATTAAGACGATCAAAGATGGAAATCATTTTGACGTACTATGCATACGAAGGAGATCATCATGTCATTAGGGTGAAAAAATATGAACTGTAGGAGTAGGCGAAACGCTTTAACTTGCATTGGAAAATAAAGGGACTTGTATTAACAAGCCACTATGATGCGCAGAAATTGCATAAGCCCTCGTGGTAGACGAATAAATAAGGAAAAAATGTCTAATGGACTAACCTATTATATGTACGTCAAAATGAATTCTGCGGATCAAGGCTTATTTTTTGTGTATGTTCGACGATCAGAATCAGTTTCTTCTTCTTCGGTTGGCGCTACAGTCCTGGTGGTCTTACGCTTAGCTTCTCTAGCTGAGTTATCTATTTCGGTTTTAAATACCTTCTGCGTCCATTGTTTCGTTCTCTTGTTCCTTTGGACATCCAAAATCAGTTTCCACGCGCCATGAATAGTGTCTCTCTCCGCTTTGAAACCGAATTTATTATCCGGGATTATATTTTTATGTATTGACCACCTTCTCGAATAACTCTCCGGTGTTCGGAGGAATGCTAATTGACCGGAGGTTGCACGGATTAGAGTTATCTTTTCCTCGTTTGGGTATGGGATGTAACACCGCCGTTTTCCAATGCTTCGGATAATGTGCGTTATGCAGTGAATTGTTTAACAGGGTGGTATATACATGTATGCTAACAACTTCTGTAGGGAGATGTCGTGACACAATGTTAGAGATTCAATCAATTCCTACTAACTTCTTCTTCTTAAGCTATTCGAAGATTGTTTGGAGCTCTCTCTTCGATATGAACGGGGAATGATATTCGTTGGCGACATAATTTGCCATGATATAGTTTTTGAACACGGCAAAACTGCTGTTCGCCAATGTTGCAGATCATTCGTAGATGGGAGTTGTTCACTATGGCGGTATTAACTAGGTCAAGGTTCTACTAAATTTTATTATTCGCCTAATGTTTCCGCAAAATCGCACCCACTACCTAACATATAGGCTATAGTGGGACTATTTTGGTATAACGCGAATCACATGATCTTCCCCCCATTTGATCAATCCAAGCATGTGTTTAAGTGATTAAGTTGGACGATGCGGATGTTTTCCAGCTGGATATTGAAGTTATACGCCATAGGTGAATTTTCCTTCGAGCCGACAGTGCACTGTATACGCAGAGAAGGTGTCCCACAAGAACCAAAGTTAGGTCCACTTCTCTTTATCATATATGTTAATGATTTACTGTCAGTGCCAAAATCTTGTACGGACTATGCGTATGCGGATGACACAGCGATCGTAGTTAGAGCGTTGACGACGCTGTAAAACTTATGCAATTATACTTCAATAAAGTCACAGCTTGGTGTCATGACCATGTATTAATTATCAACACGAAGGTAATGACTAAAGTAATGCACATTCGCCCGCCGCATATCTCAAGAACAAAATTAAAGATTACAATACAATCCAACAGATTGCTTGCGCTTGTCTGCGACGGAATAGAAGATGATGACTGCACAGGAATTAATAGCGTGTCAACATATAACTACTAATGGTTGATTATAACTTTGAATATATATGTACCATATATGTACATACATATATACACGTTGATGAAGAAACTGTGTCAATCTGCGTACGCACTTTTCCACCTAACCAACGTTTACACCTAGAGTACTCAAACAGTGTTACCTTGGATTGGTGGAATTGCATCTAAGGTACGGGGGGAAGAATGTCGCAAATGTAATTCCTACAACAGCTCAAAACAGGACTACAAAAATTAGCGTAAAGAGCAGCGACGACAAGAAAGAAACCAGTGCTTAAGGAGAATTTAATGAAATTCCAGAACATACTGGGATTTTGTGAGACACTAGCCCACAAAAGAAAAATAAGTCTGGGCAAGTACCTACTATCAGAAGAAGAAATGCAATCACTAGAACCATCTCTCATTCTCAGATTCCTGAAGGAAACTGGCTTAGAGAGAATACTCTAGAACAGATTTTTTCACCTATGCGCAATAGGAGTCCATTACCCTCAATACAACTCTGAAAAGAACTGTGTTTGGGGGGAACTCGTAATTGTGCTAAGGTATTGAAAGGGGGCACAATAGATCTTAAAGGTACCCTCAACCATGATAATAAAACATCTTCCAAATATAAAACTTTGAAATCCTAGCCAATTTTAGTAACGGCAACAGTTACAATGCAATTTTGAATACTAGAAGACGACGGCAGCAGCTATATCAAGTTTCGAGATTCTGGAAAGAGTTCGACTGACCTACACAAAAATTAAATGAGATTAAATTCTTAAAAATCGTACTTGTAAAATCGGTTAGGAGAAAGATTCTATTCTCGTTCTACTCTTATCTTGCTATTTATAGAAAAAGGTTTTTACAGCCGTGAAAAATGTTAACAAAAAATGATGTGGCGTTTAGGTGCATAGAAAAGTCCTTGATGTAGAAAGTTCCGCTCACCGAGTAGAAAACCAGACAGAAAGAACACAGACGCAGATTTACCAATCGACACCGAAGATAACCCAGTAGCGTTCCCAACCTTAAAACAGTTGATTAAGGTATATGTTTGCAACAATGTCAGTTGGTGTTTTCTTGGGTTCAAGGAACAATTGATTATTACCATTTCCACTTCTCATAATCTTTCTTCATTCTAGTTCTGTATTGTTGCATACAGCCCATGCCAAAGATCTTTTAAGTGTAGGAACAGCGTTGTTATGGCACTTTTTCATTGAAATGGAACTGAAATGAACTGAAAATGATCATATTTACGCCAACGTTTATAAAACAATCGCTGCACCCACCTTCTGAAATAGTTGAACGCATTCATTCTCAACAACGTTGAACACACCTCAAAAAAAACTATCACCTGTTATCTGTCATAATTTGTTTCCTTTGAAGTCTCAACTATGAGCAAGAACAGGCTAGTCATATAAAATATTATAATTGAACAAGAAGGCTATGTATTATAGTAACTTATAGCAGTTTTTGTACAAACCAAATAAACAAATATAATATATTTAAAAAAATAAAAGAAAATAAACATATTTTCGTATGTGGCACCCAAGGCCTTAAAATGACACTTTTTGGAAACACTGGTGGCACTTTGAAATACATTTTTCCGGCAACGCTGGGTAGAAACTGCATACCGTGTGGACACTTTTAGATTTGTTCTAAACAATCCTTGAATACGATTCATAGGAGCAATGCAACAGGATACGAATGCGGATATGTAAGTCTTTCACACAAGAAGAAATGGACCTAAGTCAACTTGGCAAACAATAATGTAGACAGACAACAGAACTTAGTTGTTTCCTTAGCGAGGACAAAAATGTTGTACATTTTTTTTGTGGTGCTATAGTCCGATCGTGGCGCCTTAGCCTAGTGGGTAATTGGGCCGACTCCTACCCTCGAAGTCTGGATTCAATTCCGAAAAAAACATCATTGGTATTTTCACTGCTTCATCTCTTTGGATTCACTGACAACGCTCAAATAGTATAACTGTTTAGAAGACGCTTCTCAATCTCGCCGTTCGGAGTCGGCGTTAAAATGTAGGTCCTCTCCACTCGTGAGAGAATGCGCAACATAAGTGGTTGCTAAGAAGCTAGGCCCAAGTACACCCCAGCCTGTAGCGCCACAATTATTATTATTATTACAGTCCGATTTGGAACAACATTTGCAGCAACCGCCCGGACGAACCTTCAGTGTAGGAATCGACGCACTTACCCACCACGGTGGCCACACAATCGTACACGCACTTGTAAAAAATGTTACAACAGCTCGAAAGGTTTATTTCGTAAATGACATTTATTATTATTTTTGGTTGCCTTTTCCATTGTTAACATTTTTCTCAGCCTTGAGCACATTCCTTGGTAGCATGCTTTTACTGTCTCAATGACAGTTAAATGTACGCAGAGCCAACACGTGCCACGTAAAAAAACGACGTAAAGGTGAAGAAAACCGTTAAAGAAAAACACGATAAGCCATTAAAATGTCATCAAAATATGATGCAACGGTTGACAACGCCGAAAAAAGTGGTAAAAAACTTAGGAGAATGTAAAGGAAACTAAGACTTGAATACCCAAGAATGTGAAGGTATTGAATGAAATGGCATTCGAGATTATGTGTGGGTTATTTCTTTTAATACAATGAAGCTACGGTTTTGCTTCATATCTGCTCTACTCTATATGTAGTGAAAGGAGTCAAACTGAAGCACGACCCAATCAAGGGACACTTAATTTGTTTACTCCAGAAAATACGCCATTTTGTATTCTCATTTTGGTAGTTTTCGCAGAAATTCATAGATGGCACCATGGGAAGTTACGAGTATGTATAAAGCCTATCGAGAAATGCTGGCATTTTGCACAAAAATGCTCACGAACATTGCTGAGGGCCTATACTCAACGAGTAAAAGTGCGAGTTATACTGGCTAAATAATTTCTGAAGGGAACAATTCTGAATGACAAGCAAAAAACTCAAATTTATTCAATTGAATTTCCTATTAGTTTCAGTCTAGTTCAGGTATACCTAGGTACATAGTTCAGGATTCATAGATCTTAGGAATTATTTAAGAACGACAGCACTGGGTGAAACAGAAGCCACGTTTAGAAAAATGTTTGTTGTTTCCTTTTATTTTATACTGTCACCAGAGGAATGCAGTTGACGTTTGTACGAGTATTACACGCAGAACACTTGTCTGAGGATGTCAACCAAAAAACAAACAATAAGCAATGGACTTTTCTTCGTCTATACATGAACTTATTCGGGGGAGACAGACGATATTACCTACTAATGCAGAATAAATCATTTCTTCATTCAAAATTCAAGCTTTTCTGCCAATTTGTTTGAACCACAAGTCAACAATATGATGTCTTAGATCACAATAAACCAGATCTTTCCACTACGACATATCCTACAGAAGACCCAAGAAATGCAAATCGACACTCACCTGTTCATCGATTGTAAGGCCGCATATGACAGAGTGTACAGAGACGAGCTATATAGCACCATGTCTTGTTTTGACATTTCTGCCAAGCTCTTCACGACGATGGAGAATTTTCGCTGCGAGCGAGACGTTTGCTCGCATCGTAACGGAAAATAGATCTGGCAGTTAACGAGGGCAAAACGAATAATATGGTGTATTCAAAAAAGGACGCACAACATCAACGACTTACGTACTAGTCACAAATGGCTCGGTCATGTAGAGCGCATGGACAACTTAGTTCCGGTCTGAAGAATCTTCGGCTCTGCGCTGTGTGACGACACAATAGAGGACCCCAACTTGGTGTGTGAATTGGAGACAACTAGCCGAGGTTCAACCGCATTGTAGCAGCGAAGAAGAGGAACAGGTGTGAGGCCATAGTTCTAAGTAAGAATTTCATAGGTAAAAATACACAGTTTCTATCATAATTTCTTAATTTTACGTAGGCTAAGGCCCGGTTTGGGGGGTGCCGTGGCGTAGTGGGTAAGTGCGTCGACTCCTACGATCGAGGTTGTCGGTTCGATTCCCGAAAAAACACCAAAACATTTTTTTCACGGCTCCACCTCTTTCGTGTCACTGACAATGCTCAAAGAGTATAACTGTCTAGAAAAAGTTTCTCAATCTCGCCGTTCGGAATCGGCATTAAACTGTAGGTCCCCTCCAATCGTGAGAGAACAATAGCACGCACAACACGAGTGGTTGCTGAGAAGCTAGGCCCAGGTCTATCTCGGACTGTAGCACCACCATTATTATATTATTAAGGCCCTGTTTGGGCTTAACTCATTCTTCTGTTACTACTTCATGATGATCCGAAGGTCGCATTAATGATTCGATTTTTAAGAAATGAACTCATTTCATTTTTTGACATTTGACATTGTTCTTCGAGTCGAATTCTAGTTTCTTCACTCATTTAGTGAAGTCAGCTATAGATCTAAACTCGGTTTACGAACTGTGCTTTTTTGCAAAGAAATTGAAGGAGGGCTTGTGCTAGAGTGATTGTGTTTGATAGCTCAAAATTGCAGCCGTGGGTTTTGGTGTAACAGCATTCGTGTACAACAATGGCGGTAAGCAGTAAAACAATCAATACTCATGCTTTAATTTGTTTTCTGAAACTAATTTCCACTCTTCAAAATTACAGCTCCACTGTGCATTTCTGCACGCATCATTGCAGGCTGTATTGCTGCACATCTGTTCCAGGCTTTAGCGTTTGTGTTTCAATTTGAAAACAAATGTGTATATATTTTAATAAAGTATGTGGTGAAACAAACTTCTGTCGTACTGTGTTTAATACACAGTCAGCGTAAAAAGTGACTGTATAGTTATCTTTTGAAAGTTTAAATTAAAATTCACCGGAATGAGACGAGACGGACATGGATACATCAAATTAATGCTCCACAGTCATACTTTAAAACCGTAGTGTATTTTATTTAACATAAGCATTTGTAGGAACATTAAGACCGCCAGATTCGAAAACTGAAAACAATGGTAAAGACATACGAGACACGATAAGATATTATAAATATTTTTAGATGTAAACTACAACTTTGATGCTTATTTTCACACCTTTTTTCTTTGGAATTAAATTAACTGCTGTATTTTTATTGTTATATTAAATAAAATAAAATGTATTTTGAAGAAAGATTTCATAGCTTTTATTTGAGGTATCTATGTATGGCGTAGATCCAGTAAATTTTAATATTTTTTTTTTTAGCTTTTAGCTAATGAGTGTTAACTCAGTTTGAACGCCGATTGTAGTTGGGCTTTTGTAACTAAAGTTCTTGGTCAATGCACATACTCAACAGTCTGCGAAAACGTCTAGACCACAATGTTCAACTGCTAATCTATAATAGGTTTCAGACAAAAAAACTGTTATACATCTTTCGTGTTAAAAGTCTGTACTAAAATACGAGAAAGAATATTTAAATTTTAAAATGGAATAGATACAAATTTTGCTGAGAAGCTAGGCCCAGGTCCACCTCGGACAGTTGCACCGCCAGTATTATTATTATTATAGATACAAATTTCCTGTTACTTTTTGTGACTTGCTTAGAGCTCATATAAGGTCTAGGTTTGTCTTTGAACGCAATTTACTTACATGTCAGATCGAGAACCCATGCTTGAGCAAATGACGCCTTCCAACCGCTTCCTGTCATCAAGACCAAGTTGTCTTAAGTCCGCGGTAAGTTCGACTTTGTAACGGAGGTTCTATCCTCTTCTTCTTCTCTAACTGGTGAACTCTGCTGGGACTTACTTAGGAAAGCCAATTTCGACATGCAACATTTACAAAAAAGGCAAAGAGGCAGCAGAATGCCTATTATGTCACTGTGAATGAAAAACACTACAACACTCAGTCCACATATAAACTCCCGGAAGCACTTAATGCGTTTCGTGGATGTTAGGAAACTGGATTTTTTTTCACAGATAATGACGGGAGGGGTATTGGAGTCTTCCCGAAGGATTTTAAAGCGATTAAAGGCACACGGTCGTGGCTTAGGTACAACGTGGGATTAAAAAAACATCATCATTTGAACGGAAAGTCAAGTTACAATCAAATCATGCAAAGATACTGTCACAATACACAGAAACACAGCCACTGATTTCTTAACAAAACAGCTAAACATTTTAATTTTGATATCATGTGGGCTTGCGGCATTCTATAAGATTTGAGAAAATTGTGACAGCTGGACAGTCTATCTGTCTCATTTAGTAATTTTCAAGTTTGTTATTGTGACTTTAGTCAACGTATAATATCAAAATAGTGCTTTGCAGCGCAGCTTTACATAGATACCTTACATAAAATAAAAAAATATCTTTTACCAAGGATAATACTTTGTATTCATTCATTTTTCATTGCCAAAGCTCAATAAATTCCAAAAGGGTACCATGCACCAGTTCACGTTCGAAACTGAAATTTCTCACGCAAGTGCGTCCTTCACCACAAAGTAGCATAAGACTGGTGAGTGGCAGTGCATCAAGGGCACTCCACATATTAGTTCTTCAGACTCGAAGGCCACAATAAATTGGTGCCATAAAACATCCGCCGGTACATCCGGTCAACGTAACAAGATGCCCCAACAAAAACACAACCGAGCGTCATTAAAATAAATGAAAAACAGATTTGAGCATAAGTTAGGTACTTATTTTAATTTAATCACAATCAACACTTAATAACTGCTATTACCACAGTGAAGCTGCAAGTCCCCTGTGTTCCGGTGCATAGCACGCACAATGAAAAGGCGTCCAGACCATTGTAACGGCTGAAAGGGATACAGATCAGAAACGCCTGTAATTGCAGTGCAGCTCAACAGATTTGGGGTTAATTATAGCAACAACTTGAAATTACTCTCCGGTGTGGAGTACAATTGCTCGGTGCGCTTTGTAAAGGCCCGAGATCCAAGACAAGACAAATAAGCAACAGGCGATGAGAAGGAAGACATAAAACAGACGTACCAGTTAGCCGCAGGGCGCGGTAAGTTTAGCTATTGATGCTGAATTAAGTAGACATATCCGATAACTGGATCTTTTTTTCTGTTCACTTTGTTCGCTGTCGATCGGTGTAGTAATTAATGACAACAGGAGTCAAAAGTTCGCTATTAGCGACGTACGATGGCCACCGCGGTCAGGGCCTCGCACACGCTTCAATTGAAGTACTGCAACCTAATAACATGAATTGCAAACAAGGTTAACCACTGTTTTTAATACCCGTAACAGGTGTGACTGAAGAAAACATCAAAACAAAATAATTTTACACACGAAATTGAAAATAAAAGACATCGAAGATGAGTTCTATGAAGGATGCTTCACACAAGACTTCAGGACCTTCGTGCTTCACTTCCCGCTTGTCTCAACTCCTATTTGAACCATCTCTTCAAATCAGCATAAAATAAAATGAAAGAATCAGAATTTTCTAATTTTCACAGTGGCTAAGTTCCTGCGCCAGTAAACAAGTAAATGACGACTATAGTTCAGAACAAGCGAACCCTAGGTGGCAATGTCCTTAAGTAAATTTATGGCTACCCAAATACGATGTGTGCAGCGATGACAACCTGCATTTTGCTTTGCCGTAATTAACCACCAGATCCATTTTAGCCACAGTCACTGTTCGGCAAATCACGGTAATTTTACCGGAAGATTGTTTTTTATTGACTGGCTGTTGTTGTACCAACTTTCCAGAAATTTATTGACAGCATTTTGGCAACAATGGACAAAATTTTTGCTTCTCTTATTTAGACAGGCTTCTACATACAAATTTAACTAAAGTAAATTTTCCTCAACAGATGTAAGTCAAAAAAGTTCTTATTTAGAGCCGTCGTGGGGTAGGAATCTCCTGATTCAATAACGAGAATGTAGCAATCAATGCCGTCGCCAATGATGGAACTAAGGAAGAAAAGTCAATGGTAATCGATAGTGTATCGTAATCTTCCATCGGATTCGCGCCGTGTCGTAGTGGGTAGGTGCGTCGACTCCTACGCTCGAGGTCTAAGGTTCGAATCTCGAAAAAACACCTAAAATTTTTTCACGGCTTCACCTCTTTTGAGTCACTGACAATGCTCAAAGTGTATAACTGTCTAGGAAAGCTTCTCAATCTCGCCGTTCGAAGTCGGCATTAAAGTGTAGGTCCCCTCCACTCGTGAGAAAACAATAGCACGCGCAACATGAGTGGTTGCTGAGAAGCTAGGCCCAACTCAACCTCGGACTGTAGCGCCGCCATTATTATTATTATTAAATCTTATGGTTATTACCCGGTGCAATGGAAAACAGCGGTTGTGTAACCAATCCCTGGGACAAAGACTCCCTCAGTCCTGGAGCAGTGATATAAGGACAACAAGATTACGGGCAATAAAATCGGATTCAGGTCGGGGCGTGATGACATACAGCGTCCAAATTGGTTTCCGACATTCAATGGAATAAAAGCAAACGTCACTGTATGACTTAAACACGTTCGATAATGGTTACAGGACCTATAACTAAAGTTGGCCAGGTTCGACATTAGAAAACCATTGCTATGATCCATGACATTATCACAGGTAGGAAGTTTGATGTGAAAAGTGGTACCGTGACTTCTACCACGGTGTGTAACATAAAAATCGGTATCCATTAATTTTCTAATTAAGCTCTTCACATTTGATGAATGCTGAAAAGTTCCACACAAAAGCCGCACAGAGTCAGCATACGAATTTGGGACTCGTCAACCGTGTGACGCATAACACGACAGTAGGCATGTAGCGCCATCTTGTTGCTCTTTCACGCTAATACAATTCAATCATTAATCTATAGCACTCTCCACTGCTCGTAGTGCCATCCGCGGCCTCATTTATGAATAAAGATTTACCAATGATTCAGAGCATAAAGCACAACAAACATTTTGTGAGTGCAATGGCGTCTTCATAAAGCATTCTGAACTTTCATTAGTTCAGATCTTACAATTTTGTTTATTGATGGAACCATTCAAGCAGAAACGAGCCTCGTCGCTTAACAAAAGGTGCACGGGCGCAAACTTAAGCGTGAAATTCGGAATAAATCCACACCATTTGTTCCTGTTCATGATAAAACGACAAATCATTTTGACGACAAATCAACAGTCTATTGTCAAATTGGCTGTAACTATGAACAGTGCAACAAAGTTGAAAATCAAATTTCTAAAAAAACATTCATTCTTTTTCTTTGAAAATGGCTTTGTGTAAAAACTTTCGTCCACCACTGTACAAATTTTATGAACCATATGACGCAGCATATGTAATTTTGTAATTCTTTTAAAAGCTCCGTTCCACTTCCATATGACACTACATTTAAAATGATATCACCAAATTTTGGAATTAGATGCGTTAGGCCTCGATATCGTTCAATAGGCGAGGTGAAATAAGGTTAAATGAAAAAGCGCCAAATTCGAAAAATTTGTATTATTTCGTTTTTAAAAACGAAATAAGTCCAAAAACATAGTTCGAATTTTTTTTTTGTGTTTTAGAAAACACATGTCATACATATTTACCCGTTAGCACATAATTCAAATCAATCAATAAATGAATACATGGATGCACAAATTTGACTTTACATATTTCTATTTCGAAAACGAAATAACGCCAATTTTGTTACTTAAAAGTTTTTGGCGTTATTTCTTTTTCCATACCGAAATATAACCAAATTGGTTTTATTTCGTTTTGTAAAATAAAAACAATTTTAAATTTGGGCTTATTTAAAATTAGGACTCATTTCATTTAGCCTTATTTTATGTCACCCATTCTAGGTATGCAAATTTAAAAAATGAATGTATTTAAGGGAGAATCTCGTATAGGTAAAATTGGAATTGAAATGTTAGCGTACCGCATCAAGTGACATATCAACCGACAGATCTTTTGAAATGAAGTAGAGGTTCGGTCAACAAATTGTTAATCTAGAGTACCGTTTGAAAAATATGGAGCTTCAAGGCCGAATTTCCTTCTCCTAAATTGAAAATCTGAAAAAATTACAAAAAATGGCTTGATGGCAATGATAACTTTTATTTAAAGCCATTTCGAGCATTCTGGTCCTAATCGTTTTGGAGTTATTGGCCAAAAATGGTTAAACATCGGCATGTGAATTTTCCAGATCTGATCGAAAACTTTAAGAAATCAAAAATATCAAAATATCGATTTATATTCCAATTTCGCACATTAATTCCCTGAAGATCCAACTTTCCATTTCTTTTTCGAGGATCTGAGGTAATATCGATGTGAATGTTGGCTTTCAAGTATTCTAAAGTCTTTGCTTTATCAGTGTAGATAAGCGATTGAAGTACTATTCACAGCCCAACGATATGACTTGAGTTTAGAGGAGAATTCATTGATGCATTCATCACATCACAGGTCTCTTTCAGTAAATTGATTTCTTCACGCATTGTGTGGCATGTAGTGCGTATTGTTAAAACCAGAGTTTTTTCATGTTGAAATCATTTAATCGAGGAACAAAAAAAATCTGTGATCATTGATCTAAAGCGCTCCCAATAGACCGTAACGTTCCGTCCGACCTCATTTTTGAAGAAATGAGCCAGCCCATAAAGCACACCAAACATTGACTTTTTATGGGTGTAATGACATCTTCAATTGCGGGCGCCGTGGCCATGTGGGTTTGTGCGTCGACCCATACGCACTAGACTTTCACAGTCCAGGTTCAAATACCAAACAAACAATTTTTCAAAAAAAAAAATTTTCACGGCTCCGCCCCTATCGAGTCACTGATAATGCTCAAAGAGTATAACTGTCTAGAAAAAGCTTCTCAATCTCGCCGTTTGGAGTCGGCATTAAACTGTAGGTCCCCTCCACTCGCGAGAGAACAATAGCACGCACAACACGAGTGGTTGGTGAGAAGCTAGGCCCAGGTCCATCTTGGACTGTAGCGCCGCCATTATTATTATTATTAATGACATCTCCAAAAAGGATTGTTTATTTTCTTCACCACAGACACAGAAATTTTGTTTATTGACGTAGTTTTTCAACCAGAATGAGCATCGTCCCTGAACCAGATTTTGGTGTGAAGTTTCGCAATAATTTTTGAAATTGTTTAGTATAGTGTGGGTAAGGGTGGCTTCCCCATTAAAAATACAGTGGTCCACTGTGCAGCGTGAGTATTTTTCTTTTTCTTGTGACGCCACAGTCCGTGGTGAACATGGGCCTCAACCAACAAAGCTAGCACTATTTTTTGTTAGCTATCGCCAATTGAGCAAGTTGGTTGGGGGAATTCACCACTTGGGTTCGCCACCTTAGACGTGGACGTCCTCTATTGCGTTATCCCACTGGTTCACTGTCAACAATTTTCCGGGTAGGAGTCAAGTTGTTTATGCGCTCTTCATGGCCTAGCTATCTAAAGCGTTGGATCCATAGACGCCTGGCTAGACTACAAGCGTGGGTCTATTCATGATAAGACGACAAAGCATACTGCAAGCAAATCAACAGTTAAATTGGCTGTTACTTTGAACAGTGCTACTAATTTCTAAAATAAACTTTAAGAAAACCTCTGTGCCTCTACTACCTCGTGAATTGCATCAAACCGGTTGTAATGTATCTCAAAACAGGGACAAATTATGACTTTTATGGACGATATGACGAAGCGGTTGTAATTTCACAAACTATTTTTTACATTTTTTAGTTTTTAAATATAGCTGCCACCAAAACTGTCCACACAAAAGGCCCAACTGCAATTAAACCCAACTGAAAATATGTAGATTTTAAGACCTCCCAACATCACCTCGTGCCAGGATATAGTCTCTTGTCAAGCTATAGTGAGGTCGTTTAAAACCCTAGACTTGTCGTCCATGAATGCATCCAGTCGCATTTATTTACGAGATCTAACACAACTTTCGTTTGTCACTGAACGTTGAATCAAGTCAAACTTCACTCTTGGGTTAGGAGTCTCCTATTCATTCCAGACTATCCAGCCTCTCCCTAATATACCAGGAATAAGTATTAGGTACATCAAATTATACCAAGCCTACATCAATCTCACCTTGCATTCTACTTCTTCTCCTTTCTTTTTGTGGCGCTACAGTCTGCCGTGGTTCTGGCCCTCTACTTGTAACCACGTTAGAACTGTTATCCAAATCGCCAGGTGGTGTCATACAGTAATGCTGCGCCTACTACCTAAAGACGATCATCTCTGCGCAAAATTTCAAAACAGATATCGTCTATACTCTTAGATGAAGGTTCATGTTTCAAAACAGAAATTGTTTGCGACTGCCATGAATCGTTCAAAAAATCAGCTCATAAAGCCGGCAGACTTAAGTTGTGAATAAATAATGAATCACATACTTGCGGTCTCTGACGCAAAAGAACCCGGATTTCCAAAAACCACAAAGCACTGCTTCACAGTCTAATGAGACAAAAGCCCCAAAAATATAATTATAAGCCTTCAAGTAGTCCTCGTCTGTAAATCCATGAGCACAGAATAAATAAAACAAAGCAGATACATTACATTCCCACTTTGAAGTCACTAGAACTGATTATAATCATCTTCAAGATCAGCATGAGCTGTATAGATATCTACGTAGACATGTATCCATAATCTGAGAGAAGACAGAAGTTCAAAACCTCATGGATTCCATTCACTGAGTCATTGAGCATGAAAGCTAACGACAGTTGTCAATTGGCGCTGCGCCCGTGCCTGTGTGACTTTTTTGTTTTTGTTATATCTCATTTCAGGCATTCAGCCAGCCCCGAGCCCCACGCCACCACCGAACCGCATCCAATTCCAGCAGAGACCACACGAGCCATTTTTACAATCACCGTCAACATTTCTCAGCATCAACACAACTGACAGCAACAGACAACGACAACGAGTGCCTTGCCCCAAACTTCACTCTAAAGATCACCAGATCACTGATCCGTGCGGCGGAAATAGGGCAGCAAAGGGGGCTACCCCAGGCCGGAGCAACAAGAAAGATTGCAATGCGAAGCAGAAACAGAGAAGAGAAGAGAAAAGGAAAAAAAAAGAAATATCTATTCAGACCCCACTTTAACTGCTCGGCACGAGTTTGTTTCCCACGGTCTGAACGCGCGCGAGAGATCGCGTTGTGCGATTAGTGTTCGTGCGAGTGTTTACAAGGGGATCGCCGGAGGAGAAGTACCGACCAAATGAACGACCGCGCCAACCAAGCATGCGGCGCAGACTCGTTTTATTATTCGAATGCGGTGGTGATAAATTAATTCAGCAACGCGTTTTGGATCGGATTTAGATTGTGTGTGACCGACCACACTCTCTATGGGCATGATAGTCTAGTAGGAAATTATTAATGAGCCACTCCAGAGCGCTGCCGTAAATAGTAGCACAGTCAACACATACGGACATAGTGCGGGCCTGACGAGCAGCCGGCGCAACTTAAGTAGTTGTTGACCTGCATGAATAGATTTAAATTCATGGGATCTAAGTCCTCCACCGAGCGGCGTTGGGGAGGGCGACACGCAGCGACGCGGTGTGGGGTTCGATCGTCGGCTGTGACTCGTGAGAGGTTTCTTCTAGGTTTCTCCTGACACGCCCCTCTCGCATAATATTTTCGCCACCACAAGCGCGTAATTAGATTCTCAGGTATTTCCCAAAGATTGATTTTTCTTTGAATTCAAATTGGCTTGGTCGTCGCGCCTTAGAGTTTAATTAAAATTAAAGCATAAGCCCGGCTTGTGTGTGTGCGTGCCCGTCTGTCCTTTGTGTCAGTCGAATAGAGCAGAGCTTTTGTGTCTTGTTAATTGAGCTGGCGCACATGTGTGGTTCGTTTTTTTTTTTTTATAGTTTGGGGCCATTGTGATGGGACTGATGATGTTTTTGTCTGATACCAGGAACCACCATCAACAAACATCCGTTCCATGGATTCACCATGGCTGATTGGTGTCATAAAATGAAAATGCTTAAGTCGACGCCGCCGCTGTGCCTTTTTTGACGGCGCGGCGCTGATCGTGCGAGATATGAAATTGGTTAGATGAGGGCGCTGATTTAATTAGTGAGCAGACGAAATTCACTAGTAGCGCGAATGATACCCTTGCGAATCTTTGTATGTTAATTTGCTCAAGCCGAGAACATGGACTGAATAATTTGGAAGATCATGAGAGGATTATGGCTGAGGCCGAACAAAGAACAACTCATGGGAATGTGCGATAAATTAGAACTGGTTTACAAAGGCGCCGGCGTTTAATGAGACGGGGCGACACTTTGAAGTACACACATCAATTAGCTGGATTCATTTAGAAAAATTTGCAAAATGTGCCCATAGTACGTGCTGTATGTCACATGTCGTCAATGTCAATAGTGATTAAGAACGTTTAAGATCACTAAATTTAGGATCCCCGGAAAATTGATCCAGTTGTGTGTCTTCACGCTAAAAAAATATGCGCTGAAACTTTGTACCGCTGCACAGCTCGATTGTAGTATTTTCGATTACGGTCGAGCTGTTGTGTTACATCGGCATTGTAGAATTCTCTAACGTATCCTTGTATAAACTTTTACGGCGATTAAACGACATTCGAAAAAACCTGACCTTAATGGAGGTAAAAAACAAAGTTTTTATTCTTTTTTTTTAGTTTTTTTGAGGGTTTTTTTTTTACCACGTTGTCCCTCGGGCTTGGAGTCGAAGATTTTCTGGGCCGAAACGTTGATGTCTATTTGCCCTACATGAGCTAGCTGTCTAAAACGGTAGACTCGAACTCGTTTGACCAGATCGATATCGCTTTACACCCCCTAAAGCTCATAGCTCTTTTTAATACAATCAGTGCATACGGTACCAAAAATAATCCGAAGGACTTTTCTCTCAGAGCGGCTAAAAGTCTCCTCGTCCGCTTTGATAACTGCTCATGCATCTGCGCTGTATAACAGGACTGATATTATATATTATAAATATTTTGCTTCTTTGAGTGAGCTTTATTCCTCAATTGGGCTTAGAACCCAAAGGCACAGCGATTGGCATGAATAATCCTTGGTTTCATCTCTGCAGTGGTGTCATTGCTTAAGTTTAGTTCTGAGCACAAAGTTTTTCACTACATCAAAGTTATATCTTTCCATAGTTACGTTTTGTCCAAGACATCGGTGTTGGTAGACTTTTTCGTAAACAGCATGTTCTTTATCTTACACTTATTAACCGCAAGCCCATTATAGCCGCTTCCTCTTCCTATGTACATATGACTATGCTGTCTATCAAAAAGCAATCCGTCGCTTACGGTCAGGAACAAACTCTCACAATCAACGGCTACTACTTTGAGGCAGTTAAGGAGTGTGTCAACCTTGAGACGAACATGAACTCCATAAGCGATGTCCGACATAGTATCGTCTTTGGAAACTCCTGCTACCTCTGTTTGGCCAAACAACTTGAGTCATAATTTCTGTCTTCCGGCAGACCGGCAGTCTTGCTATATCGCAGGACGGTGGAGCTCATTCTTAGAAAAGTAGGTGAAACAAGCTGGTATTTAGCTAAATAGGAAGTAAGAGAAATGCAATTGAAGCTCTTTTCTCCGGAACTCCAATAGCCGACGGCCTCTAATATTCGGCATTCTGTTTAGTAAGTATGTATGCTGTACAAATTTCTATATTGCCAATATTGCTATATGAACCCGAAAGCTGGACAATAACCAGGACAGTCAGAGTAGATTCTCAGCGCCCTCGAACATATATTTGGTCCTGTCGGCGAACAAAGCGAAAATAATGAAGACATAAACTTAATTTCAACGAACTGTATAAAGATGTGGATATAGTCTAGAAGGCAAAGATACCTTGGCGAAGCTTCTTCGAGCGCATCAACTTGATTCGACTAGAAGAGTCTTTAAATTCGACTCTCCTGTTTCGAGAAGTAGGGCAAGACTGGATATCCGAAACTGCCTAATATTCACTAACGCCTAATATGACAAAAGCAAAGGTGAATTCTACGATCTCCTTTAAAGAACGTTTGATGAATTCTTCCACAGTGACAAGGTAACGGACATTTGAAGAAGAGCGCAAATTCTTCAGTCCGTAAGTTCTAAAATGAACTTAGTCTGGACGATTTCTTCACGAATCGGAACCTCTAGCCAACACTTTCTGCACCTCACCTTGTGTACTATTATTCTTTCATAAGTGGAGGGGATCTAAATTTGTATGCCTCCGGACTCCGGTGGCATTTAAACTCCTTGAGCATTGTCAGTGACTCGAGAGTGACGTTGCTGTGAAAATAAAAATAACTTAGTTTTGGATCCTCACTTTAGCCTTAACTTATCAACTACCACACGGTAGCCGTTCCATTCACACTGGGCAATGATCGATAGGGAAGTTTGTCCTCCGAAGTTAATGAAGCCATGATATCGACATCGGGACTATGTTGAAATAAAGTTGCTTCAAAACCAATGTCCTCCTTTAGATATATAGGTCAAGAAGATTTTATTGGTCGCTTGCAACCGCTCATCAACGGGTTAAAAGCATGCTTTATTAATAGATGATACTGTGTTTATCGTCTATCAGATCCTTTTACAACGACAAATACGAAAGGATTTCGAAAACTTTCTCCGCCATTTAGTATAAGTTCGGTCTTCTTCTCAAAGTGACCATACAGTCGCAGATGGACATGGACTCAACCAATGTCCTTTTCTTCCGTCCGGGTTAGATTCACTTTTCGTGCTTTTTCCGGCATAGAAATATGAAAGCACACGCTTTAGCTACGATTTTCAGACAGCAGGTACTGTATGAAAACTTATGGGAATCACTAGTTTCTCGTATTTTGCCAAACTAACATCTGATCTGCAGCAATAACTCAACTGCTAGTGTCTTGCGAATGAGGAAATCATTCTCATGAGTACACACTCTCTATCACAACCATCCTGAAAATTTAACATTTTCTGCAAAATTAGTTATCAAATTCCCATCCCGCCCGAAGTGAAACGAAACTAACAATTTGTTGGGAGTATCGCTGATATCCTTCGGCAGCCTTTGTGCTTGGTTTGAAACATATCATCCGAGAAACATATCAGAGTAATAAACGATACAAAGTGGCAACAAGGTTGTTAACAGAAAAAATTAAAGCTGTTTACAAACCGAGTTTGCAACAATCTTGCAAGGGTGATAATATCTTCACAAATAACTGTAATTTCACTATATTAGCCATCACATGCACTTGATTGAGACAATCAACAGGTGCTCTAAAAGAATTTATGTCCACATCTTTTCAAGTTTAGGTATAAGGATACAAACAAAAATCCCACAGCTTCAAGTGCCCTTAAGTTGTTATTATGTTTGTATGCGTAATTAGTTCGTTTACCCTTTGAGTTGAAGGTCCTTCGATTGTAAAGAATTTAAGATCTACAATTTCTGAATATAAAAAAGGCTGACAGTCAGCGTGCTACCTTGGGAAACCTGTTGGTTAGGGACCAGATTCATCCCAAACGAAAGTACCCCACAAGAAGAAGAGAAAAACGCTTGGAGTCATATATAACCTTTAGCTTAGCTTCTTCCACAATGACTGGCATTGTGGCTGCTATTGTTCTCACGTACAACTCTAAACACTAAGTTTAAGAAATCGGTTTGTTAGTCTAGCAAGGATAAAAAAAAAGGAAATGTTTTTTTCCACATATTTTTTGCATACATATTTTAGTGTGGATCCTCTAATTCCAAATCTTTTCTCATCACTAAGCAGAATATTTAGCCAGAAAGAATCACCAACGTTTTGACATATATACATACATACAATCATCAATCAATACAATCATATATATATGTACATACACGGTACGTCATCTTTATGTCGGTATGTGAATATTAAGTAACTTTAAAAGAAAAACAACCGATTTCCATATATTTACAAGGTATTTTTATTTAATTTAGTCCTTAACAACAGCGTTTTCCATCACTTTAGCGAGCATCTCGGGGTTATAGCGGTGATTTCGGCGAGAGTGTTTGCATTGAGCTCGTCAATGGTCTGAGGCTTGCTGGCGTACACTTTGCTTTTAAAATAACTCCAAAAAAGAAGTTTGGAGGGGTTAAATCTGAAGATCCGGGTGGCAATTCAATGACACCATTTTTTGACAGCACACGTTCATGGAATTTTCGTTGCAGAACGATTTGCACCGTTGATAGCGCACCGTCTTGTTGAAATCAATGACCGTCCAGACCTTTTCATAAGTCCATCGATATCTAATCCCATCAACTGTTTCGCCTCCTCTGAAGAAAAATGGGCCAAAGATGGTTTTGACGCAAACGCCGGCCCAGTCACTTTTTGGCCATGCAATGATGTTTCGTGGATCTCGTGTGTATTCTGCGTTCCCCAAATGCGGACATTTTTCTTTCACGGCGCCAGAGAGTGTGACATAGGCCACGTCGGTCATAAAAATTTGCTTCCAAAAATCAGGTTCAGTGCCAACCATTCAAGCGACGATTTGGCCGTATTCCAAGCAACGTGGACGGTCTGTCGGCAATATTTATTGAGTCAATCGTAGTTTATATAGAAACACACGCAAGTCATCCTTCAAAATGCGCCGCAAGGTGGTCTCACTGACTTCAAAATGCACATGTGAGTTCTCGGCAACACTCTCTTACTGTTTCAAACAGTTCATTGGAATGTCTTGGGCGTTGATGAATGGCATGTCGAGCGACGGTCTCCCACTCTCCCACTCTCCCACTCTCCCACTCTCCCGTGCTCAACAAAATTCGACACCTAACGACGAATAGTGTTGTCAGACGGTGCTTGTTAGCCACGATATTTACGACGATATGCTCATTGAGTTAACACAACTGAACCACTAATTTCAATGTATAGCGTCACTTTTCCACGCGTTGTTTCGGGGTGAAGCAAAAATTGTACTAAATTGATGTTTCAAAAACATCAAAGACCGACATAAAGGATGGCGCACCCTAGACATACATATATACTGCGTTTTCAGTACATGCCGATATTTTACCGTTTCTGCCCGATAGCTCCAAAACTATTCATGCCGATATCTAAACCTAAGCTATGTCTACCAAATAGTAGCTACGGATAGTGCGATAGACATATGAACGAGCGGATAGAGGAACATACCGAAATTATAAAGGTTCCGTCTCTATGAATGGAAATTCCTCAAACATTTACTTGGAAAAAATAACTTCAAGCACTTTTCTCCTCATTATCCGATTAGTCATGAAATCCCGTGTACATACGCAAAGCTCTTTTGCACAATTGTAAGCTAAATAAAATATTCAATCACACACAGACATAGGGCTACCAGGATCTAAAGCTAATACCAAATAAAAGTAACAAAACTGGATATGCACGATAACGATAATAATTGCCATCGGTAATCTTTATTTGTTGTGTGATATTCATCCAAAGAGTTACTCACGAAATCCAATTGATGTATTGGGGGCAACCTTCAATTCACTTTCAAATAAAAACCAACATCTCAACAGATCCGCTCGCAAATGTGTGCGTGTGGCATTCACTTAAAAAGTGCACCCGGATGTCCACTCTGCAATCAGTATTTCTATTGCGACTTGCTCTAACAATAGTCAATCGTTGGGTTTTCGATGTATTAAATTGTATACTATGTACACAGATTTATCTAGGCAGGGAATAATGTAGGTGTGCATAAGCGGGTTAAAGTGGGAGGCTATACTGTACTTGGGAAAATACATATTTTCGGCTAATGCAATAGATATATACTTGCTCCTATATCTTGTTGAAACTACACGTCTCTGAAATCAATATAACGTAAATTTGTAACCCACTAAAGCAACTTGCTTGACTTCAGACAGTTCTCCAAAGTTGTACCAAATGAATCCTTTCTGAACTCTACTAACAGAAGAGAGATGAGAAGCATTCCAGCTTTCCAAGAAAAAAAGCGAAATCATAAAGAAGCACAAAATCTAGGATATGAAAATATAGGTAAAATTTCTCAGGATGTACGATGGTAGACGAGGCTTTCGCTTACCAGATGTAGACGAGCAATATCGAGATTAAAGTCAAACAAGCTGTGAGGACGAACTGTCAGCTAAAGTCGTTGAAGCAGCTGAGGGTGATTTTATTTGGCGCAAACACCAACCCACCAGTAAGATATAGTTATGGAGAGGGATGCCCGTTGAATGGAATCTCAATATTGTTTGCCCGATCCACAAGAAAGGACCCCCTTTGCCTCCGCCAATTTTCGAGGGATCAGTCTCACACATCACATACAAGATCTTCTGTGCTGTTTTGTTTGAACGCCTGAAACCTTTCGTCAGCAATGTGATGGCCCCTTGCCAAGGTGATTTCAGGCCAGGAAAGCCCACAATAGACCTTTACACTACGGCAGATCCTTGAAAAAACTTTCTATCTATTCGTCGATTTCAAGCCCACATATGTATAACAGCTTGCATAGAGACGAGCTATACAATACCAAAATGTTATAATGAGCCCCTATAACTTGGACGTATAGCTTCGTCAACCACGGATCCGTAACATGCAGCGCTAACAATATCAGTACGGAGATACGGAATGATTCTTGCCAATCGGTGCTTCTTTGCGCTCAAAGACGATTGATATTCGTTCTCCAATTTCCAAAACGCTTTTCATACGCCAATTTGGAAATCGCCTCCAGTTCCTTCTGCGAATTCAGATCTATAATAACAATAATGGCAGCGCTAAAGTCCGAGGTGGACCTAGGCTTAGTTTCTCAGCAACCACTCGTGTTGTGCGTGCAATTGTTCTCTCACGAGTGGAGGGGACCTAGAGTTAATTGCCGACTCCGAAAGACGGGAATTCAAATCTATCGCCTCTAAAAAAAGCTTTCCGCAAAGTGGTAACTTGAGTCTTGGAAATATGTCATAGGAGCCGTATCAGTTGAACACGCATATTGGGGAACGATATTAACGTTGTTTTTGGTCAAATAATCACATGCAAGATGATGATGTGTGAGCCGGTGCGTTGTACTGGTAAAAAAAAGCCCGAGTTGTTTCTTCACAATTCTGTCCAAAACATCGTGCACAACGATCTGCACCGATCCGAACGAGACACAAAAGATTGGCTGCCATCTGCCTGATGCTCACATGATCTGCGAGACCAATTTACTTAACTTTTCCGATGTTTTCGTCAGTGATACTGGTGGATGGACATCTGGAACGAGGCTTGCTTCAAACTCTGTACTCCTAGCATGCTTGTGGTTTCGACATTGTCGGGTGCCCGATAGTTAGGAGATCGCACTGTCTGTAGAGGTATGCCGGGTGAGGCCAAGATCCACACCACACTATAACGCGAACCCAAGAAAGAGAAGAACGTACATTTGGATAGAGATGGGTGATATACGAGATTTGGATTGAATTTAATAGTGAACAAGTTTAGAATTGCTTGGTTGGTTTTTTCTCAAAATTTAATTTATTTTTCAACGTAGTGTCCTTTCCGCGCGATACACTTTTCCCAACAATATTCCCACTTTGTTAACGGTTCCAAAATATATGATTTCTCAAATCTGCAAACAAGGCGCCTTTGCCTATTTGGGAGCGCGTTCGCCAGCAGAAATTCACTTTTTATCGTTCTTTCATTTCTGATGTATTGTGGTACAGCCAGGATTCATCGGCTGTTACGTAAAAATACATAAATTTGAACTGCGCTTTCAAATCCGTATTTGGTCCACCATCTGCAAATGCGGCACCCATCTTACCGGTAATGCAATATTAAAATAACGGTAACATTTAAAATTGCTACAATCTTAGATATCTCAGGAAACTTGATCCGGTAACCGTCCAACACAATATCGTGAATTTTTTTATCATTCCTTCCACTGTGGCATCATTTCTACGTCCTGGACGCTCAGCATCTCTTGTGCTCGTACGAACGTAACGTACATAATTCGGTGAAAAAAATCGTTAATTTTTCCGATCTGGTCATGTTTTCGAGGTTCCACTATTATGCCAAATTAGCTTTATTTCTTTTTCTGAATTGTAGTAAAGCCGAAATGGATATTTCGAAATACAGTGAAGTCTCTCTTATATGAACTAATGATTGTTGTGCCAGTTCATATAACCGAAATGTTCGTATATTGGAACCATGTATAGTATGAAATGTTTTTTTCGCGGTTAAAAAATGAAATTAAAGTACATATTTATTCAATTCAATTAATGCACAAAACTTAAAATAATTTATTTGAAATTTGTTGAGTTAAACTCGGTTGAAAAAGTTAAATATTTTTGTTTGAACAGTTTTCGTAAATCCAAGTTTGATAACTCTTTTACGTGCAAATGCAAATGAAGTAAAAGAAAACGTAAAAGAATTCTGTCTACACAAAATGACTGATTTAACTTTTAAAAAATTTCAGAAATTCACCTTTATGACGATCGTAACTGCGCACAGTCATTTATTAGAGCATCAGTTCATATAACTGAATTCCAGTACAAAAATTTGTCGATTCATATATTGGAATAATACATATAGCTGAGGGTTCATATAATTAAAAAAAATGTTACTACTATATATATCACATGAAGAAAGACTTCACTGCAGTACAATTTTTGAAATTTTGGCTTCATTTCACGTTACCGTATTTTTTAAGAATAATGTTATTTTTTATGAATAATATGAGCTTTTACATCTTAAGCCAAACCTTATATAAATCTCGTTCTTATTCAAAAGGTTCTATACTCATGAAACTCAATCATTAGGCAGTTTCAATATGCATCATATTAGCACTCAACAAAACTGCTACGCACGCAGTGAATGTACGTATGTGTAGGGAATTGCCCCATCCTGTGCTTAAAATCCGTTCAACTGAAACCTGTTTTCGATACCAATCGCAAAAAAGATCCGTCAATTAAGCATGCTCTATAAAACATCCGCCTTTCGTGCTAATATTTCCCATAACTTAAGCCACACTCACAAACACAACCACTCGCTGGTACACGAACCCAGCTGATGTTGAATAAAATCACTTCAAATGCTTACGTGCACACGTTAAATTTATAAACGCGTACATTCCCCTACCTTTGCAGTGCACAACAATGCGACGCAAAAATTGTCTCATCAGCCATTGCAACGCACAATCAAGGAAAATACAGAATCACCCCTTAAGACAGAAACAATAAAGAGAAGAAAAAAAAATCCGAACATACGCATCGCTGACGTGTTGTTTCTACGCAACAGCATACCGCGTGGAACCCACACGCCAAACTCGAAACATATCCCCATACCTTCGGCGGACTGCAATCCATGAGTGGAACATTAGCGTCAAGTCACCGCTATCGTCCGTGGACATGCATATGGTGGAACGAGATAATCAACCAACACCCGATCCTTCGCGCAAAGTACAGTAGCTTTGTTTGGCGCATTCCAAAGCTCATCAGCTTAGCTCAAATTTGCCACCACTAGCCTCCACGATCGTGTGCTGACTCGAACGAACAGTACAGCCCGCTACCACTACCAGCACTTCTGACCACCCGCCGCTAACTCAATCTATGTACACACTTACGTACATGTGTGTATGCGCATGTAACTCTTTGAGAGGAGATAATCTTGCTCAAGTCGCATTGCTCACTACGGAGCGTGGTATTACCCATGCGCTGCAGCAATCGGTCTCGGGACCTCAGCCGGCCCCTCTTAACCCCTCCTTAAGGTCGCACGAAACTATGACGAAGATCAAGATGATCAAGGAACGACGAACGACGACCGACGGACGACAAACTACAAACGACGAACGACGATGACGACGAGCACGATGACTACGACAAACGATGATCGGTGGCACGCAGCGGCTACACCGCGCGGGATCAACGAGTAATGAGCGGCAACGGCAGCGGCAGCGGCGGCGGCAGCGGTGCCTATTCATATACATACATCCAACCATACATACCCATGTACGAATGTATGACGGGAAGAAATAAAAGCGGCCTCTCCTCATCCACACACAATCAAGTCAAGAGCATTATTCAGAGAAGAAAGAAAGGGAACAACAACAAGGAGCTAGGGAAGACGAAGAAGAAGCAAGAAAAAATCACGAAAACCAGACCAAGGAAGGAAGGGGAGGACGGACTGCTTTATACAAAAACACGTCTTGTTATGTGGAGTGGCACAGGCATGTGCGCACACAGAATACCCAAGTTCGAGTGTGTGTTCACTCTGCAGCACTGTGAGAAATCGACTCCGGAATAGTTTCCCACGGTATAACAATCTCTGTTGAGCTGTTTTATTATTTTATGTGAGTATCCGACGCGACCGGCGATGATCGTCAGGCCAAGCAGGCAGGCAGGCAGGCAAACAGCACGATCGCACATTAAGCATCGCATAAGTAAGCCGGCGGCGGGTGGTGCGGGTTAGGAGAGAAACCTTTATAAGGGATCGCTGAGTCGGCGAGTCGACTCATTCATTGCATAGTCGTTGCGGAGTGCAGATATAAGGAGGAATTATATTTCTTTCGTGTTGTTGTTGTATTTTGTGGTCAAAAACTGTTGAAATTATTTTAAAAATGGTGCTCGAGATGGAAATGTCAAAAACATACCAGTACCGCAAGGTGATGAAGCCAATGTTGGAACGAAAACGTCGCGCCAGGATTAATAAGTGCCTAGACGAACTAAAGGATATCATGGTGGAGTGCCTAACACAGGAGGGGGAGCACATTACACGCTTGGAAAAGGCTGACATTCTCGAGTTAACGGTGGAGCACATGAAGAAGCTGCGTGCCCAAAAGCAGTTGCGCCTAGGAGGTCCGGCCGCCGGTATTCAGGACTCGAAGATTACAATCGCCGAGAGTTTCCGTGCTGGATACGTGCACGCCGCCAGTGAAGTCTCAAAGACACTGGCCACCGTGCCAGGAGTCAGTGTGGATTTGGGGACACAGCTTATGAGTCATCTAGGCCATCGGCTCAACTACTTGCAAGTCGTCGTGCCGACGGTACCCGCAACAACCACCTCACCGGCAGTCTTTCCATTGGTCACCCAGTCCTCCCTCGCCGGTGGATTCTACGAGGCCGAAAGTAGCCGCAGTCCTGTGATCATCACACCACCGCCCTCCGAGTGCAGCAGCGATAGCGGCAGTTGCAGTCCAACGCCTAGTGAATCGTCGAGTGTGTGGCGGCCGTGGTGAAGAGCGGATTTTTAGTGGCAAAGTGATTAAAACATTACGAGACGAACCAATGGACATCAGCCAACGTCGGAAAGGATTGTGAATTTTTTGTGATTCCTTTCAAAGCGATGCACACCGCGCAGAGCCTCGAAGTGCGCATCCATCATGAATAGAAGACAAATTGTGAAAATATGATGAAGAGAAATTCCTTTTGAAAAGTGCCCGGTGCAGGGCATGAGGGGAACAAAGACAAATGAATCTATTATACGCTGTGATTAAAAAATGCTTTAATGAAAAAAAGAAGGAAACCTATAAAAAAAAAATAAAAATAAAATGAAAGTTATCAAATCAACTTCTTTGGCTTTTCTTTTCCGTTCACTTGCTCTTTTTTCAGGAGGTCGCTTTGGATTATTCTTTCAATCAATTTTGTTTTTCCCTTTGTATCCACTTGTGAAACAAAGGGAAGTATTTTCATATGACTTGACATGGGGGAGAATTCCTAAATTGTGAATGGACGAAGGCGTTCTATTACAATCAATGAATTTTTCTTGAGAACCATCATTCCATTATTTTGAACTTCAGCGTTTTTGGACTAAGCTACGGTTTACCGAAACGTGGACCTAAGCACTCCATTTGACAGCCAATTGACCAAAATATGAATTCGCTTAACTGAAGGAAAAATGTAGACGACATGGATTCAGTTTTGAAATATCTTCATCCGCATCACGAGTCTCATACACTTCATTTCTTTATTCATGCATATTGGACCAGAAACCGGTAAAATCAACTAATTCAAAAATTATTCGGCAATGGACGTCCTTAAAGCCGCCCGGCATATTGTTTTGTACAATAAATCTTTTGAACTATTTTTTTTTTAAACGAAGGGAATGCAGTCGATGCAACAGTCTGAACTGAGTCACTGTTTTTCCGATAACGTCAAAAGCGAAGTTTGCATCACAACGCTTCAATCATCGATTGATGAGTCAAATGAAATATGAGTCCTATGAGCGAAAGCAGTTATCGATGATGTGTAACATTCGACCTCGGCATCGAGTAAGATTATTGCATGAATATTACAGTCCGGCGAATGATTAGAACTTGAAGCCTTTGACTGCAATCAGACTTACGATTTGAATAGCTCCTTTGTGTTAAAATAATGTCTCCCCTCTGTTTCTTCGTTTCAATCAAAACATTTTTACTTCGTATATTCATCCCTATTCTTTAATCCGACGGAGGGAATTGAATGAGTGATAGGAATCTCAAACCCGCTGGATTTAAGAATAAGGGTGATCACTCCAATTCCTCGTGTTTTGAACTCGATTTTTTTATATTCCATGAGTCATATTTTGCCAGCATACTATGGTTGGCAAAATCAATATAGTTGAATGATCTTTGTCTTCCGGACCATGTCCACATCTTTATGCACTCGTAGAATTATTGTCTTCTTCTTCATTCGCCTTTCTTGCAAAAAGAATCAAATAAGTGACCAAGAATCAGCTCTGCAGTCCTGCTTATCGTCCAGCTTTCGGTCCCATTTAACATTTGTGAACTAGACAGTTGCAGTATACAAATGTCAAGCAATCCTTAATCTCAACAACAGAGGGGACGATTTTGTGTTGAAAATCTTCATGAGCGACGAGGCGTATTTCCACTTAAGTGGTTACGTCAATAAACAAAATCTTCGTTTCTGGAGCACTGAAAACCCGCGTTCCAAATAAAGATTTCCATCACTCAAAAAATTTTTTTTTTATTTAGTTAAAAAGTAATTCAAATACAAGATTGGATGATTAATTTAGCGCCACCTTGTACATATTCTGTCTTCTCCTCATTAAACTTAAGACCACTTATTTCGCATGTCCTTCAATCGTCGTGAAAGCTTCAGCAGCTGCACATCGGAAAGCCGCAACAGTGTATTTATTATATTAGTTGGAAGAAAAGGTATTTACACCACCCCACTGCACTATCTTCTCCACAACCATATATGTGACATGCCATAAGTCGCATAGCAGAGCTCCTTCTTGCTGGAATCCGGTGACGGTTTCTAACAATTCGGAAATAAAATCCAGAAGCATGGTGCCTGGCGTATGCGAATCGCAAATTCGGTCATCACATCGAATAGTTCGGTGCGATTAACGCTGTCGTATACGGCTTTGAAATCTATGAAAAGGTGTTGAGCAAGTTATATCTCCTTGGCTGTACATAGTGGCAGTTGCACCGAGACAGATAAGAAGAAGTGTAGAAGAAGATCAATGTCTGTCCATTTGATGGGCAAAGATTGGTCTGGGCTGTTTTTTTTTTAAATAGTATTCAGCGATGAGGCTCATTTGGTATGTCAATGAGCAAGATTATAGCATTTGGAGCAAAAAGAATCCACATTAGATTAATAAAACTCTTTTACATATCGGTTTGCAACCGGGTGGTGTTGAACTTGTTACGGTCGTAATGACTTTATGTTCTCTGATTGAACAACTTACATGTGGACATGATGTGATGCCAACAAGATGGCGCTACGTGATAGTGTGATGGCACCAATAGTTAGCCCCTTAACTTTTTTTCGTATTTGAATGGTCCTTAAAAATCTATTCTTCAACTATTTAATCAAGTATTTGGTTCTTCTGAACGTTTGAAGCCTGTAGATTGGAATTCTAAGCTTATTAGGGATATGAGCTACCTAATACAAACTATTTACAATATACGAGTATGTGAAAAGGGTAAGATTTTCGAGTAGTCAGCCCCCTCAGCTCCAGTAGTCGGCCACGCAAGTATCCAGTAGTCACCCTCAATTACTATTTCTACATTTTCATCGTTTTAACAACAAAAAACATTAAGTTAAGAAACTTTTCCATATTTTATAACAAATTCTTACTTAAATAGTAAAAAAATCAAAAGGACATTTACTTCAGTCATATGGGTACAGTTATATTTGCCTTAACATTTGCATCACTTGAGTTGGGGCTGAGTAAAGGATAATTATAAAAATAATATCTCACAAGGTCATAAGGCCTTTTAATATTTTAACAAAAAAACATTTTTAACATTTTAAGTTAAGAAAGAAGATAAATAAAGTGTCAGCAACATAATAATCATAAAATGAACATACCTTCAGTATATTCGTAATTGTATCACTTTTTCAAATTCACTTCCACTATTTTTTTGGTAAACCACCCGTATCCTGCACTTGTGAAAACTGTACGCATACTAATATTTTTTACGCGCGAAGTAGCACCTGGATTCTGTCAGTTTTTTGAACACAGAGAGAAGAACTGTTAGCCAAGAGAGTAATATTTTTTGTTTGGAAGAAGGGCAAAAGCGTTTATTACTGCGCTGTACTTTGTATGTAAGAGGCTGACTACTGACTACTGGAGAGGGCTGAACTTAGGAGCCATCACCCTAAACAGCAAACAAAACGATCAACTTATTGAAGAAAAAATTCGATCAATGCAGTTTTACCTCAAAATTTTGTCATTTGGCGCATTTCGATTAATTTGGGGATGTATAAAATCGCTAGTCATCGCTGAAAAGCCAACAGCAATCGGCGCATTGCAGGCCAACATTATTTCCATTATATGGTCACAAATGCTTAAAAAATTGGTCGAAAACTTTGACTCTCGAAGTTGTTTTTGAAAACTAATAGAACAACAAATTCTCTTGATTAAACAAAAATAAAAAAGTATTTCATGAAATTGCATGCGTCGGTGATAGAAATGGCTTACAAAATACCCACTGTTTATTAAAAAAAACTATTGTGTATATTGACATTTTCTTCATCAAATCTCTTTTCCCATGCCATTGCTAAGCTTTCTACATATTTTTTCAGTAATAAATGTTTATCAATTAAGCGGGGGACACTGGGTACGAGGAATGTATTTAAATTTATTTGTTTTGCCCAATCGTGCCCAGAAAATTATCATTCTAAAATCCTGTTTAAAGAGCGTGAAAAAATATCGATTATTATCATGCATAAATTTTGGAAGAAGTATTGAATATCTTCCTTGACTTACCCTGATCGAGAATGCTATCAATTTTGTCCCACAGTGTTTCACAACATGCCCGCCCACACTTTTATACTGCCACATGCTTGGTGGTTTTAGTGGTTTATCTTGGACTGTGTCCGTCTTGTGCTGTTCACTGACCTTCTTCGAAATCCAATCCAATTCTATTCAATTCGAATTAAATGAAGGTCAGATGACCTTGTCCAGTCAAGGGTGATACGTATTTCGATGCGTTGATAATCAGTCAGTTAGTATTTTTTTGATAGCCAACACGGCGTATAGAACTCTATCTAAAATAGGAAATTGAATGAATTTATTATTACGACAGATTGATTATACGTATGCCGGATCTCGAGAATTCGTTTGACCTGAAATGTAAATTTGTATCACTGTAACCGAATATTGATAAAGGCAGGACTGATGTCTGAAATTTTTACTACTCGTAGAAGGTGAAACATTATCGAATGTTTTGGAAATTTCGAACAGAATCCTTCGAGGGCGAGGATGAACATCTGATAGTGGAATCACTGCCCTTACTAGGAATTTGGGAAGTCATTAAGTCAGGCTATTCAACGCCGACAAGGATCCAAATACCTCGTAACAGAAAGAATATTCAACTCCATATGAACGATGACCGTCATGAATTTCTTCCTTCAATCTAAACGAAGACAAGGCAGCAAAATCAAAATTGAAGTCAAACAGAGTTGTTGGTACAGGCGGACTATCTGCTGAAATCTTTAAACCAGCTGCAGATGACCTGGTTGGACGTATGTACCAGCATCTGGAAGATATGGTCGGATCACACCCGAGAAGTGGAATCTCAGTATCGATTGCCCGATTCACATGAACGGAGTCTCCTCAACGTAGCTTACACGATCTTCTCTGCTATCCCGTGCAATCCATGCAACCTATCGTCAGAAACCTTGACTACAACAATTATCGATAGATGAGTCTCCTCAACGTCGCTTACAAGATCTTCTCTGCTATTCCAAAAGGGCAAGGCACTAGGAGGCAATCATAGGTACGATCTCGCTCACAAGTTTAATTGAATTGAAGATTATGGGTAATGAATATAGCAATCTCATGAACTGAGACCATAATAGGTCTATTGAAACCACTTCCTTAATTCATGACTTGGACGCTATCTGAAGAAATTTGTTAAGTTTGTTCTGTTCATTATGTTACATCTGATTAAGCCAAGAATTGGACACGAGTAGGTGTTCCATACAGAGTTAAATAAAGCAACGGTGTTGTGAGATATAAAATGTATTCTAGCTTAATTTTGGAGCTACATTTATGCCATACGGAAAAGCACAAAAGCCGATTCAAGAGGTTAATCCATATTGAACTCAGTTCAATATGTCCGTAATTTTTTCGGCAATAGCGTCTCGAAAGTTTGACTCGAGATCGTTCAATGGACTAGAAACTGGACGTAGCCCCAGAGGAAATAATCGAGTGGTGTCAAGTCGTCGCGGCGGAAATTTGATCAACTCTCGCCGTGAGATGATCCAGTCGCCAAATTTCGACTTCACAACTTCGAGTGTTGGGTCGCTTGTGTGGCATGTAGCGCCGTCTTGTTGGCACAACAGCTCGGATATATCGATGTTGTCGAGTTATGAGCAAAGAAAGCCGGTTCAAATTGATCTATACCTGAGAGCATTGACGGTAACGATGTCTCCTTCATTTCGAAAGAATAAAGGTCCGATGATGTCGCCGACGCCACGCCAAAAACAGTACCAAGCAGTCAATCTTTGTGGATTCATTGAACAAGCTTGGTCGAACAGTTTAGGTTGTGTTCTCTCCAATAACGACAATTTTGCTTGTTGATATAGTCCCTGAGCTAAAAATGGGCCTCGTGTGAGAAGATGATTTTTTGGCCAAAATTCGTATATTCGGCCAACATTTTCAGTGCCCGATTAGCGACCTAACGGCATTGTCACCCGGCTTTAATTCTTTCGTCAGCATAATCTCATGTGGGTGTTAGTCCCAACCCAATCGCAAATTAAGGCGGGTTTAGTCCCTAATTTAGTTCATCACCGCCGAATAGATATTTCTTTGTACTCTTGAATACTGACCGCTACGGCGGCTATGTTTCACTTCCTCTCTGCTGGTTGGTTGCTTAAGGTCCAAAAGATCTATGGCAGCTATGTTTCACTTTCTCTCTGTCTGGTTGGTTGCTTAAGGTCCAAAAGAGTGTACTTACGCTCATACTTTTCCACGAATTGCCTGCACACTAAAGCAAAGATGACGACCGACGAAATTCACCATGGAAACATTTTTTTTCGAAGTATTTGGCGTTATTTCAATTACTTTCTTTGCAATTTGGAAAAGGAAATTTTAATGTTGACATTATTTCATGTCATCACAATACGATGCATGTATGTTATACAACAGTGGATCCCTGTCAAACGGAAAACTGAAAATTCAATAAGTAATTATGGCCCTGTTGAGCCCTGTTCTTATAATAATAATAATAGTAAACACGGCCACGGCGTCCTGTTCTTTTACAATGTTTAATATTATGGTCAGTGACATGAGACTCTTTCCATTCGACATAATATCGAGAATATCACGAAAGCTACAATCACTCAAATACTACCATCCAAAGTGACTGAGTTCAAATTAAATTAAAAAAGAAAACCAACCGGCATACGTAAGCACACGTACATGGTTTCCGCATTAACTTGCAAAAGTTCACACCCAGTCTCAACAAATTCTCACGCACAACTCAGAAGCGAAAATTTCCGTGAAAATTTACCCACAACCAGTCAACAACCAGCGACCAACGATAAGACATTGAAAGACCTTCATTAATTTCACTCGACCTTCTCAAAGTCGCCAGCTTAGAAGCACCGGAGAATAGAGACAAAAAGGCCGATAAAAATAAAATAATAAAAACATTGGGCAATACCATTGCGAGCTGGCAGTCCACACCTACATACCTACCGATTCTACAAAACCAAACCCAGCGTATGTCTTATTAGCCGTAACCACGCCAAGAGCCATTTTGCCCACCTTTAGCCCATTAAACGCCGCTGTGACTACCATTCGAGAAACTACCTACCGTACCGTTCCACCAGAGCTGTTAAGGCGTCGACCGGCCAGTCAATGGCGGTGGCGGTTAGTCAGACCTCGCGTTTAAATCACACGCAATCATCCATCCATCCGTCCATCCATCCATCCAACCGTCCGTCCAGCGAAACAGAGAAAAAAAAATTATTCATGCTCGAAGTCTGACATGAGTGCGCCTGGTTTGCTTGTGTTATGCCATTGAGCTGAGCCTCATGAAATTCTCCAGAAAATATTTTCTCACACTTTTACCACCGAGGGACATTGGAGTTGGCGTACGAAAGGGGGCAAAGCCCACTTAACCATTAGCCGCCGCCGCCGCCGTCATCACTGCCGCCATTTGCACAGTCCATAGCCGCCGTCGCCGCCGCACGATCACTGGGTGCGACGGCAGCAATCTGTGTTAATTTTCATTTTATCTGTGCTTCGTTTCGTTCGGTTGTCAGTGGTGGTGTTCGTCGTTTCGATTCTTTTCTTACTTTGCGTATTACGGTAATTTTTCTTTGCTTGTGACATTTGATGATTTGTCACGCGTTGTCGTTTGGCAAGCTTTTGAAGAGCGGTCGAGATTTCATCATCACGGATATGCCCAGAATTGATCATTATCTTTTTACCCCTTTATCGCAGGAATTGTCAATTTCAGCAACTCATAAATCCATAAGTATTCATGTGTGTGGATGGACTTATGGCAGTTTGTCAATAATTTAGCAGATGTCGTGCCATCCGGCATTTTCGTTTCCGGTTATTATGGTCATATCTGGATCCGGGGATGAGATTCATCAATTTTTTATGATTTTCATATGGATATTTTTGGAGAATTTTGTAGCGGTCTTTAGTTGACTGTCCTACAAATAAGAAGATAGGAAGAGATGGTGATGCTCTCAGGCTTAAGAAGGCCCACTTTGCCACTTTACTCTTGGAGTTCCATTCTGATGCCCATAGACGCGTGTATCAAGTTGAAAATATAGGCCAGACGTATTGAATAGGAGGGAAACCAGATCCAACCAGAAGAATTAATAATAAGGTAAATTCAACAATACTTTTGCTGGAGACCTATTTAAAACCGCTTCCTTGCTATTAAATTTCGACGCATTTCTCTTTTTCTAAATTTAGTTCGAATAGGCTTAAAACGCTTCAACTCATTAACTAACTTAAATTAAAGATATTATTATTATTAAAATATAAAAAATTGTAACGCAATCCTGTTCTTCGTCTTGTAGCGCTACAGTCCGGAGTGGGTCTGAACCTCAACCAACAAATCTTGCAAGCCATTGCGTGTACTAAGTTGGTTAAGGTCCCTCTTCACTTGAGTGCGCCGCTTTAAACATGGACCTTATCTGTTGCGTTGTCCCGTTGGTTCAGAGTCGAAGACTGTTCGGGCCGGTGCTAAGTTCTTGATTGGATTTTCTCCCCCAATCACCATCAAAACAAATAGGACCAAAGAAAAGACCAAGAGTTCTTTCATCCGTTTGGATATTGTCCATGTGTCTGTGCCATAGAGCAGGATTGGGATGATCACTGTCTTATACAAGGTCAGTTTGATCTGTCGAGAAGGGGCTCTATTACTTAATTGCCTTTTGAGCCCAAAAAATAGCGGTTGGTAAGAGTCATTCTACGTTTGATCTCGGTGCTGTTTACCGCGGAGTCGAGGCAGATCAAGTCCTTCACTGCCTTGACGTTATAGCCGCCTATTATGCATTTCTGGCCAGGTCGTCGATGTTTTACGTCCTCTCTCGATGACAGTATATACTTGGTTTTGCCTTCAGCACAATCTTATACGGATGTAGGCCCAAATCCAACCGCAAAATGACACTCCGGCGACGCCAATTCAGCTGATCGACGCCAAGCTGACATTTCTGGGTCTTCTTGATATTATATTTTTTCATTTCGCACCAATCTTTATCTGGTTGGCTGCTAGTAGAGTGTACCCACGCTCGAACTTTTCCACGGTGTGACGAAATGCCTGCAAACTGAAGCCATGACGGCGACCGAACACACGGCGAAAATCACGTTGCGTATTTACAACTGAGCCAGAATTTCGATAATATTTTCTAATAACTTCCGCACGGCAAGTGTGAAACGGTGCATAATGAAATGGCAAACCTTATGGAATATTTTGACAGCTGGGTGATTTTGGTAACTTTGACAGCTGCTGAATTATAACAGTTGGAAAAACTATAATTGCTATCTAATCACCCTTTACAATGACGACTAAGTAATATATGTTCAGCAAATATTTCTCGTTAGTTTTTCAAGCGCCGAAAAATGGAATAATGTTGTAAGTGAATTTTTTTTGTTCAATGAGAAATAACATTACGTTATGTCTAGAATTGTAAAACAATCCAAGCCCCTCGTATCGCCTAAAGAGAGTGTTTGCTCGTCTTCCCCAAAAATCCGGCGACTCCATAGATAAAAGCCAGCTCCTTTTACTACTTCTTTATGCCTTAAAGCAGCTGGCTTTTAGCTCCTTTTACTACTTCTTTATGCCTTAAAGATTCGCCAGATTTTTGGGGAAGACGAGCAATCACTTGATAACTTGTAGAATAATTAGTGATGACATTCATGCAATAAAGAGTGACATCGACGCCTTATCTTCTCTCATACACGAATTTAATGAATTACAAATTTCCGCGGAAATAAGCATTTCACACACATATGGACTTCCATTTCCGATCACTGCTAGCCCTCTACACACCGTCTTTCCTATTTGTGGACTCTCTGTAACCTAACTTACTCTATAATCATCTCATTAACTTCCTCATCATGCGATCTCTGAAAGCTTTTATATATTCTCTGAGTTGGTTGAGAAGATTAGGGAAATTGGAAAAGGAATTGCTTTCTCTCCCTTGGCGGCTTTGAATAAAATAAACCTTACAATGCATTCTAATATGTAGTCAGAAGCAACAATACCATCATTCGTTACCTAAGTCTACAGAAAGTATTCCAGTTGCTCTTATCGTCGACTCTTGTTTGACTACCTATAAAATTCGACACATTCGAGTAGTTTAGAGCTCCTAAAAGCCTCGACGATGGCAACAAAACCGTCGACAAAGGTATTTTGCAGCTACAAATGAGCATTGACCATGGATCATGGGTAGAGCTGAATTTGTAAGGAATACTCGTTACTTCAAAATCTATATCCCACTCACTACCCATGGCGGTTCAATTCTTACCCCATTTTATAATGTGTCATCATCTAACGGCTTTAATAGTTTCCGTGGCGTTGTGCGTGAGGACATTAAATCCGACGAAGAAAAATATTGGTTCGATTCCGCGCACACCAACTTTAATTTTCACAGAGCCATGTCTCTTAAGTCTCTTATAACTGTCAAAGAAAAAGCTTAGAGCCGCAATAGAACTGTAAATCCCCTCCAATCATGAGAGAACAATGACACACTGGTGTTTTCTGTAGAAGCTAGATCTGAAAATCATCTCAATTCTAACTTAAGACCAACATCTTTTTTAATTAATAAATTGCACAGTCCTAAAAATTGTTTACTTTCAATGATATAAGAGAAAACTTAGATGAACATTTTTTATTAGTTACTAAATGCACGGTTGTCAAATGTTAAATTCTGTGATTTGGGACTTCCTTTGATATCCAAAAATCCTGTGTGTACGGTCCACTAAGTGGTATTCAATTATTACCAATTTCGCGAGTTTAGTATTCGACGGTAAATTGAATTAACAAATATTTGTGCTTTTTCGCCACGATTCATTAAAGACGTGCTGCGCGGCGACAGTACCGCACGTGATGTATACATCTCAATCTCATGCCAAACAACGTCATCAGAGAATGTAATCAAATCCTTCTCGCTTGGTCACTTAAGCAAATGCGAATTGCCAGTCGCTCGAAACTGCTCTCTTAAGATATGCAAATTGAAATCAAATACAAAACGATACTCCCTCCCATCTTAACTGTTGTTTCGTGTGTGAAACGATTGGACTTTAGACCTCCAGGAATTAAGCAAATTAGGGAACTATTTAAGGTCTTCTACACGTTTGTTTTTTTCCTAAGGCAAACAACGTCGAAAAGAATAAACATTTTGGATCGTCATGCCATCCCGTGAACTTTCGAAGCGTCTACTTCTTAGCCGAGAAGGTGAGTGGGATGACATTCCGCTTGTCATAAGCACAGCACAGTTCGTACCATGCGTCAGAACTAACTCCAAGTGGCACGCGGCATTTAATGAGCTTACTTATTACTGTTGATTCCGACGGAGTGGCTAAGTAGCATTTCGACGGCTTTCAGGTTGACTTCTCTGCGGGTACTCATGGTTGAGTAACCTTATTTTGGAACGGACAAGCGGCAGTTCCGCAAAGTGTCTTTTAGCGCGATTGCGCAAATCATGATACAACCGCTTTAAGCTCCCGAGTGAGATGGGCACCTACCGTGGATAATGGAATTAATGTTGGGTAATTGGTAGAATTATTTCGTAATAGCTCTTAAGCTTGGACTTGCCAAAACCTGAAATTTATAGAGAATACGTTCGGTTAGGCAAGAAAATGTACAAGGCACTAAGTGGTGCTGTGCAACGACTCAGTGATGGTCATTTATGTAAATGCTTTGCAGAAATAATTCATTGTGCTAGACCGTTAACAAGGTAAACAGTGATGTGATGACAGTGCTGAGCAGCGCAATGGTAAATCAAAAACGAAACAAAAGTTCTCTAGGGGTGACGAAAGTGAGATGGGTTTGAAAAATGATTGCATGTAAAGGCCTATCTGTCTTAGGCTGTCTTGTTTTTAACTTACAAGCGTGTTTTCTTACGCATTGGGTCTGGGAAAAGAGTTCGCGGTGATTGGTGCAATAGATGGTTAAGATCAGCTGTCTATTTGAATGACGTTCATCCAGGTACGCGGTCGCTTGTTAGGGTTGAAGTCTGATAACTCTTATATACTTGCTATAGCGTCTTTTCTGATGAGTTAGAGCCTTTTGACGAAGGATGAGGTGGCTTGATCCAGGTACGATCTTTGCAAACGGCAATCTTCTGACAGCGTGTAAGTTAACAGAAAATTATGAAAAATGTTAAGAAATTTGGTTAACTTTTAGACTACTGTTATGACAAGGAGCTGCGATTGCTTCTGAATTAGTTTGTCCTCTATCAACGAAAAGAGCGATTAACTTTATCTGAAAACAATACTCCGATATGGTGTGTTGTTCTTCTGGCGATTTTATTGTAATATCAATAAAAATACCAGTCGATTCACTCGATATTGGACCTATTGGACCTTTTAAACAAACCAGTTATGGAATAAGTTCAATTCTTGATGTTCTGATAAAGAAAAACGATATGAATCTTAATGGACACGGTTAACATTCGGTCACTGAAATGCAATGAACTTCAAAGAACTCCAGGACTGAAAATAATGAGCTGTATGCGTGTTATAAGCCTTAAAGGAAATCGTTTTCAATTATGTAAAGGGTGAGTCGAAATTACTTCACAATTTGATTTTGCGGCACTTGTGCGGTGAAGTGTTGTCGCAGTTTATCTTAAACTGGGCAAGTGCGAGTTGTACTCGCAAGGGGAAGGTTCCGTCGCATAATATTGATGGATGATTTCTGAATATCAAACGACGTTTCCAAACTATTTCAGTTGAATTTTCTTCTAACTGCAACCCAAATCAACCCTTCATTCAAACATTCATAGATAATTTAAAAAAACTTTGGAGCTCCATATTTTCCAAACGGTAATTTGGATCAAAAACTGTTGAAGCAAACCTCTACCTCATTTCAAAAGATCTGTCGATTTATATATAAGTCGATGGGGTGCGACGATGTTTCAAAATGAAATGCAACTTCACCTATACTGGAGCCACCCCCAAATGACCCCAATTTTTAAATTTGGGTGCATAGGCAATGACATCTAGGCCTGAAGTACCTAATTCCAAAATTTCATGCCGATATCTTTATAAACTTCGGAGACAAAAAAGTGTGACAGACACGACGGACGGACACACCGAAATTATAAAGGTTCTGTTTTTGTAGACGGAACCTTAAGAATACGTAACTCCTGTAGACCTGTTTTGAAAAGTTATTATTAATATGAAGAACCAGAATAAATTGCAAATCACGTGGTACTATCTGGAAAATAAGTGTTAAATGCAATATCATATTTTGGGAAAAACACTATTTTCGACGCTATCCAAAGGAAGGCTCCTCCACGAAAGACAATTGCTGCTGAAGGCAGAGATAAACCAGGAAGTGAATAGAGTGCATGGCATAGCTGTTAGTAGCAGGACCATCTGAAGAAGCCTTAATGAAAACTCTCTAATTGGATATGTAGCCCAGCAGAAACCAATAGTTTGTAAAAAAAATAATTTCGCGAGGTTACAGTTCACAAAAACCTATAAAGGTAAGCCTCTAACGTTCTAGAAATATGTATTGTAGAATTCAAATATCAAAATTGATAAACTCACATTTAATTTTTGCGATTTCGGTTTCGCACGACAAGATGGTTAAGATTTCCCTCTTATCATGGTTACCAATTCAATGATCCTTTGAGCTGCAGATGGACCAGTTGACGTATAAAAAACTCATACCGTTCACTTAATGGTTTTTTAATTCAGCAATAGTAATATAATAATAATAAAGGGACTCAGGATTAAACCTTGTCCTCAAGAGTCTCCAGTTAACAGGAATTGGAAAATAAAATTTAAGTTAAATTCCTAAGAAACCTAAAAACCTGTGGCCTGTGGCCTGTGACCTTTGACTTGTGAAGAATCAAAAGTAAAAAAATGGATCACAATCCCTTTACAAGTCAAAGTTATCTTGCACGCACCAAATGTTTTATACAAGATCCTGTTTTTTATAGACCAGAACAAGCAGCAACAAGACACACACGAGTCAAGATACCTAGCTACCTGTATCATGCAATCACGATATCAACCGGAAACTAACAATTAAGAGGAAATCTTGAGAAAATTGTCGGACCACAGATAGAAGGATTTTTTCTCCGCTTGACCATTCTGTGGGATATCAGAGTTCTCTGCCACATATTTTTTGGTACACTTTCAGGTTTCAATTTCATTGAAAACTGGTTTCCGTTTTAAGGACCGAGTAGAGAAAGAGATGAAAATGAATGAAACCTAAGAGCAATATGAGAAGAACCTAAGTTTGATGAACGAAATCATGGGAAAGGTTATACACGCTTGTTAATTATGTTACACTCTACACGTTCCAGGATGCTACCGGATTTCTTCTATTTGTGTAACATACCAAGGTTTTCTCTTTTCTTTGTGGTGCGTGGACCAATGATGAGATAAACTCTTGTGCACTTCCTGCCTGAGATATTGGATGCAATTAACGTGCGTAAAGTTCCCGTAGCTGACGGGAGCATTGAAAGTTGTTTAAGGTCTTAACTAGAATTTTTTTAATCGGTTTTAGTGTGAGTGAAAGTTATTTGACTACAAATGTTCTTCTTTGTGTGCAGATACAGTCCGGGATGGCTAGCACGACATCTTGCAAGTGATTTGAATTTCCCACACAGAGTCATTTGACTTCAACAGTTTGTGTCTGAATCTTCTTCTCCAACCATCATCAAAGCAAAGAGAACAACAGATCGTACGCAGAACTTATTTCTTGAAAAGAACAAAAGATTCTTCTTCTGCTTTAGATATTGACCCTAACTACACGACTGGGGTAATCAAAGACTTGTACAAAGTTGGCTGGGTCTTTCAAGAGAAGGATCTCTTATTCAATTATAGAGTTATTCTGCGTTAGATCTCGGTACTGATGTTATGCGTACTATTTACCCCGTAACCGAGGTGGAAGAAGTTGTGGACTATCTCAAAGGTATATAGTTATTGTGACGTCGATATTGTGCTTCCTTTCTCGATGGCAACATATGTTTCATTTTTCCTTCGTTTACCGCCAGATACCTTTTATTCGGTTTCGTTTCAATGCCAACAAACACTTCATGAACGGCTCTCTATGTTCGACCAATCACGACAATATCAATCGCGTAGCCAGCAGTTCTACGGATTTGTGGCAGATCATGCCTCTGGTGTTGGCCAGTGATTTTGCACGATCTTTTCAGGTATGATCTTGAAAAATTCACATGACTGTACTTCACTTTGATTAATTCTTTGACATTGAAGATCTGGGTGAGTTAATTACCGACCTCGATGGAGATGCGAGACTTCTCTACCATCACCCTGCACAATCTGACGAGTTTGTCAGGAATGTTAAGATAAGATATGTCGCTGATCACACAGATCACGGCACCTATCAGATCATTAATAAACAGTTTCAGTTGTTCACACAAACCCACAGAGAAGATCTTATATGCGATGTTACGGAAACTTATTCCTCACATGTTGGCATAGTCAGATGGGTCCCCCTTTTTATGGTCGGGCATACGATACTCAGATTCTCCCTCTCAGACTCTCATCGCACAAGCTTTCCTTCAGTCATATCTCACAGATGAGCTGGTGCATGCGCTCCACCAGTTTCCAGCAGGTAGTCCGTCCACTCTATCAGCTTCGTTTGACTTTATTCTCAGTTTTGTTATTCTGACCCCGTCTAGGTCGGCGAAACAGAATTTTCGTGTATCATAGTCCTGATTGAATAGAACATTCTTCCGAACAGCGGTTTTTGGACCCTCTTCTGACGGCGCTACATTTCGAGGTGGACTTGGGTCTATTTTCTCAGCAACTCATCGTCGCCGTTTATTAGTCTAGAGGGTTGCGTTTTTCCAAATACTCAGTATCGACTGCAGCTCTACTGCGAATCGACCATCCTCATCACGGCAAGCTTCTGAATGAACTTTATATTCGTTTGATATTAAGTTCACCATCCAGTACAACTTTTGGACATATTTACTGTCATAACTGCTCCCTCACTGCTTCCACCTCTCACATTACCAATGCTAACCGAAGAACGACTCTATTATGTTCTGCAAGCGGAACAAATTCACTGTCGTCGATTCGCCAATTATGGACATTTGTTTAATGCCGACTTATAACGGCGAGATTGAGAAGCTATTTCTAGACAGTTATACTCTTTGAGGATTGTCAGTGACTCGATAGAGGTGGAGCCGTGAAAAATGTTTGATGTTTTTTTTCGAGATTCGTACCTTAGACCTCGAGCGTATGACTCGACGCAATTACCCACTACGTCACGGCGCCCATTTCTTCACTTACAAACACAAAAAATGTTTCTTAAGAGAAAGTGTAGTAGGCGACGTGAGGCATTGGAAAAGCAAGTTTGACCTGCAAATAAAAAGCAGAACGATTCATTTCAAAGTCAACTGCCAGGAGTTTAAAAAATTAAGCGACGCCACATCCCGACCACGGACAAAAAATGTTGCAACTCAGTTGGGATGTGCTCTCACTGTCACATCCATCGCATATCCTCGATATTGCGGGACCAGACCTTCATTTATTTCGCTCTTTTCAAAAAACTCCGTGATTGGTTGCTTCTGTGAACCTCATTAGACAGCGCATTGACCAGCTTCTGACAGAGAAAGATGTTTTCTCTTAATCAAATAATCCACCGACAAATTGACACATATCCACAATTGACCGACGTTATTTATCGACAGTCACAATTGGCGCGAACAAAGAAAAAGAAATAATATAATAATAAAAAATTAAATGGTCGCACAAGTGAAGAAACACTTCCACTCCACACGTCATATCACCCAGTCCAGCAGCAGGCACTAGTTGCAAGTCTTGGTCCATTCCTTCGGTCGCACAAACTCCAAACTCTCTATATCAAAACTCCCATAAGAGGTTACCGCAAGATAGTGTACATCAAGAGATATTAAATAGTAATTTCCATGATCATTCAAATTCACCTCAGCAGTCTGCCAAGATCGACATCGACTGCACGCTACTTTTCCCTCAACCGCGCAAAGGCGATAAGCACCTCAAGTCAGCCGAGTGCCGAAGACGTTGCCATTGCAAGAGTCAAGAGATCTTTCGTCTGATGAAAGACCGTTTATATTCATGAGGGGTAACAGAAACTCACCGTCGTCGTCGCGTCGATTGCGGTCGTCCCGAACCCCCAATCTCGAATACCCTTCATAAAATGCCCAGCGGACTGCTAAGGACAAAAGTGAAGATCGTTAACGTAACGAATGAGGTGCAAGAGGGGCAGGGTATAAGGCCTTTATAATCACAAGAATCCAACAAACCGAAAAGGAAGGGAGAGCAGAGTAAACCCAATCCCAATCTCAGCACTCAAACAAAAGACCCAAGATGATCGTGAGAAAATGCTTTGGAACGTGGTTCTCACACGATCGACACACCTGCCCTTTTTCCATAAGATCACGATCGTTACGTTTTCTTTTTGTCTTCCTTTCATTCCTCATTGCTCCTACCTTCTTCCCATTGCCGTCGTCGTCGTCATCCTCATCGTCTCATCGTTGTTGTCGTTTCCTCGTTACTATTGTTGCGCCGTGCCGACCGACCGACTGTGTGGGTCGGCTGCACAGAAGCAATGGCAGGCAGCAACCCACCGCTGCGGGCTGCTGCCAGGCATCATAGTCATGAAGTGAGGTTACGTCTAATAAAAAAAAAGGAAATAAGACTCAAAGGCTGAAAGCTGAATGCTTTGATTGCCAGCAAAACAGGGGGAATGGAAATTAATGGTAGCTGACCGTGTGCTCACCGTGTGGCACGCTGTCTTAACGATTATAATGACGATGTGCTGGTACGGTGCAGAGTGCTGGGTGAGAAAGGGGGCAAGGAAATTGAACGAGACCAAAGAGCTCCTAATAAGCAATCTCTATACGTTGGCCCACGTTCTTTGTAACCCATTCCTGGCTTCACTTAAGAATAGTAGTGGCTGCTGCAATCGATTGCTGTACACGACACTTAGGAGCTTGGTTTCACTGCGGTTTTGTGCGGTTACCTTACGAGCGGTTGGGAAAGATTTAACATGTGCCTCTTGCACACAGGTTTTCCCTTCTCAGATACATCCATAAGTGCATACACATGCGCATCGTGGCCCGGGACGGTTGAAACAGTGTTCTGTTGGCGTGTGCTGTTTCTTAGAGTAATAGGGTGTCAAAGCGGAGAATGTCAAAGAAATAATTGAGACACAAATGTAATTAAAAAATTAGTAATAAATAGACGGCTAGGATTTGAGATTTGTTTTAGTACTGAGTACTAAATTTAGTTCGTAAAAGGATAAATGAAATATCCGAATGAAAGTAGAAATGTTTGAATTTGATTTGAATAGGAAAATGATGACTGGAGTGCACCTTTGACTGAAACGGCTATCTCCTGCTTTTTCGATACCTAACACAATTTTTTTGCTAGGTGCTTCTGGTCTCGTCCTCTAAACCAGTTGTAGTCTCCTCATGTTTAGAACAGTGAAGTTCGTGATTTGCTGTTTCGTGGTTTTAATACGTTCTAAACGGTGTCCCAAAATTCACGAAATACGTAAATTTTTCGATCTTTCTGCGGGGAAGTATTTGTCAACCTAAAAAACAGTTCAGGGCTGTTAAAAATTAGTTGGAGTAGCTTAAACTTAAGTTGGTCTATTATTCTGCCACGCGGGTTCCACTTGCTCACTCGTTGTAAACCAATTGGAGCTTCCTATGAAGCGCAGTAGATTAGGTCGAACTATAGAAACGTAGATCCAGTAGGTCCTTCAGTAGGTCATACGTGGTTGTTAAAACTTAAGAGCTACACGTTTTCATTGCAGTGTAATATTCTAAAAACTAATGTGTGGGATAATGTAATGTTACAGAGAGCCCAGAAACATTAGTTCAGGATTGTGGTTAAGAGTAGAATATATTGAAATGCCTTTTTCAGGATATCGGCATATAAACAGCAATTGAGTCAAGAATTGGAGAATTCTGACCATACACAGCAAAAATAGACAAGTAAAGGCAGAGGTAAGCTGGGTAGTCATCGGTAAACACAGACTGTACAACATTACGTCCGAAAACGGGATCAGGCTTGTGGACTTTGTAACGAGACGGAATCCAGCAGCAGCCAGTACGCGGTTTCCAAACTTCGACATCAAGAAAAGGACCTGGGGTCCCCAGTTTCAGACACACCTCCACTTTTCTTGATGCCGAATGTTCCGAGGAATGTGGGTAGGTGCGTCGACTACTACACTCGAGGTCGTCGGTTCGAAACATCAAACATTTTTTCACGGCTCCACCTCTTTCGAGTCACTGACAATGCTCAAAGAGTATAACTGTCTAGAAAAGAGTGACAGAACAATAGCACGCACAACACGAGTGGTTGGTGAGAAGCTAGGCCCAGGTCCACCTCGGACTGTAGCGCCGCCATTATATTATATTATAATGTTCCGAGGCGCCAATATAGACTCGGATTCTTTCCTTGTTGTAGGCAAGGTAAGATCACGGATACAATTGATTTAATGAAGAACACCAAACTTAGTCCGCGGAAAGCTGCAGTCGTAACAGACCGGTAGAAAATTTGTTAATCCAATTTCCTTGAAGCTCGCCCAAGTCCTACTCCAGTAAGCTCGTCTGATCTCATTCAGTATAGGAAAGACTCCGATAAAATGGAAAACGTGGTCTTTTCCTCGAATGTTGCATTGGTTGCATTTCCAATTCCTTCCGCTTATATGAGCGCTGAAGTTCAGACAACATTTATTCGGTGTGTTTTAGGCAATCTTAACATTTTTTTTAGGAAATATCTTAAACGTTTTTTTAATTTCTTCGAAGTGAAATATACCCCAGACTCGAGAAGCATAGAAGTCGCTCCAAAACTGCAATTTATTGCCCTTTTCTTTTAGATGGGCCTTCAAGGATAATTCAGATGCTAGTATTATTCTAGTATTGCTCTAGTTCATGTTTCTCCAAGTTTGATTATTACTTTGGATCACCGTAATCGTTTATCAAGCATAATCTGCAACACTTTTGGACCTTCCGCTAGAATGACGCATACAATAACCATTTTATTTAATGTCCGTCGAACACAATTTCGCATGTTAAAAAGGTAACGAGATGATCAAACAGAAATGGGCTTATAAGACGTCCTTGGTTCACTCAAATTTGGTAATTGAACCCGTTTGACACTTTGTGTCCACCCCAGACAGCTGCTTTACTGTTTTCATAGAGACATTGTATTGACGACTTGAAGTACTTCTGGCGGATTTTTTTGCTTGTAGAATAGCGCTCAGTCTATGGCTGCCTTGATATCAACAAAGAACGCGTACGCTGCATCAAGATATAACCGGACAAAACTGTCACCGTGAAAATTAATATAGTTGATATACACTATTATGTTTTCCACCAATATCATTTCTTACGCAAATTTTGGGTCACTCTTTTTATACTTTTTCGATCTTTTGAAAATCTTGGAATTTAAGTAGCATCACTAATTAAATTAAACAAACAGACCGGTGTTTGAATTCATTTAGTGTTTTCGGAAACAATAACGGTAATGCGCAATATTTTATGTAAAATCATGGATGTGTCAACGAACTCACTCCTGTCATCTACGAACGAGAAATATATGTGAATTGACTTAACGAACTTATCCAACGCTGTGAACCCTCAGATCGAGTATCTTTAGTTTCACATCATTCATTTCAATACTGTCAACCTGAACTACAAAGAATGGAATGTGGAATATCGTAAAAAAATCCATCACATACATATTTGACTGCGCAGATTTCTTACTTGTAAATTTAAGCCCAAACAACGTTTATTTACACTTTATATCCTCGTCTGAATTTATTTAACGACGCGTATTTCGAAGTGCTCTCGCTGCGAGAAGAACAATTAATAGGCGAGCAAAGAGTTAATAACAAACTTTCCCAAATGCAAGCAAATTAAAACAAAAACGAGTTAATCTCTAACAGAACTGGATTCACAATTTTACTTATCGCATGTGTGGCTGAAAATGGGGGTGGTATTCCAACCGTCAACAAAAACCATTTATCACCATGTCAACGATTCAAGCTTCAAAATTCAAAAATATAATTCTTCGAGTGGCAATTAAATGCATAAACAATTTAGATACACAAATTATACATCAATTGACGTCAAGAGGTCATGGTGTTGAGCGTAAGGCACGTTGACAGCCATACGACCATACATCCAGTCATCTGACTAATTTATAATAAACGCCAGTCCGCATGACAAAACCGGATCACTCAAGACTTTTTGTGTCTTAAACGTTTTTAAGCGTGCTCACTCTACGTCAACAGATGCCTAAAATAGACTTTAAATGAAAATATTTACAACAACTTTGATTGGTTTTTAGGTTTGTTTTTTATATGATTCATTCATATTCAATTACCATAAATATGCATAGACAAGAAGCAGAGTTTTATTATTGACGCTTCTGCGGTATTTGGCGTGAAACCTTTAACTCACTCTCTCTTGACTCTAGCCGCAACTGTCCATTTGTACGCAATGTTGACGTTCGGTTGATGTTGTTTTTGGTTCAAACTTCATCTCTGTGCCGAGGTGATGGCAATTTAGTTCAACTACTCAATTGTAATTTTGGCAACAAAATGGTGAAAGGCTAACAAATGGGAGACATTTTGTTATTTTCAGAACAGTTAGTGTGTCCATAACTCTACCGATGTGAATGGAACTGCCCTTGAACTTGACGTCCAATCAAACAGAACAAAGGTTTGCATTTCATATTTGTCTCCCAATACAGCCAATGGCTTATTTTTATCTAATTGTGGCTAAAGAAGATGACGGTCTCAAGGGCCAAAATACAGTGGCCATACGAGAATTTAAAAGAGCTGAAGCAACCAGGCGAATACACAACAATGGTACACAGTGACTATATTAAACGCTTCGGTCAGTTTCGTTAAGTTCGATCGCTTTTGCTTACTTACATATGTGGGAGCGAACTTAGTCGCTCTCCACGTGTGCAAATGTCAGTTGGCATTAAGTTTCTATAAGCAATTATAGACACTTTGAAATTCAACGATGCTTTCGGTTATTTTTTGATTGACTTTGACTGCGCATTAGTTGGCCCTGCATTAGCTTTGAATTGACCATTTGGATTCAGCTACAATTCTTTTCTTGCACTTTATTGAAATAAAAATATCAACGCATTCCATAGAAAAGGTTACCTTTCTCCATTTATCTAAAATGTCACCTCTTGTTGAAAGATCCTATATTACTCTCATCCTTTTTTCTTGTTCTGTTTATTATTTTTATCACATCCTTATTCGCAGCCGCTGTGGCCATGTGAGTCGACCCATACGCACTAGACTTTCACAGTCTAGGTTCAAATCCAAGTTCAGACAAACAATTTAAAAAAAAAATGCTCAAAGAGTATAACTGTCTAGAAAAAGCTTCTCAATCTCGCCGTTCGGAGTCGGCATTAAACTGTAGGTCCCCTCCACTCGTTAAAGAACAATAACACGCACAACACGGGTTGTTGCTGAGAAGCTTGGCCTAGGTCCACCTCGGACTGTAGCGCCGCCATTATTATTATTCGTATTCATTCTGAGAGTTTTATGTATACGAAGAATTTATTTGGTCTTGTATTGAAAAAATGTCTAAGAGGCCAATTTCGAATGCTGCATTTGTGATATTCAAAGGTTATAGGGCCTTGATTTATTTTGAAGCTCGCAGAGTCCTTTACTTAATCACGACACTCTTCTGTCCGGCACGATTCAGTTGTTTAGACGCCTTTGATGTGAAAACGTCCTTGAAATTGGAGGCTGCTACCCAAGTTTGTTTCAATCGCATGTACTGTTCAAAAAATTACCAAATTAATTTCCAATCAATATTTCCGCCCACATTTTATCACAGACCGCATTATTTATTGCCCCGCCGTAGATTGAAGGTTTCCAAAAGACAAACATAATTGTTGAGGACCCAGACAGACAATCCACAATCGTGCTCACACAGCGCACGTGCTAACACCAGATAATCATCGAATACTATAATAACACACAACCGAAGCAGAGGATCCGACAAAAGTATTTTTTTTTGTTTCTCTCATACAACTGGTATATTTGAAAAGATTTTCGTCATTGCCCCCTGTGTTAGGTTAGGTTAGGTTTGAAAAACCAAATTCATAAAGGAAATCGGTAACAAAAGGACGAACGACGCAAGACCAAAATGAAGAACTTGTTCACACGATATTCGAGTTTCAATACATAAGACAGGATACACGTTCATGCGCACATATTTACTTCACGGTATATGCCCTCGGATGGGATCAAGGAATGTTGTTAAGCCACGTCTTTATATCATCCTTAGGATGACCTCTTCCTTCATCGCACTTTACTTATATTTTTTTTCGTTTCTTCCTTTACCTTGTCCTTTTCAATTCATTTCGGTTTATTGTAAGTGATCGTGAGGCTTAACAAAAGGATATAGGGGTACATTTTGTTCCAGTAATGGTACCCTTGGGCCACTGCCACAATAAACTGATTACGTTCAGTGATCTTATCTTTCATTTACGGTTACTGCTTTTTTTTCTTATTATTTTATGTCTTTTTTTTTCTTTTTTCATTGGCGGACGGTTTTCAGTGAGATGAACACGTGTTCAATGATTGTCGTTGCGTTTACTGGTTTGAAACTAGTTCTCTCGTGTGGCATCAATCAAAAAATTAGAAACTGGACAAATACTTGGGGTACAGTGTGTTGAACAGAGGAGTCGTTGTGGTTATGAGGACTATCCCTTAAATAAAAGCACCAATCTACTGATACCCTCATGCTTTTTGTAAAACAACACGATCAAATGTAATCCCTTCCAATTTATGATCAGTGTTCCAGTACTGGCGACATGCCCCAGATTAAGTTTTAAAATGTGGCTTAGATAACTATGGGCATTGAAGCTCACGAAGAACTACTGTCTATATTGAACATTTACCACTCATGGAGTGGGTGCTATGTTCTCTCATGAATGAAGAATGTGAGCGAATTTTGAAGTGTGGTGTTTTTTAAAATTTCAACGCAATAGAAAGTTTCCGTCGAGGTTTAATCTTCCGCTTCTTCTCCAACCAGGTTTCTGGGATTCAAAGAACGGAGCATTATATTTCATGGGTACTACACTGTCAAGCATTTTCTCCGCCAGCGAGGCTGCACTAAAAGCTCTCCTATACAATACATTCTAAGTAGTGTTTACAAACGACTGGCCAATCCGGCTGGGAAGGCGAGACGTTCTGCGTTTCATGGTTTTCTGCAACACTAGAAAATGAGGAAAAATATGTAGAGAACGGTAAGATTAGGGACGAAAACAGGCATGCGTTTGTGCTATTACTTGCTCGTAAAGTAGAAACTCAAAACGAAAACAGGCATGCGAGAATCTACAAGTGAATTTTCGAATAAAGAAGGCCACTTTTCGGCGCATCAAACCCATCTCCTTCTCGTTTGTGAAAATCAGAAAAAAAGAGTATGCGTCTCAGATACTCTTGCATTTTTCCGCTCATCGTAATGAAACATGTTCACCATAGTGCACAGTGTGATGTGAAATAATAATAATAATGGTGGCGCTACAGTTCGAATCCTACAACCCAAGTCCAGGGGATAGCTTCTTAGTAACCACTCGTGTTGTGCGTGAGTTACAAGAGCAACCCGTCACCTACAACAACAACATCAATAACGCAACGCGACACCTACAACAACATCAAGGGCATCAAATCAACATCAGTGAGGTGATCCGAATCCTATAAGTCGTGCTATTGTTCTCTCACGAGTGGAGAGGACCTCTAATTTAATACCAGCGAGATTGAGAAGCTTTTTCTAACCAAAAAATGCTCTTTTGTTTTGATTTTTGAACCTAGACTGAAAGTCTATGTCGCCTATTATAGAAAAAAAAATAGATTCCCAAAAATCTATATACAATTTTAAATAATATTTTTTTAACATTTTACTTATCTGAGAAGCCTAAAATAAAAAACGGCCAATAAAATCTGGTTTTTGGTATTCTCAAGATCTACATATATACGATGTTTATAAATATCGCTACTAGTAGCGTGTTGTGTCTTCGATGACCTCTCTTAATCGTAAGTAAAGAAGCGGTAAGGGGTATTTATTGTGAAATGTTTCCCCATTCTTCAGCAAAAATAATTTTAAGCCTAATAACTTACCTTTCCCTGAAATTTTGCTTAAAAATTGTTTAAAATTAGTCCTTGATGACAATCTGGCAATTGTGAAGAATGTTCAAGCTTCGACTGAACGTGGTAAAGCAACAAGTCTTTGAGAAGACGGTTTGCACCACTATTTTTTGCATTCCCGGTCCCTTGAATGCACTTTATTTCAAATTTCCTTAAACTTATCAATGTCTGTATTAGGTCTGTTATGTTATAATACTCCTTTATATAGCATAAACACAGTACGAACGCTTGCATTTACTGAGGTCGTTGCACCTACCGAGGAAAAATTATGCAGTATATTGCTAACTATCATCGGAAGTTGCAGCTATAGAGGAATTTTTTGAAGAGTTGCACTTATGAACTTTTTAATGCTATGTTTTGTTGTGTTGCACAAATCGAGAAGTTCAAGGGTTATAATTATCGAGTTCTTAATGTACATATGTGAAAAGCTACACAATCTGAAGGAAATTAAAATTAAAAAAAAATCTGAAAATTGAAGCCAGGTAGCATGGTAATTGATTTTTTTTTTATTTTTTATAAAAAAAAACAAATTCAATTGACTTCAAATTGAATATCTCAGTTATGGAAAAAATCACCCCTGAACATCAAATTCATTAGCGACACACTTGTCGTCACACACAGTACTGATCGTTCTACCTGGTTTTGGAACCGTCCTTTATTTGTTCCAGTTTTTGGATTCCGTTTATCCTGGCACTGCAAAGTGAATAAAGGAACGAAAAAAAATTATTAATTGAGTAAAATTGGTAGATAATTTCCCCAAGGAGCACAATTTTTTTGGCTGAATGTCGTGCCTCACAATAGAACAGCCGACATTTCCTGTTGTGATTATTGATTCGTATGCTTGGTTGAATGATTTCAATCTTATATGAATGCGTGCATTTATTTTCATAAAAAGACACGCTGTATAATATGTGTGTTTTTATTTATATCAGCACATGTAAATACGTATACAAATAAAATACGTTATTTCAAAGAACACGTTTTGGTTTCGCATTGGAAAATGTGATTGTGTTAGGTTAAGGCACAATTTCTTTTGTTATTCCTACAGAACACGGGGTTTTCTTTCTCAGGCCATAATAGCGCATATACATACTCGTAGATGTGGGTGTTGAGCTGTTAGGTTTGTTTAACAGATTTTCTCCAGAAAGGTTTGTTATGTTAAGGCGAAAAGTCGACTGACGCGTCCAAGAAGACGTGTTGTGCCGTAAGAAGATTAAGTGAGGCGTGTTTAATAAACATCAAATTATGAGTCCTTTCGGTGTTAAACAGATTAATTATTTAGATCTCTCTAAGGATCTTTGCATTTGATTTTTTAAGGGTTTTTTTTTTCGTAGAACGAACTAAGGAAGCAGAATTCGTTCTTACGATATACATTTTTTTTGCGATGAAATTGCGTTATCCTTTGTGTTGAATATTGAGAAGTCAAAGAGGTTACCATGATGAAGTGATTAAGGAGTGGCGAGCCGCATCCAAGGTCAGGTATTGAATCCCCAAAGAGAATGTCTGAAACATCACGTATTTTTACTTTGGAAATATATCGGTTTAGAAAAGTGTAGGAAAAATGCAAGCACAAGAGTAATGGTTAAGAGAGAAATATTTATTTAATAGGCTACAACTAGCGCACCCAAAAACGAAAAATTTACTAATATTTAGATGTAATGTGATCAATAAAGGCTTTGCTAGGCTTTTCAATACCATGTCCCTGCCGCAAAGAACGTTTTAGCGTCGAGTTGTGTCAAAATAATCCTACCATCGCAAAAAATAATCTCAACGCAGCGTTTAAAACTAACCTCTATCGGGCGAAGTTGACCCTGATGGGCACTGAGTTTGATTTATCCAATCAATACTTCGTCTTCCCCCATTTTGGCTTGGAAATAGCTATGTTCTTTCTGGATACTACCTTATTAAATCGAACAATAGTTCGATCATTTTTCTTAACGTGTGTCTTGGCGTAGTGGGTAAGTGCGTCGACTCCTGTGCTCGAGTCTAGGTTCGATTCCAGTAAACACCTGTCATATTTTCACGACTCTACCCCTTTTAATTCATAGACAATGTTTAAAGAGTATATGTAATTATCAAAAAACCTCATACTTCTTCGTTCGGATTGAGCGTAAGAACTGTAGGTCTCCTCTACTCTTGAGTGAATAAAAGCAGACACAACACAGCGTAAGAACTGTAATTCCCCTCCACTCTTGAGTGAATAAAAGCAGACTATCAAGGTCCCAGTTATTTCATATATAAGATGAGTGAAATGAGTATCCAGCATCCTGACAGCCCTCTTTTTTTTATTATATTTACTCAAAATAATCTCCCCTCCCCAGCGTTGTGAGCCACCACAAAATTTGACTATGTATCCAGATCAAGAATCTGTCTGGAATTAAGGTTTCGAAGTTTGGAGCAGTGTTTTTTATGTTCTCTCGACTTCGGCTAAAAATATCATCTTCGGCAAAATATTCTGCTTCGACCAAATGAAATCGAAGATTTTACCGAAGCCGACTGTTGAATTTTCTGTTTTCTGTAAAAATAGAATTACGATATTTTCCGTACTTTTCTTTGCAGAATATATGAAAACGGCCCACGGTCCCACCTCTTTCGATTCACTGACTATGCTCAAAGAGTATAACTGTCTAGAAAAAGCTTCTCAATCTCGCCATTCGGAGTCGGCATCAAACTGGTCTCCTTCACTTTTGGGTGAATAGAAGCACACACAACACGAGTGGTTTCTAAGAAGCTAGGCCCAGGTCCACCTGAAACTATAGGGCCGCCATTATTATTATTATTAGTATAGTGATAAATAGGGTTCGGATTTTTATGCACTAAAAATCTCAAAATATGCGCTTAAAAATACAAAATATGCATTAAAAATATACACTTAAAAATAAATTAACTTAATTTCGGTTCAATTTAAAAACACATTTTCTTCTGTCTTTAAGAATAAGTTAAATTTTTTATTTTTATTATTAAACAAAATAATAACTTACAACGAAATCAACATTTAATAAAAAAAAACAAAAACACAGTTAACGTAAACATAAACACCTTAATTTGTTTAATTCAAAAATATTTTAAAATAACATAAAATCCTTAATTCCTTAATTGTTCTGATTTTGAAAAGTTTTGTTTGCATAGACCATACAATTTTTCTTAAAGTTTTCGAAATCAACATGTTGCCGATTTGATCTTAAGAATGCCTTATACAAGGAAAATTATCTGGAGTTAGTGGAGCATTTTTAAAAGAACAAATCATATCGACTGTGAAGTTTTTTGGGTAATTTTCGTCATTGCAGTCCAATGTGAAGGTTTTAATTACATTTTGCATTATTGCAAATCTTTCATTTTTTGCCAGAATTTTTTTTAATGACTGCACTGAAATTTTTTTCAATGACTGCCCCCGTTAATGACTCCCCTCGTCAAGTTCCCCATCTTGTAACAATAGGCTGAGGCGGAAGAGGAGTCAAAGGATATTTTTCTTTACAAACTTCGACGCGTGATGGTGCCTTTAAAAATATTTTTTGACGTTTGAAATTAATCCATCGACGTTTCGAAAATTACTCCTTATTTCTTCTGCAACTCGGTGCATTGTATGTGCTAAGCAAGTGACGTGCAACAATTTCGGATAAAAAGAAAATTTGGATAATTTAGTCACGTTCATACATGCAGATTTGTTTATAAAGTGCATTATAATGTGGGGTTGGAATATCGTTCAAGATTGTGAAATAAATAAAAGAAAAAGATAATAGTCTTAGGCTTCTTCGTTTGTCTAGTTAAATTTTTTAACAATATGCTCTAAAAATATGAATTTATTATAAAAATATGCACCAAAATATACAAAATATGCATTCATAGTAAAATATGCACACAAATTTGCAAATATGCATTTATAGTAAATTATGCAAAAATATGCACTAACGGTTAAATGTAATTTTAAAGGAAATTTCATGATACGTATACATAATAAGTTGCCTTGCATCCAAGGAGTTCATAGAAAAACATGCATTTGCATGAAAATCCGATCCCTAGTGATAAACCAAGAAATTGGCAACAATTGGAAATCAAAATTCACTGCGTTATTGTGTGTGGGCGCCGTGGCGTAATGGGTAGGTGCGTCGACTCCTACGCTCGAGGTCGTCAGTTCGAATCTCGAAAAAAAAACATCAAACATTTTTTCACGGCTCCACCTCTTTCGAGTCACTGACAATGCTCAAAGAGTATAACTGTCTAGAAAAAAGCTTCTCAATCTCGCCGTTCGGAGTCGGCATTAAACTGTAGGTCCCCTCCGCTCGTGAGAGAACAATAGCACGCACAACACGAGTGGTTGCTGAGAAGCTAGGCCCAGGTCCACCTCGGACTGTAGCGCCGCCATTATTATTATTATTATTATTGTGTACCAACGGCGTCAGCTACTGAAAAAAAGAGTGGAAAAATTGTTTTTCTGATGGTGCAAAACAATAGTGAAGAATTTGACTTTCATTTGAAGCAGCCACAGCCATACCATACCAGGGATCATATTCAAAACATAACGACATAAAATTACCATTTGAATAAAGCCCGTGACCATAACCGTTGCGTGTACATTGACCCTTCAGAAAATTCAACCCCTTTCAGACATGACAACTCTTTAAATTTAAATGAAAAAAATATAGTATTTGGTATCAAACGTAATTATTATTTATTTTTTTAGTATTGACGGTTAACATAACTGGACAAACTTCAGTCAATTTTACTACAAACATTAACAAATTCTTATTCAATAAAAAGATACGGCAGTATCTATCACAAGGTTAATTAATTAAAGCTCTTCAGTACTATAAAAACTAAGACAATGAACTCATATTTTTTTGGAAGACGGTATCACTGAGATTTTGCAACAGTTAGACGGCAGGAATCACCAAGGTCGCCAGACGTTTTCATCCTCCTTGACAGGTACTGCTTGAGTGACGCAGGTTAGAAGCGAAGTATTCTTCGAATCGGTGGCCGACGAATTTGGACTTCCGGCATAACTGGAAACTGGTGACAGCGGAACCGAGTAGTGGCCACGGTAGTTTGTATTGCTGATTTGAACTGACAGTGGGGATGTCACCGGCACTGGGGGCTTTGCAGTCGGCTGTAGTTGATTCAAGCGTTGACCCAAGTGTGTCATCAATTGTGTTCCAAAGGTAACGTTGACTCCAGGAAGTTCGGAGAGACTGCGCGAGACTTCGTTCACTGCGTGAATGTATCCTGAGCGAAAACCCTCCGCGGGGGACAGTGATGTGACAGCGCCTCCAGATAATTTTCGCTGCTGTTTCAGCTTCTGCAGATGGGCGACTGTCAGTTCCAGGATGTCGGCTTTTTCCAACCGCGTAACGTGCTCTCCTTCCGATTCGAGGGTTGCGACCATCAAGTCCTTGAGCTCGTCCAAACATTTGTTAATCCTTGCGCGCCGCTTTCGCTCCAACATGGGCTTCATCACTTTACGGTATTGATAGGTTTTTGACATCTCCATTTTCATTGACATTGTATGATAGGTACGAAATTGTAAATTTGTGTGAGTATTTCTCGAAATCCGAACACGGTCTATCACAGAAATCACAAGGAGCTGTTTACTCCACGGAATGCTAAGACGAAATGCTTGCGTTTCAAACGATGTGTCAGCCTTTTATACCTCTAACGCTGGAACATGGCGGCTCGCTTCACCGTAACGTTTGACTTTGAACAACAAAAGATCCTTGCGTGCACACACTCACCCCTGTGTCGGTATGAGAAAAACCAACCCTCATACCGGTGTGCGCTGCTCTTGCTTCCTTCTTGTCCTGGTCCCCCCTTTGCCGACCGATGAAAATAAAAAGATCCTAGTCCTCGGCCTGTGTGTCTTGGCATTCGACAAAAGGGAAGAAGGAAAATGATCGAGCGAACCGTGGGAATCACTTTCGAAGTTGGTTTCTCACACGATTTCTGTTCTGTGCCCACCTGCCAGAAAAAACCGACCGAAGGAATCTACCCCGAAGAGATGCAAGGGAATCCAACTGTATGTAGTATTGAGTCTTGGGATTTTGACGCAGCTGTGCTACTTTGTCGTTTTGGCACAGGAACGACGATGCGTTCCGATACGATTTGGGTTGGTTGCTTCCCTCTCCTTTGCACATCCTTGTTAGTCTTCGAAGGAATGAATAGAGAAAAAAAAAGTCGCACAGGATCATGATAGCTGTGGAAGTTGTTTGAACGCGGTCAATGTTCACAGTATGGACATCCTTGCAACAGAAATGCCATGAGAAAATCGAATCTCAAAAAAGGATTCACTTCGGCCGTGGGCACCGAACCGTACTTTATTCTTCTGCCGTTTTCTCTTAGGGGATTCCTTCGTAGACGCGACTCTCTCCCAGCCCGACGTACACACGTGCACATGCAGTGTCTTGGGGGAAAGGAATCGAGCTTGCCATGAGATGAACACGCTCTCGGCGGCGCGACTACACACGTACGTGGGGAAATACACAATCTCTCCTAAGATTCTTGTAAGTTTGGGTTCGGGATGGTGTTGCCACGCGGAACGAGCGTGAGCAGTGGAGGTAGTACACGAATGACGCCCGGCCGGCCGTTGTTGGTTGGCTCTGTAAATTGGACTCTTCCGGTTTTGCGGAGGGCCATTCTTTTGTATCTTTGTTGACTTCTTATCGAGTACGGTTGTGTGTCTTGGAAGGAGGGTATGAGTACTTCGATTGAATGATTTTTAGGGCTTACTTTAACTTATGCTCGTAAAATGGATTTTAGTATTATGGTTGGGTGAACAAAAATATTTGTTTGAGATTGCTTGACAAGGAAGGGTGGAATTTTTAGACAGTTTCTACAGTAAGTAATTAGTTCTGTGTTTTGACAGTTGGGGCATTTTTGAAAAATTTAGTAACGCTTATGTACGCGTTGTTTCTAGTTACATAGTAAGTACAAAGCCAAAAAAGGAGTGAAAGTATTTAGTAGACCTTCTGCCCAGTACTTGGCCTGTAGTGGACAGTCTTTGAACGCAAGACCTCTTTAGACGGAGAATTTAATTGATAAAGGGAAGCGAGAAACTTACATAACCGCAAATTCTCTTATGTTTATGGATAAATGTAATTGGGACATTCAATGAGATAGATGCCAAATTATTCGTCACTCATGCGAAAGCATATTTACCCTCCAAATGGCCAACAACCGGATCATGTAAAAAATAAACGAATTGTTGTGAAGAGCTGTCTGCCTCGGGGCAATAGACGGATATTCAAAAACAAGGAATGATAAAACTTTTAACTGATCTCGAAATGAAGCAACAGTAGTTAGCAAATGTGATTGTGGGCTTGATATTTGCATGCTCTTTTTGTAAAACTACCACCATTGCTCTTCCACAATTGATAGACCAAGTTACCAACACCGCTTCTATAGCGTTTACAGTATCGAAAACGGACGAAAAATATGTGTAAACTTTGGTAATGTTGCACATATGTATGTATAAACTTCATAATTCTAGTAATGCGTCAATGGATCCAGCTCCTTACTGAAAATTACAGGTCTCCAAGGAAAATATTGGTCATAAAGGAGCAGAGCACGATTAAGGCAGCCCACGAAAGTTAAGACGGGCCTTAATTGGCATGCGAAATTGAAGAAAAGTAGGAAAGTATCGTGATAGCTGGACGGGCTTCGCCACAGAAGCCACCTACGTAGGAATTGAACAAACAATTTAGCAAAAGTTATTTTCCAAACGGAATTCCTATTATAAAGTTACTTTTTTTACCATGATTGATGATTGATCACCATTTTAGACCTATTTTCGTAATCCACTCACAATCTCCTCTTAGCTCAAGTTGGTTTTGTTCTGCGTTCCTTGTGTTGAACCCAACTTAATGGCCGTACGGAAACTTTGGAGAACTGAATCAACCGGGGAAATACACAAACAGGATACATTGTGACTATAATAACAGCTTCGCTCACTTTCGGTACATTCGTTCACTTTTGCCTACTAACGCGGGAGTGAACTGAATTTCTCTCTACGTATGCAATTATCAGATGCTAATGTGAAACTTAACCTAGGTTTAGATGATAACCATTCGACTTTCGATAGACAATGTCCAGTCTACTTAAAGAAACTCGAAAGTAAGAAAAATATAATGGGATACTAGCAACCAAAGATCGTAACAGGATACTACGCAAATATACAAGGACTTATTAATAATTTTGAACACTTAGAAATATTAGCTGACAAAAACAAACCAGACTTTATTATTCTTTCTGAAACACACCTAACGGACGATAAGGATGAATCGGAAATATTTTTAAACGGATATTATAATAAGTCTTGTTTATCGAATTCTACAAGAACGGGCGGAGTAACGATCTACGTTAAAAATAATTGGACAATAAGTAAAGTAACAAAAAAGGCAATTGAATGGGAAAGTTGGTTATTAGCCTGTGACATAAAGAATCAAAATAATGAAATAGTGATAGTTGGTGTATACAGATCACCCAGTTTCTACGACAAATTCTTTTATAACTTTATGAAGGAGAACATGGAAAACATTATCGACAGAAGTAATAATATAATATTGGCAGGTGACTTCAACATTAACTGGTATAAAAATATGAAATATAAACTGGAATTAGAACGTTTCTTTAACGACAATGGCCTTATGCAGAAGATAGAGGAACATACAAGAATAATGAATACATCAAGTACTTTAGTGGACTACGTTGTAACGAATATGCTTAACCTGAATGCACGGACAAGGGAAAATGAGAAAATATCAGACCACGAGACAATAGAGATTAATATTAAGTCGCTTAATATACAAAAGGAGGACAATCAAGAGGTAACGACATTTAGGTATAGAAAAGAACCATTTTCACAACAATTAACAATGAAAAACATGGAATATGATGAAATGAGGGATTTACATGAAAATGTAAAAAATCTAAACAGCGCTCTACAAGATACTATAAACAAATTTGTTAAGGTAAAAAAAAGGAAATTGAACAATTCGGTTCCATGGTTTAATAACGAATTGAGAATGCTAAAAACTGAAAAAATTAAATGTTACCAAATCGCAAAAATAACTAATGATAATAATAAATGGTTGGAATACAAACAAATAAGAAACAAATATAATACAACCGTCACCGAAGCTAAAAACAAATTTATTAAAATAAAGATTAATCAAGCTGAAGGGCAAAAAGAAATGTGGCGTGGAATTAAGGAGTTAGTATTAAGACAACAAAGAAAAACGATTAATAAAGTGATATTTAATAATATAGAATATGACAATGACTTAGAGATTGCTGAAAATTTTAACAATTACTTTGTGACCAGCATCAAAGAAGTTCAAGGGTCAATAGAAATCGTTGATTATATGAACCACATCAGACCAACTGAGACCACCTTTAAATTCTGTGAAGTGACAACTACTGAGCTATTAACCATATGTAGATCTATGAAAAATAAACCAGACTACAATAGAATTTCACCTAGAATGATAATGGATAACTGGGACAAAATAGGTCGAACGCTTGTAGAAGTAGTGAATAGGTCATTGAAATCGGGAGTTTTTCCGTATCCATGGAAGGAATCGTTGCTCATTCCAATAGAGAAAGTTTCAAACACAATTAAATGTGAGGAGTTTCGACCTATAAACACCTTATTGACTATGGAAAAAATTATTGAAACCGTAGTTAAAAACCAGCTTGTACAATACATAGACAAACATAGAATTATGTCTAGTTTTCAGTCGGGTTTTAGAAAGCACCACTCATGTGAAACCACTGTTAATCATGTTATAAATGAATGGATGGAAAATAAAAAGAAGAAGAAAATAATGGCAATCTTTCTGGATTTCAAACGAGCATTTGAGACAATAGATCATAAGATTATAATAACGAAGCTAAAGATGTATGGTATTAAGGACAAAGAATTGAAATGGTTCCAATCATATTTGGAAAATAGAACACAACGGACAAGGGTAAACAATAGCACATCTAACGTCATAAATATAGACATGGGTGTACCACAGGGCTCAATACTGGGCCCAATACTATTTATTTTGTACATAAACGATTTGCCAAATGTGCTAAAATATAGCAGGATAGTGTTGTATGCTGATGATACATTAATTTATGTTGAAGAAAATAATCAGGACGAATGTAAGAATAAATTAACAGATGATATCAACAAGGTAAACAAATGGCTAAAAATGAACAGACTTAAATTAAATGAAAAAAAGACAAAGTGGATGGAAATAAACTCAAATTCGGACATCATCCTTCAGTTAAATGGACAAATCATTGAGAAAGTGGACCACATCAAATATTTAGGACTTATCATTGATAAGGGGCTTAATTTCAACAAACATTTCGACTACATATGCAAGAAAATAGGTACAAAAATAGGATTTTTCAAGAGAATTAGAAACAAAATGGATTTTATGACTGCGGTGACTATATATAATACAATAATAAAGCCACACTTTGAATACTGCGCCTCTATATTGTATGTATGTAGCAACCATGGACATATAAGTAGACTTCAAAAACTTCAAAACAAAGGAATGAGGATAATACTAAAATGCAACAGAATGACACCTGTAACACATATGCTCGACGTGCTTAAATGGCTAAACATAAGGCAAAGACTGCAGCTGAATACCCTAATAGCGGTTTTCAACATAAGAATAGGAAATGCACCAATATATTTAACGAACAGGACCACTCGGGTCGGTGAAGCTCAACCTTACCAACTTCGAAACGCAAACAACTACAGGGTGGAGAAATCAAGAACAACAAGATCTCAAAACACTTTGATGATAAAAGGACTCAAACTTTTTAATAAGCTTCCTAATGAATTGAAAGAAGAAACAAATCGCGGCTTATTCAAAATGAAATGTATTGAATTAATAAAACGAACTAATTTGTGAATTATATATTTTGTAAAAATTATGAATTACTGAACAATGTTTTTATAAAAGTATTTAATACTAATAAATATAAATAAAAAAAAAAAAAAAAAAAAAATCAGTTGACAGCTAAATTCTACTTAAGTTTCTATAAGCAATTATAGTCACTTTGAAGTTAGACCATACTTCTGGTTATTTATCGTTTGTCTTAGACATAAGCTCAAGTATTTGTATGGCTGTTATAGTCGGGCCTTAAGGCTGGCTGTAATATTTCGATACTTTTTACCGATACTTCGCTCACGATCTTAGACAAAATATCGCAGTCGATCGCCAGGTTTTTCATGGCGACCATGTTTTTTATATTGTTATTAATTTTTATGTTCTTTTATTTTTATTTTTCAGATGCACCCATTTTACGGAATACATTGTTGTCCTTGCCAAACTATTCAATTTTTGGTGGCCAAATTCCTGTCAAGCGGTTCACTCAGCAATCCGCTCAGTTAAAGAAACGCAAGATCTACAGGAAAAATCGCCCCTGTCCCTGCGTGTGGGAGAACACGAGGAACTTAAGAAGTGTGATTACTCACTAGGTTCTGAAGCAATTGAAAGCGGATTCGGATTGTATACAAAAAAAATCATCTTTAGCAACGGATTCCATCGGGATAACCGAGTACGTCAACACGAATTTCCCGGATTTGGGACGATGTCAATCCTCACAAGGTGCCCAAATTGGTAATGCATCCGAAGAAGGTCACAGTTTGTTAGGTTGGGAGCCATCGGTCCATACATTTTAAGAAGTTACAATGGCATTGCCATCACTATAACGGACGAAGCTACGTGTTGACATAGTTGGACATTCTGCAGGAGCAATTTGAGGGGATGATTATCTCAGAGGTGACGAGGGCCACCGAAATCGTGCGATTGCTTCTCGTTAGGTTTCTTCTTGTAGGGCTTCTTCCTTAGGTCGCAGGTCTATGTCAATTAGTTGAAAACAACCGGTGGTCAACAAATTCACCATCTATCGCTATCGCTCAAATTAATCTATACGCCAGAGTCATTGAAAATTGGATTTCTCGGATGCACTCCAACCACCGAAATCGCGGAGTCCATTTGAACGATGTCATTAATAGGCCTTTCAAATAAAACAAAAAATTCGTCGATATCTCGCACACAACTTGTTTTATTCAATTTGAACACCTACCCTAGTTCTCATTGGAATGGCCTATATCATTTTCAAATAGTTTCTCTTCTGCTTTTTGGTGCTTCTAGAGCAACCACTCGTGTTATGCATGCAATTGTTTTTTCGCGACTGGAGGAGGTCTACTATTTTGTGATGATTCCGAACAGCTTAAGAGCCACTTAAATAGCCGTACAAAAACTTAAGTCAAAACCAAACGAAAAATAAACCCGATGCTTTTGGTTTCAAATTCAAAAGTGTCCATAATTGCTCATAGAAACTTAAGGAAAATTCAGCTGTGAACTGGCATTTGCATACGAGCAATTCATTTCGCTCTCGCGTAAGTAAGCAGAAGTGAACGAACCTACCGAATCTGGGATAAGCGGTTATTATTGTCATAGTGTACCATTTTTGTGTTTCTGCTCGATTACTTCAGTTCTCTTTAGTTTCTATATGGCCATTATAGTTGGCCCTTTAGTTTGAGAAGTTTTAAATATACTCTCTCAATATGTTCAGTGACTCGAAAGAAGTAAAAATGACATTGATGATGATCAAGGACCTTCGGTGTAGGAGTCGACGTAGTTATTACTCCACGGTGGTTTCTCTTCCTCAGCCCAAACGTGAACTCCAGAAACAACATCTCATTTGATCGGTCTTGGCAACCGTTGGTCCTTCGGGTTATTTGAACAATTCGGATAAAAACTCCCGATATCCTGTCAGTCTTGCCATATGGAGCCGAAAGCTGAATGACAAGCAGGACGATTGAGCTGATTCCTGCATCGGATATTACGTCCGTCTGCGAGGAAGGCGAATAGAGGAGAAGATATAAACGCGAATTCTGCGAGCTGTACAACAGTGTGAACATAGTCCGAAGGGCAAAGATCCGTCTGCTATATTTGCGCGACAATATTGAGCGCATGAACACCAATGGTTCGGCTAAGACAGAGAAAGGTACGAAAAGAGAGACATGTCGAACATCCGGTACAAAGATCAAACGCAAGACAACTTGGTCTTGACGACTTGAAGCTGCGTGCTCGGGACCATCAGCGGCAAGGCGGCAATAGCTCAGATGCAGAGTCATCATGAGAAGCTTGGCTGATGACATAGTAAACAGACAACTCCTAATGATGATATCAATTGCGATTTTTTGACGAACAACGAGACGACTGTAAGTGCATTCCTGTGCATGTTAAAAAACATTTAGCGTAAATAACATTTAGCAACAAAACCAAAATTACATAAAAAATGGAGTATTTTATTTAATCTTTTTATAAATCTTACAACTAAAATCTTTCTATAACTAGTGTTGTGACAAAGGGCAACAACTGGAAAACTGTTTTCAATTGGAAGCATTAATTGGAAATATCAACCTCCTATCACAATGAGATCACTAACTTAACAAATTAGAACCACTAGAGTAAACATAAGTGTTTAAACTTTTCGAAGAAATGTCAATCTTCAGTTGATTTGTGTTTTTTGTACGTTACGAGTGTGCTTCTTATCAAAAAAAAAAACTATTTATGTAAGTATTGATTAAAATAAACTTATGAAGAGTTCTTAAGCTAATAAAGCTGTGTGACGAAATAGGTGCACATCTGTCATATCAAACTTAAATTACTAATGGAAGTGCGGGGTTGTTAACAAATTTAAATAAAGCTTTCGTATAATCCTTTTGGTTTTGTCCTTTTAGTATCCTGAGTGAATGTGGGCGCTCTGAGATCGAGATCCGTTGTGCAAAATGTTTCACCAAGGACGCCATACGTCCGTTCCCTGAGGTTCATCTTTATCGGATGGTGCTGGAGACGGCATCTGAGGTGCTCCTTGCTCAAGCGGAAGTTTTGGAGATAACGCCCCCGTCGGCAATGGGGTTCCGACATCTCCTAGCTGGTATCCCAAATGTTGCATTAACTTCGTACCGAACTGTACATCTAAACCCGGAAATGTGGAGAACACTTTCGACACCTCATAAGCGGCCTGGGTGTAGCCAGCACGAAACTTGTCAGCGTTAATATTCCCCCCATCTGGTCGACACTCGAGCTGCTTCTTTGTCTTCAGATACTGCACTGTCATCTCTAAAATATCAGCCTTTTCCAGCTTCGTAACGTGTTCGCCTTGTGACTCCATTGTCTCAACAATTAGGTCTTTCAATTCGTCCAAGTAGTGATTCATTCTGGCGCGACGTTTCCTCTCCAGAAGGGGTTTGGTCACTTTGCGATAGTGTTGCGTTTTAGACATCATCCGTTGGCCCTCGATTGCCATTTTGCTTTACGATTTTCTTAATTACACTACAATTTTGTTAAACACAAGACACACTTATAAAATTTAATGAGAACGTACAGACGACGAGGGATGTTCATCGAACAGGAGTTGAACTTTGAATGTCGATCAATTGACGTGTGTTCATCCTTTTTGTACGACGCACAAGCGGAATGTAAAAGTGACAGTGGCACTGGCAGCACGATCCACCCTCGGCCAAAGCATTTACAGCGACACGACTTGGTTTGGGATCAAGCCGAATTGTGCCTGTGCACAGGAGAAGAGTGGTGCACAACAGGTTTGCTGTGTGCTGGAATCGTGCTCCTCTCTTTTTATTTTAAATGAACAACCCCCGATTGGTGTTGCCGAGTGACACTAATATTACTTTGGTGTGCAATTGCACAAGTTTTAAACACAAATCAGCCGTAAAGATACCTTTAGGTAGTGGATATGAATTTGATGAACCAACAAATTTAATTATTTATTGTAAGAATGTTACATAAAGAATTTGTTAAGCCTTTGGCACGCAATTATGCTGGTTTTCAGTCGAAGAATATTGGAGTCGAAGTATGTTGGAGTACCTCTTAAAGAAGATGTATGTATGATTCAGATGTACTTGAAATGTTTTATTTATCCAAAATCGTTCGTGAATTGATGAAAAGTCGTGTGTAATTGAAACCCATGAAGGGGATCCAGTATGGTTTTTTTTTTGGGCACCTGCTCCTACATTTTATAGGAGCTATAAGCAAGCTTGAGATTTAAAATATTTCTACATCGTGTGAGGAAATGTAGGGCCTTCGCAGCGTTCTTCTGTCAATTCTAGTGAATCGCCCCCAAGATTGAGGTTTCGTTTTGTGAAAATCATCTTAAATGGCAGAACTTCAAAAACGTCATGGCTAAAACAATCTAACGCTTCCACATGCTTTGGCAAGAACCTGTTCCAAGATGAACGAGAAATTGTAAAAGCCCGGATTTCTAGCCAGGCGGTAGAAAAATATTTAAGGAACCAAAATGTGGGTTAAATTCAGTGCCCATTTAACGAGCTTGCTTAGTTCGAAAAGTCTATAGTCAAATAGAAGACAAAGCACATCTCTGTACATATTCAATAAGCATTGAGTGAATTTTCGTACGACAAAACAGCATTTAAAAACAGCATTTGCAAATATATAACAGCAAATAGTGGAAGAGATTAATTGACTTTTTTTTTACTTTGTTAAATTGCATTCCATTGATGTATGACTGTCAATTATTTTTCCTCTAATAGACTCCTCTCTCAAGTGTGACAAAGCAGTTTAAACTAATTCAATTTCAATTATGGGTCAACGGCAACTCACTCACTTACCTTTTCCAATAAAAATCCTCACGTACACGCTGCACGTGTGCAACAAGATCTGAAAAACAACCTCAACCGTTCGCTTCTAACGTAAAGACCCCTCCAACAGCGAGCCAAGACCTCGTCGCTCCTCAAACCAATTATTGAACTAAAGATTCACCTCTCATCAAACAGGCACAGGAGAAACCAAATTCCAGCACAAGAGTAACACACTTTTCTGTGCGTCGCGTCGTCCTTCTACAGTAGAGCATTCGGAAGCCGTGTGTTTCCATTTCTTTTTCCGATCATATGGCATACTCTCATACACATCACCCCAACTCAACAACACGAATTTACTCAACGCCATGGTGGTTGCTTCCCTCAATTCCTTTACTTTTTCCTCTTCGTAGGGCAAGTTAGACAGCAGCAGCAACAAGGGCCACAGCGACAGCAAACCCAACAGTCCATTGAAGATCGTGAGAAACTTCTCTGTCGCAATTCCCACACCCGAACGGAGAAAATATCCCTTAAGTCACCTGCGCACAAAAAACTTGACAAAAAGAAGGAACACGTAAGTGCAATGCTGATTACTTCCCCTTTTACACACAAGCGAAGGGTCTGTGCGCTTCGGGAAAGGACGTGTGCACAGATGTTGTCCCGTATGAGTTGGTTCTTTTGACGGTTTGTTCGGCTCTTTGCCTACGACGCACCGGCACACCGTGTGCGTGTGCAGTGCGCATGGAAATTGGGTTATTCACACATACACACACGCTGGAAATGGGTAGCGAGCACTTGACATTTGGAAATCGGTGATCAAGGGATCCACGAAATGGACATGTGAACTGAACGCGTGTTAAGCCATCGCTACGAATAGCTACCTGAGTTGTGGTTCCTGATAGAGGATCCATGGTCGACGGTATGGGGATGTGCCACACGAAAGCACACGATGAATGGGTCGAGCGAGACCTCAGACCGATGCAGCAAGTGTGGTTCTGGCTCACAGGAAGTATCCATTGTCGGTTCCAATTGCTTCTTCTCTTTCTTCTTTCTCACCGTGATTGATGGCTGTGGGAATATAACCTTGTGTGATTTTGGAATCTGGCGACATATAGATGGTTCTTAGTGATTTAGATGGCGCTGCAATCAGGGGTGAACTTCAGATTTAACTTTCCGAGCTAGATTGACAGCAATAATTACCTCAATCCCGCACATCATGAAAGTGTGTCCACTTGTGTATTCCACTTGCAGCACTTTCATACAGGGTCCTAGAAACGCCGAGAAGATATATAGAAAATCAAGGTAAGATTAGGTTAGGTGCTGGTGGCATTCTGCAGAATGATGTCACACTTAACTCATTCTAAGCCCATTGTGATAGCACGCAAAACAAACGACTCTTTACCCATTGAACCTTTGTGAGCTGGCGATGAAGCGGTAAGGTTGTCTTATAAATCAAAATTTTAAAAATAAAAAAAATATGTTACTTCTTGCAAAGCTTGGGTCTTATCTGCTGGTGATGCCGTTCCTTTTTTAAGATATGGGTGAAAGATAAACATACATGTACTCGTCTTCTTGTATTAAGATTATGTCGAATATGTTGCTGAGAATTAAGGTTATCATAATAATCCAAGTAACGCACACTTGTGCGCTCCACCTAAATCTTGAAAGTCCTCTGGCTCAAAGTCGAAGATTCTTCTGGCCGGTCCTAACTTACTCATCATGCTCAACATAACCAAGCTTCCTTAGGCGTTTGATCCGTAGATGCCTGGTGGGACTCAAGTCGCTGTATATTCCTGTAGTTATCATCAACAAAAGCAGGATCCAAGTTTGCAGGCAGAACTTTTCCGTCGAAGGACTAGCAATTTCTTTGTCAGCTTTCGTCCCCATGACCGTTCTGCATAAATGTGGATGAATCATGTGTTTCCTTGGATTTTCTGAACGCTAGCCTTGAGGTAAACAAAGCTTTCAGGAATGTTTCAAACGCTTCACACTGGGCGCCATTTTTATTGATCTTTGTTTTTAATTAGTGAGATTTACAAATCCATGCCCAAGTCTTCTGGTCAAGAGCAAAAATCTACCGAATAAATTAAGGTCACACACTATACCCATTTGATCTTAATTAAGTACGTTTATTTTAAATAATTTAATATGCAGATATACATACACAGATATTCGTACAACAATGAAAATATGTAACATTCTGTACTCTACGTACATTTCTTTATATTTTTTATTTTATATCCGTCAATTTTAAATAAAACATGTTAGCAAATAATATTATCCATAAATATATACTATTTCTTCGTTTCATTCTTAAATATTCCTTTCTTTATCACTTTGCATAGGCTTCAGAAAATGTATCTATTGACAATGAGAATGCATTACCATTGTTTTATTAATTATTCCTTTTCTTTTCACATAAGGGAACACAATATATTTTCTATATCACCTTAGTCAAACATTTCAAATTACTTTGTTGTTGTGTTCAATAACAGAAAGAAAAAATCTTACTTTATCGTTTTACATTGCGAATGGAAAATTCATTTACTTTCAAGGTTCTGGAAGACGCTGGCCTATTGCTATTTCCGTTTTAAATATATGTATGGTTTGTTTTAGAATCGACCGTTTTATTTTTCTTTTTTTCTAATTTGTCTACTCGGCATTACTGAATTGCAACGGAAAAAAATTATAAACAAAATAATTGAATCTACAATCATACAAATTCGATGTTCCTTTTTTAAACAAGCTTGTGATGGAAACAAAAATTCATATGCATGTAGAATGGTCGAATTATTTTTTTAAATTGTTGACTTTGAGTATAAGCAAATCATAATAACTGATTTGGGAGGTATTTTATATTGTTTGCTTTTGTATTTTCTAGGTGTGCAGCCACACCATCATCTCAATAGTTACCTTTTCAATTCAAGGTAAGTTAAGAAATTTTATTTAGAATTATTTGATATAAATTAAACCCAAACCAAGCAGACTGTATAGCGTAAAGGACTGTGGCATAAACATAGGTTACAAAGTTACGAAGGTATTATCGAAAGTCTATCATGTAGTCAAAAATTACTCTTGAACGCTACACAAATCACTGCAAAAATCACAAAAATCACTGCATCGAGTGATAACTGGTGACGAATAATCGATCCATTACGGCAAGCTTACGCGCAGAAGCACTACATCGACTTCGAACCTGAATATTCATTGCGCAAAGTTGTTGTTGGTGGGACCAAAAGGGTTTAACGAGCTGTTAAATCCTGACGAAAATATAATTTTATACCGTCAACAATTGCTTCTTCTGAAGAGAGCATTGGCAGAAAAAGATCAGAACATGAATGCGTCTATTGTATACATGAATGAGTAATTTAACTTCCTAAACTCGCCAACCGTTTGACCGATTGCGGTAATTTTTTTCTAAATTGTTTTTTATCTGTAGAAGGTTTAAGGTATGATTTGGTTTGAAAGTAAAAAGTTCATGGATAAAAATTAGATAGAAAGTGCAGGTGATAAAACCTGAATCCGGCGCAGACACTAGAAGATAATTCTGCTTCGAATTTCGAAGGAGATTCGAAGTTGTTTTTATTTTTAATGATATTGAGTACTTTTTTTTCATATCATTTTCGAAAAGATCAGGCGAAAAGCCGTGATCTATCTTCGCAGCTACATACATATGCCGATGACATTGACCTCAGTAGAAGGTCACAACGGGCGGGCGGTGGGCCATCGAGAAGGAAGCGACTAAAATGGGTGTTGCGACGAATGAGGGTAAGACAAAGTATATGTATGGTGTATACGAAAAAGTTCCATCAGCAGCTATAATTTTGAAGTAATGAAAGACTTTGTCTATCTAGGTTTCGGATTACAAACAATGATACCACCGCAGCGATAAAACGCAGGACTACTCTTGCTAATCGCTGTATCCTGTGGACTAAGAAGGCAATTGAGGAGTAAAGGCCTCTCTCGAAGAATTAAGCTAATTTTGTATAAGACCTTGATCATTTCAATCCTGTTTTACGGCTCAAAGGCATGAACAATATTCAAAGCAAGTATAGTTTATATACTTGGTTTATTCGAGAGAAATGGTCTCCATGCGATCTTTGGTCCTGTTTGGCGATTGGAGTAAAAGATTCAAACACGAGATATACTGGCTGTACACCGACATGAATCTAGCCAAGGGTTTACGAATACAACGTCTATGGTGGGTAAGCCATGTAGAGTGCATGGATCGGCTCTCTCTTTGTATCTCAGCATGTGGGACACCGCCGCAGAAAACGTTTACATTTATGGCAGGAAAAATATGCAGTTTAATTGTCGTTACAACTTTTACATCAGTTAGTTTTGTTGTGACTTTTTTTGCTCCATGACCCTTTTCAGGGACTAAACAATTCCGAGGCAACACTGTCCGATTGTCATGCTTGAGATTTGAGAGTTTCGGCATAAATTTGGAGTACCTATCCAGTTTCTTCACATGGACAGGACCAGACATAGTAGGCGCGAGTATGCAAGCCTTTCTTACAACAAAGGAAATATCGTCATAAAAAAAATTTGGGTACCAACAAATTTTACAATAAATCTGATTTAATAAAAAAAATAAAGCACATTTTTAATTTTGTATTACGAGTATAACTAAGAATACAAGTTTCGTAGTTTGTAGCGAAGCTGGTGGTCTAATAATATAAAAATTAGAATCATATTTTTCCTAAGAGTAACCATGAAATCCGACAAGCTCGCTCTTGAAACAAGTAAAAATTCAAAGAAAACAGACAGTAATTGTTCATAATGTTATTCATTACGTATAAGTTATTAAATAATACCAACAATTTTCAGGCAAATTTACATGAAATCCTTCTCTATTTTGTTTTGCTGTTGCATAGAAATTCACATCTAATATCAATATAATTTAACTTTTCTCAAATCTTACATCTTATTCATTGTTTAAACAGAGTACTGTTTTTTCATCTTCATCAATAGTGCAACCTAGAAGAATATTAAGATGACGTGTTGGTAATAAATTGAAAAATGGAGGTCGCCAAAGTAATGAATATTTTGTAATTTTTATTCACAAAATTGTCTTATGTGCAGATTGGGGTTATTAAGTGCGAAAAAGTACCCGGATTTCATGCCCCAAAAATTCCTTGCGTTTAATTTATAATACAATATACATATATAAATCTGAAAAAATATATGGAATAAACATTGTAAATGGGTCAACAACACAACAAAATGTACAACAACGTACAATAAAAACAATTGTAGTACTGAAAAGTAAAAGTGAAATGTTTTACCAGACTTGGTACGATGAAATTAACGTGAAATGTATTGTTCTATAAATTAAGATATATTCCATTTTTATTCAATGCAATTTTGCTGCATGGAATGTAACAAAAAAGTAAGAAACCAGAAAAACGCATGACAAAAAGAAACGCGGTGAGCTTGAAAATAGCTAAGTACGTATAAAACTTTATATATATAAAGAAGTACTGGAGTCTATATAGTGCGGCAGACAGGTGCCATAAACAAAATACAGTATCTTTCATAAGTGGGTTCACAGTTCACACAATACAGCTGTCGAGCGAAAATCACATCAATTGAAAAACATGGAGAGGCAAGGATAAGACACAATACAGATGTTGAGCGAAAATCTCACCATCTTGGACAACATATCACAGTCAACGGCTATAATGCTGAAGTGAAGTAGTTAAAAAGTTTATCTTCTTCTTTTTTGTAGCAACAGTCCGATATGTGCTTGGGCATAGCTTCTACAGTAACCACTAGTAATGTGCAACCTATTGCACTCTCATGATTGTCTACAGTTTTATGCCTACTCCGTACGACTAAGTCTCAGAAGCTTTACCTGATAGTTACTCGAGAGGTGGTAACGTGAAAATAATAACTGGTCTGTTGATCGGGATTTGATTAACGGACTTTCGGTGTAGGACTCAACGCTCTTACTCACCCTTTCACAGTGGCCAAGAAGCCCTTACCTTACGATGGAACCGCTTAAAACTCTTATCCTAGCCTTAGATCCCGATTATGAATGTTTATTGTTATATTGAAAATAAAGACAAGTTCTATGTCATTTCTTACATTGCAAATGGGGATTTAACTAAATTAACACTGTGTGCATATGAAATACATATACAATACAATTTTTATTCAAGTTCTTTTAATTCACAAATAAATAATTCGACCATTCCTTTTGACGAAGATAGGGAAAACATACATACACATGATTGATCAAAACGAATATGAAATTGTATGTATATTTACATTTAGATAAGGTTTTAACAGCAAGTACATACATATTTATATAGAAAGATATAATTATTTTTATTTTATAAATTTTTGTTTTATTCTTACATTTAAATATTTAACTATCGGTACATTGAATAGGACACATAGATTCTCATTATTAAGAAGCAATTTTTGCACTTATATCATTTTGCTTATGTGTACTTATGCAGATTAAAGATTTGTTTATCATCAACAATTAAAGTAAAGGTGCAACAAGTGATATGGACAAATGGACAGCTTACATATAACATACATATCCATGTATTAAATAGTTTATGGCACACACAATTACACAACACATGTACTATAGAAAGATACACACATATTCAAGAAGAAGAGTTGATGTGATGCACTATTTATAACATACGTATATAAAACAAAAAAATTATGAGAACAATATTCGAGAAAAATTATAAAAAAAAATGAAAATAAAAATACATAGGACATAAAAGAGACAAGGAAGGAATCTGTTAGCTTTAAATAGTTGAGCACGATAAGTATAAAAAATTAAAGTACACATTTATATATATTTATTTTTTTCTTCTTAAACATAACAACACTATTCACATGTAAAATATATGTATCTCTGCTTTTATTTCAATATTTCTTCTTCGTTTTTTTTTTGTTAATTCTTTCTAGTGTATAAATATGAATTTGCTTTAAAATATCGCATCTTTTCTTTTTGGTTTTGTTAAAATTTTCATTAATTTATTTTGTTCATTTAAAAACATTTCTTTATAAAAGATAAAAAGCAAAAAATTCTTTCGAATATTGTACGTCTAGTGCGTGGTGTTGATGTTATTCATGCAGCTGAAAGATAAAGAAACAAAATAAAACAAGAAACGTAATAAAATAATAAACAGAATAGTTCACATTTAGAAGATTGATACATTTTGAAAAAAGTTTACAATAAATTGGTTGAATAGGAAATAAGTATAAATGGTTTCGACACCAAGCGGAATATGGGTAGATAATTAAATCACTAGGGTATACTTTAAGGGAAGCGAATTTGGTAATTTATTTCGATATTAAGAATAAATATTACGATTGTGACTGTCTCTTAAAATTAAGGTCACTCCTCTTTATTTGGCACCTTCTGTAATAGTACATTTACACCGCACGCATATCCAACATTTCGGCTTCTGTTTCTGCATTCCAGCCCAAATACTTAGCATTTCGCCATACATTTTTCTGCATTCTGGAATATTGGATTCCAGCGAAATACTGAATTTCGTCGCTGCATTTGTAAGTTCGTCACATCGAACAATCCTCTTTACAAATTCAGCACGTCATACAATGTTTATTTTATTTCAACCCGCTGACATAAACAAAAAAACAGCTGTCAACAAAACAATAAATCATTTCAAGTGATCATTGCAATATGAATGGAACGACAAGCAAGGAAGAAGGAAGTGGACAGACACAGACGAGAATTTTTTTGTTTAGCACTTGAATTAGCACTTAAATTTATCTTTAAATTAATATAACGAGATAAATGCTTCAACCACTTCTGATTTCCAATCAGGAACAAATATTAATAACAAATTCTTACACTAGCTGTCATTTGAAATGCTGAAGTTGCAGTGGGAACGCAAAATTGGATTTCGAAATTGTTTTCTGGAATGTTGGATTTGGGTGCGGTGTAAACGTACTATAAACCTAAATCTTTACGCAATAAATACACAGAATAAACATTTTACAAAGCTGGTCTGAAAAATTTTCGAGTGAAGATGGCAACACTCGTACAGAATGCGGTTGCGTAACTTTTGATAGGTGCTCAAATAAAATATTTGAAATTTTGAATGAATACAGTCAAAATCGGTTATAACGACCTTCAAGGGACCGACGAATTTGGTCGTTATAAGCGATATGTCGTTATAAACGATTTCTTATGCTATTGGATTACGTATAATGGAACTCAAGTGGGGTATAAGAATTTTGTCGTTATAACCGATGTCGTTATAAGCGATTATGACTGTATTTTTTTTTTTTTTTGTTTTTACAATAGTTTGAGTGAGTCAATCTAAACATTTTTGTGAAAATTGAAAAAAACGAGTATCAAGCGGTCATTAAATATTCAGCACCATCAGCCCTGTGAAGTTCAAACATGGTCGTACCAGCTTAGGGAGACTATCAACGTTCGGATTGTCCAAAAATTGTCACCACAGACGAAAACATTGCTAAAGTTCACTAAATGGTGGTAAACGACCGTCGGATCAAAGTGAGTGTGCGGAGGCAATGACAGTAGCAGGATTTAGCCATTAGAAATCTGTCTGATGGGTGCCGCATTTGTTTGTTTCACTAACACAAAGTATGATTTAAACTGCTTGAACCCCCTCACTCCCCAAATCTAGCCTCAAGTGATATTTTTTTGCTCCCTAATCTGGAGATTGCACTCGAAGGACAGAGATTTTCGTTAAATTAGGAGGATCGCCTTCGTAAATGGCTATTTTGTAGATAAACATCCTGAGTACCTTTTGGACGGGTTAAAGTGATAGGAGCATCGCTGGTAGAAGTGTGTAGAAATACAAGAAAAATATGTAGACAAATTATTGAAAAAGTGTGTTGTATCTTTGTTAGGTCGGAAGCTTTTCAGACCACCTTCGTAGTCTGTTCGACCTAACAGGCATTTACTTCCTTAGAAAATCTGAACACAAACAGGAACAATTTATAACAATTTAAAAATTGGTCGTATAAATTAAACAATTTATACAGTCTGCCGTGTTTCCGATGAGACTGGTTTATATAAATTGTAACGCCACCTCTGATTGATCTATTGAACTATGCTCTATTGTCTAAACATCCTTCACTTAACGTCACATCGAATTTCGAGATGTCTCCACTGTTCTGTTAACTGACAAAAATTGTAACATTATAACAAAATGTCAAATGTGTTAGACTGTTGAAAAACAGCTACATAGAGCGATTATCAAGTTTTGTTTGAAGTGGGGCAAAACTGCTCCACGAATCGATGAACAACTTTAACGGCGATGCCGAGAACCTCGAAGACTGAAGAAAACATTGAGAATGTCAGAATTCGTCATGATCGACCGGAAAACATGGAAATTGGCAATTGGTTTTGTTGCATGACAACGCGAGTTTTTGGCCAAAAAAGCTATCATAACGCTCCACCATTCGCCGTACTCATTTGATCTAGCGGCGTGAGAGTTCTAGCTGTTTTCTAAACTGAAATAGCGTTGAAGGAGAACACCTACAGGACGATTCTGACCATCTATGAGGTAACAAGGCCGTTCTAGCCCTTGAGTGCCAGAAATTTTTTGCGAACACTACGAAAATCGGTGTTAAGATAAATGAAAAATGTGTCTTCAAAGTTTAATAAATGAATCAGAGATGCCGCTGCAATTGACTGTTAAAGTAAACCAGTCTCATCGGAAATGGGACATACATATTATGACATCTATCCGACTCATGCAGGATAATTGACGGGAAATCAGAGTAAAAAAAAATATGGTTACAAAACTTTAGGGACTTAACAACAAACATTTTCCTATTGTGAAATTTTTTGTTTGTGGGAGTCAGTTCTTGTACCTCCAAAGTTAGAAAAGATTATCATGGCTGTTATATTCCCAAGGCACTAACATTTATGATTTATTTTTTTGAATCGAACTCAATTTTGTAAATTCATGGGACGAGGCGACGTCCGATAGAAAATATCAGCAGGATGTAACCTTGTGTAGTGAATCTTACAGAGATAACTAAACGGTTTCAGAAAATGCGTTCTTCCAAAGACCCAATATCTTCACGGTAAATGAAATGGCACTCGTGTAATAAAATTTAAACCCAAGAACATCAACTGGGAATGTTCCAAAATGAGGTACACAAAGGTTCAAAACATCTTTTTAGGTTCAAAACATCTTCTTAGACTTCATGATTATGGCAGTGTTATTCAAGTGGAGGACCTGAAAGTCAAACAAACGGCCAGGATGACATCAATATTGGCAATACAACCAGTTGAAATATCTGTTCTGATTAACACACACACCAATCTGATAGGTCGTCACCAGTGTGGTTACAGGCCAGGGAAGACCATAATAGACCACATTTTTACCCTACGGCAGATCTCTGAAAATATCCAACAACCTATTCGTCGATTTCGAGGCCGCATATGAGTACGTGCATACAGATATTCTCGCCAATCCCGTCAGGCTATGCAGGATGGCGGTGGTAAACTCTCGCTGCTCCATTAAGTTCGGTGATAAATATTCCGAGATCTTGAATGTCAAAAAAGGTTTTGGGCAAGGCCATCAAGCTGGCATGTGACCATTGCAAAAGGTTATGCCTGAGGAGATCTTACAAAAATCACTGGCCAACACTAGAGGCACAATCCTCCAAATGTCCCTACAATTGCTTGTATACGCGGATGACATTACTGTGATTGGTCGCACACAGGCTACTACACAGACAGCACAAGACAATACGTCTGGGAGAAAGGAAGCACAACATCGGTAATTGATCACGATATCTCAATGGACAACTATAACTTGAAGGTAGTCAAGGGCTTGGCTACTAACACCCGTACCGAGATCAAATGCCTAATAACTCTTGCAACCGCTGTTTTTTTTGGCTCAAAAGGCAATTAAGTAATAGAGCCCTTTCTCGAAAGACCAAGCTTTTTTGTGGAAGACATTTATCATCCCACTCCTGCTGTACGACGCAGAGGATGAAGGTCTTAGTCTTTTCGAGAGAAAAGTCGTGCGTGTGACCTTTGGCAACTGGAGAAAATTCAACCACAACAATACAACGAAAAGTGTCTAATCAGGCAAGCAGAGCGCATGGACAACTTAGCTCTGGCTTGAAAAATTTTTGATTTCGAATACTCTGGGACAAGGCCACGATTGAGGTGTGCCACGAATGGAAAATAACTCAACTACTGTCATGTGCGCAATTGGAGACAAAATATCGTGCCAATTATTTGGCTTGTTGGTTGTTGCAGCCCTTGTCCACCTCGGACTGCAGCTTTACAAGAAAATAAGACTTAACTAGACATTTTTAGGTTTTTATAAAGATTAGGACTCAAAGTACAAAGCTCCCAATTCCTTAGTAGTAAACTCATTCAATTCATCAAAAGAAATAGTTGTGTCATTTGATTTTTCGATCAATATCTTTCAAAATTTTACTTCTCATATGAAATGTGAAGAGTACATATTTATTCGATACAACTTTAATTTACTATCAAATATTCAAAGCATAGTATAGTTTGTAATATTTTTTTACAGATAGTTTGAAAGACTATTTTTATGTCTATAAATGGAGATATTATATTAGATCAAATCAAAGAGAGTAAAACGTGCAAATATGAAGAACAAATTTTACGACATAATGATTTAAGGAAGCAGGCAACAATTAAAAAAGAAAACACTTATAAGGCACAAGGAAGCATCTTCCACATGCATTTGATAACTTAAGACTAAAAACAGGTCTAGTTAATGTCTAAGGCGCGTTAAAGCAAAAAAGTAAAACATATGCTGTGACCAGATTTATAATAGAGTACATTTATAAATAGACATTCATTAACTCTTTTTTTTTCGGATTAACGTTTTGCTCGCCATTATTTCTTCAACTGTAAGTGGCTCTTGGAAGAAGTTCATTTGGTGCTAGGGATGATTGTGTTCATATGAACAATTTATTTCCAGTATCATTACTCTTTTTTAAGACATTCTTTTTATTTGATTCAATAAATAAGCATACAAGCGTTAGCAAATTATTTGCACATAGCAAAACTCACACTATATCAAATCAATGCTTCACTAATTTCAATTTATACTAATTCAACAATTTAATGACATTTTCTTTTTTTTTGTTTTTGTAAATAAATTAAAAAAGGAAATAAATTCGAAATTCTGCACATCACGTAGAGACGTGATGACGATATCATTACCACAACTTCAAATTTCCTGCAAGTTGTTTTTTGTATATGTTTGACTTTGTGGCACAAAGTGACGCTAGAAGTTGTTTTGATTTTGTTTCTTTGTTCTTGCTTTAAGTTATTTATTCAGAATGGGAAATACAACTGAATTTACTACTGAGAAACGGTTGGCTTCAATCGCTAGAATGATGGAGAGATGTTTAAGTGGCGGATGAACTTGCAGAAATATCACCTATTCTTAAATACACAGAAATCCGCAGACATCTACGCAGCGACGTCTTGGTGTAGATCAAACGTAGAATCGCCCTTGGCAATCGTTGCCACTTCGGTTTGTCGAAAAAATGTTGGTCAAAACTCTCGACACCAAGGACCAAACTCGTGCTTTATCTGCCAGTTTTGCTATGTGGAGCCAAAAGTTTAACTTGCTTGATAAGCAGGATTGCAGAGATAATCCTTGGTGTCTTCGAAACTAAATTTTTAAGTCGGACATCTGACCCTGTTTGCGAAGAAGACGAGTGGAAGAGAGGATACAACCGCGAACTCTATGAGATAAAGTTCCGTCGATTAAACTGGCTCGGGCACAGAGAGCGAATGAAAACCAATCCTAAGGCTTAGAGAGTCTTCTGGTTCGAGAAGGAGAGGAAAACCAAATCTCCGGTATGAAGACCAAGTGACGCCAGGCAACTTGGTCTTGATGACTGGAAGCAGTGTGCCCTGGACCGTCAGAGATGGAATTCGGCAATTCCTAAGATTCAGACGCTTCAGGGGTCGTTGGCCTGAAAAGTAAGTAATATACATATTTTGGCGATACAATCTGATGTGGACTTGAGCCCAGTTTTACAACTACCAATTGTGTTGTGTGTGCTCTAGTTCGCTTACGTTTAGAGTATTATACCCGCGCCGAATGGCGAAGTTTGACAACACTTTTACCCTCTGAGTTTTGTTTGTGTTGATCAAGTTTTAATTCTCACTACGCCGCGACGGTTACTGATCTCCTTTTTTCAGAATCATAATTCAATAAGTATGAGATCGTCCGATCCACGTGGTATTATAATGGGACTCATTACGATGCCGCAGTGGAGCCAAAGTGTTGTTGTTCGTCCTCCACGGCAACGCATATTTTATACATTTTTTTTTCGGACTTTGGGCTTTTGTGTTTGTTTTGTTTTGCCTTTTTTTCAACGCAGAATTTCGAATTAAAAATTCGAAGATTATTATGTTGGGAAATTATGGGTTTGATATTGAGACAGAGTAGATATTTTCGGAGTACTAAAAATGATGCCATGACAAAATTCTGAATGATGGACTGAAAATTTGCAGCGTAATCCTGTGTCAAATTGCTATTACTGTGTTAAAAAAAGATTTTTTTAAATATAAAAACGCTTCTCTTCAATTTAAAAAAAAACACTTGATTAAATAATAATGCCGATCGTGTGCCAATGTTAAGCTTAAAATGCTGCCACTTTTGTTTATATAATTTTTAAAGCCTATTTTTAAGTTTAAGAATAAAAATAATAAGGCTTCTTGTTTCTTTTTGGAGAGACTAAATCTATTGCAATGTTAAAATATTTTTGCCAATAACTTCAAGCATGTACCCGACGATTTAGATAAAGCAAAAATATCTAGAAAATAAAATACATTGGTGTCGAATCCGCGATGTTTGTCTACTGAAACAGCGAACCTTTCTTTTTATAGCCTTTATCTATTATATGTGTAATATAGAATGCCTAGTACTTTTGAAATGATGCATGACACATGTGCATAGATTTGTGCAAAAATTTAAGAGTAGTTTTAGGTTCGTGTTTAAAATAAAGCGTGCTTAAAAAAAATCACTATTATTTCAATATTATTTAGTTTCAAATTTGCTTCATTTTCATTCTTAAATTTATTAAATTTTTTATATAAATATAGCAAATATAATCTAAAATTGGGAGTTATTGACTCATTACAATAAGATATATGAGTAGTATATATAATATTGGATTTATGATAAATATATATTCTTTGAATTCATTTTTCATGAGCATGCATTCTATCAAGTGCTTATCATCTAATATTGAACGAAAGGATTGTATTTAAGCTAGAAATATGAATCTAATGTGTTTTCTAATCAACTGTGTCTCATTTTTTTTGCTTTTAGGTGATGAAACAAACTAGATTTGGCACCACTGGGAAGTAATCGACTGTCTACTTGAGTGGCGGTTTACTTTAACATTAGTTAATATATTTAGGAAGCAACTCGCAATAATTGTACAGTTAAACTCGTACTTTTTAAACAAGACATTGCTGTTTCATAAAGTAGTATCTGTATTGTTTTGCAAATGACTTTTATCAATTGTCCTTTCAGTTTCGTTATTGGGTATACAAGTTGAAAATGAGGGTATTACATGAGATGTCACTAATATAAAATCACAGCAGAAACGCTGCTAAATACAAGATGGGCGTTACCAACGACAATTGATACAATTGATCCGAGCATTAAAGATCAAATGCTCTAAATACGTATGCCATAAATGATATTTTAGTAGAACAACGCTCGGCCAGATGTTGCAAAAGTCATCAAAGAAACTTGGATGCGCTTAAGCGGTATGTTTTACCCTACCCGCCGTATTCACCAGAATCAGCCCCTTCTGATTTTCACTTGTATCGGTCAATGCAGAATGCTCTTTGAGGAATATGTTTCACATTAAATGAAGACATCAGTTAGGTTCATTCTACTTTCACGGCCCCAAAAGTTTAACTGTTTTTTGGCAATGTATTCGTTAATTACCAGAGGTGGGAAAAAGTTATAAATTCGATGAACAATACTTTGAATATACTCACTGATGTGCAATTTACAATTTTAAATTTAAAAAAAATCCCTCACTTTCAAGTTATAGACCCAATGCAAAACCGTTAACCAAATTTATATTCGTGAAATTTTTGCGCCAGGTTGTTGAGGATGACGATGGAGAACGTTTGCTGGGCCATGGTCCAAGAGCGGTAACGAACTCACCGACATATTTAATGTCAAAAAAGGTTTTAGACAAGGTGACACGTGCTGTCATGTGATTTTTCCAATATCGTTCTTGACAAGATTGTGCAAAACTCATTGGCCAATGTAAGAGGCATGGTCTTGCAGAAGTCTGTACAATTGCTTGGATACGCGGATGACATTGACGTGATTGGTCGAACTTAGCAAGAACTTGGAAAATCAGCATATACCCAATGAAGTTCCTGGTAATGTAGAGACTTCTGTACGAGATCAAGATTGAGGATAAAGTCCCATTATTGGTGCTGCGAGCCTCAGTTCGTTAACGCAATACACACTGCCCGGAATGGAATGGTGCGAATCATTCGTCGACAGTCAAAGAACCATTGTACATTGGACATTATCTAAACAATTACAACCTAAAGAATATAACTAAGTATTTGCGTCTGTAGCGACAGCCAAGCTGTGCTTAAGGCCTTGCTGAACTCTTTACCGACTTCCAGGATAGTTCACGAATGCAAGTCTTCTCTGAATTTGATCGGTAGCTTAAATTCGCTAAAACTTGTCTGGGTCCCAGGGCACCACGGAATCACAGGAAATGAGATCGCCGATGAACTTGCTAGGCGAGGATCAGATAAGGCATTCTCAGGACCTGAACCTACTCTGGGACTGCCCACGTCATTGGTTAGGGCTTCCATCGATGGTTGGACTCCTCGAGAGCACAACCGCAGATGGCATGACTCTCCAGGATCTAGACTGACCAAGCGTATGCTCCCCAACGTCTGCAAGAAATTCGCGGCTTTCTTGTTATCTCTCAACAGAAAAGATTGCAGACAACTTACCGGGGTACTAACGGGGCACTACACCTTCGCCAAGCACCTAAGTGTGCTTGGCCCAAGCGATGCAACCCTCTGCGACGCCTGTGGAGAAGACGATGACACTGCAGAGCACTTCCTCTGCCATTGTTCCGCCTTTGCTCGGATCAGGTGGCAGTTATTCGGTGATGATGAGGTGAGAGCTGATGATGTAGGCTCCTCATCACAAAAGCGTCTGCTGGTCTTCCGAAGGAAATTCCATTAAAAGTAGGTTAAAAAAAGTTTGGTTTTAAGTTTATCTGCTGTTAAAGAGTTAAAGAGTAAAACTGTTGTATTGCAAACAAAAAGGTTGGTTCATTAATTATATCTCTTCTTTCGAAACTAGTATCAGCGAGATATGCTTCCATCGACAAACATTACGGTGATATGGAACAGGTGTACTAATACGAGTTTTTTACACCTTATATCTTTGTGTTTTCCTTGGAAAGACTGAGCAATGCCAATTTCAACCGAGCATTCACACTTTTTCCCCCATAAAGTCGTTGAACGCTTCTTTTATCTTATAGACTTCCCATCATTCCAAATCAAGTTCGTTTCACCATCTTCAAATCTTACAAATGTCTGAATTATCGATTGTAAAATAATTTCAAAACAATAAAAGAAACGCATTCCAAATTAAAGGTTTATCTCTTTTGCATATTTTATAAAATATTTAAAAACAAAACGATTAGATAAATCATTGTATTAATGTGAAGGGCTATCGGTTATTCGATGTTTAACACGAGGTTTGCTGCATGATGCACGCCGCAAAGAGCTAACGCTTCCGCCAAAATTATCGTGATCTAATGATTCCGATGAGAAAGCTAAATATTTTGTTTGTTTTTTGTTTTTTTTTTAATTGAATTGAATTGTGTTTTTGTTTTTGTGACGATTATTAATTTTGAACATTTTGTTTTTCATTAGATATTTGTTGGTTTATGGTGCAACAAGGGGAAATAGAAAAAAAAAGTGAGCGGTAAGAAACAATGAAAAATATAGAATTCGTGGAATGAGTGGATGGAATGAATACTTTATGCAGTGATGCTGTTATAATCTAAAATATTTTTCGTTTTTTTTCTATAAATTAGTCTCATAAAAACCTTTATCTGTAGGTGACCCCAAAGTTAGGCTACTCAGGCTTGAGCTTAGGTTATATGGTCTAGGTGATGGTGGTACGGGGGTGGCTTCATCTCCAGGTAGGCATGTTTCAACCATTGCTTCCAAACAGTTTACAAATAGCTCCGAAGATTCACCCATCATGTTGTACTGTAAAATATGTTAAACAAATTATTCTTGCTTTAATTTGAAAGCATTTACCTTTGTGAATGGTCCAGCAAAGCGCCAGAGACCGCCAAAACCGCAACTTTGGAGGAAATGTAATTGCTGTTGCGAAGGATCCTCACTGGCGAGCATGTTTTGAATAATATTTTGCACAGAGTTGAGAACAACTTGGTCGTTGGACGCTGAAAGAATGTGATTTATCTTTTGATCGAGGAGGGAGTGACTGCAACAAAGAAAGAGAAATAAGTAAATTATTCAGAAAAATATTTTTAATGAATTTCACTTACATGACAGGAAAAACTTTGGGAAATACAACAGATCCCTCGGCTAGGTATTGATATAAAACTCTTGTTTCACTTTCGTCCGTTGAATATTTGACTAAAGTTGCGAGTACAGTAAGTACAAGCGCTTGTATAGAGAGATCAGGAAGTACTTCCGGGTCCAGCAGCACGTTGGACTCATTTGACACAGATGAACGAGAGCCACGCTCCTATAAGAAAAAGAATTAACTTCGTTTAATTTGAGGCTATAATAGTGAACAGTAAGCGAAACAAAAAAACAACATTAACTCAGTGTCATTTTAACTACCATGCATATGCCAATGACTGTTGAAGTGCTCATCACTGCTTAAAATGATTATTGATTATTTTTATTGTTTGAACGAAAGACTTTTAAATATGTATTATTAAGTTGTTTACTGTTTGGGGAATGCGAAATCTCTAGCAGTTCGTGTTAATAGGACTTAGTCATACTTACATACGTATATACATATACAACCAGCGTCAAAAGTTAGAAACTTATTGGCTAATGTTTGAAAAAACGTATGACATTATGTATATTTTCGTGTCTCCGTCTAAAAGTAATGCGCTGGGAATCAATGAATGAAAGCACTGAGATCTTCCGCGGATCGCTATGCTGAAAAGTAGCTGCATGTAATAAGTCTGATTCGTATATAAGTATCGGTGGGCACCGTGGCCGTGTGGGTTTGTGTGTCGACCCATACGCACTTGACTTGACTTTGACAATTATTCAAAACAAAATTGTTTGCGGCTCCACTTCTTTCGAGTCACTGACAATGCTCAAAGATTATAACTGTCTAGTAAAAGATTCTCAAAATCGCCGTTCGGAGTCGGCATTAAATTACTTTAATATCGGGTTTTACAATAAGGGAGTGAACTGACTTGGTTTTTAATTGTTCGCATTGTCGGGAGTCTACTGTATATAGAAATGTATCTGCCTCAATATGAGGAAATTTTCATTCTTTTAAGAGCGCTCTCTTTTACAAGAAATTACAAAATTGTTGTGTTCGTCAATGGTGGTGAAAAATAGCTGGAAATAGCAGTTTTTTTAGAGTTGACCATTGATTCTTTCTGAAAACACATATCATATTCGAAAAATTTGAGATATCTCAGACCCAAAACTCACAGCAAAAGGTTCGGTGTACATCGATCAATACTCCGATGATGTTTTGGATTCAATTTGCGAATTGAAAAAAAGTTATGCGTTCTAATTGGTTTCTAAATGAGTTGATACCAACTGGGGGAAGATGGACCGAATAGTGACAGAATTCTTAACAGGAGCCAACGCTTAAGATGGCTAGACTATGTAGATCACACGGACCCAAGGGTCTTCGATTCTGAGCCTGTGGAACAACGCAAAAGAGGACGTCTGCGATTGAGTTGGCGCACATATGAAGATGAACCTCACTTAATTTTGTGTGCGTAACTATAGATAGCTAGCAAAGATGGCCCTGCGGCTGTTGTTCAGGCCCAGGGCCACCTCGGAATATAACGCGACATATTTTTGTACACACGAACATACACTGTTACCAGTTTATTATTTTCATAAATTTTGGTGTTACTAATATTTGACGCTAATTGCATATTAACTTAAATTATAATATAATCTATTTATTTAAAAAGCCTAACTTATAATTAAAAATTACAAATTAGGTGAGAAGCCGTGAGTGACAAGGATATTAGGCTTAAAAATATAATCTAACTTTTAGTTCCTCGACTTATTCGGGCAGGTTATGTTACCACTGATGGCGAAATTAATTGAATAATGAATACAAGACAAAACTGATGTTGAATGGTATTTGAAATAGGCGAATAAAATTTTAAAATGTTTAGTTCTTCAAAAAATGATTCGCACAAAAACTTCATTTACTGAATAAAAGCCAATGTTAAGTCAACTTGTTAGTACAATATTTCACATTAAAAATGTATTTTTGAATTTATTTTATAAAAAATTCTGAAAACAGATAATGCTACCGACATCACCGGATATTTCCGGACACCTTTCTTAAAGAAATAAGCATAGGCTGCGCGTTAGGTGTTTGTGCGTGAGATTAACTTCCCCACGAGGTAAAGAACTTTTAGTTCAGAGACGGCGACTTGCCTTGGATTTACTGTTGACGACTACAGCAAACGAGAAGGAAGAAAGGACGTTAACGGAGCATAACACGCCACAGAAAGAAGAACTATACAAATCAAATGTTCACGTCCAACATTTTCTGGTTGAACAACCTATGTGCAAATAATTTTGTGAAGAACCCTAAAGTAATATATATATATATTTGATAAGAATAAATAAAATTTAGAATAACGTCTTTTAAGCTTTCGTCTGTCTAAGATGTTTACTTACTTTATAAGTTTAAATGTTCATACACTTCTACTGTGTAGTTACTAGGGCACTTACAAGACTTTTTAAAATTATCTTTAGTACATAAAACGTCGAGTAATGAAAAACAGTGTCCATCTTCTTTTGCTATTGAACAATGCCTAGATATGATATTCGAAAGTAGTTCAAAGCAATAATAAAACAACAACTCTTGTTACAATTGTATGTTGTGTGTTGGTTTTAGGTATAAATGAAAGAAAAGAACAGAAGTGGTGCCTATTGCTCTTCGATTCTAAGTATAAGTGTGTTTTTTAATGAATTAAAATTGTTCATACCATAAGAAGTTAAAAAGGTAAATTGTTTATGATAAACATACGTCATGTGTTATTACATTAGTTATTTACAAAATGTGATTTATTTTTAAACAAATACCTGTCGTTCATCGATTCCACTTGAGTTATTTGGATCTTTAGTCGTTGGTACAGAGAATGATCGTTGAGTTTTAAACAAGACTCTTGCACTCTTTATTTTATTAAGCATAATAAAAACACCATGATAGTGGGTAAGAACATGCACATTTATAGGGTTAACAATTTCGTTATTTAGTACATCCAATCGATAAATAAACAAAATACATTTATAGGCAAATAAACATATGAGAGATGGTGGCATGGAACAAAATCAATGTTGAGGTTATGAAAACGGAAACAATACACGTATACACACATGTGGAAGTGTTTAGTATAGTTTTGAAGTTAGATGAGTAAGTTTTATTTTTGATATTAGTAACCCAGGATAGTTTAATGCAAGCATCAATCAGCAGGCATACGAAATTAGATTAAGAACGAAATAGAGAAAAGAAAAAACAAATCACTTTATAACGTATATGTTGATTATTTTTCGCAAAATTAATATTACACCAATTGAAAACGTAGTTTAGACAATTATTTAATTGATAATTTATTTATCGCCAGCAGGAAAGGCCACTGATTCAAACCAAATCGTTTGAATTTTGCAATCGAGTGAAATCAATAAAATTTGTGTCCCCTTTCATATTAGAGATGGATAATTTACTCTCGCGAGAGAACTATAGCATGCACAACACGAGTGGTTGCTGTAAGGTAGACCTAAGTCCAGCACGGTCGGTAGCGTCCCCGAAAAAGATAAATTTAATTGCTAAAAATTGTCACATAGTCCATTACAATAACTGTGAAGTTTGAACTCCTTTGCCAAGCTCATCAAATACGTATATGACCCAATCAATACGTAATATCAGCATGCGATATTTTTATATTCATAGACACTCAGACAGTTGGAATTTAAGTGGTAGTCAAACATTTGCGTCGACACTATAGTTTCTGTCTACAACTCCTACTGTCACCTCTCACCCAGTACCTTGATAATAATAAAGGGGCTTGTTTCCCAAGGATGATCTTGGCGATAGCTGGTGAGAGAAGAAAGAGAGCTGTGCCTACTAAGCTTCTTCTTTTGATCAGAGCGGGAGTGGATGAATTTCTCTAGATGGAATTAACGGTGGCGCCTACAGTTCCAGTCAGGTCGAACTGCAACTTAGTGAAATCCCTTCAGAGCACAGGTCTATGAGGGCCGGGAAACTGCCCCTTTTGTTCAAAAGGGATTAGCAAAGCCCCTGTCCCTCAAGGCTGGAGGTTGCACGTCAAAGTAATTGCCCGATCATGGAAAAAAAATTTTAGCTACGAAGCAGCGATATATAATATGTAATATTATGGATGATATTACCCCTGAGACGACCCTAGCTAAAGTAAAAATAACCGCGATCTTCGGATTTGTGCGTGGAACGTTCGCACTCTTAAAGACCACGTACAACCAAATAACTTGCGGAGGCCTTAGACCGCTGTAAAGAAATGCGATTGGACTACCAGGGAAAAAGAAGGATGGAAAACTGTGTTACTTACTACTATGACTACAATAGAAAACTGGGCCAACACACATTTGGATGCAGGTTTGTCATCAGCAGCAGACTTATGACAGAAATCTTGAGCTTTAGGTGTACAAGCGAACGAATCGCCAACATAAGTCCAAACAGAGGAGAAATATGACGCAATTTAAGACTGCTTTTACGAGCATGCCTTAACAAAACCTCGCAGACGCCTTCCTCGGCAACGTCCAATTTTTCTTCTGAAGTCATCAAGAATCAGCTTTTGCAGTCCTGCTTATCGTTCAGCTTTTGGCTTCATATAGCAAGGCCAAAGACCCTAACACTGGCAGGTTTTGTAGAGCTAGATTTTGGTGCTTTGAGTGAGGAGTTGTAAACCTAGCTGTTTTGACTAATCGAAGTAGCAACGGTTCCAAAGGGCGATTCTGCGCAGGGTCTCCACCAAGATGTCGTTTGTGGAGTTCACGTTTGTCCCTAAGTAGACAAACTACTCTAAAATTGTAGCCGTCGATTGTGACATTTTGTTTTAAATGATGGGCGACGGATCGAGTTTTACTCGACAGTACATACTTGGTCTTCTCCTCATTTACCCCTAGACCAAGATATTTCGCTTGTTCTTCAATCACCATAAATGCTTCTACAAGGGCGGGCTGGAAACAACAGTGTCGATATCGTCAACGTAACCTAGCAGCTGGACAGATTTGTAGAAGATAGGGCCTTTCGTGTTTACACCTATCTGCCGCACTATCTTCTCCAGAACCTGATTGAAAAAATCACAACACATATCCTTGCCTAAATCCGGTACATGATTCTGCATGACTGCACCGTGCAGTCTATTTTTTAACGTGGCGCGAAACAACCGAATCAATTTTCACCTTTGCCTACTTAATCGAGAAACAAGTCACTCATTGATGGTAAAATTCGAATAGATTTTGAATGCATATCGTGATCTCATAAAACAAATCAACAACGTCCCAATGCGGACTTATAAATCATTAATCAATGGCCTTGTCCTGCAGACAGGAATTTATACAAAATCAATCACCAATATGCTAAAGTGAACATACCTGATGTGTTGGAACCTTGTGATGTCGAGCAAAAGATAAAGCTGATTGGTCCAAAATGTCCCACGATTTCTGTCGCCTTGAAAGTGGCATTCCAAATTGCTATCGAAACAAACGAATAATCTCGTCACTCACATAACACGCTCAATGTTTTCAATACACTTACATTTTGCATGATTGCATTACCGTTTTCGTTGTTCTCCGAACCCATTTCGGCTGGCCAACGGGGTAACGCATGTTTAACATGACATCTTGATCGGACCTCTTCCGAGACAGCAACTAAAGCGGTGAGATAAGCTACACTGTCAGGCGTGACTTCAAACTTATCTCGTCGAACTGGTTTTGCAATGATACCCAGGAGCATGGTGAGAACACGTGCTGTCCGCGAGACTGTCGTAGGGGTTGGATGTCGAAAGCCCTGTAAAGAAAAATCAAGATCCTTGCTTTAGAAAGGGAGGGGAAGACCAGTGATTACAACTCAAACCTTTATGAGATGGCCAACAAGAGCAAAATGAAAATTGCTTCTAAACGAAAGACCAACTGCATGATCCAACTGCTTGAAGTGCCATTCGAGTGGTTCTCGAGTGCTCAGCATTACATCGGAAATATTCATTTTGTCAAACGATCCCTGCGACTTGAGGGTGTGGAGATTCTGCTCAAGTAGAGCTAGTCCAGCTCCGTACAGCGTGATCTCGTCAAGTTGCAGCACGGATATAGCTACCCAAAAAAGAGCTCGGTGGATTGGAGATTCCTGAAGAAAGTTTGGTTAGTCATGTACACAATTTTTGAGAATCTGTAGCTTACAGGCCTCAGGAGCGGTTGTATTCGTGTCAAACACATTACCAACGCTTCTATGAGAATGATGTCGTTGAAGGACTCTAAGGCTTTGACGAGAATTCTCAAAAGTTGCTTCACTTCTTGGTCGGTTACACTTTTGCTGATGCAGCCGTAGACGATTAATGCTCTTGGCTGCAGTGCGGGGTTGTAGCAGAAAGCAAAGCTCCTGGAAAGTGAAGTCCACGTTTGCAACCACTCACAATCGGGGTAGTCTCGCATACAAGCTTCCATTATTTCAAGCAGTGCATCGGTGATCACTTCCAATGATGGCAGCGACAGGCGCTCTCGATCGGCTGGGAGAGGCTGTGATACTCGTTCGTTGCCCAGCCACTTGTCTGGTGGATGGCGGCAGCTTGAACGGAAAGCTGTGACAGCAGCTGATTTCACTTTGCTTATGCCGAAGAGCAAATAGAATTTTGGTAAAGAGAATTCATCCAACGAAAGGCGGAGTACCCGTTGCGCTTCCTCAGAGAACGATGGTTTAGTGCAGGTGCAAAGTGAATGAATTATGTTTATAACCAGACCGTGGGTTGATGCGCGCATGGACAGAGATCCGGAACACACCAAAAAGGTTATATTGTGGAAGAGGTAAGGTAGGTGTGTGGCGACGTCCAAGCAGTTGTTGAATGACAACATGAGCAAGTAGCGTCCCAAAATTGCAATGTCATCCCACATGACATGCTGTTCTAGGTACTGTGTCGGATTTGCGCAAGTCTTATCCATGACCCGGCACATCCGTGTGATTACTTTCTTTGAGACCAACTGAACATTTGCCGATGCCAAAGCCACTGCAGTGTCCGCCATGATTTCGACTTGAGGCGAGCCCAGTCCATAAGTGAGGGACTTGTGCAAGAAATTGTCCAAGACCATGTCAATGAGTTCGGGAATTTGTCCGATGGAACCCCAAATCTTTGCCTGGACAGAGGGATACATTTCCTTCTGCTCTATGGTAAGGCTAATGAGTTTGTCTAGAATTTGTGAGACCTTAGACTTCTTGAAGTCATCAATTAATTTGCAGAATTTAACTAGATTTTTCAACCACGGCGTCATGTACTCCAAGCACAAGTGCTTCAGCTCAATCGTACTCCTCTGAAAACCCTGTATGCACTCCTCAAGAAACTCCAAGGTTAGGTGGGGTTCATTTGTCGCCAGTTTCTCACTCACGGATTTGATAAAAATTGTGTTATTCGATGGTATGCACAGCCCTTGAGTTTCTAAGAGTTGGCCTTCTATCTTCAGGTCGAATGTGGCCGTCAGTGCGCAGAGTAAGTTGTACGCAGCCGTTCTTAGGTTTGGATCAGAGGAGCCTAAATTTAACAAAGCCATGTTAAGCAATGTTCCAGGTACGTCTTTGGGGCGAATTTTTTGATGAACAGTCACCGAGTCGGGTTGACTCAGCTCCCAGCGATTGCGAATATGAATGATTGCTTGGACAATGTTGTCGCAATCGTTGTGAATAAAGCTTAGTTGTCCACTCTCGTTGGCAATTGAAAGTGTAAACTGATTATCGTCGACCAAGCAAACTTCCTCGATCTCAGAAGCGTAGTAAACATCGTTAAGGAGCACTGAGTGCGCCAGCACTTTCGTCTTCTCCGCCGACGCTATTTGGAGAGCTGTTGGACCCACTTTTATCGCAACTTTGGTATCCTTGTGACTCAGTTTCAGAGCATTACTAAACACTTTCAGGTCCTCGTCCAGCGATAATGTGGCTCCGGGCAGTTTTTGATGTTCGGGATCAATGAAGTCGTTCAGTTTACTTGGAGAATCAAGAAAAACTAGTTTTCGATTGCCCTACAAAATGGAAAAAGACATGAGAACATTTGCATATCTAATCCCTGCTGGATGACATTACCTTTAATGGAGCCAGAATCCTGTCATGGAACTTTGTGTACTCTCTCACCCACGAGTTACAATTGTAGATGTATACGGCGTGAACGTTTTCGTAGGCAACTGCGGGCAGGACATAAAACCACTTTTGAAGGAACTCAGTACGGAACCTGTTGTCCGAGCAAGTGTGGGTGAAATCGATGACCACTTCAAAAGGCGAGTGGCAGAATGGTTTTAAACTCAAAATGACGTGATAAATAAGTAGATCGCCGTTTGTTTCTCCAATTCTAATGAAAGACAATTGCTTAGCTTAGAACATTGAGTGGCAATAAGATCATCAGCTTACTTGTAACGTCTTGCAATGTAGTAAAATACTGGATAGCCAGCCTTACTGGTTCCAGCTTGATAGAATATATTCATCGATTTCAATGTTTTGAATTCCTCTTTCTCGTGCATTTGATGCTTGACCATGATCTCCTCAAAATTGGTCGATGACATATCAATGGAACTCCATCGGGCGTACGAAGAAAACATCATGCTGCAAGTAGATACCTTCTCAGTACAGACACCTCTCTAACATCGCGCAACTTACTGTGAGTCGACAGGTTTATGTTCCGGTGGTCCCAAATACGCCAGTAAAGTGGCCATCTTATCAAAGGGTCGTCGTCCCACAGCCTTGTGATCGCGGCTGCTCGACAAATAATCACCGATTTTCTCTTGATGTGTCCAGAGTAAGCGATGAAGAGCTAACACATTGGCATCTGATATGAAACTCATGCTGTGCGATGTTTGGTCAACGGTTTCACAGTCCGAGGCGATTTGAATGAAAAATCGTCTGCCGGCTTCGAAATGCGCGCGCAAAAAGTCGTTGAAGCACAGCATGTGCTGTTCTTTTGAAAATTCAACATGATTTGCAATGTTTTGCAGAATTTTTGACATTAGCATTAAACCGCGCTTAGCAGAACTTGGTACTTGTTTACCAACAATTCCGAGTTCTTGTGGTGACACTGAAAAATAAAAGATTTTTCCAATTTTACAATTGATTCACTGGTCAAGACTACAGACGCGATCTTCTATTTGTCCCTACAATTTTCGGCATAATAATCATAATTATGGCTGCGCTACAGTCCGAGGTAGACCTGGGCCTAGCTTCTCAGCAACCACTCGTGTTGTGCGTGCTATTGTTCTGTCACGAGTGGAGGGTTTTTTGCCGACTCCGAACGGCGAGATTGAGAAGCTTTTTCTAGACAGTTATACTCTTTGAGCATTGTCAGTGACTCGAAAGAGGTGGAGCCGTGAAAAAATGTTTGATGTTTTTTTTTTTCGAGATCCGAACCGACGACCTCGAGCGTAGGAGTCGACGCACATACCCACTACGCCCACAATTTTCAGCATGCGTGAATTAAATTGATACGATTTGGTGTATACAAGAAGCTGTGGGTGTAGTGGCAAAAGAAAGCATATGGTTTCATCCAAAATGTACAACAACCACCATCGATGACTTGGGCAAAACATAACCACGGTCAGCTACAGTTTCAAAGTGACAGTGGACTTCGTGTACCTCAGTTCCGCAATCATCATCAGCACTGAGCAGAAGCGCTTAGTCTTTACGACGAAAAAGTTTATATACAGTCAGGCGTCCGCCGATCCAGAACCCAAGCAGCACACAATTGATGTTCGAAATGACGCACAGCTTAAAGAAGTTTGTACCAACTGGACCCAACCTGGGTCATAACAAATAGTCTATTGTGCCTCTCAAGAAAAATAAGAATCCCACTGGAGCATAAAGACAGTTGTTACATTAGCCCAGGCAAATAACATTTTATGCATTTTTAGTCAATCTGCACAAAAAGCAAACTGACAAATTCTGAGATGAGGTGCCTCAATATATATAACGCTCACTTAACCTAAACTGGAGGACAACGCTGTCCTCTGGTTTCAGACCCGGAAATCACCATTGTACTTGCTAGACAGAATACAAAATTACACAACAAAACTTATTGGAGAGAGAAAAATTGCGAAGTCTTTTGACTTTCTAGAAATACCCAATTCGCAAGGATTGCTCACCCTTAAGCCTGTTTTTGGTCTTACTGTGAATCTTAGAGATTCATATCTTAACGCAACCGTGTATTGTGGTTGTCTTACCACACTCGGTTTTTCCCCCAACATTATAACGTGCATGCTTTTAAGACCAATGTGTACTGGCAAATCATACGTGAGCAAGTATGTTGATTCTGGATCTGACGATTGACGAATGTCTTAGGCGATTCCGTTCTGTTGTAATAGACGTTGAAGATGCACGACGATCTGGAAGGCCTGCCATCGAAAATGTCGATCAAATCATGGAAATGCTGGAGGTAAACCGGCATGTGACTAGTCGTAGCATCGCTCTGGAGGTGAAGATGTGGTTGATCTTTCCGTGGTGAACCATTTTAAGAAAAAATGCTTGATGTCTGGGTGAATTGTCACGAATTGTCACAAAAGAAAAACTTTATGGGCCGAATTTCCATCAAATACAACCCATTTCTAAAACGGATGATTAATGGCGATAAAAAGTATGTCACATACGATAACCCAAAATGTCAACAATCATGATCCAGTGGCGACTAAACAAACTAAACAAATTAAACAACTAAATCAGTTGAAGCTGGTGATCGAGAAGAAGCAGACAGAACTGGCCAATAAGAGAATCGTGTGTCACTAAGAAGGCCAGGCTACCATGCCTATAATGACTCGCTAGAAACTCCGGGTGCTTGGATGGGAGGTTCTTGTGAATAGTTTCCACAGACGACTCCAAGAGTTGAAGTAGCTTTTGCTGTCGTCGACAAGAATTTAAAAATATCAGTGACAAATCACTTACCAATCGCTGGGTTGATGAACCTCAAAAATATTACTGTGCCCACAGCGCCAATGTTATTCTGTAGAAGGTTTGGAAATCTCTTGCTTAAGACTTGGTACAAACAATGGCACATCGATCGAAGTTGTGGTGGGAATCGATCAGCTGAATTGATTATTGCATCAAAAACTTTTTGTGTCAACGCAACCAGGTTCATTCGATTTTTGTCTAGGTCGTCCGCCTGTTCCAATCTGCGACGAAAAAACTCATTCACACTAAGTCTCATTTATGAATTCATTCCCTTACCTTGCCGTGTCCACTTCAAAGCTCGTGTTTGGATCGTCCAAAAGAGGACGAATTAAAGGCTCTAGCAAATTCTGCAAATAACTTGCGCCATAAATCTTAAAACAGAACGCCATGATTTTGCTCCCGAGAGAGTTGCCCCGAAACAGAGTTTGCATACAATCAGAGACTTCCACTTCTCTGTAAAACATATTCCACAAAAGTGGCGCCAAGAGATGTTTAGCATCAAAAAGTGTAACTAAGACTCTGGCCAGCTCATCCATTTGAGACGTGGTTACAACATTTGCCAGCGCCATGGCAATAGGCAGTTCTCCTTTATCGCTTATCATTGTAACCAATTGGACTAGCTGCTCAAACCGGTCGGCTAGAACTGTCTCGGCGAGTGTATCAAATTCTGTGCCTTGCTGTAGGATCTGTGTAAGCACTTCCATAAAAGCCGCTCGGGTCTGCAAATCGGGATTGTAGCCCAAATCGATGGAGTGCATTAAACCAGAATCAATGTTGGCGCCCAGCAAGTTGGACATCGCTTGAATAGTGGCATTGCGGAGTGCTGTTAGTTTACCGGCAGCCATGCGTGGTCGTGGTGGCAGCATTTGAGAATTCTGAAGATCCTTCTCAGCTTCGGAGCTGTCGATGCAATCGTTTAAGAGATTCATAAAGAGAGTGAAGTATCTGCAAGGAATATGTCAATGGGGCTCTTGAACGTAAATAGGTTTGTTCATACTTAAGAAAAAGTGCACTTTTTGCATCCATCAAATCCCCCCGATCGGATTCCTCTGGTTGTAGCGGAAGTCCGCGCAGCAAGGCCGCAACAGCTTCCATGCACGCCTGATCCAAGTCACGAAAGATGAGAGACGTGCTACCGAGGAAGAACGTTTAAGGTTAGAATGCAAATTTTCTTTCCCCTGCAATAAATTACTTCGTCATCATTGATGCATCAGCTGAGCTGGGTGGTGCAATTTGATGGGATGTGCCCATCACCCAATCTGTGAGGTATTCCACAAGTTTGTTGCGAAATTTCATTTCCTGCCGGAAAGCCAGGTCGTCTCTTCGCTTCATCATTACTTCCACTAATTGGCAGAGTTTTGTTTTAATTCGGATCGCGTACACCGTCATGTCCAAATGACGAACATAGCGAACTATGCCCAGCATCATGCCTTCAATACTGGTCACTCCTAAATGTTCCGAAGGAGCTGGCTGGTCGTTCTGATCCTTGTTCGGCTTCGGATCCAATATGGACTTCATGATGTAAATTGTGTGCTCAATGAACTGTGTATTGATCTCGGTCACATTGACCTGGCCCTGCTGATCGAAGAACTTCTCAACGATAGCCCGTATCTGATCGAAGAGAATTGGGTACAGTTGAGGGGACATTTCTTCTCCAACCAGCTCCTTAACGTTCTTCTGAATGTTCAAACCCATCTTTTCATTGCTACAAACCAAAAGACGCAGTAGTTGACCAATGAATCTGAAAACAAACACAGATTCAATACAATGAACAGAGGTGTAGATATTTGAAAGCCTTACTGTGTGACTGGACAGTATTGGATCTCTTGTGGTGGCGATGGAGCTACCATTGTGGCACTCAGCAATGATATCGTACTTGGGTGCTGGGAACCTCGTCCGGAACTCACCGAACTCGACACAGAGTTCACTGAGTTCTGGGCCAAAGAACCCAGTGACACGCTTATATTGGGATTGAGGGGCATTGTTGCGTTGTGCGCAATAATCGGATTGCTTGCATTGTGCGCATTACTAGGAATATGCTGTTGGCTGTGCGATATTATTGAATTGCTTGGATTGCTTTGTATACTTTGACTACTCTGATTTACGGGTATATTCAGATTTGAATTGGCTATTTGACGTTGGGAACGCGGTCGCTGCAAACAAACACCGCCCAGTGCCAGCAGGAACCATGTCATATTTGCCCATTCGGTGATTTGCTCTTCCAAATCGTGTTCGGAACTTTGGTGGGATGCTCGACGTTTACCCATACCTCGATGAAAAACTTCTGCTTGTCCGTCTTCTGTTTTGCATTTCGGATATGTTTGGAGAATCTTGCAGATGGCTTCCCAATTTCTGTAAAAAAGGAAGATAGTATCGATTATTTGACGTATTGCTCTTGACAACTTATGAAATGATAAGTATTTGAACGGTAATTCACTTTAAAGCAAATGAAGATGGAAGATCAATAGTCTAGTCCAAAACGGTATCAACATCGCTTTTCCGAATTAACCTGTTTCAGCAATAACAGTGTAAAACCTTGATGTAACAGAACATTTTATGGCTGATCTAAGCTAAGCTAATCTATGACGAATTAATTATGATTCAGCAGCTGTCAAAGTTACCAATGGCATTCAGCTGTCAAAATTTTCATTAATGCTTGCTATTTCATCATGCACGTGGAACGTTTGCCGAGAGTGGGGAAATTATGAAAAAATATTTAAATTCGTGCTCAATTGTAAATACGAAAGATGAATTTCGTCGTGAGGTCGGTTGTCATCTTGACTTCAATGTGCAGGCAATTCGTCGCAGCGTGGAAAAGTTTGAGCGTCTGTTCACTCTCTTAGACCCTAGGCCACCAACCAACAGAGATTGGTTGGAAATGAAGAAAGCATAGCTTCTGTAGCGGCCAGTATCGAAAAAGACTCAGAAATATCAATTTGACGCCAATCAACTGAATTGTGCATCGCCAGAGAGTCTAACCGACTTATTTTGGTGTCTACATCCGTATAAGATACGGACGACCATAGACTGCGCCGTGAGTTTGGTGATTGGGCGCTGGATATGTTGGTCGTAGATCCGAATTTTGGTCAAAATTTCATCTTCTCCGACGAAGCCCATTTTTGTCAACAAGCTAAATTGCCGTTATTGGAGTGAACACAATTCACAAGTGTTCGACCAAGCATCAATGCATAAACAAAAATAGAATGTTAGGTGTTGTTTATGGCATTGCTGCATGATCGGACCTTAATTTTTTCGAACTAAGGAAGGATACACCGTTGCCCACAAAGGTATTAGGTAAAGAGAGGTGTTAACCGTCTTTCTGTAGCAAGAGCTATCACAATGGAGAAATCCAGGGCTGCTGGCTATATACATTTAGGCTGAACCTACATCAGATTTGGTTTTATTTCAACCCACACCAGAATTCGATACAACAGAACATTTTGTCGTTTTGCCTGTGTATTGATTTTAGTTTTGTTTAAGATAAGATTATATACATATATCGTTATCACCATCGGCGCGACAACCGGGATCCGGTCCTGGCCTCCATCAACAATTCTCTCCAACCATACCGATCGCCATCCAGTAGCGTACCCCAAGTCTTTTGGCGGTCTACTGATCTACGACATCTTTCCAGTGTGGGCATGGTCTAGCATGCTGTCGTCTACCATTAAATGATCTACAAAGGACTCTTCGGGCCGGTTGCTCTTCACTCATGCGAGCTAGGTTTTCTGTCCGATCTTAATTTTTGTCAATATATCAGCTTTGAGGTAGATCGCATACTGTTCGTAATTGTAGCGTCGTCTTCATAAAACTTTTGTCTCAAACACGGCTTAGAGGTCGGAATGTCTTTTACTAAGCACCCAAGTTTCCGACCCACATGTGAGTGCTTGTAGGACCATCGTCCTGTACGGCAGTATCTTAGAGGTTATGGTCAGAACTCTGCATTTGAAAAACCTATAGTAGGCTCTGTTAGATTTGAGCAGCCACCCCCGTATTTCTTCTTCCATATTATTATCTGCACTACTTCAAATTCATGATCCGCTACCCTGATCGTTTGACCAACTGTAGATTATATATATACATGTATAAAGCCCAATATAGAGTAGTTCATTCCTAAAACCAAAAACGAGATGCAGAGGACACCATTCGAAACCTGCGTATTTCCGGGTACTTTTAAACACGGCATTCGCATAGCAGGCTACATGCCTCGATTATGGATGGGTTTTTCTGTCCCCTTGTTGTTTCTTTGTCCCGTCGTATTTCGGGACACACTTACCTCCTTTATGGTGCGGTGGTGTTTGTGTATTGTTGGCAACCACTACGAGGAAACGACCCGTGCTTGTCTGCTTTGTCGGATCAGGCATCAACAAAGTTTTGGTGAATTCGGTGTGGGTGATGAATTATCTTCGTCGGTAAATAAGGACAAACCAAAGTAAAGACTGTCACATAACAAGTAACCATAACATTTTTTTGGTCTCCAGAAGAGATTGAAGTGTTGAAAAGATTCTTCGAATTCGATAAATATATCCCAAAGATACGAATAAAAACAACACAGAAACGTGATATTACTAAATCTTGACCTTAGTACAATTTCTGTACTCTGAGTTGGCTATAAGGCTGCTCATTATATATTCACCAGCCTCTGGCGGATATTATAGACATCATGAATAAAAAAAATGTTTACCGAAACGTTTCCTCCCAGGCCGGCTGAACTCCGTTTGCACACACCTCAATTTTACGAAGAAGTAGCATTATCCGCTTTTGAAGAACCATCCGACCTAGAATAAAAAACAATCATTATTAAGTGACTCCCAGACTTTCTACTTCGTCTGAACATTTGCGTCAGTACTTAAGATTGAGCTGCCATGAATATTGTCGTAGAAACAGAACCTTGTATCGGTGTTGGCTGGAAAGAGAATTCAATTTGAGTCCATCAGTGTCTAGTTATGTATTGTAAGTTGTCCAACCTGTTGAAAGTTGTGCAAGCTCCTGGTAAATATGATAATTGGGCATAACAAATCCTACTGCCATCTCATCCTGTCCATAGCGTATCTCAGCTTCTTCAACTAACAAGCCAAGGCAGGAGAGCGAAGTGATAACGGCATCCAAGTCCACTGACCACAAGTACATAAAGAATACGACTTCCAATTTAATATGTGCTTGCTTGCAAATAGCAATCTGACTACCCACATGGGCGTAGTCCTTGTGCCTTTGAAGGAACGTATTGCGACAGATTAGAATCTCACGCAACCACTTTAAGACGTCCGTGTAGTTTGCGATTTGGTGTTGAATGAGTTTTTGAGAAATCGAAAACAGAACTTGTGAGCTAACATCCCAAAATGTGTTTATAGGAGCTTCCGGATTCCAAACTTCAATCTTTTCCGGTGAGTGAAGCGCTAGCAAGGCTTCCATTGCCTCTTGAGCAACATCCGGCATCGTTGGTTGATGGACGAGGCTAACGAGACCGTTGATGAGTTCCAGAGTTGAGCTTTGAACTTCATGAGCCACTTTTCCTTGTGTCTGTCAACAGGAATTTGAAAATTAACGTATTTATACTCACGACTGTGAAGTTTAGTTTCAACTTACGTTTAAAAGCAATGTGGGATCTGCATGAATCAAACGGACAAGGAGAAGCAGAAGCATCTTGTGCGCTGGTCCCTCTTCTGCTCTAGTCAATCCTTTCTGTGCGTCCTTTGATTTAAGTGTCAAGGATGTGATCATGCGTAGAGGTGTATGCGCAATGTAACCCTGAGTGGCTTTGTTGAGTGTGTCTGTGAACAGAGCCCTCAATTCCGCAGACCGGTAATGAACAACGTCTGTTTGAGGCCACCATGGTAGACGTGGTTGGTTGACTATGCGGAATGGATTCTTATTCGGCATTCTAAAATCCACATAGATGTGTGCAAGCCTGTGGAAAAGGACACGGTGTCCACATGTTTCGAGAGAGGGTCTATATAAGAGACTTACCTTAATAAAGCGCAAACGATCACAAAGTGATAAGCTGGCGGTGAGGATAGATTCAAACACACTTTCAGTGCTTCAATATTGTGCGGATTTATACGAAAGCACGACACCCAACAATCAATCATCAGTTCAATATCTGCGAAATTATAGCCTTGTCCTCGAGAGAAAGGCTTTACAGGATTGAAGAGCAACGCCTTCAAATCGTTTATAATGTACTGGACCAATTTGAATATAACGTTGTTCGAGTCACTGATGTTTATGTAGGTCGACGCTTTACACAACTTTACACAGGCTATGGCCGCAGATTCGGTCACTTGCTTCGACGGTGAATGTGGCCCAAGACCGCGTTTCACACTTTCAATAAACTGCTTCGCTGAGACATCTTTGTCGCGTGATGTCGGTACTTTGCTTTGAACTTTCTCTTTGTCCTTATCCTTTTCTCTCTCCTTATCCATTTGTTGCAGTTCATTTACAGTTGCTTCAAGAGAAGCCTGAAAAAGTAACAAGTTAGTTGTGCACTATTTTTGTTGAATCTTCCTACGGGATTGAGGATTAGTAGAAGCATTTGTAATGACCAGACAGTGGTTTTGCTCTTTTTGTTTTCCACTTTATAGGCTTCCACAAAATCAAGAAGAGGTTCCCAGCACCTAGGCGAAAAAACATAGTATGTTCATTGAAGGAGTGTGTATATGTATCAATAAAAACTTACATTGAGATGTCTCTGTTCACGCCTCTTTGCAAGTCTTGAAATTCAAGAGGGTGATATTCAATCCAATTCCATATCGCCTTTTCCAGCGAGTTGAGAAGAATCAATGGCGGAGCTTTCTTAGATCGAAATTTAGTAATAGTTTCTGAAAATATGAACAATTGATCAGACTTATTTCAGCAAGGATTCTATAACAAAGTAAGGTTATATTTTCTTGCAAGAGGAGCACAAGACTTCGATTCTGAACCATTGGGACAACGCAACAGAGGACATCCAGGTCTAAGGTGGTACCCCCAATTGCAGAGGGACATAAATCAACTTGGTGTGCGCAATTGGCGACAGCTAGCAAAAGATCGTGCTAACTGTTGGTTGAAGTCCAAGGATGCCGTGAAATAACGCCGAATTTTGGTTTTCATTTTCTGTCTTATAGTACGTTTACGCCGCACCCAAATCCAAAATTGATTATTGAGATAACGCCGAATTTTGGAATGCGGCTCTATTTCACGGCACCAAGTCTATGCCCACCCCGGGCCACAAGAATAAGACAATAAAAAAAATGTACACTGGCTTATAATGCGTACTTTTCTTAAAATAGTGGTGGAATCCTAAAAATGCATATTTTTTATGTTATTAATGTTTAAACAGCACAAACCTCAATAGCTTATGTAGCTCAGTTTACCATGATTTCGGGTTTTTTGGCAACACATTTTGCCCACAATAAAATGCAATCTGTAAGTCATACTACAGGTTACAACAGTCTTCTGATCAGCAGGGCCGCATACCAGAAGTAATGCGGAGTACGTTTCTTTTTCATAATTGTTAAGAGGTGTTTGGTGGGATTAAAACGGGGGCGGCTAAAATCGGCCTGGCGGTAAGCGAAGGCAAAACCAAGCTGTAATCGAGAAAGGACGCACAACATCGACGACTTGGCCAGAACGTCACAATAGGCAGTTATAATTTTGAGGCGGTTAAAAGCTTCGTGTACCTCTGCTCAGTGGTAAACAGTAAGAACAATATCAGTACGAAAAGCTGAATTAATCTTTCCAATCGCTATATTTTCGGCTCAAAAGACTGAGCCCCCTCTAGAAAGACTATGCTAACTTTGTACAAGATCTTGATCATCCCTGTCCTGGTTTAATGCACAGAAACATGGACTATATCGATAAAGAAACTCTTGGTCTTTTCGAAAGAAAATTTTTGTGTGGGATCTATGGTCGTGATGATCTTAGGAGAAGATTTAACTACGAACTATACGGACTATACAATAACATGGGTCTAGCAAGGCGTCTACGAATCCAACGCCTAAAATGACTAAACCATGTAGAGCGCTGAAGAACTTACATAGCCCCTGCCTGAAATCTTGGCGCACACAAGTTGAAATGGACCTTCCCAACTTGGTGTGGGAGAAGGCTGGTGAAAGATCGTGCTAGACGAGGCCTTTTTGTTCTAGCCTAGGTCCACCTACGATTTGTAGTGCCACAAAGAGAAGTTAAATTATTTGGCTCAAAAAATGAATTTTTACACTTTTACAAAAGCAAATACAGCATAACATGAATAACCCGGACAGTCCATTTACACTGATAATAGTTGTATCTGGGAACGGAATTACGTCGGAGCCATGTCTTTTGTAAGATGGCAAGTTCTATGTGTCCACACAAATGTTAAGCGAGAATAAGGAAAATACTGTGAATACATTCAAGAAGGTATTCGTCAGAAAAACCCTGCGTCAACAAGATATAATTATAGTCGCTTGAATGGACTGTACACCACTCCTTCATGAGAAACTGCACAAACAAACCAATACTGCGAATACCAGGAGCCATATGCAGAATTTTTGCCGCCAAGTCAAAAAAAACGTTCTGACTGAATTTTTACAAAAATCATCAACAAAAATGTATCCAAATGCAGAGACAAAATGATTGCGTTAAGAGGCGAACACTGTATGAACTATCAACACGACTATGAATAGACAATTTATAACACCTATAATACACCGAACAATCGACACAACTTCTTAGTGGAGTGTTGTTCATTTTGCACGCAAAACAGGAAACTATTAACTACTAATAAGAATTTTCAAAACGTTTAAAGTTGAAGCAATTCAACAGCAGGGATACATAAAAAAGGGAACGACTTTGTACCTTGTAATAGTTTAGTAAGTTTTGTTACATCCATGTCAATATGCTGAATCAATTCGATGTCACTGTAATCAGGATTTTCCTCTGAGCATGCTGTCAGCTCTTGTATCCTCGCCGATATCCGATTGAAAACAGCTGAAAAATGATTCTGCGACAATGCAAATAAAACTTTCGACGCTAGGGCCTTCAATTGTGCTGCATTTGGGTTTGTTTCACTCTGCACATCAATAAACTGCGAAATCTCCCTCAATAGAAGTTTTACATTCATGGCTTCTTCAAATCTAGCGGTATCCTTCGATTGATTGGTCAGACACCTCTCCAAGGTAGTCAAGATAATTATCAATGAGTCATAGTAGTACCGTTCCGATTCATGCATGCGAAACTGTGCGATCTGTAATCAAAGGTGTTTAACAATCATAAACAAATAGAATGTACATATGGCAAACTTACAGCATTCTCGTTGACCCGTTGTAGCATCTTCGTGAGGCCAGATATCACCAATGAAAAGCGATACCGCGATATCTGAATCAAGCAGTTTATCAATTGGTCTTGGCTGAGTCTCGCCTGGGTGCCATAAATGCCGATTTTGTTTGGAAGCTAATGAAAAGAAAACGAAACCACGTCTTTCATTCACAATTCAATGTAAATAAACTTGTCTCCCTTTCACAACACACAGTCTCTGGCATCATTCATCATTTATCAGATGCCTGCATTCATTCAATAATATGTAGAAACCCTACTAGACAAGTGCCGGTTCGAATGTAAACAAACGTACGTTTTCATTCATGACAAAATCATAACAAACTCATGCTATCTCTCTCTCAATTTCCGTACTCCCTCACACAAAATGGTCCCTTTTTCCGATCGATAGGGAACAAATTTTGACAGCACTTTTACATTTTTCATTTGGGTGGATTTTCTTAATTTACGATTTGCGCTTACCTGGTCCTCGAATCGAGCGAGTAACGAGTTCGCCCACTCGCCGGGCTTTTGGGTAGCCATTAGGAATTGTTTTTATTAGGAATTTCGTTGGATTTATTGCATTTTTTTCTTTAATTTTGGGCAGCGATACACTTTCAACACAATACTTGCACAGATATTTTCACTTTGTGAAGTTGTCTGCAATTCATTGTGGGATATTTCTATAATATGACAGTCATTCTTACAGCGGTTGTGGTTGGTGCGGGTCTTAACTATGTAGTTCATGCACATTGGTAACTTAGTGGATTTGCATCGCAGTTATATAAAATAAAATCCGTTAAGAACGTATTTACTTAAGAGCGTCTGTAATGGGCATTAACCGTATAAGCTCTGATCATAATCTTTTGCCATACATATTATAACAGTTTTTAACAATTCAACGAGAAATCATTACAACCAAAAGTCATACAAGTATGCAAATAATGACGATTCATACATTCTTTTATCTTTGGAATATGAACCCAAACGCTTAACTACCTAAACTCTTATTAACCATTCAATAGCCTGTGGCATAAAAAAAATTTGGGGTATATCCCTACCGAAGGAAGTTTATGACAGTCACTGCTGATATCATGACCAACAATTTCAAATGTTACAACACTAGGAGCGTCAGGAACTAGAGCTACTATAAATGCAATCAAAACAGAACACCATGGAACGATATAGACAAGCTAAATTGACAACAAAAATATCCACAGGAGCATAGGGGAAAGTTATAAGCTTGAAGCGAGAAATAATAAAATGTGTGACGGCGCTATCCACAAGACATGGTTAGTCGAAGATTATGCTTGCAAACTAAACCTTCAGGAGCAAGAAACTGCTGCATACAGACTGTACCAATGTCCGTTATTGGCCAGAGAAAAGAAAATCCCCGTCATTACTAGATAGAAACTAAGTCGAACAAGCAGATCTCCATTAAATAGATGGGACTAACAAAAGGAATCGGGGTCAGTGATGAACTGTGGAGAAATCCGGGGTGTATTCCTAAGAGAAATCTTGAAAGAGGAGTGATCTGATTCGATATACCTTGAAACGTTTATATATATGAGGAAATATGAAATTCCTTCATGCGACCCTTTCTTCTGTTCTAAAAAGGTAAATGGGGATTACAGTAACACTTGATGACAGCCCTTGACAGAGTTATTAACCGAATCTTTCTTAGACGTGTGTAGAAGACTGCATGCATCTAAATCAGTGGAGCATTGAAAACTACATCATCTGCTGCACTGTACCTTTTTCGTTGTATATGTGCACGCGTATTTTGGAGGCACTCACATGTTATCTCGCTAAAGGCCCAGCTATAATAGCCGTACGAAAACTTAAGCTTATATCAAAACCAAAAGCAAGTTCCATTCCCAACAGAGACAACAATTTTCATTGAACACGGGTCCACCTTTTCACTAATAATGCTCAGAGTATAACTGACAAGATAAAGCTTATCATACTTTGTTGTTCAGAGTTAGACAGACATATGTTTTGATCAACCAAGTTCGATTCTTTGGGCCTTTCAAAATTAAGTTAAGGTTCTCAGGTTATTTTCTCTCTGACGATATTTGCCTCCCACTCCACCTTTGGTGCTATTTCACTGAGATCCAGTATTTTGTGCTGAAGTAGGCATATATCGTTAGCATAGGCTGGATGCTTTATTGGGATCGTATTAATTTGCTCCCGTCGCCATGGCTGGTTAAAAGTCAAAACACATCACTAAAAGAAACTCGTTATAGGATGCTGCGTTTTATACACCAATTTACATCTCGAGTTCCTCATAAACATTGCAATTGCAATAATTTGATCAGTTAGTGAAGCGGTCTATACTTAATAACACTGTTCGATAAATATTCTTGTGTTGATAAAGCCAACGAAGGAAGATCCAATAAGGAAACCAGTCTGCTCGGAATTTCCACAAATGCCTTTTTAAGATTGTATTCAAACAAAAGCAGGTCATTTTGAGCAGAATTTTTGACAAAATAAGAACGAATAACAGATGTATTTTGCTTTTTTTTATTGATTAGTCATGATTATTTACGTAATACAGCAAAATACTCACTAAATTACGGATGGATATTAAGAAAGCCGGTCCTAATTGACTAGATGCTGTAGTAATTCGATGAGCTGAATTTCTGGTTATGTAAATATCTCTTAAATTTGAATCACCCTCCCTCAATTTATATCAAATGTATTACATAACAAGCCGCAATCAGATTAAAAGTATCCGGTTGTTCGATTAGAATACTATATTCTAGACACTATACCCAATAAATTTCTGAATTTGTGATATCTTGTATGGTGAGGAAGTTAACCCCACGTACAGCTCCTTGCTGGAAAGCAGCGCCTGGACAAAAGTTCCGGGAGTATCCGGTATCGGCAACGTCTTTCAGGTTGTTAGTGCCACCATTGGCCCTACGAAAAAAGGCTCATCCACCACAGTGTCTGTTTAAGGTCCCCGAAATAACCTTGAAGACATTTTTTTAGATCTGAGTTCTGGAATATTTTGAAGAAGCTCTAAAAGTATTTCGAACTCAGTAACTCCTACTTACTGGAGCTCTGGATGCTGCAAATGGATAATCAGCTGAGCAGTCCCTTCGACGCTGTTCTAAAAGTGAGGTGAGCCCTGGTACAGACTCAATCTCCCTCATCTCTCCCGTTTGCAGCCGCTCCCGTTTGCAGCCGCGATGTCCCACTGGGATTGTAGATGAGGTACTTCTATTGATGGTACTCGGCTCCCAGATTTCACCAAGTGGACGTAGGAGAAGAAGTTTTCAGACAGATGGTAGTTTCATCCACATGGAAAATAAAAACCACCCTGTATATTTAATACAATTTTTTGGATCATTTTTTTCGACAAAATGCACATTTTTTAGCACATTTCTTAAAAATAAATTATTCCACTTACAGAATTTCTGTAACCCTATTGAAGAATTGCGGTATATTTACCTTTATCGCGAAATCATTAAAGTTTAACCTTCAAAAACAACAGGATTTTCCAACCTATGAGTACGTTAGTGGTTAGCTTTTCATAAATTACAAACGGAAAGACTCGACGAGTTAAAAACGTTTTTCGTGATTTACGGTTTGAAAATAACCCCGCATAATAAATTCCCATTTTTTAAACTTAAATGTTTGTTTGCGTAAATGTACTTTTCACTTATTGAAGTCACCTTACCCAAAGTCCCCGTCTTTAATTATGTAGATACAGTAACAAATTGCACATAAGTATTACATAGAATAGATCAACGCCAGTAATTAAATCTCTCTGAGTTCTAGGAACCGACTAAACGAGTTCCGCCTCGTTTACGGTGCGAACAATCACGATTGAAGTACAATAAGGCATTAGTTTCTTCTAAAAATCTATTATTTGTCATATTTGTATCTGATATTTATCCAATGTAGCAATAAGAACTTCTTGAAGTGTTTGAAAAATTAAAAACCTGCGTAGTCATCGTTTTACTTGAATTGTCTGACATTGAGCTAAGAATGCCTTCTGTCCTTGAAGGTTTCGTTTACGTTGCTTTCACTCGTACATCCGCAATCACTAGACCTTTATGCCTGAGGTTCAGTCTAGGTCTCCTTCTCAAAGCGCCTCGCATTCATCGACTCTCTTAGTCGAAGTAAAAATCTTCATTAAAGTCGAAGACATAGCCATCATAAAAATAGCTGAAGGCCGCGTATTCAATTTATGAGTGTAAAGCAGGTATATGGCGCACGCAAGTTGAGAGACACATTAACCAACTTGATGTACGAATTTGGAGACATCTAGGGAAGGATCGCGCTATCTGAAGATGCGTCTTGGTTCACTTCGGACTGTAGCGCCATGCAAAAAGAAGAATAAGTATAAAAGGTAATGAGCACAACCAAGAGAGAGTGATAGGGAATGAAGAAATCCCATTTCCAGCCAGGCACAGAATATATGGCTTTCCATCAAAGCTTTTCAAGGTTGACGACTATGTTCTGATAGGGAGCATGCACCAGATCATCTGTAGAATTTGGGAAAATGAAAAATATGCTCGACGACTGGAATATCAATTCCATATGCCCTAGGTCCTATCTATCCAAGGCCCTATCTAACGCATTATGTGAACTTCTAAAGCCCTTTTGCACCGCACTAGTCGGCACATAAAAGTGCGGCCTCCGGCCTGGCAAATCGAATATAGACCTCACACTCCGCCAAATCCTGGAAAAGATTATCGGTTTTGAAGACCCATACGGGAAAATAAATGTCATGCGAATTTTTCAATCTGGCTCTGGGGAAAATAGTGCGGCGATCAGTTGTAAATACGGAAGGCACTATTTTCTACAAATAAGTCAACTACTTTGTTGTGCACATGACACAGACATCGTCGACCGTTCCCATCGAGCTGCTGTAGGAGCATTCACGGAGATTTAAGAACAGAAGAAACAAGATGGTTTTAGACTATATGAGGAGAAGAGGAAGTATGATATATTGTGTCGAGCAAAAATCGATACGTCGTCCATCATGCGCAACAAAACGTCACAATCGACTGCTACAATTTAGATGTAGTTAGGGAGTTTGTCTACCACGGGGCAAATGTGAACTTCACAAACGACGTCTTAGTGTACATCCGACGTAGAATCGCCCCTGGCATCAGCTGCTGTTTCGGTTTGTCTAAACAACTGAGGTCAAAACTAATGATTTGAAGGATGAAAGTCATATTCTAACTTCGATCTCGTCTAACAAGGAGATCAAAACACTGGAGCATCTCTTATGCAACTGTAAACAAATAACAGAAGGAAAATACTTGGTTAACACTTCCTTGACGCCCTCAAGAATGTGACAAACATCAAAAGCTTTCTGCGCGCTTCGAAATCATTCTGAATTTGTCAAATAACCTAATCAATTCTAGTTAGTTTTCTGTTTTGCAGAGAGTTTGTGGTGACACTATGTACCCTTGTTGGTCTATGTGGGGCTACAGCTGAAACGCAAACCTAACTTAACTTGACATATTGGTGTTCATTTCCCTAATGTGGCCGAGCAAGTATGGACAATATATGTATCTTTCCTGCCTGGAACAGCTGGCATAGCTGTATAGCTCGTAAAGTTATGTCTTCCTCTCTATTTACGTTCTTTGCAGATAAGATCAAATATCCGATGTATTTCGAATGCGAAAAGAATCTTCTGATTATCGTCCAGCTATTGTCTCTATATAGCTAGACTGGCAATATGAGTAAAAGTATTTCGACAACCTCAAGTAACACCGGACCAAACCAGGGTGTCTTTTCTTAAGAACAAAAGGCTCTTACTCCATACGCGTCCTTACACTCCTTAAGCTATCCTTAAACTGAAGGGCTGAGCACAATCTTTTCTTTTGGCATTTTCCTCCCCTTGAGTCTTTCAGCTCGTCGTTGCACCGCCTTTGATTAAGCTTCATTGATTTATTTTTTGGTCCATTATTCCATGACTTTCCTTTCAGTGGTGGCCAAAATATCAGCAGCAGCTTAACAGCAAATATCACGAGTGGGAAGCTTTTATCTGTTGTTATGACGTGGCTGTGCTTTCCGATCACTCCTCCAAAGGTTTTAAAACTTACATCTTTGTGTAAGATCTTAACATCGGACTGACCCAAAATTTTTAATTGTCAGCAACAACCCCAATGAATAGCAGAGTTTAATAGTTTTGTTCAATATTTTATAGTTAACTGTAATTTATTAAAATCAAGACTTCACGAATCAAAATGTGTGATGTATTTGTGAGTAATCGACCGTCAAATATAATGACCGCTGTAAAATGTGTCATTGGAAATTTTAAAAAGATTTCCACAACAGTCACCATAGTCATGATTAAATTATTTAGTCCGGTTTCCGCATTGTTTGTTAATAGCGAGCATACAAATATTGTCCAGGATGATTTCGACAGAAACGAATATTTTGTATTCAGCGGCTTACAACAGCGACTCACTTGGACCGTATGATTGAGGCCATTGTGCTCTTAATAGGAGAAACAACTACCGCTGGAAGCGTCTATTTTCGTTAGAGATTAAATCGACCCAGATTAAAATATGAATCTCAGACTGTTCTTCAGCTCAGTTTTAAACAAATCTTCAAGCTCGTCAAAGAAGTTTTTACCCAATGTTGGCAAAGGAAGTAACCAACAGATTCTATATTTTCCTCATAATTGTAACTTCTACAGTAGTCGCTGTGAGTGATGGCTAAGAATGTATGTATTCTCTGAGCGTGAATGATGTTTGAGACCTTGTATTAAGCAAGATGCAATTTATCACATAGAATTTGGATGATTTATTTCTACTGACTGAAGACAAAATTACCACTTTCAGGTAGAATGCTCCGTTCCATTTGGACAATGATAAAAGAGAATTCCGTCTTCCGATCTAGACGAGGTTAAGTTAGGAATATCGAGAGTGAACTATAACCATGCAATTAGAGCAAACTGAAATACTTAAAGCAGCTCGAGATGATCTGAACCAGCCGTCTGTAAGACATGGTAGAGAGAGCCTGCTCAATAAGTGCAATCTCAGTATCGTTTGCGCTATCCACCAAAAAGGAAACCGCTTTTCGTTTTTCCGCCGAAGCCGAAGCTGAAGCCGAACCTTGGCTTTTTGATCACCTTCGGTCGAAGCGGATGCCGAATGTTCGGTCGGACTCTATTTGGAACATATTTTGCAAGTTGCATTTTTGATGTTCTTTCTACCTGAAACCAGTACAAATAAATGGTGCAATGACATAACGCCAAGCGACATAAGGCCAAATTTTAAAACTTGGCCTTATGTCGCTTTATCAAAGTGACATAAGACCAAATTTTTGTTTTGGCCTTATGTCACTTTCACAAAGCGACATAAGGCCAATTGGCTTTATGTCGCTTTCCGCTGTATATCTGATTTAGGCTTACCTTATTAAAATATACCTTCCATTAAACATTCTGAGACATTTAAGAGGAAACGGGTAAAAAGTGAAATTGGATTTATCCCAAATCTTATCTGCGGCCAAGCTGGGGGTTTCAGGGGGCAGCATGAACCCTCATACTTCACTTTTTACCCGTTCCCTAATACTAACTCCACTGTTCAATTTCATTTTAATTACACATATACATGTTATTAAAAATTGTGGAATTATGACCCACTTGATGTTTATTGATATTATTATTTGGTGTTATGTCTCAAAAAAATTTGGCGTTATGTCGCTTCGTCGAGCGACATAAGACCGAATTCTTAAATTTGGCTTTATGTCACTTTGAGAAAGAGACATAAGGCCAAATGCTAAAATTTGGCCTTATGTCGCTTGGCGTTATGTCCGGGCCCCCAATTAAATTGCATGCTTTTATACAGACCACCTAATAGTTTACCAACTTGCAAATGCAAAATCTTTTGATTTTAAAGCTGTAAACAAGCGCAGTTTCAAAATACAAAATATCCGACAGTAACAAACCAAAAAACACATCATTCCTTGCAACTTCTATTTTTACAGAAAACAGAAATCTCAACATTCGGCTTCGGCAAAATCTTCAGCCTACCGAAGGTGATATTTAGGTGCCATGACATAACGCCAAGCGACATAAGGCCAAATTTTAAAACTTGGCCTTATGTCGCTTTATCAAAGTGACATAAGACCAAATTTTTGCTTTGGCCTTATGTCACTTTCACTTTCACAAAGCGACATAAGGCCAATTGGCTTTATGTCGCTTTCCGTTGTATATCTGATTTAGGCTTACCTTATTTAAATGTACCTTCCATTAAACATTCTGAGACATTTAAGAGAAAACGGATAAAAAGTGAAATTGGTTTGGGGGGGCATGCTGCCCCCCTGCAACCCCCCTGCTTGGCCACAGATAGGATTTGGGGTAGGTGCAAAGTTGGATATATGTTACTTTTTCAAATCCATTCTAAATATGAAAATAAGGAAACATTGGATACCACCAACCTCGCACCTATCCCAAATCTTATCTGAGCCCAAGCTGGGGGTTTCAGGGGGCAGCATGAACCCTCATACTTCACTTTTTACCCGTTCCCTAATACTAACTCCACTGTTCAATTTCATTTTAATTACACATATACATGTTATTAAAAATTGTGGAATTATGACCCACTTGATGTTTATTGATATTATTATTTGGTGTTATGTCTCAAAAAAATTTGGCGTTATGTCGCTTTGTTGAGCGACATAAGACCAAATTCTTAAATTTGGCTTTATGTCCCTTTGAGAAAGAGACATAAGACCAAATGCTAAAATTTGGCCTTATGTCGCTTGGCATTATGTCCGGGCCCCTGATATTTATAGCAGAAGGTGGCCGAAGCCGAATGTTCGGTCGGACTCTATTTGGAATATATTTTGCAAGTTGCATTCGTATCATTTTTAAGAAATAACCCAAATTGGATTTTTAGCTGTCATTTTTGATGTTCTTTCTACCTGAAACTAGTACAAATAAATTGTATGCTTTTATGCAGATCACTTAATAGTTTACCAACTTGCAAATGCAAAATCTTTTGATTTTAAAGCTGTAAACAAGCGCACTTGGGCGCCGTGGCCGTGTGGGTTCGTGCGTCGACCCATACGCATTAGACTTTCACAGTCTAGGTCCAAATCCAAGATCAGACAAACAATTCAAAAAAAAAAATTGTTCGCGGCTCCTCCTCTTGCAAGTCACTGACAATGCTCAAGGAGTATAACTGTCTAGAAAAAGCTTCTCAAAATCGTCATTCGGAGTCGGCATTAAACTGTAGGTCCTCTCAACTCGTGAGAGAACAATAGCACGCACAACACGAGTGGTTGCTGAGAATCTAGGCCCAGGTCCACCTCGGACTGTAGCGCCGCCGTTATTATTATTTTTATTATTATTATTAAACAAGCGCACTTTCAAAATAAAAAATATCCCACAGTAACAAAACAAAAAACACACCGTTCCTTGCAACTTCTATTTTACAGAAAACAGAAATCTCAACATTCGGCTTTGGCAAAATCCGAATGTTTTTATAGATGAAGGTGGCCGAAGCCGAAGCCGAAGCCGAAGCCGAAGCCGAATGTTCGGTCGGACTCTAGTCATCAAATGTATATTGATGATGGTGATACTGTTTGGTGGAGATCCTAGGATACAGCCAATCACTGAGATCTTCATAGAAGCTGATGCTGATGCATCTGCATTAGCGAAACACTGAGAACTATATCGTTTGTATACGTTAGACTTATTCTACCACCTCCCGGTGGATATATACAGTAGAGTAGTGGCGACGGGGAGCGTTTGAATTGAAATCATAATCATACACGTGAACACTCTAGAAGATTAACAAACCCCATTTTGTAGGACAGATCAGGGACTATCTCCTCTCCCAACTCCAACGACAAAATGTTCACCATCAATTCAACAAGAACAGACTGGAAAATGGCCACCGAGCGCTAGATGATCCTGGTTCAAAAACTGAGTTCGATGTGGGATTGAGTGTCTATTCTAGTGATACCAACATTCACAACATTTCTTTTCGCCTTTCTGATTGTTGAAGCATCTTTCAGATAGAAATAATTGCGATTAGTGAGGCACTGACCTCGCTCAAACATAAACAAACACATGATCCAAGTGGAATGATAATTCAGCCTAATTGGGGCTGTATAATCGCAGCAACTAGAATCTCACTGAGCCTAGTAAAATATATGCATGAAATCGAATTACATCGCATACAAATTTGTATAAATTGTGTAAAGCTAACAAGTGCACTCGAAATGTCTTAACCTCTTCCAGGAGATATCATCATTTACACAGACAGATTGCAATTAAATCCCTCAATTCTGTCGCATTTGTTTTAAATCGCCGACTGCTTCTTAACGAAACGGCCAACCATTTTAACATTCATCACATTGAGAGTTGGGGACACTATGAGATTCCTGGAAAGCCGACGAACTCACTTGACGTATCATTAAATCTCTGCTACATAGCCATGAGTGCCTTCTGCCACAATAAAGGCCCTAAAATACAAATTCCACCAATCTTAAGTGGACTCATGGGAATACGTGGCACTAAAATCGCCGAATCTAAAGCACTTACTCTGCTTGGTCAAATTGAAAAGACCAGTAATTAGGACCTCAATGGAACTCGTTGCGGGACACTGAATTTTTGGAAGACATGCCATTAGATTAAGTTCTCGCGCCAATAAATTTTGCAGTAACTACAGAGGTGATGAGAAGAAGGAAACAATGTGTCGTGGCTCCTTTTATTATTGCTTCAATATTCTGAGCATGTTGAACAACTTTGACATAAATCAGCCCTTTATTTTAAGCTCCAGCCTTCAATGAGTACGAGAAAGTATGATCCAAGTGGTATCACAATCGGGTTTAAGTGTAGCTGCATAATTGCAGCCACTGGAACCTCACGGAACCTTGCAAAATATTTGAATGCGGTCAATTTACTTCGCGACCATATTGCTGCTCGAATTTGAACAAATTTTGTAAAGTAAAGAAGTACATTCACAAAATCGCAACCTCTTTCAGGACTAGCACCGTACATCTCTGTTCCTAGCGTTCTCGGACCGGTTATTAATTTCTCCTCAAACTCACACACCGCTGCTATCGCAGTTGCCAGGTTTTTCCAGGGGAATTCTCGTGGTCAGACGACAAAAATTCTAAGTTCAAACTTTTCCCATCTCATGACATAAACAACCATTCCTTATCTATGTAAACCGTAAGTACGTGATTTAGTTACTCTCTCTCTCTCTATACTAGTACACATATCTATCTATCTCTCTAAAATGTGCCACAAGTTTTTCACTGAATCTACACTCATCCCCCTCTCAGTTTTAATTATACATGCACACATAATATGAAAAAAAAATAACTTCATTCAGGTTTTTTTTTGAATCCCCACCTCACCATCGCAAGAACTACACAATTCGAAGCCTAGGCCGGAGCCTAACATTCACATCATTGTCAGTCATAATCGAGAAACGAAAAGCAGCGGTTCCAACTGCACTTAACGTGTGGAGAGTTTAAAAAAAAAGTGCTCCCTCTTAATGCGACGCTTCGCTGCTTATTATTTAGATTGGCCACCTTTTAATCGATTTTCATAATTGCTTGAAACTGCAAGAAAAGAAAAAAATAGTTGATTCAAAGTGACTACTGCGTCGAGACACTACTACATATAAGCTACGAAAACTAGTTTTGAAAGTGCAAAAATAATACACGAAAAAAAAGGAAACATATTCAAAAGAAAAGTAAAAGTTTAAACATCCATTGTGAACAGCAATTTGACAGTCGACAAGGAAAAGTTACTTTTTTTCTGTTTACATTTTCACTAACGGATCGTATACAAAAGGCTTTCTTTCATCTTCCTGACCAACTACAACAGTAGGGATTAAAGTCCAAATTGGTAAGTGAAAATCATTCTCTAACAGGTTTTTGTAAGATCATTAAGTGAAAAACATGTCAACACAAATTGAAAAAAAAGGAAAATACAAACACATAACTGATTTTGTGCAGTGCGAAACGAAGTGTGTTCACACACTTAAACGGATCCAATTTTGTTGGAACATCGTGTTGTGTCTTTCCGAAGCCTGTCCTATCTTGCAAAACATAATTCTGGCTTACTCCACCCAGACCAGTTAAGTAATGTTTTAACCTTTGTGAAAATCAGTGTGGGAGCACGATGTGTCACTAATCTGATGAACATCTGTATGAGTTGGGTTTAAACACAGTTACGTATGTTTAACGTCAGAGTTGTTTAGTAGCTAATGTGTTTAAATTAACCGTCAGCTGGTGAAATGTTGAAAGATGGTTTTAGGGTTTCTTTAACGTAGGTTAATTTGAGGAATTGTCATGCTTCTGTTTTGACAGTGTGCGTCTGCTTTTGTTGCCATTTAATTTAATTATTTACAAAGACTTAATATGTATGTACGTAATTAAAATTTTAAACAAGATGAGAACCCGTGAGCACCATGAACCGCAGACCATATAATGGTCCAAGATATACGTACATGGTATTTGTGGCTCTATCCATCGAAGAGAAACAGACTTTGATTAAGAAAGGATCATTGTGCAGGTTTACTTACACATTGACGGTTGTTTGGAAAACTTTTTACCATTCATTGAACTTTTCCTGCAGATATTTTAATTATCTTTGCACATTTTTATTATGGCTTGCTTTTCTTGGGATGAAATGATGATTTTCTGGTAAATTCATATTTACGGGGACAACAGTCTATTAAGTGACTGGATTTGTCCTACGGCTATTTTCCAGCTTTGGTGGCCAATCCACCTATTTTGCATCGCTAGTGAATTGGAGTCGATATCAGAATCTCAGGCTTCTGTGTCTTCACGAACAAGGAGGCTGAAATTTGAAGCCAGTTTTGGACGGAGTATTGATAGTCATGGTCGTCAAATTTTTACGCTCCGAAATACAAGCATTAACGTCCGTGTTCAGTTCGTAGAGTTCGCGGTATTAGATTTCCTCGAAGCCATGATACAATCTTGACTTTCTTTTAATGGAGATCAAAATCCGCATTGCTGTCTGTTTGCTGTTTGTTTGTGGTTCAGCTTACAATTGTCTTAAAAAGCATGGTTTTTCTTCTTCGAGTTGGGAGCATTATCCTTAGTTTCTTTAAACTTAAACTAAAGTAGCAGCTATTGCTAAACTTATTTGTCGGACCCTATCTACAGTGTGGTCTGCAGACCTAAGATTCACAGATGTAGGACAATTACTATATTTGATGTATATGCCAGCCATATGTTTATGCGATTATTACGGATTCTGTAACACTTCATAAGACCACTTTAACTTGGATATTGGCAATAAAGATCTCTAACAAACACTCATGTTGTATGAAAATGATTAGCCATGCGTTTAAAAAAATGCACCTGTCTACAGAAATTAAAAGATAAGGCATTTATTTTAATTATAGTTCAAATTGAAATTGATACAGTCTTTATTTTAGCCCAACTGATCGCTATTTTATTTTGCGGTCAGGCCTCCATTAATTAAATAACATTAACATTAGTAAAAGATAATCCTATCTCGTACCAATTCGATTTTTTTCTTATCAGTTTTTCTTCCAAGGCTTACATGGACAAAGAATTCCATGTAAAACAATCATAACTTTAATACTTGAACAAAAAATATTTAAAATGATTGCTAACTTCTTAAATAGGCAAAAGGACATTCAATATCTTGTTGAGAGATATTGTGTGTTAAATGAGTAATATTTCCAAAATTGGTTTATGTTTAATGGGCCGTAAGAATAAGTTTTGTTGTGTGTTGCGTTAATGCCACTGTCGAGTCACATTTAACTTCCAACACAGCAATACAATAGTACAGCCCGAAATACCGTTTTGTGCTACCGATCCTAAGTTTGTTAAGAAGTGAGAGCAATGAGAGGAACGTAACCTCACATAACAACGGGCTCCCTCACGAAAATCTTTCAACATGTTGAGTCATTTGTTTTGACACTTCTTGCATAAATCACGATTGTGTTTTGATATTTAATTGTAAAGTTTGAGAAATTAAAAAGCTTATTTTCATTTCAATGTATGACTGAAATACAACTACATAACGCAAAAAAGTTAGTACTAACGCAGTATTGTGTTTCAGGCAAAATTCTGAAAGCATGAGAGTGAGTTTTTTTTTATGTTTGCTGTTTACACAAATGAAGATATGTACTCACTCTTATTTTTGTGCTTCATGTTTGATCATGAGCAAAAAACTCGCGCCTACGAAATTTGGCGGCAGTTTCTAGAAAAACATTGTGCACTTTTTGGTGATAGGTTTTTTTTGCAAGCTGGAGCAGCATTGCATGCAAATAGTACCATATGTATATAGTGTACAAACAAGAATATTGCATTTAAACTGTTCCTGTGAGCAATTTTCTTAAAATATGAGCATGAGTGAGATGTTACTAGATCAACGATCACCAGCAAATGAAGAAAATATGAAAATGGAATGAAAACAATTTATATTGATTTGTTGTCGGTATGTTTTGCAATTTTACTACGGATTGTACGCTTCTTGTTTGGATAACGAGAACCACTTCTGTTCGAATGACTATGACAGTTAACAAATTTCCTCGATCTGGAGTGAATAAAACCACAAAAAGGCATTATTTCTTGTGTTTTATGTGCTGATGAAATCATTGTCCCATATTTCATCAAAGGTTATGATTTTCTCGATCCCTAATTTAATGACCTTAACGCGGAAGAGCTCTGCGTTGATTAACGCAACAGATCACAAAATGGGCCAGTGGAAAGATCTCCAAGATCATGCGACATCACACTTCTGGGCTAGTTTCTGTGGGGATATGCAAAGTCGATAGTACATAGTCATAAACCATAGACTTTTTGACTACTTGGAAGCTAACAGTCACCGCTTTTTCGCCGGCTTGGTTTTATTTGTTTTCTATTATTTTGAAGGTTTATGCATTTGTATAAACACATTTGTTTATAATTAGTACATAAGTAGTTTATAGGTAGTTTTTAAGTAGTTTAGATATAAGTTTAATTTTGGTCAAATTAGAGCCATGAAGTGAACATATGTCGGGAGCAAGCATATGATAAAAATAGAATATTCAAATATGAATTATTAAAATTTTATAATGTAATTAATTATTAATTAAGTTATTATACTTGAGCTTAACCAGATTATATGTCCAAAGTCGGTTATCACGAAAACAAAAATGTAATCATAAATTAATTAATGTGTATTAATATTGACTCAATAAACTAAATGAATGAATGAATATAAACACAATAATAATATAAAATAATAATGGCGGCGTTACAGTCCGAGGTGGACCTGGGCCTAGCTTCTCAGCAACCACTCGTGTTGCGCGTGCTATTGTTCTGTCAGACCCGCGTTTATAGTGACAGTGGAGGCTTCTACAGCAACCACTTGTGTTGTGCCTGCTATTGTTCATACACAAGTGGAGGGGACCTACAGTTTAATGCCGACTCCGAACGGCGAGATTGAGAAGCTTTTTCTAGACAGTTATACTCTTTGAGCATTGTCAGTGACTCGAAAGAGGTGGAGCCGTGAAAAAATGTTTGATGTTTTTTTTTTCGATATTCGAACCGACAACCTCGAGCGTAGGAGTCGACGCATATACCCACTACGCCACGGGGCCCACATATATAAACACAACACCCTTTATTATATCCACTTGCTCTGTAACATTAATAGTTGTGCTTTATGCTGAATAACTGCTCTCATGATCTTGACAGGTGACACAAAATGTTGTTCGTTTCCTATTCTAATGGCCCAACATATCTTGCTGCTATTGATTTAGAGCAGCGGTTGGGTAGAGCAGAGGTAGAGGCGTAGAGTAAGTACAATAGGAACCGTATGATTCAACTGCATGATTCCGAATGCTTCAAACAGGGGTGTATCAAAATCCATGCAGTAAAATTATAGAACATGACAGAAATGTAAGTGGAAACAAGTGCTTACTGCACGGCTACGCATTGATGCAAGCCATTTGTAATAGATCAGCAATATAGTAGAATTTTCCATTTTTCCATGCCATTTCTTGTTTGTACGTCCGTTTTATTGTGCGTTCCTGCATGCATCAATGTTACTGTATTGGTTCACATCTGTTCGACGCATACGTTTAAGCAAACCCATAAAAGGACACAAGCGCAAAGAATAGTCTAATAGGAACACCTGCTTTGGTGCTTTGGCTTTGGATTGTTCTAAATGTCATATATTACATTTGTGTTTGTTTGTGCGGCTTGTCATGTTTGTTTTCTCGCTGAATAAAGTCGATGATTAAGAGGCGAACTCCAATGACCCCTGATGAGCTATTAACAGTTTGATAACATCTTGTGAATGATGGAGAATTTAATGTATTTTCCGGCTAACTTTATACCGATTCACAAATACAAATACGTCAAGCACCGTTTTAAATTAATAAAATTCGAAAGGATGATTGAGAACCCATAAAATAAAATATTCTCAATATTTAAAGTGGTCGGAGGTTTTTGAGCTATGGAAACAGAGTATTTATTTCCCAAAGACATACATACATGATCAGTTCAATATTAAAATTAAAGTCACGTTTTATCGATTGCAAAAATATATGCACTGTACGCATGCAAAATAATCACGGCTCTGGTTCAACCACAAAACAAAAAAAATGTCCCCTTTCTTTGAGTCACAATAAATACCTTCACAATCGCAAACAAAAAGATCGGATTGTGATTTGCTGACACTTTGTGATGCAACTTACGATCGAAATACAAATTTAAGTACAAAAATTCTGCAACCGAAAATAGGCCAGGAACTATAGCGAAAAAATTGAAATTTCCTCTTCTCTCAGATCTTAATAATCACGTCTCTTGTGCAAATGACCCTGTTTATGACTTTTTCGACTTATCAGAAGAAACGCGATAAGGAAGGACCATGGCTACTTGGAATATTCTATTCTCGTTTATTATTATTTACGACTGATAACAATGAATATTCAAGGCACACATGTCAATTTATAATAACATTCAATAAGTGGCTAAATATGTAATAATCAAGTTTTCAGAGTAGCTTCTTCAGGAAACTGGTTTGAAGCGGAAGAGGAAGTATGAAATGATTTTTAGATGGAAGTACGTATGGATACTTTAATAATTTCGGGAAGTTAACCAGCTGATCTAAAAAGGCTGGTAATAGTTAATACTCGTAAGAATTTAGTTAATTAAACACAAACACGTTCGTTAAAGTTGCTATTGAGGTAGTCATAAAAGCAGTTAATGAATTATTACTGCTTTTATATTATGCCTATGTGGCTTTTTTTCTTGAAAGGGGTACGAAAATGTTTTCTGAATATGATCATAATTGTGGACCGAGAACAACGAGCTACTGGAAAATATAACCTCTATTCCTCTTTTTCGGATGATGTAGATTTAATTAAACGAATAGGTTTACGGATAGAAATTGCTTTTAGATGATTAAGTCAAGAAGAGCATTTGAATAATTGTGGTAATATGGCTTGACCTTATAACTTAGAGTTGGTATCTGACCAACATTTGGCATAAGGGTCTGTCTACCTTGACGTTTGATGTCGACTCCCTATCTAAAGCAACTCGCTCCCCATCTGCTACTCTGTCGCACCCGTGTGCAACTCTCATTCATACTATTACTTAAAACGCACTCAATGAAAGACATAACCGGCGTTGTACTATATGACAAGATACATGTTATTTTTACGTTGGACGATCGGAAATCATGCTGTCAAGCTTGAAATTTGCCCAACACGTTCTATCCAAATTCGTCGATGGCCGTCCCTCGCAAGGGCAAGTGTGTTTTTGGATAACATCTATCTCTCCAACGAATATGAATATGAACGATTTTCACAGGATTTTAACATCACTCTGGCTACTTGCGTAGTAAATAAAATAATGCAAAGTCTGACGTTTATAAAAAGAAGTACGAAACTCTGCCGCCTGAAATCGTTTGTTAAAAATCTGATAGATCCGTAGCAGCGTGGTTTCAGGACAGATCGCGGAAAGACTGAAGAATCCCGTCACCTAATCGCCCATTTGTCGTAAACTTATACCTAGGAGACAACCTACCTTGTTCTGTGAATTAAAAATCCTTCCTGTTCGTCACCTGTATTGTTTCAAGGTCCTGAAAACATTCTTCATGAGGTCTTCTGGTAATCGTAATTTTCGTATAATTTCTAACTATAACCTACACGGAAACTCTTCAAATATTTTGTATATACCTAATTTTCACTGCTTACCGAAATGTGTATTCTGTTATGTTTGCGTTTATTTAATCTACTCTCAGAACAAATCAGATCAGCTCAGACATCCGCAATCTTTTTAAACCTAAAAAATTGGTTATTTCTTTGTGACTATTATAGACTGGACTCTCTCACTTCTAATATTTTGAAGGAAGATTCTCCTTTTTGGAGCTGGAAGATCAAGGGAAAATAGAGCTTTACAAACTCCTGAGATACTCGTACATATCTATATCTGAGTGTTTTAACTTATCTGTTGATACATAGAAGTTTAGGTTTTCCACGGATCAAACTTTTTGTGCACAATGGATGAGTCCATTGGTCTTAGTGAGTAGCTGACATTTTTATGTCAGCAAAGGCACCCATTTACCTAACCTAACAATTTCAAGGCCGGATATGACACTGTGCAAAGAAATGGCCTATAGAGCAACATGTCTAGTTCTTTTGTTAATGCTAAATTAGTCAGGTCGTGGATGATGACAATTGGAAACCATCGCTGTTCCATTAATGTCGGTAACGAGTTCGCCGAGCCTTTCAAAGTTCGAAGGGTTTTTGACAATCTGAAGAGTAGATGAAGAAGACCTTCGTCTTTTCGAGAGAATAGCTCTGGTTTCAATCTTTGGTTATATTTGCGTTGACCACGATCTGTATGGGCTGTACGGCGACATATGTCCAGCTACAGATCCAGGGCCTTAGATGGCTGAGCCATCTAGCATGGAAATCACTGCTCCAAAGTATATTCCACGCCAGTGGACTATTTAATTATTTACTTTCGAATAAAGCCAATACCATGGCCATAGCCAAGATTCTTGAAAGCAAACGTTGTATTGAAGTTTCAAAACTTGAAGAGCCGTATTACCCCACGTCGTGTTGTAACTAAGAACAATGGTCCATCTAGGACTTCACCCCCGACTGTAGTGCAAACTCAAGAAGAATAAGTAAACCATCTAGGGCTGTGATTTTTGCACCATCACGATTCACGATCAAGCAGGATACTAGGCTGATGCTTTAACTACTATAACTTTTCTCTTCTTCTTCCAATAGCCCTACCGTTAAGTACAAGTTGGCTGAGATCATTCTTTACTTGTCATCTATTACGTTGTCCCACTGACTCGGACTCGAAGAACGAAAACCTGTTGATCCTGTTGATCTTAAAATTGTTGATGACTTTGTTACCGACTCTGAAGGAGCAGTGGGACTTCTCCAGTGTTACCCTGCCTCATCTGACGAATTCGGTAGAAATGTCAAGACTTGATATAGGTTAGTACGTCGAGCTTGCGTACTAAATAGAGTTATGAAGTCTAATTTTTGGTTGATATTCCAGCTTAAAATAGTCCCATTTACATACGTTTGCGTGCATGAATTGGGAGTTGAATGCATTATCTTTGATTTTTTCATCTTTTCGTCATGGATTTATACAAGTCGATCGGTTTGTGTGTTTCTGTTTTACCGAATTATTATGCGGTGTTAGCCACACGAAGTAGCCATAAAACATTCAAGTCTTGTTTCGTAGAAGTTTTTCTAGTGACCTTCAAGCATGACATACGTCTTACATGTTTTTTTTCGAACACGAATTCAATATTTATAAGTGTAAACCTTTGTCAATAAATTAACTGCACATATTTAACATTTCAGTACATGGATGTTGGAAAAGTATGTAAGGCAACTCATATTTACTTTCTGTTGTCTTAACTATCTGTGATGTTTTCCAATTTGATTCTTGTCTCAGTTCAGACTAATCGGTACTTAATTATTCTCATATGTAATAAACGAAGAAAATCAGTATAACACCATCATTCAACAGGTGCGATCATAACTATTATACGACTATATCAATGTATGTGTTGTATAATGACTTCCTCTTACACTAGCCCAGACAAGCTTGGCGATGTCTAATAGGCCATGTGTGACTTGACGTAATTTGAAGTCAATTTGCATATGCGTTCGAACATAAATCATGTTTATACAAACACCCGAAAGCCATTTATATGCAATAAACAAGCGGCGACGTTAGTCGGTGGCCTGGGTTTTGGAAAACCCCGCCGGCTATTGTCTGTTAGTATAAAAAATGAGTAATAGCTTAGTTTTTCTTTGTAGCTGTCAATCGAATTATAGAGCTCCACAAATGATATAATGATGGAGTTACTTCTTAATCGATTTTTTGTCGTGAATCTTTGAACTCGACCTTTATGCACGTACATTGAGTAATTCGTGCAAAAAATGATTGCATTAAGAAGCCTACTTTTTAGTATTCACTTGATGTAATGCACTTGCACAACATTTTACCCCTGTGATGCAGAAATGCATCGCACCTTTTATTACCATTTTTATTTGCTGACCATGAGCTTCGGAATGCATTCAAATAAATTGAAATTGGTTTGAGGTTATGTTTATTATTTTTAATACTGTTTTTTGTATTTGGTGGTCAAAGCAATTAACGAATGTCAAAAAACAGACATGCAATGATACACAGTACGAGTGCACAGCTACATAAAGCGAATGCATGTCCCTTTAGTAAAATATTTCATTAAATATTTTGACATACTTTTTTTTATAATTTGTGCGCGCAAAAGGTGTTACGAGTACCTTTAAGTTAAATCAAGACACAACACGTTAATGTCATTGCAATTATAGTTGAATATTGACACTTGAACAACGACGCAAAATTGAAAATGGCATGACTTGTTGAATGATATCGTTAGGTATTTAGCGGTAAAGAACAGAAAATCTGAATTTCGAGATGTTTAACAATTGCAGGCGTATTACAAAGGAGTTCTTCGCAACTGAAGCAAGGAATGGAAGAAATTGTATTCTTATCTAGGGCTGTTTTCCAGCCTTCTTGGATCCTATATGCAGCCCTTTATTGACTACTTGGTCGATCCGAAGCTGGTATATTGGTGTTCATGAAGTCAATGCGAGTGACTAGGTCTGTTAAAAAAAGTGACTGACTAAAAGACACGCATGGGCGTAGCGTGTAAGTGCGTCGACTCCTACGCTCATAGTCTAGGTTCGATTTCTGAAACACCTTTTATATATTCACGGCCCACCTCTTTCGAATCACTGACAATGAAAATCAAAGAGCGTAGAAAAAGCTTCTCAATCTTTGTTCGACCAACTGACGACTTTGTTCCTTCCTTCCCCCGAAGTTATCCAATGTCATAAGTTTTGATGATCTATCAAAATGTTTTTAAAACCTCTGCGCGTAACCCTCCATGGAGCAAAATTACTAGACAGAGTACTGATTATGATGATTATGATGAATATGTACTTATTCTTGTATGTATACCAATGTATACTTATATATATAAAACTGTAATGTGAGTTTAAAGTATACAGAAAATGCATTCAAATAATTATATTTTATTTTTACAAAACAAGCACACATATGTACATGTTTGTATGCAGTGATATACATATGCATAATCAAATGTGTGCAGATTAAAACATTCGATAACTTAGACTTTCAGCAATCCATTGATGTTCATATGCACGTCGGAATTGTTTTGAAGAAATTGTGTATCATTTTGTTGAACTTGACAATGACCTACATCAAACAATGATAGTTGTCTTTCGTGTGAGCATTCGTCTATTCGAATTAATTCCAATTTATTTTGTGGGCTTTAAATACTAAATTGTTTTTTGATAACTCATGATAATGCGTTTGTCATCATTTGTGCATATGGACGTTGGTTGTTTGAATAATTGAACAGAAGCTGAGAAGAGTAGTAATCACAGCAATAAATATTATTTTTAAATATGTCAATTTGGTTTAATGTTAGAATATGTTTGCAAAACCACACAAATATACAAATTTTGAAGTATGTATACATAGTCAGCGTAAAAATTAAATGTACATTCATCTGCCGAAAATTTACCCTGAAAAAATGACCGGAATGAGCTAGGCGAGACATCTTCCGCGGGACGCTCTTATGTTGTTATTTAAGAATTATAAGGATATTTTGCTTTAGAAAAAATACAAATCCTACAGCAATGTAAACGTTTCCGCTTCAAAAAAAAAAGAAAAAATGTCTTTGACATTTCTCTGAAACTTGTATTATTTTTCCCACAATTTTATAAGTAGGTATGACATATTGGATCCATGCCGAATGCTAACGTTTGTGAATCATAAGACACAATTACTTGCCATTAACTTTTGCCTCTAGTATATAACAATCTACGAGTAATTTTAATGCAAATGTGAAGTTACTGCTGAATTATTGCGTTATGGTTCGGTAACTTCCAACTTAATTTCTTTTGTGCAGGCGTACATATCGCACAAATTTATATTCAAGTTTGTTACATGGACTCAAATCCTATCCCATTTACACAAAAGACGATTAAAATTAATACCTGGATTGTCGAATAAATTAAGAAAATAAACAATTGTTTGTTTACGTTGTATTATCTTCGATTTACTTTAGTTCATCGTTTACGTTGTTTTGCGGTTTTACCATAATGATCTAATTCATCAAATACTCGGCGTGCGCAGTTTTTATACTGTTCAGTTGAGGAATTATAAACTACTAACCTTTAAATTTAGAACTACGCCTATAGTATTTATTAACTGGTTGGTGATCTAATGTGTAACCTTCATTTTCACTCAACAAATGGCAACGATTTCGTCTCGTAGATTCTGATGGGAGCGATTCGTCGTAATTTTTCGGATATAAGCAATCTTCTCCTATGGCTTTGAAATCTTCTTCAATATAAAAATATTGAACAGGTGTTGAATTGCATGATTTCTTTAACGCTTGTGATGCTGCAACGTAACTAATTTCAGTTTTTCAAGTACCCTTACTTAAGAAATGATCTTGATTTATTTTCATTTTCTTCTTCTCCTTCGTATGGCACTGCCGTCCCGGATACACCTGGATTCGGCCAACAAGCCTCTTCAGCCAACATGGTCCTTCGGTACATGTACGCCGAGGTGATTAAGGTCCTTCTGCACTTGTGTATGTCGCTTCAGTCCTTGACGTCGTTCTCCTCCATTCACCATTAACGGAAACAGTACCAACGACAGTAATCAGAACATCAAGGGTTTCTTCCTCCGCTTTTGATATTGCCCAGCATATGCCTTATAGAAACTCAGTTTGTGTTTGTGAAATGGCTCTATTGCTGAAATGCTTCTTGAGACCAGAGAAAGAGCGATTATTCCACGCTTGATCTCTCTCTTGATGCTGTTCCTACTGTTTATTGCGGACCCCAAGACTTTGACTGCCTCGAAATGATAGTTGCCATTTCAACCGCTTCCGTTTTAATGCACGCAAACGCCTCCTTGAAGGATCTCTGTGCTTGGCCAATCACGCCAATGTCATCCCCGTCCTGTAGAATAAAGCACAGTTTTATGTAATTGTTTTGATATTGTTTTTTTTTTGTAATGGACTGTATCAGGCCCGGTCCTAGCTAGATGAGCGCCCTGTGCAAGCCCTGTGTTTAGTGCCCCCACTCAAATGAGTCCATATTAACTGAGAATTGAGGGCACTTGACGCCCTGTGCATTTGCACATCCTGCACATATGGTAGGACCGGCCCTGGACTGTATAAAATTCGTTTAAATATAATAAATTATCTTGACAGTGCCTCTGTATCCATTCACTGATCCGCGTGAAGTCTGTGATTGGATTGGAAAAACAGCCGATGCTGGATGATCCTGCATACACACACACACAGGATTAGGTGGTTATTCTTATGCGTGCTTATCTACTTCCACAAGCTTTCTAGTGATGATCAATGAGTTTTGCACGATGTTCTTAAGAACGATGTTAAAAAAATCACATGACAGCACGTCACGTCGGAAAGTATCCTTAACGCGATGTTAAGGAGTCTGATCCCTCCATAAATGAATCATTCAAAGAGGTGGATCCATTTACAAAAAAAAATGAAATGAAAAAAAAAATAAATCCGAAAAGTTGACGTTCATGTTGTTGCTTTTGGTTTCGACCTACTGTTAAAGACATTAAAAAAGCACTTTCTTTCGCGTATGACATTTCACAAAAAGTAATCGCTCTATATAACCCATACAAATTCAGCACAGACCTAAGGTTTTCGCAATTGATGACAAAAGTGACTGTTGCAAATTCACCACAATTGAGTTTTTGGCAATGTTTCTTATTTCAAAATCCAATCTTGTTGGTTAGATCATGTAAGCTTTTGAGACTTGTGTTGCCAAAGATAGTTGCTGCAGTGCTCTTCCAAAAATCCATACAGGTACAAACGTACGCGTTTGTTATCGACGCAATCCCTCATGACCTGAATCATCAATTAGCTGTTTGTTTACTAAAGAAAAAGCGACAAAGTAGATCAAATCTAGCCGGCAACGAAGACAAATCGATGGAGGTCATTTACCCCGACTTCGCAGTGAATACAATTAACTAAACCGTGGTGGAAGTCATACACGAAATAAGTTTAGTCCAGTCAAAAACAATTGGAAACGAATTTGGGAGAGCATTTCCTTAAGAATTGGCGGACATACCCCATACGGATGTCAGAAACTAGAGCTTTTGATCCTCGGATATCTGTTTCAAGTACTCACATTTTTGGGTATTAACCGGGTGGCATAAATTTGGGTATCCACTTGGGAAGTTTTTTCTCGTCGGTGAAAGTTATAACTGTGTTATGACGGAGTTGTCTTACTTACACTATTGCCGCTGCTGCTGCTGCATTAACGTTAAACTGACAAAACTGTTGTCAATCATGTAAGTAAACATGTTCTTATATCAGTCATGAAAGGTGTATTACTAACTTTTACATTTAAATAAGAGTATTTGTTGTTTTTGGGTATCCGCTACCCGATAAAATATATTGTCGCGTTCCTGGGTACCAGGATACCCACGGAATTGATAAGTTGTGTGATAGCAGGGTAAAATTTAGAGCCCTTATTAACATTAGCCGATTGTAATAGCAACACAATGGACCTTACTGTTTTAAGCGCCGCGGCATAGTGTGTAAGTGGGTTAATTCATTCGCTGAAGCTCGTTCGACTCCGGACACAACTTATTTTTATATTTCACAACGGAGAATATACTCGTCAAGAACTTTTTCGTTAACTTTCTGATTTTTGTCTTACGAAAACTATCCCTGCTCTTGTTAAAGTTTGGTCAAGCAGCGCTTATTCTGGACTCATCCCATAAGCCTCTTCAGCTGCGCACACCAAGTTGGTTTAGGTCCCTTTCCATTTGTGTGCAATAGTGGTTGTCTTCTGTTGCGTTATCCCACAGGCTAGGAGATGAAGATTCTTCCGGCCTGAGCTAAGTTGTCCATGCACTCTATATGGCCTATATGGCCTAGCCATCATAGGCATTGGATTCCTATACGCCAGGCCAGACTCATGTCGCTTTACCGCACACACGGCTCTTAATTTAATATCCTTTTCCAATCGCAGAAAGGACTCTTCTCACGAAAAGCCCAAGAGTTTTTTCATCCGCTTTATTGTGTCATTCTATTCTAAAAATACAATAAAGCCAAAAGCTAGTTTAAAAATCCAAACTTTTCGAATTGGGATCCCCCTGGGGAAAGACAGCCCGGATTTTTATGTCACAGATGATATACCTAAAGTCCCCTTTTAGCGTATATGTATGTGTAGATGTACAAATGCATAAATTCATGGCTTAATGTTACCACAAACAAGAACGCAAATTCTGCAGGTCTTAAATGCAAAGTTGAACGTTATCTCCATGTTCTTGTTTTCATTTTCATCAAAAACCCGTACGACTGGATAGTTCGGATATTACCATTTTTATTTATATCACTCACACTGTTTATTCATTACTTGAGAGATTGACATTCCATTTGCAGTCGTTAATCTACTGCCAACCAACAAGTTTTTGTTTTGAAAGTGAATGATGAAAAGAGTTCAAATGTTTCCGGCCTAAATGTTGCGTTTGTGACACATGCTCTCTTCAAGTTATGCCCTTTTCATTATTCAACTTAGAGTTAAAAATCTTCAGATAACTTTTACAAATGAATTCGTTCAGAAGCTTCAAGAGTCATATACTTCAGAATATTGTTCAAAAATGTTGGCAGCAAGACAAAAAGATAAGTGTGCCTAATACATTTGGCCAAGGCTGTACACATTAAAACTGAAATATTTAATTTTTAACGAATCCTGTTGTTGTCTACAAATTAATTTAACAGACTAATTACAAACTGTTAAACTTGAAATGGCAAACAGTAGATGGCGCGGTCTGTCTACATGTGCGACTACTAAAGCATTATGGCCCAGATACGACCGAGCAAAAACCGACAAGATCCTTCAGTGCGACAAAGAGTTGCTAACGATGGTGGTTGGAGCTCTCACTGGCCATAATCATCTTAGAAACCATACCATGAAAATGGGACTCTCCAACGACAACATTTGTAGAGGCTGTGGTGACGACGAGGAACGTGAGGATACTCCTCACTACCTCTGTCACTGCCCTAGTCTTTGTCAGTTGCGTCATAGAACACTGGGAGAATTCTTCTCTAAAGACTTACATGAAATCTCAAGTATACCTCTTAGATCTCTTTACAGGTTTATAAGGAAATCGGGATGGCTCCGGCGCAACGAAGGACCATGAGTGCGACAAGGGTTAAAAAGGGGACACTATCCTCCAATTGGGCATCACAATGGGTCCCTAAGGACCTAAGTGAGACGTGGTTTAAGCCCGTCTACCCACATACCTACCTACCTACTTACTGTTAAACTTGTACATCTGATTTGATTAAAACACGGTAAAATTAAAAACTATTAGAATTTGAATTAGTTGATTACCGACGCACATTTTTCGTCAAAATGCCGTACGGTATGCAAGGGCTCTTAGATTAACGAAATCTCAACGAAACCAAACTTAATCACAATTAGGTTACATAGTGCTATGAGTGTTTGCATGTTATGGGACATGTGAGTAAGCACAAAATTCACGCATAAATGTATTTTTGCTTCATTTATGAGGCGTTGACAATGCGCCTATCTATTTTTACTACATTAGCAAGTGGTTATTAATTTATCAAACAGCAATCAGGCCTATTGTAATCTTCTTTAAAAAGGTACAAAAATAATGAGAGTATACTTGAGGAAAAGAAATTGTGGTTCACTCAAGACAACGCACGTACTCAAACTTCGAGGGTTGCCATATTCAAAAATTAGACGTCACTTACATTTTTTAACCTAATTCATCAAATACTCTGTTTAACATTTCTTTGATATCTCTCTCGCAAAGAGCGACAGATATCTCGTAGTTAGGACAAATTCTCCATTATGCTGACACATGGATTACTCAAAAGTAAATTTTTCTGGAATTGTTGAATGTCCGTAAGACAATCTGGATCGAACGAAGTCAGATATGCTCGTTGCCTCCGCAGACCTAGGGAGATCAGGTCAAAGAGAACATCAAATGCATTCGACGAAGTAGTTCTCAGTGCACCACCTATACAATTAATATTTCAATTGAGGGCCAAAAACTTGTATCAAATGAAGAAGAACCAGATGGCAACTTCTAAGTGAAGAGAATAGTGCCCTATGGGTCGAGCTACGATATCCTTGCAACCTTCATGTCTTATCCACCGCATTTTATAGTTAAATTGAAAAAATATGAATTCTAAATCGAATAACATTGTATTTGGTCGAATTCGAAGATTTTCTCGTATCACGTCCCCTCGGAATTTCGGCTACAATTGTTGCCCTCTGGAGTGACCCAATTTGGAAGTTTCACTGTAATTGTAACTACTCGAGAGGTGAAACCGAACAATCTTGTCAACTTTAATTTATCCAAGACAGTCACCTCATTTGATTATGTATAACGTACCTTGCATCTCACTGCACATCGCGGATTTCACCAACTGCATTTATTTTGTTCCTTTTCACGTATAAACACACATAAATATAAATGTACAACAAATTACATTGCTTACAATGGAAAGCTGAAATGAAGATCGTTCAAGCCGAATGACTCATTGTTGCTGCTCACAAGTCCGTTAAGTAAAAAGTTGATATCACTGTTGTTTCCAAATTTCATGCCACTTGAAGTCACTGCCATCTTTCCCCCAGTATTACTCACTTTGGAAAATCCAAACCAGACCACCAATTGAATCTTTTTTTTTAGGTCTGCATACGTATTTATTTGCGTGTGTGAGTGTATGAATGAATGAGTGTGACGTTGACTTCAGCCGACTATGAAGAAACATTCACTTTCACTTTCTTTGTTTGTTTGTTTTATTTTGTGTCTTTTGCTTTGCGCTACTCTACTATTATGAGATTTTTTCTATGGAATCATCGAATATTCCAGTCAAGTTAAGGTTTTTATATAATCAAAGGTCTAATCGTGTTAATCTCATTTTTGAAGTACAGTGGACCACAGTATATTCTAAATGATTGCTCTCTAACAAACTTAGCAGATATGAAGCTAAGTTTGTTGTTAGTAATTTTAAAGTAAATATGTATAATTCAGTTCTAATCAAATGTCAGTCAAATGACGTAACTTCCAAATCGGTTGACATTTGACTTGTTATTGGCAAATCTGTATAAATGCTTACATACTTCATTTACATCGTCGACATTTACAAGAATTTACAAGAAAATACTAAGCCCGTACCGCCGTTCACGCAAACGAGGTTGTTCACGTCATTTTATCATGTTGTTTTACCTATAAAATGCACTTGGGCAATAGTTTTATTGATATTTATTGAGATATCATTTCCATTTTTTTATTTAGTTAAAAAATCCTTAATACTAGTGTTTTTTTTATTTTGCAATACTTTCTGCACAGCTTTTTCGCGATTTTTTTTCAAAACTAATATGTCGGATTACTCCGTGGTATTAGCTTCAGCCTATTCTATCGCCTAATCCAAAATTTGAATAGCTTTAACCGCTAATATCGTTGATCGAGGTTAATCAGCCGATTCTTCCATAAATTATTTTTCATCACAAATACTCTATATAAATGCAAAAACTAACAAACTAGCGAACGAAAGAATGAACCTGTTCAATCGTGGGCATACATTTTTTGTTCACGTCATCGAGGTTTCTTTTGTTCACGCTATAGAGTACTCTTTATAACAGGGGTTCACGCTACCCAGACACTACTGTAATTCAAAACTTCACGCAGCAAAAAATTTAAATTTTATTTACCTTTGTGGCAACATCAAAAATTAGCTGGAGGATAAAATTTGAACGCAGTTCACACACGGCCTATGTTCTTTTCCCAGTCCGTTGTGTTGCTACTAGAGTCTGTCTGAGTTGTTACTCAGTTACTGTTTTGGTTAAATTTCTTGATCTGACACCTTTTTTGACATATGTATCGGATATGTGTGTTAACTTTATCAAGTAATACACTCACATCTTTTATTTTCTTACAAGAAAAGGCGGGGCAGCTCCAGAGAAGTTGTGTTTCTCATTCATAAGATTAAAGGGTATACAACAAATTTTGCAGTGCTCTGATCCCATCAGTTTATCAATGTTGCTCATACTTATCTTAAGAAGGCTTTTAGTTTTGCGATAATGTAGCTACGGCCAAGATAGTCACGCAAAGTTACATGTGTCTAATCAGTGGATGCTAGTAACACGTAGGTCTCTTCTTTAACAGTCGAGAGTTTAATTCCAGTTCTTTTTTTTGGCTAACTTTTCAGCTCCACAGTTGCCTGAAATGCCTTTGCGACAATGAACCAAAAATTAAGAGATGTACAACGAAGTTTTACCAATTTGGATCTTATGCATGGTAATAATAATGGTGGCGCTACAGTCCGAGGTGGACCTGGGCCTAGCTTCTCAGCAACCACTCGTGTTGTACGTGCTATTGTTCTCTCACGAGTGGAGGGGACCTACAGTTTAATGCCGGCTCCGAACGGCGATTTTGAGAAGCTTTTCATTCAGTAAATATATGTCAGATTTATGTTTCGACAATTTTAAACGTTTCTCGTCCCTTAGTCTCTTTGCTAAAATATTTTTGTTTTTCACATCGATCTTAGTAATTTTTTTGAGTTTTAATCATTGCAGCATTCAATTGGTCTTTTATAAAACCCTTCTCAAGCTAGTATAATATAATAACTGTGACTGTGCCTGTGTGTTATGAGTTCCTTTGGAGTCCTGGTCTGGCTTTGTGGCAAATTTTCGGTCGATGTCGAGTTTGGCCGGCTTGTGCACCTCAGCAGAATCGGGGTTATCTCGAAAGAATTCCGAACACCCCGGGAATGCACTTTTTGGGTCATTATTTATGAAGGACACTTGCATTGATGAAACCAAATGCTTTTAATATCCTTTAAACTTTTTGCTTTTCGATGTCGTCATGATGTTTCCCATAGGATGTGCGTGTGAAATGATTATTCACTAAAACAACAATATACTTGGACTACCGTTACTTACTCGTAGCTGTTAAGTGAGTCGACTTTTACGCTGAGACTTCGTTGTCCGATCTCGGCCATACTTTATAGTACCACCTCTCTCAAATCAGTGGGAATCCTAAAAGAGTATAACTACCAAAAAAGCTGTTCAAACTATTGTTCGGAGTCGGTGTAAATTGTAGGTGATTGTTGTTGAACAATTGCTTCATGCTTTTTCTTTGTCTACTTCTCCAATTTTTTCTTCTAACAAATCATAACATTTTTTTCTTCAAGTGATTAGATTACATTTCGCTAGGAACGCTCTTCTAATTCCCATTATGCTTGTCTTCATATTCAAAGTTAAACCTTGAAATAATCATTTGCATCTAGTTCGCTTGTCATCAACTCTGTGATTCATTTTTGTCCAACGAGCAAGATAAAACAAATAATAATGATCACATGTTACCATTTGTTGAACATTAAATAGTTCAACTTAGTCGAAGTTCTTATAAAAAAACACAACTCATTGAATTAGTTATTGGTATTGTCTTTAAGTTTGCTTTGACCCACTGTACTTGAGTGGCGTAAGTTATTTTGCGATCGAATTGTTGACCTAAAACAGGTTATACATTTTCAATGAAGGTATAGTGTCTATTGCGCAGTGGTGGCAGCCGTAACATTGAATAAAATTAACGGAACTTTGACGTGAGTTTCTGAATTAACTAGCGCTCAATGTCATGATCACGTCAGTGGAATTACCACAAACATTAATAAGATTTTTAAATCCCTCCTAGGGAAAATCACACTCTTTGGCAATTATCTAACAAATCGTTTGACCTTACTTAAGTGGAAGCAAATAAACGAACACAGCCGGCTTGAACCATGATAACCTAGATTCATTTTAAGAAATTTCAAATAATTTTGGTCTTTTCGAAATACTTGTGTGTATAGAAGTTTTGCTTAGCAATTGAATTTGAGACTTTGGGGTGTTCGCAAATTTTGATGAACCAGTGGACAGTTGTATCGTAAAATGGTTTTGTTTGTCTACGAAAACCGGACGTCATGCGGTTATTGGTGTTTTCTCAAACGTGAAATTCCGGTTTGGCAATTGATTTGAAATTTTGCTGAAAAGAACTTTATGGCAAGGAAGTCGAATAGATAATGTTTCAGAAATAGGAATAAACGAAACGAGCGCGTCAATGCTTTAACATTTACGAGTATATTAAATTGAGCGCTTGGCAAAATCGGAATTTTTCGGCAAAAATTTAGTGTGGTAATTACAATACTTTGAGATAGCTTTATTAAGTGAAAAAAAAGGTGCAAAATTCAGAAAAGGTTTTAAGTTTGAAAAAGGAAACATATGTGCATAATATATAAAGTCTGGCCCATTTCCGACGCTCTAAGAGGATGAACAGTGCAGTGCATTTCTTTCTTCATACAGGATAGCCAGATAAGAACGATAGAAAAATAAATTTAAATAAAACAACAACGCTGTAAGATATAAAATTGATTCTGCCTCTTTGAAGCTGCATTCATGTCATTATATATGGAATAGCACATAATTCAAATGACCACCTCAGCTTCGACTCGGTCCAATATGTGCGGGGTTATTTCTACAATAGCGTCTTGAGTGTTGGTATCGAGCTCTTCCAAAGCAGTTGGCTTGTTAGCTAAGACTAAGGACTAAGGTATCAAGTGGTATCGCGGGATCGCGGTGATCAATTGGTGAACGCTCGCAGTGAGATGACCCAGTCGCCAAATTTTTCACAACTGCGAGCGTTGCGTCTCTTCTATGGCATACATCGACGCCTTGTGGGAACACAATATAAACCAGCTTGACTCGCTGGCGATGTCCATTTTAACTGATCGGCGCTGTATCTATATTTCTGGATTGCCATCGATACTGAGCACTACGTCGGCTATGTTTTCTTCATTTCGCACCAATCTATGTCTGGTTGGGGGCTTAAGGTCCAGAAGAGTGTACTCAGGCTCAAACTTTTCCACGGTACGACGAATTGCCTGTACGTTGAAGACATGATGACGAACTCACGACGAAATTCACGTTGTATATTTACAACTGATCCGGAATTTCGATAAAATCTTTTCTTTTTATAATTTCCCCACGTTGGGCAAGGGCGGAACGATGCGTGATGAAAGGGCAAACCTAACAGAATATTTTGACAGCTGGATGCCATTGGTAACTTTTACAGCTGCCGAAAAATAACACCCTTTAATTTGTACACTTTTTAAAATTTTAAAACGAAACATTTTTAAGAAATTCTTCACTCTATCCTTTTTTAAATTTTAAAGCTAATAAGTAATTACTAATGATTTATTATCTTCTTTTCTTTCCTTTTAGACAAAAAATATGGCACGACACATACAAATGTTATTTGCTGCGTTAACGGTAGCAATTGCTTTCGTTCAAACTGTATCATCTGCGGGATGTCTATCCAAGATAGACGATATAAATTACCCATCCTCAATTCGATCCAACCTGTATAAAGGACAACAAAAATTTACTGTGTCAATGCTAGACGCAATCAACAAAGCAACGCCCAATGAAAACATTTTCTTCTCACCTTACAGCACATATCATGCACTTCTATTGGCTTATTTTGGTGCCCAAAACGATACCGAAGCAGAACTTATCAAAGCGCTCAATCTAGACTGGGCGCGAAACAAAAATCATGTCCGACAAGCATACCACTTTGAGAAGGCACAACGCAAGATGCGTTCGATAGAGAGTGCAGTCGAATTCGCATCCGCTGATAAAATCTTCATTTCAGAACAAGCCCAATTGCACCCATGTATGGAGGCGATCTTCTTCAACGAATTGGAAGCGATGGACTTCCAGTCTAAGCCCGAAGAGTGCAGAGTACAGATCAACAACTGGATCGCCAATGTAACTCAAAATGAACTACCAGAAGTGTTGAATGCCGGAGATATTGACATTGAAACAAATTTGGTTCTTGCCAATGCCGCATACTTCAAAGGGCAATGGGAGTCCAAGTTTGATCCAGAAAACACACAAAAAGCTGTATTCTACACTTCTTCAAGTAAACAAACTCTGGTCGATATGATGCAAAAACGTGGAACGTATACTTTGTCAATCGACGAACGGCTGCGGGCACACATTTTGGAATTGCCATATTTGGACGGCAAGGAATCTGATATTTCAATGGTCATTATTCTGCCGCCATTTGCGCCAAACAGCTTAGACGTCGTTTTGGAAAACCTCACACCAGAGAACCTCGGTATGGCATTGAGAGAGGGCATGGCTCGTGAAATCGACGTGTCCTTGCCAAAGTTTGAATTCGAACAGACTATAGAACTGCTTCCCGTAAGTGATCACATTCATACCTTTTTCAATGCGTACTTTTCTAACATTACATTTTCTAACTTTTGCAGATACTCAACAAAATCGGTATCAACAATCTATTCACGAGTAAAGCCGATCTAAGCGGCTTTTCGACTAACAAGAAACTTTCACTTGGTGATGCCAAGCACGTGTCGAAAATAAAGGTCGACGAAGAGGGTAGCACAGCTGCATCTGCAACAGTTCTCTTCAGCTTCCGGTCTGCCCGCCCTGTCGAACCAACAAAGTTCGAATGCAATCATCCGTTCTTGTTCTTGATCTACGATCATAAAACAGAAGCGATCCTCTTCACCGGCATTTACCGGGAACCAAAGTCACAGGAATAAACATAAACATTGAGCACATTTTCAGTATAACATTTGCTTTAAGTATAACAATGTAGATGTAATTCAAAACACAAAAAGTTCTCATCTTTCGTTTGTTAACTGTACATAGGAGTTCGTGAAAAAAGAAAAGTCTTGCTAGTGAGTCTGTGATATTGTTTGATTGATCAGTACGTCTGATATCATACCACGGATGTAAACCACTTACAACTCTGTTACTCTGCCGTTAAATTAATTTTATCCGAACTGTTCTTTCTTCTTCTTACTTGTTTTTAATTAAATTAAATTATATACAAATTTTGAGGTTTTTTATTTTTCTTTGTTTATCTGATCGAGAAGCGTTCTTAATATATACGAGTGTATTCAGATCAGACCAGAGATCTTTTACACAGCAAATCCCAGAAGTGTCAATAGAACTGTCAGCAATTAAGCTGCGGATAGAACGTTTAAGGAGTCGATGTTCAGAGGGCGCTGAAATCGTTGGTACGAAATGATGTGATGTTTTAGAAAATTTGTCAATTTGTAGTACATTTTTATTACTTTCTTTGGTACAACCCCATAGTTGCATACCATATGTCCAGACGGGTTGTAGCGCTTGCTTGTGTATACAAAATTTGTTTTCAATATTTTCCAATAAGCCAGTACATGTCTTTATATTTTCTCTTCACACGTTTCTTTTTGACGTGTTCTTTTCACTTAAGCTTTACATCGAAAGTCATCCCGAGGTATTTCACTTCACTTCTAAAGGGATTTTGAACACCTTTTATAAACACGGTCAAATTATTCACTTTGTTATATATAAAATTAATATGAACGGATTTGGCTTTATTGAGTTAAATTCGCCATTGGGCTTCATTGAGTTCAATTCGCCAAGTGTTTGTCCATTTGTGTGCCTGATGTAAAGCACGTTGCAATTTTCTAGTTGACTCTTCGACCGCTTTGGCAAAAGTGGCGGTGTCGTCAGCAAATGGGCTTAGTAGAGTACCAAAGTCTTGTGATATATCGCTACTAAAAAGTAAGTAGAGAGGACTAAGAACACTTCCTTGGATCAATGGATTTAAGTACCGAGTATTATTTTCCATGTTTTAGACGGAATATTCTATCAGACAGATAAGATGTACACCTAAGATGTAGAACCCATAGACAACTTGGCTCCGAAAGGAAAATCTTCGACTCTGAACCAGTGGAATAACGCAACAGAGGACGTCCACGTCTAAATTGGCGAACTCAAGCAGAGGGACCTCAACCCACTTGGCGTGTGCAATTGTGACAGCTAATAAATGATCGCCACAAAAAGAAGAAGTAAAATCTCTCCGGAGGAGTTATGTAGTGTGTATAGTAATAAAAGAAATAATATGCTTGCAAACTTATGTTTATTGTACAATATTCTTCCTTTCTTTCCCGAATGTTACTCTTCATTTCACAAAATCTCATTAAACCGTATTCTGCAGTTGTACATGTCACCTCTACGTTTCTTTTAATCAATGACACAAATCGCGAAGATTGCTCAAAACTACAGTGGCGGAAATTTAAATAGCACTCTAACAAATAATCACACTACAATCAAAAATACATTGTCGAATTTAAAAACAGTAAGAGTTTTTAAATACCACGTTTAAAGTGAAACATAACTGCATGCATAACAGTTTTTTTTTCACTGCATTAGATTATAAAAACTCATTTGAGTCTAGCACTTATTTCAGCACATTTAAATATATGTGAGGTAAGAGTGCTACTTATCTTCCAACCGTTGTATTTGCATGATACAAATATGTATAAGCAAAATGTATCTTTTATAAGAACATTATAAAATTAAGTATATTGGCAAACTTTCAGAGCTTTTATAAGCAGCGAAAGATGTATTACATAACAATTTATCAAATTTGAAAAAATAAGCATAAAACAATCGAAAAAAAGACTAAACATTAATTATTGACTTTGCAAAGTAGATTACTAATATTTTACACTGTAATTTCTAGCGACTTATTGCATCGGGGAAAACAAAAATGTATATTTATTACATGGATTTAAAGTCTCTTTGCACTCGATAAAAAATACTATTACATAAGTCATGGAATACACCACTCAAAAGAAAAGGAAAAATATACATTTAATTGTATTTGAAGGCACGTTTTAGAAAATTTTAAATCATCTTATAGAATTATTTTATAATCATATACCAGTTTCAAAGTACATAATGCAAAGTCAATTTGTATTGTATTTCAATTATATGTTGTCGTAGGATAATATTTTTAACTTTTTTCATATTTAATGTTTTAAGCTTCTTCGTCGGGACTCATGAATAGCGATGTAACTGCGAACAGCAGGAATACTATGCCACCAATTATTGTTACAGTTCTTACGGAGATTTTTTTGGCAATCATGCGTCCTCCAATTACAGCCAGCCCGGTGCAAATTGAATGTCCCAAGACACCTCCAATTATAACTCCGTACACATCCTGGAAATAAAAAAATGTTTTATGGAATTATTCTGCGTTCGTAATGAGGTCAATATTCAATGCACAAAATAAGTCTTCAAATTATTCAAACTATCATCTTCGAAAATTTCCAATTCCTTCCTGACGATACTAACCTCCTACTACCTCAATCCATCTTTGAGAAGAATTTATTTTCCAGCATCCCCTCCAAATCTGACTGGAAGTCTGATAATCAGACGATGGTCATCTGCGTATTTTCAAAGGTAGATCCAAGACGGATGAGGAAGTAGGATTAGGTGTCTATTCTAGGGATCTCAACATAAGCATATTCCTCCATCTTCTGGAATATTGTAGCGTCTTCTTAGCGGAGACAATGGTAATAAAAGAGGCTATGTCTTGGTTTAAAAACAAATAGATATCCAGGAGAGGCAGCCAAACAGGAATTAAATCCGTAAACTCGGTCACCTTTCACTCCAAGTCCCCTCTGAATTGCCGCCGATATCTTGGATCACTGGATCGCTGAGTATTTTAATATTCACCTCTTGTAGGTGCCGCGACACAGTGCCATTGCAGGGAATTGCGAAGCCGATTAATTCGCCAGGCGTAGAACGGTCTCATCACGTGGTATCACTCATCAATAAAATATGAACTTTCGGGTCGTCCAAAAATTGTTTCCACTGACGAAAACATCGCTAATGTTCACAAAATGGTGAACTGACGAATCAAAATGAGATAGATAGCAGAGGCTATGACATTATCCAAGAAAAGTGTTCGTCACATTTTAAATCAGGGTTCAGCCATGAGAAAGCTGTCTGCGCCATGGGTGCCACGTTTGCTCAGGTTATTCTGTTTCACCATCACAATGCGCCATCTCATAGCTCACCGGTTTCCATGGCGAAAATCGACGAAAATCAAGCAGTTCAAACCGACTACTTGACCACCCCAATTACTCACCAGATCTAGCCTCAAGAGACTTTTCTTTGTTCCCAAATCTGAAAATTGGTCTCAGGGGACAAATACTTTCGTCAAATAAAAGCCACCGCCTTCGTAAAGTGCTTTTTGGCAGAAAAAGATCCCGACTATTTTTTGGACGGGTGAGAGAAGAGTGCAGACTTACAAAAATTACTTACCTCACGGGCTGATAAAATTATAGTTGTCAACTGTGAACGATCACCCCATTCGGCCAGGAAAGTCATTGTAAAAGCTTGCATAAAAATCCTTGAAGTCACATAGGCACCAGATCGTTTTGGATTTTTCCGAATAATACCGGTTTCTGGATCTTGAACCAAAGCAGATTCACGCTCCTAATAGGAAAACAATATTCACATTACAATTACATTCTTAAACAATCAATAAAAATTAATAAGAAAAAAAAGCAGGTCTATTGCTAACCACAACTATCACAAAGTAATAAATTAAATACAAAAACAAATAAGAAACAAGAATAACAAATTATAATTCATACAAATAAACGATCACTTCAAATAGTCAAAGACTGTATAAGACATCAAAATATTACATTCCGATCTAGAGGTACAAACAATTCTTGATTCTTCTTTTTTTAATTTTTCTGAGATTAAATAAATTTAATAAAGGAATTGAATATTAATGGCGGGTATTATTCACTCAAACCAAAAAATAAAAAATAAATACAAAACAAAGATGTACGCTGAGCGAGAGACAACTTACACACATTTATCTGCAATTTACTTTAAAGCATCAGGACAAGAGCTTAACAATTTTCATTTTCTTTTGCGACATTGTCAAGAAAAACGTCTATTAGAAACTTGTGCGATCTGACTCATCATTCACTTCTTTGTTCGAAAGGAACATGGTCAAAGGACAACCTCAAACTAAAAATGTTTCAAAAGTTGAAGGAATATATTTGGGAAGGAAATTATTTGACACTAGCAAACATTTTACATGTAAAACAGGTAACCTTAACCTCTTTTCTAAATATATTAGCAAATAACGTCGTTTGGCTTTACGGCCGATGATAATGCGAATGTGTAAGTGGTAGCTGAACCAATGAACTTGGAACGAAACACATGACAAGACAAAACAAACAAATATGAGAACAAAATCATTCACTTCACTACAGCAAAGGGTATATCAAACCAAAAGCAAAAGATTCATGAACGAAACAGAAAACAATGTTTATATACCATGGAATTGAACTGCGCATCACTTAAAATTAAAGGCAAACGTATTTGGTAATGAAGGCATAGGTTAAAGTAAAAAGGATTTAACTGCAACAGAAAATAAAATTATATCCATTTTCTAACCCGTTTCTTGCTGGTGAGTTGCTTTAGCTCCATTCCATTTCCATTAACGTCACCATTGCTAAGTTTACCATTTGACTGACCAATAGCGCTTGTTTTGTTCAGACTATTATTACTAATACTATTTGTTGCTTTCAGGTCCAGCGAGTATCGCGAGGTACTTGAATGCACACCGGGATCAACGACTGATTGAGTATTTGACTGTATATCGTTGCAGACTTCGTTACCATCTCCCGATGATTTTCTATCACAATTTTGATTCGATGCGACATGTGTTACTGCCGTAGTTGTAGACAATGATGGGCTACTTTGGAATGAAGGCAATTTTGTTGCTACATTTTTTTCATTTAGGTCATTCATTGTTGTTGTGGCTGACATTGGAAGCATGGCACGACGTTGGGACGAGTTCTCGTCTTCAGCATCGCTATTATCATCAACGTTATTATTATTGAATGGTGCGGATTGCTTTCGTTGACGGTGCTGCATTTCTGAATTGAAAGCAAGACGTGTACCAATAGCGTCTGATGTACTATCGGGGTTGCTATTCTTACGTTTGCCCTTTGCATCGGTGTCATCGTGATCCTCATTCATTTTTCGCCTGAGCTATAGTTTCAGTTTATTTAGTTCATATGTTGAATAAATTTGTTTACATGAAAAAGCGGTTGCCAATTTGAAGAGTGAAATAAAAAAAATAAATAAAGTAAAGTTTAGAGGTCATAGAATCTTTGTTTGATGTACTTAGGATTATACAAACAATGCAATCGGGTGTATTAAATATGGAGACTGTTATGTAAATAACAAATACATACAAATTATTATTTTGTGCAAAATAAAGCCAAACACTTTAACTCTTAAAATTATTTTTGCGCAAAGTGCAGACATATAAAAAGCACATTTTATTGGTTGATGTGGAAGAGCGACTTAGTCGATCTCGAATTAGTACAAACTGTATGTTTAATATTTAAAAAAAAACTATATGATTAAGTCGGCTATAAGTTTTTTTTCACAATCACACAAAAGTGAGAAAGAATTGGTGTCTTAACCAAATTTAAATTTAACATAAGTGATATGTTCTAAAAAAACAACTAAAGTTAATTGCAACGCCTAAATAATAATTAAACTTTTATAGAACAGCTGAGCACCTCAGAATAAAAAAAATTGCACAGATTTGTTGCGAACAGAAACAACATTTTTATCACCTACTCTTTAGCGATTTATAGAATTTGTGATATGCCCGTAGTCGTTAACTAAAACCTCAATTTTTAACAGCATGCATTTGTTTTTATTTTTTAACTTCACTTCATATTTTTCACAGGTTTAGGTTAGGGGCTGCTAGTGAAATCACCAGCACACTTAGACCATGTTGGTCCATTGTGTTTTTTTTTTACAGGTTTATATTGCCCTCTCTTATAAAACGTTTTATAATTTCTCCTATATAGCGTAAAGGGTGACCAGATAGCAATGACAGTTTTTCCAATTTTTATGTTTCAGCAACTGTCAAAGTTACCAATGACATCCAGCTGTCAAAACCTTCAGTACGGCTTGCCATTTCATAATACAGCGTTTCACATTTGCGGAAATTATTAAAAAAATTATCGAAATTTTGGCTCAGTTGTAAATACGCAACGTAGATTTCATCATGAGGTCGGTTGCCATCATGGCTTCAGTGTACAGGCAATTCGACGCACCGTGGAAAAGTTTGAGCGTGAGTACACTCTTTTGAACTTTAAGCCACCTATCAGACAGAGACTAGTGCGAAATGAAAAAACACAGCCGCCATAACGGCAAGTAACAAAAAGGAGACTCAGAAATGCCGATCAGCTGAATTGGGCAACGCCAAAGAGTCAAACTGACTTTTTGCGGTTGGATTTAGGTCTACTTTCGTATAAGATTGTGTTGATGCAAGAATTTAAGCCTGGCGACCATAGACAACACCGTGAATTCGCTAATTGGGCGAAGACCCGGATTGTTGCTAAAAAATAATTTTCTAGGACAGGGCCCATTATGGCATGGCGGGGTCATCGGGCTTTATTTTCTTGGAAATAAAGAAGGAGACGCAGTTGTCGCCAATGGTCTCAGATATGGAGTGATGTTAACCGACTTTCTGTGCTCAGAGCTCGACAACATCGATATATCCGAGCTGTGGCTCTAGCAAGACGGCATACTATGCAAGCAATGCAGCGCTCGAAGATGTGAAGGAGACATTTGGCAACTGGGTCATCTCACGGCGAGCGTTCATCAATAGTCCGCCTCGAACATGTGACTTGACACCGATTATTATCTCTGGGACTTTTGCAAGTCATTAGTCTACGCTAACAATCCAATCACTTTGGACGAGATAGAGGCCATCATTCGAGACGCTATTACCGGAATAACGTCACCAATATTGGGCCGAGTTATACAAAATTGCACCGATCGCTTGAAGAACTGTTAGCTGAGGCGATCATTTAAACGAAGTGCTATCCCACTCATAATGGGATGAATATCATTATTGGGGGGGTACCTTCAAAATAAAGCCTGAATCAATTTTATATCTAACACCGTTGTTGCTTTATATAAGTCTATATTCCTGTTGTTCTTATCTGGTCACTCCGTATTTTTAGACCAACAACTTTTAAACATGTTTTTTTTTTGTTGGTGTTATTATTCCCAGCAGTTTAGAATTACAGGATTTAACAAGACATAGAATACAAAAAGTTATTATGAACAATGAAACACATTTCGACTAACTGCCTTTGTTAATGAACAGATTCAATTGATATACTCAATTCCGCTGTACATTTGTAGAGTAATTGTAAGGTGGGTGCTTCATTGGGCTATAATATTTTTTTCCGATGCTAGAGTCAACACTTACAGCAGACAGCCCGAATTGGATCAATTGGCATACAGAACACACTTCCAACAAGACGGAGCCACATCACACACAAGCCGCTGACAAGAATATTTTGCATTAAACAAAAATTAAAAGTTAGCATGCTAAAGAGAACTATGAGCTTAGACTTGTTACAATACGTTTGCAAATGGTGTGCGTGTTCTTCTTTTGACGGTTTTAAATTTTGTAGTACGTTCGTCTACGACATGTCGCAGCAGTCATCTTCTGCATGTCGTAGCAGCAGTCATCTTTTGCTGCAAAAATTAAACCATTTGGAAGAGAATACTGTATACAGCTACTTTTAACAATTTCAACGGGGTAAGAAAGGTTATTTAATTTCTTGGAGAAACATTTGTCATAATTTTCTTTTTTTGGATCCGATGAATTCACTTTAAGAAGGCTTATAGCCTATTTTTGTGTTAATGTATTGCTCTGGAACGAAGCAATGTTCAGAAATATGAGTGTTCAAATTTGTGTGCAGGAATGAATAAGTGCAATTATTGGATATAGATAAAAGATTAGTCACATCGAGTCAATTGCTACGGTTTTCTACAATGAAGTGATCGCTTGTCTTGTTTTTTCTTTAAATTGCAAGAAACTCAAGCAAAGGTAATATAAACAAAACAAAGCGAAAGGAAAAGTAAAGTTATGAGAGCTAAAACTACATATTTTCAGAATTCCAGTAAATCAATCTACTTGTTCTTTTTCAACTAGAAACAACAGCGATACAGTAAACCAATATTTATTTACTTCTACAAGCAACGGTTATTACTTCCTTATTTGTAGCATTCACTTACCTTATCATCTTGCTTCTTCAATGTTGACTCCACTTCTTCAAATTCCGTTTGATCGGAATCTTTCATGTAATAACCTTCTTTTAACATTTTCAATCCAAATATAGCAAACAATGCTGTTGAGATGTAGTATGTATATACTCTAGGAATAATAGTTGCTGCCATTCCGAAGACTGCTGAGAGTACAGTCATAAGACCCAATGCGCCAATGGCTCCTGTGAATACAGTAAGCCTTGAATGGCGCATCGCCATAATGGCAGCAATAAAAAATGTCTTATCGCCTAATTCACTAACTAAAATGACTGAGATTGATGCGATGAATGCATGAATAAAACCAAGGTTTCCAATACTGCTACTTGTTCCCTTGGTACTTATTCCATCGGATTTCTCTTCATTCGGTGATTCGGCGACATTTGGTTCTTTAACGTTGAATGCATTTTCTGCTGGATCCATTAGTTTCTATAAAATGTATTTTCAATGAATATAGATTTGAACATGAAAAATGCTTGCTCATTGGGAAATACTCACTGTAACTTCTTCCGTTTGCACTAATCCATTCTGATCGTTTAGTTGAGGTTCCATTTCAGCTAAGCATATTGTTGAAAATGTGAGCACTGCCATTAGGGCCATCAACAAATGATATTTAGCTGAACGCTTCAGGTAGACATTATGTCTGGTTGTCTGCCAGAAATACGATTGATTCTGTGACATATTTATTTCTGTGTTTTGGTTCAATTTACATAAAACAGAATTGGAAAAAATGCTTTCGGTTCGATTTATCACAGCAGCTCTTGTACAAATTTAACAATAAATAAATATTAAATAGAGTTTCCGGGTAAAACAATATCTGAAAGAAAGAATGAAAAGAACCGTTCAATGCACATGCGTATGTAAAAAAATTAAAATTATTAAATCTAAACCTTATCCTACGATAAACGGGTACCCCATTCATTCATTCATTGCAACGATCATCCGAAAAGTATAACCAAATAAACTCAATGTGAACAGCCCAGGTATGTAGAGATTGTAACATTCTTATCCTGTGAGGTAGTATAGTTTTTAATACTAATTTAATACCGCCTATCACTGTTGTACATACTTATATGAGGGCAGTTCGATAAGTTAGTGACTTTGAAATTAAATATTTGTATTTTTTATTTCTCAAAATTGAATTTATTTTTCAACGGAGGTTTCTTTTAATTCAACCCCCGGGCCATCTTCCATCAAAGTCACTGGCTCAATAATGAGCCCTCGTATGGTAGCAGCCAGCGCAGAAGTTGACTAAAGACACTCCATATGTAGTCCGAATACCGCACCGGACACTCCGCTTTTCTTCGTAATTTAAATTCCTTCCTTAAGACCCGACCTCTTGCTCCTCCTTTTTTAATCACCATTTCCTCAACATCAGATTGAAGCCCTAAACTTCAGAGGCTGATGAGGCAGTGGGAATAGGTCTCATTACTTTTCCTAGCGAAGAATTATCGATCATTTCGCTAGCTACAACCAAACATCTATTAAAGCTCGATGCGATTAGTTGCACTTATCGTAGATGGTCCCAGCACTTAGGACACTCATCGGTGTCAGATCAGGAAACCGAGTACTTAGCGCTAGAATCGGTCTTCCCTACAATAATATCTGTAGAAGTTGCAAGGACAAGTAGGAAGAGGAGACCAATTTTCTCTGAACATGGAACGAACTCTGGATCCTCAAGATCCGCAGTAAAACCCTCCTGCAGCCTTAATGCCCAACTATAATAGCCGTACGAAAAGTAAACCTATGTCAAAAGCAAACGAAAATTAACCAGAGGCATTCGCCAAAATTCAGAGTTTTCATAATTGCCTACGGAAACTTAAGGAGAATTCTACTCTTAACTGTTATTTGTAAACGTTCAAAACTGAACGAAGCGGTTACTACAGATACAGTCACATTCGCTCCGTTACTTCAGTTCTCTTAAGATTCTGTGCAGCTTCACACCAAGCTCAGAATGGTTTAATGTGCCACGTGATATCACAATGGGCCACTCGAACCTAACCTAACCTATGCAAGCCAATCAGGTAGATATCGTAGAACAATTTCACTGTTTAAATAGGTTATTTGTGTATCAGTTATTTGCGATACGATATGAGCATATTTATAGCCTTACTAACTTCTTATGTTCTTTGTACGTTATCTTCTATCGGCCTTCGTGATTTACCCGATACCATGTACGTGCGATTCGTTTGCTACCCATTCCTGATACATTATTATACGTGTCGATTGGTAATCCCTCATAATTGCGATACTACTTGTTTGAGAAACGTCTACGCTAATTCCTTGTATAACATCAGAATGAAGTTAAAATACAGACAGTAAATGCTCCAACGTGTATAATTATGAATGTACATATTTTGGGGAATGTTAATTAACTTTTTACAATCAATCTTATCACACCAAGTAGAACAAAATGTACAATCACGTAGTTTAACCCAATGTATATACATATACGAGATAAAATTTGTAAGAGAGATAATTCCATTAGAGACCTTAACAACAAGATAAATAGATTCAAATACTATATATGTTCAGAATAGGAGTCGTTGAAGGTCTCTATGGAGAGAGAATTGAGAAGTTATGCTTTAATTTATTTTATTATTTATTATTTAATTTATTATATTATAGTGGCAATTAGAAGGGGGGTCCTTTGTACAGCCAATTGGGTGTGCTGCATTGTTCATCCCCTCATTCATTCAATGAGAAACAATTCTATGACACAAAGTAAACTTCAGATAAGAACTTCGCCTAGGTTACACAGATTGCCGAAGAAGCATTCTTTTAAGTGCAGGTGTCTGAATGACATCAGACCCGGACAAGTACCAAGAAGGTAGAGAACGTTCTGCTCGTCCTCTTTGTTCAGGCTTCTGCAGAAGTGACCGAGTTTCAGCAATGCGCACCTACATATGAGGCATTGCCTGGTGATGACATCTACCATAATGCCAATTTTTAAACTCATGAGAGATCAAACTTTTGAAACGCATAGGATACATAAACGCCAGTATACAGATCACTCTAGAAATGTAGCACAGAGTACCAGTCACTCATCTATTTAACAAACTATTGCTGATATACTATACGTATATATATACGTATATACGAGGGGCGTTCAATATATTCTCGGTATCGGGGTGAAGCTGTGGTTGTATATATAAATTGACTTATTTATCAAGTAATACTATTATTTTAGTGCATTCATGTACAATTTCATATAAATGTGATTATTAATTCGTGTTTTATCTCTAGTTAAACAGAATCATAATGGCAACTGAGACGATGATGGTGAAAATTGAGCATCGCGCTGTAATTAAATTTCTCACTAAGCAAGGAAAAAGTCAAAAAACTATTCATGAAGAGATGGTGGCTGTTTACCAGGGTTCCGCACCTTCATTATCAACTGTGCAAAAGTGGTCAAGTGAGTTCAAGAGAGGCAGAGAGAGCATTGAAGACGACCCCCGATCCGGCGCCCCGGCTACTGCTTGTACGGGAGAAAGCATCAAAGAAGTCGAAAAACTTGTTCTTGAGGATGCCCGAATAAAGGTGACAATGATGGCAGAGATCACCAAGCTTTCAATTGGTACCATTCACACCATTCTTCATGACCATCTTAACCTTTCAAAGGTCAGTGCAAGGTGGGTGCCACGAATGCTCACAGCGCCTCAGAAAAAAGTGAGAATCGCATGCTGTAGACGGTGTTATGGATCGAATTGTTACTGGTGACGAAACATGGGTTCACCACTATGACCCTGAAAGGAAACAAGAGTCCATGCAGTGGCATAAAAAAGAAACAGACCCCCCGAAGAGGTTCAAAGTCACTCCGTCTGCCGGGAAGCTCATGGCCACAGTTGGGACTCAAAGGGAATCTTGCTCATTGAGTATAAAAAAAAAGGTGAAACCATCAACGCCACATCCTACGCTTCCACTTTGCATAATTTGCGGGAGGAAATTAAAAAGAAAAGACGGGGTAAACTCGCAGCGGGTGTGTTGCTTCTTCATGACAACGCTCCTGTTCACACGGCACGAGTTTCCAAGGCTACTGCGCGAGATTGTGGTTTCGAAGAAATCCAACACCCACCCTATAGTCCAGACCTTGTCCCTAGTGATTATTTCCTGTTTTGAAAAAATGTCTTCGTGGAAAAAGATTTTCGGATGATGAAGAACTCAAGTCGGCAATAAATGGGTATTTTGCAGAGAAAGAGGAAATTTATTTTTTTGAGGGTTTAAAAAAGCTTATCTCAAGATGTAACAAATGCATTGATGTTAGGGGAGATTATATTGAAAAATAAAAACGATTTAAATTGAATTCGCATTTTCCTTCATATCGATACCGAGAATATATTGAACGCCCCTCGTATATAGTACGGAAAAAAAAGTTTTCAAAAGAATATGTGTTGTCAAAGTTTTGGAGAACGCAAATTTTTGGTTTTGAAAGTTAATTCAACGTGTTGGGAAACGACTGCAAGCTAAAAGTATGGTGGCAGCAAAATGCTGCTCTCGGGGAAAGTAATCTGTGCGTAAAGCTTAAGCAGTAATGTGATGATGTGATGATGTCTGAAAATGGAGTCGGTACAATGGAGTTTATTGAAACCACAATGAATCAGTACAGTTATCTCGACAGATTAAAACGATGAGGTCATGAGTATGTCTTGCAACAAGATAAACATACTGTTCATTTAGTAAAGATGTGGTCGCTTTACATTGTACCGAAGCAACTAAAACAGACACCCACAATCTCCTGACATTCCATTCACCATTCACAAGACGAAACCTATATAATTTCGGTATGTCCGTCCGTCCGTCTGTCTGTAACACTTTTTTATCTTCTACATTTATAAAGATGCCTGCATGCAATTTTTAATTAGGTGTTTTAGGCGCAGAAACCATTTTCATGCATGCAAATCTAAAAATTGGGGCCATTGGGAGGTAGCTGCACCAAGCCGAACTCGATCACTTCAAAAACAAAATAAAAAATCAATATTGAAAATTTCATTACAAATGCAGTTTCTTCCTTAACCAAAAAAAGGATGAATATTCGTTAGCAAGTCCTTTGTTTTCAAATACAATCATCAAATTTTACGGTATTAAGTGGGTGGGATTTTTCAATCCTCTGATCTCAAATCCCATAGATAAGAATTATAGATCCGAGAATTGAACGGGATAGTCACACAAATAAGGCACCCAGATAGGGCACCTTTTGTTAAACCTAAAATGTCGTGAAAAGGATTCCCGTGGCTGTTGTCAGCACTTTTATTGATTTTATGCCTTGATGATATGCAGCGGTTATCAAAAACAATGGATACTCACTAAAATATTAACACCCGGATTTTAAAAATGTTTGCTTTTAATTATGTGTTTTAGTTTTGTCGCGACAATTTTTAAGGCATGTTCACACTTTTTTAATATTTGTAGGAGTCTAGTGGAATTGAGTTTTTGTTTATAAATATGTGAAACTATTCCTGTTTGAATGAAAAAAGAATTATTAAAATCTCTCAAGTACAAGGAAAGATATTAAGCAAAATTTCTATGCGGCCTATTCGGTGCTATTTTTTTTTGTCCGACACTGTATGTAGCTATGAATATTAGATTTGAAAAAATCATCTGAAATAGTTTGCCTGATGTTCAAAATCCTTCTATTAAAAATAATTTATGCAAAGGAACCTTTCCCGTGTGAGCACAACTCGCAATTGCCCAGTTTATTTACATTATTAATCTTCGGCGGTTAATGCTTTGTGCGAATAATTTTGTGAGGATGTGTGTATGTGCACGTTGCCATACTTTGTTGATAAATGCACCATGGTGGTATGTCTCATGAGTTTGTCTGGTTATCTTAAATCATAAAACAACAAAATTAGTTTTTTCTTATTCCATGACAAATAAGCACAAGATTTTCAGCTGACCCGACCGGGCTGGCGTTGTATCTCTTTCATATATTGATTTTATATTACGTCATCAGTTTATTCCTAGCAGATATACCAAGACTAATTTCCGTGCATACCCTTTTTTCACAAGAGATGTTGAAACGCGTTCTCATATTAAATTAAAATTGTGAGTTCTTTTCGAGTTTTTTTAAAAAGTCTCTTTATTAGCGAGTATGACCATTTAGGTTCGCCTCGCTTTTAGAACTAACTCTAACATTATCATATCTCTTAATACTATCCTATTGGGCGCTTGATGATCTCATCTGAGTGGCTGCTGCGGTGATGTCATCTAAGTGGTTCCCTTAGTGTCCAATCGGTACCTCCGATAAGTGTGTTTATAATAGCGGCGTGAATCGCGATTGCAGGGCAATTCTGGATTGATTTGCCTGGCGATCCCTTCACGTTAACTCCCCTCTTTCTTTAAGAAGAACGTCCCGCTTCTTCCGTGAGTTCCGCAACTCTTTCCATGACTTTACTTAGTTGGATTTCGTCGACTTCATTTGAGTTTGATGACATCTTTTTTAAAAGGGTTCTTAAACTCAATGTGACAGCTATTATTATAAACATAAGTGTGAAAAATGTTTTGATAGGATTGTTTATCAATTTATTTTGGAGTTTGAATTATGTTTACATTATCAAATCTTAAGTCTTCGTTAAGTGTTTCTAAGTAATTTTCAATCTCGTATTTATCAATTGTATACGTTTTCAGAAATGTTTGTATTTCTGATGTCGGGTTTTCATATATCTTCCCATCAATTTTAATTTCTTTTTCAAAATTTATTAAGTAAATACCACTTATGATTGAATTGTTTACTGTGTGATTCCCAGAGACCAATATCGCACCATCTTTAATAATTTCTAAGTCTAAATTCTTTTCTTTAATTTTATTACATTTTCCTTTCCTGTTGTTTAACATTTCGGATAAACATGATGTATAATTACCAAGCATGCAGTACATAGATTTTAACTCTAATTTACAATTTTTTACATTAACATATATATTCTTACATTTAGCGATTTCCTTATCAATTAGTAATTTTCCATCTTTATGGCCTATAGCCCTTGTTTCATATAGTTTACATGTTTTATCAATCATTGGATATTTAATTAGTATTACAATTACATCTTTATTTTGTATGATTTTGAACTTGGAGACGTCAATTAAGTCAGTTATAGTCACATAGTCATGTTCATGTTGAGTAATCTGCTTAATGTCATGTAAGTTTAATATTGTCGGATTCAATATTCCTGTTTTGGCTAATGTTATAGTTTGAATGACGTTTTGTAATTCCAAAATGATCATTTTGTTTCTTTCCCTAGCTAATCTCAGCTGTATATCATTTTCAATGTTGTGCATGGATTGAGATAATTTATGTATTGCGTTGAACATTTCGGAGTTTGTAACAAATTGTTTGTTATTGCTTGTAATTAATTCGTTTATTTTATTATTTATCAAAACTATGTCATCGTGGTCAGGTGAACCTGAAATCCACTTCCAAATAGTTCCTATTTCGTTTATACCTCGCTTCTTTCTGATTTGCTTTAATTGCGCTAAGAGCGTCTTAATAACCGTAATATCAAATTCAGATGAGCTTAGTGTATACTTTTTTCGTGCAACTTCTGTTGAATTTTTTTTGGTAAAATAAATCGTTTTTCATTTTAAATTCCGTTTCCTGTACTAAGTCCTCAAAATAAGTTAAGTTAGTTACATGAAAAATACGTCCAAAATCACTATAAATTGCTGCTTCTCCATTTTCTAGCAAAATGTAATTTTCCCTTGTGTAGTCTATAATGTCGGCTATAGTCAGTGTAAGTAAATGCAATGAGATTGCAATTGTTATTTCTGAAATGGTAAAATGATTTAACTCTTAATATTTGCCTTATGTATTACCCTATTATGGGTTTTAATTTTATTTCCTAAATCTTGTTCAACAACCTGTTTTTTATAATTACTGACCATTTTATTTTTATTCTTAAATTGTAAAATTTTTTCGTAAACTACTTCCTTTGGCTTATACGTTTTAACTTTCCTTTTTTCATTCATTCTTTTTAACATTTTTGCTTGTGCTTCTTTTAAGCTTGATGGAACGTTTCCATGATTAATTTTATTGAAGAGAATGTCAAAAGGTTTCAACTCTGTAACAGAGTGAATTGTCTGGTTATATTGTTGCACAGCTCTAAGCACTGCCTCTGTAGTGTCTATTATTTCATATTCATCTTTTAAACATTTTGTCATTTCTATAAGGGTAGAATGTATTATTTCTATTTGTCCATTCGTGGTACTATGACCTGGATCACAAAAGAATGTTGGAATATTTAATCTGTCCATTAAACTATTAAAAATTGCAGATCTAAAACCTTTTTCATTATCCATTGAAATCTTTTTGCAGTTCGGGAAAACCTGTAAAAACTCTAGCACTTTATTTTCCAAACTTAGTTTGCTGTCAAGTGGTTTAACTAATACAAATTTCGAATATGCATCTATGCATGTTAAATATTTAATTTTTTGTGCGGAAAATATATCTATATGTAGGTACTCCCCCTCCTTCTTTGGAATTGGAGCCTCTCCAATTGGTAGTAACTGTGGGTGTCTGTCATATTTATGTTTATTACATATTTCACAGTTCCTAACATATTCTTTAAACTGTTTTCGCATATTGGGCCAATAATAGACATCGTGAATTTGCTTTACATTTTCCCTATAATTTCTGTGTGCTCTTGTGTGTGTTTGTTGTACTATTCCAGCTTGATCTTCCTTGTTAGGTATATCGTTGGGAAAGATTTTTGCATGAAGGAATTTATTATTAAAAACCTCTAATAACTTGGGTTTAATCTCATATAAATCTTCTGGGGTTATAAAAAGTGCAACTACACCTGGAAAAATGAATTTCTTTAAAATGATTATTAAATTTTCTACCGTGTCATATTCGATGATATGTCTTATTTTGTTAGGAAAGTTTTGAATTTTCTCATGAACTGTTAATTTTACATTTCCTCTTGCAATCATGAATTGTTGTTTAAAATCATTGAGTGGTTTATTTGTTTCCTCAATTCGAATGTTGTCGCTACTCTCAGCAGAGTGCTGTGTAGCATTGGTTGACGAGTCATCCGTCATATTGTTTAAATTTTGTCTTGACAGTGCATCCGCCACGACATTTGTTGCACCTGGCTTATAGACAAATTTAGGAGCATACTCCTCTATTAAAGAATGCCATCTCTTCATTTTAGCATTCGGGTTTCTTGTTGAAACTGCATAAGTTAACGGCTGATGGTCCGTATGTATTTCTATATTAATGACTCCGTAAAGATAATTTCTTAACTTCTTTAATGCCCACACAATGGCATAAAGTTCTTTCTCATTCGTTGCGTAGTTTCTTTCTGTGCCATTTAAAGTTTTTGATATGAAGGTAATCGGTTTATCGTCTTGGGATAATACCGCACCAATTGCGTCATTCGAAGCATCGGTTGTTAAAACGAATTTTTTATCGAAATTTGGCTGCGAAAGCTCAACTTCGTTTATTAAATGATTTTTTAACTGTTGGAATGCATTGATTCCTTCGTCATCAAATTTGATATCTATCTTTTTTGACATGTATTGGGATACTTTTCCATTTTCTCCTGTTAAATACTTTGTCAATGGTTTTGCAATTGCGGCATAATTTTTAATAAATTTTCGATAGTACCCTGTTAATCCTAAATAGCTTCTCAGCTGTCTTAAGGTTTTTGGCATTGGAAAATCTTGAATAGACTCTATTTTACTTGGATCAGTTTTGATAATTTTGTGTCCAATGACGTAACCTAAAAATTCAACTTCCGTTTTAAAAAGCTTAGACTTTTCCAAGGAAATTTTCGTATTTGCTTCTTTTAGTTTTTCTATTATTATTTCTAAGTGTTGAATAAGTTGCTGCAGATTTTTTGAATATATAACTATATCATCTATATAGATATGACAAAATTTACCTACATAGTCCCTAAGAATGTCATCCATAGCTCTTTGGAAAGTGCTAGGTGCATTTTTTAATCCAAACGGCATTCTTAAGAATTCATACTTTCCATTATTTACTGCGAATGCTGTTTTTTCGATATCTTCAGATTTCATTTTTATCTGATGAAAACCGGATTCAAGGTCTAAGGTAGAAAAATACTTAGCGTCACCTAGGTTTGACAAGATTACGTTTATATCGGGTATTGGATACTTATCGGCAACTGTATTTTCATTCAATTTTTTGAAGTCAATCACAAATCTCATTTTTTGTGATTTATCATTATTACAACCTTTTTTGGGTACTACCCAAATTGGGGAATTATACGGACTTTTCGAGGGTCGTATAATCTCATCTTCTAACATTCTTTTAATTTCATTGTTTACGAACGTGTTGGCAGACAGGGGGTAAGGATATTGCTTACTCCATATAGGAGTTTCAGCAATTGTGCGAATTTCTGCTTTTATATCCGTTCTGAATGGTAATCTCATATTGATATCAGAATGTATCAATTCAATTTTAGTTCTCATTTGTTGAGCTAATTCCTCTAAGTCATCTTTACTATATATATTTTTTTCGTTTTCATCTTTTGTCTTACCTAATCTATTTTTATTTTTTATAATTTTATTCCCCTGAACGTAATTAATACTCTCATGCTCGTTTTCCGTAACGAACATTTTTTCCTTCTTTCCGCGATATGTTAAAACTTTATTTTCAAAATCGATCTTCACTTCCGCCTTTTTTAATAAGTTACAACCTATTAATAAATCAGATTCCAGATTCTCTATCTCATAGAACCTAACTATTTTATCGAAAATGTATACTTCAAAATAAGAATTTATTATGGTGGATCCGTTAATGGTTCGCACTCTTTTCTTGATAGCAAGTTGTTGCTTGAAATCAAGGACATTTGGTTTACAGTAGCAACTTGTTGCTCCTGTATCGATTAGAATTTTTAATTGTTTCCCTTTCGGACTGTTCCTGTATATGTAGGGTAGCCCTGGGTTTGGGATAAAAAAGCTTCTTCATTAAGATTATTTATCCTCTCTATTTTTTGAGGTGGTTGTGCTCTTTGTTGAACACTTTCATTTGGACGTTTGTTTACTGCCTGAAAATGTTGTGGTCTATTCGGCTGATAATGCCTTTGATTGTTGTAATTGAAATTTGGGGTTTTATTATCAAACCGCCTCTGTTCATGCCAAGTGATTGGCCTATGAGCGGAACTACCAAGCTCCATTGGCTCGGGTTTTGGTGAATTATTATTTCTGGGAGGGAATCTCAGATTATTGTGATTCCTAAAAAATGCCCTACCTTGATCATTTGGCCGAGAGAGAACGTTTGGCCTACTAAAATGAAGCGCAAAATTTGCCCTCAAATTATTTGCTTCTAATTCTTGTGCTTTAGCCAAAGCACTAGGTAGATCCTCTGGTGATAAAGAGAATAATATATTAGACAATGGGGCATTAAGCCCTGTAATGAATATTCGTAAGGCATTCCTACGGTTTGCCTTATTTAGTTCTTTTGTTATATCCGCATTTGTACCATAAGTCATTAAAGTTTTATTAATTAGTAACGTCAATTTCTCATTAACTACATTGTAGTAATCAATGAGAGAAAGGTTGCCTTGTCGCAACACACTCAATTCCTGCTCAATAATATGTGTGGGTCGTTTATCGGCGTAAGCGAAATCTAAACGTGAAATTATTGCGTCAAAATTAAGTACCGTACCGTGGTTTGTTAGCGTATCGTTGGCTTTTAGCACTATTTTATTCCTCAGTATCGTTAGAGCCGCAAAATATTTTTTACTTCCCCTTACATATAAACTTATCGAATTGTTAGCAGCCTCCCGCCAACTAACGTAATGTCCGGCATTACCTGAGAATTCAGGTAGAGATTTGATAACGTCTAAAGACTCGTTATCAGTTATTCCCAGATTAATTGTCTGGGCCTTGTATTCGGTAACAAGTGAAGAGTTAGTTATTGTCTCAATCGTTGTTTTTAAAGAAGCTATTTCTGCTTGCAATAAAGCATTGTTAGTGGCTATTAGCCTAGCAATATTCTCCTCAATCTTAGCAGTCATGGTGAATACTTCTAGTTTTTTAGTTAGTTCGTCCAGTTTTGTGTTTTGTCAGTCAGTTAGGAAAATTACAGTTTTATCAGACAGATGTATAATTTAACAAGGGAAAACAAAATTGTATGCTTTGGATATAATACGCAAAATATATAAAATGTTTATTATACTTTTTTATTTTTTTTCTTAAATTAGTTAAATATTAATCTTACTGCAGGCTGGCTTCATTCTTGATTTCAGGATCAGTATCGGGATCAGTATCAGGATCAGTATCAGGATCAGTAATTTTATTAAATATTTTTTTTTTTCCACTTATTGTTTATTTTTTTCAATTTCCTTTACTTAGGAATTAATTTATATGTCTGTCCACTTAATTTTCACACTGTTTGTTTTTTTGTTTTTTTTTTTTTTTTTCCTATTTCCTTTACTTAGGAATTACACTTACATGTTTGTCCACTTAATTTTCACACTGTTGGTTTTTGTTTCGTTTTTTTTTATTCTTTTCTACCTTGTCGGTATACTTGTATGTTTAGTGAGGGTGATAAGGAATTTTTTGTGGTTCCTTGTTAAAAATCACTCGCGTCACTTATTAAGACTAACACCGTCTTAATTATTCAAACTTTGAAACACGTTTTATTTAAAACTGCACGCGTTTACAATGTTATGGAACGTTATTTTTCTTAACGTGTCCTGTCACGGTCGCCAATTAAAATTGTGAGTTCTTTTCGAGTTTTTTTAAAAAGTCTCTTTATTAGCGAGTATGACCATTTAGGTTCGCCTCGCTTTTAGAACTAACTCTAACATTATCATATCTCTTAATACTATCCTATTGGGCGCTTGATGATCTCATCTGAGTGGCTGCTGCGGTGATGTCATCTAAGTGGTTCCCTTAGTGTCCAATCGGTACCTCCGATAAGTGTGTTTATAATAGCGGCGTGAATCGCGATTGCAGGGCAATTCTGGATTGATTTGCCTGGCGATCCCTTCACGTTAACTTATTATGTACTACGTCAATGTCCTCAACTGCTGAATGACTGCTGATCGTTGTCTTAACTGATAACACATTTTTAAAGATGACTCGATCGATTAGTCTGAGAATTGTTCAGCTTTAGGACAATGCAGTGGGATGGTTGATACCTCAAATAAATCATGGAATAACTACAAAGTTATGTTAATATAATAATGAAACAAAGTGGCAACACGGTTTTCTTAAGTATTCCTTTTGTATTTCCTTATTCTTTTTATCAGTTATTCTTTCGTTTAATATAGTTTCTTCCTTCAAGTTTAATTAGAATGATCGGACGCGTTTTATTTCTCCGCTCAAACAGTTATTTTCTGTCTTGAATTTCGATAATCCATTAATGAGATATTGCTGCGAAATCACTGTTGTCTCTAATCAACAATTCTTCTTAGCCACTGGACTTATCCCCACTTGTTCTCTGATATCGAGTCCTCGTGTTAGCGCTACAGTCTGATTAATGCAAGTATAGTAGACCAGAATCTCATTTCTTCTGCTGCCCGATATCGGGCATCATAGCATCGTGTTTAAGAAGCCCTATCTTCTTCCGATGGTACTTGCTCTACCCTTTTGACTGCAAATGGAGCCAATAGTGCCTAGTTTCATACTTATGACTTATAACTATTTTTATGCGCAACGTCCATAGTTTGGCCCATCCACAATTAAATATACCTATTTGACTGACCTTAACGCGAAAATAAAGGCAGCACTTACACTGCAGTACCAAATATTGTCGTAAATCATGCAGATTTAAAACCGACGTTTTTAAGGCATATGGGTCTATCAACATGATTAGCATCTATATCAAATATACAACCTGCTCAAGTGTACCCACGTCTTTAGAAGCAGAACGCGAAACATCGATAAGACAAGATCTAGAGCAAGCGGAACAAGCAGCAGATAACTCAACTGTTTATCAAGATCACAATCATAAAAAATTTATTTAGCTCATAACGAGCTTAAAGCAACATTTTAAGATAATCATTTTGGGGACGCATGCACCATTTGTGATTGTCTACGAAAAATATGTCAAGATTTCGCCTTCTTGTTTAATAGATATTCTCTCACTGGTTGTGTCTGCAGTACATGTCTTTCGTCACTCAAGAAAGAGGAACCAGTACATAATAAATTAGTTCACTTTTAGACTTTCATAGTTTAGCCAGAGGAAGACTGCTACACGTCATTGTTGATTAATGTAGGATTCACTTTCTTATTTTCCAAAGGGTTTCACTTTTATTTTGTTAATATTTGTGTGTGCGTATACTCTGCAGTCACTACATCACGATTACTAGAAATTTATACTCACTCAATTCCTTCTTAGTATCAATTCAAATTATTAAACTGACGATATTTGGAAACCCCCAACGAACAATTAATATTAAAAATAATTACCGCAACCAGAACGATAAACCGTTGAAAGCCAACGAATATAAAGCTTCAAAGTTGTTAAACCCGATAAAGCGATTGTTTTTATTATTACGTTGCAATGAAGAGTCACGCGAATTTATTAAGCCAAATTAGATGAGTTTTTTTTATTATTTAAATATATTTTCTTTGAATAAATAACGACTACCAGTCGCCTTGTATAAATCGGTTCATTTATTTCTGAAGTCAAGCGTGAATGGTAGTAAAGCTCTCTTAACTTGTTTACAAATCAGTGAAACTCAAGCATTCACTTCAGTTTTACTTTATTGCTGAAAGGCAAAAACAATCATCTTAAGGATATCAGAATGAGAAGTGAATAATGAACAATTAATGCCTGATTCATAATATCGCGAGTGAGCGAGGCGAGAACGAGTCTAGTGCGAGTTGTCAATGACGCGATATTCGTCATCTCGCATCGCTCTGATTTCTAAAAATGTAATAAGCGTGAGGGTCTACTGAACAGAAGTTTTATTCAGCAAATTTTAAGAATTTCGATTGATTACATTTTTTTTAAAGTGAATAGACCTAGTGATCTAAAGTGTAACCAGATAGCAGTGATAGTTTTTCCAACTGTTATGTTTCAGCAGCTGTCAAAATATTCAGAAAGGTTTGCCATTAATCATGCCTTCAGTGTGCAGGCAAGTCATCGCAACGTGGAAAAGTTTGAGCGTGAGTATATTCTTTTGGACCTTAAGCCAGCAATTAGACAGATTGGTGCGAAATGAAGAAAACATAGTCATCAAGCGGCCAGTAATGAAGAAGACCAAGAAATGTCGATTCGGCGGCGATCAGATGAACCCGTCTTATTTTGAGGTTGGATTTGGAGGTATAAGCAGGCGACCATAGACAACGCCATAAGTTCGCTAATTGAGATCCGGATTTTGACCAAAAAAATTATCTTCTCTCGGACGATGACCATTTTTTGCTCAACGGCTATGTCAAGCAAAATTGTAATTATTGGAGCGAACACAATCCACAAGTGTACGGCCGAGCATCAATGCATCCGCAAAGATTGACTATTTGCAGAGGTTTATGGAATGACGGCAACTTCGGAACTTATTTCTTTCCAAATAATTAAGAAGACAGAGTTACTGTCAATAGTCTCAGGTATAGAGTGATGTTAACTGACTTTCTGTGACCAGAGCTCATCGATATATCCGAGCAGTGGTTCCAACAAGACGGCGCTACATGCCAAACAAACGACGCAATCCTCAAAGTTCTGGAGTAGAAATCTGGCCAATGAGTCATCTCACATGCGACTTCACAACACTCAATTAGTTTTTCTTGAGCTACTTTAAGTCCTTAGTCTACGAAAGCAAACCAACCACTTTGGACGAGCTCGACGCCAACATTCGAAACATTATAGCCGCATATATTGGACCATTCGAACAAAAGAAGCGTAAAAAATAAACTAGAATCAATTTGATCATTGACTATTCATTGAATTGAATCACACCGTTGCTGTTTTATTTAATTTTATTTTTCTATCGTTCTTATTTGGTCACCCTATACTTCGGTTTGCCCTCGTTTACCACCAAACTTATTTTAGCCGCTTCCGTTTCAATAACACTTAATTCCTCATTGACTGCTTTGTTGAGTTTGACCAATTACGTTAATTTATTGACATTAAAAGTTTTGGGGAACTTTGTGATGAGTTTGACAGGGATGTCAAAAATAGACATGGCTTCCAAGATATATATATATAAAATATCCGATCTATTGTAAACATCCTGGCCTGGCATGAAAAAACACTGATAAGGACCTATCACATTGAGAGGTTTGAAGCAATCACACAAAGCAGTAGAGATAGAGATGAGTTGTTAAGAATACTGATCCCTCGGTAAGTTGCGCTGTCAATGGAATATTCTTTCTTGTGGATCGGGCGAACGATACTGAGATTTCACTCATTGTTTTTTGGAATATAGTTTCATAAGAATTAATTTGTTTTCTCAATTAATAACTGGTTTCAACTCACAATATTACGCTGATCTTTAATATTACTTAAAGGTTTTTTTCAATTTTTCTTTTTATTCTTTCAATTGAAAAGTCAAAGATAAAAAGATTCCAGATCGATCTTTAACTTTCTGCTAAAAACAAGATGTCAAAAACTTTCCGACGCGTTCATTGTTAATTGACCGACAATTGTATAGCTGGAACGTGACGAGAGCCTTTTAATGCGGTGCACTCCCGCGTCATAATACAAGAAAATCATTATATTCTGTACTTTAAAGGAATTTAACGATTAGCAATTCTGTTTTATGGTTATAAGTAATCATTAAATAGAAGCGGTAAACCACCATTTTTTGGGATAACTACTTTAATTATTGTAACTAGCACAATTTAGAAATGATTACTATACCCGGTATCAACACTGTTCCTAAACACAATAATGTACTCATGCGAAAAATATTTGAACTATCTTACAATTTGTTGTCATTACTTCAATGCTTAGATGGAAATCCTAAACCAAACCTTAAAAGAAAGGAAAATGTCTTCCTTGGGTAAAGTCAATTCTTCACTTTCCATCACATATTAAGGTTCCCATCAATCGCGGCAGATATTAACGTATCAAATTAAACGTGCAAGAATATGATATGTGATTAAAATGCCGCATTTTCAATCTACAGAGTCATTCGCTTTATTTGTTGTCAAACCACAACCCATGTTATTGCGGCGCAAGTACTTTCACGTCGCATATCAAAAACAGAAAAAAACGTGCACTTCTTTTGTAGATGTACTTATGTATGTACCATTGCCGTACATGGACCGCAGAAGGAAAACAGCTTAATGTTTATGGATGGAAATGAATCACTTCGATAAACTTATTTATGAAGCAAAAAAGAGTACACACTCACTGAAAAAAATGGTTATCTAATAAGAGGAGGGTATAAATCATGTGAATTTGAATGAATACTTAGTATCTAAAATATGCTCTTCCAAGGTTCATTCAAACTTGACATCTAAACGTTTTCCGCAACGTATGTGAAATAAAACTAAATTTATGCATATACAAGTACATTCACTGAAAATAAGATGTACTCTACAAATAACTCGTAACGTTTCTTATCATTTAAGAATTCATTTATGTGATTGTTTACTTTTCGATAAAGAAATAACTCTATAAACTATGTATAAAATCTTCTTCATTGCTGGATCCAAGTAATAAACGTCTAAACATGCCTGTAGCTTTTGCGTAATTGTATTGACGTCGTTATCTAAAGACTTTGAAAGAATTTCAAATTTCACTTATCACATCTTATCACAATGGAATGGTTTGTACGCATTTGGTGATTTTGAAACAGAAGTGGCTGAAACAGGTCTACCACTAGCTCATCAACTTGTGGATTTAGAAAATCACATATTGATTGGCAAGCGGATTGAAACAATTTCTTTGATAAACCACTTGATGAAAATGAACTTCGGAATTGCTTGAGTCTTCTTGCGATGGAGTGAGGAATACACTGCCCGTTCCAATTCCGATGAGAACGGTTAAAATTAACAACCAATTACAACGTCATTTCTGATTCATCTATTCTTTAATCCTTGGTGTCCTCGGCTTCGTTGGTCGTTCGTCGTCTTCAAGGTCTTCGCGACCATCACGAATTCTTGCAAACCGGAGTACTTGTGCACGGGATCAGTGAAGCGTTTGCTGGCATTGAAACGGACGAGGACTATAATGGGACGAGGGCAAAACGAAGTAAAAGCTGTCGTCGAGAAAGCACGCACAACATAAACGACTTGGGCAGAACGTCACAATGGACACCTCTAACTTCCTTGTAATGAAGGACTTCGTCTACCTCGGCTCCGCGGTAAACAACTTCAATATCGAGATCAAACGCTGAATAACTCTTAGCAACCACTTTTTTTTTGGGCCCAAAGGCACTGACTTTGCATGAGACATTGATCGTCTAAGTCCCGCTTTACAAAGCGTATGAACAATAAGCAAAACGGATGAAGAAGCAGTTGGTCTTTTTGAGAGAAAAGTTATGCGTGCGATCTTTGGTCATGTTCCGTTGATATTATTCGGAGAAAAAGATTCAAAAAGACAGTATGGGACGGATCCAACGCTTAGATCCGGCCCAGAGAATCATTCACTCTGAAACAATGAGACAACGCTGCAGAGGACGCCCACGACTAAGGTAGCGCACACAAGTGGAGAGGGACCTTAACCAACTTGGTGTGCACAATTTACAACAGCTGGCAATAAATTGTTTTGTCAACAAATTTGTATTTGCGCTGATGAAGCAATTGAGTAGCAAATTTCTTTTCCTTACACTGAACTGGTTCTCGAAATCGTATAAAGTAGTCTAACAAAATAACTGGTTGCAATTATTGGACCGTTTGCGTTAAAAACAATTGGAGGAGAAGGTTGAATATCGCACTCTTCACTGTCTTAATTTAGTGACTAAGATGTTAAGCACTTGTAACTTTGAAACTGGAGTCAAACAAGTCTGCTGGTGCACACACAAAGGTATACTTGAAAGCCGTCTAAATAAACGGTTAAGTTGGAGAGCTCCTGCAGACGACATTTTCAGCCAGGTCACTAAATTTACATCTCATTCTGACAGTGTGTATGAGCAATAATCCATTTTACAACAAACTGAGCACCCCAATTGTATGCACAATTTCAAATTCAAATCCGTAGAATAACACAGAATAACACAGATGTTAAATACTTCTTGTTGAATGTCATAGATGTGACAAGACATCACCAAAATCAAGATAACATTAGGTTTCTTAACCGGTTACTCACTCTATAAATACAACTTATTAAAGTTAGCTTGATATTTCTTAAGCTTATTAATAAATATCTTATTCATCTTAATGTACGCTCATCGCTGAGTAAATTTTTTTAGTGGATAAATATACATTTCAGTCTGAGGGGTTCCCAGACAATTGAATGAATGGCGTATAAAGTTCCCCTCATATATGCGTTAGTGCTTAAAAATGTCTTGCATGTTCCGCATATGGATGCAAAGGGTTTATTTTCTGGTTTAAAAAAAATACATTTATTAGACTGTACTTCATTTATTTAAAGAAGAGATCATATTTATGGGCTTTATGTTCCTAAAAAATTCTAACTAGACTTTTTGGGCATCGATATCTGTCTGGCCAGGTGTCTACAGATCTACCGCTAGTTACTGCGTGTAGAATGGCCACAACACCTCCACTCAGAGAGACAATGCCACAGATATTAATTTGAAGCACGACGGGAGAGACATGCTTGTTGAGGCCCATGTCAGCCTCGGAATCTAGTTCCAACAAGACAATCTCCGAGGGCGGTACGATGAGTCAGTGACTTTAATGCAAGATGGTTCTCAGATGGCACAGAGGATTTTTTTTACGACATAGAAAATAATAAACAATAGATCTGTAAAACACGAAGATTTTCACAGTGAAAGAAAATTGTTTATGAGATTTGGCCAAAATGGAAAAAAGTGAGTTTCACGTTCAATAAACCACTACTTTTTGCGTGGTAAAACCATTAATGACAGAGAGACAAACTGATGAGACTGAAGACAAACTTTAAAAAAATATTATGAAGACTCTGCTCCCTCGCATGGAATGGTGAATAAGTGGTTCAATAAACTTAGTTACGGTCATACGTGCACATAATATAATGAGTGCCCAAAACACGATGTCACATCGGAAGAAATGCTCAACAAAATCTACGATAGGAAATTTTGCGCGTGTGTCAAAATCATTTTGTACCTTCGACCTTCAATAGGGTCAGTGATGGCAGTCACCATCTTAAATAGTTGAGTGAAAACCTATAGTTGAGTGAACATGACCTTGTCAACATCAAATGCTAACAATATATCGTTGTATTGCTTATCACCGCCGATAAGAAATTCATGACGAGGTGGCAAGTGTGCTGAAATGAAGCAAGTATTCGAAGAGTCACGTGAAGGCACCACAAGGCAAGGGAAACTGGAGCAGCATGAGAAAGAGCTCGAACCAATAGAATGTTGGAGTATATGCTGTCTAATAGGAAGAGAATATTTATTTACAGCCTTCTAACGAAATGATACCCCAACATCTGAAGCAAACATTAAATGCGAGCATTTTACAAGAAAATCGAAAAAAGTAAAACTCTTTATTGAGTTGCAGTGGCTGACAAAGAATTTAAAGAACGATGTTATGAAGAACACTCAACTCCACTCAATGAAAAAATTCCCCACCAACATTTAAATTTAGAAGGATGACAATTCATAAGTCGACGGCAGGACAAAATGACTTTGGACAGTGTTTTTAAATTATCGCAAATTCGGAAAAGACCTGAAACTTTCAAATTGATACCATTGGTGGCCACCCTCTTAATTGATAGGAGTCTATGTCCAAATTCGGTATTTCAAGAAAACCGGTCTATTTATTTTCATATTTTCTGTCTCCTCTTTTTTTTTCTCTGCTATTGTAGCTGCCGTCTGATGTTTGCTAGGTTATCAGGCTTTCTTTTTTTGCACGAAATTTTGTCTGCAACCGGGTAGTGTATGTGTGAGGGTATAAGAACCACCTCGTCCGGAATAACCAAGCAACCAGAAGCATGCCACCGTCATAATTCTCGACATCAAGACTGCTCCAGTGGATATTCAAAAACCATCCATAGGGCTTGCAATTGTGCACGTCCTCCTCAGCCAGAATAAAAAAAAAGTGTTTTTGACAAATAATGACATTGTAGCTGAAATATCAAGTTTGATTCAGTATTCATGTCGATTTCGTTGCCAACAAATGACTACAGATGTCCAAATATATACCAAGTCCACAAAAGTGCTCTACAGGATACATCATGATTTGACTGACAGAAATTATTTATTTCTAGCGGAAACCAGTAGTGGTGTTTCTCTAATTTAAATTGGCTTTTATACAGCTTACTACATACGATTTTAGCTTCTTTCATGCATAAGCTGTATACCTTGTTACTTCTTTTAGGTTTAGAAAGTAAGATATAAAAAAAAAAAACAAATTATAAACACAAGAAAGTAGTTTTCGAAATTTGGTATATAGTGTTAGATATAAGCATTGGAAACGTTCTGTTAATTTTAAAAATAGCTTGTGCACGGAAAAATCTATTTAAAACGGATCCTGAATATCGACAAATATTTCTTGAAGGTACATATGTATGTACATATTTATAACACGTTTGCTCTTACATACATATGTATATATTTTTTATTTTTCAGAAAAATGTGGAGAATTGATTGATGAAGAGCTGAAGGCAAGATACATTTTCCGAAAAAAAATCACAATAAGAAAATAATAGCAATCTTTAAAATGACCAATGATGACCAAGCTTCAAGGATAAATGTGAAACGTTCGAAAAACACAACATTGCGTGATTAATATGCTCATGTATGAGAACATGTGAACTCTGTGTAAATAATTACAATTCCGCAGTCAACAAGAACATGCCTTTGTTTGGTAAATTTGTAATGTACTTTAATTTCCTTTATATGGGTAATGTGCTTACACTGGTTGAATTATAATTTGTACATGAATTGCTTTTGGCCGAATCGACGTCAATTGTTAGATAAGTAGACAAACATCTAAAAATAAATTATCAGAAGCGATGAAACAAACTAGCCTTCATTAAGACACAAACATACACTTATCTTCCCAAATAATTATTGTATTTATTTCTTCTTAACCTACCCCTAAAATTTCGCTTCACTTCACATATCCTAAAGAGAAGCCGCATAGGGCAACATATCTTGCACAATTGTTGATAGCTTTCCGGTATCGGGATTAGCAGCAGCATACGATACGTAGCATGTCGTTTCGATCAAAGACGATTGAAATAAACAACAAATCTCGTCATAGGCGAGTTAAGTTTCTTAAGACGGATACACGTACATACACTAACCAAAAGCAAAGCGTCACGCAAAGGAAACAACCACAACTTCTGCGGTGGATACATATCACATTCATACTTTTTTCTCATTTTTCACCTACAAGAACAATTTATTTGAATTTTCATATTAGACAAATAAGCCCATCGCACTTAACATATTATCTCAAATAAAATCAAAACTTATTTATTTCAATTAATTGGCATTGTTATTTTTTATGACGATATAACAATTTTCACTCGAGATAAAAAACAAAAAAACATTTCTATTCTTGGGTTCATTAGGCGGATATTGTCTTGCTGACGTAAATAATAACTACATATAATATTCATGACACTGGTGGAGTAACTTTGAAGATTGGTGCGACATTTTTGTACAAAAACACACAAGATACATTATATTAAAGACATTTTACTTTAAACAACTACTTACTTCAACTTTTTATTTCTTACTGGATTCGGTGGGTCGATCAAGTCAAAGCACTGACGTTTAAGATTCCTCTACTACTCAAATTTGGCAGATGACACGTTGAAGTTTTACTACAGGGACGTTAGTGAGTGCATGTGAAGTTATGTTCTAAGCCTATGATATCATTGCTGAAATTATTAGATTTATATACTGATTGTGAATTTATAAATTAAATTAATTTATTTGTAGATTAATATACAAAACCGGTAATTTTTTGTAAATCCGTTAAATAAAATTTACTGCTACATTTTACCTTTACCAACAAACAATATAATTTCCCTGCGTTCTATACAGTGATCATTGGCTTTTTATTTTTAAAAATACAAAACTTAAGTTGTTTTTCTGTATTCCTAATTTAAGACAGAAGATTTGCTCTTGTTTTCTGGTTTTAGGGCGGTTTACATGATCTAATAAGTCAGAAAGATTGGTCGGACGAACTAAAATTCGATAGGGCTGTCTCGAATACAATAGTTTTTCGTAGTTGGACAGTCATATTTGATGGTGTAGACGGAAGTGGCGTTGTGTGTATGTGCATCGACACATGCGCACTAGACTTTTAGTCTAAGTTCAAATCCCAGAGCTGACAACAACTTTTCAAAAATGAATTGTTCACTGCTCTACCTTTCTCGAGACACTGGCAGTGCTCAAATAGTAAAACTGTTTAGAAATAGCTTCCCAATCTCGCCATTCGGAGACGGCATTAAACTGTAGGTCCTCTCCACTTATGTATGAACAATAGCAGGCACAACACAAGCGGTTGCTGTAGAAGCCACCACTGTCACTATAAACGCGAGTCTGTCCGACATAAATTAAGTTTAATTTTTGAAAACTATTGGTTGGTTACGGGAAATTGAAGATGTTAAAACATGGATAAAAAAGGTAGTAGAGTAGAGTAGATGTATTTGGTTGCCTAATTTATTTATTTAATGTTTCTTCTCTTTCAGAAATGTTATTTATCGGTGCGGGTACCTCCACAGTTTCTGAAAATGCCTTGGTTCGGGCTTGTGCACTCACAGTACTGGTCACAAGAAGAAAAAACACTTGGAGTACGATCATTCTTGAACGAATCAACAATTTTTAAACCATCACACGGTCAATTAAAAATCAAATGAAAAATCTTAAACAATGTTTTTGTAAATATTTGATATTTGTAAACAATGTTAGTAAAATTTGTTACATTTTGTGAGCGTTTGTGAGTGTCCTCTTCATTGGCTTGAGGTTTTCAATCTTGTTACGAATTTCTGAATTTCGGTAAAATGATCCATTTGTGTGGTACAAACGCTAGAAGTCAATCGATTCACACAATAATCAGGTTCCAGGATTTTTGTACGCTTCGAGACCTGAACCAGATTTCGACAAGAAGAGACACCGCCACTTCTTTGAAAAAAAAATATATACAGTTGCGGTCAAAATAATAGCAGTGCTGCTGTATATTTTTGAGTATAATGTGAGTAATCTATTACTCATTAATTCAAGTAATTTCAAATCTTCACCATTTTAAAATTATTTTTGGTAGTGGAAGATTATGTCCAAGTTCCAAAGAAAAAAAATGTTCTCTCATATAACGGTTTCTTTCCAAATGTCACTCAATGCATTCATAGCGTGGTGGATCCAGCATAATGGTATGGGCTTCTCCTACTATGGTGTAGGTCCCATATTTCGCACAAATAGTTTGATGGAATATACTGCAGGGAACTATGCTACCTTGCGCAGAAGAGGAAATGCCACTGAAATGGGTCTTTCAACAAGACAACGACCCCAAGCATACCAGCAAAAAAAGCTAAGGAATGGTTTCGGATCAACAACATTAACGTTATTGACTGGTCTTTCCAATCACCTGATCTCAATACAATAGAGAATCTTTGAGCGAATGTAAAAAAAGTGGTTGCAGCTTCAAAGCCCCGGAATAGTAATGAACTTTGGGTCACAATGAAGAGAGCATGGCAAAACATACCCTTCGAGAGATGTCAGGCTTTGGTGGCGTCTATGAAACGGCGATGTGAAGCAGTTCTAAAGAATAAAGGGTCTACAACAAAATACTAACTAATTTTAGTACACATTTTCTAAAAATATTCGTTCATTTTGTAATATTATTTAAAAAATATGAATACTGCTATTTTTTTGACCGCCCTTTTTCAGTACATTGAAAATATCATTATCTTTCTTATTTATTTTTGTTAATTGAAATAAATCTCTTTAGCTTAAATTTAGTTTTCTTCTTCCACAATTTCAATATTATTAAATTTAATCAATAAATAAAAATATTTTAAAACGATTTATGGATGGTATATATTTATGTTATTCAGTTGCTTCGTTTTTTGTGTCGTACTGCTATTATTTTGACCGCAGCTGTATATACCATTTGAATAAGCTGGCCTTAAAGTGGATAACAATAAAACGAAAGACAGAATACATAGACTTGTTCCTAGTGAACCTAGGTAGTAGAATAGCAAAGTAAAGGGCTTTCGAAATGACAGAGGTCTAACAAATATTAATGCTTTGCAACTCCTGATACACACATACTGGAAAAGACACAAGAAATGCAAATAGACACCAACCAACTATTCGTCGTATTTAAGTCGGATTAAGACAGCGTGTATACAGAAGAGCTATACAGCCCCGTGGCTAGTTTTGACATTCCTGCCAAACTCGTCATTCGTCCGACCAATCTGACTGAGCAGGATGACGATGGAGAACTCTCACTCTATTAAGGCCAGTAACTGCTGTCATGCAATTAATAGAGGAAAGTTCTTCCAAAAATTCGTGAAATTTTTGGCATGCGCGGATGACATTGACGTGATTGACGTGATCAGCGAGCCGTCATTGATGCATTTGCTAAAATTGAAACGAAATCAGTTAAAATGGGTGTGGCGGTTAGAGAGCGCACAACGAAGTATACATATTGCGTTACCGAGAAAGGATGCACTACATCGCCGACTTGGCCAGAAAATCACAAAGACAGCTATAACTTCGTCCACCTTGGCTCAATATCCAGATCAAAGGCAGAATTCTCACAAATCACTTTTCTTGGAGTCAAAAGGGGAATTGACTAACAGAGCCCTCTCTCGACCAAGGACAAGCTCACTTTGTATAAGATATTGATCATCCCAATCCTGCTTTACAGCGCAGAGGGATAGGCAATATCAGAAGCGGATGAAGAACCCCTCCGTATTTTCAAAATAAAATTTCTGGGTGGGATCTTTAGTCCTTTTTGCTTTGATGGCAATTGGAGAAGATAATTCAACCACAATCCACGACTATGGATCCAGTGCCTAAAATGGCTGGGCCATGTAGAGTGCAGTTACAACTTAGCTTTAATTCTGAATCAGTGGGACAAAACAACAGAGAACGTCTGCGTCTAATATGGAAAACACAATTGGGGAGTGACCTCAACCACCTTGGTGTAGGCAATATCGTGCTAGTTTAAGAGACTTTTTGGTTGAGAACCAGGTCCAACCCCGGCCTGAAGTGCCACAAAAAGAAAAAGACGAATTGCTGACTCAAGGGAACGCGAATGGAAAAGAAGTGAAAGTATTAACTCTCTGAGCTGCACAAAGACATGTATGTTGTTCGGAAAGTGGAAATCTGCCTACTTCACTAACTTTGGCAGATTGCGCACATGAAGAGCAGTGCTCCGGTCAGGAGTGTCTTCAAATTCTTCTCTCCTGTTTCGATAATTAAAAAAACATTCGAACATTCGGTATCTCTGATGCAAACAGTTGGCGCTTCGATAACTAAAACCAGCGTGTCCAGATTCGTCAAGTCTGGAAGGTGGTCATAGGCCAAGCTCAGTCCTTCCGTAGAGCGAAATAGAACTTACTCCTAAAAGGTCTAAAATGCAATATTGATTATAAACAATAAGGCAATATATGAACATGTATTTTTAACTGTTTATATTATGTTTTTTTTTTAAATATCTACTATGTACATATGTACAAAAGTATGTTGAGAACAAACGATCACCAAGAAATAACGTAATCACATAATCTTCAAAGGCAATTAAAGTGACCAGGAGGAAAAAACGAACGAAAACAATAAAATTTCATTACTGCACCAAAGGATCCTGATAGCTATTCGCTTATGTTTAACTCACTCCGTTTGCGCCCAGAATCCTCAACTAATCCAGTTGCCCGATGAGACGAGTTTTAAAAGGATAGGATAGGAGTTCCTGATCCAGTTGATTTTTCTTTTTTTGCCTTTTTTTTTTTTTTTTTTTGCATTTCGACTTTTATTACCTTCGCCTCCATGTGCAATTTTAATGTCTTCTCCGCATAAAGAAATCGCAAAGGTCTCTCTCTACCTTTGCATTGTCCCTATTTACTCCCTTCTCCACCGCCCCCTTCCGCAAATAACACGAAAAAAAAGCACACACTAAATTGGAGCTGGTTGATCGTCTCGATTGAGCTACCGATCAGTTGAGAACGAGAACAGACCGCGATCGGTTCAATTGTCTAAAAACAAAAAAAAATAAACAAAAATTCGAAAAAATCATTTTAAGGTATGAGCAAAATTACACACACTTTCATACATTTGAATATACGTTTTTATTTATAATCGTGGCAAAAGTAATACTGGCTAATGATCTAAACAAAAGAATACGCATAATTTGGTGCAGAAAGCAATTTTCTCGAAAGGGATGCATGACATTGCCGACCAAGTGAACTTGTACATCGAACCGATAATGTCTCATTGTCGAAGACTTTTTTTGATTAATTAAATTTATGATCAGTTTAGTGAGAGTGAAAAGGTCAAAGTAAATTTATCAGACATTGGGGCACCAATAAATGCATTGATAGGGTGAAGAAACACAAAGTTTCGTGTTTCATTGATTTGTTTAGAAATGATGGTATTAATTGTGTCTTTAAGAATAAGCTGTTTAAATTTGGTACGACTGAATACCGTTGCTTTGAACTATATGTAAAGTGGTCTGAGTTAATACCGTTGATTTATATGTTATCTCATAACGCTGTTAACGTTTAAACGAAAATTAGCTGTAAAAGCAGTTTATTTAAGGTTACAACATTTTGTGATGGAAACTCAAATATTTTAGCAATTTGTTTTAATTTTCGTTTATTTACATACGATTTCAAATAATGATGCGAATATCATACGCTTGCATATATACATTTTATAGGTATTCAGCCAAAAACCGATTGTCGGTTATACATTTGATGAATAATTTAAAATTGACAAGGACGTAGGACGGATTTACAGTGTAAATGTTCCTATCAAATCATCGTCTTCTAAATTTCTTTATATTTCCTTAAATGTTTCTTTTAATTGTTCCATGTAATCTTAATCGTTTCATTTATAAACATATTCCGTTACAAATTTTGGAATTGGAGTTGATACAAAGGGACGATCATTAAGAATTCACTTAGCACTTTAACGTGAAAGTTTAAATGGTTTAAATGGACTGTTATTAAGGGAACTAATGTTCGAAAATTTATTAAGATGTAGTAGTCTGTATAGTACGGAGCTTGATCAGTAAATGAAAATAGCTGATTGGACTCATTAAATGAATAAATATATTGTCCAGCCCACAGACCCCATTAAACTATGTGTACCGATGTTTCGAAAAGCTCATGTGGTTTATTTTCGCTCCAAATGTGAAAATTAGTTTGACAAGTATAACTATCTAAATTTAGTACTGGATTCAAAAAAACAACCTCTACAACAGACAAGACAAGAAATTCCGGCAATACAGTTCCTTACTGTGTACTTTAATAAATTGTTATTTCTTTTGCTAAATTATCACATTTTTACATAAGAAATTACATAAGTTGTACAAGTTTTTGCAGCACACTACCTACCTACTAATTACCCATAAATGAAAAACCAGTTCTTAAATAAAACTAATATACGAGTATCTAAATACTTATAATAATCATTGCCTTAGGAGCTATTACCCAAAATTACTCATTTGATGATATTACTGATATGATGCAATATCATCGCATTTCAACATTTGAAGAACTTAGAACAATTGGAAGATTTGATATAACAAAAAGGAAATGTGTCATATTTTGAAATGAATTTAATAGAACCAAATTCAAACTTAACACGCGATAGCGTGTTATATATGAGTGTTTCATTTATAAAATGTATAAGGTATTTATTAGATTTTTTATACAATGTTGGACAAATCTGAAGTACGGAAGAGATTTTGCTCAATAACTCTCTTTGTACTATATGTACAGTAAAACCTTATCAAACATTTCTCTGCAAACATATCTGATCAAGGTGGTAACTTGTAAGGGTGTCTGTTTTCTAATGAAATTCGTCCGTGGTGGACTTGGACCTTGTTTCTCAACAACCATTCGTGTTATGCGTGCTATTGTTCTGTTACGAGTGGACGGGACCTACAGTTTACTGCCGACTCTGAACGGCGATTTTGAGAAGCGTTATACTTTTTGAGCATTGTCAGGGGCTCGAAAGGTGGAGCAATGAAAATATTGAAAGTGTATTTTAGAGAATCGAACACAGACTTCGAGTCTTCCACGCCCCAATCGTCATAAAACCTGCTATATGAATTGTTAGAAAAGTGAATTGATCAATGTTTTCATCGTAGACCAGCAGCTGGACGGATTTATAGAAGATGGTGTTATTTGTCTTAATAACCACGTTATTCTGTCTTCTTCTTCTTCTTCTGGCGCTACAGTACTTGGTGAGCATGGGTTTAAAACCAACGAACCTATCCAGGTAGAGCGATCTTTTGGTAGCTGTCTCCAGCGGGGCACAGCTGAGGATCCCTCTACACTTGTGTGCACCACCCCAATCGTCCTCTTCTGTTGCGTTGTCCCACAGGTTCAGTGTCGAAGATTCTCTGGGCGGATCTAAACATTGGATTCGTAAACGACTGGCTAGTCACATGTCGCTGTACAGCCCATATAGTTCGTCGTTCAATCTTCTCCTCCAGTCGTTACCAACGCATACAGGACCAAAGATCGCACGTAGAACTTCTTCATTAGCTGTCCATGCCTCTGCGCAATAGAGCAGGACGGATATGACCAATGGTTTATACAAAATCAATTCGATCTTTCGTAAGAGGGCTCCATTACTCAAGAGCTTATTGAGCCCAAAAAACAGATGTTGGTTTGAGGTATTCTACGTTTAATCTGAACACTGATGTTTTTTGTACTTTTTACCGCGGAGCCAAGTTAGGCGAAGTCATTGACTACCTCGAATTTGTGGCTGTTTACATATTGTGATTTCTCACCAAGTCATCGATATTGTAACTTCTTTCTGGATGACAGCATATTCCTTGTTTTGCCCTCATTTACCGCCAGACATATTTAAGCAGCTTCCATTGCAAAGTCAGCAAAGGAGTTTATTAATCCAAATAAGTTTTTTCTTTTGTGACAGATGATGAACGCCGTAGTGGCGTAGTGAGTAAGACCTCCGAAGGCCTGTGGATTAAATTACGATCAACTTAACAATTTTCATTTTTACTGAACCATCTCTTTTAAATCTTTGACAATACTCTGAGAGAGTTAACTGTTATGTAAAGCTTGTCTAACGTTGCCGTTCGGACTAGACAATAATATTAGGTCCCCTCAACTCATGAAAGCAATAACAGGCACAACATAAATGGTTCCTGTAGAAGATATGAAGCTCCAAGTCTACTCCGAACTGTAGAGTTACCTGAAGAAGAAGACTTACGATTCACTTTACTTACTTACTCTTTTTAAATAACGAATAAATTTGTTAACCAATTTTAGCACATTCTTATGTATAATTTACAGTTTTTTTTTGTTATTCTTTCAGATAGCTGTCGCTAAGTGAATAATTTCGATGTTATTTACCTAGACTTGGAATAAATCAAAATGGTTCAAGTGCTCATTTCGACATTGCTTTTCCTTATTTCCGCTCATTTTGCGAATGCTCAAGGTTTGTATTTATTCAATACACCCACCGATGTAACTAAATACCATTTTCTCCCATTTTAAGTTTGTAAATCAATCGATATACACCATGAGAGGGAACTACACAAATTGCGTGAATGTACAACGATATTAGGACACGTGAGACTGGCAAATTTTCGCATTCACGATGTTCCTGAATTTATATCGCAGATCGAAGAAATCACTGATTATCTTCTTGTGTACCGTGTGGAAGACCTGTACTCATTGGACAAGATATTTTCCAATCTGACCATCATTCGAGGAAATAACCTACTATTTGACAAATATTCCCTTGTGTTATATGAGAATAGAAACCTGCGTGACGTGGGCCTAAAGTCACTGCTCAAAATCCGAAAAGGTTCAATTCGTATTGAATCAAATCCTGTCCTATGCTTTTCGGACACAGTCAATTGGGTGTACCTGGTTGAGGACCCCATAACTCAGCACTACTCGCTAAAAGTAAGTTTATCGAATTTAGTTTGATACGTGAATGCTAAATTGACTTTCTTTTAGAATAATATGGATCCGAATGAGTGTCCGGTGTGTAGGACGAATGTGACGATGACTGCAGATGGGTATTTTACAAAGAACTGTTGGAGTTTAAAACACTTTCAACTAAGGAAGCCACTGACAGAGCGTATTAAATGTCCAGAGAAGTGTGACAATCTTGGATGCGACAACAGTGGTCGCTGCTGCTCAGCTCTTTGTCTTACAGGGTGCTCTGCAGAGAAATGCAGAATTTGTAAATATTACAAGGACGTTAAGGACGATTGCATTGAATTCTGCAGTATTCCAAACTACACAGTAATTTATGCTAGTTATTGAATCTGAAGAATGGTATTTGATATTGGATATCGTAGTATTTAGAGAAATGCATTCCAGAGAAGGTGTGCCGTAAAAAGGAGTGGATTCCATTTGGTGGGGCTTGCATTGAAGAGTGTCCTAAGAGTTATCAACAGGACTTTAACATGGGTGATGCTTTGTGCACTGTAAACTGCCGACACAATTACACAATTCGTTCGAAGGACGACCTTGAGGATCTCAAAGAATGCGTCACTGTAAAGGGATACATACATATTGAACTAAGAGACGATAAAAGTGATTATCAAAAGGAAAACATAATTTTCCCCTGATTTAACTTTTTTTTGCAGCTGTAATAATTGAAGAACTAGAGGATTCCCTTGGAGAGATCAAAGAGATTGTGGGTTATTTAAAGGTCGTCAAGTCCCCTCAGCTAGTGAGCTTGGGATTTTTCAAGAAGCTGGATACAATCAGAGGAGAACATCTAGTAGATGGGGAGTATGTCATGCTCACGCCTTTCAGCTGCAATTTCCAGTAGTCACATTTGCATTTCCGTTCTTCCACAGATTCTCATTGTACATTGTTGACAACGATCATATGGAGGAGATTTGGCCGGAAAATCACAAGGTAGCACTTCTTAACGGCCGGATGTTCGTTCACCAGAATCCGCGGCTGTGCTTCGAGAAGATTATGCAGTTGGCCCCATCACTAAAGAGTGATGACTTTATTCGAGTGAGAGATGCATCTCCCAATTCGAACGGCGAGCTTGTCAACTGTAAGCAACACCGTCAACTTAATCAATCGAGATGATTCAAAAACTGTTTTTAGGTGGAGACAAACTTACACCCATAGATCCGGTGGTAGATGCTGTGAACGCTACAGCTGCCAGAATTAAAATAGACCCAGTAAATTCATCTAACCTCGACATTATCTTGGGCTACTTACACTTCTACAAAGAGGCACCTAATAGAAATATAACGTTATTCGATGGCATGCACGGATGTGGACGCGATAAGTCAGATACATGTGAAAAGTCTTCGCAGAATTGAATCAAATCGTTTATTCCTTTTCAGCTGGCAAATGGACATGACCCTGGATCAGAATATTCGACACGTTTTTCGAAACTTAAAGCCAAACACGCAGTATGCATTTTTTGTTAAAAGCATAAGTCACATCGATTACTGGAGAGGAACGAGATGGCAGTCACCTATTCAGTACTTCAAAACCCTACCGATGAAACCTGGTCCAATAGTAAAACTATACGCTTCAGCTCTGTCGACTAATGCAATTGTAGGTAGCAACCACTTGCTCACATGCATTCATTTGCAATACATTTCGATTTTTTAGGTTGTTCACTGGTGGCCACCAAAAAACCCAAACGGCGTCATCGACAGATATAAACTGCGCTTCGAAACCGTCAAGGTGTACACGAGTAAGTTTCCCTGATACGTTGTTGACATTCATTCAATCACTGGCATTGGCTTGGCAGACTACACTCATTTCAGGGGATACAGTGGAAGCAATTGGAGTTCGGAATGCGAATGCGAATTCCAAAGAAATAACCGTGGACCACAGCCAAGTGAGTTCAACTTTTACAATCGACAGCAGAATTATGTGGAAAATGCTATTCCAAATTTGATTTATGTTTCAAGGTAAGAACCAATCAAACTATTCGTGTTCGAGACATTTTTTAATGTTTGATTTGTCTTTCAGTAAAACCATAAAGCAATGGGAAGAAGATCTTAGACGGGAAGATAACACCAGAAAGAGAAGAAGTGGATCGTCAAAAGATTCCGCGAACACAGTGAAAGAAGACGAAAAGCAAGCTGCGATGGATGCGGAAGAAGCAGAACGACTTGAAAATTTCAGGCAATACCAAATTCGAATGGAAAGAAAAGCGCTTATGCAGCAGGACACTGGTGAAGCAAACTATCAAGTCGATATGCCATTACCGCTGTGCTCCGTAACAAAACCATCGGAGCAGTATCAAAAGTATTACAATTGCAATGCGGTTGAGCACTATCCGGGCATGGATCTTCCCGGCACGAACTATTCGTATACATTGGAGAATCTTGGTGAGAGTACCGTCTATCGGATTTATGTGAGAGCATGTGTACAGGGCCTCGAAAATGGCTGTGGACCCGAGAAGGCAGTTGTGGCAGAGACTGTGAGCAAGGAAATGGAACATATGCTTGACGACCCGACATTTTAATCTGTTTTTTCAGTCTAGTGATTTAAGTTAGATATTTGTTATTTTTTATGTTCACGTGCGAACAAGTGTGTTTTCTGTTTAAATGTACGAAGAAATTAAAAAATATTTTAACTTAAATTTTGTTTACGCGTAAATGGTTTTTGCAGTGGAATGAAGAGCCACTATTATTCTCATACAAATAGAAAGACCCCGAATAATTTTTCAATTTGAATTTAAAAACTTGTCAACGACAGTTACACTTTCGAAGTATTATCAGTAGGTCTGTTCGAGTACTTTGATAGCTACTCCTCACAATTTCTCGGATCTTAAGGAGTGGGAGTACAATTATTTTAATAATAATAATTGTGGTTCAAGGTTCCGGGGCAGACTTGGACGTAACTGCTACAATAACCAATAGTGTTGTGCGTCCTCTTGTTCTCTCACTAGTGGACAAGCTATTTCTAAACGGTTACATTCTTTAAACGCTGTAAATGGCTCGAAAGATGTGGAACTGTGAGAATATGAAATGTGTGGTCGGGAATCGTACCTAAAGTTCATGCGTAGGAGTCGACGCCACGGCGCTTTAAATTATCTTAGAAATAGATAAAATTGCAAAAAAACAAATCAAAGCGTTAAACACAAAAAAGCCCACGCACTCAATGGAAAAAGAGTGTACGGGAAGGAGGATAGTTGTCGCCCGTTCGCAGGTTAGCCAGATATGAATACTTACTACAAGTAGCTTGTAGAAATTTCCCTAACTGAAAATAGCTTTGCAAACGCGAACTGGATATAGCAGTTGTAGTAAAAGATATTTTATTAATAAATTATTAATAAAATTATTATTAAATAATTAAATTTGATAAAATATGGCTTTTCAGAGTACATAAAGAGACCTAGTGATTTCCGATCTCCGTGATCGACCAATTGACCTTTAGCGTGAGAGTCGACGTCTTTAACACCATGCCACAGCGCCAATGATTTTTGTTCTGGATAAAAAGATTGTAGCTCTTTAAAAACACTACATAGGCCACTTAAAGTGACCTTCATATGTGCTGTGCTGCTAAAATAAGGTACTAGAATTAGTACTGATTTTTTACCTTCAAAGTAGTTGAGTTTTACTAAAATTTTTAAACGATCCCTTTTTCTGTTAACTACCAACAGAAGTAAATCACTTTATAATAATAATAATGGCGACAGTCCGACCTGAGTCTAGCTTCTCAACAACCACTCGTGTTGTTCGTGCTATTGTTCTTTCACGAGTGGAGGGCAACTACAGTTTAATGCCGACTCCAAACGGCGATTTTGAGAAGCTTTTTCTAGACAGTTATACTCTTTGAGCATTGTCAGTGACCCGAAAGAGGTGGAGCTGTGAAAAAAATGTTAGGTGTTTTGTTTTTCGAGATTCGAACCTTAGACTTTGAGCGTAGGAGTCGACGCACCTACCCACTACGCCAAGACGCCCACTTTAGAATCTTTTAAATTGTTCCACAGGCTCAGAGTCGAAAATTGTCCGAGCCTAAACTAAGCTGTCCATGGTCTGACGGGTGGATACACTCATGTCACTTTACAGCCCCCACAGTTCGTGGTTCAATCTTATCCTTCCATCGCCATTAAAACATACATAACTAAAGATTGCACTCAGAACTTTCCTCTTGAACAGACTTACAGTTAGTGCATATGAGGAGTATTGGAATCATTAAAGTATAGTACAAAATCAGCTTGGTCTTTCTAGAGAGGACTCTACAGAGAACCTTTCACCAAGGACGTCAACAAACTTTGTGAGCAAAATTGGAGACAGTTAGAACGATTCTTTTCTATTTAAGAAAGACTTCACCCGGTCTGTTGTCCTTCTCCATAAGGAGAAGAAGAGGTATTGGAAAATCACCTAAAATGAATCGCACATGCCAATATCTGGTATCAGCTAATCTTTTGAAGATCCTCACCAACCCTATCTAAATAGGCTCAGGTTTTTATCAGATTTTTTTTTCGAAACTATTCTATAAGATGATGGCTGAGACTCTACGAGACAACAGAGTTATTAGCCAAAGCAAGTGAGAGCTGTGTGTAGACAACTCTCACAGGATTGTAAATCTGCTTACACATGTATTACAAAGTATAAAATAAGATAAAGTTATTTTAATAAGCACGCTTAAGCAAAAATATATGTGGGTAGGTTTTATTTAAGGAATTATGGCAATTAAGAAGCACTTAATTTGTTCATAATCTTAATGATGCTGGAAAACATCGCGGTGGGTTTTCACTTCTAATATAATGAACAACTTATGTTTTCGTTTTTAATTTCATGTGTCTGGCGGTCACAAATTGTTTGGTGACACATCCAAAACTTCTGTCATTCGTATGGGCTGGTTAGGTGTATACCTGTTACAACACTTATGTCGAGTGTATGGGCCCCTAAGGGTATTAACACTAAAAGCCAAAGGGTGCCGTGCTTTGACATAAGATTCTCGTAAAATCAATAAAACGCGTACCAACGCCTGTCAAAGTCCGAACGCGCGTTCGCGCTGTTGCGATTTGGGTAATAACGATGCCACTTTTAGTACATACATAATTTGCCTGATTTTTGCATGTCTTTGCATCCTTATGGTAGTGTACCACATATTTTACCTTTTTATTTGCGTCCTAAAATACGGGAAAAAAATAATTTTAAAAAAATCAAACTTTAATTGTATTTTTTTTTTTAAATTGGGACACTTTTGATTATGTTTTTTTCGACGCAGAATTCTTTTCCACAGCAGACTGTCGTATATTTTCCAGAGCTAAAATGTGAAGCATCATTTTCTTCAGCTCATTGTAGGCAAATGTTTAGTGCTCGAATTGCAGCCTCTGCTTCAAATTCTTTTTCGTCATCACTTTCGACTTCTGAATCCGGATTACTACTAGTCGGTTCCAAATTGGATTCATTTTCGGCAATCGAATCAGTTATGTCCTGGGAACTGTCAACTCTTGAAACAAATCGTTAATCGATGATATTATTTTGGGTTCTTTTAGGATTTGGTCCCTTATAAAAATATGTATTCATGAGTTCATGAAACAATAGTTGCTTTTATTGAGTCGCCATTTTTTGAAGAGTTGAAATTACTGAGTCAGCAATGGTAAGATTTAAGGTGTTGCTTTTATTGAGGAGTTGCACGTATCGAGGGTTGCTTTCATTGAGGTCGCACTGTATTTGTTTCTCAACAAACACCCGCGAATTTTTTAAACCCCCAAGTGGACAATTCGAACGATTAACAAATATATCGCTATGAAGACTATCCTCTTTACTAAAGATGATTTTGTTTAAAACGTAGCTCCTAAATTTCCATTATTTTTAAAAAATTACTCAATAATGAAGGCGCATTGTTCTTCCGGTTAGCCCTCCATTTTTAATAATCCTAAACTGTCAGGGGCGACACTCTCTCCGACATTTCTTCCACTGATAAAAACCGTAGAGATGTTCAACTTACAGTGGTTCATTTCCCCTCGTTCATCGAAAAATACACGTACTACCATATTTGCCGCCTTCATTTTGTGCACATTTTCCTAATTTCCGTCGTTTGATCTTTGTTATGAAGCAAATAAAATATGTAATATGTGGACCAGAGGGAATGAACCGCTGTAAGTTAATCACCTTAAATGATTGTTTCGTGGTTTAGGAAAAATTAATTATATTTTAAGAAACGTTCAAACAAATTCCTCCAGCACCCCAATAAATATATTGTTTTGCAATTTTCTTCAATACTAAGTTGTTCGTACGAAATACTAAATACGCTATAAACTTATGTGGCAACACTGATAAACACCAATCTATCTGTTTCAACACATGAGTAAGTGTGTGGTGTTAAAACAAGTCCCATGTGTATGACTATGTTTTGACACATTGTCATTCACAGTGTAATCGTGTTGACGTATGTTTTAAGACTCCGGTGTTTGCATGAATTTGAATTATTTTTCTAATGCCATTCTTTAAACAAAACGAATTCTGGATTGATTTTATCAAAATGTTCAAAGAACGTCCAGAGATATGGAATGTGAAAAGTGCGGAGTATAAAAATCGCGACAAAAAGAATAAAGCCTGGGAGGTAATGCTATCAAAGTACAGAGAAATTGAATCGGATGCGACGTTGGATGTAGTAAAAAGGAAAATAATTTCTCTTCGGTCTTCCTTCCGGCGAGAGCTCCAAAAATTAAAGAAAAGCGAATTATTCGGTGAGGTATACGTACCTACCCTATGGTACTTTGCAGACTTGGAATTCTTGGCCGATCATGAAATGCAAGTGAATGATACGTTAAACATAGATTTCGAAAACGAAGACATATCAAGAGATGAAGATCCAGTAAGTATTTATGCTTATAAGGCAAGCAGCTAACAACTAAGTGAATATTTTGCACATATGGTTAGTTATAAATTCATTATTAGTCTTCGCAAGAATTTGCAACCAATATGTTGAAGTAATTGAAACATTTTGTCGCAATCATCGTTTATGTACTGCCTTTTGGTGACGAGAGTTGTCCACCTGATCGCCTGGATAGTTTGCGGATTTCCACGGTGAAAATGTATTCCCTGTTTACGCCATCGCGTAGATTGTTGTTGGGGAGACTGTGCTTTTAAAAAAACAATCAAAAGTAATGCACTCACGAAATAGTAAGAAATTCCCGCGCGCTATAAATTTTACCACAAGAAATTTCTTGGGATTACTTGATCATTTTGTCAAATCGCTGAGATCTATCAAATTGGATATTGGTCTGTGATTTTGAAAAAGCAACCAAAGTAATCACAGCATCGTTTCGGTCAGTTGAACGTGATACTTCTGTCCTCATTTAGTTTGAACATATTTCGTATTTCGCGATTTCCAAGCTCAGCAAATTTAAGCAGACGTTTTTGATATTTAAAAATTTGCAACATTTGTTCTTTAAAGTTGTTCCGTATTTTCTATGTCTACATCTCTCTGAAAGAATTGCATACCCACTTTTTCAAAATCGTGACCACAGGACTACACCTAGTAAGATCCAAAACCCTCCACTTTTTGTTGGAGTTGGAGAAATGCCCTCTCACAATCTTTATCCCACAATTTCCAACCATCTTTAATGCACAGCATCTAAAGATAAAATACGTATCAAAGAAAAATAATTGAAGAAATTCTTACTGATATTTGATTAATATTTTCTTAATAATTTCAGATTGAAATACAAAGCGTGCCTACCAGAAAGCGATCATTACCTCAACAAAGTAAATTTGTCGTAACAGCTCAGAATTTTCAAGAAACGAAAAAAGTGTGTCGAAGAGATGAAGCGGACATTTTTTCGGAGTCTTGGGCAATAACTTTTAGAAAGCTGGACGCTGATCAGAAAATACATGCCAAGAGAGCCATTGAAGAAATTCTTTGGCAAGGTCAATTAGGAAAACTTGGTGATTACTCGACGACTTTTTTAGGCAAATAAATAGATGTAAATATTTTAGAGATGATATTGTTTTTATTTCCTTATGTTATCTCTTCTTGATAATAATTTAAACTATCTATCTAGATGTAACCAACACAGAGCACAACACATTCTCAGTCTGAATTTCGTGTAACGCCATACTCCAGAATTGAGTTGAGCTTCAACCGACAAGCCTCTCTAGCTATCTGCCTCCAATGGGACACATAAAGTTGGTTTGGGTCCTTTTCTACTCGTGTGCTCCGACATAATCGTGGACGTGCTTTGTTGCGTCTTCGTTATTCCAAAGACTCAAAGTAAAAGATTCTACGGACCGGAAACACATTTTCCACACGCTTTACATGACTCAGCTACTTGGCGTCTGATCTGTAGACGCCTGACTAGAATCATGCCACTGTACCACAGTTCATGGCTAACTTTTCCTCCAATATCCAATCATCAACAAAAAACGGTTCAAAAATCGCTCGCTCTTTTCTTTCGAAACGACTAAGCGACTGGATGGAGCAGTTGGTTGAGTGCCTGCCCCAAATTATAGGGGTCCCAGGTTCGAATCTGGTCCAGTTTTGATAAAATTAACGGCACTGGAGTAGGATCTGAGTGCTCGAGTCTAGTGCTTCAAAACATCCGAAAAAAGGACATCTTCATCAGCTTTTAATATAGTTCATGTTTCTGCACATATTTCTCTCAAGACTGCTAACGGCTGGGACTTTCGATATAATCGATCTGGATCTTTGGTATTGTGAAAATGTGTTCTACCGTGTACTTCCCTAGACTGAACCTAAAGACCTACGAGATTGTTGACAAACGATAATGGGATTTCATAAACAAGGCATCATCCTTCGACCATATCTTACAGATAAGCTGGTAGATGCCCCCAACTGGTCCATTTAATAGACTTTTGTTGGAATTCAGCAGCTCTTACCTCATCAGCACCGAATAACTGTCACCTGATCCCAGCAAAGGCGGGACAGTAGCAGAGGAAGTGCTCTACAGTTACATCGTCTTCTCCACAGGAGTCGCAGAGGGTTTCATCGTTTAGTTCAAGCATATTTAGTTGTTTGGCGAAGGTGTAGTGGCCGGTTAGTAACACAAATAATTTGTCAGCAGTCTTTTATGTTAAGAGATAACAAGAATGCCGCGTATTTCTTACTGGCGATAGGGAGCATGCGCTTGGTCTGTCATCCTGGAGAGTCATACCACCATCGGTTGTGCTCTCGAGAGGTCCAACCATTGATGGATGCGCTTACCAAGAAAGCAGGAAGTCCACCGCAGGTCTTGAGAGTGATTCTTGCGTAGCAAGTTCATCGGCAATCTCAATTTCCGTGATCCCGTGGTGGCCCAGACAAGTCTTAGCGAATTTAGACTACCTATCAAATTCAGAAAAGACTTGTATTCCTGATCTATCCTGGATGTGGCTAAGTGTTGAGGAAAGCCTTAAGCACAGCTTGGCTGTCACTACAGCCACAATACGCCAAAAACTGAGGTCGAAGGAAATGCGGTGCGCAAGGTCATCGAAGCTCTAGTGCGAGTTGTACCAAAGACCTCTTTCTTTTTAAGCGGAAGATGTCCTTGAGAGTGCACCCCCTGATGTGGATATCATCCCGAGCTGCTTAAAAGTCTTTAGCAGACAGTCCCTCCGAACAGCAGATTTGTTTGACTTTAGTCTCGACATTGCTATCTTGTCTTCGTCAGCATTTGTGGATCGGAATTCTCGTCCATCATCGTCCAGATTGAGTGGAACACAGTGGCAAATGTTTTATTTACAATTTTCACTCTTCATTAGAAAAAATAAAACCACATTTACACGAAGAAAATAACAAGTCGCTATTAGACTTAACAGTTAAATGCAACATCATCGTATTCCCCTTAATATCTACATTTTCTTGTATACGACCCTCTTCAGCTGGAAAGCCTGCACCGCAAGTATATTCCCTCAAATCCGATTTAGATAACCTGCTCAAATGTTCACAGTTTTTTGACATTATATGGTTTAGGCATTTATCCTTCGTTGAGTAAAAAACGATCCCCTTGTCATTTGGGTAATAGTTTCCTTTTCTTTTCAAGTTCTTAATACGATTGATAACTTCCTTGACAGCACCTTCCTCGTGGTAGGACAGTTCTTTATTCATCTTTACAACAACCATAAGATCGTGCTCGGTCATCATAGCATAGTTGGATCCAAGTTTGCTTCCAAGTTGATATGATATTTGAATTTCCTCTATTGCCACCGTCTCGCCCAAAAGGCTTATCTTCTCCTCCCGAATCAAATTATTCACTTCTTCATCTTTAAGATTTCGTACGGCTGCTGCAATTTCTTGATTTTGATACAGGCAGGACTCATTCTTTAATTGTGCCTTGAGTGTACCTCCAAATTCATAATGCGACTCTGACGTCCTCAATTCATAGACGTTGGCCATTTCCATAATGAGATCTTCGACCAAAAGAATGTCATTTCGATAGGCTTCATTGTGATGGACTACAGTCAACTGACTGATCTTATACTGGTTCGGTATCATACGGCGTGTTCTAAGTGCTCGCACAAGCTCTACAACGACTTGCATTCGGGAAACCCTCAGTTCTAGGTCTAGATCAATGTACTCATAAAGTGGGACATCCAAAAGTGCCTCATGGATTGACTGTAAGCGACGGAACCAAAGTATATACTCACTATGTTTTCTGTAAATGTACTCTGTGATAAACGGAGCAAAAGGAGCTAGCATCAAACAGAGTCTGTATATTGTACTGAAAAATATTACTGTACTCTGGCCGTTAGGATCTGGTTTATCGAAAGGAATATACCAGTCCTCGACTTGCTGGAGGAGTGTGATAACTCTTGGCACAATGTTTTGCAAACGATAGCCGTCAATTTCTTCACCGTAAAATTTTAAAAGACTTTCGCTACAAGATAGAATCCATGCGTTGATGGTATTTAGTGAGCAGTACCAATGCGCTGCGTATCCGCAATCGACCCAGCTCTTGTTGTACATCTTGCTTGTACAGTGCTTAAAGATTCTCCACAGCGGTTGAATAACTGTTTCCGTAACGTGTGCCACACCTGACTCTTGAATGTGAAGATCCTTTCCCTCGACCAATGGGGAACTGAGCAAATATAACCTAAAAGCGTCTGCTCCATATTTGTCTATGAGTCGCATGGGATCGTTTTTGTTGTGGCGTCGCTTTGAAACCTTAGATCCATCTGGGTGCAGGACAAGTCCAGTAGAAACTACATTTCGAAATGGTGCATCCACGTCACTGATCGCTTCCTTCTGCAGCAAAGTCCACGGCGAAGGGAACCGCTCCTGATTCAAACCAACAGTCAAATACTTCAGACACCCGTCGAAGAGGAGGATTTCCAGGAGTTTGGGACAGTATCATCATCCTATCAGCAAATTCCCTGTGAATGTTTGTAACGTTTGTTTCTCCAGTCAACTGTTTAAGTTCCTCGATGCTTCCAACGCAAATCATCTCATCCCCGGATGGCGAAGACCATATTGGTATTGGAGTCCCCCAGTATCGTGTTCGACCAATAGTCCAGTCTTTACATTTTTCTTCAAGCCAAGTTCTGAAATGCATCCCACTATCTGGTGGACACCAATTGACTTCAGAGGAGTTCTTCAGCAAATCGTCAACAAGTTCCTCCACTCGGATGTGCCATGAATTCGCTCGTTTGTATATAAGTGGTGTATTCGATCGTCAACAAAATGGTTTCTTATACTTCACGACTTCAACATTGAATATAAAGCCGCGCTGCTTTAATGAATCTATGGTCACATCATCCAGAGAAACTATTCCCAAACCAATAGTATCCGCAACAGATTCCTGAATGATAATTTGCCTCGCTTCTCTGGGATTATTTTCTTCAAACAAAGGCTCGTACTTCAATTCCTGAAGTCTTACTCCTAGGAATCCATCTACAACTCGGTAATCACTTGGATGTGGAAATACTAAATGTAAGGAATTCTGCGATAGAATGTATACCACTTCCTCACCTCTTTTATGCCACACTTTTACCTTGACATAAACCGATTTCGGGTTGACACATAGCGCAACGTTTGACGCCAGGGACGAAGGGCTCGTAGTCCATATCAACAGTTTTTCTCTGGAATCGATGATTGTAACGACAATTGTGTAGCCTATTTCAGTCACTTCCTTACAATTTTGTTCTGCTTCAAGGTTCGAAAGATGAGTGAAGCAGCCGGTTGAGTATAGCATCACCTTTGTAGCATTATAGAGCAACCCCTTATCATAGAGCTGCTTAAACACCCACCACACTCTCTCCATATACTCCGTGCTCATGGTATGGTACTCATTTTCGAACTCCACCCAATTACCAGTTCGTTCGAACAAACTCCTCCACTCAGCAGTGTGCTTATCCACAAAATTTCGACATTCGTCATTATATTCTGCAATTCCCATTCTTTCTATGTCAGCTGGTGACTTTATGCCCAGTTTTTTCTCCACTTCGTGTTCCAATGGGATGCCATGACAATCCCAACCGAACCTACTATCAACTTTTAGATTCTTTTTGTGTCCATATCTGGTAAAGACATCCTTAATGATGCTATTCAAAATATGACCAGAATGAGGAAATCCAGTGGAGAAAACCGGACCACTGTATAACGATAGAACATCCTCACCACAACGAGCTTCTCGCACTTTTTCAAATATCTTCTCTTTGTTCCAGAAGTGAAGAATCTTCTTTTCTTCCACTTTGCTATCGTAGAAATCGGGCAGGGTATTACCACTTTTATATTTTGTCATTGCTATTTTCTTCCACCGAAACTAATACTGTGTGGATTACTGAGAAGTTACTAATCACATCATAAAAGTTATGGTCAAGGCATTCATAGATAAATCAAATTTGATTACGAATTAAATAAATGCAGTGATGTTTTGGCATTTGTTTACACTCGGTTGTGAAATTGGGAAGAGACCCCTGGTGTCAAATAGATATTCAGTCGATATCTGTGATCTTGTAGGTAAAATTGCATCAATTATTTATTTTTTAGTTGTCAGAAATGTTTTAAATATAATAATAATAGTAAATGCAGGACACATGATTCTGTTTTTCTGCTTCCGATAGGGTAAATTAGATCGTAGTGAGGTTCTCTGCGCTTACTACAGACTCATTTTTCAACTAATAAAAATGTAAACAAACAATACCTTCAAAACTGAAGGCGGCTGCACATCAGTTGCACTGAGAGCCCCATCTGTCATGACAATTCGAACCTAGGAGTACTTAGAGACTCTTTTTCGTTATTGCGAACGAGTATCGTTTAATATTTTTTCTTCTCTTGCAAAAGCTTTATAAAAAAAAAACTGAATTCTGATCTTTTTTGAAGAGATAGTTATGTTTATGATAACAAAATGATTGAACATTAAAATATTGAAAAAAAAATGCATGCAGTGACATCTACATTCTCATGTTAAAAATATATTTAAAAAACAATTGTTTCCCGAACTACCCTATCGTTCATTAATCCCCTCGTAGATAATGTAGTCCATTTGAAATATGTCAACTGTTTTTTAGTTTTCAAAGCGTCCGAAATCGAAAAAGTAGCTGGAGGGATTTGTGCATCTGTAGAAAAATAAGGACGTTGTCTAATTAGTATATTTTATTTCAACTATCACATAACAAAAAGGTAATTTCCATAATTAACCAGATAAAAAGAAAACTTCTTACATTTATATATTTTTAGAGGTAAAATGGAAAATATCTCCAAAATTACCATCGACGATAGTTGCACGTCCATGTACTTTTCATTTAATAGTACATCTGCCAATAAAACCGTGGAGGCAATGGAAAGCGTCACGGAGTTATCTTGCATGATAGACGACTCTGAAGGCGAACAGAATTTGACCTTAGAAGCTGATGAGAATAATGACGCGCCGGAGCATGTTCAAACGGTTAAGAAATTATCTTTTGGTGTTTCTCCATTGAAGGCAATACCCAAAAATATAATGCAGGCCTACAAGACATTGTCATCCACTCCAACAAAAGCGCAGTTGTTACGCAGCGTTGAAGTTACCAGAGGATCGGGGGCCGTTGATGTTTGTGACTTGGGTTTGGCCTTCTTGGAGGCTCCTCAAGAAAGCATTAATATAGTTCTCTCGGAAGACAAGGAAAATCAACCACAAGAATCTCAAGAGATTTATTCAGAAACTTCATCGGAAATCGTAGTCTCTGTGATAGAGAAAACTCAAGAGGAAGAGCAGCCAGTTGCCAAGAAAGTGGGTTTCTCTAATTTACCAGTGCTTAAAACATCTAGTAACATGAACATACGTGGTACTCCGAAACCATCACGACCAAGTGCAAAGTGTATGCCGGATATAAATGCAAATCGTCCTTCGAGGATCGTATCAAAAAGATTTTCGCTCCATTCTAAAGCTATACCACCATCCAACAAGGAGTTCGGTGAGGATGACGTTCCCAAAATGATAAATTCGATGCTGAAAATATCAGGCGCTTTGTCGACCAAAGGAAAACCATCATCCAACCCAGAGAAGCCATTTAATTTGCTTGGAAAGGCAACAAGAATGTCAATCCTGAAGACAACTCTCAATAGTCCAGCACGTAAAGCTGCAAGGAAGTCCATAAATTTAACGCAAGCAGGTCGAAATGCAGTCCGTCAGAGTGTTGGTCCAGTAAATAAGCGAATGACAATGATACCAAACATGACAAGCAATCCTCGTCGAAGTGTTATTCCATCAACTTCTCGTAGAAGCGTAATGCCGACTACTGTGACCAGTCCCACCAGAAGAATTATTCCAAACAATTCAAGAAAATCCATTGTTCCAGTAAAATCAAAAGCCATGTCAAATATTCCCTCTTCGCGCAAAAGTATAGCTGCTAAAACGGCCACATCGATGATTCCAACACCCGCTGACTTGCAAAACAAACCACAGAAACCTAAGAGCGCTCCTAATGACTTGAAGGAGGAGCTTACATGTGATGTCTGCAATAGGAAGTTTCGCGTGCAGTCGCTCTTCGAATCTCACAAAAAGTCACACAAGCCTTCTGCTGCATCATCTAAGCAGACATTCACAACCAACGACAAACAATGTCGTTACTGCGACAAAAAATTTGCAATTGCCAAGGCACTCACCAACCACCTCCTAGAGAAGTGCACCAAGATCCCACCTGGAGACAAGAAGAAGCTGCTGTTCCCCTCTGACCAACCGCAAGTGGCCGATACAACAAAATACCGCGCACCGATTTCTAAGAATCCGGCGAATCTCTCAAGTTGTGATTCGCTCTCCTCAACTCAGTCCGCAACCAATCAGCTGGGAAGCAACGATCGGTCGATGCTACCACCATCGGTTAACAAAATCAAAAAGAAATTTGCACACTCTGGTGTGTATTGCACTCCAAACAAAATGATTTCGTGCCATGTATGCAAACTTAGTTTTAGCAACATTTTAGCCTTTGCCGAACACAGCCTAACCCACTCGACTTCGCCAGACGATGGAGCAGTTCCTGCTACCAGTGAATCTACACAAACTCAAATCGAAGTGAAAAATGACAGCACTCAAACGGTCGGAACTGATAGTGTCGAGCCTAAGTAAGGCATCACACATGAAATCTCACAATCATTGACTTGGTTTTTTTCTGCCTAATTTATAAAATTTGTTCAGCCAGCGTTTTTTTTTTTTGTTTTCTTTGATGATTCCTTAAAAATTTTGGATGAGAGATTATAGATGTATGTAATTTAATGTAGGCCATACAAGTTTATATAATAATAATAATAAATAGTGTGTGTTTACATACGTAACATATATACATATAAAAGTCTTTAAATTTCAGTGATTATGACAAATTTCACTCGGTCAAAAGTTACGATGTTTGTCCGAAATTTTTGGGATGTCCAAGAGCAAAATGCTGTTCTAATGGCCAAAGAGAAAACACTGATGGTAGGTATATAATCGGGGTCTTTTGCCCTACTATCTGTAGTCAGAAGTTAATGAAGGAAACTGCGTGGGGAGAACTTTTCAAGAAATCTACGAGCTGTGTACTCACGTGGACTGTAATCTGAGAGGCAAGAATGAGTCGACTGCGGTACCCCATTCCAATCGAATTCATTAGGAAGGTAGGTAGGTAGTGATGACCCAAGGCCTATAGTGCAAGTTAGTCGCGGGGAAATAGGTGGCATTTGTCGATCTGCATTCATAATTTGGATCTTTCCAAGATCTCCTTTGGTGTGAAGATCTGGTCTTTCCTGGCCTGAAATCATGATGATAAGTTCATGCTCAAAAGTTAATAAACGGTTGCGTTCACAAACAACGACATGTGCACAACAAGGTCCTCTACAGTTGCTTCAAAGATTTCAGCAAGCAGGCAATCTGTCCTAGTAGCTTTGTTTGACTTCAGTCTCGATATTGCTACCTTGACCTCGTCTAGATCCGGGACGCGGAATTCTCGTCTATCATCGTCCAAATGGAGTGAAATATTCTGTCTGACAGCGGTATTTGTATCTTCATCGTTTTTAGATCTTCGCTCCAAAATATGTTGGAGTAGCTCTAAATGGATTGTGAACTAGATGGCTTCTGATAATTGGTGATCTGAATGCCTCCGATGACCAATAAGCTCATAAACTCGTTCGCCTCCATCATAAATGTGAAGAGGTGAATGAAGATGGTCTCAAATAACTTGGTGTGCGCAATTAGTGACAGATCGTGCTAGTTGGCGACGTTTGTTGGTTGAGGCCCATTTCCACCCCGGACTGTAGCTCCGCAAGAAGAAGGAAATATAAAAGAGTATTCGGAAAGAAAAAAAGAGAGAGATGATTCGAAGCAAAGACGTTTATTACATGAGCAGAAAAACCCAGGATTGTTGGACATATAATATAGGATTTTCACAAACGGGAATTAGGTGGGTAGGGGCCTTCTACACTCGAAAATCCACGTTGAAAGTGAATCAAACGGGCATGTTTTCATCTCTTATCGTTCCGTTTTCGACATACATATACGTGTTAAGCACACATAAAATGTTTCCAGCCCAGGCAGATTGCTTAGTCGTTTGTAAACACCGTTAAAGAGTTTTTTGGCCAACACTTCATATGGAATTAATTTTAAAAAATATGCAAATGGGATGCGTATAATTTTAGGACTCGTCGACAATACGTCAGTACCTTATAAGTAATACAATGCCAACCCAAAATATATAAGTATTTACAAATTTGAACAACCAGACATACATTTGTGTATCATGTTCATAGCACAACATAGATGTCGCTCCCGTCATTTAAAAATAAAATCTGAAGAATAACTTCAAATTTGTTTGACTTTTAAACAGTACTCCTTGGAGGACCGGAGTTGTATCCAAAACAAACGCATGCGTCCTAAATAAAATACTTACAATAGAACACAGTTCGTCTGTGACACTACTGACAGTTATTAGGATACACACACCATTGATTTTCAACCCCCAAATACGGTCATACAAAAATCCTCTACCAGCGAACAACGCCCCAGTGCAATAACAATAATAAACCAATTCAGTCGCTTGTGAAACTCGTCTTTGCCTTTTTTTCTTCCCTTCAATCGCACAATCAATATAAATTCGTAAATGTTCGGTCAAACCTTAGCATAACCTTGTGCCTTCTCTTTAATGAACCCTTTAACGAAAACCGAATGAAACTTGTTAAATATTTATTGAATAAGAGCTACACCTATTCATACCTCTGTCTACCTCAGTGTGTTCAAAGTTACCTGCAAAGTGTTAAATACGAGTATACCCGCAGTCCTACTCAATCAAAACCAGTTAGTGAAATTAAAAGCTTTAAATGCAACCCGCACAATCTAAGACGTCGTACACAGCGAATTGTTCACAGAAAGTGGACGACCACATCCATGGGATTCCGCATACAATGGGCGATCGTAACCGCAGTTTGGAGAGTTTATTTCACACAGCAAATCAAAGTAAGCTCTTCCAAGGTGTCATACTCAGAAAAGCGGTAGCCCGGTCTTCGTCAAGCTCACGAAATGTCCCCGATACACCGCTATCATCTCCGTTATCCAATTCGGAGGTGGACCTAACATTGCATGTGAGGAGAAAGTCCAGATCGGAAACACACTTGAATTTTCAAGCGATAGACTTCGGTCAAAATGTGGACGAGGAGTCGGCACACCAATACAATGAAGTTAACGTAAGTGTTTAAGAATGGAATTTCATAACTTTCGAGGGGTTGAAACTGGGTTGGTTGTTCACACATAAAACGATGGTGAACGGTATGAATGAGTAAATAGATCAACCCTTAATGGTCTTGTAGTTGGTACGCACTTTTATGAGACATGTGAGTATTTCGCGAGGGTAATTGAATTCAAGAATTTTTAATTTCAATTTATGTGGTTCTAAAATGGGTGCTGTCAATGTTGACAGTGTATCGAATTAAAGAATATTTTTTCGTTTGTAGTTCTTTTCTGTAAACCAGTGTCTTTATGACGAACATGAAAGTCTTTGCATGCGGGCGTATCAAAGTGCTGCGGACTACATTTGCATGTCTAATGGAAATCAATTCTTCTTAGTCACAGTGTCGTGTAGTTTTCCTATGACAAAACAGGGAACAAGAAAAATATATTAATCTAATGCTTATGTTCATAGGAAGGCATAACATCTCTTGAATACAATTTTTTTATTCGTGCGCTTCTATAGTTGTAGTTCTTACGACATCATAGCCATTCTGCCACTCTGCCAGTTAACATAAACAGGCGAGTTTGGGGTGGAAGACATTTTATTAAGATGTATCATAACATCGAGGCATAACCGGCAATCGGCTACAAGGTTTTAAGATCGGAAAGTTCTCGGTCGAAGTTTTCTTAACTTTTAAATGAAATACATCTGTATGTACATATTTTATTGAACGAATTTATGGTCTCTAATATTATGTAGGTTGGATGCAAAACCAGCTTAAGATTCTATACTAGTAGCATTTTCGGTTATGGGAGAAACAAAACTGCCTCTGACTTCACTTCTATATATTTTTTAATTCATCGTTTTCCTTGAATTCCCGGACGTATACAATTTGTTTTTGAAGACTAATTAATGAAATTCCTGTATTTATGGAACATGATTTCAGTTAAGTCATCAAGCAAGCTCTTTTAAATGTCCGCGGAAAAACACTTCTATAGAAATCGGGAAAAATGTCGATGATTCGAGAAAAAGACAGTCAAAATCGGTTATAACGACCTTCAAGGGACTGACGAATATGGTCGTTATGATAATTCGATAAATCGAAGATAACAGACAAAGAAGGGAGACCCTCTAAACTGTGCCAACAACAGAAGGATGAGTCTCCTAAATATCGATCTTCTCTGCCGTCTTATGGAAGTGCCTGAAGACCTGCGTGAACAGTCAGATTGGTCAATATCAGTGCAGGTTCGGGCCAGCGAAGTCTGGCATCGACCAGATATTCACATTGCGACAGATCTTGGAAAGATACAGAAGCTTCAAATCGATACCCACCATCTGTGTATCGATTTTAAGGCCGTGTATGACAGTATTTAGGGAGTCAAGTTATACAGCGCATATTCTAATCGTAGCATTCCAGCAAAACTCGTTCGTCTTTGTAGGATGACGGTGGGGAATGGCCTTAGCTTCATCAAGGTCGGTTAATACTTCTCTAAGACCTTTGATGTCAAAAAAAAGTTTGGACAAGGCGACGAACTGTAAGGCGATTTGTTTAATGTCATTCTTACGAAGATCGTGTGTACTCAAACGTCAACACCAGAGACACAATAATATCAACCAATAATAAAGGCAAGACAAAAAGAATAACATGTCAACAAACGGTAAGCTGTAACATATCCAATCTACAGATAAACAGTACCGATTTAAAAAAAAAAACACCAACAGTTGCGTCGATTTTTCACGTTATAACCAATATTTTATCTAATAAAAATGGAAAAATCGGCCTTTGTAAGCGATGTCATTGTAACCGATTTTTTATTCAGTGGGATTATAATGGAGCTCAGCCGAGACCTAAGAATTTGGTCGTTATAATCAATACGTCGTTGTAAGCGATTTTGACTGTATTGAATTTTACTGACTAATTAAACTTAATTGAAAAGCAAATACATAAAAAGTTATTAACTAAAGAGTTAAAACTAATTTGTATGGATAAACGTATTACAATAGTATAAACTAGAGTACAATGTGCTTGTGGGCTTGGGACTCTTACGCTCGAGGTCTAAGGTTCGAATCTCGAAAAAAAACATCTAACATTTTTTCACGGATCCAACTCTTTCGAGTCACTGACACTGCTCAAAGAGTATAACTGTCTAGAAAAAGCTTCTCAATCTCGCCATTCGGAGTCGGCATTTAACTGTAGATCCCCTCAACTCATGAAGGAACATTATCACGCACAACACGAGTGGTTGCTGAGAAGTTAGGCCCAGGTCCACCTCGGTCTGTACCGCCGCCATTATTATTATTATTATAATGTGCTTAAGTTCTTCTTCCATTGGACATCTCTGAACTAGTGACATGCTTGAATTTGTTATCTAGCGTAACGTTTTAGTGGGTCTGGCTGGTTGACATATTTTTCGGAGTCCCTTTGCATCTGGTCTCTAGACAAATGTGGTCAGATGTTGTAAATTCTTCCAGTTTGACTTTTTTATTGGGATTCGACTAGAGTGTCTTCAACAACGTTGACTGTTTTTCATGTTTCACCACTCATCTTGTCTTATTTTCGATCAAATAGCTGTTGTATAGACCCATGTATGTATGTATGTTGATTTGCGAAAAACCGTTTTGGTTTCTTCACCACATTCTGATGAGTCGAGTTTGGAAAGCATACAATGCCGATAAAAACTCCCATCAAACGGAGAGCGATTCATCCGGCTTCTTCTTAATTAATTTCAGAAATTTAAGGTATATCATATAGTAATCATAAAATAGCACAAAATAGCATCACCAGTTCAATTCTTACGTAAAATGTACTTAAGTCCAGTTCATTACTTTGGGATGATAAAGGACTTGTATAAAGTCAAAAGAGAGCACTATATTTCTCAATTTTCTTTTGGTCTGAAAGGAACAGTGTTTGGCAAGAGATAATCTGCTTTTGATCTCCATATTGATGTTATAAATGCTTACCGCGATGTAATAACTGCTTATTATAAGGGTCGTCGACAGTGGTGTGCGTGCATATAATTTGTTTTCCACTTCTTGACCGTTAAACTAAAACAATCGCTTCCGTTTCACTGCCAGCAAACGCCTTCCTTGATAACTCACTAGGTTCGATCAATTCCATCAATGTCAGTCTTGTAGGCTATCAGTCGCCCGCAGGGAATCTACCGCGCTAGGTTTGGATAAGATATTTTATGCTACGATGAAATATCAATATATTTTAAGAGCCCATACATTTTTTGTCACTGATTTACTTTTCGTTCGGAAAGAAATTGCATAAGAATAACACGAGGGGCGGCAGGTGTGAACGAAATGGAAGCTTGATAAATGGCTTTGTGCTCATCTAATACTAATCCCTTCTGAGAATGGCAGGCGGAAGGAAACTTTGGATGTGTTCAGTCACGTATCGTTAACTTGAGCTCAAAGGTATTAGGAAAGGGATCAAAGGATTTTAAATTGTTACAAGATTTGAAGTGGTTGACATAGAATATGGCATTTGATTTAGTTCGTGGAGATGAGCAGCTTTGTTAAGAAGCTAGTTGTTAATGTGTTACTTTTTAACGAACGTGTATATAAGTAGCACGACTGGTTACGCTTCTATATCAAGCACTAGTGTTGTGCGAGCTATTTTCTCTCTCTTGTGTGAGGGGGAGAGTTTTATGCCGACTTCGAAAGGCGAAGTTTGAGAAACTTTTTCTTGGCAGTTTTAGGCTTGGTCATTGACTCGAAAGAGGTGGAGCCTTGAACTTTTTTTTTTAAATTGTTGCTTTTTCTGGTATTTGAACCTAGACCTAGAAAGTATGGTGCGTGCGGGTCGATGCTCATACCCATAACACCACGGTGGCTGCGCAAAATTAGTATACTAGCTTATAAAACACCCTGTAGATTATTGGATTTACAGTCTCGTGCTCATCATATAAATCAAATTATACTTAATTGAGTTAACTTGTGTATTAGTCCATTGCTATTCTTTTATATTACAAAGTAAATATATAAAATAAATAAAGAAGTGCAAAAACGGCGTGTTCCGTTCTATAACATAAAACAATGACCTTAGAACTTCGATGGTGCAACAAAGAAATGAAACATACAAAAGAAAAAAGGACAGTTGTGGTTACGTTTATTTTTATACTTACAGTAATATACTTTAAAAATAAAATGAAACACAATTACTCACAGCCATAAAGCAAGAAACAAGTAACCTGGTCTTATTGTTTTGTCCCCTTTTTATACAGGTTGTTTGAAGAAAAACTATTTTTTTTTAAATCGGATTTTTTTCAAATTCTTATGAATTACTTTTGTTTCCCTTCTTTTAAATAATAATAAAATGAAAAAAAAAGTCAAAAGTTTGAAGTTTTTTATTACAATTTAAAACCATATTCGGTGGTCCTATTGTTTTGTCCATAACTGTATGTGCTACATAAATTTGGATAAAAAATATATAAAAATAACAAACGTTTCCGAAAGAAGAACTTTCGCTAGAATCAGTCATTTCAAACGCAGAATTTACAAACAATTCCAGGCGTGTGTATGTTTCTTCTTATGGAGGCCTCAGAGTATAGCCAACTTGACGATCAAACGAAAATTGCTCTGTTTACGTTACATTCTGTCACTTTTTAAGGTCAAAACTAGAAAAAAGACGGCAAAATAAGGGCAAAAATAATTTAAGTTTTGCCCTTTGTGAAGTCAAAACGTTTTCGAATGGAAAACGACAACGGCCTAATTTTCTTTTGTTCTTTTTGTCTACTTTGTGACGCAAACTTGGGGAAACAAGTTTTGAAGGATTCTATTTTTTTTTAATTTTAAATAGACATTCAAGTATAAAATTGGTTCGAAACATTTAAACATAAAGAATCTGTTTTTTTTAACTTTCTTACAATGGCTCTCACATTCATTTCACTCCCCATATTATATTATAATTCAATTTCTTTTCTTTGGATTTAGATCTTTATATTTCAATTCACTTCTAATTTTTTAAACTTAATTTTTGATTTTCAAACCATTATTCGTTTATCATCTCGAAAAATATCACTTTTTTATTTTAATCTACTACAATTTTTCGGAGAATTTAATTCAACCAATGCTATCTTGCGCATCTCTGTGTTTTTCTCTCGACTTCCCTCATTCTACAATGTTTTCAATATTTTCCCGCTTTGCATTCGCCCATGCGATTTGCGAGAGAAGATGGGAGAAAAAAAAACTCCGAAAAGAAATCAAAGCAAAAATGATTATAACAACAATACACATGGCAAAAGAAGAAATTCACCAACCAAAGCGGCACAACAAACGCCAAAGATAGACAAGGAAGGGAATACAATCAGAAAACTCAACAAGTTATAGCGGCACGTCGCTAACATCCACGCAACGCACGAAGTGAAGTCAGTTTTCAGTTTGTTTTGAATTCTCAGTTGTAAAGTTGTGCGGGAAAATTCCAAGTGAAATTCTGTTTATGTTTTTTTTTGTTTCCTCGTTCATTGTTGTGTAAAATTGGCAGTTTCGGGTGTCACGTTGTGATAACAAAAAAAATTATTTGCAACTTAATTTAACAAAAAAAAGAAGTATAGATTTGTGCTTACAAAATTGTGAAATAAATTTGTGAATTGTGTGGTTTCTTACGAAAACCCTTAATTGGTCATTGTTTTGGTGTCATACAAGTTGTGGTTTATTGTTTTGTCGCATTTTTTTTCGCTACTGCTTCTGGTTTTTCACTGCAACAACCACGGTCCAACCAGTATAACAGGAAAACTGGTTGCTAGCCAATACATCAGTGTGCAGCAGTTAAATTGCATCCAAAAGATTGTTTTTTTTTTGCTTTCCTCATTAAACTGGCTTAATTCAGGAGTCCTTACCTGACTGCAGAAAAGAAACATTTGTGGTGAGTATTTAGGGATGATTTCAAATTGCTTTCTTTCGTCGTTATATGTGACGAGTTATGAATACATGTGTTAGGAGCCAAGATGAATCCACACACATTTTCCCTTTTTGTTTGTAAATTTTGTTGCTCCTCCCTTGAGATGCTCGATTTGGATCGTGTTTGTTTGTGATCCCAGAGTTTGTTGCAGATTTTAAAAAACCCTAGTTGGAAAGAGGGCTAGAGTTTAAATTTCATGGATGGCAGTTTTCAAGTCGAAACAAACAAATTATAAAACTTTGATTTGTTTATATCCAAGCTATGTAACTAAATTCTTTTGAATTTCGAATGCAAACGTTGTTTGAAATGGTGAAATGTCTTATTTCAAAACGCGCTCATCAGCCCCATGTTTGAAGTTTTTGCGTTTTTGCTGACTTCACGCCTTAGTATTTTTCCACCTGGATACCCATTTAATTGTTGATGGTATCACAGCGGTTATCATTAGAAACGCATGACCTAGATTCTTATGCGACAACGCCTGTACCCATTTTGGCAAGTAAACTCAATGCATGTATGTATACATACAAACAGCTGGATTTAATCACAAGCCGGTTATAATTTAATGACCAGAAAGTGCATTAAAGTGAATTAAGAGGCCCATGAATCACAGCCGTCATTCACACCTCTTATATCGGGTTTTCCAATAAGGACTTGATAACTTTTTCCCTTCACTACTGAAGATGATTAAATTGGTCTTCTTCTTCCAATATATCTAGAGTCCAATCTGAGATCAAATGCTTGCTTCATATGATCAAATAACTCTAGTTCTTCGGTTACATTCATCTTATTTATAAAGGTGCGTTAACACTCTTGAAGTTGCCGTCACCTACTTGGAATTTCGGTAATACATTTTAAAACGATAAAAATGTTGTTTTTGGTGAATGTTTTGACATCCACAGTTTGGTCATTGGTTTAAGGAGGGTGCGTTCACAGAGAAAGTTAAAATTTGTCAAGTCCCAACTGGAAAACATTTTACAATGAAAATAATTACTTTGGTCATACGGAGTTCATTCAATTTGTTCAGTACGCGTCAATTTAAAAGAATACTCGTCAAATGAATCATGCTTTTTCTACTGTCTGACAATTGGCGCCCCATATGAGTCCATTGGACTATGCAATAGACTGCTAAGGATTTACTTCGTTGACTTCGCTGGGGTCATTATATCAACGAATGAGTGTAAATATTAAAGTATTAAATCAATATGACTTAAAAATACATATGTATGAATGTTTTAGAAACTTGTTCGATAACAGATTGTGTGTATTTGCCACTGTGTCAGTTCGTCGGAAACAATGCTTTTCATTCATTTTTATTTTCATGCAGTTTGCAACTCAGATAAGAAGAGCACAGCACAGTTTTGATGGGCACCGCAAAACATAAACATTGGAGGGTATAAAAAACAAGAGATAAACGCCGGTAATCCGTTACTCAGGAAGTAACTGTTGTGGGCTCCCGGCTTTTGCATAAAGTCCAAACCTAAAGCAAACTAAAATTGGGAGTTAATGAAACTCTACAAAAACGAAGTTAGTCGTAAGTGACAACACCGTCAGCACCCAGAGGTCGTGACAACATAGTTTTTGTCTTCTATTTCTCCGCTATAAGACGTCTGCCATACTTGGCATTTCAACAGCAATTTAAAATAATTTTTGTTTTGAAGTCTATTATAGGTAGTTGATCCCAACGTATTCATGTAGACATTTCATACATTTACATATTTGTTAAATGACGAATGTAAACAGCAAAGTACAATTTCAGAGAATGTCAAAGCGCATAGATATCTCCGCTGCAAAGTTGAATTTTTCAGAGTTTACGTCATCTCTTTAAAGCAACGGTTGTCGAACAATTTGTTTTCGCGTACCACTCATGTGCAGTACAATTCAATCACGTATGAATTGACTTTTTCACTTTTTCATTTGAATCTTATCAGTCTAAGAATGACAGTAAAAGAGGAAAAGATATATTTATTCATAAAAAAATCACGTAAAAAATGTCTTGAAATGTACTGAGGGTTTTATGTTAGTTTAGGTTAGGTGGCTTTCCCTTTACGGTGGTATGCACGGAGACCAACATAAGTCTATTGTCCAGCCAACGTGGAGAGCCAAGGAGAGTCTTCACTTGCATATTAAGAAAGCCAACCAAAGCTTCCTATGAAACTACATAAGTAAATAGCTGATGGGAGCTCATTTTCGCCTGAAACAATACTGCGTTAGTCTTATCGTTGAGTGGTGTTTAACTCCCAACACAAGCAATATATGGCGCAGCCTGAAAACTAGGTTATGCCAGGAATCTTACCTTTGTTAAAAAATTGAAACAGTGAAAGCAAGGTATACAACGCACCCAACATGTTGAAACATTTGCGTCTGTTTTGACACTTCCCTTACAAAAACCGTAGATAAATCTGAATTGTAATTTCGAAGTATCTTTTAAGGTCTGCCTACGTAATGTATTTATCGCATTATAGGCAAGCTTTTGGAATGTTATCCAAAATTAATTGATTTCTTATTCAAAGAATAAGATTCTTATACTTTTAACGACCATTCGATAATGCAGTTTCATGTCATTGATAATACCTCCATCAACGTAATTTTCTCCTCTGCAGATTTTTTTTCAAAACACGTATACCTGAATTTATTTATTGCAAACTTAGATCCAAGCCTTTGATGCAATTGACATGTTTTATATGAAGGCTGTTATGAACCATCAATCGCCATTTAATTAATAATGCAGTTCAAATAGACTATAATAATAATAATAATAATTGTGGCGCTACAGTTCGACGTGGACTTGGGCCTAACTTCTCAGCATACAGTCGTGTTGTTCGTGCAACTAAAAACCAGAGTTCGAGCGTAGGAGTCGACGCACTTACCCACTACGCCACGGCGCCAACAAATACACTAAAATGCGTTTTTATGCAAACAAGCAGTCTTACCTCTGTGTATATCAGTAATAATATGGTCATTGGCCATTTAATTACAGATAACTCAAAATAAACTTCAGTTTAGAGTCCGAGATTTAAGGAAGTTGATCATCTCATGAATTCTGTTCTATTCTCTCATTCTTAAGTCCAAATTTGACAAATGTCTAAAATGAGCAGCCGTATAGCACGTGGGACGCCTGCATTAATTTTGACTTAAAGAATAAAGTTTTCCCTCTGGAATTTTAAACATTTTATTGACTCAAATATAATCCCAAAGAAAGCAATAAAGTAGTAGGTAACTGATTAAAGAGTCCATACTGACGATCAGATATTTTGGGCTTATCTATGCTTAAGAATTGAAGTACATTCTTTTGTCACGTCATAATAGAACGTTATCGGGTAAATTACCCTCAAAAAAATCGATAAAGCTTCTTGAAAAAAGAAAAATGTGATAAGGTAGTTATCTTAACTCTAGAGACAAATGTGTTGCGGCATTTAGTAGGAATACTAAGCGTTAGTTAAAGTTATGACGATAGTAAAAAGTTTAGAATTATCTTTTATATGCAAAATTTAATAAATACCGAGGTAGTCTTAATCGGAACATCCATACTTTTATAGTGCCGGAAAAGTGATTCAAAACATATTGGGAGCTCTAGATTTCAACCTACCAGGAAAGGTTCTTAATCAAAATTAAAAAAAAAAAATTTCATATCAACCCTCAAAAGAATGTCGCTTTTCTGATATGTAAAACAGGTTACAGCAATATTTTTAAGTTTAGCGTCGATCCAATAAATACTTTTATTTTAAATCAGTAAAAAAACAACTTTCTTAAATGAAACTTGTGATACCTTTTTTTTAAACTAGAACAACTGTGTCTACATCGGGTCATATCTTTAAAGAAAATATTCTATTACGTTTTCGCATAATTGCGATTAAATGAATGAACAGTTCGTGGAGCATTGGTGTAAAATTTGCCATAGCGCCAAAGAAAAAAATGCACTGGTGTTAAAGTTGCTCGATCTCAACGACACATTGAAGTCACCCCTTTCGATAAATAACACGTCTAGCAAATTGTTATCGTCGAATGTGTAGCAAGTAGCGGCCATAACATACATTTTAGTCAAAAAATGTCAGTCAACAACTTTCGGTAATTCATTCACTAAAATAGTCGCACTAGTCGAAATTTTCGAAAGAAAAAATATGGACCAATGGCACCCCTAGCTCAAAAGTGCAGGTCATTAGCACTATTTAATCAGGTTGTGCGAATGTGTATCGTTCTATTTTTTATAACCTCCTACACTTGATTTATCAAAAGCCATCACAAAGGCAGTTGAATTTTGACAGTTCAAAAATGGCGCGGTATTTAAAAATACACCTCTTGTTGGATGAGCCTGTAAATGTTTGCAAAATGGAGTGTATACTTTCTTGAAAAAAGACGTACACTCCAAACGACTTGGCTTAATTTTAGAGAACAACTAAATATCAACTAAATATTCATCTCCACACCAACAAATTTCGCCAAATATACATTTATTTGTGTTTAATCCAGAGAATATATTGCGTAGTTAGTTTTAGGGCATAACTATGGACATACGCACACTACGGCTTGATCTGACGAATGTCATTCGGGAGACAAAGTTTTTCAGTACGCACTCTATGCATATCGGTGCCATTGCATATTGGAAAGAAAAAGTGTGAAAAGGGCCAATAATACGCCCAATATCGGCCTCAAATAGTCAATTATATCGGGAATATATGGAACCAAATTGTTCAAATTTGGTAACGTTTTTAAAAAGTGTTTGCAAGAGCGCTGATGCAATAATTAAGTTAGACATCACTCTAAGTATAAAGTTGTTACCAAACTTTATTCCTTCACTGTATTCATACAAATGTGGAACTGATATCATATAATTGAATTTTTTTCATCAGATGGCTTTTTCCGCTTTTATTTGTATCTCAGTGTGACATATGTACATACATACATATGCTATTACACTTAAATTAGAAATAAAACTAAATGGACGCGATTTGGTCGAGTTTTGTGTTTGCAATTATAATTCGAATATGGGAAACCTTGCAGAGTGTATTTGCCATATTTTGCTTTATTACTCGAAAAAAGGAAAAAGGCAATTTAAGCAAGGAAAAGTGTCGTAATGATAGTCGAAGAAATGTCATTAGGAAAAGACATCCCCCGATTCCGGAATTGTGATTTTTTCACTTGAAGATGAAAATTCCGGTAGATCTTCCGTGATTGCCGATGATAAATGATTCGGGTGATACGGACATAAAAGATCTTTTAATAGGGACGTTCGAAATTTGTTTGCTTATAGCGGCCATGTTGTTAAACAGCATCTGTCAAATTGCACCTGAATTGTTAAGTAGTCTATGGTAAATCACAATGGAAGGTTATCCCGTTGAACAAAGTGTGCAAATTATGATAGGCAACTTCTTATGGCCTAAACTGCATGACGAGGACATGTGGTACCAACATGACGGCGTTACCTATCGCACAGCGTCTGCCTTGGTGGGCAATCTGCACGCGCGATTTAAGGGCCTTGGTATATTGCCGAACGTCCATGTGTGCTTGTCACTTGGGTTTTTATAGTTTTTACTTAAGGGCTATCCAGAATCGTCGATTCGCTCCAGGCGGGATTTGTTCTCAACTCCACCGCAAAGGTCTTGCCCAATCAGACCACACTTTATTTGGCTCTTCGCAAAATGTATTCGTTGGTAAAAAGTTTGTTTTCGAAGAGTTGATAAACTGCACCTTGACAGAGAATGATAGGAAGTAGTATGAAGTTGACCGAGACATGCCGTTCTCCCTCATCAGGAATTGATCTTGAAAAGCTAGTGCACATAGAAACTCCACCACAATGACCAACTTCTTCAACCTTAACTTTAAACTAGGTCAAGGTGGAGCCGCTTAAACAAGAAGTCTAGGGTAGAGTAATGCAGAAATCTGAAAAATATTCATTTAAGTCTTAAAGACCTCAACTAATAAGAGGTGCTACAACAATTTCAAAGGAATGATATGCTGGTGTAGAAATGTTCTAGCCAAATAAAGCATACGGTAGATGGGAGTAAAGTGACAGCTATACAATCAAAGGTAATGCAGACAAGCAGGTGTGATGTATACCTTTTAGGTTATGCGGGTTTGTCCTTAGTGGAATCACGTCAAGAAGGCAATAGTGGGGAACGAGTAATATACAACATTCCTTAAGAATTTATAGTTAATTCCATTAGATTTTTAAAGGGAACAAGTTATAGCCGTCTTCCCAGTGAAACCACATAAGGCATAAGGAAAAGCCTACGTCTGATAGCTTCTCAGTGAATGCGTGTCGTGAAGTGGTCACTAAACTTGGCTGGGATATCATCTTAAGAAAAGACGTACATCTCACGTGGATGCGATTTTACAATTTCTTTTTTTCTCTACTATTTGCAAGTCAAAACGTGTTAATGTCGTTAAAAACGGTGTGAATTTAAATGCACGCAATTGGATCATACACGACTGATTACACTGACAACTGTCACAGAAGTAAAAGTGAACCAAGTTTATGCAAATTCGCAAGCGTGGCACGTATTTATCAGTGCTTGGCGCTTTCACATCAAACACTTAAAAGATACACTCTTCTTCTCGAATTTGCTACCAAAATGATTTCGTTTGCGATTGTTTACGTTCATATGATGATGTTGAATGGCCAAGCGGTCATTCTCTTTGAAATTTGTATTGGGGTCAAGACCTATGAACACAATTATGCATAAAAGGTGTTTCGGAACTCATGCTAGAAGATAAGTTGGTGAAAAACACAGATTTCTGAGTAAAAATTGTAAATTTGTTAATTTAATTATATAGAAAAGAGTGGGGTAATACGTCGACTCTTAATTTTAAAATTTCAGGGCTCCACACCTTTTGAGTCACTGACAATGTGAGTATAACAAAGAGTGTAATTGTCAAGAAAAAGATTCTCAATTTCGCCGTTAGAAGTTTTTAAATAATATGGCTGTCCCCTCAAGCACAATAACACGCACAAACCTGTAAAAGCTTGGGTGCACTGTTGCGCCACCATTTAATTAACAAAGCAGCGACGTTATCCACCTCTCACTACGACTGTCAAAATCCAACTGACAAATGTCATTCAAACCGAAATATCAGCCCAACAAAATCGAACTGAAACATAATAATTACCCTGTATGTACCCTATTATGTGCGAATAATTAAAAAAAAATGTGTACACTCTTTCTATGATCGTTAGCTTAGATTGTAAATGTTTATACCTTGGATTCGATTGCTTAATGATAAGTAAGTATAAGCAAAACGTAAAAGGCAATAAACGCAATCCAAAAAAGTCCATTCACGTAAAAAGATGTTTTCCTAAACTTAGCCCATGTCTAAAAAGTAACCATCTTATCTTATCAAATGCTTAAAAATAAAAGAAAAAATAGTTATGAGATAGTAAGTGACGTACAGGCTTCAGGCATATATGCTTATGTAAATATCCAACAGGGAAGTTTAAATATTTTAACAATTCATTTGGACTACACGTTTTCTTTTCTAATCTGTGGGACTATTCAAACCAAATAATGTTAATAATTTCAATGTCATTTGTTTACTTTACTGATTGTGGTGGTAATGGGAATTTTTGCAAACATTTCTGCTGTGGTAGGGTAATTTTGAGAATATTTTGTTTGATGCGTTGCCATGGAATAAAAGTGAGTTGGGTTAGGTTAGGTTAGATAAGGTGATTGTCGCAAAGAAGGTCCGTGACTAACATGGAGCTTCATAGTAGATCAATGGATTCGTAGTGACCTGTGCTTTTACAGCAAAAACTCGTTTTTCACGTGTCATTGTTCTTTAACGTACCTATAAGGTACCTACTTTTAAGCCGAATCCGAACGACGAAGTAAAATCAGAATCAATAATCACAGATGGTTTTAATGCACTACGTGTCTCGTTGCAAAGCGGATCTAGCCTAAACGTAAATTTAAGCGCTCGCTCTGTCTAGCACTTAGCACCCGATTTCTGTTGAAGCTGCAGGGATGAGGAAGGTACATCACCCCTCTACTCATAGTGCCCGCAGAAAAGCACATCTGGGAGCCTAAATCTTTGCGACTTGACTGAGTTAATTCTATTTTGAGAATAAAGAATATTAATAAATGAGTTGAACACTATCAGCATCAGTCAGCTTAAACGCAGGCACCACCTGGATTTATGGATAAGCGTGATACCACAATGGGCCTATGATGACCTAAGTGAGGCTGTTAGTTACATTAATCTAACCTAACATAAGTGACATTTATCCGATGTGCTATTCTTGCACAACGCTATACTCTTCTCTTTATGAATAAAAAAAAATGTGTAAATAAAAAAAAATTCTTGCGTACATTTTTGAAATCGGAAACAGATTACCATCGTACTACTACTACTTATTTTGGTGGGAAAACTGCGAAAACGTTATTTAAAACAAAAACATTCAGAAATCCCACTCCTGATAAGCGTTGAAAATGAAATCAACGACATTCTGTTTCTTCAGCAGCACATGGAGCGTAATGTACATGGACGTATGTACAATTCATAATTTTTACGTTTAATACGACAAAATCTGAACGTGTTATAAAAACATCCATAAAAAATCTTACCAGTCACTTTATCAACATCACATTGCATTAATAAAAAGACAGTTAAAAAGAAAAAAAACTTAAAAGTGAAAAAAAAAATAGCTGGAGCAATGAAAAAATTATTGCTTAGCTGACATTGCATCATAACTACATTCGATGTCCAGCATGAATATGGACTACATCATTTACAAAATGTCACCTAATTAGTGTTTAAATCGACGTCAGTCATTGCGAAAAGAGACAAAAAAAAACAGCAGCGTAAAAACATTTTATTGCAAATGTCTAATAAAGCGTCAAATTAAATATGTCGACATCATTTCGCATGACCCCCGATAAGTTAAGCGATCATCTCTTCTGCTCCTTCTAACAAAAATGTTTGTGAGAAAAAGATTTGTGTTTCATTGAATAATCTCGAACACTCTTCCCACAAACAAAACGACACCCTCGAGAAAGTGTAACATCCTTAGTCATTAAAGAAATAATTAGTCTCACCCATCTGCATAATCGCGTCTCTAATCTAATCGTATCTTCAGCGTTGCTAACTCTAAGATATTTGACACTGATTGAACGAGGCAATCTCCAGCATCATTTGCAGACGAAGAAACACAATATAGCAAAAATTTAATCTATGATTAACACCTTTCAAAATGCGATTCAGCTCTGATGTTAAGTTTGGGAAACTTCCGTGGCAAAGCTGTGCTCTGCTCTGCCCGATACGGTAGCTGAAGCGATTGAGCTCATATGAATTTATTGCATAATGACGACAGCAGCAAAAAAATGTAATTAAGTTATGAATTTTACGATGAAAGTGAAAAGTAGTCTCACTCAGGCGGAATAAATTTAACGACAATGAAATGAGTTGTGAACATGTTTTCCGGAAAAGTCTCGTTCGCTTAAGACAACGTAACCTGACGTGCATCCAAAGCGAATGTGAATTACACGGTTTCATATGATTCACAATGAAATCTTTCGTGAAATAAGCTCAAGACAAATTCGGGTGAGATAATAACTTTTATGTAGACATTATCTTACTTGTGCATCGGGAGGAAAATGATAATTTCGCAACTCAAATAATGAAGTTTCATAGTAAGTTGAAGAAGAGGGGCATTGCACAGACAACATTGAAAGGGGAAGAATTGATAAAAACTTTAGTGCGGGCGGAACTGTGAGAAGGGGTCCATTTGCGTTCCTAAATTTATGGATGCAAACTCAGCGCAACTATTTGCAAGGTACATGTTTAGATATGTATCGAAGGAATTAAATACAAACCCTCTAAGCAAAATTTTACGAGGCATTGACATAAATTCCTCCGTTTTCTTCCAGCTATAGAAGAAAATAGATAAAAACTCCTTCACTATGTGCTCACAGAGAAAGGATGTAACACAGCAAAAAAGTAGTAAAAACAGTTTGATAAAGTCAGCGGCAGTGCCTTCAGGTCGTAATCAGCTAACTTTTTGACTGGCAATAAGTCGTTTATAGTTTTATGAATTCAAGCGACGAATCAGCGAGTTGAGACAGCAAGAAAGTGAAAATATAAGATAGGAATAGACGTTTGGAAGTTATGAATTGGTTGTTATAAACTGATGCTTTTTGATTTAGGGTAGGGAAAGGATAAGAATTTGTGGAAGTTTTTTTTTTACATATCTGCTGGTTTATATAATAATTTTGGCAATTACAAGCTCATGGAAGGCGAGACATCTGCAGCATTCAATCGTGATGTATCACATGGACGGATCTACAGTTTTGTGCCGATTCGGAACTGCGAAGTTTGAAAAATTTAATTGAGGCTTAAGTTACGCCTTTCATTCCTTGCATCAAAAGGCAGGCAAGTCCAAATTTAACATTTTGTGGGAAATAAAAAAAAGCTCTTAAAAATTTATTATCACACGAATGTTTTAAAATGATATGCTATTAAAAATTTTGCATATTTTCACATTTTTTAAATCAAGTTATAAGTTTAATAAACAATATTTGTAATTACTGCCATTTTTTAAAGTTTGGGTCTGTCCCTCATTTGCTAAAAATATAGACTTGCCCTTTTGCTCCAAGGTCCATAATTTCTCGTCGTCAGATTTTCAAATTTACTTTTATTTTATATGAACGCAAAAGTGATATAGGAGAATAGGAACTTATTCTGTTCTTCATATTCCATAGGTTTGCAAGGCTTGTGGTAAGGCGATTGATGTATACATAGCTGTTGTTTTACTAAGCGTCTTATTTATAATTATTTGCTTAATAATATATTAGCGAAGGGCCAACTATAGTGGTCGTACGGAAATCTGAAGAACTGAAGCAACCCACGCACAAAACAATACACTGTGACCATAGTAACCGCTTCCTTCAGTTTCAGAAAATTAGTTCACATAAAACAATATACTGTGACTATAGTAACTGCTTTGTTCAGTTGCGGTAAGTTCACTTTTGTCTATTTTTGCGAGAGCGAAATGAATCGCTATCTACGTATATTAATGTTAGTTGGTGTTGCGAATACAGCTGAATTCTCTATAAATTTTTATAAGCAATGCTTCTGATCACATTTCCCTTGTTTTTTAAAGGGTCTTCCAATATGGACTTCTGAACTTTGACAGTTGATAGCGGTCATATTGTTGAAGCTGCATATGTCAAATTGGCTGTCATTTATTGAGTCTACGGCTGGTTGGGGCGTTGGGGCTTTAGACACGACACGATACTGTCAAGGCTGGTGTGTGTTTATCTCTTGTAATTAGATTAACTTAACAAAAATAATGTGGTCACTTTGGTATGGACCCTGGCTATGAACATTTTAAGGCACGAATTGACAGATTTTTTTAGGCAGAACTCTTGGTGTCTTTCTCTACCACATTAAGAAGGCAGACAGAAATAAGAAGCATGAAAAAGCAAAAAGATACTGATCTAATACCTCCAGGCTGAGCTAGCCCAAGCTCTCCATCCATATTTGAATGAAGAGGGAAATATCTTCATACTCTTTTAAGCTACGAGTATTTCACTGGACACTGCGAAAAAAATTGTGCTTTTCAGAAGAGTATTCCTGATGACTCTGCTATTAGGAGGAGAAAACATCTGAACACGTGCTGCCCAGAAGCAAATTGTACACTTTGGTAGCGATATTCTAAACTAAAGGCATCCTGAGGCGATACTAAGGTTCATTAAGTGCCTTGACTACCACTAGGGTACCAATCAGCCATTGCAGAGGAACTAATTGGTCGCGATACCTCTTCAAATAATAATAATAATAGTTTCTTAGTGTATCTTGTCCCACCTTGTTGTAGCTGAAGAAAGTTTGAGATTCTTCAATTTCGGACCGAGGCGATTCGATCACCTTAAAGATTCCACTACACATTCCTGTTTTTGCTTATTTACAGGGTTCGTACTCACACTAACGAACTCATAACAATTTTGCACCTGAGTTATTTTTTTCTTTCTTACCTACTTAAAACTTGTCTTTTTCGTACTTCAAAAGAAGAACCAAAGAAGAAGCGAACATCACTCGACGCTGAGATCATTTTGTACGTATGGATAAGTATATAAGAACATATAACAATCAGACAGGACAAATTGTTGTTTCCCATTAATCATTCCAGAAGAGTGTTTGTGTTTGATTCAAACAGATGTGTCCGCCGGGTTCGGATGTCATGAATGAAAGAATTTGATACATCCACAGCTAGAGATATGTTGTATATAATTTGCATATTCTACAAGAAATCAAAGTCGTCTTTCTCAAATTGATGTTATGCCCGCTTTATGGCATGTTAATTCTTAAATTGACAAGTGGAATGATTCAGATTTCAATTCACAAATTGATGCTTGTGCGAGAGTGATTCTTGATTAAATACCAATCCGAACAGTGGTCTTAGCATAGGCGAAACACTTCAATTGGAATTTGATTGTCTGCGTACGCAGATGAATACATTCATTTGTATTAAATAAAAATTCACAATGCCAATGATGAGTCATTTACAAACCCATCCATGTATTTATGTTTGTTTTAGCGGCTTTCGGCTTTCTTTCCCTTGACATGGGTCGAACTTAAATACAAAATTCGCACAAATAGAGAACAGGTTTTTCGGCAAGAATGTAAAACTTGATTCATATGTACAAAAAAATCATACAGCTTCAATAATGAACTTAATATAAAATTAAAATGGAGGTGTTAATGGAATTACGAGTGTATTCTTTAAAATTCAAGTGCTGTAACCTAAATTAAATATTTATTTATCACTCATCTGTCTGTGAAGTGCAGTTACTTGTGCATGAGCGAACATATCCCCGCAATATTCTTCATACAGGGACTTACAACCGAAGTTATATGACTTTTACAATGCCCCTCGTATTCAAAAGCTTTTTGAACAGAAACGGTTTTTCGGAATAATAAGAAAACTGTTCGATAAGTCAGTGACTTTAATGCAAGATGGCGCTTGGATTGCATAGACGAATTTTTCTGACATCTGACAGTGATGGAAAGAAATATAGTTTGGAATATTTGCGCGGCAAAACCATTAAAGAGACTGAAAACAAAATTAAAAAAAAATAATGGAGGCTCTGCTCCTTCGCTTGGAATAGTTCACAATCGGTTCACTGAATTTCGGTGCGGTCGTAGGAGCACAAAAGATGCTGAGCGCCCAGGACGTCTAAAGCGAAAAAAAACGGATCAACAGCATTTGATCACGGATCAATCCACCATCAAATTTTGTTGATGACTGTGATAGATCCAACCAGATAGAGTTTTGGATTTATATACGTTGCCACTCGCCTCAAGGGTTTATACAGCAGATGCCGTCTTGGGTACTCAAGTATCAATTCGATTTTTTTCTTAAGGGGCAGTCAGAGTGAGGCCAGTCTAATTACTTTGTTGGTCTTTGGGTCGCAATATGCGATTAGTGGCCCATTACGCACTCAACGTAGTACACAAGTCGTATCTGTACTGGTCCTTATGACACCGTGCATGTTCAAATAAGGTTTCAAACACTGTCACTTCAAAGTTTCCCGAAAGAGGGCCAACCTCTGTAAGCAATATTGCTCCTGATTTCCTCTGGAACCAGACTTTAACCGGCGAAGCCACAGTAGGACTCCTTAAACTCCGGAAGTGATGGCCTCTTTCAAATGTGTTCATAAGCATGTTATTATAGTTCTAAAGAAACCAAAGGACGGTAGTCTACAACTTTTGCTTTAAGTGGGCGTACGTAATTTAAGGCGTATGGCTAAAGACCTTACAATCCCGAGAGACTTGTTGGTTGAAAACTAGGTCCATCCCCGATTGTAGTAATTAGAAGAAACTCCGTTTTGTGGGGTATGCTAAGCTTGACCCCGCATTGCCACATATCGGCCAATTGCCTGTCACGATAGCAATCGCTGTTGAGTTGTCTCCTCTAGACCTGTAGATTTATTGGGTTGGCCTTGTGAGCCAAATTCGTCTTGATATGACGCAATTCGTTAGTCTTTGACATTCGGCATTGTAATGTAATTTCCGATTACGCCAGTGAATTGTTAAGGGCTCATTGCCTCCTGGCCAGTTCATTCGTTTTACAAGTCGATCGTCACAAGACATCGAAGCAGTTCTTAAGAGTGTTGCTGAGAATCTAGGAACATCAACTCGGCAGCCTGGTCAAGTATTTCCCTTTTTAAAAGATATCTGAATACGAACGATTTTCATCTTTTTGCATACAAATCGCAATTAACTCAAAAACCTCAAAACGCACCGCGAAGAGAGTTCGTTGAATGAATTAGGGAATAACGACGGAATGCTGATTTTTGAACTAACTGAGCTACAAAAAATGTTTAACAATGTATACATTTTACGATTTTGGATAAACACCTGTTTTTTTTTTTTTAATTTCATCTTGCGAAAATTATAGGACACCCATCGTTGTTTGTTTTTGCGGTGTTTATTCCTCAACCCCAGCACTTACGTCAGCATTTCACTTACTTTTGTACCATACATATGTTGCTCTCAATTATAACTGCATCCAAGGCGCGCGATGTGTAGATTTTTAATGTTGACTCTCTTGAATTTAATTCTGGCATCGATTTCGGTAGTGCGTCATTGCGTATATATTTACAAATGTATCTCTTCGCACTACATACACTCAATAGATTGCAATGAGATATAAAACACAGTATAACAAGAAGTAGGCAGACGATATGAAAGTGGAGTATAAAGCTTTTTGCTCTGTTGCGCCAAAAATGGAATACGAAATGTATGCACGAGGATAGAATACATTTGGCACCAAAGTTTATATTTCTCTCAGTGACGCAATTAAAATTTCCAACAATAAAATTTGGATTGTGAAATAGTTTGTGTCAGGCATAATAATCCATTTCCGCAATTTAGCGGTATTACGAAAATCACATGTTACCTTCGCGCATTCAACATAATCAGTTGAAATTAAATTTGATTTATGTTAACACAAATCCAAACCACCAGAATCCATTAGCAACGGAAAAAGATTAACCTCTTGAGCAACCATCTCCATTACCCAAGATTTATTGAGTATTCATGCATCATGCCTGCTCGAAACCATACTTATAGCCATTGGTTATCCATTCATGCAAATATATGTACGCAGCCTTCCTCTGGTGGAAATACATTGTTTTCGTGACTTGACCTTGGAGTAAGAAAAGAGGTTGAAGAATGAATTGCAGAGGAATTAAAAATTCAACTATGTATTTGCATTTATTGAGGTCGTGTTAAAAAGGGACCACAGCCAGCCGAGTGTAAAATTCTGTGAACTTGGATGAGGAAACATAAGAGAGGCAACAGCCTGCATTATCATAAGTAAGCATTTTGAATGAACAATTACGTATGGGAATGGAAAAATTCAACAAAACGATCGAAGAATGAAAAAAATTGGAAGCCACGAATTGGTGCGAATGTGGGTTACATTTTTACAAAAAAAAAAAAAATAGTTGACTGAGGTGTGTGTGCGTGATTCATATCGTGTATTGAATATGCCGACAAAGTACCTTAAGCGAAAGTGAGATATTTGTACATTTTTAGCACGAAAAATTGTTGGCTGGAAATACATTCATTCATGTAGGTACACAAAGTAAACAAATCAAAAATATTTATTTTGTTTTTCTTACTTTTCAAAAATGTGAAATATGGTTAAAGTATTCAACATATGGTCGTGGGAAAATTGGTTGATGGGAAAAAGCTTGAATGACTGATAGCTGTATTGTCAAGTGATGTATTCAAAAAGTAAAAGCAGTGATTTGTTTATCTAACGGTTTCTGTACATGTAGTTCTGCTAAAAATATTACTCTTACCTAAGTAGGAGCACATTCGAAAATGTAAACGTTTTACAAATTATGCAAATTTTAGCATTCGAAAATTTCTGTCCGATTAAACAAACAGTTTTAAATTACAGTAGCACAGACTTTGTTTGCAAATGTTGTTTCTTTGTTTGTTTATCCGAATAGGTCTTACCTATATTTGGATGTATTTCAAAATTTGAGCGCACTTCAAGCAGTCCTCGTGGTCGCCTCCGCTACGGTTAAGTGCATCGACTCCTACGTCGAGAGTCTAGATTCGAAACTGAGACGATGCGATGAAGTAAGCACCAACATTTCACTTTGCGGCACCACCTCTTGTGAGTCAACGAATGGACTCATGAAAAGATTCTTAAATTTTACCTCAATGCTGTTCTACGAAATTACTCTTCATGTAATTGAATGTCCACATACAGGGTGTTTTCTGTATGTTTAGTCAACCGGACGGACATGTTTGGAAATCACTTTTTCTCCTACATTCGGTTAAAGTTCTAAAATTCACAAATGTAGGTATCATAATGCAGTTGGGTGCAGAACTGTGTCAGTTTCTCTAACTCTGCAAAATAGGAATTTTTGCCTTTTTTGGAGCACGTTCGCCTGCAGAAATTCACATCATTCCTTCTCTCTGTCTGTATCCAGAATTCATTAAATGCTATCAAAAATGCACTGAAAATGCCCTTGAAGAGTTTCAAATTATATTTTGAAATCTTCACCAGAATCCGTATTTCGTCCACCGTCAGCAAACGTGGTTTTGTTGACCATTTTTTCCTTTGTAGCATCACTTGGATGTTCTGCTCAGCGTCTTTTGTGGTCGTACGATCGCAATTATTCCATGCAAGGGTCTCAGTCTCTGCATGAGTGCTTTTGGTGTTGGAAATTTGCATCTCATAGAGGACACAATGAACCACCACGTGTAACATGGTCATTTTAAATTCAAAACTCACAGCATCAGTGAATAACATCCCCTATCCTCCGTGAAAGCTTTATTTTCCAAAATGAGGGGACCCGAAAACCACGACAAAAAAAATTCAGGGTTCGTTTAATGTGCTTGGTTGGCCAGCTCAAAGCTCAGATTTCAACCTTATAGAACATTTTTTGGCTTATCTTAAAACTGATCTTTCCAACGACTACGTAGAAAAACAACTTTTTAGATCCAATTGACTTAGTATTGCACTCAATTGTAAATTCTGAACGACGATTTCTAAATTTCGAAAGAAAAACGTTGTTTTTTAAGAGAAAAATGTCAGAAATATTTTTAATAACTAATTTTTCGAAAGATTTTAATGATACTGTTTTCTTATTAATACATTTGAGAAGTAAAATAAACCGTATTTCCAAAATATACCGTTATTCTTGTACAATAAGAATAAATGCTTCTGCAACTAATTTCAAAGTAATACACCAGCAATGATGAAAAATAGCCATACACTGGACTAAAATTAAAATAATTTTGATTTTAATTTCTGATTTGTAACCATTAAAAAGAAGAAAGAAGAATTCGGAGGTAATTTAGGAGTATCTTCCGATCAGAGGACACATTTTTCTCCAATACAAGTTATCAAATCTGAACCATTCTCAGAAGCTATTAAGGCAACTTGCTCCAGATAGAAAAATATTGAGGTTAACCAGACTACTAATGCCAGACTCAAACTAAACCGGCAAATGTGTAAAGGATCTGGTTTAAAGGGATTCATCAAATTGGTGGATGATTATAATTCAAAATGACTCTATAATTTAAGTTTCCCCTTCAGAAAAATCAAGTTTGTTCTTCACAAGTTCACAAATATGGTTACCCTGGTTTGGTCTAAAGTACAAAAAACACGATACAATTATTGTACTAACGGTTGGACAAGTTTGGTGTTGTGTATAACAATTGTAACATGTTTTCGCACAACTGGCCATTGTACCGGTATTGTATGGTCGCATGCTCTTTAGGGGATACCTACATAATACCTAAGTGCAAAATCCCCACCTTTTGAAAAATACACGATATTATAATCCCCAAAGTACAAAATCTCCAAATGCAAAATCCCCAAACACGCTCTCTGTGGAAACCGAGATATATCGTCGGCAGGTATCGCTTATCGCTTCTTATAAATGATTTTGACAAACATATTGTTCCCGTTATCGTTTCATTTCTCCATTCGACTGAGACACATGAAAATCAGAAGCGATTGACATGAATGTGCATAGTTAAATCGAACAAGGGGAAAGAAAAATTATTTATTGATGAATATGACATTTCCGAGATAAAAGACGTAAAGCTTCCAACACCTCAAAATGCCATGAAGACTAAAAAAAAATCCTCCTGCGGTTGGTACAACAACCCCTCTATACCAATAACAACATACACTCGTTATCTAAACCATTTAAATGACACAAACGGAAGAATTAACACCTTTTCACTTATTGCCACGAGCAGATTTGCCGACTTTTAGCAATTCATTCCCACATGAGTTCTCTCACTGCTTGACTTTCCTCTGACGTACCCAAAACATTTAGTTGTTCCCTCTGGGAACACAGAAATGTTTTTGCTCCAAGATGTTCACCTGCCTGGGAGCAAGGTACCATCTGTGGACTTCACTCTTTCGAAGATATTGAACCTTCTTCCTCTCAATTAGCGAATTGCTGGTCAGAACATCATGTTAACTGATGTGTGGTCGAGTTTTAATCATCGCAGAACTCCTATTAAGACGCTTTTGCTTGTACAACTAATTATTATTTTTTTTAAAGCCTTAATTAACGTTTCTGGTTTTTTATCACTTTTTTTGTGACGTGAAATGACAGAATACAAAAAACTTAAAAATCGACTGATTTAGAGTTAAAAGCAGATATCAAAAAAATATGAAACGAGATGATGCTTCTTAAAAAAGTTTATAGTTCCATAATTTTTAATTACTATTTATTGTGACTTATTATATCTCATAGAGTTTTTCTTGTAAACCCTACTGTGTCTCTGGTTCGTGAAATGTTCCCACTTTAATTTTGATGAAGAGTTTATTCATTAAACTCTTCACTAACTAAGTATATTAATGACATGCGGGATAATTGAAAATAACCCTGAGCCCTTTCATCGCATTGCAACGAAATTGTTTGATGTTCTACGGCCCAATTGAAAAATTGAACGTTCCAGTGAACATGAAGAGGCAAATGTGAACAAATACATAATTTCTATGTATGTATGTATGTTCATGTATTTGAATGTCAGTTCCAAACGCTGCATGCAATAAATGTGCCTTTAAATGCACAAAAACGATTTTATATGCATTTGATGTAAAAGCTTAGTAAAGGTGTACAAACGGTTTTCAACTTTAAAAAATATTAATTACTGTTGATTTCTGATGCACATTTAATTTTATTATGTAGGAAATCGTATAGACTTGTGGGTGGCATGTCTCGCTTAAGTCTTCATGAACCTATTGTGATTTCCTGATGAGGGGATATGAATCCCTTTGCTATACCTTGGCATCGTGTTCTCTAGTCATTCGGCTGTCTTTATAAATCTGCAAATATACTTCGTATGTTAAGTTAAAGTTATTGTCTTCCAAGTGTTCTACTCCTCAAAGAGGGACAGAGGCAGTTCCTCTTTGTCACCGAGTTCTGGTGACTGCCCATTTTGATATAAATGAGTCCCATGCTCATGGTTCTGAAACTCTCTTAGAAATTGGAAACGTTTTTTTAATTTAGCACTATCATTCTAAGGTCACAACATCGGTGTTATTTCGCGTGTGATCAGCGAGTGCCATCTACAGCAGAATTCTGTCTTCCGCTCTCTTCTTTTCTGATCGACTGCATTGCTTGAGTTGAATCCATTTTTACAAACGATGCTGAAGTATATATATACAATACTTGCTTCGCCAGGAATACTAATCAGTTCACACTTTAGCCTGCTTTCTGACGTACGGTTAAGTTTAGTGACGCGTTTTTAGCCGCATTATACGAATATGTAATGCTCTTCCCAGCTCGATATTTTACATTCACTAAAATAATCCATAGGCATTTTAGACCAATGTGCATAGGTACCTCCTCTTCCTTTCTCCCTCTATATCTTCGGCCGTATCTTGATTCCGGACACTTAAGGGTATTCTCAACCCCTTTTAGGCGCAAATTATAAAAAAGAAGTTTACTCATTGCTGTTTTAGTAACCATGAACATGAACTCATGAGCCCTGAGCTCTTCATGAGAGCATTTGACCAGCTTGAACTCGTTTTCCGTCGCATATATGGCATTCATGGGCGCTGGCGGTATTACCAAAGTTGACAACATCTTGCAATACATCATTGAAATAGTGCTTATCGCATCTGTGTCTCCTGCAAGATGTTATATTCTAGTCCATGGCATTATATGCGTGGCATAGCAGCTTTCCACCAGACTACATACCCTGGCATACCGAACATTTGAAAACGTAGTATCCCTTACACTACTTGTATTGGACCAAGTATTAGAACACCTTAGCGTCGGTTCGTGTATTGCAATAACCCAAATATGTAGAGTCGCCTTCTAGATCGTCAAGCTTCGTTAATCTGTTGACATTGGCAAAGTTCTTATCATATGATCTTTCTGGTCAATTAATCGGGCAATTTTATACGATAATTTTATGAGCAAGAATTTGCGTGATTTTTTTAAAATGGTTAGATGCGGACATGACTGATCAACGTCTTTTTGAGGTTATTTTGAATGCCACACATACTTCCTGTTGATAAGAGTACAGTAGAATCTCGAAAAAATGTACAGGTATCAAACAGGCCGTGTTCATCTTTTCGATGCTGCAAAAATGTGCAACTCAAAAACTGACGAGGAAAAAAAAAACCTTATCGCATGCTTGCGCTCCAAGAAAGCCGACTGAAGCGTTTACTACTGCGGCGGATGCCCATCGAAAGGATGTCGTACAAAAGACGCATAAGGAGGAGAAGAGGAACCCCCATATATCCCCGTTGTTCTATATGTGCATGTGAGTACACTCGTGGTATGGAAATAAAATGTATCTCCGGGTGAAAGAATTTCTAATATTTCCAAGCATCGACAATTTATTAACGTATAGGCTATAACGTTTTATAAATAAATGACAATTCATTTTATTAAAAAAAAAAAACAAGATACGAGTATATATGAAAAGACGTTTTTCTTGAAGAAACTGCTTTCTAGTAGACTGAAGCCCGGAAAAAAGATCGGCAAAAATCGTTCGCCTTCCGAACTGTTAATGTTATAGAATCGCTCATGTTTTCGAGATTCTACTGTAATTTGTTTGCTCTTAAAACCACTTGCATTTGATTGGCTCATCTATAGCAGGATATTTTTACGGATCCAATTTCTCATATAGACGTAGTAGTGGTTCCAGCCTTTGCAGGAAACATATTCAAATATTTTATTCTTTCACTAAGATAAGAGTCATCCGAATTTTCGAACAAGAAAACGAGTTCGTTCTTTTGACGGGGATGATTTTGCTTGCAAAAACGAGAACCTACAGCTTCATGGCGATTGTAAAAGTCGGAATTTAAGGAGCACTTGACAATTATACTCCCTGAACACTAGCCACTAGTGTGCTTGGAATCGAACATAGTTCCTTGGGGTAGGAGTTGATGCATTTACTGACAACGCCGCGGGGGCCACAGCTTTTAAAGCTACTATTTTCTATGTAAATAATAAAATATCATTTCGAAAAACTTTCTTCTGGACCTTTCGGAAAAAAACCTCAGCATACATTATACGCGCAACGATGAGGTATGTCAAATTAGCGCTTTAAAATGAGTGTAGTCATTGTGAATACATCGGGTTAGGAACCATTTCGGAGATTCTGTGCGTAGGGGTTTTAATTCGACAAGCCTACTTCTCTTCTTCTTCTTACTTCAAATGGAAAAAAATCTAAATCAATGAAGCCGACTGTCAAGCACGTTTAAAGTTTAAATATGGTTACATATCGAATGAATATCTTCAATAAATGTTACATTTTTAAGGTCCAAAATATGTGCTGAGTTTCAATCAACAATCTGCCTATTAAAATGGCAGATGAAAAATATGGCGACGGGTTAAACAAGAAATGGACGCGTCAACTAACAAGTGATAATTTAACGTGGGTTCTCGCTCAATTTATTTTATTTTTCTAAATTTTATAGTGGATTCGTTATTTTTTCTATTGGATTGAAATACAGAGATTGCTTGGTCTTAATACTTCTCTCAGTTGGTCTGGCTTTTTTGGAGTATGGTTGGGATCGTTGGCGTTTTGGAATTGTTAGCAAATGGGCATTTCCTCTTCGGTAAAGCGATGCATAAGCTTTTTCTAGAATCTACACAGACAGTCCTGCATCATTGTTGCCTGAACCTAAGAGATTTGATCAATGCCGTACCATGAAAAGCATTCCGACAGAATGGTATATGTATCTCCTGTTTGACATTTATAATTGTATATCGGGGGAAGAATTCTTGAGGTGAGATTGCGCCAAAGGTTATACAAAGGAAGAAAAGAAATCCTTATAAAATATTTATAAAATTCAAATTTCCTAGAAAAAACTCTTGTGCTTTTTCCGTTTGGAATAAGAAATTCGACAGGAATGCACCTGTATGGATGTTCTTGTGAGTTGCACGTTTTTTTCGTCATCCTACTGTAAAATGTTTGCTTAAATACGGACGCCGTGACGTAGTGCTACTACGTACTAGATTGTCAGTCTAGGTGGACAGAGCAAATAGAGTGTATGGAAAACTTAGCTTCGGCCCAGGGAGTCTTTAGCTCTAAACCTTTGGGACAACACCACAGAGAACGTTGACGATTGAGACGACCAAAACGAACTTGGTGTACGAAACTGGAGATCGCCAGCCAAAAATCGAGTAGGAGAGGCATGTTGGTTGAGCCTTAGGTCTGTAGCGCCGTGCAAGGAAGAACAATTGAAGGAAACGCGTCTCTGGAAAGATGATATCAGCAAAATATGCTTATATGGCACATATCCAATATTGTATTTATTGCATACTTTATCTAAGAGAAGGATGGAAATTTAGCGGTCTATAACTGAATGAAAGTTCGTTGTACTGAACAATCATCTTTTTGACAGGCAGTTTTCATTGACACAACGTTTTAATATCGGGATATCTAAACTACTATGTAAAAACAGGACTCACATTTGTAGCTATATTTCCTGTATTTTTTATAATTAGCTCTTCTTTCCAGTTCGGGTGACTTTACAGTCCTTGATCCATAGCAACATGCCTCTCAAACCAGGGCTATAAGAGTCAGCTGTTCTGCTACACTAAACTCCAATTCAATTCAGTTTTCTTTCAACTTTTGCGGGTTACCGTATATACGGTCATCCGCTGTTGCATTGTTGCTTAAGCTTAGTTTCATAGACCTTCTGGGCCGAAATGTTGATGTCGATTCGATCTACATAGTCTAGACACTTTACTCATATCATTCGTAAACGCTTTTAGCCTGACCTATGTCGCTGTACAGCTTCTACAGGTCGTTATTGAGTTTTCTCCTTCATCCTCCTTCATCAATGTAAACGGGTCAAAAGATCAAGCATAGTTCGTCCGAAGACATCATGTCTGCAGATTTGATATAGGTGTTATTAAAAGAGAACTGGTTTTTGGTGCATTTTTCTTGGTTTGCTACAAGTCTTGGAATTCTAATCAACCCACACAGTGTGAGATAATATACCTTGTCTGTCAAGATCTCGCACTTGATTTATTGTGGACTTCTCGGCCTAAAACCACTTTGAGGTGGGTCCATCAAGTTGTTCACGTTTTAAGAAGTTCATACACGATTTTAAGGAGACTTACTCCCCAGCAATAGTCAAACGGGTTTAGTTTCCTCTGGATCCGGGAAACGACGCAGAAGTTCAACTTGTCGGACATGCTTTCCATCGACCATATCTTACAGATGAGTTGGTGCATGCGCTCAAACAAGTTATCGCCAGCTGCTTTAAAGAGCCCCACAGAGATCCCATCTGCAACAGGAGCTCTAGTGGACTTCAGTTTCAATGTTGCTGTCTTTATCTCGTTTAGGTTGAGGAACGGAATTTTTGATTGTCTTCGTCCAAATTGAGTGCGGCGGCATTCTGTCTGGCTAATGGAATCTTAGTCGACCTCGCGGTTAAACAGATACGGTAAACAGAGTGCTGATCGTTAGACACGTTTCTATTCATAAATACACACTTCAATGCACCATATTTTGCTATTTCTCTGTATAAATATCTTGTTTTGAAAACCATGGGCTATAAATAAAGCATGCAAGACATATGGTCTATGAGAACAAATGAACCATTTCGACTGATTTTTTACGGTCGCACTCTTAGCCACAGAGATAAATCTGAAATACTAACAAAAGTTAATGAGCCCTTTCACTTCCCAGTACGATGGCAAACAGTTCATCAGAACAATGCGGTACATGAATGATGAGGCACACACTGAACCTGTTTTGGAGTGGCGTCTTGAACAACAGTTTAAAATTTTCTATATCTGGCCGCAATCTCTTCTTAAATCGTTTAAGTTTCACTTTTCAATCTTGCAATCTACCGGTAATAAAAAAGAGATACCCACAGAGGTACATTGATACAATTTTATTGTTATAATGATTATTCATTCTAATGAGCTAAGAGTGCGTTTCAAACGAAAGCGATTCTGGTGCTATATGCGTATGGATGTGTTCAAGAACAATGAAAGAAGGTGCGTTCCTGTCTATAGATCTTGAAAACGAAAGGGAATAGTTCTTTAAATGTTTAGATATAAATTGACCACATCCGTTTGTTTGAAAAAGAGTTCAATAGGGTTGCTCAAAATTCGTGTTTATACCTGCCATTTTGTTTATGTAACATTTGTCAAAATTTATTGTGAATTGTTCAGTATGCGAGAAATCACAATGAAGAAGCAAATCATAAAATTTAATTTTCAAAATTAGTTCGGCAACGTTGTGCGCATTTGACGATTTTTATCCTCATCACAATCGTCTTTCTAATTCGACGCTTGGTGGCCGATGACAAGCTAGCTCTAGTGGCCTGAACTAGATGACACGGATAGCGTTGATATGTGATTTCAACAGAACGGCGCTACCTGTCACACAACGTCTATCACGGTGGACATTTTTCTCGAGTGATTAAGGGAAGGGTTATTTGCGCGACGGTTGCGAGAAGTTGCCGCAGAGATCATATTTATTAATATATTATATTAATTTATAAATAAGACCTCTTTCTTTGGGGATATCTAAAATACCAGATCTATGCGAATAAACCGCAAACAATTGATGTTCTCAAAGACAACATTACGAACGTCATTCAGCAAAGTCAACCAGATATATAGGGCAAGGTCATACAAAATGTTTGGGACAACGCCGCAGAGAACGCAACAAAGTCAACCAGATATATAGGGCAAAGTCATACAAAATTGGGCTTCCGAATGAGTTACACCAAGCAAAGCAAAGCACAATTAAACAACGTTTTGTTCCATAAAATATTTTCTCACATTAAACAAAACAAAATTGAGTGGATGGATACCTCACACAAAAATTGATTTACTTACATTTTTCAAAATCAAACCTTCCTTTTCGAAACACCCTGTGTAATCAATTGTACAGCGGTTAATACTCAAGTGTCACTCTTAAACCCTCAATTTTGATAAGACTTTTATTCAACCACGTATTGATGATTGAACATGTTATTTCAAATGAGGTTTACAACATATCCATTCGAATACTGTTAAACCAACACTGGGAATCTAATCGGGTTTAATTAAGTTAACAATAGTAGCCGATACATTCCCCTTGCTTGTCATTTATGATGTGCGTGTTATTGTCTTTTAAAGCGCCTCCACAGTCCTCGAACGACGAGCATCTTTTAGTGACAGTTGAATACTGGGAACATTAACACTTATCTGTGAAAGGTGGCGCCAAGAAATAAATATTTGTAGAGATACGCAGTCGTGTTCTTATGTAGTCGATGCTTTTATAAGTGTTTCTTTATTGCTCCCATCGACCATAAAATTGCGTTACTGAATTCTATAAAAACACCGTCACAAAGTAGGGGACTAAGCAATAAACTATTGTGTGTTCATTAATAATTGACAAACGGGTTAGTTAGTGGCAGCCCTTCGCACACGGAAGGGATTCACTTAGACCACTAAGGTCCATTGCGATGCCGCCAGAGTCGGCTTAAATGCTGGCTTTTGGAGCCAGTCTGATTTGTGGATTAATATCCATATTTTCCTGACTTTCGTCTCGGATATATCTGTCACAATTCTATTAGGATGTATTCTTCTAGACGGAGATTTGTTAAGGCGTTTTTTCCTCTTTTTTATCCATTTAGTCTTACGGCGTGGTTCCTAAATCCGTAGTGCTTCGTAATGTTCCGATTAAGTTGCCAATGCTGTTCCTATTTTTCTTATTAAGGTCAATGGTTCAGCTATAATCTAGCTTAGGCCAAATTTTACTCGTAAAGTTAATTCTTTACGTTCTTCCCAGGCCAACGACAAAGGGGAGGTCTACACCTAAGCTGAGCACACTGCTTCCTATCATGTAGATCAAACTGCCTTGAAACCGCGCTTACTTTATCTTTAACCCACGCTTTCCATCCCTGACGATTCTGAGCACACTGCTTCCTATCATGTAGATCAAACTGCCTTGAAACCGCGCTTACTTCATCTTTAACCCACGCTTTTCCACTCCTCGAACAAGGAAATTGTATACGACGACTCTCGTAGCCAAAACATTGATGCGTTCGATATGATCGACTCAGTTTAGCCGACAGATCTTCGGCTTCTGAATTATATCCTTATATTTGTACAGATCATAGAGCTCGTGGTTAAGGCATCTCCTCCATTCGCCTCGGCTCGCAGACAGGACCAAATATACGAAGCGGATTTTTCCTTCTGAAGGTTTATTCTGCCGTCCGATTTATTCCCAGCTTTCCTTAATTATCTCGAAGTTACATTTGATGACATTTGGGCCAGGTTGTCCTCTTTCGCAGAGTGCATAGATTGCACCTCTCGTCTCAATACCACTGAATGCTTCATTGACGACTTTTTATGTTTGACCAATTACGTAAATTTTATCCGCGTACGGAAATTGGGAAATAATATCTCTAGTGTTAGTTCTGTACGATCACCCTAAAAATTATGCTGAAAAAGTCACATTACATGACATCTTGCCTAGAACCTGTTTTTACATTGAAGGTCTCGGTGCGTTCGTTAACGAACTTGATGGGGTAACGAGTCATCCTGTTCAGTCTGAGGAGTTTTGCGCTTTATAGTTCGTCTCTATGCACGGAGTCATACGCGGCCTTGAAACCGACCAACAGGTGGCGTGTGTCGATCTGTACTCATTGTGAAGAAGAAGCCGTAGTGTGAAGAAGGAAGTTTTGTGGACATCCTCGGCCTACAACCACGCTTATAAAAACCTATCAGATCGTTGACGAAAGGTTTCAATCGCTCACATAAAACAGTAAAGGTCATGTATGCAATGTTAGGAAGACTTTGAGAAGTGGCACAGTCAAAGGGGTTTCCTTTCTTTGCTTGTAGACCAAACCATTTTGAAATTCCACTTATCGGGAGTGCTTTCTTCCGTCCAGCAAGATCAGCTCCAGGTGCTTTAAAAATGTTGCTATATATCATCGTCCAAGTTGAGCGGAACATTCTGACAGCCTGACAGTGGTATTTGTGTCATCATCGTTAACAGCAGAAATGAAAATTTGGAATTTTCCGTACAGACACCGACTCTAACACCTGTTGTCCTTCCTCATCCCGGCAAGTTTTTATCCAAACTTTATATCCATTCGAAAAAGTTGCACTCTCTGGGAAAACTTTCGTACATCATTCTTTCTATAATAACTTTCCTCGATCACGCGCTTCTCTCTATTTCTTCTTGGGAAGTCGTCCTTTTCTGTTTGTAGGGCTCGTGAACTCTGGTAGTTCGATACGTAGCGTTGCCTTGTAAATTTCTTGTCTTGCTGCCTGCCTGCACTCGTTGCCAGACCGTTTGGTTTTTCACAACAGGTGTTCTAAAAAGCAATACGTCAGTAGTGGCTTTTCTGATACCTTTTTGACAACGTTTTCAATTTTTTTTGATTGATTGTGCAAGCGGCTTCTAACTTTTAGAGTTTTTAAATGACTCGATCGGCGAAGTTCCTGCTGGCGAATTCTCTTGCGATTGTAGTTTTCCGACGTCAAGCCGTGGTGTTCTTCTTTGACTCTTTTGTTTTGTGTATTTTCGTTTTCTTGACTGAACTCCTCGGAATTTTCGGACATCAAGAATATTCGATTTCATTCATACTCGATTTTGGCATCGATTTCAATTTAAATCATTTAGTCGAGGCAGATTCAACAGGCGACCGCCAGGTCTTTTTATGGATGTGTGGTGTGGGAATCCTGTGCAGTGAACGGTTCTTGCACGCGACAACGTTCACCAGCCCGAGTCAGTTTGGGATGTGTGTTGACGTGGCTTAGGTTAAATAAGGTTACGTTTGAGTGACTTCCAAGATAAAAAAAGCCCATACCACAATTACTCGTAGATCGTGATTGGGTCCAGTTTGCTGTCACTAACTTGTACTAGTTTCCGAAAATTATAAGAGTTCGTTGTAATGAAGGTTAAAATATGAAAAAAAAAAATATGTGATATTAATTTAAACAATTGTATTAATATAATAGTAGTAAGGTACTTTTACCATATCTCTGTAAAACAAAAATTTGAAATTGTATGTATTGTACACTTTATGCCACATTAAATGATGATGAAGATGACCCTACACGTGTCTTTATGGTTCGTCTCATAGTATTCTACTATGGTAATCTTCTGGTTATAACCCAATTTGATCTTTGTAGAAACTTAACCATGTCTTGATTTTTGGTGTCCAGCCTGCTGAATAAGTATTCGCTTAACGTGTTTAGCTAGACAGGTGACGAGTTGGTGTAGGATTGCTTTTTCTCTCCCTCATGACCTCTGCAGAAGTCATTGCAGGAAGATCAAGAGGCAAACGTGCTCTGCCTTCTTTTCGATTAGGACCGGTCTTTTGAATCGCAACGCCGCCGTTGTTGCAATTTCTTTACCATAAATGTCTAAAGGAAGCATGTAAAAGAGCATGCTTAAAATTTCAATCAAAAATGGCTTTATTCCGATTCATAAAGAACGTTGTCCGATAATTCTGTGATGCTAATGAAGAGCCATTCGCTTGAACACACTTCAGTCTCTCGTCAGATTGATTTAGAATACCAGTTAGGCAATTATGGGCAACATGCAAAACGGGCTATAATCTTCCAAATCACTCGCAGCGTATGTGTGTATAATTTTTCCTGCATTTCTCAGCCATTAGTTAAGCTGATGGAACAATTATTAGAATGGACCGTTTCATGCGAACATTGCTTTGTTGGATTTCATTCTCAAATGACGAAAACAATTAAAATTTCCAGTCTTAACAAGTATGTATCCCTAATTACTACCCTCATTGATGCACAAGCCACCGGCATCGTTCGCTCTTCACTTAATGCCGATGTTTTTGCTCATTGCCAAGCGTGGATACCACTTCTGCTGTTGTGAAGATACATATGCATACGAGTCTCTACGATCATCATTATCTTGTTTGTTTTCTCAAAGTTCGTTCGTTCGCCGCGATGGGCTGTGAGTATGAGAATGAAAGTGAGAATGAAAGTGAAACGAGATGTGGTGTATGTATGCCATGTGCGTTGCGAGCAATCAAATTAATTGATGGATTTTACCACGAGTCACATTCAAGCTGATGTTTAAAACCAAGTCCTGCACTCACCGTTGAATGTGGATGCCACTGATGATTTCGTCAGTAATTTGAATGTTGTTCGGCAGAGTCAGTAACTCTTGGAATGCTCACTCTGATTTCCTGATTTTCTTCTTCAGGTGCGCAAAACGTCACGAACAGTCATTACTTACAGTGCACACATACACACACAGATACCCCCCGATCGTTTATGGTTGGATCGTTTAGTGAAATATGAAATGTGCACTTGGCGGAGCTATGGATTGAATTTTATATTAATTTACTAGCAACTGCAAAGGACTTTATAAAGAAATTCGAAAGTGGCATTGCCTTGAAAAGGTAATTTGAAATGCGTAAGCCGGTGCCATGCAGTGTGCATAGCAAAGACGCAATTTGAAACTATGCGCGCCATTATTTTATTTTCCTGTCGTCGAGGTGCACCACTTTCATGTGTGATTTGTTACGAATCTAATAAGTATTGGCGTTGATTGGTTATGTTATTTCCGAATCATTTTTACACTTCCAACAAGTGGAGCGAGTTCATGTGTGGCCGTTAGTTGGGACCTGGGAATGATACGTGTAAACAATTAATAATACTCTTCAAAGATGACGGTTGGTATTTGAAAGATAAAAAACTGCTTGCAGTCACGAACTTCATCCGCACATGTGAGGCAGAAGAGTTGTGGGTGCTTAATCATTATAAAAATCGAACGAAGTACTTTTCTGTGGAATGGACTTCTCATCATCAATTTCCAAATGTTCAAAGAACTTGCTAAAGCATGATTGAGATGAGGGAAAAGTTGGTTTAAGAAGAGACATCTCCATTGTTCAAACAAGGGGTGTGTTTATGTTGAAGCTGAGATAAGCAATAAGAGGAGCGATGGGAGGATCGGTAATCGATGATTCATAAAGAAGATCTTGTTTAAACTCTTGCTCCAATATAAACAGTCACAATATTTGTTTTTTTTTAGGTTGCCCGCTCCAATCGCTTATCGCAGCATCAACATAATTACGCCCTAGTAGTCAATTGCGTCTTGATCCCAACCAAACTGGAGTAGGTTAGAGTTGTTCCGGTTTGGTTATTGCATTCATAGCGAAGCCGGGACAGCGAGTAATGACATTTTGAGTGAGCCGCTGGAGACGTTTGCTAAATTAATGAGGGTAAATACTTTATTTGGAGTCCTCACTGTGTAGTGGACAAAGGCGTCTGCCCATACAATTCGTTTGCGAGCGTTGAAATCTATCGCACACTTCCATAGAACACACGTCTTCATATGAGACGATGACCTATAGAAAATATATTCCACATTTGGAATGCCGCACAACGCCATGGAGTAGCTGGTCTTTGAACTCTTCTATGATTTGCGTGAACTGACAGCTGTTCGATTAGAAATTTATTTGCTTACTATTTATTTTTGAAATTTATTAAATGAGTGAATTTAATTGTATAACTTTATTATGTTTGCCAACGTGTTGATAATTGTTAATTAACAAATTTTATCAGTCAGCAATAAAATCGGAATTACGGTTGGAAATTGATAAATTCTGCGTTTCATTGTGAATGACTCCAACAATTTATGAAAATGTAACATTTGTCCGGTTTTAATTGTCATGTTCTACTGAATGTAATTGGTGTAATGAATTTGAAATTTAATTTTTATTTTCTAGCACATTCACCCCAATTAAGCGAGACGCACACGTCTGTCGCATTTCTTTCATATAAGGAGTCGTATCGGATTCCAATCTCTATTCCGCCACTCGTATGCCATGCATCCGAATTCTTGAGAAAAGCAACGCATATTTTCGCAGCTATGCGCGTGTCAAAACTGCCATATAAAAAAGGAGAAATGTAAAGAAAATTAATTTGCTGTGATTTTTCTTTTATAAGTGAGAATAAATAAGGTATCAATTAGATGGATGTATTTTGTTATTTATTTGAAGACTCAATTTTTGTTTGCTTCTTTAGAAGCATAATTCTTTCATTTTCAGTGTTGTCACTTTAGTAGAACATATGGAAGAAAATACTCGGTGACAAAAAAGTCTTATCAGCAGATAAAGTTTTTATTCCTGAAATCGTCGCTAACTAACGTAGTATTTTCCTCAGCGATTTTTGTGTGGCGGGTGTTTCTCAATTATCTTGCTAAGGATGGAGCATAAACTTGTGCAATTGGCAGAAATTATTGATCCGTTCTAAATATTCTTCTTGTGTCGCTATGCTCCGGATGGACCTGGGCGTCTGCCAACAAGCCTTTCCGGCTAGCACGATTTTTGGCTAGTCGGAAGTCGCTAATAACGCAAACAAGACAAAAGATCTCATGCAGAACTTTTATCTCGAAACAACCAAGAGCATCTTCATTGGCCTTCGTTATTGTCTATACCTCTGCCGCCCCTTGTGGCGTTCTGGCCAAGACATCAGTGTTATGCCTTAAAGGAAGGAATAACAACTTTGAAATTTTAGGCTGCGAAGTTTGTGGAGCATTTGCATAGACTTCATCTATTACATAGTCTCAGAGAAAAACATCGTCATTAAGGGTCAATCACATGTTCAAGACTCACGTCATAGAGTCAATGTGGTGCCGTTCAGATGAAAATTTACGATGTACGCGTCCCCTGAATCAATTTGAATAGAAGATAGAAGGGAGTCAATTGACGACGCTCGTTAACGCAACCGTCGCATCGACATAATTAAATAAAAAAAGGATTGTAAAAAGGGTTAATGTTTGTTGTAGACAGTACTTCCAGCACCTGTTTAGAGAATGAGCAGAGGACGAAATATCCAACATTAGACGATAAAATATACACATTAATGTTAGGAGAAGTCAGCGTGGGCGTTATAAAGTTGAAGAACAATGAGGCTGTCTAAGTTTTCGGAAGAAAACACCGGCTAACTTCAAAACACGTTTTAATATCTCTCACGTATTTGACAGTAAGTAATTCAGTGTTTTTGTAATAGAAGATAACAAAAGTAAAAAAATTATAAAAGAGAAAGACATCAGTCTTGGGCTTGGTATTAGGCACCCTTATGTTTTTGTCATTGCTGCCAAATCACTTATCGGAAGTAATTGGTTTGAATTTTATGGTTTTCGGCAACACTTTGTGAGATTGTAAACGATTTTTATTTTTTTCTCTCATTTCATTAATTTTTTTGCTTTTTGAAGATATAACGAATCTTAAAGGGTACCTAATAAATTTAACCAAGGCTGTATATTTTAATAAATTTGACGTATGATGAGATGATGTCGATTTCAAACAATTTCCAAAGTTGGTGGCAAATTTATGTTAGTTGTTAACACCACCCTGGAGCACTCAGACTAAAAAACTGGTCCATTGTACTACCAGGCATAAACCTTAATTTCGCTACTACTGCTTGGTCTTCCGAAGGACAACCAGTAGGCGCTTCTGTGATGAGGAGCCTATATCATCAGTGCTCATCTCATCAGCACCGAATAACTGCCACCTGATCCAAGCAAAGGCGGGACAGTGGCAGAGGAAGTGCTCTGCAGTTTCATCGTCTTCTTCATAGGCGTCCCAGAGGATTTCTTCGCACAAGACCACCTTAATGTCGATTCAAAAATCTATCCCAAACATCAGAAAAAACCAAAACATTCACTCGTAAATCGTGGAAGCTGGATACCACAGTTTTGTTTGAGAGTACTTTGACTACCGGTACAGTCCCAAACAATTTGTTGCTACAAGTCTGTACAACGTGACCGAGGAAGTCCACATGTAAGATGGCGCACACAATTGAGTAGCAGGTACCAGACTATCACACTATTGATCCATAAGTTAAAACAGTTCTTACTGCATTTGTGTACTGCCAGTATACTACACGTGGTTTAAAAACCTAAGTATTTCCGAGCGCGTGCATGCCTGAGAAGATGCGTTCCTCAATGTTTTCCTTTCAGTTTAATTTGGTATCCAGCGTGATGTCTAGATCCTATCAATCCTATCGATATTTGGGTGAACAAATTCTGGAGTTATCTTTTTCTTCGTGAAGGGCAGGAGTTCTGCTTTCTGCGTGTTAACTTTCCAGTCTTAAATTAATGTTCAGTTGCTATCTAGCTTAAGTCCGTGCAGAAGACGTTCACTAAGCTTAAAGAGAAATTTCGCAGTTACAAGAATGAGTATAGCTTACCAATGTCGTTACGATCTCGTCTACGACTAGAATCCCTAGGAGTAGTGCGAGGACTCCACTTTTTGTAGTCTCTCTCTTCACCTTCCTTGTGCCACATAGGTCACTTACAGGTGATTTGATCAGACGTGACTGTAACATAGACCCAATTCTATCCCAGTGTCCCACTTCGACTTTGTGAAGGCTTGTGTAAATTGAATCATTTGTGACTCCTTCTATATCGGGAAACACGCTCACTGTTGTTCAACTGTGGAGACTGCTTTGTGCAGTGTCCGCTGCCCTACTCTGCATTTCACAACATGGGTTGTGATTTTCAAGTGTGACTATCGCTCATCACATCAGCACACAAGTGGAGAACGATCTCAACCAACCTGGAGAAGCCTGTTGGTTCCGGCCCATGTCCACTCCGGACTGTAATCGTGGAAAACTACTTCGCTTCACTTCACTAAACGCCACCCTGCGTAAACAATTTCGGTTACAATTGTATTTCGACAGTTAAGAATAATTATGTATGTACATACAAAAATCAATTTCAGACACCTTATCTCTGACCGGTGGGAAAATCATGTACCTACCTTAACTCTCAAGAGCAATATCACATTACAACAATTCATACACAAAATCGCACTATTTCAACTTGGCCGCAATTAGATAAAGTTCGATTGCGGCTATCTGCTATCAATAAATGTAAACATAATGTTATCATGGTTGTCACAATCATGTCTCGTACGTTGCCACAGTTATCTCAGACCCTTAGGACGGCCCGAATGTACATATAAGTATCTTTTTGTCTAAATGAACATTTGCATGATTATTCTGCTCAAAATGGAGCCGCAGCGCTTACACCAAATATGTTTGCGGTGGAAGTATTGTTTATCTGCTTTGTGGAAGCAATTATCACAAGGTTGCTACTGTAAGTTGTCGTGAGCTGGTCGCATAGAAAAGTTGTTTTACCTACGCACCGATGAAATGCACAAAAAACCAGTTCCCCCGCACATAAACTGGTGACACACGTCCGTCGTAAGTTTTAGAAAAAAAAGAGGCAAATGAAAATTACATTTTATAGACCATATACGACTTTTGGTTGTAACTCGCGCATAGTTTGTTTTTTTCCCGGGTTAATAATCTCAGGGCTGTTTTGTTTCTCTTCCCGAGCTGGGAGGTGGACATGCAGTGGACAAACGTGTTCAACTTCGTTGCTCATTGCTGGTAGCCGGCTGTTATGTAATGAACTACAAATCATTTTTGGATAATAGTTTGCCGGAATATTTGAACACTGAGTCAGGTAAGGGAAAGAGAAAAAAATGAATGCGACCATATGCACGGTATTGAGATGATCTTTATTGTCTTTTTTTCGTCAACCATTTCTCCAGTTCATTTAATTGTGTTTTTATATCTCTTACTCAGGACATGGTGAGAATAAACAAGTTATGCGACTTTCCTGTGAATTTGATGTTTGCAAGTCTACAAAGTTTCAAAATCCGTATCTTCGTTTTATTTTTGTCTGAAGTAAAAGTGAATGTCTAAATATGCATGGCATCAAAGGGGACAGTGACTGGATTATAAATGATTTTTTACACATAACGTTTATTTTGTTTTTTGATCAATTGAAAAGACTGCTACACGGATTACCTGCAGAGATGCGAATTTGAACCTTTGGCGGTTCTGTGATTTGAGAAGTGATTTATTTTCTATTTTATTGAAACTTAAGTCTTCTGCTAGTAATCTGAAGTTCATGGACCAGTCAATTTTATTTATCGTTTTTGGGTTTCACGTATAATTGACGACAAATATGTGCGACGTATGTTTTTAATAATAATGCAATTCACTGCAATAGAATAATTCTAGGCTTATAGTGAACAAAACAACATGAAAAAAATGTAACATAAATAAACAAATTCAATTATTCCTCAATGATAAACAAGGATTAAAAAGAAAACACACAAAATGTACAGGGTCATTCAATTTGTGATTCCGAAAATAAATTTAAATAAAACACATTTATGATTTACATTTCGATCAAATTTTTGTAGAATATAACAGCTCAGTTACATTCTTGCAGAATCTGATTCTGGCAAGGTAATTTTCGATAACTTTTTCGTCATATTTCGGGCAATAACTCGGCAAATATTCGTTCTCGAATCGTCAAGCGGAAGTGTTTACGGATTGTGTGCATGAATACGATCTTTTCCGAAGTAATTCGTCGAGGAAAATTTTCTTGCAATAAAGACGAAATGGGTCGTGTTGTGTGAGATGTGACACAGTCTTGTTGACAGCAAGTGCTTTCCACATTCATATTCTGGATTTGAGGCCGGTTAAGATTTGGCTTTAGCGATGAGAGTTGACGATTTTCGAAGAAGTGCGGACCAAAATTGGTCGTCCAAATGCAGATGTTGAAGCACCTAATCGGCGCATTCACTACGTGGTCAGCTTCAATTCTTCAATTTTTGAGTGAGTTGAACTTTATAAGATTGTCGGTGCAAATCCAATTCAAAATTCGTCATAGTGTGCCATAAGAAAAGCCCAAGTCCTGTGCTCACTATGAAATCGAATGATCTGTATCTTATTCGCTACTTTAACTATCGATAGTCATATTTTCTGTAGACCGTGGATTTTAATGATGGATACCCCTTAAGACTTCTGAAACAGAGACAGTCTCTTCGAATTTTTTTTTTTACATTTTTGCCTATAGCTTGCTCCTGATGGATGATTAATTATGTCGACCATAACCCATGTAATACACGAAACATACCTACTATAGAATAGGTACGAATGTAATAAGTGTTCACAATATTAAAACGTTCGGCGTCCTGCTTATGGCGAAAACACAACAGTGCGTTGCGCTAGCCGACTTCATGTTACGGAGAGTGTGCGTTAACCCATTGCGTTAATCAGCTGTTCCCTCTCTCGAATACCAAATGATAAATATTCCGTCAGCTGTTTTCATTTTTAAAATGTCATCATCAAAAAATATTCTGGTCAAACAATTGAACCTTAAAGAAATTAATTGTGGAAAATAAATGCCAAGATAGTTATAATAATAATAATAATGACGGCGCTACAGTCCGAGGTGGACCTGGGCCTAGCTTCTCAGCAACCACTCGTGTTGTGCGTCCTATTGTTCTCTCACGAGTGGAGGGGACCTACAGTCCAATGCCGACTCCGAACGGCGAGATTGAGAAGCTTTTTTTTTAGACAGTTATACTCTTTGAGCATTGTCAGTGACTCGAAAGAGGTGGAGCCGTGAAAAAATGTTTTATGTTTTTTTTTTCAAGATTCGAACCGACAACCTCGAGCGTACGAGTAGACGCACCTACCCACTATGCCACGACGCCCACCAAGAAGGGGGCCAAGAAAAAAATTAAATAAATAAGAAAAAAAATAATTAAAAAAGTGCTTCTTGTTGCTAATTTGGCGTATTCATTCAAATTAGTTTCGTCGTTGAAATAATTTTAGTCAGCTGTTTTCATTTTTCAAATGTCAGTTGCCACAAAATGTTCTCAATTTGGGAAAAAACTCTAAATTTGGGAGGCATTTCTCAATTTCGCTCTCACAGCGCATCCCTCTAACATATTGAATAATGACGTGCGTTATGATTACGTTTTACATTTTTATTACGATCCTCTCATCTCTCTCATTTTTCACTTACGTAGGTCGACGCAGTATTTCGTGCATGTCCATTGAATTGTGTGCGTTGAAAAACAACGCTGACGCTCACGCACTGTTGTGTGTCAGCCATAATCGTCCAACTTTTGGCTTCAAACAGAAAGAGGATAAGTGCTTTGTGACGGAAAATAGGAAGCAATTATCGAAATAAATTTGTTTAGTTATGTGGTACGTTGTCAAAAGTTACCACGAGATTGACATCAGCAACAATAACCGCAGTTCTAGGAAACAAGTGAGTGTGACATATAGGGAGCAAATGGCTTTTAAGAGAAAACGGACATCCATTCATTTCGCAACAATAGCAGGCAACCCAGGAATATCATTCCCAGAAATTTTAAATGTCAAAATGTCGCAAAATACTAGGTATTTGCATGATTGTTCTTCTTCGGATGGGACTTGCAGAGAGAGGCTTGGAGGAGATTTTGTCTCAATCGCACGTATGCAATACGTTACAGATTTTACAGTTTTAGTTCGACTCTGTACGGCGAAGATTTGAGAAACTTGTTCTGGCACCAATATATGTATGTATAAACTCTCTAAATATTGTGAGTGAATCAAGAGACGTAAAGTTGTAAAAATTAAAGTTGCATCCGGGATCGAACCAAGACCCTTTAGCGAGTTAACACGCTTAACCACTGATCTACGGCGTGCTATAAAATTGATTTAAAACGTAGTAGAAATCGAAAAATTAAGGGACAAACATATAACATAGTGTAAAACGCACGATCTTAGACAACTTGATGTGTTCTTTACTCAAATCAGTTAAGATTCAAACTCAGCCATACTAAAAAAAGTGAAATTTCAATTTCATGGCTTTTGCAATGAAACCCAATCCCTGACATTTACCTGGCAGTCAATATTGACATTAGTGTTGTTGTAGCATCTCCATTAGAGAGAAGGCAAGCAATGGCAATAAAATCGCATTTATTGCCACAGGAATTGCCTGTAGAGACACTGCGTAAATCCATCCATCCACCAACTAATGAAAATGTGTTGCATTCCGCGAACACCTGCAGTAGAGTAGACGAGAAAAAGCCTTTTCTTTTCGAACTGTTAAAATGCGATTTAGTTGGCTAAATCACACATTAAAATGACAATAGAATTTAAAAAAAAAAACTGTTATTGCAAAGAGTTTGAATCCGATGACAAGCAATTCGTATAGAAAAATATGTCAATAAATCACTGTAAGTATCTTCCGCCAATAACCTTCATTTTGACAGTACGCGCACCATTTCCGATGTATATCTTTCACCTACAAATTCTCAATCCTAATTTTTTTCAAGTTAATGGGGATTTTGAATACCAATTCGCCGAAATTTTAATGATACTGTGATCTGGACCTTTTTTCTGACATCTGATTTAATTTTTTTTTGCTTCTGGAGCAGATATTTTCCGTCTTTTTACTATAAAAATGTGCCTAAAATAGACATTTTTATACGTACATTAAGGTAGACATTTGCCTTCAAGTATCTATATATCTTTCCATCCAAAGTGACAAAAATTACAGCATCAAAAGAAAAAAGAGATGGTCCTTGGGTACATATCTATCAAAATGTCTATGCTGACATCGTCGCCTGTCTGGTTATATGTCTGTCTACCACCTGTAAATGCAATTAGGGAGGAAGCACAAAGTGTAACTACAGCTATTTCATGCCGGATGGCATTTGAAATTGAATTTCACACCACTTTGGTTAACTCGTAGCATTGTAAATGGGATGACGATGATGATGATGACGACGACGACAACGACGTTGACGTTGACTTTTATTCAATGAGCAAAAAAGCAATCATCCAAATAGGGAACCGACGATAATTTCCAGCCTCCTATCACTCAAGGGCTTTATCCTTAGCTACTTGTTGCCTCATTCGCCAATGTTTCCGCTTGTCTGCTCAAACCAATCCCGTTCAATCATCGACCTGTGTCTGATATTTTGATTTTCCTCCCGCATAATTGACAATTATAATTCACATTACATTGTTAGTCTGTAGAGTAATTAAAATGTATGCTATCAGTGAAAGGCTGTGTTAGTCAGCGTGTCAGCACATCATTCCGGCGAATGTGAGTTGAAGAGTCGGGATAGGATATGTGAACAAATTTATCGTACAAATATGTGTCGTCGATGAGGAATTCCTAATTTGAAGCCGGGATGTATGCATTCCTATGTTCGTGTGTGTTGAAAACATTTAATGCTGTCAAATATGACAACAAACAACGGTCAAATACATTAGCCTTTGACGATGTTCACGGGTAATTTGTCCCGCATTTCTGCGTGAGCTGCGTCGGGAATATGCAAAGTGTTGAGCTGTGGGCATTGTCCCTTCTTTTATGAACAAGACGTGTAAACTCAACAGATGTTGTCCACAGTTGCTGAGTAGAATATCAATTATTGACTTTGGATATGTACGATAATGCATGCACTCTAGACAAGGCTAAGTACTTGACTCGATTTGATTTATTAAAATGATTTGTATTCTTCCCGGTGTGCATGAATTTGGGATAAGGGATATTCATTTATCTCAAATTTCAGAGCTATTTTTTTATATAGGAAGTTAAAAACAATTGTTTTTGAAAGTGAAAAAATATTTGAAAAGTTCTATGTGGAGACGAGGGATGATTATTAAGCTTGAGTGATGATAACGTCTTTTGTAGGGTTAGGTACGCATAAGATCGAGTTTTACGAGAAAAAAGTCAATAAGCGGCGCCTTCTAGTTTTCAAATCGAAATGAGAAACTCGTATTGGTGTTTTTTTTTTATCGTCTAGCTTAAAATTTTTCCACAAATTTGCTAAAAATTTTTTCAAAATTTGGTAATTTTTTTTTAAATTTTTAAAAAAATCTCTAAAGAAGATTTAATGATCACATCAAAAAACTTAATCGACCTTCGATACAGACTGAAAGGAACCTAGGGAACCAAAAAGCCTATCCTGCTAGGACAATCTCTCGCCAGTGATCCAAAGAATTTCCCAAGGTTGGTTAAAGTTTACTCCCATTTTGTGTGTCCCACCTTTTTCGACGACATTCTCTATTACGTTGTTCTATACACTAGGGGATGTAGAATCTTCGAGCTTCACAATTCACATGGTCCAAGCAGTGTATTTATGTCGTTGTGCAACTCGAATAATTCTCGGTTAAGAATTTTTCTTTAATCAATATGAAAGCAATCGGTATTGAGCATGTGCCTCGACTATTACGCTGAAAGACCATTGTTCGAACACCACTTTTTGAGATCTTGCAACTCCCAAGCTAAACTTTTAGAACTATCGTTGCCTCGAGCCGACTAAAAAACTCTTGTTTCTTCCGATCGTGAGTGGACAATAGCATTCACAACTTGAGTGATTTCTCAAGAAGCTAGTTCCATGTTTACCCTGGACTGCAGCGCCGCTTAAGGAAGAAAGACCACTGGATCAAAGATGTCACTCAGAATTGTTCACTTCAATTTACCATGAGCTTTTTTATCCAATTCCAGGATTATCCGTTCGTATTCGCAGTAAACCGAGGACTGGGGTAATCAAGGTCTTGGCATTTGAAGTTTATTTAATATGGTGTCTTAATAACTAAGTCTCAATAACTTCACCTTTTAAAAAGATTTAATTTTGAATTTCACAAAAATGTTATAATGAGTAGATGCACCCATGGGTCTTGCAGTGAATGAGGTCGAGACAAATTATCCATAGCCCTTAGTCTACGAAGAATGCCTTTAGCTAAAACTTTGAGGTAGGACTTTGATGACTTTGTCTACCAAAGAGCTGGAGTAAATTCAAACAGTGACCCCACTGCAGAGATGAAACGATGATTTACTCTTATCAATCGTAGTGTCGTTGGGCTTAGAAGGCAATATAGGAATAAAAACGTCTCTCGAAGCACCAAGATGTAGTTATATAAGACCTTAATAGTCCCAATCATGCTGTATCACGCAGAAGCATACACATTATCCAAAGCGAACGAGGAGATCCTTAGTGCTTTGATAGGAAGGTGCTTCAGATTATCTACAGTCCCTATGCTCTTCGCAAGTTTCTTCTTTTCCAACGTGCAATTTTAAAGCCGTCATAATATAGATCCGATCATGCACATTTCACACCAGTAAATAAAATTGAGAACATTAATTCCTTCCGCAAAAAAACACTTGAAGTTGAGTGAAGTTGATTGACTTGAAACGGCTGTAGAACTCTAAAGTTCACGAAATACACTTTCTCTAGACTACGTAAAGCGTTTCTTTTTCAAAATGACAGACATTTCATACACATCTCTATATCAGAAGCCGCTTTACATTTGACTTTGACACTGCAGTGGCGTCAATGGTGATTTGAAATTAAAAATTCATACAACGTTGGTATATAAAAAAAAATATAACTCCTAACCCAGCGATAACAGTGCTAGTAGATCTTGGGAATGTCAAGTTCATGAATTTTTTTTATTATTTTTGTTATCTGTTAATTTATATTTTTAGGGTATACTAAAATGTTTGCATAAAATACAATACTTTATTATTTCTGTCCCTTCCTTCTCATGTATATAAAATATATCTTTCTTTTGTTAGGTTTATTAAAAAAAAAACGATCAAATATTTTTTTTAGTTAAGGCATAAATTTAATGGTAATACATATTTTATAATTAAAACACAAAAACCCGGTTCTAATATTTTTTAAATTTTCCTTTTCTTTTCAGAATTCAAATCGGAAAGATTTAAATGTAAGTACGAATTTTCACTGTGCTATGCCCTGTCAATATCAGGCAGATTAGTATTCCGATGAATCTCTTCTTTAATTTAGCATAAATACAGTGACAAGCAAAACTGAATACACACAAGTTAAAACTTTTTTTTTTGTGAATGAAAGTAGGCCTATTTTCATGAAACTATTATCTTATATTCAAAAAATTAGGTGTAAAGGGTGAAGTCCCAAGACTAATGAAAATACTTCTTTTGATTAAAATAGGTGCCAACACACCGAAAGCAAAAATGGTTTCCAAACATGTAAGGGAGTGGACTACTATAAGTGTATTTTCTAGAATAGAAATTAAAAGAAAAGAATTTTTGGAGTTTTTGAAAAAAATTTTCAACTGTAATATCCATTTACTCTCTAGCCTAACCTAACCGCCTTGATGATGGTTCCGAAGACACCTTACTACCTTTCTGGTTATAATTTTTCTTATAATATAAAAAACAAACCGAAGAAGAAACATGGCTAATATTTGACTATCAAAAATATCCTGAGAGACAATAATCATCACTTCATAATAACTGATAGCAACTCTCAACCCAAAAACAACTTACCACCACTTTAACGAGATTGTCCCGGTTATGCTCAATTGCTATTTTTCTGTTGAGTTTCCCACAACGGCATCTATGAAAAACATAAAACCTACATTGTTGTAAGTTGGAAAGTCGAAGGAAAAAATATGAAAAACATGATGCGATAAAATGGAAATAGATTCGAACTCTCTTTCAAGTGCAACTCGTTATGAGATGTAAAAAACTAAATTACTCCAGAATGAGAAAAATATTACGAACGATTTTTTTTGTCTTTGAGGAAACTAAATGTTTGACTAGAGTTATATGTAATTTTTATGGAAATTTTACTTTGTCATCGTTGCTGAGTATGGATTTGTATATTGAAGGTGATTACCTATTTCTGAGTCATTTCGTTATGTAATTTTATCTGTCTACTAGACTGAAACATTCTTCATTTTTATGTTTTTTTGTGTAATTTTATATATATATGTAACTACTTTACAAATCTTAACGCATGCCAGATTGATGATATAATCGTTCAGCATTACATTTTTAAAACAATGACTTCAGGTCAAAATCACACACTGGAAAACAAAAACTTAATACACTGCTATTCGGGAGTAACATGACTTAAATCTTCGATATTGTGCCGTTTTCCAAGATGTCTTCTCGATTTCATAAAACCATACATTTGCAAATGAAATAACGAAAGCTAAAATTAATTTAATAATAAGGGCAGTCTCCTCTTCCGACAACCTAACTTCGTAGTTTAGCATCCGTGCACTTTTTTGGTGACACAACGAATAGAACTGTTGACAAAAAGTTTAGGCGTAAACAAATGAGAGGGTTCAGGAATTGAGAAAACACGCTATCGATCACAACATGTAACCAAATAGGATGTCTAAAGAACACTTATAGAAAAAGGAAGTGTATCATTAAATCAAGGGCATGAACATTTGCATAGGAGATATGCTTGTTGCGGCACATAACTCGCTACGAATTTGCAGAGTTGTGCATAATTTTTTGAAGGAAGCCATTCTTAATATTCGGTTTACTATAAGCCTCAACACAATTCATGTATATCATCCTTAGAAATGTAGGTTAGGTAAGGTTCTGGGAGACTGTACAGTCATACAATTGTGATAACACGCAGTTCGGATGATTTATCCATTTTAACAGTCTGAGCTTGCGATTGAATTAGCGGACGCTGATGTTATTCAGCTCACTCAAATTGTTGAAGTAGTATACCTCCAGATGGGTATTTCCTCAGGGTCGACAGACATCGCGTGTACAGAAATAATGTTTCTTTCTCCTCCTCATCTCTCCTATTTTTATGGAAGTAGTGATAAGGTAAATTTATCGTTTTGCCAGATGTGCCAATTACACAATGTCCTCTTATGGTGCCGGTGAGTGTCCTAAGTAAAGGCATGTTCCCGCCTTGCGTTGAGGCTAATCAGATGTCAGATTTGTTCGGCAGTGCGGCATGGCATGCCGTTGGACCACCTGCGATGAGTGGTATTGGTCACATCAAGCCTTAAAAATTGTTAAGTTGTAGTTGCTAATCGCATGCGCGAAATCTCTACTTTGGGAAAGCGTGAAGAGACTGTGCCGTGTCTAGCAAGTACAGTATTTTGTCCAGCAGCTTATTGGAACCACATACCACTGATGTCAAGCTCATCCAATTCTGACCAAAGGTAGTCTTCGAATATGGCACGATAGCGAACTCCATTGGACGTAACATGGCAATGGGACTCATCGGTAAAAAACATGCGGTCTACTCACACCTCCAACATGTAATCCATACCATACGATCGTTTTCATAGATGCAATCGTAGATCTTGAAGCATATGTGTATGTTTAAAATATGTCTTTATTTTAATTACACCTCAATGAATGAATTATCCAAATTATCGGAATCCTATAGCCTGGCATGCATTGCAAGAAAATACTATTCATCTTTTGAGTCCAAGAAATAATGAAGTCAATTTTTGATGCCCTCAGTTTGTGTGAACCGTATTCCCTAAAGAGTATTCTTCAGTAACCGATAAAAGTGTAGATTAGAAGGAGCAAAGCCTGATGTATATGGGGGTTACGATAGGTCTTTGATTCCACAGTTTTGTAAATGGTTTTCATGATAAAATGGTTATTATGATAAAAAAAATACGCTCTCGTGTCTTGACGCATATTTCGGTCATTTTTCTCTCAATGCTTTTTTCAAACGAATCAATTGTTGACGGTAGTACTTGTTGACCAGTACTTAACAAGTACTTAAGATCGTAGTATATCACTCCCTTTTAGTATCATCAACAACAAAATATCGTGAAATAAGACCAAATGAAATAACGCCAAACTCAATAATGTTGTCCCAGTTTGACTTTTTTTCACTTTTTAAAAAAGGTATATTAACGCTAAAATAGCTTTGCTTCGACTTGAAGCCGTAAAGTGTCATCCCTCCAACGAATTTTATAGCCTTATGATTCCATATTAAAAGTGAACTAACACCAAATTAGGAAGCAATTGTAAATGATGCAGTATATCGTGCTGAGTGCGTTATATTTTTCGCCCGGGTGAAAAGAGTTCAATTTCGACCCAGTATTTCTACAACAATTAGTGGAAAACGTATGGAGGACCAAAGTTCAATTTCGACCCAGTATTTCTACAACAATTAGTGGAAAACGTATGGAGGACCAAATTCGAAACATGGCCTTATCTCACGTCACCTCACTTGTCCACAAAGAATATTCGTATGGTGTACTGCGTTTAGGGTAGTCATATTGGTTCCATTTTTCTTCCACAGTTACCACTCTGAAGCATTTGTAACAGGCATAATCGGCTTTCGAGGTCGCAAGGCTTCAACTCATATGGCACTCTGTTTCTTGCTTTTGTACTCCAAACGATTCTGCAAGCTTTTCTCCCTTTTGGCATGAGTCTTCAGTGATTAATCCTTCCAAATCTTAGCCAGGCCGTTCCTAGTCTTCGGTGTCAAATGATCGCTATTATAGTGTCAAAATTAGAATTGACATGTTTTCAAAGACATAGTACGTTCTCCCTACACTTTTGACAATATTCGATGACCTTCAGTATCACTCTTTGTCGAATTGAAAATCAAGACTTCCCGCAAATACTGTTTTTTTTGGCACTTATGCTGGTATAGTTGAACACATAACAAATTAGAATGTCCACACTTCGGCGAACTGATATATACTAACAATTTTAGACATATGATGGATCAGTTACATGAAAATGTTTAGATCATGATTCTAAGAGCTGTGTATTGCAACTTAGTCCATCTCTTGTGAATTCCTCATTTATATTAAGTCAAACCTTGACGGATCTTCTGACATTGACAGATCGTATACAAAGTTTAAGGGTGCGTTGGTAATAAAATACGAAATGTCCCTACTAAAAAACCCTTTCTAGTTATAAATGTTAAATCATTCTTATGAAATATTCTACTCGTGGTTTTATTTCACTTATGTGTGAATTTATTCATATTTTCCTTGAAGCCTTTCAAATAAAACTTTTGTTGTATAACTATATCATTTAATGAACACGTTTTTATGTGTTAACGACCGCACATATGTGCACTATGAAACAAACATCATAAAATCTAGTAGAAAAAAAATATTTTGAACCCAACGAAAAGACAAATGCACGTTGCCCTGCGCCACATCTGGTTCAGCCTGTTTCCTGAAAGCAAAATGAAATCACTGCACTGGGAAAGGCAAATGTATTGCAGGTGGTCCCAAGCGAATGCACTGACGCATAGTATTTTCCCATTGAATCCAAAAGAAAAGAAACAAAACACAAAATCGTGGGCTTCAATCGGTGCAAGCAGTAAAAACAACATTACCCCTAATTAAAACAGCTCCTGGATTGGTTGTGTTTATAGGTTCCAGATACCAATTCGTAGAGCGATAGAAAATGGTGCGTGTTTGCTAATTGTATAGCATTTCCTCCCCAACAGAACATTTAATGTGTAGAATCTGTGGAATTTCTCCTCCATCAGCGTGGTTGTATATTTTCGCATTTTCGGGCAAGGAATAAAACAATCCAATCCATACAATTATCGTTCGGTGAAATTACACAGAACCCACGTCCGCTGAGGTGTTCTGAATGTTCGCTGTCAAAACAGAGTGCGGTAAATAACCGCTTCCACTTAGTTTCCCACATCTTCAGGTTCACTTGGGTTTTTGAATCATGCTCTATTGCCATTGTCGTTCCTTACTTTTTGGGGTTAACTGAAGTAGGGAGAAGCCATGCTCGTGACAATCACCTCGCAGTTAGCATCGTCGGCGACATCGGATGATTAAAATATCGCGTCGGCTGGCCTCGGAGCTAAAGCTAAAGTCATCACCTTTTTTATGGCACTCGACTTGATCCAAAATATTGAAGTTTTGTCTCGCATTTGTTGGGTGGTTCGTTTTTTTTCTTATTTTGCTCTATCATTTTCCCCAACTGAATGTGCTGAACGGAGTCACGCTTTATGTTAATATTTGTGTTGCTTCTTTGTGCGCATGGGAGTTTGGCTGTATGACTGTGGCTGTTGGTGGGTAGGTGCATACTTGTTGTTGGCAGGGGCCAACGATGATGACGTCTGTTAGAGTTAAGCGGAGGTTATTTGAGAATAAATTACAAGTGGAGAGATGAATCTTGGATTTTTCTGTGAACTTTGTTTAACCTTTGGATGGTTGTGCTGCTTTTGTGTCAAGTGCAAGGATAGTGGGAAAGGATATATTTACAGAGCGTTTGAAGGATGAAGTATGCAAAAAAGTATCATTAGGGAAATATATTTTACCATTTCCTTGCATGTAACACATCCCACTCAGACTTTGTTTACTGTTATTTTTTCAATTCAACTTACTTAAATATTTTTGTGGACATGTGCAGACATGTGAATCTGTGTTCCAGCGAAGCCATACACATATTCGACTTATGTATTCGTTTTCTCATCAGAAACGTTTTGCAGCTGAATTAAGACATAATTGAATAAATATAAAAAGAAAGTTGTAAGGAAATCAGAAAATGAGGTATTTATTTGAAATGTCTCCAATGGATGAGGAAAAGCAGGTCTTAAAAGAGCTAAACGTTTATTCAAGTGAAATAACGTCCCACGATTGGAGTGTTCCGTAACGTGATGAAGGGTTTTTACACAAAGGTCATCAAAGGAGTTTATGTGGTATAGTGCTTGACTACGGAATTAGATATGCATCTCTCCATCTTGCCAAGTCGATGATGGTTTGTGTTCATGATACAAGAACACAAGTTATGTTGGCTATTACTGAATGAATTTTGAATATGTGACATCAGATGGTAATCTAGCCTATGTTGGCAAGGAATATCTCAATAAAGTAAATGAGTTGATTTTAATTCTGAGGGAAGATTATATGAAACACCGCCAAAAAAAAAAATTGTTCGCGGCTCCACCTCTTTTGAGTCACTGACGATGCTCAAAGAGTATAACTGTCTTGTAAAAGCTTTTCAATCTCGCCGTTTGGAGTCGGCACTAAAATGTAATTCCCCTCAACTCGTAAGAGAATAATAGCGTGGTAGACTTCACATAATTATGACGCTGCCATCGTGATAAGGTGGTAATTATAATGGCTTTTTGAAGATCGGGAAGATTGAACTCACTCAACTCAAAATCAATCGCACACGACAACTGGAGATTCCCTACAAAGTCAAAATCCCGAAGTGCGCCCAATGTATGATAGACTTCGAGGGCGTCGAAATAATCTATGGAGCAGTGACCACGGGTAGTAAAGAAATAGTTCAGGAATCAAGCCGTTTTTAAAATGTGGTTGATAGCATGGGCACGAGAATTTTTTGCAACCTCAACGGAGATATTCAGATACCACCTTCTCCCAGATATTTTCAGTAAATTTCAGTCAGAAATTAAAGTAGCTACTTCATGGGGCATCTCGTTTTTGCTAACCATGTATTGGGTCTTTTGTCTTTTCAAATATAGTCAGGCGCTCAACGAGCCTTCGGACACAATATTAGATTTAGGATGGAATAGAACCCATGAGTGGTGGGTAAGAGCGCTGTCGCGGGTTCTGATGCTTCGAAGTTTGAATCCTAATCAACATACTAACTTTCACTTTCATGACAACCTCTCGAGATATTGGAAGTGCTCAAAGAGCAAAACTATGTGTAATAGGGACAAAAAGAGATCCACTAAGACGAATAGGTTCGACATCTCTTGAAAATTTTGTGGGTGCTTTAAAAACTCGGTCAAAAGCGCGGCAGCATCAGCCCCAAACAAAATATTAAGTTTTGATCCTTAGCTGAAAATTTAAAAGTAGACTGCGTTAAATATTTATCGGATTGTTGACGGTTGACGGAAAAGTAGGCCTAACGGACCCATGGTGATTCCCGAATGTCGTATGTCGAGTTACTACGTGGTTTCCAGGCATCTTCTTGTGGCGCTACATTCCGTTGTAGGCCTGGGTCTCAGCCAACAAGCCTTTTGGCTAGCATGATTTTCGCTTCGCAGGTCAAGTTACTTGAGGTTCCTTTTGACTTAGTCGTGAGCTTTCTAGTGTCGACGATTCCAGCCGTCCACTGTGTCTTTGCCCCAATAAAAGTGATTAAATCAAAATGAATCACAGAGGGCAATTTTGCAACTATATCTAGATCGAATGTTTTTGAGTTTTTTTTTTAAATCTCGAAGCTGATATAACCCTGAATTTAAAACAGAAAAAACCCTGTCTACAGTCAGGTGGAAAATATCAGATAGTAGTTGGTTTGAGTTATCACTGGCCACTGCCTGTCGAATTAGTTGAATGAGACACACTCGTTTACCACCTCAAAAATTATATCTCGTTAACTGATGGTAGAGTGGTTGGTTAGTTATTTTCGAATACTTCTTCATGCAAAATATACAGTATGTCCCATTTTCGATCAGACTGGTATAAATTAACAGCCACTCCTAGCTGTTTTCTAGACTCAAATTTTACGTTACTCTACAAAATTTGAAGTGAAGATTAATGAAAGATGTTTTTAAAAAAGTTTAATAAATGTATCAGAGATGGTGTTGCAATTGGCTGTTAATTTATACAAGTTTCATCGGAAATGGGACAGACTGTGGAACAAAAAGTTGACATGGCAGCGATCTAATATTTTTTGCCGCTAAACGTCTTGGTTTTTTAACGTTCTTGGTCATTGCTCTATTTCTTTTTTGAGCGCTTGCTTAAAGATGTCCACATTTTGCCATTTGTATTTGATTTTCTTTAAATTATTTTTCCCTAGGCGGCATCGGCAAAGAACAATCACAACTGAAGCCATATTTTGCTTGCGACATATCCATGCCTTGCTTGTCACATCTTAACAGTGATTGTCTTAGAACATGTTGTGTGCTCCTATTAAATGGAGATGCCTGGGTTTTATTATGTAACGAGTGCAAATGAATGTGACCAAAAAGTTATCATATTTTGCAACGGGTTAAATAAATTTTGGGAAGCTCTTATAAGAAAAGGTGTTCCTAATTTATGTCTATTGTGTGAGTTTTTTTCATCGAACAAAATTCCTCTTAATGATGCATGTTGAATGGAATGGATCTTATCCTCATCTATGAGTCTTCAGATTGCTCCCGGGCACAGTAGGTATCACACTATTCTTGTCGGCGTCTTCGGTGTCGATTTCCTCCATTCTTTAAGGGTTTGATCAGAATGATGGAACGGGTTAAAGATATAACATATGCATATACATATATTCAAGATCAGTTTGAAAGACACGTGCTACATATTTTTGTTAATTAGCATTTTTAATATTTGGTCTTGTGTATTTATTGCTTTGCTAATAGCCAAAAATACACGGTCCCAATTAAGCAGACCTATCACAGTGAAATATAGTTTGATTTGTTTAAAAATAGCAACAACTATCAGTGTTTAAAATATGCATTTGATTTACACGTCAATCATCGAAGCAAGAGGAAGTTTTATAAATCAAACACACTTCCCTTCAATTCTACTTGACTGCAAATCTCTACTCAATGTCTTCAGATATTCTTTCTCGAAATAAACAATACGTGATATATTTCAAAACGCGCCTTCTATTTACTCTGTTTCCACTAAAATTTGCAAAATATTCCATTTCAATTTGTGCAAAACAACTTTGTGTACTATTCACCGAAGCCTTATCGAATGGGATGTTTAAAAATATATTAAAATTTCTCTGGAACGAAGCCCACCTTGGCCCACCCAATCGACGTTTGTTTATGGAAATTGAAATTAAATGACGCATCACAGAGTAAACAATTGCTTTGCGAAACAGAGGAAAAGAAGAACACTATGCGTACAGAAATCTATAGGAGAAATGTAAAATTGAATGGAATTTCTTTTAAATTGAGTCTGAGGATGAGGTAAGAGTCTATTTTTGTTCACATTTCCATCATCGATTATTTTGTTCGAAAATGAAATGTTTAAACTCAATTGAAAATTCGAGGGCAAACATTTCGATAAAAGGCCGCAGTGTTGTACCGCAAATAAATACTTGAACATTGAGGTAGTTCCAATTGAACTTCAAGTGTTGCAAGGCACACGAAACTGTTTTGTAGGTACATGCTGGCGCATATATAATTCAAAGCCAAAGATGTCGTTAAATTTAGATGCATTGAGGTGACCTACATATTGACACCCATTTTTATGCACTCGGAAATGGGAAAAGTTTTACGGCTGGACACAATACTGAAAGTGCTGGTTTATTGTTGTGTTTACTTTTAGGTATAGGAGTATATCGCCGTTTAATTTATTATATTTTTTGAGTGCAGATTGCACTGTATCCAGGAATTTGGAAGTAACGAAAGGTCAACATCAGCGTAAAAGTCGGATATGGGCACCATTATTCAATATTTCATAAAAATCGATGAATATGCTTTGTGCATTTGTAGGATGCCTTCGGCGAGAAAAAGTTGAAAAAAGATTGTATACTCTGCAGAATGATTGATCTAAATCGATTCTAGCATTCATTTTGTATGTTCGCGAAGCCGATACGTTAGGGTTCATGTAAAATGCATGTTGGTTGTTTACTTTTTTCTGATTTTTTTTCTTAATCGGGGAATGTTAAAGACTAACTACAATTGAAATAGCTTAGAATAAAAGTTGAACTTCGCGACTTATGAATGACCCATTATTTATTGAGATATCATGGGACAGGATAGGAGAAGAATTGCTTCACTTCACACCGTGCTTTATTCTACTTCTTCTTTAGCTGGCACTACAGTCCGTAGCGTAGTCAACGTTTCTCTTCGTCCAGAACGGTCCTGTGGTAGTTTCCTCCAACTACCCACGTCCAGATGATTGGAGTCCCTTTCCATCTTTGCATGGCACCGGAAGCGTGGTCTTCCTTTACCACGTCGGGTTTGGAGTCAAGGACTTTCCGGTCCGAAGAGTTGATGTCCATTCCGTCTACATGACCTTGCCATTTGAGACTTGAGACTCGGACTCGTTTTGACCAGACTGATATCGCTGTACAAACCTGTGAATTTCGTTTTTCTCCTTCAAAGAACATGGTGCATAGGGACCGAAGGTGATCCGACCAAGAATCGCCTCATCCGCTTTGGTTAGTTTCCATACAGCAGGACTGGGACTGTCAAGGTCTTAAATAGTGGTTGCTCGAGAGAGTGCTTCATTACTCAATTGCAATCTAAGCCCAAAGATAGCGATTGGCATAAGTAATCCTTCGCTTTATGTACGAGTATATTCGTTTTTTGTTTGATTCGTATATTGTTAGAGTTCACTTCAGAGCCTAGGTAGACAAAGTCTTTCACTGCTTCAAAGTTATAGCTGCCTATATTGCTGTTTTGTCCAAGATGTCAGTGTTGGTGGACCTTCATCGTGGACAGCATATACTTTGTCTTACCTCAATCACCGCAAGACCCATTTTAGCCGCTTCATTCTCGATGCTCATAAAAGTCTCCCTTATAGCCCGCTGTGTCCTTCTGATGATGTCATTGTCGTCGGGATATGCAAGCAGTTGTTTGAGTTACGCACGATCTTCTTAAGACTGATAGAGCAACGTGCTTTCTCCATCGTTATTCTGCAAAGACGTACGAGTTGTGCAGAGATGACAAAACTAGACAATACGCTGTATAGTTTGTCTCTATAATTACTGTCATTCACAGCCTTAAAATCGATAAGCAGATGGTGAGTATGGACTTGGAGTCCGGACCAAATCATTAATAAAGTTCGGCAGGCAGTCCAGCGGCACCAGGAGCCTTGTTGGACTTTATCACCACCTACGTTGGATGGATTAATTAAATGTATTATTATTAAAAGCGAATGGTCAATTAATTTTTCTTCAATTTTGTTTAAATCTCAATCCGGAAGGCTGTTGGTAATCGAGAATTTCGCATAAAAGGGTTTTTCTGTAATTATATAAATTTTACACTTTAGTTCTTGTTCTGACAGTCACCTACCCTGGATGATGTCAGACATAGCTTCGCCCGAACTGCCAAACAGACCTTGTTTTACTTACGACGTGCATTGACATATCTATTGTGGGAACGTACACTTGATCATTTTTCTTGCTAATTTACATTGCAGCCACAAAAGTTTCCTTACATTTTATATCAGTAATTAAGTTACTTCATTCTATTATTACAATACGTTCCTTTTTTTTATCGACAATTTCTGAACATAGTCTTAGTTTGGGGGTCGCTTAAATTAGAACCTGGTACTTCCCACGTACCAAAATAATTCGTTGGATTTAAAAGTCTATATTAAATCCCTGTTCTATAATTGAGAAGTGTATTTATATCCCTCAAAGGCAAAAGCTTGCGATATTAAACACGACATGTATCAAGACCTAGCGCAAATAAAGAAAAACACGACAGCATACACGTTTTAAAGAAAACCCCTCAATGACAGACATACACACAGCTTCAAAAAAAAAAGTCTCGCTGCCAACGACCTTCACCTCGGGCTATAAAATTTACCACCGCCATCAGACCGATAATTACAAAAGCTATGGTCTCATGTATCTCTGGAGATGAAAAGATTTGTTTGCATGTGTATATGCTTTCTTTCAGTCAAGCCATCAAACGCGGATGACGTAGTTGAGGTGGCTTCTTCGCTGGCACAAATGTGGTCACATCATGTGTAGGAGAGAACGTTTAATGTATTTGCGTCTCAGATGATATAGACGCCAAACACAAAAATCGATTCATCATCATCGTTCGCTATACCACCAAGGACCATGCTGCAGTCACTGTCAATTCAGTGCAACAATGAATGGGGCTCCAGCAGCCATTCGGTGCAGAGGAGGTTCGATGGTTATAGAGAAAACGAATCTGGTCCTGTTTTCATGGCCATGGCAGTGCCCAACAACAGTATCAACTGAAATGATACTTTCCTCTATCTCTGTGTGGGTACCCAGATGACATGCGCCTTGCTGCTGGTCTTCCTTCGGTTTGTGTCGCCAAAGCTTACTTAGGTTTAATTTTATCTGGATGTAAATATCTCTTTATCTGGAGCTCGGATGTAAACAAAGAGCGGTGGGATGAGAGAAGGGATGAGGGACCGAGACGTCATGTTTTTCAAGGTTGTCGACTGGAAAAGTTCATGCAATTTTTCATCCCTACATCCTGGCGCAGTCTCTCACTTTCATCTCTCTCGCTCTCTCGCTTTGACTTTCTCTGCGCTTTTGGCCCTTGATATTTTCCAATATTTACAAACAAACGAAAGACAGGGTTTGGAGGGGGTAGCCACCAACAGCCAAGAACCAACAAAAGCATAATATCATGTGATATCTGGTGAAAGCTTTTTCTCCGTCTTACTGTGTTTTAACTCCTTTGTCATTCCCTTTACTTCACACTGGACCTAGAAGGATTAGGACTTTTCTCATTACCAGTCGCGTGGTATTTACGTCTCAGTTTCTTTTTTAAAAACATTTCGTTACCTTGTCTTCATTTCTGTGATTGTAAATAACAAGACCACCTATTTTGAATATTTATGAGATTTTTCATTCACGGTGTTACACAATCAGTAAATTGTTGGGGTGTTTGCAATGTTTATTGGTGGCTTACCCTCGCATAGATGATTCAAGAGCGTGCTTCAATTTCTGAAACGGTTTTGATTATAAAACAATTGCATCTTGTGTTTGTGGGAGTTGTGATTTTAATCTTTTCAATTCTGTGTCGATAAGGACTGTTTTTGAAGTCATCATGTGGATTGACAAAGTGAGTGGGTGTTCATGCTTGCTTAATAAGGGCTTTTCGACTTCATCCTTGTAATTATCATTGTCATCATCATTGATACGCTTCATTGGATAGATTTGGTAAATCAATTATTTTGAGAAATTACAGGAAACTTTTTTACGCGTAATTATAGCAAATTATAGCATGTACATTTAATAACTTCCTAAACAATATTTTAACGAAATCAAACGAGCTTTATTAGATTATATTTAAATAAAACCGTAAATTGTAATGTATTAATTCGTTTGTGTAGTGTTCTAAGTCATATTGCTTGTCGTTTGTAAAATTCGTATAATACTCACTTTCTGTTCGTTTAACACAAGACATATTCAAAAAATAACGGTGGCTGTGGTCTCAAACTTCTGAACTTTCAACTCTTGTTCATCGGGATTATCATTAACGTAAAATGGAAGCAGGTTAAAAAACGAAAATATTTTGTGCTACTTCAAAGCGAAATATCAAACTGTTACCATATCAAAGTTTTATTTAACATAGGGAAACAACATCTAATACGTTCAGTCTGTAGTTATTAGAGGGTTACCAGATAAGAACGGTAGGAAATAAAAAAACTTAATAAAACAACTATGGTGTGAGGTGTAAGTCCACATTTATGCCATTATGTACGTAATAGTAAATCATTTAAATGACCGTCTCGGCTTCGCTGGTAGTGCTTTAAGCGGTCGCTCAAATTTGTGATGACTCAGTCTAATTTTTGCACGTTATTCCGGCAATAGCGTCTCAAATGTTCGCCTCGAATGCGTCCAAAGTGGTTGGCTTCTTAGTGTAGACTAAGAACTTGAAGTAGATAGAGAGAAAATAATCCAGTGGTGTCAAATAGCATGATCGCCAAATTTCTCCTTCACAACTTCGAGTTTTGTGTTGCTTCTATGGCATGTAGCGATTTTTTGGAACCACAGTTCAGATATATCGATGTTGTCAAGCTTTGGTCACAGAAGGCATCGCTTTATACCTGAGACCATTGACGGTTACGGAATCGCCTTCTTCATTTCGATAGGAATAAGTTTCAGTAATGCCGCCATGACATGCATTGATGCTTGGTCGACAATTTGTGGATTGTTTTTGCTCCAATGACGGAAAGCTTAGCTTTTTCACATAACCGGTAAACTAAAAATGGGTCTCGTCCGAATGTGATTTTTTTGGATAAAATCCGGGTTTCTGGTCAACATTTCCAGCGCCGAATTCACGCACTCACGGCTTTGTCTATTGTCATCGGGCTTCAATTCTTGCGTCAGCACAATCTTATACAGACTTATAGAGCAAAATCCAACCACAAGTTAAGCCGGATTGATTCTCTGGCGATGTATAATTCAGCTAGTCGGCTCCGAATCGACATTTCTGTGTCTCCTCGATACTGGGCACTACGATGACTATGTCCAAAAGAGTGTACTCACGCTCAAACTTTTCCACTAACCCATTATAACGACCGACCTTACGCCGAAATTTACGAAACTGAGCCGAAATTTCGATAATATTTATTAAAAATTTCCGCACGTTCGGCTAGCGTGATGAAATGACAAACCTTAAGAATATTTTGACAACTGAATATTATTGGTAACTTTGACAGCTGATAAAACATAACAATTAGAAGAACTATCATAGCTATCTGATCACCTTAAGTAAATGTTCACTATTTCAGCATATTGGACGGGCGCGTATCGATCGTTTTTGCTTATCATATGTCATCGCAATTCTAGTTGAATGTTACCTGTTTAGCAAGTACTTGAAATATAAAATGACATCTCTTATTGGGTGACTCCATATAGTTAGGTTTGTGTTTAGTACTATTTCAGGAAAAAAATTTCGAAATCCAATTTTGCGTTCCTGCAACTTCAGCAACTGCAACTTCAGCACTTCAAATGACAGCTAGTGTCAGAATTGGTTATTGGATATGTTTTCCTGATTGGAAATCAGAAGCGGTTGAACCATTTATCGTGTTATATTAATTTAATAATGAATTTAAGTGCTATTCGGACATATTAAATATATTGCTGACTCAATATAGAGGTGGGCGCCGTGGCGTAGTGGGTAGGTGCGTCGACTCCTACGCTCGAGGTCGTCGGTTCGAATCTCGAAAAAATCATCAAAACATTTTTCCACGGCTCCACCTCTTTCGAGTCACTGACAATGCTCAAAGAGTATAACTGTCTAGGAAAAGCTTCTCAAAAATCGCCGTTCGGAGTCGGCATCAAACTGTAGGTCCCCTCCACTCGTGACAGAACAATAGCACGCACAACCCGAGTGGTTGCTGAGAAGCTAGGCCCAAGTCCACCTCGGACTGTAGCGCCGCCATTATTATTATTATTATTATAGATATATAGAATATAGACTATAGAGAATTCGTGTTGAAACTCGAAGCTCTCAACTAATGGGAAAACAGCTGTTTTTTGTTTTCGTCAGCGGGTTGAAATGTCATTGAATGACGTGCTGAATTTGTAAAGAGGATTGCTCGATTTGACGAACTTACAAATGCATCGACGAAATTCAGAATTTCGCTGTAATGTTGCATTCCAGAATGCAGGAATTGTATGGCTAAATGCAATGTATTTGGGCTGAAATGCAGAAACTGGCCGAAATGTTGAATTTGCGTGCGGTGTAAACGTACTATAACGTACTTTTTTCTTCCTCTGAGGAACTTGTCAACAGTGCAACCACCTCAATTACATTTATAAGAGGAGAAGCCGCGAAAAACCCTCGCTACAATCAAGCTTTTTGCTGCAAGCAAAATACATCACGTGTCTCATTACTAAACAAATCAGCAGTAACTGTGCTTGTTTGATCAAAGCAAAGAGACCAGTAATTACGAGATAAATAGTTCCTATTACGGGACACATGTCATGTTGTGCCCTTTTGCTTCGCAGGACACATCTGAAAGCATTCTTCTTTGATAATATGAGCGAAGTGAATAACATCAATCAGCTATATCAGTGAAGGGGGTAACCTGACCACGGTGAGTTATGAGAATTAGCCTAACCGGGTCTAATTGTTGCTGCAGTCTACCTCGCGTTCTTTATCTAACATAACCTTTTCAATTTTTCGTAGGCGCAAAAAGGCAGATCATTTTGAACCGACATTTTTTATTTGTTACTATTTTCTATTCTTTCATTGCTCATTTTGGCATTTATTTTTGTTCTTGGATAATATAAAACTCCGCTTTACCATTCAAAACAGGAATATATTTGTACGCTTTTCTTTATACTTCGTGGTACAAGAAATGATTTTTATGTTGAACGGTTAACGATTTTTACAATCTCTTTGTTATTTTTCTTGTCCCAAAACCTCTTCTTTGGAACAGTGTTGCCCTTTAGTTAAAATTTACTTAACAGTGTCGTCCGTTCAATACCACAATAAACAAAAAATTGATTGTATTTTTACCTCAAAACCATACATACATACTTAAGATGGCGTTCGGAAACAACAGTTATGTCTACGTAAATAAATTTCGATAATTAAATTGTATTGTCGACAGATTTTTGGGACATGGCATACATCTTGGTTTGATGAATATTAAACATTATTGCAATTCGAAGTCTACCTCCATAATATATTGTACATAAATATATATACAGTCGCTCCAGCCAAACTCGTTTAATTCAATAATTAAATACAAATTTAGGATTGAATTCAAAATTAAATTTCTGAAACTAAATCCAAAAAAAATATAGAGTATTTCTACAAATTCAATTTCGTGTTTAACGCAGAAACGAAAAATACATAATTGGTAAGTAAGTCCTTTTGTTTTTAACTGTAGTTCCCAAACTTGCCGGTAGTGAATAAGTGAGGGAGTTTGGCTTGGAGCGATTGTTGTAACTCAACTGACTCGTTCGGAATTTGAATAAATTAACTTTGATGCACAGTTTCACATGTGTTTAGGTGCTCCATGAAATTGACTCATCCAATTCGCATTTCGCTCCAAAAAAAAGGGAATAACTGTCGTAGTTTACACAACAATCTTTTTGACCTATTTTGTTGTCCTTGCAAAATGTCCCCTTATTTATTATTCATTGCCTTCCGCTTAGAAGATATTCGCTAAAAGCAAATTAAAAAGTGCTCCCATAATTGTGCACTTAAGGAAGTGTGTAAGTGTTTGTATAAGAGATGTATCCGTAATGGCAAAGTGGACATGCAATTGGTTTTAGAGAAGCAAATTGTTCGTTCCCATAAATCTATAAGGTCAATTACACAAGAAGGTTACGAAGGTAATTAGGTATTATAGATGTGGTGGTTTCCCTTAAACTTTTTCTTGAGACCACGAAGCTTAAGTACCTAATTAAAAAAAATGTGTTCGATGTACTGAACAGAAGCAAATCCAGATGCAACTTCTAGAGTTTAAGTGATATATCAGTTTACCTATTATTTTGCTTGCGATTTTGTTGAGCTGAAATGTGGTTTGGTAAGAGCACCATGACAGAAATTGGGTAAAAGTTTCCCTCTCGTTACTTATGAGATACGAAAGGACGTTATGGGGAATACTTAGCTTGGCCGTGTTGCGATAATAATCCTTCAAGGGGTGTCTTCTTTAGATCTGTTTATTTGCTTTAACTGGGCGAAATCATTTTTGATGTGATACAATTTGTTAGTTCTTGATCTCCAATATTGGCCAGCTGTAGAAAACGTTGGTGAATATTTTCCTCGAAGAATGGAATAACAGCTTCATGTCCCCCAATCACAAAAAAGGTGATCGTACCTCATATAACAACTATAGAAGTACCCGTGCTCAATGTTGCATACAAGATTTTATTCAGCATACTATGTGAGCGTTCAAAGCCCGTACTAATCAGGACGTACCAGTTCGGCTTCCGGCCCGGCAAATCAACTCTAGATCAAAATTGTACATTCCGTCAAATTCTAGAAAAACTCAGCGACATACATAGGCGTATTCATCGCATGAAACTGTTCGTCGCGATGGCCGAATTTGGGATCCCGGAAAAAATAACCGGGTTGTGTCAAGCCAAGCAAAAAAATAAACGATGTACCGTGCAGTACCGTTCCAGAACTTCCGAACAACTTGAAACCTGCATGGGATTTTTTGATTTTGGCAAGGTCTTATTCTGGAAAAGATAGTGCGGCGAGCCGGTGTAAACACGAAAGGCACCATCTTCTGTAAAAAAAATAGTATAAGATAGATAGAAGTTTAGTCCAGCTCCTGGGTTACGCAGCCGACATTGACCAGCGAGCCGTTGTAAAAGCATTCACCCTCCAATCGCGGTGAATGCAAGCGAATTAATCTGGTCTTAGGGTAAATGAAAAGAGGGCAAAGTATATGCTGTCGAGTTAAAAAAAAACATCCGTCTCCCATCTAAATGGACAAAACGTCACAATCGACAACTACAAATTTTAGGTAGTTAAGATGTTTGTCTACCTAGGGTAAAACGTGAAATCTACGAACGACATCTTGTTGGAGATGCGACGTAGAACCGACCTTTTACTTTTGTTTGTCGAAATAACTTGGGTCAAAACTCCTGACTCAAAAATCATTCTCTATAAAACCATGATCTTGCCACTCTTGCTATATGGAGCCGAAAGCTGGACAATAATCAAGACAAACTAGTGCCTAAGAAAGAAAAATTCTATGCCGAATATTTAATCCTGTCTGCGGGAAGAGCGAATGGAGGAAAGAACACAAGCGCGAACTTTATGAGATGTACAAAAATGTGCACATTGTCCAGAAGGCAAAAACTCGTTGACTAAACTAGCTCGACCACCACAAGTGAATGAGCACCAATGCTCCACCCAACAGAGTCTTCGAATTCGAGCCTCCTGGTTCGAGAAGGAGAGGAAGACCAAATTTCTGGTATAAAGACCAAGTGATCGCGTATGCAAGACAACTAGCGATCTCTCCTCCTATTGTGCGTGCTCTTTTGTCTCGCCAGTTAAACGGACCCACAGTTTTACGGCGATCGGGAGTTTTTCGAGAAGGTTTTTTTGACAAATGTAGTCTTTCCGCATCTCAGTGACTGGAGAGAGTTGGGTCATAGTTAAAGTTTATCTATTGTGGCATAAAGTTAACAATTTTTTTGTTAATAATATTTGTTTACAAAGATTTGGTCAGGCATCTTACTACTTTAGTATATTATTAAAAAGAGAGTTGGTTTGTGTGTCCGAAATCAAATCTAGACCTTCGGTGTAGAAGTCGATGCATTTACTTACCACGCCATGGCGTCTCTATGTAACCTCAAAACTACTGCGTGCGTGTTTCCAGAGAAAGGTAACATTTGATTCGGAGTAAAGGCGTCCGAAGGATGATCAGTGCAAAGGATGCATTTATCGACTTGGTGGATTTAATTGCTCTAGAATGTTAGTAAAAATAGCCACAGTTGTTTGTTTATGTGGATATTTGGCTAAAGAGAAGGCAGACTTTTCGTGTCATGAAAAATTCCGTTTTGGAAAACGCTTGCATGATCTAGTAAGGAAAAATATAAAACAATTCTTTAAAAAACATGTCTGCACACATAGGGCTTCGGGATTTCTCCCTTGAAAAGTATTCAACAGAAGGAGTAACAAAGTCTAAGGTTGGAATGGCGTTTTCAGTTCAAGACGCAATCAAATTACTCAATATCGAGTCCAGGACCTACCCATGGCTATGTGGTCGACTAATCCAGTAGCCAGACCGTGTTGTAGATACACGTGTCTTTGACAAATAAGTAGAGAGGATTTTATAAAGTATCCGATACTCTGTTTGATAAATAATATGAACTCTCGCATATTGCATAATTTAACATAAGTAATCATTCAGTTTACATCCAGTCGCAAACAAAAAAAGACCCTCTCAACCTTTCTAGTTTCATCCACATCCACCACTTTTTGAGCAGAAAACACTCCATGGGCTCTTTTCCCAACATCTTCAGTTCATGGCAACGCATTCAAATACTTTCGCGGTACATGCTGTCAAGGATATTATCATGTTCGCCGTACACCCATTCTCTATCTCTATTTGACTCATTCGAATAAAAAACAAAGTGATGGAACATGCACTCCATCGCAATCTGTCGTTCTCACCTTCCTTGCGCTCGAAATGTGAACTCCAAAGTATACATTTGCATTCCAGCGCAAAGTGTATGCCTTTTCCAACAAGTCGTCTCAACACTGTCACAAGTGTTATTTCAGAGATAGAAATGGGTACGGTTTTGTAAAAGAAGTATATTTTGCTTTTAATTAAACGCACACATGCTCACATAATTAGAATGACGAACCTGCTTAAATACCATAAAATAGAAAAAAACACAAACGAGAACATGAGAAATGCATTTACATTGTTTTATTTTTTTTTAAACTTGACATCGTTCTCTTAATTCTTTTCTTGCCCTGAAAAGTATCTTTATCCGGAAAAAAAACATTAATAATAAGAAGAGGGTAATACAACGCACTATTATTATGAGCACTAGTTTAAGCGGTAACCTTAATGCGCTCAAGTCTCGTCATTTGCTTGTGAACATCGCTGTAGATCTGTTCGTTCAAATATACGAAATTTTGTTGCGTTATCGTTTTGCTAATTGTGACACTTGACTTTGAGCATGTAAAGTCATGCTTTACGCGTTATTTGCTTCGCTACGCATGTTACCTATTGTATAATGTGTACACGCTTCAGAGATTGATATTTCTACGTCGAATGTTACATCAAACGTGTGGCTAAAGTTGCTGGTTATGGCTACGATGGTTTTCCTATAGAAAATATAAATCAATTGGACCCATTCATGTGCAGTTTTAAATATGATTGAGTAAGCTAACCATGATCCTATTCATCCAAAAAAAAAACACGTTTGTTTGCAATTGCTGATTAATTCATTGCCTATTGGCAAAGATTATGAATATTATAATCACTTAATATTTGTCTTGAAACGCGAGCAGATCATCCCACAAAAGTATGACAACTTGGAATTCAGAGTCATTTGAATTTGTTAAACAACCAAGCATAAAGGTATGACAGTGGTTCGGTTTGTTTGTTTTTCGGTCATGTTGTATTAATTTGCAAGTCATCGATAAGTTAAGTTTGTTGAGGGCATGTGCTGCATGATTTTGTTTAGAAAACCATCCGATTTTTTGTTGACATACATAGATTTCATTTTCATCATGCACATTGAACTATGCCAATTAATTTAGGTTCGATTCATGCATATGTCCAACTTTCGGCAGAAGGTCTCAAGCCTCTTATTTAAATTAAATCCAGCATCCAGTGTTGATAATTTTGTTAATGTTTATAAACTATCGTTAAAGCAAATCTTGACCATCACTCAAATGTTAAAAGTTTTGAAAATTAAGGGGCAAAATACAAGCTTTCCGAGCTAACCATTACACAAAATGATCAAATGAGACACCTAATAGACCACAAGCAAAAAGGTTTGAATTTTGTTAACGTTTTGCTTACAACCTTACAACATGTTTAAACAATTTTCTAATGATCGTGTGAGCAAAAGGTTGAAGGAAAGACGTGTAAGGCTAATTGAGTGGAAATAATAGGAATTGTGTGACTGAATGGTGAATTACGTTTCAAATGTGTAACTAACGCAAGTTATCAACGGTAATTAGTGGAAATCATTGTTTAGATATTCGTTGCGAAATAAAATATAAAAACAGTGCAAATAAAGCAGACAAACAATTATACACATTTGATGTGTTGTTCAAGACCCATGCATAATATGGTGCAAACAAATTAATGTGAAAAATCAGTGTTTTGCGCTAATAAACCTTGACGTCGTAAAAAACAAGTTAGTGCCAATATTTGTTGATTTAATGTTTCGTTTTGGATATTTATCTATACAGTGTTGGACACAGAATTATCACACTTGAAGAAATTAATGGAACAAAAGGCTCGCTCGTTTTTTTGTATACGAGGTTGTAATATAAGAAACAAAGGTTTTCGATCATTTTAAATGCAACCATAAATAATTTAAGCAATATAATTTCCCTAAAGTATATTTTACCTCTGGAAAAATGAACCTCCTTTTTTTAGGTCTTACAATGAGTGGTGGCAACAGAATAAGGGCCTAGATAAAAGGAACTGTTTGTTTAAATAACTACATTCAATTATTCTTAATATTGCGTTTGTAAATCCTTTTTGGCGTATAACTGCTTGCAATCTTCTTCTTCTTCGTATGCAACTACTGTCCGTATTAAACTTGGATCTTAACCACTCTCTCCAGCTATCGCGACCCTTAGCCAGCTGTTTTCAATATCGCACACTAAGTTGTTCGAGGTACCTCTTAACTTGTGTGCGCCACCTTTAAAGTGGACGTACTCTGTTGCGTTGTCCCACAGGCTGAGAGTCGGAGATTCATCGGGCTGGAGCTAAGTTGTCCATGCGCTGTACATGGCCTATCCATGTTAGGCGCTAGACGCCTGGCTAAACTCATGTCGCTGTTTAGCCCTATAGTTCGTGGTTGAATCTTCTTCTCCAATCGTCATCAACACAAAGCGAACCAAAGATCGGGCGTAGAACTTTTTTCTCGAAAAGAACAAGTTCTTCATTCGCATTCGATGTTGTCCATGCGTCTGTGCCGTAAAACTGGACAGGGATGATCAATGTCTTGTACAGTCAGTTTGGTCCTTTGCGAGAGGGCTCTATTACTCAGGCCCTTCTGAGCCGAGAAAAAAAGTGGCTGAGTTATTTTGCTCTTGATCTCGGTACTGATCTGTTTTACCGCGGAACCGAGGTAGACCAAGTCTTTCACTACTTGAAAGTTATAACTGGCCACGTTTGGGCTAAGTGTTCGTTGTGCGTCTGTTCTCGATGACAGCATATACTTCGTTTTGCCCCGTTTCCCGCCGGACCCATTTTATCGACTTCCATTTCAATGCCTGCAAACGCCTCATTGACGGCTCGCTGTGTTCCACCAATCACGTCAATGTCTCCCGCATATCCCAGCAGTTGATCGATTAAGGTTGATTGCGCATCTAGCGTTGGCCAATTAGTTTTGCACAATCTTCTCGCCCGGTTTTAAAACTTTTGTGATGCTGAAGGTCTCATTGTTTGGCGGGAATGTCAGAACTAGACATGACGCTATATAACTTGTCTCCAGGCACGCTGTCATATGCGGATTTGAAATCGACAAATAGGTGTTGTGTGTCGATCTGTATTTCCTTGGACTTTTCCTTGATCTGCAGTAGTGCGAAGACTTCGTCGATAGTGGACTTCCTTGTCTTGAAACCACACTGATGAGATGATCAGGTTTCAGGATGACGAAAGGTTTCTGGCGTTCACACAACGGCAGAAAAGAAAACTTGAAGTTTCCTCCAATGTTTGACATCTGTGGATAAGAATCGAATTCCATCCTTTCCCAGTGAGTTGTCAAATTTCCTCCAAGTTTTGGGCCTTCTCAATATAATTTCTTCACAAGCCAAGAAGTCCAGTTAGGATCATTATCGTGCAAAGATTTCCTCTTCAATGTAAAACTGACGTCTAGTATGGTGTTCCAAATTGTCTTGTACAGGTGTTGATTTATTCTGTCGCCTACATTTAAAGTGGGGCCCACACCATGTCATGAAAAGGCAGCTCACCCCATAATGCACAGTCGTCATGTTTGACCATTTTATATCGTATAGCGTGAATTAAGGTTCTGCTTCGATGACGATGATCACACGTGCATTAGATACAAACCGGTTTAAATTTTATCTCGTCTCTCCACAAGACGTTCATCCAAAATGATAGAGGCTTGCTTCTATAGTCCATTGCGAACTGCAGTCTCGTTGCAATATTTATTTTTTTAAATCATTAGCTGGGCCTCGTATCCAATTAAAAAGTTTTCGTTAAGCCTTCTTTGGATGGTTCTGCCGCTAAAAACTGTAGCATGCACTTCCTGGTTTATTGCGGCTGAATTGATCAATGGTTTTTTTCCACAAGCAGTGATAAGTTGGTCTTTAGCAGCATTTGTCTTTCGTGGAGGGCCCAGTTTTGGATAGCGTCAGTAGTTTAATTTTTCTAAAAATATTCAATTGCATAATCTATTGGAAATGCATTTTAATAACATTGCGGTCTAACTGGGCAGGAAATGAAACCTACCTTAGCATCCGTCTTTCGACATCGTCAAGTGCACAAGCACATCCCATAAATCAGTTTTCTTTTAACATCGATATCGGATTATTTCATAAGCGGGTTAAAAATTTCCATTTGTTAACTTTCGTTTTGGGAAAATGAAAGTTTTTAAAATTCGAATTCAATTTCACAACATCAGAACTAAGAACATTCAGACATACAGCCTTGGCCAAATAAATTAGACACCCTTATATTTGTGTCTTTGCTGCCAAATCACTTATCGGAAGTAATTAGTTTAAATTTTATGGTTTTCGGCGACACTATCTGAGGTTGTAATCGATTTTTTTTCATCTAATTTCATTACATTTTTTGGTTCTGGAATATATAACAAATCTTAAAGGGTGCCTAATACATTTGGCCAAGGCTGTATTTCACTATTGCTGTACTTTAGTCGAAAGTGTGTATTTTAATTTGAAGGTTGTTTGAATATTGTTTGGATGGAGTATAAACTTATCTTGTTTACAAGCTTCTTATGTTGGGAATTGGCTGAACTTGTTTGGTTTTATTCCGACCTCGTAAAATTTTTATTTATTTTTCGATATGATTAATTCTAGACATACATGACTTATTTATTTTTAAATATCGTTGTTTCCACAGATATGTCATGTTGCTCTATCAAGGTAAACTATCACTCTCCTTCACATAGGTAAATCCTTAAGATAAAGACCTAACGCGTGGTGCGTGGTTGTATTAGGGTGTCATTCATTGTGATTCACTTGGAAAATCGTTTACTCTACTGGAAAAAAAAATCTTCCAAATTTAAATTTAAAAGTATTAGAGAATGTGAACGCAACAGAGGACGTTCACGAACAAGGTGGCGCACACAAGTCGAGGGGGACCTCGGCCGGCTTGGTGTGCTAAACTGGAGACAGCTGGCGAAAGATCGTGCTGGCTGGAGAGGCATGTTGCGTGAGGCCCAGGTCCACCTCGGACTGTAGCGCCCTAAGAAGAAGAAGAAGAAGAGAAATGTGAAGCTTGCTTTTCCATTCTTCCAATAAAATATAAGATCCTTCTGAAGTGCGAGCTAAGAAGCGATGTAGCAAATACCCTCAGTTTCTTTTTGACGAACGCGTAGTGAGTCTGTTCCTCAACCAACAAGCTTCCTCAGCCAAACGATATTCCGCTGGCGGTGATCTGTTTCCCACGTTGAAGTCCCCTTGAACAGCTTGGCCAGATAAGAACGAAATAAAAATAAAATTAAATAAAACAACAACGGTGTGAGATATAAAATTGATTATTTTGAAGCCACATTTATGCCATTAAGTATGAAAGCATCATTCAAATGGCCGCCTCGCTTTCGCTGGCAGTGCTTCCAGCAGTCGGTCAATGTTTTGATGACTCGCTCCAATATTTGCGGCGTTATTTCGCCAAGCCCTGGTTTTGTCCATTGACACATTTTTTTAACTTTTAAACAGACCCCAAATTTGTATATTTTATAAGAATAAAAAAAAAGCTTCTCAATCTCGCCGTTCGGAGTCGGCATTAAACTGTAGGTCCCCTCCATTCGTGAGAGAACAATAGCACGCATAACACGAGTGGTTGTTGAGAAGCAAGGCCCAGGTCCACCTCAGACTGTAGCGCCGCCATTATTATTATTATTATAAGAATAAAATTGATTACAATTTTTAACGTTAACTTTGGGCCAAGATCAGAACTTCATTCAACCGCGGATTATGTCTCAAAAGCCAGTTCAAATATCACCTGCTATATTTCACTTCAGTCAAAAGAGCACAATTGATGCAACCATACGCACATAATCGCACACAAAAGCTATGCTGCTCTAAATCATCTGGAAAACATATCATTAACTAACCATTAAGATCAAGACTTTCTGTCTTGTCGATGGATCGCGTTACCGATCCGACCGTACCGACCGCAGTGTAGTTGACAAATCGTCTGGCGTCTACCAACAAGATCAACACCAACAAAGCATATAAATCGCGATCGCAAAGCAACCGCATACACACAATTGCGGCATGGATGGTAATTTATGAGACGGTGTACCCTTCAGCCGCTAACAATACAGCACGTCATATCCCAGCGTAATCTGTCATGGTATATCTAATTCTATTGAATTAAGTTCATAGACTTCAATGCTCGATTGCAATATTAAATAAGCGGTAATTTTTCACTTTATTGCCGTTATTACGTCCCACTATTTGTTTTCAAACGAAAGTGAAAACAATGAACGAGAGGTTCACCGGCTAAGTTTATTTTCCGGACTGAACTAATTGGAAAATTATGTGACTGCTACGCAACGCAGAGTAATCGCGTCTGATCTGACGAGTTTAGCGATGCAAATTTAGGCGATTACCAAGGTGAATGTATCCCCAAGAGCGTGGGTGCTGCGAAAGGCAAATTTTGGGGGACCAAATTGTTTTGTTGTGGTCGATTTTGTTGATTGGACAATGAGGTGGAATTTTTATGATGTTCAAAGAGATTTAGAAAAAGGGGGGATTGTAGTCACATTGGCGGGTGTTACCGTTTATTTGGAGTTCTAATCGTAGTTTTACTTATTTTTTGACATTGTATGCTATCCTATCTGTTAAAGAAAATTTAAATGCAAATCGACTCCACTGGTTCGTTTAAAGGCATTGAAAGAAATGCGGCTAAATTGGTCAAAAAACGAAGAATTCGAAATCATGTCACGTCAAAGAAGGACGCACATCACAGTCGAAATAGTCCAGATGTGATGATTGGCAGATATAATTTGACTTTATTGTAGTCAAGAACTTCGTCTTACTTGACTCTTTGGTCAGAAAAAGAATATCGGAAATAATACGGTCTGAAGAGGTAGTCGTCTACGGATCCAAAGGGATAGACGGATATACCAAATAAAGCGTTTGTAGACCACAGCTATCACAATAAAAATGTTGCTGTCGGGAATGGTGGTTGATTTCAGACCTTTCCGAAAACAAGAAAAACTACTTGTGGAAAATAGTTGGAAGATCTGAAGAGAAGAGAAAAGAATTGAAAACTTATTAGAACTAAAGGGTGATCAGATAGCAATGATAGTTTTTCCAGTTATGTTTCAACAGCTGTCAAAATATCATCGCCTGAGAGTCAACCCGGCTTATTTTGGGATTATTTGGGCCTACAACCATATACGATTGTGCTGACGCAAGAATTGAAGCCGGACGACCATACACAACGCCGTGGGTGAGATTATTGGGCACTGGAAATGTTGGCCTCAGATCCGGATTTTTGTTGATTTGTCAACAAGCAAACTTGCACAATTATTTACTTTTTGGTGCGATTTATGGCATGGCGGTATCATCCGACTTTATTTCTTTCGAAATGAGGAAGGAGGATACACCGTTATCGTTAATGGTCTCAGGTATAGAGCGATGTTAACCGACTTTCTGTGGTTAGAGCTCGACAACATCGATATATCCGAGTTGTGATTCAAACAAGACGGCGTTACTGTTATACAAGTGATGCAACGCTCGAAGTTGTGAAGTAGAAATTCGGTGGCTGGGTCATCTCTTGCGAGTGTTCATCAATTGTCCGCGACGATGCGGCTTGAAACCACTCGATTATTTTGTCTGAGTCTATGTCAAGTCCTTAGTCTACGCTGACAAGCCAATTACTTTGATTGAGCGCGAGGCCATCATTTGAGACGCTATTGCCGGAATAACGCCGCTTATATCGAACCGAGTCATCAAAAATCGAACCAACACTGCCAGCAAAGCCGAGACGCTCATTTCAGTGATGTGCTATTTCATACATAATGGCATGAATATAGCTTCAAAATAAAGCTGGAATCAATTGTATATCTCACACCGTTGTTGTATTTTCCTATCGTGCTTATCTAGTTACCCTGTGCCTGTATTTTCATTGTTAAACTATGTTTGGCAAGGCCGCCAACAAGATTTTATATCCAAAAAGGACACTGATAAGAGATACTGAGTACCACGCTTGATCACTGTCTCATTATTTCGTTCATCATAACTGATTGAAACCATAATTATACATTAGTATCATCATTTTCACAGAGTACATGTACATACATAATTTATTTTTTTTATATATATAAATGTTAGAGCAAAATGTAAGCGATAGTTTTATCTAAGTGCGCCAATTAAGTAAGCTATTTCTCCACATACTCGGTGAACTAGACTACAAAAGCAATAAAAGATAACTCAATAAAAGTATGCTTTCATTTGAAATAAACAAAACAAATCTGCCAACGTTCTATAATCTGAAACCTACTTAACAATTTTTTTTATTCGTTTATTTCAGGAAAAGACTGAGGATATACTAGCAAAGGCCTTAAAAATTGCTTTAGAGAAACAGGAAGCATACAGAAAGACTGAATCGGGTGAGATTTAAATTTAATTTAGACTATTTAAAAGAGTAGAGGTATAATAGACTAGTTTTTGAGTCTGAGTGCTTCAGTGTAGTGTTTCAAAAACCTCAGACAAAAAAAAGAGTCGAAAAAAGTTAGCTTTTCTTACATTTACTGATCTGTCATAGCGAAGTGGGTAATGTCGTTGACTTTTACGCCAAAGTGTGAGACTCAATTATTGATGGCGGCAAACGCCACAATGCCACCATCAGTCTGATTCAAGAGTATAACAATCATAGAAAGATTATTGGAATTATTCTTTTAGAGTCGGCTTAAAATTGTAGGGTACCTCTACTCGTGTTAACAAAGCTAGGTAAGGACTCATATTTACTGAATTGATACATAAAAGGGTAGGTCATTTTAGCGTTTCTTTTTAAATCATATGCTCTTTTGGCAGTAATAGCTCAATCAAAAAAATTACACAAACTGAGTATTATATTTTCGGGCGACAAAGTGGATCGATTTACGTTGGGAAATATTTCAACTTCCAAAATAGATCCTGCTGGTGAATACCCAAGTTTGTGAAAAGATCGTGAGACCAGTTTTCTTATTGATAACCAAACACATTTCAGTGTTGGTCCTGTACGGTCAACGGGGAATACTGCAGCTGATGCCGGAAGCCTACGTCTAAATCAAGATTGGTCTGTCACACAAACTCTAACAATGGGTTTATTGCACATTGACCTCAATAATCTATTTATTTATTATTATTTTTTTTTTCATTATATTGGAGGTTTTTTTTGTTGTATTTTCCTTCAAATTTAACAGTTTCCATCCTACATAGTTAGCTTAAAATAAAACAAATGTTGTTTTCAGAAGAAAGATACACAATGTATCACATCTTTGTAATATATATTGTCAAATGTATCAAATGTACTTTTATACGAAATAAATTATCTATCTATCTACTTCAATAATCCCACTCAGCAATAACGAAGGAGAACTCTCGCTGCTCCATCAAGGTGGACAACGAACTCACCAAGACTTTCAATGTCAAAAATGTTCTAAGACAAGGCGACGCGCTGTCAATTGACTTTTTTAAAATAATTCTTAAGAAGATTGTGCAAAACTCACTAGCCAACACTAGTACATGATCTTTCAGAAGTCTGTACAAAGGCTATCATACGCGGATGACATTGACGTAAATGTTTGAACTCATCGAAACTTCAATCAAGTGTTTGCTGGGATTGAAACGAAAGCGGTAGCAATGGGTCTGGCGGTAAACACAACAACGATGATTTGGCCAGAACGTCACAATGGAGAGCTATAACTTCGAGGTAGTGAAGGACTTCGTCTACCTCGGCTCCGCATTAAACAATACAAACAACATAAGTATCGAAATCAGACACAGAATAACTTTTGCCAACCACTGTTTTTGAGCTCAAAAGGTATCTAAATAATATAGCCCTCTCTCGAAAACCAAATTGACTTTGTATAAAACATTAATAATCCCAGCCCTACTGTATGTTGCAGGGGTATGGACAATATCAAAAGCGGATGAAAAAGCTCTTGGAATTTTCGAGAGAACATATTTTATTTTTTTTTTCTTTGTATTAAGTAATTTGGTTCTTTTCCTAGAAAATTCCAAATTGGCGGGTTGTAGATTTTGGACTGGACTAAGCTTTAAAATACCGGAACTCCTGACAACACAGTGGAACCCCCACTGGTCTAAGTGGGCCACCGAGGCAGTCAGTGTTAGCTAACATAACCATACGCATGCCTGAGCGCACAGTTATTATTTTATCCATCTTAGAAAGTGCATATCAGAGGAAGATAGAACGACAGACCAAGAGCTTCACTATCCCACTTTTAGAGTATCCAAACATCTGCGTTAAAAAGCATAATTAGGATGGCTCGGCAACCGTCTGATTCATCTATTCGGCCAGCTATTTTGCTCCAAGTGATAGTTGTCCCTTTTGACATTCACGTCGAGTCATCGCTGGTATGCATCTCTCTTTGATAATTTCTTTAATGCCCCCATTAGACGACCAACCCATTCTGGTCGCTTTCGTTTTGATACCAGCAAATACCTCATTGAGCGACACGCTGTGTTTACCAAATCACATGAATGTCATCCGCATATGCTGGTTTTTGTACAGACATTTCGAAGATCGTGGCTTCAATTTTCGTCAGCGGCACTGAGTGGGTGACCTTGTTAAGAAAAACTTTTGAAAATGAATTTATCGATGATTTCACTATCGACCTTTTTGAATCACCGCGAGTTTCCATCGCCACCTAGCGCAGACAATCATCCCAAAATGCATGCACATACTCGTAGATATCTATGAGAAAGAACAATAAATTAAATTGGATAACGAACGCTTTTTATGCAGAACTTGTGTGTACCTAGATATGTTCACGAATGTATTACAAAACTAAACAGATTTATCTTTAAAAAAAAAGATTCATTCAAATGCAAATATCTCGTTTTCACAACTAATAACTTGTCGTTCCGATATGTACGCGACAAAGTTTCGTTGTCAAAGTATCTTATCAGCATGCTGTACGATTTCCTGAGCGTCCAGTAGAGCATTGCATTTGTGCCAGATTAGTTTTGAGTGTAGAACTCATTTCACACATTAATCAGAACAGTCTTTCTCAGTTGTTTTTTTTTGTATATTGTAAAGAGTTCAGCGAACGGCAAATGAATGTCAATTGAAGTGTAGTAAGTTATCAGTTAGTTTATATGGGTATCGTGACGTATGAGTTTGTTTGTTTGAATTGTTTGAATTGTTCACAGCGACGACGAGACGTGCGATCGACACTGAACTAATTTTAAGGGGGGCAACCTTCTACAAGTGCTTCATTGTGCAATGTTTAACAATCTTATTGGGAACATGATGATTAAATTAACTTAAAAAAAATGTTTTTGTGAGGTATGGTTTTTTAGTAAAATATTTTGATACTGTTTTTTTTATTTACAATCTTAAAATTGGTGCACATGCCTATAGATACTTTTAAGTTATTCTTTAAAGAGTGAAATTAATTTTTTTGACTTCATATTTATAAACTCTCAGTCTTTGTAAAGCCATGATCGTATCATAAGAAATGTTTAATTCTTCATGTTTAAACTTATCGGGATATGGATACCTAATGCACAACTGCATGCAACTAGTTGTATGACTTTCGTTTTCACCGCTTGTGTTTTTCAATAAACTTTAGTATAAGTCTGCGAAATTGTCTCAAAAATCTTTTATTTCTGCAATTGGTCTTTTCGTCCTTCTTGCAATGTCACAATATTTTGTTCATTTCCTCGACTAGCACTGAATTGCTCCCTGTTTGTAGTTTTCTTCATACAATTTGATTTGTTAAATAATATTACGTACAATACATCAAAATAACTTAACTTTGTTGTAATCTAACCAACTAAACACTTAATTTTGCTCAGTTATGTTTGAGTCCGCAACGATTTTGGTGCGGATCTGAAATGTAAACTTAGTATGAAAAGATCCGATCCGTTCAGATTTAAGAATACAGTTCATAGCGATTCACATAATCCCGTGTCGGTAATTCGGTTTTCGATTTCGAAGTTTCACGAACAAATGTGACATTTTCAATTTCGGTGAACGGTTCCTCCCGGTGATTTCGAGAATAGGGGTAAAAGTATCGCAAAATATATAGTCGGTGCAGATTCTGAGATATTGACGATAAAAATGAGTTTCCCGCATCTCTAAGCTCCGTAGACTGAATCTCTCAGTGTACTCTTCCACATCAATTTCAAACTTTAAACGCATCAAGGATGGAAGCAAAGGATAGAGATATTTATGTATTTACGAGTATGCATATGTGTGTTATAATGAATAGTTGATTTAGCTTTAAGTGGGAGCCGCGGCCGTGTGGGCTTGTGCGTTGACCCATACGCACCAGACTTTCAGCCCTAGGTTCAAATTCCAGTTCAGACAAACAATTTTTCCACCTCACTCGAGTCACTGACAATGCTCAAAGAGTATAACTGTGTAGAAAAAGGCGTTCGGAGTTGGTATTAAACTGTAGGTCCTCTCCACTCGTGAGAGAACAATAGCACGCACAACACAAGTGGTTGCTGAGAAACAGACCCCTAGGGGGGGTGAGTGAAACTCGAACTTTTCTCTCGAAAAGACCTTCATCCGCTCTTAAAATTGTCCATGTCTAGGCGCCATAGTGCAGAACAGGGATGATCAAGGTGTTATATAAAGTCAGCTTGGTCCTTTGAGAGTACGCTCTACTACTCAACTGCCTCTTGATCCCAAAGGAAAAGCGATTGGGAAAAGTTATTCCGCGTTTAATCTCGATACTCGGTATTCGTATTATTTACTTCGCAGGCGAGGTAAACGAAGTCCTTGTCTACCTCAAAAGTTTGTCTGACTATTGTGACGTTGTAGCCAAATCGTCGATGTTGTGTGTCCTCCCTTGAAGATGGAATATACTTAAGTTTTTCCTTATTCACGGCAAAACCTACTTTGGGCGCCTCTGATTCAATGCCAGCAAACGTTTTATTGACGGTTCGCTGTGTTTGACCAATCGCGTCAATATCGTCCGCGTAGGCCAGCAGTTGTACGGACTTTTAGAAGATGATCCCTTTAGTATTGGCCAGTGGGTTCTGTACAATCTCCTCTTCTCGAACCCTCTGTATAACTGTAGTAAAACTCGGCCTTGATTGGTTTTGCAACGGGGTACAGTAGGAAGCTTATCGGTCGCCGGTCACAAAGCCTCCAATTTATTTCCAAAATAAATGAGAAAAAATCGCTTTTATTTTGAGGAATAGTTGACAAATTTGCAATAAAATTATTGACCTGATTGATGTAAATGTTTCTTAGCTCGATTGTTATAGAACTACGCTAGTACATATAAACACATTTCTGCGAAGCTTGTAAGAAAGTGTTTCTTTATCTTCTTCATTTCTACAACTGCATAATTCGTTAGCAGCAAGAAATGAGCTAATGGCGTGCGTTAATGCGGTGATGATACCTATCGGGGAACTTACAGATATTTTCATACCGATAAAGCAAAGTGAGCGTTTAGGATTTAGGTAAGGCCAGATTTGTGTAGCAGTGGACACTTAGTGCATTTGGCATAGCTGTGTTTGGTGGGATTGGCAGCATGAAGCTTAGTAAGAGTTTTAAATCTTTTTAAAGCGATTGGCATGCATAGTTTTTCATCGGGATATAGCAGAGAACTGAATTGTCGGATTCGCAATCTTCCGGAATGTCATTGCGCATCGTCACCCATCAAGATAAGAGTCTGTGAACGCGAAGTGACTAAATCCAGGAATTTTATTGCAGCGCTTGTGTGTTAGTACATATGCCTGTTAGATACCACATTCTATATGAGCCATGACTGTGACTCCTTAATCGGCCTAATTTCCATGTGAAATACATTACAATATTCAGGCAGGCTAGAAACCTAGAAATGTGAACTGTGAACTCACTGGAATATGTCGCGATTTCTGATCGATCTACGAGACATCTTAGAACACAGTCCAGTGTCCGAAGGTCGCTCACCCAATGTACGCAACTGTCGCCAGATGCTTTTCAAAACAACCATGTGAAATCCGCAAACATCATTCGTTTCACAATAGTAAAGGGCCTAATATAGGAAGTTGCTAGAGAGGGTAGATAACATACCGGCGAAAGTAGCCGTACACGAGTGACAAAAAAATAATTGTATTGTAACTTTATCCATAATCAAATTTCCTTCGACCCAAATTACGTAAAGCATGTAATAAGGTTAATAGATAAAATAGTATTGAAACTAAACTCACATCCTAGATAAAGGCAAAAGAAATAAACTTTCACACTCAGATAAGTAGCGTGTACAATGACTTCGGATGGCGTTTCGATTACCAGATGGTTAGAGCAACTCTAACACGAATAATTAAAACGGTGGCGATTAGCAATACGATTTTCGTGTCCATTTATGTAAACGTACATGTATGTGCATACAGTCTGTTTGTTTAGCACGATTGCTTCAATTAGGCCATGAATTGTAATTGTGTGGTAATGTTATTGAGACGTGTAAGCAGCAATTGAAAACAAAAATAAACAACAAAGTAATGACCAGGCAATTCATAGCTGTATGAGGATGTGAAGTAACATAAGTGACTTAAAATGGAATTATACTTATGTACCTCAAATGCATGAACGCAACATGTACACGTAAAAACTTAATCTCCGCTTGCATGGAGTTTAGTTACGTGTACGCTTATAAAACTTGATTAATAAAGTGCAAACATTTTAATTTAACGTTTTTAACTTTTGCAATTTTTGCTGTGTTTTATCACGAGACACCATTTTATTTTTGTGTTTACGAACTCTAATGCATTGACCCAACAAATTCGCTTGAGATAATGTCTTTCTTGTTTCAATCGTTCGTGGAGAAGCAAAAAAATATGTATTGCAAGGTATACTGGTGTTCACCTGTTCAACCTTTTCTATTTCTGTTCATTTTAAAGTGGCTTGGGATCTGTATTATACGTCACTTCTACACGCACAAATGTTATGCTATACCTTTACTGTGAAGAGAGGAAAAAATTAAGTTAAAAATGTCACTACATACAGCCTTGACCAAGTGTATTAGTCACCCTTTACACAAAAAAAATTTCTGAAATGATAGGAAAAAATAAAAATCGTTTACAAGCTCGCCGAAAAGCATTCAGTTCAAACTAATTACTTCCGATAAGTAATTTGGAAGCAAATATGAAAAGATAAGGGTACCTTATACATTTGGCCAAGGCTGTATGAAAAGATGAAGTATAGTGTCATCAAATGCGTGGTCCAAATTTGAGGTCCCTGTTCCATTCGCAGTCGATACTGAGAATTTGGAAAAATTATTTCCGAAGACGTTTAAACGGCGATGTAGACATAAATATTGCTGTCAGGCAGAATGTTCCACTCAACTTGGACGATGATAGACGAGAATTCCGTCCCCCCGGACATAGACGAAGTCAAGATCGCAATATCTGGACTGAAGTCTAATAAAGCTACTGAGCAGATGGCCTGCATACAGAAATCTTTACAGCAGCTGGAGACAATCTGTTTGGGCGCATGCACTATTATGTTTTGTTTTTTTTTGTAATGTATTTTTATTGTTCAATTCATGTTTACCTTATATCCTAGACAAAAATACTTAAATCTAACTTAACTATCTTAACTAATGTTCTTAAATCTAACTTACTGACCCTATACGGGTACTCTAAGCTAATCTATGTTACATTTAATATGCCTTTCGGCCTAATTTATCTTCGTTTTAATTTTAGCGTAAGGTCTTTATTTTTTATCCAAGAAAATTTAAAAAAAAAACTTGGACGCATGCACTATTATCATCTGTAATAAATGGTCGGAGGAAAGCATACGTGATGAGTGGAATCTCATCTTTTCCCCGATTCACATGAATGGAAACCACTTTGATTGCGCCAGGGAGGGAACAGTCTCCTTGACATCGCATATAACATTTTCTCTCCTCCTGAACTGAACTCCTGAAAACGTTTATCAACGATCTGACAGGTCCTTATCACTGTGGTTTTAGCTTGAGGAAATCCATAATAATGTGCAAGATGACAATGGAAAACTCTCGCTGCTCCACCAAGGTCGGTAACATACTCACGGAAACCTTCAATGTCAAGAAAAGGTTTTAGACAAGGAGTCTTGCTGTCATGTGACTTTTTCAACATTATCCGTACAACTGCTACCATACGCGGTGGTGGTTGGTCAAACTTAGCTAGCTTTTAATGAGGCGTTTATTGGCATTGAAACATGTGTAACACGGTGTGATTGTCGTCATCGAAAAGAACGAACAGCATTAAAGACTTGGACAGCTTGGTAGCTATAACTTCGAGGTAGTTTAGGACTTCGACTTCCTCGGCTCCGCTGTAAACAATACAAACAGCATCAGTACGCAGATCAAGAGCACTCTCGCAATCCGCAGTTTTTAAGGGCTCAAAAGGCAATTGAGTAATAGAGGCCTCTTTTGCAATACCATGCTGATACGTATAAGATATTAATCATTGCAGTCCTACTTTACGGCGAAGAGGCACAGACAATGTTAAAAGCGGATGACAATCTGTGTCCGATCTTTGGTGCTGTTCGCCCAAGAGCCGTATAGGCTGCACAGCAGCATGTGTCTAACTAGGCGTCTACGGATCCAACGCATAAGATGCCTGGGCCGTGTAGAGCGTATGAACAACTCTGAAACCATATGGACAACGTATCAAAGGCGTCCATTCCTGAAGGTGGCGCACCCAATTGGAGAAGGACTACAACCAACTTGGCGTGCGTAGCCGGACAGTTAGCAATAGATCGTGCTAACTTGAGAGGCTTGTTGGTTGAAGCGCAGGTCCACCCCGGACTGTAGCGCCACAAGAAGATGAATTTAAAGATCCATTACGTTCATCGTCCATTCGTTCATCGAATTTTTCCGTAAGTTTACCATTCTGTTGAAACCACATCCCTTTCACATTCATGCCGTTCAATAACGAAAATGTCATTATAGCGGCTCTACAGCGAATACCGTTGAATGTAAAAGACTGACTAGTCTCATTTTTAAAAAAAAATTTGGTCCAATGACTCCACCTGCCTACAGGCCACAAACTGCATTTTATGCGATGGTTCTTCGCTCTAAATGAAAATGAAATTATTGACATTCCCATTGAAGCAAAAATTTGCCTCATCGCTTAACACATTTTTTCGATAAAACAGCTAATGTCATTTGATTTTGGTCCCATTCACCGAAAATTGGTCGCAAATGAAAGTCATTTGGCTTCAATTCTTGCACGACCCAGATCTGGTATGCCGTCAAACCAAGATCTTTGCGTCAAATTTTCCATCAAGTGGAGGGACAAAGACCAAGCTGTAGTGTTAACGATGTCGAATCGATAAATATGGATCTCCTGAATGTATGAAATATTCCCATTAGTTAGTATCCACTTCTCTTATGCAGCAGGAGATTACGTTCAACAAAACGGTGAATAGCTGTCTCACGTGATTGAATATGTCGGATGTAATGTGGTGTATGTCCTTTGTAAGTCTTGCACACAGAACCATATTTCTAAAATTTGGTAACGTCGCTAAAGCTTGTATGTCTTCACTACAAAACTGTAAAAACAATATGACACTAACAATTGTAGTTAGTACTAGATTAAAAAACACTCTGTATGTGCGTAGATACATTTTGCAAAACTATCAACAGTTTCTATTCGCATTTAAAACATCATATGGTTGGGGTTTATTATGCATGCTTACATATGTGTGAAGAACTTTTCATAAAGTGAACACGAAGCGGGTTAAAAAACAATTGATTTATATTTATAAACACACACTCTTTTACCTTAACCCAAAATATACTTAATTTTACCTTCTGTACGGAAAACATTTTCGTTATTCATAAACCCAGTTAAAAACGAGAGTAGAATGTTCTTGAAAGGGATATCTCAAATCGATGCACATGACTCTGGGACATGCTCACTTTTACTTTCCTCCTTTCGCATCCGCCATTAAATGCAGTAGCAGGAAAGGAAGAATAATAGTGCAGCAAAAAGCCCCGCAAACACGAAAAAGCTCTTTTCAATGTGCGCCATCGGAAGAATCGGTGGATGATTTTAAGTTACTGGTAGCACCTGTAATGTTATTACATCCAAACTAGCGTCTATTCATGGTTTTGTTTCATAATTATGTCTTTTGTCTTTTGTGTGCCAGTAGGCCATTGAACGAAGAATAGAATTTCATCGAAACTTCAATGGAGCTTGAATTGAGTGCATAACATAGAATGTTCTGTGTTTCATTCTTTTTTCACTCTTACTTTCTGAAAAATACATAGACATGTTGAACGTGCTACGAAATCCTTGCTTTAATTTTCCGGAAGCACGTATGTACTTATTTACTTTTGGAGTTCTTTGAATTGTTTTCGGTTGCTCGTATACGAATGATTTTTTTGATGGACCTCTTTTTATATACATTTTACAAAGCAATTTGTATTTACTTCTACTCTGTATAGAAAATGCTATTTGTTGCTGCTTTTGAAGCATTGTCTGTAAGAATACAGACGATGGTGTGATGCAGAAAGTGCTAAATAGAAGGAGGAAAGTGCTGACAAGCCAAATTGGTAGCATTAATGAATCGTAAGTGAATTAGAATATCGCTCTGTTGTATGTTATCTCTCAACTTTATAGACAAACGTGTCTTTCGATTGTTGCCGCTATACAAGAAGATAGTGCGATAGGGTTAACTTTGGGCAAGCCTTCATAAGGTATTCCAAAGATTAATTTAATTATAACATTTTGGGGGTTGATAATTCTGAATTGCTGATAACTTTCAGCGACTTCTTCTCCACTAAACGGCGTTTCGGTAAAGATAAAATCAATATATCGCACTTGGTCATCATATGCATACGCATTTGCATGACCCAGTAAATTCCTCGGAACCTTACAATTATAACTATGTTCACCCTGATACTATTATCAGGCACTATACCGTTGCATGTAGGCCGCTATCAACGCACAACGATGCGTAAACCTTCGAAAAAGCTTTAAAGGTTTAAAGTTAGCGCCAATAACCTTGCTATCAATGTCGTTAACATTTTATTGGCCCATTAACAGCTTCGGCAATCAAAAATTTTAATTACATCTTTTATTGAATGTTAATATGTACCCATTCACATATGTACGAACTTAAACCCAAACTCACACTTCGTTCAACATTTTGACCCTTTTTATATTCGGTTTGTTAAAATCAATTTTGAATAAAGCAGATATATTGCAAGAACGATGCTTGTCCAGCGGAGAAGTTAATGCAAATGCATTCTATGTAACTCGCATTCTCTACACCCCCATGCATGTGAGAATCAAGCTGGCAGGTGGTTGTTATGGAAAGGAGCTTTACGACCGAAGCTACAAAATCCCACCCTATGCAAATAAGATATATCGTTAAAGCCATATATATACGTATCTATATACACACAAGAAAAGGTTTCTGAATGAATTCGCTTGTAGAAAATAAATAAACACTGCCCTTAATTCAGTTAGTGCAATTGATTTCAGTTGATTGCAAGTGCAATCAATTTAGTCTGCGGACAGATTTCCCTTTTCTCGTGAAAAGTGTTGTTAACGTTAATTCACTTTCTCGTTATATAAAATTGGAAACGATGAACAGATCTTATTTATCACCAATCATATCGGAAAAGATAAAATGTTTTGAAAGTGAGTAGTCTTTTTCGTCAAGTACTTATTTAAAGTTCTGATGTGGTGTTTGTCAAGCGATGACTTGGAGAAGGATTTTATGAACGTTTAAATCAATTATTGCTTAAACTTAATTAAGGTCCTGTTCATATTACGGCGCTTTTCTTTTTGAGATAAGAACGTTCGTTGTGCTAGATTATTGTTGAATATATTTTCGATCTTGTTTTTCTAGTACCATCTGTACAGAATCGAATCGAATTTAAACGACATTAAGTTATCATGTTTTACAATGAGATTTCGTGTGATGACAACACTTAAATTATTATTCTATATTTCTTAAAAACGATAAACTATGGCAAGCTAAAAAAAAATCTCTATTACCTTATCGTGGTTACAGAATTGTGTTCGGTGTTATGCATTGGAAGACTGGCAGGTGTCCTTAGCATAAAATAAATAGTCTCATTATAATATTATTGTATAATAATACAAATACAGCCTGAGATGGACTTGGGTCTAGCTTCTAAACAACTACTCGTGTTGTGCGTGCTATTGTTCTCTAACGATTGGGGACCTACAGTTTAATGCTGATTCCGAACGGCGAGATGAAGAAGATTTTTCTAGACAGTTATACTCTTTGAGCATTGTCAGTGACTCAAAGAGGTGTAGTCGTACAAAAATTAAAGGCGTTTTTTCGGGAATCAAATCCAGACTTCGAGCGTAGGAGACCGCACACTTACAAAGAGCCAAGGCTTCCACTATTCCCTTTACAGATTAAATATGCAAATGAAGTTAAATTTAATGTCGAAAGACCAATTCATATTAGATTAACTTGTGCTGCTTAAGTTTAGTTATTCAGATAGTGCATAATCTTTTAAGATAACTTTGAGAACAAAAAAAAAACTTTTTTTTCGAACAAATGGTCAGAACGTGCAAAAATTATTTATATTTTTGTCAAACTTGTCACAAAGAAACAAATATCTTGAATTTCGTTACGTCTAGGGAATTTTCGTTGCAGAAAATACGTTTTGATTTGCAGTTTGGCATGACTTTCACACATTTGTGGGTATACATACTGAGCCAACACCCACCGATATTCATTCCCGTCGACTGTTTCGCCGTTTGTAAAAAAAATGGCCCAATGATGGTTTTGAAACAGCGGCCTAAATGGTGGTGACGATACGAAACATGTGGGTTCTCCGCGAGTCTCTCTTTTACCGCTTCGACCAGTTGTTTGTTTGTTTTAAATGCATTTTTTTTTATCTTTAAAAATCTTATGTTCTAGGCAAAAATACTTAAACTAGATATGATAAATGGTTTCTTATACTATCTTACTGGCCCTATGCGGGCACTCTAAGTTAATCTAGGAATTTTTAATTTATTTTGCCTTTCGGCTTCTTTTGTAATTTTATATATTTTGATAATATTAAAAGAATACTTATACTAAGAAAAACTTAAATAAAAACTTAGTAATCTAAACAATTTTTTTTATTTATGTTCTTAACCTAACTTAAAATTAGCTTACCTAACTTAAGCTAACCTAAACTAAACTAAACTATCTAACATTTTTTTTTTTTTTTTTTTGGATTTTTTATATTTTTTTTTTCTTAAATTTACCCTAGTCTAATTCCCTAACCTAAATGTAAGTTGGCCATAAGCGACCAACAGTTAGCTGATTAAGCTGGCGACAGCTGGGACGTTTGATGGGGCTGCAACCACCAGTAGAATCCAGGAACTTTGTCACACTCCGCTCTGTCGCGAAAAGAGATAGATCTGCTGAACCGGAGATCACCCGGACTAACGCTTGCGACATCGCTCTCGTAGAGGAGTCGCCTATCCACCGTCCTTCGCACCACGTGGTAGATCAATGGACATCCCTCTGCATTCTGGATTAAGCCAATCCGGTCAAGGAACAAGAACGCTTCCGGTGGAATGAATCCACTTCGGCGAGCGTTCTCATGATATGCTTCATTGGGGTAGTAGGCTCCAAATATCAGCTCATTTTCCGAGGTCATAGCTCGTGCAACGTGCCTTCGAATCAGCTTAATAATAAAATTATCCACCCTGTTCACGTTTGCTTCGTTATACAAGAACTCGTTGGAATAGAATTTCTTGTACTCAGATTCTGGGGTTCTGTATTTCTTGAGACATGCCCGGAGACACTGCCTCTCGAACATCCTCATCTTTTCCATCTGGGAAGGACTCACGTTAAACCACACTGGACAACCGTACGCCATGACTGGCCGGATGAGGGCCATGTAGCAGATTACCTTCACCCTGGTATCAAGTTTGCTGCTATAAAACAACCCTCTTGCCACAGCAAAGGCCTTCCTGGCTTTCGTCAGAGCAGTAGCTATATGTCTGTCGAAATATAGATACTGGTCCAGCCAAATGCCTAGATACCTGACTACACTTTTCACAGCTAACGGTTCCCCCTGCGAGTCAACTATGCCGAACTTGCGCCAGTTTATTTTCGTGTCCCTTGAGGCCTTGTATAACGGAGTTCGGAAAAGGATGGTTTCACACTTCTGGTAGTTGATTTTCAACTTCCAGTCGTCGCAAAATCGCTGAATTTTATCGAAGTCACGTTGCAGGAGAATGTTGATAATCTCAACCTTCTGCGCTGTCCTGTACGCCACCAAGTCATCGGCGTATGCAATTAAGTTCTGCATGGAGCCAATCAGTTCACTGGTGTAAATAGTGAAGAGGATTGGTGAGTTAACTGCACCCTGCTGAAGCCCATTTTTTATTTGGAAAACTTTGGTAGAAGTCATGTTGCCACTTTTAACAACAAAACTTCTACCTGTTATCATGTCATAAATCGTGTAAAGCAGTGACTTGCTTATACCCATCCTCGTCAACTTAAGGAAGAGACCTTCTAACCATACGGTGTCGAATGCCTTTTCCAAGTCAACGAGGCAGGCCCCGGTGCACTGGGTTTTTGCTTTATTCCATTGAATGTCCGACACCAATTTTGACGCGGCATGTACAGTATCATGCCCCGCCCTAAATCCAAATTGGTTATTCGGTATTATTTTTCTGTCCTCAGCCCACTGTATCAGAACTCTATTGACAATCTTCTCGAAAACCTTGCTTATGCATGGAAGGAGACTAATCGACCGAAGATTTTTCGGAAGAGAGGAATCTTTGTCCCCTTTTGGGAGGGGTTTCACTACCGCCGTCTTCCAATGCGCTGGATAATATGCATTACTCAGTGCATTGTTGAATAGGATTGTGTATATCTCTACCGCCTCATCGGGGAGATGACGCAGCACAATATTCGGTATCCCATCTATTCCCGTTGACTTTTTATTCTTAAGACTGTTGAAGATGCCCTTGAGATTCTCCCTCGAAATGAGAATGGAATCGGATCCACCATAGGCGACGGCATTATTTGCCATATTTTCGTCATTGAACCTGGTGAAACCACGATTCTCAGAACGCCATTGTTGTATTTCATTTCGAAGATAGAAATGGTTAAGCAAGGCTCTGTTCTCCAAGTCGTGGTTAGGACAACGAGACTCGTTGACCGTGTACACTTCCTGAAAAACTGCGCTTCGACCAGTTCATTGGAATGTCTTGGGCGTTGATGAACGGCATGTGACGATCTCCCAATGTGCCAAATTTGACATCAAAGGACGAATAGTGTTGTCAGACGGTGCTTGTTGCCCACGACATTTTCGACGACATGCAAGTTGAGTTAACACCACTGCAGTACTATTATAAATGTACAGCGTTACTATGTGATGTGAAGCAATCATGGTTAAAATTATAATGAATTGACGTTTCAAAAACATGTCGGCTCAAGTCAATCGGTTACTAAGTGTCAAAGTTATTCAATGTTTGCATACATACCGAAATTTTGGTGCACCCTGTACAAATTTAGATTTAGATTTAGATAGACACATGCTTTGTCTTTGCCCTGCGACTACATCACGAGATCCTCTGGCCTAGCCAAAGCATTGGTCAGTTTATAACCAGACAAAGAACATGAATAACCTTGAACACAAGCATGAGAAAAAAATTTAAATTAAAACAAAGAACGAAGTAAACTACTCGTATTTTCCACAGTGTTTTAAGAGTACCTGTACGGTAAAATATCAGACTTTTTTTTTTAAAGTTGGAAGTTTATGTTAAAAGTTTAATGCATGCACAAATGATTTTACATTGGATCCCTTCCAAACAGTTAATCTTCTCCTTTACTCCTTCAGTGAAATTAGAGCAGTGCTAAACCAGGTGGAAATCTGGCATTGTTCAGTTGCCAACAACAACACTTTTTTGGATTCAACAGATTTCCGTTTGTGTTACTCAATACGCAAGCATTCGCCCCAAATGAACGGCAAACTATCAAGAGATGCAAATATATTCTGGCAGAATTCTATTAAAAAACGAACCATTGTTTCCTAGGTTTTCACAGGAAAATGCTTTGTTGTTGAAAATATCCCGAAACTAAAAACACAAAGCTTTCAATCGAATCAAATTTGAACATGTATGTGTACCACGGAATATTGTGTTACTTGCCCCACCGACTCAAGCAAAATCTTGACAATATTTCGAATTTGGCAAAAATCCGAATGAACCAATACGCAACTACAGATTAAGGTTGCTTGCCTTCAATTACGTACATATAAGTCAATAAGTCTCATCCTGTGCAATTGGCATTGCGATTGTTTTCGTTTTCCTCTCCTAAACTGGTTAGGCATTGATCACATCATTCGCAATAAATAGCATTGTGTTTGGCGTAAGACGAGGCTTTGTATTGTAAAAAAAGTGTTCAAGTTCATCAACCCAGAATAGGTGTTGAAGATTGTTTGTATCCCCCTCCCTGTATGGAATTAACATCGATTTCGTTTGACAATTACAAATGGCAAGCGTCTTTTGTACGAACATTTGATACCATCATATGTATTGACCCCATCCTGATGATAATCAGATTACACGCGCTGAATTGCCAGTATTTACGATTTAAGATTCACCACAATTCTGTGCTTTTTTCTTCGGTTCCTCTCCTCATTTAACTTTCTCGGAAAAAGAGACGCCGAAGGGGTGGGGAAAACTTTCATTTGAGAAGACGCGAGAATAGAAAAAAAGAATGCAGACTAATAACGATGAAAATTCAATTTGACCTTAAATTTTCCACTCTCCCAAGATTAAGATTATAAAATATATTCACACAATCGCTTTGAGCCGTGTGTAGGGCACTTTGAGAGAATGTGGATCAAGTGGTCTCTTTAAGGGAAGCTGACAAATGACTTAGAGAAAGGGAAACTGTCTCAATTGATGTCATCTTCTTTTTCAATGCAGTATTTAACTTTATCATGAATTTGCTTAGCAATGCAGTAATTAATTTATTGATTGATCGATTTGAATGTGTTCTAATTTTAGATCAGAATTCAGAGAGTGCGGCTGAAGAGTCTCGCATCCATACACACCCAACCTGTGAAGAATCACCGCGTAACAGTATGATGATGTCAACCCCGCCACCCGGTGTTCAGACCGACTCTGAGGGTCTGATACTACCGAAAAAAATAGTGAACCCTTGCTTGGAGTCGTCGGATAGAAAGAATCTCCATAGAGAACTTATGTTCAACAATAAAATGTGAGTATGCAAATATTACATATATTTTTTTTAATTTGGATAATAAAGGATTAGGTAGGACTAAGGGGCCGATTATAATAGCCGTGTGAAAACTTAAGATTATGTCCAAACCAAACAGAAACATCAGAAAATTGCAAGGTGCCCGTAGTTGCTTATGCATGTTTAAGAAGAATTGAAATAATTTTTACTACCAACTGACATTTGCACATATAGGGCAAAAGTGAACGAACTTAACGAAACCGAGAGAAGCGTCTATTATAATTACAGTTATGTTAAAAACAGTGATGTATAATTACAACGATGTTAGGTTAATGGTAGTAAGCACATCGACAATCATTTAGTTCCGGACGGTCTAAGAGCGACGAGTATATGAAGATCATTAGAAAAAACAGGGTGTGAATCATAGATTTCTGGAAATACTGATGACGCCAAATTGTTTCACATTTTTGTTGTGTTGCTAAAAAAAAACTATCCCATAAATTTAACGGTGCGTCCGGAAACTTGCGTGGGGAATGTGGCACATGTGCCCACGATTAAACACATAAACAGATGGGACACAACTATATAATTCATGGGAATATTTCTGGTGGAAGTACTGGTATGGGAGAGCTTAGCATCTCACATTTCGGCTATATTCAAGAATAGCAATTTGATTGCAAAAGTCTTTTGATAGACCAATTTGCATGTAAGATATTGAATATAGTTTATTAAGCTGAAACATGTTGTGTTTGCTCCCGGGTGTTTTTTTTTTGGAGGCTTACTTTTCAACAACCAATTTGACTATTGGTTTGCGTCAGTCTGCTTGGCCATTTTAAAATGAACTTTAAAAATAATGGTTCAGTTCGCAGAACTTACGGTGAAATTGACTTACTGTAGCGTGCCGTGCAGATTTGCACGAGGTTTGAGGCTTTGATCTCACCTTTTTTGACTATCCCAATGAATGATTTCACTGAAGTCTGAGTTGGTCTCTTGTGTCAGTTACAGTCGACAAAATATTATTTAGCATTACTAGACTTTTTGCTTTTAGTTTTATCAGAGATAGAGTCCAAGTGTCATTACGGATTCATACACTGAAAAAAAAATTGGAATTGTAGCTATCGAAATGCAGCCGCAATTATGCGAAAACGTAGTGAAAAAATTCATCGAAATAATATAAAATGTTTAGGCACACCCTAAATGGACATTTGGCAGATATAGCATTCCATTCTCAACCTTAAAGTTTTTCACAAATTATTGAAATAAAAAAAAATTACACCTTTTGCTGGATAACCATGCCTTATCCAGAGTGAACCTACGCTTTCGATTCCACAGTTAGATACTGGACGCCCAATTTTCATGTTTCTGTCACTACCTTCTCTAGGGTCACTGACAATGGACAGAATACATAGCTATCATGTAAAGCTTCTTAAACATTCCACGTGCAGAAATGAAAGTCGTTGTTGTTTATTGAAATCGTCAGGAGTGGTTTCAAGTTAAGAAACACGCCGTTGGCCCTGTAAAAGGATAAATGTAACTGTCTTTGTCCGGTTTATAACTAAATGTCGTTCCCTAACCTTGGTTCCCTTTAAATCTTAACTTTTAATACATTCAAACTTTAAGAGAAATAGAAATAGCTGTGGACGTCGTTGAAAAACAATCGATCGGTGATCAAGTCCTCCACTAGCAACCGAAAAAACTGTTATACACCATTTTGCCATATCTTGTATATATATTTATTAAATTTATTATATGTATATTATATATTTATATATTTATATTTATATATATATTATATATTTATTATATTATATTGAATATATATATAATGAAAAGAAGAGGGCATAAGTTACTGCCTTGAGGGATACCAGAGTTAGCTAGGAAAGAACTGAAGAGCGCCGAACTTCAAATGGACATGTTTGTAGCGAGTTTTCAGATATCGCGATTGGTATGCAAACATGTGCACTAAATTCAGCTACCACTTAAATATTGGATGAACCAAACTAGTAACAATTCTAAACTCTAACATAGAATCCCACTTACAAGTTTTTCAAAATAAGAAATTGCTCAGACTTTCACTTGTTTCAAACTCGATAATGTCTAAAAACGCTCGCAATTTCATACTGGTATTCCAGCGTATAAATACACACTTAAAAGTAGAAATTAAGTTAATAGAAAATCTTGAACCTTAAGTTTTCTTCTCTGAACACTTAAAACATAGCTATCATATATTTAATAAACTCGCACATTCTATATTTTCAGTGGTAAAAGTGTCCTCAATCAAAAATCTGAACTGCAAAGGGTTCTGGAAAAGAAAAGAGAACGACAAATCTTCCTCCAGCAACAGCAGCAAGAAGCAGTTAAACTCGAATCTGGACTCAAAGGCGAACTCAACCGTGTCATCATGGAGCGGGCCCAAAAGCTCGAAAAACAAACTAACCCGTCAATTCAAGAGCAAGAAATCGAAAGTCATGTGAATCCTGAGTACTTAAACGCGCGAGCGAAACTACGCGCCCGAATCGAGATGAAATAAATCAAAATACAAAATTACGAATGCTAATGAAAAATAATTTTCTTTGTACGAGTATTTTTAAGTATATATGTATTTTTTTTACTAACCCCCTGACGATATTTTATTTCTTATAAATCTTTTGTAACTATTTCTTTCTGAACCAAAACCAAAACTCCAATATTCTAACTCGTTTATTGTGTACAAATAAATTTATTTGTATATGTTTTTATTTTGCGTATGTTTGTGAACTAGAATTTTGTGACGCGTTATTTTTGTCGTTATTTTTAGTTCCGGATATCATTTTGTAAATAATTAACTCTTATGTTATTTTTAAACTACACGAAAAAAAAGTAATTAAATTTAACTCTGCTTATATGCCAAATTAACCTCAAAAATCGAAACAAATTTTAAGTGATTTAATATTTGTTCTATTTAATTCTAATTTTAATGCGTATGAACATTGTAGAAATTTGTCTATTTCAAAAGAAAAAAGGAAAAACGAAAACCAGACATTTTTCTTAATAATTATTTTTTTGTGAGCTCCCTGTTCTTTTAAGGTGTGATCTTATTTTGTATTTTATTTTCGAGACAAGGAATTAAGTATGTTCTGTAACAATGCTTTAATTACACTTTTAATCAACAAGTAACCGTGAATTATTTGTGTTTTATTTAAGAAGAGAATATATGTATGAACTATATTTGTTTTAGCAATGAATGAAATTATAAACGAAAAATATATGAAACAAAAACATAGCTAGATTGAATTTAGTTTTCATTTTTCTGAAATATGTATTTAAATAAAAGTTAATTCTTTACAGACAAGTTACAGCATCAGAAATTATATAGAGTATACATTGAAATCTATTAGTGCGAGAGTTTGAGAATTATTTAGATGTGACGTTGAAAGTTACAATTTGGCATGCGTTACTAGGAAGCAGAAGAAGTTTGAATCTTTCTTTCGTTGAAAAATTGTGTAATTGACTATATTTAGAGTATATATGTAATAGTAATCCTTATTTTTAACATTGATTGTATTAATACTTGTATATGTGACACAAAAACTGAGTTATAAATAATAACAAACAAACAAAACAAAATATAAATTTAGAATAAGTATGAAATTGAGAAAATTGTTTCGTTTTTCTTATTGGGTTGTGGGTTGAGTCGGGGAGTACAGTCATGCATTGTTCACAGACTTTATTTGTCGATTGTCAACTATAATAGCCGTACGCTTATGTCAGAACTAAGCGAAAAGTAACCATAAGTTCATATTTGCTTATAGAAACTTAAAGATAACTCAGCTGTTGACTGTCATGTACATACATACGTAGAGCGTGATTCATCTCGCTCCCGCATAATTAGGCATGAACCCTTCATAGGCCCGTAGCCATTCTGCGTTGTAGGAGACCTCAGAAAAGAATTCAGGGAACTAGAGAAAAGGAACCGAACAGAAAACTGGAACAAAGCTCATGGCATGAAACAGGTCAAGAAACTCCAATATCTCTATGCGTCTGTCCTAACATTGCAGGAACAAATAATAACTATTAGAGAGACACTATCATCATTTGTACTGACCGCTTGGCTGTAATAAAATATCTAGATTGAATCAGTTTTTGCAGCTTTAAAACATTGCGTGAGTTCAGAAAAGTATCACAGTGCGATCGGAGCGACATTACCCTTGCATCACGTTAATATTGGTGTCACGTTCAAACATCAGACGTTCATTTCGCGAAAAAGATGCGCGGACTTCAGACAAAAGAACATAATCAAATTTGTTGATTGGCAAATAATGCGGGAAAAAACGGGAAATTATAAAATACATATGTATTTGATTTATTTGGCTACAGCGTGACATAATCGCCGCGCGGAGTTGAAGTCCCTTATATTAACCAGGCTGAAGTATGAAAAACAATTTGCCTCATATAAATATTGCGTTCTGAAACGGCAACGATCAGTTCAATTAGCATCAAGGAAAGTAAAAGAGCAGTAATGTCGCATCAATGCGAAATTGTTTGAGCTCTCCTTACTCTACACCATTGACTGCCAGCCCAATTTTGGGGATGTTAATGGTTGCCAACCGTTTTTTTCGTTTTGTGTTAATTCTCAAACTTTTATTGGGAACCAAAATACGACACAAATGCGACCATAAACTGACGGATTGACTTCTCCGTAATAGAGGACAAGGTGAGAGTCTAATGCGCTACAAAACACTCGACTTCTGTCAAGAATTAAACACGAGTACAAAAACAACAAAATGCGACTGTAGTCGAATTCGACTGTCGGATACGACTTGTGTAATTGGGGTGAATGTTGCTGATTATATTCTGGTTTGAACCTAAACTGACCAATAAGTTTCTACAGATGGAATGATTCGGATCTTATAAAAATGCAAATAGTCCTTGGGAAGTTGACTTAATTGTACCTTGAGAACAAATAAACAACGTTTGGCAAGTTTGATGCATTTGGTCTGTATGCTGTTGATAGTACTATTAACTGGGCCTAAGAAATAATCATACATTACGATGGGCGCCGGTAATAACATTCTGCGTCCTCAATGACTTCGTACGATCTTTGATTTTATCACAATTCATGACCCGTTTGAGAACTGTTTCAATTTTACTCAAGCATTTTGATTAGCTCGAGTAGCTGACTGACGCTTATGACATCACTTAGGCAAGCATGGTACTAATGTGATTCCATGCAGATCAGGAATCCTATTTTCTATTCATTAAATCATTTTGATCCTTTAACTACCAACAAATGTAAGTTGCAATGTGTGTGTGCCTTTTATTCTTTCCATCAATTTATTTTACCTTTACCACCTTAAAAATTAATATCTGTACGTCACAGACCGTTAACGGACATTGTTAACGTCTTCTGTGAAGTAATTGCTTGTGTGCAATTCCAGTCCAACTGCGGGGGAACTTTACTTGAAAATTAATCTTGATTGTTTTTAAACTTGGTCATGGCTTCGACTGCATCATTTAGTTCTGTTCACATGTTTCTAAGGTTAATTTTGGATTGCTTTGGATGTTTTCAAGGTTATGTTTACTCTCTAAAAAGTCTGGGAATAAAACTTAACTTAGTAGAGAGAGATTTCGTAAGACCTCATACAGTCCTGGATGCCGGTGTAAGCACCTTTTTCTTTGGATTCGACTTTTACTAAACAAATTGCCAAACTGTCAAATATAGCTAATATCAATTAAGACTGCTATGCTAAAACTTAGAGTCGTTCATGGAAATTTGCTGTCTTCTTAAACGAGAAAATCTTTGGGTGCTGTAACTTGACGGTTTTATGTTTCTGACGCATCTCTTTCCAAGGGTCTATTCGCTGTATCATTGTAACTCCCTAACCGCAACATGTTCGATAGGATTTATTTCAGAATATGTCCCAGAAGAAAAGCATCGCGTCGCAAAATGTGAAACTTACGGAAATATAAAGGTTTCTCCCTTGACCCTAGAATGAAATCAATAATAATATCACTAAGTTAACATTGCAGAGTGCAGCCGAATAATTAGAAGACGAACTTCACCTTCAGAAACAGAAACATTACGAAAACCGTGAAATTAATAGTTATTCGAAATTCGAGTAAAAGAAATTTAAACGTTTTTCCCCTTATATGCATCTTGTGATGTCACCTTAGGTTTGTTATTATAAGCGAAGACAATTGATAAGGCTTTCGAAAAGAATACTGAACGCATTCATTGACCAAGTTATAAAAACAAATTCTGTGCTTGAAAATACAAAGCATTCAGAAAGTAAATTTAGTTTCAATATTCAACCATGATTAAGATAATTAAAACAAAATTATTAAAATGAAGACAAGTTCTTCATATACAACTTTTGATTTATTTGCCTTAAGTATGCTGTTAAAAGCGAATACAATTAATTGCTTGGGAAAGCATTGCTGAATACACTGAGCACCATTGCAAAATAATATGTTGCGTTGCAGTCTGTAAATCTTTTAAAATAAAATTTAGTTTTAATTTTTAAACAAAATTAAGTCCAGTTTAATTCAATTTGACAAATTTTTTATATAAAATATTTAATTTATAAATGTCGACGTCTATCGTCGACTAGCGAAACTAGAGGTAAAACCGCCCTCTACATTCAAGCACATTCAACGCGCAGTGCACATCCATTTTCGACCACTACTTTCATTCATTCATACGTCACTTTTGTGATAGATTTTTCGCTGAGCAAAAGGTCGTTCATGAATATTAAGCAAATTAATTTGCTTTTAGATTGTAAAAAAGTGCTGTGAAGAACCTTTCCGTTGGAAAAAAACAGTGATAAGAACATAATTTTCTTATAATTACTAATAAATTATCCCAAAATGTGAGTTTAATCGAGAAAATTTGTCTGAGAAAAAAAGAAACCCCAGAAAAAAAGAAACGAGTAAATGCAAGAAAATGTCGAGAGCACTTAAATAGTAGCATGTGTGGTTGTGTGTGCGAACGAGTAGTGCTAACCTCATGGAACGAACGAGAGCGAACAAACCCGTCTGTTTTTCGTGGCCTGTCTCTATTTTTGCCAGTGGTTACGGTTGCCGTCTCCATCTTTAATTTTTTTTCTTAATCCTTTCTACACACAACCGACGAAGAATATTATTCTTAGCATTAATTAGATGAATAAGACAAAAATTGCATTCGAAATTCAATTCGAGAGGTTTGTGAAATTAAGTTTTTCCTATAGGAACTGGAAATAATTAGGAAAATTCGAGATATTGTTTTTATTTCTGTATGCAAGTAGTGACGATTGTTTGAGCGTGTGTGTGTGCGCGTGGAAAAACTTCACTGAAGCATTTTTTTTCTATAGTTTTTCTTGAGGTAGCAATGTGCTTCCAGAGTGTTGCGAAATGCGAAAAACCGAAGAGTTAAGTACTGCTTCAAAGAGGTGGATCCCCCATGATTGTTGGTTGTTGAACGAACGAACTTTCTAAAAACAATAAAAATGCAGTACAAGTGTATTTTCATTTCTGTGCGAGGTCATTCGATATACAAATTGCTGCAACGACAGGGGCTGTAAAAAGCCACAGATGGCTAAATCGCCAAGGAGTAACAAATGAAAACATACATATAAAGTGAGACATCTGGTGAAATGCGTATATTTCATGTGAATTTTAATGAAACGTGTACAATTCTGTTTGTATACCGGTTGTTGATAAACACAATTCGATTATTTCATTCATCTAGTAATACTTGCTGAATAAACAATGACATTTGCTTAAAAAAATAAAACACACTGTCTGTCATTGATGGATTAACTGATATTGAAAATGGAGACCCAATTATTGACTTGTTTATAAAATTCTACCTTGGAGCTAGAGGCGTATTCATTTCGCGGTTTCCACAACAATGTCAAACTGGGAAAAAAATATTAGGTCGTTCTTTACGCCTAATTAGGTATATACATTATTGTTTGCCCAAAATAGCGGCGAGTTAAGCGAACAGAATGAAAATTTAATTAAGTTTCTAGTTAGCATGCCGCCAAGGCGCATATTAGGTTAAGAAACCTGAAAGCACTCGTCGATTGATTACGTATAATTCAATTTAGAAGTTTCCTTTGATTGCGTTTTTACTTATTTTCCCACAGGCCAAAAGTTGTAGTTGTGGACCTTGAATACAACAAATTTATGTTGAGTTTTTGTGGAATGTAGACCGATTGGTCGAATAGATTTTTCTTCCGGGAAGATTACATTTTTCGCGGTAAAAAATTGTGACAGAAAATGTCATAAATTAATTCATTATCGCCTATCTTTAGGCACAAAGCATACGAGCTCTTCATTTTCCATGCACTTTAAAAATAAACAACGGCACAATTAACCACACGGACTGATTGTATTTACCAATGTATTCATAGATTCTGTTTTCTTCTATTTTCAGAAAGCGAATCATTCTCCTAGGGATAGAACGTATAACAAATATTCGGAAGACATAAACAGAAAAAAAAACAAAAGGAATACCATTACGCGTGAATTAGTACAAATTTATATAAAACAAGAAACAATTAATTATACGTAAACAAACAGAAGGAACAAGGTCGCAAAATCTACCTTGAGATCTGGTGATCTCAGAACTACGTTCGTCGTACAAAATTAGTTGATATTAATTTTGGTTGGGAGAGTTAACTAATCATTTGTGATAACATATAAAGCAATTTCAAAAAAATGCTTATAAACAATCCTGACGCGCTTAAAAATTGGCTTGTGATAATACTGGAACCGCTGTAAGTATTCAATAAAGGCAGATTCATCTGTGGATTAATTTTTATTTAAAAAATGTCAAAACACTTTGGGAGGTCAACTTATAACCTAATTCTTTGCATGTTTTAGCTTTGGAAAATCTTTTGCAGTTACTAGATGAACATTCTTGCCTAAAGATAAAAATACTGCGTTGTCTGTTAATGAGATTAGATGTTATGACAGTGAAGGGGGAGCTCTACTCTTTGTAGCCAATAGAACTAATAGTATACAACGCCTTTACTCAGAATGTTTTCAGAAATAAATTCAGTCTTGAGTTAACCATATTCTTCGACTAACTTGACTCCCTTTTTCCACAAATATAACATGAGTAAAGTCTCCAAATCACATAAGTAACTAATTGTTCTACTCAGTTCTGCTGTATGCAAATTTTCAAAATATCGTAAGATGCGTTTTTAGGGTTCCGCATTGGAATATAGGCGTGTTGACTTCCTCGTTTAAAGTAAATTGTTTTCCAAGGAGTCATGGTTTCACGCTTGGAAACAAAAAGAAATCTCAAAATCTGCAAAATCTGGAGAATAGGGTGGATGATATGGACAACAATTCATATCGTAATTCGACCAGTTTTGTTGTGACGATTGTGGATGCGTGAGTTCATGTGTTGTCATGGGGAATTGAGTCGAATTGATGATAATTTGGAGTGAAAATATCATACGCACTGTGACCATAAGCCTATTGTATAGTATATGACTTGAGCGCTATCTTTAGGACTAATCGACATTTCATATTTACACACCTAATAGGTTAAAGAATTGCTTGGTTGCCAACAAGCATGCCTTACGTTTTCGCCTTGCAAACATCCTCCAATTAGGTTTTGCGTTTGAAAATAATAAGGCAGCAAACTTGTTATCATAGTTATCGTACTTCAAACTTACCCTACTTACTTAACGATACACAAAACAGTCTTAAATAAATAACAATGTGGACTGGATTAAATAGTAATTGTAACAAAGCAATGCTTGCAATTTTCTTGCAGGTATAATCATCTGTATGGAAAGAAACCAATTATCTACATCCTTCCCTCCACTTTTGCACAGTTAGAACTTCGAATATGTCGAACCTTTATTTCTTCATAATGGTCATAATGGTCATTTACTCAATAAAACAATGGTTATTTAATATTATAATAACATTAATTGGTATTACAGTGAAGTCTCACTTATATGAACCCTCAGTTATATGAATTATTCCAATATATGAACCGCCAAATTTTTGTAGTGGAATTCAGTTATATGAACTGATGCTTTAATAAATGACTGCGCGCAGTTACGATCGCCATATAAGTGAATTTCTGTTGAAGCTATTTTGTGTAGACATAATTGTTTTACGTTTTCTTTTGCTTCATTTTCATTTGCACGTGAAGAGTTATCGAACTTGGATTTACGAAAAGTATCCAAACAAATTTAAATTTTTCAACCGAGTTTAACTCAAACAATTTCAAATAAATTATTTTAAATTTTGTGCATTAACTGGATTATATAAATATGTACTTTCATTTAATTTTTTAACCGTAAAAAAATGTATTTCATGCTATACATGGTAAAGTACAATATGGTATATGTACGTACCATATATACTATATATGGTAAAGTACAATATGGTATATGTACAATATACGAACTTTTCGGTTATATGAACTGGCGCAACAATCATTACTGTACTTTAAAATTTCTTACGGGTACCTTATACATATATAGCTGTAAAGGTTATGTTTAAGTCAGTCAGTTGTTTTCTGTTCATGTGCTGAAGCGTAATAAATAATTTCTTCTCTCCCCTCTTAAGCCTAGTCAAGTGTTAATAGACATTTTCCTACTGCTTAATAACCACCCGGAAGATCGAGCAATCGAATTAAAAAAAAGAAAAACAATTTGATGGTTGTCAAAGAAAAAGTTCACAATAATAATAAAAAAAAATATGAAATATTGCTTTGGTAAATAATGACAATAATAACATATAATTATAGATAATAGTAAATAATAACGTAAAACGATAGTACCTTTTGACAATTTTTGTCAACTAAATCGCACTAAAATAATTATTTTGAAGAATTGATAAACTTAAAACTTGAGTTATGCTAAAATAAAAAAAATAAACTTAAACTAGTACCGTTAAAAATGCCTGAACTTACTTAAGGTGGCGCTACAGTCCGGGGTGGACCTGGGCCTCAACCAACAAGCGTCTCCAGCCAGCTCGATCTTTAGCTAGCTGCCTCCAGTTTCGCACGCACAGTTGGTTGAGGTCCCTTTCCACTTGCGTGCGCCACCTGAGTCGCGGTCTTCCTCTACTGTGCCGTCCCTCGGGGGTGGATTCGAAGACTTTCCGGGCCGGAGCATTGGTATCCATTCGCTCTATATGACCTAGCCATCTCAATCGTTGTATCTTCATCCTTCTGGCTAAGTCAATGTCGCTGAACAGCTCGTACAGTTCGTTGTTGTATCTTCTCCTCCACTCACCCTCTATGCAGACGGGACCGAAAATCACCCGAAGAATTTTCCTCTCGAAGCAACCAAGAGCAACCTCATCCGCTTTTGACAAAGTCCATGCTTCTGCGCCATATAGCAGGATTGGGACGATTAGGGTCTTGTACAGGGTTACTTTGGTTGTTCGAGAGAGGGCTTTGTTTATCAATTGCTTTCTTAGCCCAAAGAAGCAGCGATTAGCAAGAGTTATTCTTCGTTTGATTTCAGCGCTGGTGTCGTTGTCTGAGTTAATAGCGGTGCCTAGGTAGACAAAGTCCTTGACTACCTCAAAGTTATAACTGTCAGCTGTGACGTTCTGTCCGAGACGTCGGTGTTGGGTGTCCTTTCTGGTTGACAGCATATACTTGGTCTTGCCCTCATTTACCGTTAAACCCATCTTCGCGGCCTCCGTCGCAATACTCACAAAAGTGCCATTGACATCACGCTGTGTTCTTCCGATTATGTCAATATCGTCGGCATATGCGAGTAATTGGACGGACTTCTGAAAGATTGTGCCTCTGGTGTTGGCGTGCGAGTTTTGCACAATTCTTTCAAGTATGATGTTGAAGAAGTCGCATGACAGCGCGTCGCCTTGTCTGAATCCTTTTTTGACATCAAAGGTCTCGGTTAGGTCTTTACCGACCTTGATGGAGCAGCGTGCATTCTCCATCGTCATCCTACACAAACGGACGAGTTTGGTAGGGATGCCAAAACTAGACATTGCTCTGTATAGCTCGTCTCTATAGATGCTGTCATACGCGGCCTTAAAATCGATGAAAAGGTGGTGGGTATCGATTTGTTGTTCCTGGGTTTTTTCCAAGATCTGCCGCAGCGTGAATATTTGGTCGATGGTGGATTTTCCTGGCCTAAAGCCACACTGGTATGGACCGACCAGGTTGTTGACGAATGGCTTTAGGCGTTCACACAACACGGCAGATAGGATCTTATAAGCGATATTTAGAAGACTGATGCCTTTATAGTTGGCGCAGTTTAGAGGGTCTCCTTTTTTGTGGATCGGGCAAACAATGCTGAGGTTCCATTCATCGGGCATGCTTTCTTCCGACCATATTTTACAGATGAGTTGGTGCATGCTCCTTACCAAGTCATCGCCTGCTGCTTTGAAGAGCTCAGCCGCTAGGCCGTCAGCTCCAGCAGCTTTGTTGGACTTTAGTTTAGATATGGCTATCTTCACTTCGTCCAGATCGGGGGGACGGAATTGTTGATCTACGTCGTCCCTTTCATTCGGGTTGAATGGTTCAATCTGCCTGACAGCGGAATTCGGTTCTTCATCGCCGTTATACAGTCTGCAGAAGTGGTTCTTCCATATCCTCAGCATCGACTGTGATTCTACTACGATGTTCCCTTGATCGTCCTTGCAGGCTTCGGTTCGGGCTTTATAACCCTGACAGGTTGACTTTACCCTTTGGTAAAACTTCCTTACCTCATTCCTGCAGTAGTAACTCTCTATTCCACCGATCGCGCGCTTCTCATGCTCCTTCTTTTTCCTCCTGAGAAGCCGGTGTTCGTCTCTCCTTTTCTGCTCGTAGAGCTCGCGAGCAGCTCTTGTCCTTCTTTGCAGTGCCGCTTTGTAGGCCTCTTGCTTAGCTGCATTCGCCTGCCGACACTCGTCGTCAAACCAGGGGTTTCGTTGTGGTGGCCGAGTGAAACCCAGCACATCAAAGGCGGCATCTCTGATAGCTTTTTGGCAATGTTGCCACCGGTCTTCAATACTTGGTGTCGGTGGCAAAGAACTTCTTCTGAGATAAAGGGAGACTCGATCGGAAAAGGATTTGGCGATCTCTTGCGATTGTAGCCTTCCGACGTCGAACTTCCTCACAGTATTTTCTTGTCTTGGCGGTGTTCGGGATATCCGCAGCCTTACCTTGGCTACAACAAGGTAGTGGTCCGAGTCGATGTTGGCTTCTCGAAACGTTCGGACATCCATAATACTGGAGGAGTGCCTTGCGTCGATCGCAATGTGATCAATCTGGTTGACGGTTGATTGATCAGGAGATCTCCATGTTCCTTTGTGAGTATTGAGGTGTGGGAACCGTGTACTGGCTACTACAACATTTCGCCCCGCAGCAAAGTCGATCAGCCTAAATCCGTTATCGGAGGTGGTGTCGTGTAGGCTGTGCTTCCCGACCGTACTACCAAAGACACTCTCTCTTCCCAGCTTTGCATTAAAATCGCCTATGACAATTTTAATGTCATAGCTAGGGCACTGCTCGTATGTCTTGTCCAAGAGCTCATAGAAACTGTCTTTGGTGTCGTCGTCTTTCTCCTCTGTGGGGGCATGTGCGCATATTAGGCTTATATTGGCGAATTTAGCCTTGATGCGAATTGTCGTAAGGCGTTCGTTCACACATCTGAACGATAAGACTTCTTGCCTAAGTCTGCGACTTGTTGCCTGTAGCAGTCCAGGGCTTCCGCTAATTGTTCGGCTGCACGTGGCCTATAAAGGGACCTTACATTCCACGTGCAGATCCGAAGATCGTTGTCCTTAATTCGTTTGCGGGGTTCGTCATCAGTAATTCCGTCCGTTTCCGAGGCTTGTTGCTGCTTCGTAACTTGATTTTTTTGGTGTGGCCGGGCAGTTACCCCGACGGCACAACCCCCAACCTGGAGGACCAGTTCCTTTTTTTTTTACACTTATAAGTTTAGCACTTATAAGTTTAGCAGGTTGAGTTCGGGTGAACTACAACCAGTACCCGATGGCTACCACTTGGAGGTAAAATAAGCACAATTGATGTATAGGAAAAGTTACAACACTGGGCATCGCCAGGTTGACGCCAATCAGTGCCTACCCGATTCCTACAACATCCAGCCATCAAAAAAATGCCTGAACGTTCTAACTAAAAAAAATTCTATATACATACACTCGTATATATAGATACATTATATCTCATTTTATATATATTATACATAAAATCAAATACATACTTTTTTTTAATGTGTTCATGTAAAGTACGAAATTCACGATACAACGGTCGTATCAAGTTGCGTTGTGCCGATATCGCAACTGTTGTATCCAGCACACATATACTATCTGCCTACAATTGAGGTCCAACAAGACATTTTATTTAATCATTTACCAGTACGAAGATTTGAAGTTAGAGTTACTGTTTAGTGGTTTACCGTTATGGTCTTGATGTGGTAAATTAATAATAATAATAATGGCGGCGTTACAGTCTGAGGTGAACTTGGGCCTAGCTTCTCATCAACCTATCGTGTTCTGCGTGCTATTGTTCTCTCACGAATGGAGTCCCCTCCATACAGTTTAATGCCGACTCCGAACGGCGAAATTGAGAACTCTTTTCTATACAGTTATACTCTTTGAGCAATTTTTTTTTTTGAAAAATTGTCTGACCTTTAATTCGAACCTCGACTATGGAAGTCTAATGCGCACGGGTCGACGCACGAAACCACACGGCCACGGCGCCCGATGTGGTAAATTATACCATAGAAATCTTTTTTTTTTGGGGTATGAAACTAATTCATTTATCCTAGTGGCTTAAAGTTTGATTTAAAAGGTGATAAATAAAATTTCTTATTGTAAACAAAAGTTTGACAATTTTATTACTATATTACCGACTCTGATGACAAATTGACTGTCAAGCTTTTGAGGTTACAGAAACAGCAGCATATATCAGTCTGCAGCATATTGTATTATATAAATGCAGCATATTTCAATTTGAGCTGGATGCTATCTAAAAAGAAGCGAAAAACTGACTATACATATAACATCTTGATCATCCCGCAAAGACATTTAGAAGACTGTACTTACATTAACATGCATGTACGCATTTGTACAGTCTTAATTGTACTTAAGTGCTAGAACTTTGTACAAATAACAGTATTCAACCGAACCTAACCTAAACTTAGCTCTAAAATTCTATATATTTAAAGTATTGTAGTTTTCATTGCTTTGTTTGGGAGTCTAAGTAACTATCTATCATAACTAAGTCGTAAGACAAGACTAACCTAACCTACTATATGCTCGTTGCTTTAACTGATGTGTTTTTTTTAAAGCTAAACTTCATTATCTTGTGAATCTAAGTCATTTTGTTCACTTATTTAATTTATCCTATCTATTGCACCACGACTTTGTTTTGTTAATGAAAGTATATCATACGTGGAATGCATAGTTAATGGTAGTGACTCTCACGTTATGTAATGCATTAAATCATTCGGTAGGTTGTTATCAGTAAGAACGTGTTTTGGTGAATACTGAAAGAGTAGGAATTTGGATGATGTTGTTATCAAAGTAAATTATGTTTGCACAAGATTGGATAGATCTCATAACATTTGAACAAATTCATTCATTTTAAATATGCAGGAATGTTTTTTTTATAAGTGGTGTATTTTTATTTTCATCTGAAGTTCAAACATTTAGGTTAGAACAGTAAACATCTGCCACATGTTCGCATCGGGTCTACGTACAAGAGTTATTCTTTTGATGAAATTTGGTTCATATTTTCGCATAAGTGCGACTGTATTTCTCGAGTAACATTTCTGATAATTTCTTTTGTGTGCATGAATAATTGGTAGGCTGCGCAGACGCTGTAGTAGTTGCGCAAATGATTATTCAAATATTCAGACCTGAAATCAACTGGGTGCAGACTAGCTTTCAAATATTCAGACAGAAGCGGCATGAGTGATCATTTCCTCTTGCATTTATTCGTGGCAATTTTCATGTTTCCATCTTACACTTCCACACGATTAGAAAGAAGGCAGATGCACTTAATTGCTAGCAACTCACCTGCACGGGAAATTCAGACTACCCTCAGACTCTTCCTCCCGCTAGCTTGCACATTGCGAGCTGCTCCTTCAGAATTGTCAAAGAATTGTCACGAGTAGAAGGGCCAAAGCACCCTCTATCTTAAGCATGTAACGTGTATTGCTGTATCGGACGATCTCGGTGTCTCAAAGTCAAAGTCTCAATCTCAAAGTCTTCATGGTAAAAAAAGTTAGTTCGATAATTCATTCACTGAAATGGTCGCATCAGTATCATTTTCATCATTTTCGAAAAAAATATGGCCCAATGACAACAACAGATAAAACCAATCCAAACTGTCATTCATTGTGGATAGAGAGACTACTCCACTATTTGTCTAGGATTCATTCATCGTAGCATAAGCAATATCCAAAGCGGGTAAAGAAGCTTGTGGTCTTTTCAAGAGCTCTGCGTTTGATTTTCTGTCCTGTTTCCGTTGAGAGCTTGGAGAAGAAGAATCATTGGCGAGTTATTCCATACGCTGTACAGCGACTGCCAGGCATCAACGTATTCAACGCTTGAGGTGGCCCAACTCAAAAACATCCATCCTATCAAATTTCTCTTTCAAAGGAATTTTTCTTGTGCTTTTTACTTGACGTCAAGTTTAATGATGTGTCCTTTTCAACGTAGTCACCTTCTCTCTTCCGGCTGAAGCTTTGCGTTAACTATAAGACTTCAACAGCTAGCTAGTTATCTATAGTGTCACAGAGCAAGTTGTTTCGTCGTTTCTCTTGTTATGTTGGCTCGAAGCTGGAGATTCTTCTGGTCGGCGCTGTTGTTTATTTTTGGCTTGCATGACATAGCCTTGTGATGTATTCGTTAACGCGTGACTACCTTCATGTCACTAAGGACACGATCGCAAGATTTTTTAACAGTTTTTTTCTGCCTCGTAAGGCTGCTTGTGATGATGAGTACTTAAATATCTCCCCACCCCTCCTTGCATTTAGTAGTTTAGAAGTCAAAAGTATGGTGATGTTTTTTTTTCACCCTCCATGCCTCTTGGTTGATTCATCTTCCCACGTGCTTTCGGTTTTGTTTCTTTAGGTTATAATGAATACCCGTTCTCACATCTGTGTCGTCTAATTAAAGTAAATATATTTCAACATACACTCGAAATTAAATAAATAGCAGTTATAAAACAATTTTATGAAATAATGTCTAACTCGTTGTTTTCTTTTCCTTTTATTTGAACAGTTGTGATGCTGATTCATCCGCATTAGCGAGATACGTTTTGGCTTTACTGAAAAAAGAAAAACCTGTAAAGGACTTAAAGAAAGTCATGATAGAACAATTAGACGTCTTTTTAGCAGAAGAGACAAAACCATTCGTTGAGCGTCTATTCAATGCCATTGCATCGGAAGAATATTTAGCCCCCGTTGTGCCGACACCACCAATTGATAATGCTACTGAGAGCGCTCCTGTCGTAGCTAAAATAAGCACGGACAGAGAACTTACACCACCACTAGATGATGTGAGTAATGATAGCCTCCCTGATGACACGATACTCATACCAAGCACACTCTTATTGCAGACTAAAACCAAAGAATTATATAATAAAATTGAGGAGAGCAATACTCCGTCTACCGGTGCCGTAACACAGAGTTCGATTGAACCGATTGCAACTGCCATATTAACAACACCGGCACCGATAGCACCTCCACCGCCAACAATGGGTCCTGCCAAGAGTGTAAGTCCATTCAAAGCAACGTCAGACAAAGAAAATCAGCCACGTGAATCCCGCCGTCGCAGAGCATCAGATCACCAGATAATCAGATCGAGATCCAGATCACGCTCAAATGATCGTCTTTCGCGAAGGTCGAGGTCCAGAGACCGCAGGCAGAATGAGCGGGAAAAGAATACGCGACAGTTTAGGAACAAGTCACCACCAATTCACAGTGACAGACGGGACAGAAGAGGCATTGATCGGCGTCGTGGGCCGCATATGAATGACGAAAGATCACCAAGAGTGGGGTTCGTTGCTAAGAATCGAACTAAAAGTCATTCAGCGTCACGAAGCCGATCGCCATCTCTGGAAAGACGGAAGGGATCTCCCGCAGGTGGAGTCAATAATCGGTCACCAGTCTACAATAACGAGAACTCAAAGCGGCAACGTTGCCGTGATTTTGACGAGAAAGGATATTGTGTCCGCGGAGAAACTTGCCCCTGGGATCACGGCGTGAATCCAGTTGTTTTTGAAGGAATAAATAATTCGGCTTTGATCAGTATGTCACTGCGAGAATACAATCCGGATGCTCCGGATCTTTGGTCGCGTGGTTCGTCGTCGGCGGTAGCACCCTCGGTGGGAAACGTAGCGACTGGCGGGAATGTGTCTGGGGGTGGAAATCCGTTCAGCTCCGGACCACGCGGAAGTTTCCCACACAAGGGTGGGAACGGGGCACTCCCCGGTGTTTATCCACGTGCTGCCGGTGGAGCAGGATTCCGTCCTACAACTCCAATTTTCCCCTTCCCCCCGAACGCTGCTGCCACACCACTGCAACGAGAATTGATCCCAGTGCCAGTGGTAGACGCCAATGGATCAGGTGGAGATATCTCCGCTGCACAATCAAAACGTCGCTTCGAGCTCGAGGACAGTGTTGCAATAGCAGAAGGCCCAGCCAAGCGTAAATTGCCACTATCTAGTCGTTTAGGACCACGCATCACGAACATACAAAACAACTGCTCTTTGGAACTGCGAAAAGTTCCACGCGGAATGAACACAATTGCTCATTTGAACAATCACTTTGCCAAGTTTGGGAAAATAGTCAATATTCAAATTTCCTACGATGGCGATCCAGAAGCTGCCATTGTCACATTTTCAACTCACGCAGAAGCAAATGTTGCCTATCGTAGTACGGAAGCCGTTCTAAACAATCGGTTCATCAAAGTGTTCTGGCACAGTCAATCGGACGGTATTTCCGGAGGTGGCAACGCACCAGGGACAAATTTAATGAAGGATGACGTTGGTGCAGCTGCTCCCGTCAACGGAGCTGGCCGTAAGAGCTCGCAGTATCATCTAAGCAATATTCCCGCTGTGCCTACTCCAGCTGCTGACGCAGCAAAGACCCCAGTATCAACGCCAACAACCCCAGCAACACCAACACCTGCGGCAACGTCCGCTTCAACCACACCGACAATAGTGCCAGCTGCCCATGTTCCGCCGACATCGCTACGCGTCAAAAACAACACTCAGCGGATAACGCCGGCCACAACAGCTATTATTCGCAAAAAGCAAGAAGAGCAAGCTAAAGCTGTCGTGCAACTGGCAAACGGTTTACGAAAACGAAAGCACGAGTTACTTCAAGGTTACCTTACTCAAATGAAATCGGCTGTAGAACTTGTGGAGCGCTGCGAGCCCAATGATCCTCAGCGTGTCAAGACCGTTGAAACTATCAAAGTCCTCCAAGCTACAATCGATAAGTTGAGAAAAGAGATTGCCACGGAACAAGAACAAATGGCTGCTCAGATTCAAAATCATCAACCGCCTGTTAAAAAGACCAAAGAGCAACAGAAGAAAGAGCTCCTCGATATTGAACTGGAACTTTTCGCTCAACAGCAAGAGGGTAACGACACTACTGCCATTCAAAAGCGATTGGAAGACTTGCAGCGTAGTTTAGGCATCGGTACCAGTGTGAAGCCACATTTTCCACCAAGTGGAGCAAGGCTCAATAAACATATTCGTCCAACGCTGCCAGCTGCAGGTTCAACTAGTGTCGACAGAAGACCTAAATCCATTGTTGTTACTGGCTTTGAAAGCGAAGATTGTGACCATGTGTTGGCTCACTTTAGGGTAAGTGTTTTTATAATTTTTTTTTAAAGTTGTACATTCATGCATGAATGCATCCAAATGCTTGTGGTTTTCTAAAACATTTGGTATATTTCCATTTCTTCAACGAGTTGGAGTTTTTACGTCACAAATTTATACGTCTTCGTTTGAGCAGTGGCGAAGTCACTGACTATGTCAAAGTGCTGTAATAATTTGAAGAAGTATATGAAGCGGAAGACCTGAAGATAGTGTGTAACATTCGATGAAGTTAATGAGAATTTACTCAACTTTTGTGCTCCATCAATTTTGTTTGATTCCTTTGAGACATAAGAATTTGGTTCTATATCCAAAAGGTTTTTGAGTTTTCACCCCTTTGGAGAGAATAGAATTGCTTAGCTTCTAGCATAATAACCCTAAGTTTGGCAGATCGACGTACAATTCGATCAACAGATAAATGATTGATTGAGTGATACCTTGAATCAAATTGATAATAGCAAGTGCAAACATAATAAAAGGCTTGGGAATTCCCTTTGCACTCGGTAGTACTCACTTATACAAAAAGGCCCGTTGTGTTGCCACTAGACCGGCATTGAGTCGTTGCTCTTGGAAACAGTCATTTTCTGACATCAGTATTGGATATTTTTTAAAACAGCTTTCTCCCATAAACCGTTTTCTTAAGGGGGCGTGGCAGCTACAAAGAAGATGTGAAGGGGTCTCTTCTTCAACACCTTCCGCAATAGTCGTTATATATAATAATTCAAATCTTGCTGCATGTTCTGTAACCCTAAATGCCAAAGTTCAGTTTGTCTCGCAAAGATTGGTTAGGTTAGATTAAGGTGGCTGTAGACTAACAGTCTCACTTAGGCCGGCGCTTCTAGTACCACGTGAATCGTAAAGCTAGGTTAGACACGGTTAAGATGGCTGACTCCAGTCTCACTTAGGCTTAAGTGGCCAATGGTGATACCATGGCGAACCAGGTATCTATGCGATCAAAAAACCGGTTTTGGTTAACTTCAAAGCGATTAGACTGAAAGTTATGTTTAAGACACTGGATGACGCAGTTGGTTAAGTGCCTGCCCTAAGTTAGAGGGGTCCAAGGTTCGAATCCCAGTGAAAGTTAATACGATTTTATCCGGTTTTTCAAATGTGATCCAGTCACTATTTGTCGTTGGGATCAAATTAACGGCACTATCACTGGAGCGGTCGATCAGTGGTAGTAATCTGACTGGGCATCACAATAGACCAACATAGTCTAAGTGTGCTGGTGAATTCACCAGCAGCCTGCTAGCCTAACCTAACCTATGTTTAAGCAAGATTTGGTTTGCCCCGAGGTAGGTGGTACCTTCGGACAATCTATGATTACTGGTTCTGACTTTTTCAAGTTTTAGAAGGTTTCCATCAAGAGACAGGCAGTAATTCAGTGAGGTGGCCCAGTTCAAGGATTTAATCGCTGCCCTGCTGTCTGATCGTTTTGTATATCATATTGTTTTAAAGGCATGACAGAGCTATAGAAGCTAGGACCAAATCCACCTCGGATTGTAGCGCCAGTCCTATGTCACATTTAACACATGCAGCGGACTACATTGTTCTCAAAATAAATCTTCTTTAGACTAACCGCACGTCAGTGGTAAGAATAACAATATTAAGCCATATGGAGCTTAACTTAAATGATAGCCAAAAGTAGCTGCAACATCTTCGCTTCGCGTTTGTGCAAAGACAAGGCGTTATCCAACGAGTAGTAGGTTGTGCAATAAGAAAATTCCCTCTCACATCAGCCCAACGTGAGATCAAAGCGCACGAGTTATATTTGGGAATTATTTACTCACGAAAAACGTTAGTTATGGCTACATCCTGTTCATTTATATATATTATACCGTTAGCTTGATTGCTGTTCCAGTATTTTATGGGTATTATCACCTCACGATGAAGTTTGATAGTCTGTTCTGAAAACTCGAAATGGGACAAACTCCATGTCTAACTGCGAAGTAACACAAATGTATCATCAACAAGTATGTTGACTGACGATTGCGTAACTCTCGTGTCTTCATAATTCCTATCAGTCGTCATTCAAATTAGTTCAAATTAGTCCCATTAAAGGTCTCATACCGAGGGATAAGGTACACATCAAAATAAATCGAATGACGTTCTGCAGCTTTGTTTTCTAACTCCCTACATCGGTCTGCAATTAATTACGCTCCTTTTCTGTAAAACATTCCAGTTTTGAGATTTACTAATGTCTACTGCTAACTCAGGCTTCGAAAGAGTTTTATTCATTTGAGCTTTAGTCTATTCAGGGACTTATATATGGCGACGTTTATTTGAATTCTTAATCGTTGAGTCGTAAGCATCCTAATTACTACACATAGTGTAATTTGTGTTCTTACTGATTAAAGTTGGCGTTGATCAGAGTTCCCTAACATGGATGTGAAATGCATGCAATTAATTTATGTAATAACACTCTTTTCTTACGCAATATTTTATACAGGCCTTTGGAGAGGTTGTCAAGTACGATATCGAAAAGACTATTCCACAGCTAATAGCCACCTATGCCACACGTTCCAATGCTGAACAAGCAGTTCTGCGTGGGAAGGTTTTTAAAGAGAAACGTCTACAGGTATGTATCGGAATGTGCACTCCCCAATAGCATGTGTTAATGATTTTCCATTTAGATTGCATGGGCACCCGTGGTGGTTCAGTCGACAGCATCACAACTACCAAACAAATCCATTTCGGATAGTACTGCAACCGATATAAAAATGCTTGATAAAACTAACACAAACAATAACGGAAACAGCGATATGGACACAACTGATACTTTACCCGAACTGCGCCTTGAAGACGAAGAAGAGGATGACGAGTCCGAGGACCGGTCTTGGAGACGTTGATAGCGCAGCAGCGACCGCAGTTATGTAGGATTTAAATATATCTTAATATGCATTGTTTTAATAAAATACAGTTGAGAGTAAAAAGAAAAACCCACAACTGTCAAAATGAAACACAAAAATATTTTACACAAACAAAATACGTTTTATAAAGAAAACAAACAAATAATTAAAAACCTAATAATGTAATTGCTGAGCGCTTTTATAAATATAATTGAAAATAAATAAAACAGACAATGATCATGAATGCGATGAGGGGGAGCATGTTAAAGAGGGAAAGCGTGCTAAACAAACACCTTAACTACAAGATATATAAGTTTATTATATACATATATATATAAAGTAACTGTAAATTAAACATTTTTTAGATAATATTATTTAGTGAAAAACAAAAAAGAAAATAATTGAAATGTATATGTTAGCAGGTATACATAGAGTCTAAAGAAGTAATGCAATTCTTTTTCTAAAAAATACCATAAAACTGAAAAGAATATAGTATATCGTATGAAACTCTGAGGAAACCTCATCTAAGAAAACGTGAACAATATTTCATTTTTATTTTTACCAACCTACTATAAAATGAATCTGTTATTTTAATTTTATAATATTTTAACACTTCTCACGAAACTCACAAAATGATGTTATTGATGGAATAAGTTTTGCTGTTTGTGTTAACCGAGAAAGGAAAATGATTGTAATTAATTTTTTTTTTAATAATTTGTCTTATCCCAACATACGTATATATTTTAAAAAATAATATGAACTAAAAAACAATAGAAACAAATAATAATGAAATAAATAGTAAAAAAATACAAGTTTTTCATACAAAAAAAAGATACAATTCTCGAAAAAAAAAATGAAAAAATGAAAAAGAAGAAAAAATATAAAAAAGAAAAGAAAACAATAAAACATAGAAAATGCGAAACAAAAGCGTAAACTTAAGGTGAAAAATATATATATAAAAAGTGAGTCGTCGGAGACTCAAACAATTTTTTCAAACATAACTTTTGTGTTTCATTTTATCATCATCACTGTGGAGGCGTTGAAAGGTAATCTAAAAGGAATGCGATTGTGCAAATCTGTTGTGACTTATTCAACATCGTTCTTGAGAGGAGGCACGATCTTCCAAAAGTCCGTACAAATGATAGCATACGCGGATGACATAGCCATGATTAATCAAACTCAGGCAGCCGTCAATGACGTGTTTGTTGCCACTGAAACGGAAGCGGAAAAACAGTCTGACGGTAAACGAAGGCAAAACGAAGTATGTGTGCAACATGAAAGCAACTACTGCGCAAACAAAAGCAACCAGCGCGTTATAGATTTTTGTGATGCGGTGAGATGTTTTTCATATTCTGACTCAATTGTCTCTTCATGTCTAAAATGTAGGCTGAGTTCGTAAGCGTCAATAAAATGCGCATCACGTTAGCATCACTGTCTATGTGATGCGACGCAACGATTTTTCGATGTTGCGATGCATCACGATGCTTTGATTTTGTTGGCGTTCAGGAAGCAGACGAGCAGGAAATTTTTCACGACAAAATTCGCTAATCGATGACCGCAATAGGAGCCCAAATGTCAAATAAAAATCCATTGCGAAGAATTGAAACGCCTTTTATTTCATGTGGAGTGAACGTTCCCGTTGTTTGCATCGAAATCCGGCACGAAATAGGCAAAGAACTGCCTACAAAACCTATGGCGAGCTAGTGTGAGACACATGGGGTGGGGAATTGAAGACCAATGTGCCCATTAAAACAAGATCCGTCTTGCTAATCTGCGACTTCAAACCACGGAGATTTGCTCTTTAAGACAATCGTCTACTTGCTCATCTACGCCTCCAAACGATGCATGTATCATATGTATATAAACAAATGATGCCTCGTCTTAATCGACACAATGTGCTTTTAGATTTCCCATTCCCATCAGGCGTCCCACTAAGCAACTCGATCTATGAGCTAAACGCAAAACTATGTCAACTGAATCCTTCTTGCATCGAATTTCGACGTAAACAACTGGACTTTCGAGCCTGAACCTAGTAAAGCCTGGACCTTAAAGACGAAGACATTACCTACAATTCCTCATCATTACTTTTTTCCTACGTCACCCCTTTTCTGAGATATTCACAGTCAAAGAATGGGACTAAAATTGCTGTTCGACTAGTACTTCAGAAACATTTCTGAATAAAATCTGAGACCCTTGCAACTTTCTTGTCTGATCATGGATCATCAGGCCCGGTTCTAGCTAGTTGAGCGCCTTGTGCAAGGGCTGTGTTTAGCGCCCCCACTCAAATGAATCCATAGGAACTGAGGATTGAGGGCACTTGACGCCCTGTGCATTTGCACATCCTGCGCATATGGTAGGACTGGCCCTGTGTATAATATATCATGACTCGTCCTAAAGGCCTGTTCATGAGCATACGAGTATGTTTGCCAATATTTGTTGCATATGGTATGTCTGCTGCTTTTGCTAGCATTTTGTTTGTTTTTGACATTTGGGTTGGCAGATCGAAGCAGCTGATCCAGGCAGGCACAAGCCTGGGTTTGATGTGAATGGGAATGAATTGAAATTATGATCGCACCAGAGAGTAAATAATCTTTACAATCTTACAATCATCGTTCTATTCAAGTTGTTTTGAATGGGTTCAAGTCTAATTTTCACTAAATTAATGCTGGTGTTCCCCAAGGCTCTGTTTTGTCTCCGACTTTCTTCCTCATTTTTATAAATTATCTCCTGTCTGCTACTTCTAATCCAATCCACTCCTTCGCTGATGGCAGTACTCTCAGCTTTTCATATTCGTTCCGAGACTCACGATCTTGTCCTTCGGTCGTAGAATTGGAACGGCAGCGCATGTTAAGCACATTTAATTCCGACCTTGACACCATTGACATTGGGGTAAAAATAATAGAGTGCTTCCATGCTGTTTACTGTCACTAAAGCGAACCCTTAATAATCAGTCATTGTCCATGAATGGCGCTTGTGTCGATGAAACCGAAAGACTTTCCATCCTTGGTATGTGTATCAATACAACCCTTAGTTGGAATGATCACATATTCGAGGTCGCCAAAAACGCTGCAAAATGTCTAGGTTTCTTAAATCGATGCAAAAAATGTTTCACCCCCTCTGATTTGGCTTCAATTTACAAGGCCTACATCCACCCCAAACTTGAGTATAGCGCTCATATCTAGTCTGGTGCTCCCAAGACCTCTGTCCACCTGCAAGATAGGGAGCGATAAAACTTATAGGAGACAGCAATTGTTTTCTGTTTTCTGTTTTATCGCTATTTTACAAACGATGCTCAAGTTTATTAGCCAATTGCATTCCTCTCTTACATGAATACACCCGCAATACTCGTCTCGCCAGGAATGTTCATCAGTTCACCCTTAAGCCTACTTTCGGACGTACAGTTAAGTTTAGAGACTCGTTCTTTAGCCGCATCACACGAATATGGAATGCTCTTCCCAGCGCGATAATTCCAGTTCACTTCAATCCGCAGACATTTAAAACCAATTTTTTAAAAAACCTCCTCTCCCTTTCTCCCTCTACTCCTTCGCCCGAAAAAAAAGCATGTAAGAGGTAAGGGAATACACCTCTGACTTTTTTCTCTGAGATGTTAAGTGGGGTATGGGCGTACAATCGACATTATCAGGAGAAAATCACATTGTTACATCATATGTAAGAGAACCGGTAGAAACTTATTAGACCCTTTTAAACGTTCGTATTGAATAACTGAGTCCTAGTCCTAGTAGTATCTAGAGATGCAAGGTAATAAGTCCCCGGGAACTAACTCCACTGAGAACTAATGTGAATTAAAGCCACTCTATGTGAAGTGCAAGGTGGGAACATCAGGGCCGGCCCTACCATATGTGCAGGATGTGCAAATGCACAGGGCTCCAAGCGCTTGGGGGCGCATTGTGAGCCTAAACAAACAATAATTTCCGACTAACATGGTGTCCATTGGCTAACTAGTGAAATATCCATTTCATTATTATTATTTTTTTCAATAATTTCTGTTGTGTAATTCGGCGCTTCCCATAGAATTTGTAGCCATCTTACTTCGTGTGTTTGTATTTTCGTTTATTTTCGCCAAGAGAAAGAAAGTATACAAATATCTTTATAATAAAGGAGTAAATAAATTTAAAAATAAAATCCATTGCGAAGAAAGGAGACGCCTTTCACTTCAGTCATGTATACATGTGGAGTGAACGTTCCCGTTGTTTGCATCGAAATCCGGCACGAAATAAGCAAACAAGTGCCTTCAAAACCTATTTATTAATTAATTTATTTCGAGCTTAATACAAGCGAAACTTAAACAATCTATACTTATCAATCAAAATTTAACTTAAAACGGAGCGTGTTTGGAGAGAGTGGAGCAGAGAGGTTTTACTTAAATGAAAGTCAAAAGTCTCTTCCATAGTATTAGCCAGGCGGAAAATTCTGGACATAAGCGAATTCAAACCATTTTCGATGTTCGATGTTCGATGTTGTTAAATATGGAAGAGGGGGATGGACCTGAGGTTATGCGAATTGCCGTTGAAGGATAAATGTTGAAAAAGCGTGGGACAGTCAATCTCATCAGATATGAGTTGGTGACAGCTTCTATACGTTGCATATGAATAGCGTAGTGAAGGGACTAGACCAGGTCTAACTTATAGCGAATAAGTAAGCCCCTGTCTTAAATTCGCAATTCTTTCCTTTTCCCTTCACAATTCTTGGTCATAGCTAGGAAACTATTTGACCTAGGGCCACAAATGATGGCTCAAAACATTCGTATTGATAATGTGCATTGGGCCAAAATAGGGAACAAAAAGGAAAACGTGCTCAGACGCACCGTTTTCGAGACATGGCGTAAAGTTAAAAAAAATCTGTTTCCAGGACAGTTGCAGAAAAGGTGCGAGGATGTTTGCACTTCTTCTTCACCCAAACATCTGCTGCAGCAGTCGTTGTACGGCAGACCTAGTCTGGCAGCGTGTCTTCCCATTGCGCAATGTCCTCTGAGGACGCTTACTAGGTTGGCCAAATTTGTTCTGCTTAAGCTGAGTGTGGTTGTGGTTTGCCACGTTTGTCTGGCATGTAGGCAGATACTAAAGTTTTTCCATCTCTCATAAGCCCTGCTAATTGCTAGCTTTTAGGTCTTAGTTTTTAAGGTTACTATCGGCGCCGTGGCCGTGTGGATTTGTGCGTCGACCCATATGCACTAGACTTTCAAGTCTAAGTTCAAATCCCAGTTCAGACAAACAATTTAAAAAAAAAAATGTTCACGGCTCCACCTGTTTCGAGTCACTGGCAATGCTCAAAGAGTATAACTGTATAGAAAAGACTTCTCAATCTCGCCGTTCTGAGTCGGCATTAAACTGTAGGTCCCCTCCACTCGTGAGAGAACAATAGCACGCACAACACGAGTGGTTGCTGAGAAGCTAGCCCCAGGTCCACCTCGGATTGTAGCGCCACCATTATTATTATTATTATCGGCTCAGAAGCGTTGGCAATGGTGGGGTTGATAATTATTGTTCCCATTCTGGCTAGCTCGTCTGCTTCACAGTTTTCTGGTATATCTCTGTGTCCCGGAACCCAGCCCATCATAAGGCTGCATTGTCTCGTTGTCTCGTTAAGAGACATACGGCAGATTATTACTAATCTAGATCCTAAAATTGGTGATTAAAAATCCTCAGCTACTCCGCTACCAGTTTTGGATCAGCCGGTGAAGATTTCCTTAGTGTTATTACTGCTTAGAACCCTCTTCGTTTCCCATTTTTGTTTGCTTGGGATCACGTCCCTGTATTTTATGTTGATGTCTAAGATCGGGGTTAGTAGTCCGTAGATTCTTCTAAGAAGCTATATTTGTTTTGTATACTGACGTGACCTGTATAAAAATCTACATAATTGAATTAGTTTGGATGGTAGAATATCCGCCGCTATGGCTTAGATGACCGCTTGGCTGTCTGTAAATATGTTGCTACCTTCGCCTTAAAGACGCAGTGAACGTCGTTTAGTGTCAGAGATCTTTCAAGTGGCCATAGAAGAAATTCCAAAATATCAAAGTAATCTTTGAATGCAAAAAAATCTACGTAAGCACAGCCTCCAGCAACAGCAAGTAAACAAAGAGCGATAATCAAAATTTGGGAATACCGCAAATATTAAATGTGAATTCAACACGCTTGACATCACTATCAGTCCACGGGCCTACCGGTCAAATCTGGATTTTCATAATGTTGTATCATTGAATGCTCTCTCAGTGTCTGACAGTCACCATCGTTCTGTTATCACTTTCACTTGTTCGTTTCCAATTCGTTTTCTTGTAATTAATTATATCTCGTAGGAATACGAGTATATTTGCAATTGCCCTACTGTGTTGTGAATCCTAAGGAGTCTTATGAGTTCAATTTGATTTAGTTAACATTTGTGCATGGCCCTTGAAACATTTAAAATATGAGCTCTTTGTTAATGTTTATCATTTTGTCATGTTCGACTCCGGGGTTCCTGTTACAATATCGCAGATATTGGTACCCTAGTTACACAGAAGGTGAGTACACGTGCCTGAAAACAGTTCATAACAGCATAAGAAAGCATGCTCTCCTTATAAGCAAATAAATGTATTATCTCCTTTTTTTATTAGGAATATATATATTTTTTTATGTACGATGAACAATCCTAATTGTGAACGTAATCACATGCATGACTGTATTTATTCAAATATAGTAGAAGTTTGAAAGGATAAACGAATTAAAAAACGAATCACATTTTAAAAAGTGTTCATACATTCTTTACGAAAATAATGTGGTTTTTAGAATGTGCCTTTTAGATTTTCCTTTTTTTAATGAATTTAGTCGATGATGGTAGGGGTGTGGCTTAGTGAGTTCAAAGTCCAGGTTCGGTTCTTGAAAAACGCCTTCCTAGACAACGCTTCTCAACTTCGCCGGTCAGAGTCGGCATTAAACAGGACTCGTAAAAGAACAGTTACACGCACAACACAAGTGGTTGCAATAGAAGCTAGACCCAGATGTTCCCTTAAATTATTAATTTTATTGAATCGGTGACAGTTTCTTGCTTTGCAATTGTGTTTGTGTCTCATGACAGCTGATATTTATGACGATGGCAATGAGCAAATCAGTTTACTAATAACTACAGTAATTTTAATTTGATTAACAATCTTGATTGCAAATTTATTATTAAATTCAAAAGAAGACAATAAACAACTCAAAAGGGTACACCATGAAATGTGAACTTCCACTGTGGTAAGGAGTTGTCAACATTTTAGCGAAATTTTAGTGAAATTTGGTGTGGTTGCCATAGCGTGGACGGTAAATGCGTCTATTCCTATACTCAAAGTCTATGTTGGATTCCCGACACAAACAACTTTTATATTTCACGGCACCACCACTCTCTAGTCAGTAACAATGTTACTCTATGAGCAGTATAACAATAACACGGTCAACATGAGTGGTTTTTCGGAGGTTTTTGAAGCTCTACACTCAGACTCAAAACTGGTCCATTGTACTGCCAGGTAGCAACCTACTCCAGTGCCGTTAATTTGATCCCAACGGCAAATGGTGACTGGACCGGATTCGATTTCACTGGGATTCGAACCTGGGACCCCTCTAACTTGGAGCAGACACTTAACCAACTGTGCCATCCAGTCGCTTCCGTTCCTTAATTTCAGATATCTCGTGGAGTCGAAAAATTGTTCACCGTGGTCTGACTCAAACGAGTGCAGTGAACTGCATTTATGTGGGTAAGGATCTTCGTTTCTGATACATCGTTAAGCCTCGAACAGACGTACAGCAATATACGATGCATTGATGCTTGCAACGAAACAAACATGTAGTACATTTTGACATCTCGTTGCATTAGATTTGCTGTCATTGTGAAAAATGGCAATTGATTTCTGGAAACAAATTCTTTTTGTAATGGCTGTGAAAAGACGCAATAAATTCTAGAAAATTACAATTTTATTATTTTTTGCAAATTACAAACAGTCACTTACATCAAACATCAATCCCCATAGTTGCAACAAATTGTCCTATCTTGCTGATTTACTGCAATGCAAGTGCTTGCATCAAAATTACAAATAAAGACAACTTGCATCAATGCGTAGCTGTGCCTTAACACATGTGTTCTTCTTCTTCTTTTTGTGGCGCCAAATCGTGGTGTACTTCCTCGACTCCGTTGATCTCCCTCCACCAGGTCCCTTCATGGATGTTGAGGTGTGGGAATCGGGTGCTAGCTACAGAGAGGTTTCGCCCCGAATCCACCAGTCTGAGCCCGTTTTTGGACGTGGTATCGTGTAGACTGTGTTTACCGATGGCTCTAGCAAAGATGTCCTCTTTACCCAACTTAGCGTTGAAATCACCTAGAACGATGTTTTTGTCGTAGCTGGAGCATTCATCATATGTTCTTTCTAATAGATCATGGTATGAAGATTTCATATCAGTGAAATAATTTAATAATGATATCCTTTCTTATAGTAATTCCTTTCATAGGGCATGTTCATCAAGCTAATTAGAGTGTCTTTAGAAATCTTATTTGTATATCGATATCTTCGAGTTTTTCTAACTATTTCCAGGTACATTATGTCAAACTCCTGATTTTATTCGCGGAGCTTGTATGAAGTTACGTGAATGCCCGACTATTTACAATCGATTTACGCATCCTGAATATTTACTTCGCGCGCATAGAATCTGTGGGGAAACTTACGTTGGTGATTCGCCTTTGGTAAGGTTGCTTTTTCATCGAGTAATTGGTTAGCTGTCCTAAGAACAAAAAGTTAAATTTGATGACTGAAATATTTTAAGGTATGTTGCAGCCCATATCAAAGACCACAAATTGACAAAAGAGCTCTATACTCAGCTGAACAATGTATTAACTCTGCTTCTCAGCGAGGAGTGTGTATACGTAGGTAGTATTCACCAGTCAAAACTGAATTATCATTTATGTCTGGTCCCTTTTAGCATTGAAAAGCTGTGAGTCATTGTATATCCAAAGTTACAGAACAATTCCTAAAAAAACTGAGAAATGTGATGAAGGAAGTAACTTGATTTGCTGTCCGCTCCTGAACAACGAGTTCAACAATCAGATACCAGACAATGAAGTGAACTCTGTTAAACTTTACACCATGGAAGACGGTTGCGGAGAAACTTTTATAAAAAAAAGAGTTAAGCGAATAATTGGTGGTCAAACCAGTAAGATTGGCAATTGGCCATGGATAGCGCTTCTTGTCTACTCTGGAATGCAAGTATCTGTCTCCTGCGCTGGGGTGTTGATCTCAGAGCGACATGTTCTCACTGCGGCGCATTGTCTAAAAGCCTCTTTGTAATAACTGTAAAAGTATATGAGATCAGTGATATTATTGATAAAGATTTCTTTCATAACAGGCAGTTCGTGCGACTGGGAGAACATGACCTGAGCGATGGAGAAGAAACCGAACACCTTGACGTGCAAGTGGCCGAGGTAACAATCACAACCTCGCAGCGTTCATTCAAAATTAATGCATTTCTTCGCATTACAGTCAGTCCCACATCCAGAATATAACCTACTGGATAGTCTTTATGACATTGCAATTATACATCTACACAAAACGGTCGTGTTCACAAGTAAACAGTGAGAAATTAAATAGATTTTATTCATTGAATTAAATAAACTTTCAGATTTAATTTCACCGATTTGCTTGCCGTTAACATCAGAACTTCAGCAATTGTCCAAGGAGAACACAAGACCCTTTATTACAGGTTGGGGCAGAACGATGGAGAGAGGAAGTAGTGCAACTATTTTACAAAACATACAAGTTCACATCTACAATAATTCACTCTGCAAAAACCTATATCAAAAACAAAAGGCTTTAAAGTCTGCTCAACAATTCAGCGAAGTAGTACTTTGCACTGGAGACTTGGAGGGTGGCAAGGATGCATGTAAAGGAGATTCAGGGGGTCCGATAATGACGCCTGTGGTAAGTGGAAAATAGTTTGTATTTTCATTTAAAATTAACATATATTTCCACATTTGATTAGCCATTTGGGGACGGGGAGCGCTATGTCTTGATCGGTTTGGTGTCGTATGGAATTGGATGTGGTAGAAAGGGGATTCCGTCTGTTAATACAAATGTTATGAGTTTATTGCCCTGGATTAAAGACAGAGTAGCAGAGATGCAATAAAATTAATTATTCTTTATCCATAAAATATCTAAAAGAAAGTCATTTGAATTAAAGCAATCAGCATTTGAAAATGTGTATTACTTCCAAATGCAAGGAGAAGACAATGGTTTTTGAGATTTGGACAGACGTTTTTGGCAGCATAACAACGTTGTGGAAGAGAATCCTGCCTCAGATCAACGGACGGACATTCAACATAGACGACACGGAACAAAGATTTGTGAGTGGCCTCCTGGAATGTGAGAACACTTTACACTCCGGGCTGCTCATAAAGTGGAAAACATCCTAACGCAGTATTAGGCGGATATTACGATACAGGAACTATGCTGGATAGGATAAGGGATAATGAAAAAGAAAGATTTCGACATACATATATGTATTACAACTGTCACAAAAGGTTGCACATATTTGGATGCGGATTCGTCGTGGAAAAACGGTTAATGTCGAAGGTCATCGACTTTAAACCGATAAGTGATAGCTTGACTGTGATCCGTATCCAAGGCAGATTCTATAACATCAGCCTTATATGTGCACACGCCCCTCCGGACGAGGCTGAAGGCTTTGTCAAAGAGAACTATTATGACCTCTTGGACGGTGCCTACGAAGCCAGTCCGGGGTACGATGTCAAAATCGTGATCGGAGACTTCAATACCAAAATCGGTAAGGAAAACATCTTTGGCGGAGTAGTCGGAAAGTACAGCGTTCACGACATGACAACAGAATACGGCTTTGCGACAGCACGTAATATGGTTATAAGCAGCACGAGGTTCCCTCGCAAAAGAATCCACACAGCAACCTGGCGATTTCCGGACGGCCGAACCGCCAACCAAATCGACCATGTGCTCATTGACGCAAGGCATGCGTCAAATATCCTGGATGAGCAAACATTCAGGAGGGCAAACGTTGACTCTGACCATTTCTTCTTAGCAGCAAGATTCAGAGCTCGACTGTCCAATATCAGAAAGTTGCACCAACCAACAAAGAGGAGTTTTAACATTGGACGCCTAAGCACACCGCAGATTGCCAAAACCTACGAAGAGCAATCAAGTGAGAGACTTTTCGGTACGCCTACGTCGAACATAAACGCCAACGATATGTGGTTGCACTACCGCTCGTTCTTCCTCTCCTTCTCGAACCAGAAGGTTCGGATTCGAAAACTCTCTTAGCTGGAGCATAGGTGATCATTCACTTGATGTGGCTAAGCCAGTTTAGTCTAAGAATATTTTTCTTCTGGACTATATCCAACTCCTTGTACAGCTCGTTCAGATTCGGCTATGCCTACTTTTCCATTTTGCATTTCTCTTACTCGCATACAGGGACTTTACTCTGTATTACTACTCTACTCGTATTCGCAAAAATTGGTACTCTCCAACTGTAATCAAAGTCCGATTTTCGAAAATCGAGTAGTCTTGGGTTCCGATTTCTATAATACTTTGTCTTCGGAAAAGTGGTAGTCTCTATTACTTATCTCAGTATCAAAAGCGTTCAAATCCGTGTTGTTTTATTCAATACTCGTTTGATTCACGAATGGTGAGCGAAGTAAATAAGTTTTATTTGAAAATGTAAGTACATACGAGTAGTTAAAAAATTATGTGCCCACATATTTAAACATACGTGAAAAGCCATTTTAGGGGATCTGTTAATAAAAACATAAATACCCTACCGATTATTTCTAATAACCTGCATGGTTTTATGCGTGGTAGGTCATATTCTACTAACTTATTATTTTCAAATTACATATATGCAAATTTAGAAAATCGTTTACAAGTCGATGTACTTTTCTCGAAAGCCTTTGATAAAGTATGTATGTCATACTTTGCTTTTAAACAAGCTTAGGTCGCTGGAAGTTCACACAACAATGTTAGAGTGATTTTTCAATTACTTAACAGGGAGGAAGCAATTGGTAAAGATCGACAGATTTAAATCTCGGGAAATAAAAGTGTCGGGTGCCGGAGGTGCCGCAAGGTAGCCATTTGGGTCCCTTGTTTCGTTCATAAATGATGTTCATGAAATATTTAATTACTGCGAAATTCTAACATTGGCGGACGACTTTAAAATATATTTTTATCGATAAATAGTATAACCGACTGCATTAAGTTTTAATCGGATATACAAAACCGAGTGGGATGATGTAAACATAATGCCTTAGATCTAAATATTTCAAAATGTAAAATTTTCACGGCATACAGAATAACATCTCCGATTGTTTATGATTATCTCATCGACAAGCCGTGAACACTGGGAGTTGTACAATGATGTAGAAATAGTCTGGAGGGCAAAAATCTATCGACTTAACTTGCTTGTAAAATCGAGGACATCAGTGTTAATAAAGTCTTCGAATATGACCGTCCTAATGATGAAATAACGAATCCCCTGTATAAAGTAGTCGCGAATGCAAAACTTAAGGGCCTGAATCAAAACTGAAACTTAAGAGAACTGAATCAATCAAGGAAATACACAAAAATTATAAAATGCAACTTTCGGTCAGTTTTTCCTACTTATGCAGGACCGAAATGAATCGCTCTCTACATTTGCAAATATCAGTTGACAGCTGAATTCTCCTCAAGTTATGAATACTTTGAAATTGGACGATGCTTCTGCTTAGTTATGACATGAGCTTAGTTTTTTGTACGGTCATTATGGTTGACCCTTTAGTCTTGATGATTGGACCGTTAACGGCGAATGGCAGCATTAGGTCAGGCATAGACTCTCCATGGCGGATGTCCTGAGAAGTTAGTAAGTATAGAGTCACTCTCATCCTTTTTCACTTGCTACTGCCAAAGCAGTTTTACAAATATTGATGTTATTTTGTGTCAATGACACTCGATTTCCCTAATGCATTTCTTGATAACAGAAGTCGGGTGTGCTATGACACGACAATACAGTGACGATATTCTTTGCCCAAAATTATGATCTGTTACCAAAGAACTTCTATACATTTTTGAATTAAATTAAATATCCGACATTGAACTCCCATCAAGTAAGATTGTCATGAATATGCATTGGCCTATCAAACTGCGACTATTACGTCACACATCTTGCTTGCTTACATGTACCTACAGGTATAATGTATTCTTCCTACGTACGCATATTTTTATGCATACATTTTCAAAAAGCTTATAGTGCTTAAGACGCAGAGTACATTCGCTTATCATATATGATTGGTAAGACCTCTATGGGTGTCTCTTCGTGATCGGACTTCTAACGGTGGAATTAACTCACTTAGCATGCAATTTCAATAAATTATACACTTCCGAGGAGCACAGTGGGTTGAGGTAGTTATTGTTGAGACACTACCACTTAATTACCAATATTAACTGTTTCAGTTTAAGCTTGGGTTTCGTGCAAGAGACACCTTTTGTTATCGACGAGTAATACGTAGTGTTAGTTTTTAAATTCTTAAATCTTACTTCTTACGACTACGATGGTGGTGGATTTCAGTGTTCTTTTATGTTTTGTCATTATTTTGTGGATTTACTTCATCTGGAGTCGTTGGGAGTTCTATAAAGCAGCATGGAAGTTACCTGGCCCTTTGGGCATACCCTTCATTGGAATTGGATTAAACATGAGAGATGCAGAAAGTATGGAGCTTAAAGAATATTTACATCTGTATCTTACTTAAACGTCCTAACCTTGATTTACAAATGCCGTATCTCACTGTTAAACCGTTTAATGTGTGTTAACTTGTTGTTTAGATTTTAAGGCTGACTTGAATTTTTAAAAGCATCGACTTAATCATTCCGCAATTTGAATCAGAATTGCTGCACAATTTTACGATATTGTGGACAGTTTTTGTGAAACTTTCTTGTTCTTTTATTTATTAAACTTATTACATTTAAAGAATACCCTTGTCATCTCTGTGGAATTTTCGCTCACAAATGTAGAGGGCCTGCAGTGTTATGCCAACTCCGGAAGGGGGAACTGTCACAAGCTTGTCTTGACGGTTTAACTTATTGAGCATTTTCAGTGACTCGAAAGAAGTGGGGTCGTGAGTTATGAAACTTGTTGTCTGTATCGGGAATTTAACCTAGATTTTCGGTATAGGAGTCGACGCACTTACCCAATACGCAACAGCCACCGAATGAACTATTGCCAACCATTTTGTTATTGCCTAGTGATCTGGATTACGATATTTTGGAGAAAATTTTACTTGCTTAACAAGCCAACGACTTGTGTAATTGCCGGCTTGCGTCCAAAATATATTGAACTTTGTGCGAACGGTTCGTTTTTCCTCTCTTTCTCGAACCAGGAAGTTCGGAGTCAAAGACTCTTTTAGCTTAGAAATTCTTAGCATTGGCGTTCATTCGGTCGATGGGGCCGAACCAGTTTAGTCGATGGAATTTTGTCTTCCGGGCTATATCCAGCTCCTTGTACAACTCATAGAGTTCGCGGTTGTACCTTTTTCTTCATTCGCTTTTCTTGCAAACAGGGCCAAATATCCGACGTAGAATTTTTCTTTCGAAGGTACCAAGAATCTGCTTGTATTGTTTGTAGAGAATGATATTGGTCCTTCGAGTTAGGAGTTTTGATTCAAGATGCCAAGGATGATTCTGCGTCGGATCTTTATCAAGATGACGTTTGTAGAGTTCACGTTTGCCCCGGAGTAGACAAACTCCTTAACTATCACAAAATTGTAGTTAAGCGACTGCATGGCGCAGTTGGTTAAGCCCCAAGTTAGCGAGGTCCTAGGTTCGAATCCCAGTGAAATCGAATCTGGTCCAGTCACCTTTTGCCGTTGGGATCAAATTAATGGCACTGGAGTAGATTACTACTTGGCAGTACAATGGGCCAGTTTTGAGTCTGAGTGCTCAAAGTCTCTGTCTTTCAAAAATCCACCGAAAAAAAAGAAAAAAATCACAAAATTGTAATTGTGGATTGTGACGTATTGTAATAAATGACGGACGACGAATCGATTTTTACTCGAAAGCATATTGTAGAGGATAGCGCTTTACCTCTTTACACTTGCCTGCCGCACTATCTTCTCCGGAACTAGTTTGAAGTTTTAGCGTGGCGTGACATAACTGGCCGAATTCGTCCATCGCATTAGTATACAGTAGCATAGTTCTTGGCGAGGAATACTGTTCTATCTGGCTTTGAAATTCATGAAAAGGTAGTGCGTATCGATTTGAAACTCCCTGGTCTTTTGCAGGATTTGGCAGACAGTTAATATATGGTATATAGTCAATTTGCCGAGCTGTAAGCCCCACTGTTATGTGCCTAATTGTGTGGTGCAAAAAGGTTTTAAACGCTTGCGCAGTACTGTAGTTTTAGTTATCTATAGTAATCTGTACTAATATTTGATATATTAGGTAGATTACTGTCTTGAGAGATTTAAACTTGAATTGGGTCGCCTCGCTTATCTTTAGAACTGTCTTTTTGATCCAATTGGCCAATTGCCTATTTTTTAAGTGAAGTATTAAGTGACGCAGCTGATGTAGTTTTACGCCCCATACCAAGTGGGGATCACTTTCGGTTCCATATGTCACTTTGATCCAAATATTCCTTAGAATCACAAAAGGCATTTTTTTTAATGTATTCGTCCGACATTAAGTCCCTAGCTGATTTTCCAATCACAGATTAATTTCAGAGACCGAAAGGAAATTTAGCACGCAAATAGCGCCATTTACACTCTGTTAGTTGCTGCTTGGAGTTTAACACAGAACAGTATTGCGTCAGTCAGTAGTGGCATTATAGTAAAAGAAATCATTCACTAAGCCATTGTCGTCATTTACTTACATTTCTATTTAGAGTTGTTTTTATTCAAGGATTTTTTTATCGGTATTTTTGTTGATCGAATTCTTTCATTCGATTTTTGTTAAATACGACAAAAAACTCAACTATAATAGGCATGGGCGAGCATGAACTAGAGTCACTACTACGAAATGTTTCGTTATGCTTACACAAAACACACGCATGGCTATAATTAACACATGTGCGCATAACCATCTGTCAGAATTTCTTCCCGAGTTTTGTGTCATTTAATTGTAAAATGTCATTCAATTCAAGATTAAAAAAATCGAAGATTAAAACAAATTAATCTTATGTTTACTACAGCTTAAGGCCTGCCTCTTATCATATAGACAAGTGTTCTTTCTTTCATTTCCTATCAAATCGTGAATAATTTACAGTTGCGCAGCTGCCATATTAGGATTTCTGTGTTTTTGTGTGCCATCTGTCAAATTTGCACATGCGCGGTGATTTGCACATGCGCACTAGCTCATGCTTAACGAAATATTTGTTTGCTTGTTGAATTCGCACATGCTTTACCAAATGTTTCAAATTGTTCGTGAGCTCCATTATAGTCGCTCTTATGGGGATGCGTGTATTCGCTCACTCACTTATGCGCGCTTATGCCTATTATAGTTGGGCCTTTACCCCTTTGAGCAAAATAAGTGCCAATCTACTAAAATGTGTATTCATTCATTTTATAACTTTCAATTTGAGTCTACTCGTTATGCGGATCAATTCGTCGGCGACTTTTATAACTTCCTTCCCATCAAAAATAATCTGTTATAATAGATTATTATCATCTTTTAAGCAAGCTTTGTTATTAATTTTATTTTTGGCAGCACTCCTATTTCATGCTGCTGCCATGGCTGGTTGGATTTTTGCTCTCAGAATATTATCAGAAATCATGTACAAAGAGATATTCAATTTTCCAGCTCGTCATACCTAAAACGCGTACACTGCTATATTTGGCGTCAATTTATTTCTACTCAAAGCAGTGCGAAGCGACTTAAACGTATTCACACATACGTTACAAATACAATAAGCTATCAAAATATGATCAAGGGCAACGGCTGTATGAGTTAACATCTACAGCTGTGTTCAAAATAATAGTAGTGCTACGTCAAAACAATAACTGTGCTACTAATGTTATACAAAATATCGTTAAAAAGTAAATCAACCAATTGATAATTCCAATTTTGCAATTTTTGTTTAAAACTATGTTTAAAATAAAGTAGTAATAGGAATTTTAGTTCTCACTACTATTATTTTGAACATATACATATGATTGATTTCTGATTAGTATTCCCGTGACGCAACCTTCTAGCTAAAAATACGTTTGTCTGAAAGGATTGAGGGATATTTAAATTTAATGTGCTTAGGTTTTGACAGGTCTTTGACATCCAAAAACATAAAGCAGGACTGATGTATAATACACACATTTATTTATGAGCTTGCGTGATATCTTATTTTTTATTGTCGCACAACTGATTTTGGATATTTTTCGAATCACATAAATGACACCCTCCACGTCAAAACGTCAAAGCAATGACGTCAATGTAATTGTTTTCTAATTGATTTTTGGTACATTTCCTATCGCATTCATCACTCTATACACGACGCAAAGTGTACAACACATCAATGTTATAACTGTATAGAATAAGCTACAGTCATTGTGAATGGAAGTGTGACGCGAAAATCGATTTCTCTTTCGCAAATTGAAATTTGGTTCTCCAAAATGATATAAAGCCCTACCGTTGTAGGAACTAAAGCTAAAACTAAAAGATTAAAACAGTCAAAAGATCGTGATCTGCAGTCAGATTTCGCGGATATGGTTGTGAACAACAGACTTTTAATCTTGTAAGTCTGTTCTCGCACTTTCTTAGCTATTTGTGCGAGAAATAATAAAATTATTGCATATGTGAACGAGATTTAGCCAATCGTAGTAATAATGATTATAATAATAAAAATAATGGTGGGGCTACTGTCCGAAGTTGATTTGTGTCTAGCTTCTCAGCAACCACTCGAGTTGTGCTCTCATGGCTGGAGGGGACCTATAGGTTAATGCCGACTCCGAACGGCGAGATTAACAAGCTTTTTTCTAAACAGTTGTACTCTTTGAGCGTTGTCAGAGTCCCCAAAGAGATGGAGTCCTGAAAATACGAAAGATGGGAATAGAACCCAGAATTTGAGCGTAGGTGTCGACGCACTTACTAACTACGCCACGGCACCTACAGCAAATTGTAGTAATGATAAAAAATGGCTGGGTCTTCGGCGTACTTAAACAGAACTTTTATATAATGAGGTTAATTTTTGTCTGAAGGATAAATCTGCTGCGCCTGTAATGAAACAAATTTACAACTTGCACCCACGATTGGCAATTTCAAAATTTTGGTGCTCCTTTAAATTATTTTATATTCTTCAACAATATGGTCTCATTACACTTTATTTCCAATGTTATATAATAAACAGTCAGCGATAAAAGGGAGTGACCAGAATGATCTACCTCAGGCATTGATACGTCAAATAAAAGCTCTGAGATCTTGCTTCAAAATACGCTACGAAAACAGTTAATTTAATTCAAAAGAAAAATGTGTTAAAAACAAGCATCAAAAGTAAGTGAACACCTACCTTCAAAAGGATTTATATTATTTAAAAAAAACTTAGTCTGTATGTCTTCACCACTTTTTCCAAATCTGCCGATCTAAACGAAGCTACAGCTTCTCGGCAACCACTCGTGTTGTGCGTGCTATTGTTCTCTCATGAGTGGAGGGGATCTACAGTTTAATGCCGACTTCGAACGGCGAGATTGAGAATCTTTTTCTAGACAGTTATACTCTAGTATAGTTATACTATACTCGAAAGAGGTGTAGCCGCGAACAATTTTATTTTTTTGAAAAATTGTTGCTTGTTCTTGTACTTGGATTTGAACCTAACCCACACGGCCACGGGGCCCACTTAATTTGATTAATTGCTTTATAATATAAATAATACAGTATTTTTTAAAGTATGACTTTGCAATTATAATTTGATGTATCCATTATTGTCCTAACACATTCCAGTGAATTTTAATTTGTGAGATAAACGGATAATAATAATAATAATGGCGGCGCTACAGTCCGAAGTGGACCTGGGCCTAGCTTCTCAGCAATCACTCGTGTTGTGCGCGCTATTGTTCTCTCACGAGTGGAAGGGACCTACAGTTTAATGCCGACTCCGAACGGCGAGTTTGAGAAGCTTTTTTCTAGACAGATATACTCTTTGAGAATTGTCAGTGACTCGAAAGAGGTGGGGCCGTGAACAATTTCTTTTTTTTTTGAAAAATTGTTTGTCTGGACTTGGAATCGAACCTAGACTGCGAAAGTCTAATGCGCATGGGTCGACGCACGAACCCACACGGCCACGGCGCTCACATAAAACGGATAGTTCACTAATTTTTGATTGTATGTTTCTTTCCACGTGGTAGGTGAAGAGGTTCAGCAAGTTATGATGATCATCGCTTATAGCAGATTAAGATTTTTACTCTCTTATTTTCCTGTCAAAGTTCGCCACGTGTAGAATTATAATTTAGTAAGCAAGCAAGCTTCCAAATTCAGAAATAATTATATATTGGGTCGCATATTAAAAGGTGAAATACTCTATTTCTTTTTAGACCGACAGTACAGCCAGATCTCAAGTTGTGAGATGTCTAACTTCACCTCGACATGCTATTGGTCGTCCATGACACTCATCGCGGAGGATAGAGGCGTTCTGAAAGAAGTGGTTTCCGAATTTTCAAAATTAAGGGCCAACCAAAATTGTTCTCTGATATTGTCAAATTCCGTTCACTTGCGAGATTACGAATCTAAGCCCTCCTTATGTGCGTAAAATTGAATGTTACATAAGTTGCCAGATGCAATTGCGTGCACTTTGGGATTTGACAATGCATCTGCTTATCTTGTGATTTGTTAAGGCATTGTAAGTCCACTCATAATAATACAGTAAACTTACCTTTATACACAACAGTTATTAATCATCAATTTGGTGTTCCCTGGGAGTGTGACCAACTCTAAAAAAAATTTCCATAAAAAAAGTCTCATACGTAAATCAACGCAGTTCTTGGTTAATGTCTAATTTAGTTTATGTGGTCACAAAACAGCAATCGTTTTATGATCGATTATTTCTGAAAGAGGTATCGCACACCTGGCTTCCCGGGAATAGATAAAATATGATTCATAAGCATAGGATACAATTTGCCGTAGGACTGTGAACATTTATCTAGATTTACATATGAACATATGTTAGTACGAATATTTTTCTAGTATAACAACAATAACGTAAATGATTACAACACGGGGCGTATTTTGTTCAGAATTGTGTAACATTACCAAAACAAGAGCAATACAAGGAGTGTCGATAAATTGGGCAGTAATCCGAAGTTTATGTTTCGTCGAATCGATGAAATCCATCGTGAAACTTATCTTGTCTTGATACTTTGGGGACCATAAACCTATCATTTCTAAGTTCTAGGTGTTTTTAACATACAAATAAAAATAATATTTATAACAAGTATAGGCATTTTTTGTTCAATTTAAATTAAAACTAAATTCGTAATTTTACAAACGAGTGCCCGTCGATTCTTCGAAGGATAACCAACCACGTTTAGGTAGTCGAAGCTCAGACGATGCTGAAATCTTTTGTGTGGCGTCTTCTACGACCAGATGTCGTTGTAATGTTTTTTATAATATTTTTTCAATGAAAAGATGTATTTTAGAAATAATAATATATTTTTTTTTTTTTTTCATTATTCGTTTGAATTTGTCAATAAAATTGTGAAATGCTTAGTTTTCATTTGGCTATGTGATAACTGAGAAAATGTTTACATCAACTGCCATTGAAAGTATTCATAGCTACAATCCTTAAGAAAACGCAAGTTTGAGCTGGCTACACAAATCTGAATAAAACACGGCTATTGTTGTATCATGTTTTGTAAAAGAATGTCTGATATGTCTAAGATTATAAAAAGCTATAACTAAATATTTCGTAATTCTGATTTAACCAGGCTTTCGTCGTCGGAGAAGGATGTACGAGTATTCATCGTTAAGGATCGCTACCTACCTATCTATCATACAATTTAAGTCTTTAAATAAATAATCCTTCCATATAATTAACGGCCATTCTTTCATTCTATAGTGAATATGTTGACTCGAATTTATAAAATAATAGTACGCAAAGCCTGTCTAGTGAGACGATTACCGAAATATGGAGTAAGCGCTCTTAAAGTGGCGACCACGGACTCAGAATTTCGGTAGTAACCTATAATAACTTCCAACCGTTGCCCATTCGTGGACTTCACCATGATAATAATGTTGACCTCGATTGACGTTTTGACGTTGACAGATCATAAAAACAGTTTAAGGGTGTGATTATATTGAAATGCTAACAATTTTGTCACTATTCAAAAACCCTTACGTTATTATTTTCAAAATTAGTTACCAGACCAAGTTTATTGTTTTGATGACTAGTCTAAGTGCGTAAATTCAAGACATATAGTGAAACTTTTTACCCACGTTGGGTAACAGTATAGTTAGGTTTTTCGGCTTGCGATATCATTGGGACACAGTGCTTTGCAAAAAAATAAAGAGGGAAGAAGAAGATCTTACTTTAGATCATAATAAACTGGGCAAGTGCGAGTTGTACTCGCACGGGTAAGGTTCCGTCGCATTTACTATAATATATTTCATACATATACAGATAGCATTTTAAGTTTATTTAAGCAATATAAATGTATAATATTGATTAAGTGGTTAAACAAACAAAAAAAAAAAAAAAAAATTGCATAGTATTGATGAATGATTTCAAACGACGTTTCCAAACTATTTCAGTTGAATTTTCTTCTAACTTCAACCCAAATCAACTATTCATTCATACATTCATACATCCGACAAATATTTATCCATACATACACCTATACCTCTATCGAAGTTTATCCAACACAGAAAATCCCTTCCATCATACATACATACATACCTACCTAATCACTGCTCGTGCCTGCGGTGTGTGTGTTCATTTCTGTTGGGCATTTAGGGGTGAGATCGAAAAGATAACGCTCATCAACGAATAGAGTGGTCGAACACAGCATGAAATTTATGTGTGAAAATGAAAATTGTGATTATTTTAAATCTAAGATATCTCAAAATTTCAACATAAATCGATATCTTGAAATCTATCATTTCTTAATGCTTACATTGATGTCTTCAAAACTGCGTTTTCAGATCTTCAAAATTCGCATGTCGATGATGGACTGTTTTTGGCCAATATCTCCAAAACCATTAGGGCCAGAATGCTCGCAATGGTTTTAAATGAAAGTACTCAATGAAGCCAAGTTTTTGTGATTTTTTCAGATTTTTAAACACTTTGGTTTAGAAATGGCAGGGGGGACGCATTTAAAAAAACTTTGGAGCTCCATATTTTCCAAACGGTATTTTGGATAAAAAAGTGTTGAAAGAAACCTCCACCTCATTTCAAAAGATCTGTCGATTGATATATATCTCGATGGGGTGCGACAATTTTTCAAAATTAATGTCAACTTCACCCGTACTGGAGCCACCCCCAAATGGCCCCACTTTTTAAAATCGCTGCATGGGCAATAACATCTAGATCTGAAGTAAATAATTCCAAAATTTCATGCCGATATCTTCATAAACTTCGGAGACAAAAAAGTGTGACACGACGGACGGACACACCGAAATTATAAAGGTTCCGTTTTTGTAGACGGAACCTTAAAAACGACTGTTTGTTAAACCAGCTGTCATGTTGATACTTTACAGCTAACGTAAAAAATAAGACTTAGAACAAATTCGTTTGCTTTTAGAGCTTAACGACTGTAAAAATGAGGAACACCTAGGAAGTAAAATGTGTTCTTATTATTTTGCACAGCACTTTATGTAGTTTTCTTTTTAAAGATATTGGTGGGATGGTTCCTTTAACGAACTATAACGATAGAAAATGTATCACCTTCACGTGCACCACGTTTATTTTCAGTAGAACGATGCTACGTAAAATAAAACTATTTAAACAAAAGTTCTACTGCGTGACTGTGATTTCTAGAAATACTTACTTATTAATCAGGCCAACGACTCATTGAGGGTTTGGGCGCGTTGGCTGTCCCAGTCATGCAGGTTGCCTTACGTATGCGATCACTTTGTCTTTGTTTCGAAGGTTCGGTCTTTCTCGAGGCTCAGTTTCGAAGACTATCCTAGATGGAGTATTGGTGTTTATATGCTCCATGCGGCTAAATCAATCAGTTTAGGCGACGGATTTTTGCCTTCCGCACTATATCCACGGTTTTTACGGCTCGTAAAGTTAGCGGTTATGACATCTCCCCGATTCGTCTTCCTCGCAGACAGGACCAAATATCTAACATACATTTTTCTTTTAAAACGCCAAGAATCAGCTCTGCGACCCTGCTTGTAGCTTTCGGCTCTATAAAAGTAGACTAGCAGTATGAGGGGGATGATTAGAGGTCCTCTGAGTGAAGAAATTTGACCAAAGTTGATCTCCATCAAGATGCCGCTAGTGGAGTTCCTGTTTGCCCTGAGGTAGATAAGCTCCTTAACTGCCTCAAACTTGTAGCTGTCAATTGTGACGTTTTGTCCCAGACGGATCGATTTTTGGAGCATATATTTCGTCTTCTCCTCATTAGCCTTAAGACCAACCATCTTTTTTTTCGAGACATGTTAAAGATAAAACCTACGCAAATGCTCCACCAACGATGTTATACAATTCATGCATCAGAAGAAAATATCAGAGCTTTTATTCGCGATATAGGTACGAGTATAGCGCCAATGATTTGAAAAGGTGAAAGAAATTTCATCAAATGAAGGACTATTTTAGGCAGAAATAAAATAGATGTTTGACAGATGTTGTATACCAATTATAACTTTGGAGTCTGTACTTCAGAATAAATTAAAAGTATGACTATTTTTTATAAATCAGTTTTAATCAATTAAAATTACACCTCTTGTTGGTCAATCGATTATGGCGTCAAGCACCGTGTATGTGTGGTTTGACGCTACCCTTTATGCAGTTCAGTCGATTTATTTTTAGTTCTTGTTCCCACCGACAGACATATTTTTCCCTTGCGACACAAAATGCAGTGAAATAAATTCGTCAATCCAATTACACACATCAATCAGCATGACGTTTGTCATGCAAAATCAGACTTACTTTGATTTTCGTAAATCAGACTTCCCCAAGTGTGTGTAACGCGAACTCGTACATTTTCACAAAAACATCTAAATGATTGATGTCAATCGATTGACCGTGTAATGGTCGCTTAAAGCATCCTACCCTGAGATATTGTTTCATTTTTAAGGAACAAATTTTAAATTGGTCAATTTATGACCACATCATGACGGAACTAGGTCAAGGGTGTTGGCGGGTGAATTTCCACCTCAACATCGAACTGCTTCTATGTTAGCATAATGCGAGCAAGTCGCAACTTTGTCGAAACGTGATTCCAAACTTCGTCCATTTACCAAAAATGTGTCTCTGGTGTTTTGTGTTTATTCAAAAAGTTTTTGCGTAGAGATGCGTATCTTTTATTCTTAGGTCTACCTTTTTTTGAACCATTAATTAAGTTAATATAATCATTGCCAAAAATTTGTTTTCAGGTTTTATCCCCTATATGGGGGAAATCGCAAATAAGTACAAAAGTCCTTTCATATCGTGGATGGGTATAAAGTGCTTTTTATACGCCGGCGATCCCGATACGGTGGAAGCGGTTTTCAACTCACCACATTGCACGAATAAGGGTGATTTTTACAGATTTATGGCCACGGCAATCGGCGATGGGTTGTTCACTTCAAGCAGTAAGTACTTTCACTGTACGTGGTGATGTTTAAGTGACGGACTTTGCCACCTTTTATAGATCCCCGATGGAGTAAACATCGCAGACTCATTAATCCAGCATTCAGCAGACAAATCATAAACAACTTCTTGCCGATTTTCAATACTGAAGGAGATGTCCTTCTGCAGAAACTCAAGTCATGCCCTGAGAGAGAACAGGATATATACGATATGCTGAAGAAATGTGTCCTGGCAGCAGCTTGCCGTAAGTGAATTTGTTTGCCTATGCATCCGATTAACAGTTTTTCATGAATAGAAACAACGATGGGAAAGAAAATGGACATCCAACATGACGGCTGCTCTGATCTGTTCGAGTCCTATAAAACGTAAAATTTCTCAGTCAATCACATTAGATAACCAATTTTCAAGAGTTCAATCTGGTTTTGTATTCCACAGGATAATGGAAGTTTCAGTTCAACGGATGCTCTCCCCTTGGTTGTATCCCGATTTTATCTATAAACACTCTCGATTGTATTCAGTGGAGCGTGACACTATGAAGATACTTTGCGATTTTATTGAAAATGTAATCCAAATGACTGACACAAAATGATGCCTTATTTATCGCCCGTAATTTTCTGTCTATTTCCACCACAGTTGCTGCAGCAAAAGCACTCAGGCCACACCGATGAGAGACTCTCTAAGCCGGAAGATGACAATTTCAATAGGAAATCGAAAAGTATCTTCGTGGAACAAGTCAAAAACTTGGTAGAGCGAGGCGAACTCACGTGGGACGATATACGAGATGAGGCGAACGTAATCATAGCAGCGGTAAACATTTGCTTTTGAATTTATTGACTCTGTTTTTAATCAATAACTCACTCATTTTTCAGACATTTGAAACGACGTCAACTGCTTTGTACTTGGTAACGCTGTGCTTAGCTATGCATCCAGAGTATCAGGAAAAACTATTCGAAGAACTACACTCCGTATTTCCGAATAAGGACTTCGAGGTGACACACGAGGACATTGAGCAGTTGACGTACACCGACATGGTCATAAACGAAGGGATGAGACTGTTTTCCCCCGTGCCTATAGTCATAAGGACTGTTTCGGAGGATATGACGCTAAAGAATGGCGTGAAGATACCCAAACAAACTCAAGTTGGAATCGACATTTTCAACATGCAGAGGAATTGCGAGTTTTGGGGACCGAAGGCGAAGGAGTTCTATCCCGATCATTTTCATCCAGACAACATCAGTGCACGGCATCCGTTCGCTTACATTCCATTTACAAAAGGTCTAAGGATGTGCATCGGAAACAGATACGCACTGTTTCTGCTGAAAGTTCTGATAGCAAAGATCTTTCGAAATTTTCGCATACAAACAAACGCTAGAATCGAGGACTTGATCATTAAGGGAACGATTTCGTTGAAATTGAAACATTATCCTGATTGTGAAATTATAGAAAGGGAATTTTAGTAACTAAATGGAGAAAGAAATAAGGCAGCATGATTTGTGTCCTCTCGTTCTTATGAATAAAGCAGCAAAAATATGCCAAGACTTCATAAAGAATTTATTTTGAATTTTAAACTCACTCATTAGGTCAACGACATATGGCAGATCTAGAGTTAAGCTAAAGCTACCTACAAATCTTAGCCATTGTCTTGGGTTTACTGTTTTCAGTAAAATTGACAAACTTTTTTTCCATCCCATCCTTATAACGGAGGTTTATGCCTTCTTAGACATTGAAAGGGGCTCTAATTTACGTTCATATAGAAACTTCATTGAATCGCTTATTGAGTTAGGTGTATACATATAGATAACTCCTAACAAAAGCATCATCTATATAAGCACAGAGGCGTAATTTATCTTATCGTTTTTGTGGCTTCACGTAGTGAACGAAATTCTGGTGAGACCTAATATGGTCCAGATTAAAGCAGTTGCGGACATGGGTATTGTATTGATTTTAGGCATATTTCTCCCTTCTGCTTTGTATGCCGCTACAGTCCGGATGGAATTGGGCTTCAACCAACATGTTTCTCTAGCTATCTGGATCCTTTGCTTGCTCTCTCCAATTTTGCACTTTGTAACATAAAAAATGACAAAATACGTCAAGAAAATGATTCATAATGATTCATAATACACCCCGTTCATTAGTCGGTGCGCGTCACACATTAAACGTTCGGGTAAAAGTACTGTTAAGACCGCCAACACACTAAATGATTACTAAACTTAATGTGGAGCGTAAAATTTTTGTTTATCCAATCAGTAGATGCTAAGGTCTGGAGTGGCGATATATCAAATACATAGAGTGAACCGAAAAAAAACCTGTACAGTACATTTCATAACGTTTAAAGTTTAACACATTTAGATTTATTGGATTAACTTCAATAATAAATACAAAAAAATTGGGCCTGTACTGATTCTTCATTCATTTTTGGCCGGCCAAAACTAAAGCAACTCCACAATCTTCATAATTTTAATTGATTTTTGTGCTTCCCGGGTGTAGAATATACAGTCCCTGATCATATTATTAGACGCGCTATAGATTTTATGCGAAAATGCGACTGAAAGAAGTCTGTACTTGTTTATGCTCTGTTAACAATACTCTGACATTATGCATATATAATGCAACATATCAAAATGAAAAAATTAAGAAAATAGAACCACAAAACAAATTTAATAAGTAAAACGTATAAATAAAATAAGTTAAAAGGTGAAAATACTGCGTATAATCTAATAATTATAAGAATTCTACAGTGCATCTAGTAATATGGCCAGGGACTGTATATTGGCTACCGTGAGGTAGTGTCACTTGCTGCCACAACATCTCATGTTAAATTAAAAAAAAACGCAAAATATTTCTATTTTGTGACAACTACTTTCAATGACAATACTTTGAAAAAATAACTGTCACACAGTATCTACTCAGAATTAAATTTCGTGGTCGTTATTGGATGTTCCTCCATTTGCCTTATAACAATAGCACGAGCATTAACACTGGTTACAAAAAAAGCTGGGCAAAAAATGTACACATTTGTTCTTTGACTACAATGCTCGGACCGGAATCAGGACCCTTACTCTGTTTTACTACTCTTATATGAAATTACTCTTACTGTGGGCGTCGTGGCCGTGTGGTTTCGTGCGTCGACCCATGTGCGTTAGACTTTCACAGTCTAGGTTCGAATCCAAGTTCAGACAAACAATTCTTCAAAAAAAAAAAATTTTTTCACGGCTCCACCTCTTTCGAGTCACTGACAATGCTCAAAGAGTATAACTGTATAGAAAAAGCTTAAACTGTAGGTCCCCTCCACTCGTGAGAGAACAATAGCACGCACAACACAAGTGGTTGCTGAGATGCTAGGTCCAAGTCCACCTCGGACTGTAGCGCCGCCATTATTATAATTATTATATGAAATTATTAGCTTAAGCAAAATCGTAATTTGGCAACGGTAATTTTAAAGACACATTTACGAAAATCTTGTAGCTGTAGGTTGCGAACTTCGATAATCTTTTGTGTTAGCAAAAGTGTTACTCTCAATAACGCCATGCATATGAAACGCGAAATGCGCTAAAAGGAAGTTGTCTTGTTATTGGAATTCTTTGGCAACAGATTAATTTTGCCAAAGAGTTTACTGAAAAAAATAAGAGACAAATTTACTAAGAATGACCACGTTTATAGTTTTAGGTTTGGACTGAATTCAATATACACACAAAGGCGAAAATAAGGAAGAAAACAAAAAATTAACGTATCCGGAATTGAGGGTGGTCATTGTGACTGAAATGCAACGTTTAAATTAACTGGAGAAAAGTAATTTTACCAGATCAAATAAAATTCGGATTACGTTATAAATCATAAAATGTATTTGTCACGATCTTTACTGGTTGGTGATCAAAATAAGAGTGAGTGTAATTATAATATTATTTGACACATCATTTTTAGTACATATAGTTATTAATAAATTGAGTAAGGAATTCCGTATGATATACATATGATAAGGTATATAATATGCGTAATATATTTAATATGTATTAAAGTTTAAGCAATTATTATTATTACATAAGAATAAAAGGAGATTCATTAATTAACAGTGAACTTTCTTCTCTAGAAGAAAGATTTGTGGATCTGCTGGATTTGAGTGAAGTAATAAATGGTATGAATAAAACTTTAAGTTTCAGAGCATTAAAACGTATGGAACAACTGCTGAATCTCAATCATCAAATGTGGAATCTGTAGAAAATGGCCCATCTTCATGTTTTTCAACCTTAAGCACTGGGTCTGCCAACATACTGAAGCCTTTTTAGGTGACAAATTAAATTGAAGTCAAAAAGAAAATCTTTAAAAGTTCTCCATAAAATTAACGACAACCCCTACGCTACTGGAAAGTACAAAGGAGGATTTTTTTGTTCAAAGAAAAGTCGTTGAAACTGCAGAAGAAAACAATTACAACAAGAAAAGTATACATTTGATTTGAAGAAAGAAAGTAGGAATTATAAAACAACAAGTAAAATTAAATTGTTACCCTTCAACCTTTAAATAATGCATTACCTATCTCTCTAGCAAGGAATCTGTTCTCTAGTCCCGAAGAAACTAAATATTTTGTTTATTTCTTTTATCATTTCTATTTTTATATTAATGCTGCTTAACTTAGTTTAAAAATAAAATTCGTTGTTTGAATTTGAAATGTTAGTTCCAATTTTTTTTCGAGATTCTCCAAGCCTTTTGGAGACAATGGCAACACAACTTAAATTTAAAGTAAGCTTCTTCACCGAGTAACATTTTGTGGTAAAAATAAAAAGGACCAAGAGCGAACGCTGAAAGCACACAACAGCCAAGTCGCATGCAATTGCCAAGCTAGATTGGTCAATAAGGTGTCAGCAGCCAAAATGCTTGTCGCCGAAAAACTCTATACTAATTCCGAAAATATACCTCTAAATAATGTTTAAATAAAGTAGGTTGCTGCCTGGTAGTACAATGGACCAGTTTTGAGTCTGAGTGCTCCAGTGTAGTGTGACAAAAACCTACGACAAAAAAAAAAAAAAATATGTTTAAATATGTAAATGAGTTTAATGATTAGAAATAACCTGTTAGCCGCTAAAGAAATGCATAACAAATCAGGACGCATTCAAATAACTCGAAGTTCCTAAACTATCATTTGAAGAGTCTATTTTCAGAACAATCGACATGCCATTGAAAAACCGTCCAATCACAAAACTATCAAGACAATTGTAACCGCATACGAGGAAATAGCATGCAAGGTTGAATATAAATAAATAATTGTTGCCGATGACTGCAGAATGATCGATTTCCTGTTTTCTCGAAATATCCTCGCCCAGTACCACCTGACCCGTTCTCTGCCTTTTGCTGGTATTGATTGCGCGTAAGACAACTACTTAACCTCGGCTACAATGTCGTCATTGTTGTTTCAATACAGTCCTTGCACACAATACAATGATTATACGGTTAGGCTGGAGTGGGTACTCCTGGGCAGTTAGATCGAACTCACATGTTGTGCGCAGTGGATATTGAAACACTTAGGTTTGCTATAAATGCTGACATTGAGTGATATGTGCTTTGACATTGCAGAGGAGAATGAAAGAAGTGAAAGAAAATATTATCTACCAACAATATGTTTCTATTGAGCCCAATTTTTGAAGCTAAATTGTTTGCCTGAAAGTGAGGTATGGACGACGATTAGGCGAAAACTTATTGACTTATTATGAAACGCGGCTTGAGCCAATTTGGAGTTAAGTGCTTGCTTTTCTTTCCCCTAATGGGCTCTGGAAATTTGCTTACACGAACACTTATGAGATAATGCGTGCTTAAATGACAAGCACGCATCAGGGCCTCTATGCTGTGATTTGAGCAGTAGTGGAGGAATTTTGAAATTAGGTTGACAGTGGTGATTAATTTAAACTAGTTGTTAGGTATTTAATTTTGTGGGTTCGTATATACTTGCAAAGTTCGTCCTGATTTTGGGTGTCAATGTGTCTTCAAGCACCTTCGGAAAGTTATAGTGAGTTTATTCGATAAATTTGAATGTCTCGGAAAGGTTGGTGATGCTAAGACGTCCGACCGGTAAGGTCAGATGAAAATATCGCCACCGTGGGTGAGTGTATGACTGACAGGAGAAATAAGGTAATTTCTATAAGACCACAGGAATTGACCTGGCCTGCATGCTTATAAGGTCCAGTTGACACAATAATTGAAACCGGCAGACCAAGCCAAAACCATACTTTCGCTGATTGGATGCTAAAAAGGGTTGAATAACACAAAGATTTTGTGCACGAAATTATTTGGAGTAATGAGGCTCATTTCCATTTGTCTGGGTGCGTAAAGAAAGAAAACTATCACATTTTCTTTTTCTTCTTTGCATGCTTCTACATTCCGTGTGGGCCTGATTTTTAACCAAAAAGAATTTTCAACTAACATGATCTTCCGGTAGCTGTCTCCAATTAAGCAAATTAAGTTGGTTAAGGTCCCTCTTCACTTGTCTGCACTACCTTAGACGTGGACGTCCTTCGTTGCATTGTCCCATAGGTTCAGAGTCGAATATTATTCGAGCTCGATCTAAGCTTTCCATGTGCGCTACATGGCCTATCCATTTTAGGCGTTTGATCCACTATCGCTGGGTTAGATTCATGTCGCTGTAAAACCCATATAGTCCGTTGTGGAATCCTCTCCTGTCAATGCAAACAGGACCAAACATCGCACTTAAAACTATTCTTCCAAAAAGACCAGAAGTCAAAATACTCAAAATATCGCCCATTCAGTTGAGAATGAGCTAGCCAAATCAGTAGATTCCACGACCCTGATAGGAATTGCGAGTCCCTCAGTCCATACTATGACGAGCTTGACCTACACCCTTTTTCCTTAAGTTGACGAGGATGGGTATAAGCAAGTCGCTGCTTTACACGATTTACATATGACATGGTAACAAGTAGAAGACAAGTAGAAGATAGACATATTGCTACTGCTCTGACGAAAGCTAGGAAGGCCTTTGCTGTGGCAAGAGGGTTGTTTTATAGCAGCAAACTTGATACCAGGGTGAAGGTAATCTGCTACATGGCCCTCATCCGGCCAGTCATGACGTACGGTTGTCCAGTGTGGTTCAACGTGAGTCCTTCCCAGATAGAAAAGATGAGGCTGTTCGAGAGGCAGTGTCTCCGGGCTTGTCTCAAGAAATACAGAACCCCAGAATCTGAGTACAAGAAATTCTATTCCAACGAGTTCTTGTATAACGAAGCAAACGTGAAGAGGGTGGATAATTTGATTATTAAGCTTATTCGAAGGCACGTTGCACGAGCGAACTACACCAATGAAGCATATCATGAGAACGCTTGCCGAAGTGGGTTCATTCTGCCGGAGGCGTTCTTGTACCTTGACCGGATTGGCTTAATCCAGAATGCAGAGGGATGTTCATTGATCTACCAAGTGGTGCGAAGGACAGTGGATAGGCGACTCCTCTACGAGAGCGATGTCGCAAGCGTTAGTCCGGGTGATCTCCGGTTCAGCAGATCTATCTCTTTTCGCGACAGAACGGAGTGTGACAAAGTTCCTGGGTTCTACTGGTGGTTGCAGCCCCATCAAACGTCCCAGCTTTTGCCAGCTTAATCAGCTAACTGTTGGTCCCTTACGGCCGACTTACATTTAGGTTAAGACATTAGACTAGGGTAAACTTAAGAAAAAAAAATTAAAAATCCAAAAAAATATAAAAAATCGAAAGAAAAACAAAAAAAATAATAAAATAAAAAATAAATAAAAAAATGTTAGATAGTTTAGTTTAAGTTAGTTAGGTAGGCTTATTTTAAGTTAGATTAAGAATATAAATTTAAAAAATGTTAGATTACTAAGTTTTTATTTAAGATTTTCTTAGTATAAGTATTTTTTTTAGTATTATTAAGAAGTATATAAAAAAAACACAAAAGAAGCCGAAAGGTAAAATTAATTAAAAAGTCCTAGATTAACTTAGAGTGCCCGCATAGGGCCAGTAAGATAGTATAAGAAACCATTTATTGTATATCTAGTTTAAGTATTTTTTCCTAGAAAATAAGATTTTTAAAGAAAAACAAAATAATAATAAAATGCATTTAAAATGAAAATTGAATTGACCTACACCCTTACAAGATTGAATTAACTCAAGAATTGAAGCCTCTTGATCATATGAAACTTGGGCTCTACAAAATTTTGAAGAAAATCATAAGTTATATCTTCAGAAATAAACCCACTTTTTGCTGATTGGCTTTGTCAATAAGCAAAATATGCATTATTTGACAGCATCAAACCAACATAGTAAAAACTCCATTGCATCCACAAGAAGTGATCGTTTGGTATAGATTTTATGCCGGAGTTGTGATTGAATCGTATTTCTTGTCAATGATCGTCATTTTAACGCAATGGTGTTGGCTGGATTGGATGGATGGATTGGATTAACTTCAGTGCTGTGTAATTTCAACAATATGGTATCATATACCTTGAACAACAAGGAAGTCGCTCATGATGTGATTGTCTAATACTTTTCCAATGTTTTTAAAAAACAGGATTTGAGGGTGATTGGTCTGTTCTGATCTCTCGACGGCCTTGAATGCAAACACTACATTAAGGTCGCGTTGAGAATCAACGCTCGGCGAAGCAAGCATATTGGCCAGCAAACAGCTGGGATGTCATCGCAAATGAGCGTGGGGATTGAAGACAAAGGTTTATCTTTTTAACAAATGACCAGAAGACCATTTTGCTGCCTTTATGCCTTTGTAGTACTTTTTGAGTCAACTTTTGCTCATAGTGCAGTTATTTTCGGCTCGGTCAAATCTATGATATTATACTTTATTTATTTCCCTCAACTCTCTAATCCTGATAGCTCCTTCACAGCTCGTGTTGTACCACACATATTTGGGCTTGATACTCTTCACTCTGTGTAAAATGAAGGCTCTCATATCATCAGCTCTCATATCTCAGCAGCGGCATCCACTTTACTATGGATGAAGCATAGTGACCAAATTAAAAGCTTGAAGAAATTGTTTAGTACACTCCAAAAGACTATCTCATACAACCGTACTGTTCGTTTAAGAATTTGTTGTCTCACTGTGTGCTGTGAAAACGATAAATTAGCTGATAAAACACAGTGGTCAGACGAGCCTGGATATGGCAGTATGTCGATGGAATATTTGTCAGGATGAGATGTGAGAAACAAGTCCAAGGTGCTGACGGATTGATCTGCAATATCAGTTACTAGTGTGGGCTCATTACTAGCTGGGTCAGATTGTTTACTTTAGAGAAAATCTTTACGTATTGTCCTTCTTTGGCGTGAATGTGGAAGTCGATTAGAATTGTGTGCCCGAAGTAGCAACACAGGATACAGGGATACAATTTTTGTGATGGAATCGGATAACATATCAAACCCGCCATAAGTTGAATTCTATGCTAGTTTGGCCTTCTAAAAATAATGCAGTAGTGAATTAAGAGCTATCGGACGAGGGATAAGCACAGAAAATTAATTTCCGGATTGAAACATTGACCATATTGTGGTTGAAGTTGGTAGGCTACATTACTACTCAACGTAGATACCAAAACCGCCGTTATGTAAGAACAAACGATAATTCGTTATTCCCATCCACCTTTGTTTCATTTAGTTTCAAGACATCTGGTTTATATCGAGAAAAGTGAACGTACACCGCGAAGTGAGTCCACGAACATTATTCACATCAACCCTGAAATTTCCCATTATACTAAAACACAAACATGAAATACCCAACTCCGACTTTACATTTGGTATGCGTCCTTAATTCTGTAAGGATGTATGATCTTACCTTTGAGCCTGTTGTTTCTTTCTGAAGGGCGGCTAACACTGTTGGTTGATGTGGGCGTTGCACACCCAGGAAAGTGGGTGTCGAGGAGTAATTTGCAAAAGAGTCTGCGAGTTCTCCACTTGGCGTCAAGGGAAAAAGGTCATTTGACTTTTGTTGAGATAGCGCCTTCTGCAGTTTGTCTGTAGGTTTGAGGTTAGAGATTTATTTATTTCCTCCACAAGTTGCGCTTGGCTGGGATAATATTTAAAGTCTTACCCTAGGCGAGGATATCACTGAATCACGAAATTGACTACTAATTTCTTTTTTAAGAATGGAAAAGACTTTGGTGTGAGACAATTGTTGTTCAGCCTGTTGGAGTCCCAAAATGCGACCCACATAATGCTTCGAAAACCTTAAAAACGACGCTCCGAGCATGATTCCGTGTCAATATGTCATGAGCCATTGGCCGTTGTGAATACAAATTTTTGAGCTAAAGTCACACGAAATAAAACAATAAAACAGATTCCACGTCTTTGAAAATAAATGGACAGGGCAATATAATCAACAACAAGGGACGTTACGCATATTGCAGAATCCATCTTTGTGAGGGTAATTAAATCCTCCAGATAAAAATGGGTCTTCTAAAAGGAGATGAACAGGAAAGGAAAGAATTCTTGGGACAAGCCGAAGGGATGGAGCCGCCTAGGAAAACCGAGGAGGTGGATGAGAGGAGGATACGTTTGGAATGGATATCTGCGACTTTAACGATTGGGAGGAGGATGCGCGGATTAGGAACAAATGGCGATTACTTGTTAACGAGGTCATAAACTTAAGAGTTCCAAAGGGCCATTAAATAAAACAAAAAATTACTTCAGCGCGTACTTTTCGGTTGGTAAATGATTTCGTGACCGCGCTGTTTTGTGAAAAAAACAAATATGCAAACACCATAAGTGCTTATTATTGCTCTCAGCTTTGTTGTTTTGAGTTTATTTTTGGCTTTATCTGTTCTTACGGTTTTCGTTTCAAAACATATCAAAAATAAGTGGGACGGTTCGGATTTCAACATTTTGTACAATTGTTTAATCAGGAACGCAGGAGGTGAATGCTCACGGCTTTTTAGCTGCAATTTTTTGAAGCAGCGTCAGAAATGAAAACGCCTGTGTTATTACCTAGAAAATAAAGCAAATTATTATCATTTTTGTACGAAAAACAAGTTCAGGACTTACTGATCTAAGTCGATCAACGTCCATAACAAAGAATTTCCCAGCCGTAAGTTGAACGGGTTTTTTCGTGTTTATCAGAAATATAAGGATTTCCTTTTTAAATAGGAATGTATTCTTATGCCATGGTGAACGAAATAATGCTTCGCCAGCACGAAGACTATGTGACCTAAGAAGTTCGCCGTAATATGTGAACATTAGGAGCTCAGTCAGCGTAAGCAGCAAATAGCCCACAATGTTGATGCTTTGAACAATTGATGCTTCGCCCTTTGATTAGAAAACCAACCAAACTGTAGACAGAGAAAGGAAAGCAACTTTTAGACTTACCACAACTCCGATGAACACCAGCAAGCACAGTTGCATTGTTATTTGCAGTGATTTGATTAGGCAGTAGGGATTGAAGAGTCTTTCCAGTTCTGTGCATGATCTTAGAATGAATTGATGATGTATTATGCAACGTTTCATGGAGTATTTTAAGGATACACTCAAGTTGGTTGGTGATGGCTGCCGAGTTGCAGCAGAGTAAACGTCCAGATTGACCTTCTGCTCGTAGCAAGTGATGTATTGGTTGACTTCATCGTGCTCTATCGTTATGTCGTTTTGCATTTCCCTGTCAAATTTTTTGATACGGTTTAATTCAGACATTGGTAAATATTAAGAGAATAAAGATAAAATATATAAAGGCAAGCAAAACCATGTAAATTGAGATAGACAATTGTAAAGGGTCTCGTAGATAATGTCAACAACTGAGCCAAATGAAAAAATGTAGGATTGATCGGTTGTATCATTTCAACACTTCCAAGTTAAGAACGTTTATTCTTTAAAATTACTTAGCATGTGATAAAGGTGGATATATGGTCCGAGCTCCAATAGCGTGTGATTCGACTCCGCTAGACTATTGAATTTTGATTCGACTCCGCTAAACTATTGAATTTTTTTAATTCGTTGGTCTTTGCGGACCAGGTCACAATGAGCTCATGAGCGATATAACTTGCTTACTCAGATACATAATCTGTCCCATTTTCGATGAAACTGGTTCAAAATTCTGTGCTCTGACCGTTTTGTTTGTATGCGAGAACTATTAGGGACATGGCATTTTCAAGAGTCTGGTCCGTATCGACGATTTGTACGCTGATTGTACGCGATTTTTTTGCAAAAAAAAAAACGCTCGACAATCCGCCGTATTTGCCTAATTTACCGCTGTGTGACTTCATGCTATTTCTTAAACAGAAATAAGCGTACCTGCAGTATGATTCCGACTATTCAGAAGGCATCCACTGACATCCTCGAGTACCAGACATGCTTCGAACAATTAAGGTTAAGAAATTGGGTGTAAAGATAGGTGAAAGATGTGCTCAATAGATGAATCGGAGATGGCGTTGTAGTTGGCTGTTTCTTTACACCGTGGAGCGACCTTATTTCTTTCCATTTTTGACAGTCGCGAACGCGCTTTTTCCAATCTTCAAGACCAAGTTGTCTTACATCTGTGATTTTGCAAATTGTTAGGTCTGTCTCACCTTCTTGAATCAGGAGGCTTGAATTCGATGGCTCTTAGTCGGGACATTGGTGTGGTTGTGCTTGATGTAGCTGAGTAGATTTAATCTTTGGGTCTTTGGCAAAGAGAAGACAAAATATTCGAAGTTGTGTTATTCTTTGGGCGCTGTGGCGTAGTGGGTAGGTGCGTCGACACCTACGCTCGATTTTCTCGGTTCGATTCCCGAAAAAACGCGAAACATTTTTTCACGGCTCCACCCCTTTCGGGTCACTGACAATGCTCAAAGACTATAACTGTCTAGAAAAAGCTTCTCAATCTCGCCGTTCGGAGTCGGCATTAAACTGTAAGTCCCCACACTCGTGAGAGAACAATAGCACGCACAACACAAGTGGTTGCTAAAAAGCTAGACCCAGGTCCACTTGGGACTGTGCGGCGCTACATTATTATTATTATTAGTATTATTATTTCGAAGTAACCAAGCTCTGTCGCTCTGCTTTTTCTTGGGCTCCATGTAACAATACTGACATGATGCGGGTTTTGTAGAACATGATTTTGGTACTTCGTTCTGACCCAAGCTGTTCGATCAAATCAAAGTAGCAATGGCTGGAAAGGGCGATTCTACGTCAGATATCAACTAGAATCTCGTTTTTGGAGCTCACGTTAGCCCCGAAATAGTTTAGCAATTTACTACTTTCTAATTATAGTTTTATGCGACTATCCCGATATGATATATAGCATCTTCCGTATTTACACTTTCCGGCAGCACTATCTGTAGTGGCATTATAGTCTGATGTTGATTTGCACCAAGCTTCTACAACAACCACTCCTGTTATGCGTGCTGTTGTTCCATCACGAGTGGAGGGGACCGAACGGTTAATTTTGAGAATATTTTTTTTAGACATTTATATACCAAAATAAAGCATAATCGACCAATGCATGATATATTCAAGAACTCCAAAGTGAACAAGAGTATGATAGCGTAGAATTGAAATGCTTTTGTTCAATCAAATGTTTCGAAATTTAAATACTCCACAAAGAGTACCGTATAATACAATTGTAAACGTTTTTAATTTCAATGTTGTTAGTAACAATACGTATTATATAAATAAAATTGCACTTCTTCTTCACTTTGTCGGATGGCGGTCGGACAGCACATTTTGCGTATAAGCTTCGTTTGAATATGCAAGTTAACAAGCTCTTACATGCAACATATTGAAAACATCTGGAACGGCTAAACTTTTGAAGCAGTGCAGTTTTATCGTGTGGGATTTGTGTATAATGGCGCAAAACATCTGTCGAACCATTGAAAAGAACTATAAAAGCTCAGAAAAATTTCTGAGCTATTCTGTAGTGTTTTAATCTTGTTAGCAGGCCACTTCAGCCAAACATTTTCTGTTATTCCTCGGTAAACTGATGAAAATAATGCCTGTTTAAAATCGACATTTTTAATGAGATCAGTTAAAATATTGAAACTTCTACAAATGGCTACAAATGGTTCAACTGCAAAATGGAGTTTCTGCAAGTGATTTTTTTCCAAACTATAGTTAAATATTGGTGTAATGCCTGTAGATGAATTTGGACTGATAATGTTTCAAGAAAATGTTTATTGTCACACAGACACCAGAGAAAAATTTATCAAAAAACTTAGCACAGGAATGGAAAAATCATGTTTGGTTGATGTTAATGAAATGAATTTGGCGATACTCGAACAGTTAAAAATACCTGGTGATCGGTTTTTACCGATGTAGCTACCGCATAACCTTCAACTGAAAATCGAAGTCACTATTATTATATATATTAATCAACCACGACTCTGGAATGGTACGAAGCTAACTGTGAAAATGTTATTTAAGAAAATATTTTGACTAGGAAAATCAAAGGAGAGAAGAAGACGTTTACCTTTTATATTTAAACTTCTTGAATTTCCTGATCGTTTCGCATTTTTGATTCGATTATGCAAAGAGATATGGGAATTTCAAAATGTGTTATTTTATTTGTTGGTGCGCAACGAAGTTGTGAGGGTTTATCTACTCATTTACAAATCGAATGAACAAATTATTAAGTTGTTATTTGTCATTGCCTATCAACATGGAAATAACGTAAAAAAAATGTTTGATTTGATCAAAATCAGAAACCTAACGTGAATACAACCCTTTGCATTATTCATTGGCAAATGCTTGCTTCGAAGACATTGCCAGAAAATCTTAATTCAACTTCAAACGTAGCGAAAAGAGTTGTCTATTTTGGTAGTGAAAGTGCCTTAAACAAACGCATGTTTATCTTTATGAATCTCGAAGAAACAACATCAAACATATTTTCACGGCTCCACCTCTTTCGAGTCACTGACAATGTTCAAAGAGTATAACTGTCTAGAAAAGCTTCTCAATCTCGCCGTTCGGAGTCGGTATTAAACTGTAGGTCCTCTCCACTCGTGAGAGAACAATAGCACGCACAACACGAGTGGTTGCTGAGAAGCTAGGCCCAGGTCCATCTCGGACTGTAGCGCCACCATTATTATTATTTACATGTACATACAAAGGAGCAAGAATTAAATGCATTTTCCAAACAACATTTGCAATTATTCTTCGACCGACATAAAATTTTTCCGAATTGTCAAAGGAGGTAGGGCGTGAAAATGGTTAGGAACCACTGATATACGCATATTAACAATTCTGTTTCACTGAAATCACACAGCAAAATTTAATAATAATAATAAAGAATGTTGAATAAAAATTATTCAAAATATTAAACTTACCGCAATTTCGTGAAATTTTCACCAGCAAGTAATTCGGCGTGTGCTTGAACGTTTTTTAAGCTACAAAATAGAACATCGAATTGGCCAAGCATAATAATTATGGCCGATACATATACAGCTGAGCCGTTACCAAAAGTACCTCCCATGAAAATTTGGGCAAAAAACTGAATGCAATACAGCACCTCATATGTGACTGGGTCCTACAAATTTCGGTCAACAAGTTACTTGCTAAATTAAATATTTTGTGCTTACTTTTGTGTCAAATGGATACCAGCATTTTATTGGTAATACCCTTTGGCCAAGAATTAAAGGACTCAGTGCCCAGAACATCACTCCGAAGCAGCATGCGGACATCCAAGCATTTGTGAGTCTTCTAGCGAAATCATAAGACCGACGAGAATTCACAAATGTGAGTCCTTATGAGGCGAATATCAGTTTCATAAAGTTATCAAGATCAAGAAAATGTGTATCTACCGGCAAGTGAATGATGTTCATAGTCCCGGTTCAGACTATCAATGAAGCGTTCAATCTCTTCAGAACGAGTGTTCCAATATATTCCGCCAAAAGCGGCAAATGAAAATATAATGAGCATCGTTAGAGCATCCGTTATATCTTCCAGTGCTCCATATTGAAGAAAATCTAATGAGGTTTTGGCAAACAAAATAGCCAAGTGCAAGGTCAATGAAATCGCCAGTGTATTATACAGTTTACTAGCCACTTTCCCGAAAGTACTCCAGTTTGCTGGCAGCAACGATTCGAATTTAGGATTCATTAGCCCGATCACTTTCATGAAAATTAATTGATTCGAAAACAAATTACTTATCCGCTTCGCATCCTGTTTTGAATATAAAACCGAATCCAACATTTTTACTTGTATCCAAAAAAAATGTAAAACTGGTCATTCAATGAATCAGTTCAAATGCACTCACTTTGTGTTGTGTGAAATACACTAGAATTTCGTACAAAATTGACACCCTTTTATACAAAATATCAATACATCCACTTGCATTGTGAGGATGTAATTAATAAAATTTGTTTTTAATAACATGATTCGAAGTTTAACTCTGTAGCGGGCTGTAATTACTTTATTTTACCACTCGTTTAATATTCAAAACAAAAGTTAAGCGTTTAGCTTTGCGCGGGACTTATTAAATAAACATTTGTGCGGTGGTCTTTTTCAGAACCATCAAGTGTTCAAATAGATGTGTGATTTTGAAATTCACTTACAGACTTAGGCAGTGAGCTCCAGGGTTTTGTCGAGTGATTTTTAACTTTCTGTATATAATTATTTTGCTCCAGGAATTAATTTGAATAATTATCAGCTGAGTGTGAGCGTTCATTAAGCAGACGTATTTAAAGACAGGAAAATTATATTTTCATACATGAAAAGGTTTCAATTATTTTCCATTATATTAGTGTATATGTGGTTAAAGAAAAATATTGAATTTCGTTGCTTTATCAGAACTTTGTCAGATAATGACACGATCTTTAGCAGGACATTCGACCAGAATTTGGTATTTATCACAGTTTAATGTGACGACTGCTTAGAACTTGCTCTGCAGCCTCTCCAGCTAGCAGGTCCTTCTGTTTTTATGCGCCACTTCAATCGTGGACATACTCTGTTGCTTTGTCCCACATGCTCACAGTTGATGATTCTGGCGCTCAATCAAGGTGGTCCATACGTTCTTCATCCTAGGCGTTTGACCGGTAGACGCCTATATAGAATCTTGGCTAGTCTTGGTTAAACCTTCTTCTTTGATCACCATCTATGCAAAATGGACCAAACATTGCATGCTGATTTTTTGCTCTACAATTTCTTTATCCGCTTTGGATATTGTCCATGCGTGCAGAGCCGTGCAGGCCGCTTTTAAGCCCAAGGCGATAGCAGTTGGCAAGGGTTATTTAGCGTTTGGTCACGGGACTGATGTTGTTTCTCTACTGTTTGCAGCGGAGCCAAGTTAACTGAAGCCCTTCTTCACCTCACAGTTAATGCTGGTTATGGTGACGTTATGGCCAAGTCGTCGATGTTGTGCGTCCTTTCTCGATGACAACATATACTTCGTTTTGCCCTTGTTTACCGTCAGGCCTCAGTCTTTTGGCTAACCAGGAAATAGGCTCAGATACACTATGGCTCGTTCGATTGATAACCAATGATTTGATAATGGCTCTAACCAGTGACCTGGGGTGGATGCGTTCGTTTCTCAAGAATCAGCGCCACCTGAGTCGCGGTCTTCCTCTACTGCGCCGTCCCTCGGAGGTGGATTCGAAAACTTTCCGAGCCGGAGCATTGGTTTCCATTCGCTCTATATGACCTAGCCATCTCAATCGTTGGATCTTCGTCCTTCTGGCTAAGTCAATGTCGCTGAACAGCTCGTACAGTTCGTTGCTGTATCTTTTCCTCAACTCACCCTCTATGCAGACGGTACCGAAAATCACCCGAAGAATTTTCCTCTCGAAGCAACCAAGATCAACCTCATCCGCTTTTGACAAAGTCAATGCTTCTGCGCCATATAGCAGGACTGGGTCTTGTACAGGGTTACATTGGTTGTTCGAGAGAGGGCTTTGTTTATCAATTGCTTTCTTAGCCCAAAGAAGCAGCGATTAGCAAGAGTTATTCTTTGTTTGATTTTAGCGCTGGTGTCATTGTCTGAGTTAATAGCGGTGCCTAGGTAGACAAAGTTGGTGGATTTTCCAGGCCTAAAGCCACACTGGTATGGACCGACCAGGTTGTTGACGAATGGCTTTAGGCGTTCACACAACACGGCAGATAGGATCTTATAAGCAATGTTTAGAAGACTGATGCCTCTATAGTTGGCGCATTTTAGAGGGTCTCCTTTTTTGTGGATCGGGCAAACAATGCTGAGGTTCCATTCATCGGGCATGCTTTCTTCCGACCATATTTTACAGATGATTTGGTGCATGCTCCTTACCAAGTCATCGCCTGCTGCTTTGAAAAGCTCAGCCGCTAGGCCGTCAGCTCCAGCAGCTTTGTTGAACTTTAGTTTAGATATAGCTATCTTCACTTCGTCCAAATCGGGGGGACGGAATTGTTGATCTACATCGTCCCTTTCATTCGGGTTGAATGGTTCAATCTGCCTGACAGCGGAATTCGGTTCTTCATCGCCGTTATACAGTCTGCAGAAGTGGTTCTTCCATATCCTCAGCATCGACTGTGGTTCTACTACGATGGATTTATAAATCTATCAAGATAAAATATGCCTTATTGTTGAAGATGATTTTTTCTTGTTCCACAATTAATTCAATGAACTCTCTTCGACACGCGAGGTCAATAGTTCCTAAGTCAATCCCAATTTGTATGCGTGAAGTAGCAAATCTTTTAAAGGGAATTCGTTGTAGAAAGCTCCTTTAATTGTCCACTCTCAACACTTGCACGAACGTTTTCAATGTCTTGTGTTAAACAACAGACTTTTTAATTAATCTCTTCCCAGTTGAGGAAGTCAAATCACACTTCACGCCATATTTTGTGTAAAATTGCTCTCTTAAACTCCCATCCATTATATTTATTTCATGAACTGCCTTTTACATGCACACTTGATTTTGGCAAGCATCAATTCAACTAATTAAGTCCGCTCTTGAAAACAACCATAAAATGGAATTCACTCGTAGTACACTCATCACACGAAACACCAATTGATGATACTTCACAGATTAATTAAAAGTCCGTTGACATATCCTAACTGTCCCATTAGCTTGGAAAATAAAATGGGTAAGTGCGAGTTGTACTCTTAGGAAGAGGTTCTGTCGCACAAATCAGGCAACGAATTCAAACTAAAGGAAGACTAGATAGCAAAAATAGTTTTTCCAATTATTGTGTTTTACCAGCTGTCAAAGTTACCAATGACGTCTAGTTGCCAAAATATTCACTAAGGTTTGCCATTTAATCGTGTATCATTTCATACTTGCCAAACGTGCGAAATTTTATTAAAAAATATCGGAATGCTAAATACGCAACGTGAATTTCGACGTAAGGTCGGTCATAATCATGGTATTAGTGTGTAGGCAATTCGTCGCACCGTGAAAAAGTTTGAACGTGAGTACACTCTTTGGACCTCAAGCCACCAATCAGACAGAGATTGGTGCGTAATGAAGAAGACATAGCCGCCGTAACGACCAGTATCGAAGAAGACCCAGAAATTTCGATTCGTTGCCGATCAGTTGAATTAAGCATCGCCAGTAGGTCAACCCTGCTTATTTTGCGGTTGGATTTGTGTCTACAGTCGTATACGACTGTGCTGATGAAAGAACTTAAGCCGGGCGACCATAGACAAAGCTGTGAGTGCGTTAATTGAACGCTGAAAATGTTGGCCGGAGATCCGGATTTTGATAAAACAATCATGTTTTCGGACGGTGGGCGCCGTGGCCGCGTGGGTTCGTGCGTCGACCCATGCGCATTAGACTTTCACAGTCTAGGTTCGAAACCAAAATCAGACAAACTATTTTTCAACAAAAAATTGTTCGCGGCTCCACCTCTTTCGAGTCACTAACAATGCTCAAAGAGTATAACTGTCTACAGATAGCTTCTCAATTTCGACGTTCGGAGTCGGCATTAAACTGTAGGTCCCCTCCACTCGTGAGAGAACAAGAGCACGCACAACAGGAGTGGTTGCTGAGAAGCTAGGCCCAGGTCCAACTCGGACTGTAGCGCCGCCATTATTATTATTATTATTATTAATCATCTTTTCGGACGAGGCCCATTTTGAGCTCAGCGGCTATGGCAACAAGTCGTTATTGTAGCAAACACAATCCACAAGTGTTCTACCAACCATCAAAGCATTTACAAAGATTGACTCTTCGATGCGTTTTATGGCATGGCGGCATCATCGGACCTTATTTCTTTCCAAATGAAGAAGGAGACGCAGTTGCCGTCAATGGTCTCAGGTACCGTCAATGGTCTCAATGTTAACCGACTTTCTGTGGTGAGAGCTCTACAGCATCGATATATCCGTGCTGTTGTACCAACAAGATGGCCTTACATACCATATAAGCGAAGCTCCACTCGAAGTTGTGAAGTAGAAATTTGGCGACTGGGTCATCTAACTGCGAGAGTTCATCAATTTTCTGCCGCGATCATACGATTTGACAACACTCGTTTATTTTTTCTGGGACTAATTCTTTCAAGTCCTTGGTCTACGCTAACAAGCCAACTACTTTGGACGAGCTCGAGACCAGAATAACGCCGCACATATTGAAAGAGTAATCAAAAATTGGAGCTACCGCTTGAAGCACTGGGAGGGTGGGAACGTATTGAAACCGACTTTGGAGCTCCACATTTCTCAAACTGTGCTCGGGATCAAATTGTTAATCGAACATCCACTTTATTTTAACATAACTATCGATTTATGTATCTCTCGCTATTTATGTATCTCAAACTTAACCTCAATTCCACCTATACGTGATCAACCCCGGATGGCCCAACTTTTTAAATTTCGACTCATAGAAAATGATATCTAAAGCATCGCTTTTGTGAACGGAATCTTAAAAATTAGCGCTAAAAAATGTATACAACGCATGACGTACTGGCTTTTAGGTGTGCTTGTATCGGGCCCTTTGGAAAGTTTAGAGGCAAATATGCATCTGCCCTTGCAGTAGTTGTGAGCTTGGTATTCTGTATAATCTGATCCCCTGGATCCAACAAACAGTACTGCTATTCATCATCGTGCTTCGTCTGAGTAATTCAACGTAACTTACAGACAGTCCGCCATTCTGCAAAAATTTAAATCCCTACCTAAAGATATAGATTATTCGACAGAAATTTTGAAACTTTTATACTAAATAGAGACTTCAAGAAATACTCCGCATATATGTATCTATTGGGGTGAATGCAGAACAGAGGAGTGAGTAGGTGGTGTCGTTTCTTTTCAGGTGAACTAAATATTAAATATATTCTTTTTTCGTCTAACTGATAATTGTTGTATCTTTTAGGAGGATATTACGGTAAGGCACTGAATTGGGTTCAACAGAAACCGCTTGTGATATTTCCTTTATTTTTGAACAGCAGACAAAATCCCTGGAATTAGGTACAACAAATTCTAAAGAGGTGACGAGATGAAAGAACACATTAACATTCCCTCGAGCTTGGTGTCAGGATACATTGTAGGTAATTGTAAGGCAAACTTGCCAGGCATGATACCACACTGCATCAAGAAGGAAATGAGAAATAATACTGAATAAAATAAAACAAATTTAAAAAAATTGTAAAAGTTTAAATGAACCCAAATTTTCGATTTGGCTTTATTTCACTTCAGAAAAAGAAATAAGGCCAATTTAGCGTTATTTCGATTCAAGGATCTTAAATTTGGTGTTACTTCGGTATCAAAATTAAAATAACAAAAAACTGGAGAGTAGAAGTTAATATATATAATAATAATGGCGGCGCTACAGTCCGAGGTGGACCTGGGCCTAGCTCAGCAACTACTCGTGTTGTGCGTGCTATTGTTCTGTCACGAGTGGAGTGGACCTACAGTTTAATGCCAACTCCGAACGGCGAGATTGAGAAGCTTTTTCTAGACAGTTATACTCTTTGAGCATTGTCAGTGACTCGAAAGAGGTGGAGCCGTAAAAAAGTGTTTGATGTTTTTTCGAGATTCGAACCGACGACCTCGATCGTAGGAGTCGACGCACCTATCCACTTCGCCACGGCCCCAAATTTAAATTTTTTAAAAAATGGGTATAATAAAATGTGGTATATGTATAGGGGCATGCTTCCACCGGCGACTCTAATGCCTGAACCCACTGTTGGATTTGGAGTAGGTGCGAGGTTGGGTAGATACATATTTCTTTGGATCGGTGTTTTGAATGTTTCGCAAAGATTTACTCCCACCTACTCAAAATCCGAGAGTTATCCCAGGCAGCGGAGTGGCAGGAGTACAGTTGGCACCACTTCTGTTGGCATAGTGAAAAAAAATTGTCTTTATTTTATTTTGGAATGTGAAATAAGAATAAATTTTAGATTTGGCCTTATTTCATGCTCTAATGCGTATCGGTCAGCTTTTGACTTCATGTAGCATGACTTGTAGGATAACTGTTTTCTGGAGCATGATTTTGAGTCAGAAGTTTTGACATAAGTTCTTTCGACAAACTGAAGTAGCAACGGCCGCCAAAGGCAATTCTACGTGGGAGCTCCATCAAGATGTCGTTTGTAAAGTTCACATTTGCTCCGAGATAGACAAACTCTTGTTGTTGTTGTTGTCAACTGTGAGTTTATCTCCTAGATGATGGGCGACAGGTTCATTTTTAATCGATATAATATACCTTGTCTTCTCATCGTTTACCCTAAGATCAGTTCTCCAACCGCTGTGAATTCTTCTATTACGGCTCGTTGGAGACGTGCGACTATCTCGAGATGTCATCTGCGTAGCCCAGCATCTGAACCAATTTGTAGAAGATATTTAAATTTGCCGATTTTTTACAAGATTTGGCGGAATACGAATGATTTGGTCTATAGTCCATTTGTGGCCTAGAAAACCGTACTGATACATGCCCATTAGCGCGGTGGAAAAGGGCTTTAGACGTTCACTCAGTAGGCTGGATAGAAAAAAAACGCCAGTGTTAATGCTAAGAAAATCTTTGTATCCAAGCCTTCTGGTTCGAGAAGAAATGAAAGAGTGAACGTCTGGTATAAAGTGATCACGGACGTAAGACAATTTGGTCTTAATGACTGCCCGAGACCATCAAAATGGAAGGTATCAAGAGTTTAGGTTCAGCCCCCTACGGGGCGCCGTTGTTAGTAAATTATTCGAAGGACATGTTTATAATATAAAGTTTGGCTTTGAGTGTCAATTATTAAGCTAGTTAAATTGGTTTAAGCTTTATTTGAAACAAAAAAAAAGAAAAGAAAAGAAAATAAAAAAAAAATGTCAAAGATTAGTAAAAAATGTTGCTATTACAGTTTAATGTAGATTTCATATGGTGTCTGAGGAAACTTTTCAAAATTTAGTTAAAATTTATATTTTGAACCTAATCAAAACCACGTCAGACAACGACAACGTCCTCTAATACCGAGGAAACAGCAGAAAGTAAACCTTCATGCTTCATAAATCATTAAACATATGTAATCAATATCGAAATTATGACGTGATAAACATGCCGCCATAAACAAATCTGCATACATGTGTCCACTCGACTTCACCCAAACGTTAACAACAATAAAATAAGAACAAAAACAAAAACCCACTTGAGCAGTAGTAAAGTGATTCACCAAACATGTACCACGAAGAGCTCTGATATTGAATGAAGTGAAATCCCCGTGGTGAACCTGCGTCGTGGTGCAAAGCTTTTCAAAGCTTTCTTGCATTTTCCCCAGCTGAATTGGAGCCTCTATTGAGTTTCTCTTTCTCATCTATTGTTCAAGGAAAATGCGAGTACTCAATGAAATCTTGTTTGAATTATGGTCATAAGGGCGCATCCCGAAGCGTAGGATACAAGGCCAAAATGCACACATCTTTTCGAAAAAACCACTGCTGGAACTTATGCTTCTCCACAGTGCCAGTGTCTTAGTTAAAGCGGTCGGACGCGCGTTACGGCAGTTAAAGGAAAAGAAAAATCTGATAGTAGCACATAATAAATCGTTTGTCGTTTATCTATCAAGTGTGGGCCTATTTTGAATAAAAAAAAAAGTGGTTTCTGTGCGTTTTCTTGCATGCCAACGTACATGGTGTAAGTTAATCCTGTGAAGAGTGAAAAAACTGTTCGTAAATTGAGTAACATATTCATGTACATGCTCGAGGATGTATGCTATTTTTTCGCTGATAAAAAAAGATGCTAGTCTAGTCTAATCTAATTTCGTATTCATGCAAGAAGTCCCCTTGTTTTGAGGAAAACTTATGCGTGCGAGTCCTTAAATAAATATTTTATGAGTGCCCACTGTATATCCTTACACATGTATTCTATAAAAAGCAAGTGAATTTTAATTAAATGTGTACCGTGCAAATTGTATTCGAAACTTTGTTAAAGTTCTTGTGCGCCAACCAGATAAACTGTTGATACGACCAACCATCATACCCCATCAGCAGATTATGGTGGAGGAAAATTATTTTTAATCGTCCTAGCCGTGCGTTGTCTTGACAAAGAAAGTAAAACCGCACTTCCTGGCTACGTTGTGACCCAGTAATGTGGAAATTCTCAGTATTCGGATGTTGGATGTCTTGCGAAAGGTTCGTATCGATTTTATTCAATGTAGATAACGTGCTATGAACTTGAATAATATATTTATGTGGTGCGACCATGAATGCAGTGAAGTATTGTTTCAATGAAAATTTGAGTTATTTTTGTTTTAAGCGGTGGTCTGTCGTTAATTGATTGGTATGACGATGAAATTCTGTTGTTTTTTGCCTGCAATACGTTTGCCAGTTGAGTGTGCTCTTGTGCTGGAAAACATATTTGAAAGTCTTTTTGTGGGTTGTGTTGCTTGTGCATAGATGCGGAAATTATGGAGAGGAATTTTTGACATTTCTGTACACAAATGTATTTCAATGTGTTGAAATTGCGAACGTACATATGCTAGAAACTATTCAATTGGTGGCGAAAGGGGCGTGTAGGATTTTGTTAATCATCATCATCAAACGACGTGATAAAACTATAGTTGATTATGATGAAATATTTTATTGTTTACATTCCCTCGCCCTAGAAAATATGATTTCTGAAGTTGTCTACTTACGGGGGTGATTCAGAAAGACAAGAAGGAGTTCAGTACAATGATTTATCTCAAGTCATCAACTGCTTTAAAGTGAATGCTTCGAGGGACGTACACTTGTGAAGGGTGTGATATTACGGTTCCTAAAGTAAACCCGGAAAAAGGGTCTAATCGTGGTTTAAATTAGAGATAATTGTGTTCCTTTCACACCTATAAAATAACACAACAACATTTGTTTGTTTAACAAGACTCTTGTGGCTGAACATTCCCTTTAATCTTCACGTTCGCTAACTCGATTCCCATCTGGAATGCTTAATAAGAATTGAAACCACGTTCTTATTATGTACATAAATTAAACCTCTTTGGGCCATACTCTTGTAAGATTTGGAATTTTGTTATGCATCTCGAAGCTTTATAAAAGTATTTAGTTAACGATGCTGTATGATTGGAAAAAAATAAGTATTTTCGTTGATTCATTCTGCTTTTTTTTCGAGTTTTAGCCTAATGTACACAAATACAGGGCGTGATTTGGGTAAAGTTTTTGATTACTTACATCTTGGCAGGATGGTGGCAACAATCCCTATAAATGCATAGGTCAAGTGGGCAAGTTGAAAGCCGCCCTGAGGCAACCTCTGGATAGCCATTAAAATAACATGTGAGAGATGAACTGCTTTATGCAGCAACGATTCTAGTTAAGAGGGTGCTTATCTATCCTATACGCCTCTACCGCCGAGGCTGAAGTTACCATCAAAGAGCACTTCTTCCTACGAGACTAAAGACCACATAAAGGAGGATTTCTTCCTTTCGCACTGATGATGGAATGTCAGTTCAATCTACAAGAAAAAAATACTAAGGTAATTGCAGCTCAATATCGTCTACAACATCCTGTCCAGCGTACCAGGTCTAAAGTTTTTTTACACCGCATTTATCGACACGTATTAGCGTTCCTTTGGGCTAACAAATCGACTATAGACCAATTATCCACACAAATCCTGAAACAACTAGCGAGTTTTAAATCGATACATTTTATTTATTTGAAAATCACATACGGTAGCATTCATTGCAAGCAACTATTTGATGTGATGGCCGAATTCTGGATCTCGGCAAATTTGATCCGGTTTTTTCCGTCCATGCTAAAACATATGGGATACACTGTTTTAGGATTTCCGAAACTGTACCGAATTTCAGGAGGGAGATGCACTTTCGTGAATCGACTTTTTAAGTCTGCCACTGCAGAAGATAGTGAGTTGGGCAGATGTTAACGTGGCAGGCACTATCGTCTATAAATCTGCCCAGCTGCTGAGTTTACGCATATGACATTGACAATGTCGTGCGTTCCTGCCGCGCCTTTATAGAATCTTTCACAGTGATTAAAGAGCAGGCGAACAAAGTTGGTCATGAGGTAAATAAGAATAACCGAAATATATGCTGTTAAGCAATAAACGATGCACCACTCTCTCACTACTTGGGGCAAAACGTCACATCCGACAGCTACTATTTTGAGGTAGTTAAGGAGTCTCTCTAAGGGGCAAACTATAATAGCTGTATGATAATTTTAGCTTAATTCAAAAGCAAATGAAAGGTAACCAGAAGAAACGTCAAATTTCAATGTGTTCATAATTGCTACCTACTGGAGAATTCAGCAGTCTGACATTTACATACGTAGAGAACGACTCATTTCGCTCCCGCGTATGTATGTATGTGTTTGCTATAGTCACAATGTATTTGTGTATTCGCTCGGTTGCTTCAGTTCTCTTAAGTTTCCGTACGGCCATTGTAGTTAACTCGATCTAACATGAACTCTAAAAACGAAATCTTGGTGGAGATCCGTTATAAAATCTTCCTTAGCAAAAGCTACTACTTCGGTTTGTCCAAACAAATTGGGCCAAAACTCCAGACTCCAAAAAAACATTAGCCATGCTAGTCTTGTTATATGGAATCAGAAGCTGGATGGTAAGTAGGATGGCAAATTCTTAGTGCCTTCGATAGACAAATGTCTGGATATTTGATCCGGTCTGCAGGGAGGACCAAGAGGAGATCAAAAGTCTTTCTCTAAGGCAGCATATATTTCGTTTTGCCCTCTTTTAAGGCAAACCAATTCTAGCCGCTTCTCTTTCAATGTTAGCAAACTCCTCATTAAAGGGTGTTTGCACGATTTCCCATCTGTAGTTGAATAGTAGTATCATGGTAGTTGTTCGATACCAGAGCTCATGAATTACAAGAATTTTACATCTTCGCAACATACAGAAAATAAATAAATTTCTGTTTAATTTTCGTCTGAATAAAGTTTACTCCTTATTACAAGTGATTGTTTAGCAATCTATTCCTCTGGTTCGATTGTATCTATTTTGTTAACAGAGACAGAGACCTTGCTACATACGAGTAGTGAAATATGGTCTGCTGAATTGTTTACCGATGACTATGAAGTGTTCAGAATTGATTGATCTTCCTTTCATACTGGATTGGGAAAGATGGGGTGTGGAGGATTGTTTGCTGCTCGTAAATGCTTCAAGAGCAAAGAAATCACTTTATCTCATCGGAAATTATTGAACAAATGTTCTTGTGTTTGGATCTTAATGTTCCCGGAATAACTGAGAAGATTAGTTTATATTTTTTTGCATCATTTATTTCTCCTGATGATAATAACGTCATAACAGCATAATAGATATTGTAAAACATTTTTATAGTTAACCGTAAGTGATGGTTTTAGGTAATTAATTTACCAGATGTGGGCGCCGTGGCGTAGTGGGTAGGTGCGTCGACTCCTACGCTCGAGGTCGTCAGTTCGAATCTCGAAAGAAAAACATCAAACATTTTTTCACGGCTCCACCTCTTTCGAGTCACTGACAATGCTCAAAGAGTACAACTGTCTAGAAAAAAAGCTTCTCAATCTCGCCGTTCGGAGTCGACATTAAACTGTAGGTCTCCTCCACTCGTGAGAGAACAATAGCACGCACAACACGACTGGTTGCTGAGAAGCTAGGCCCAGGTCCACCTCGGACTGTAGCGCCGCCATTATCATATTATTATTATTATTATTATTAATTTACCAGATGTAGGATGGACTGTCTCTCAAGATGAAAAAAGGGCTATGCTCTTTTATTAGATTTAATTTTTACAAACCAAGGGCTGGTTACTTTCCTGACCCTACTGATATACCGTTTATTAAGAAGATAATGTGTTCGAAGTTTCGATTAATTTATCCACTCTGAATACTCTAACACAGTGATTCCCAACATTTTTCGCCCAATGCCACCCACTCTTTGGCGTATCGTAAAATGTCAGTCGAAGAATAATTGCAAATGGAAAAATATGTTTAATAACTGCTCCTTTATACATGTTAAAATAATATTTTTTTATAAATGCAGTGATTTCTGTTTTGTTTTGTTCTCCTGAGGGTACTTCGAAAATTCAACAGCAGGGCTGTGTATATATTGAATCATCAATTTTAAGGTCGTTGATTGTCTTTATTTTTCCTTTCACAGAATAGAAACTTTTATAATTTCGGTATATCAGTCCGTCTCTGTCTGTCATACTCCTACGTTCATGAATGTATCGGAATGCAATTTTGGAATTAAGTCCTTTGGTTAAAAAGGGGGTATTTCGGGGTGGTTCGCGTATACCAAAAGTTGTAGTGGATTTTGAAATTTAGGCGAACCGCTTAAAATGAAGTAGGAGTTTGCTGCGCAAATTATCTATTCAGAGTCTCATTTGAGCATTGTGAGACTTCAAACTATCTGAAAATCTGAATAAACATATTCGATTAACATTATTTCGACTATTCTGGTCCAAGTAAATTTAAAGCTATTGTCTGAAAATGCAGTTTTGTAAATCTGATCGAAAGTATTAAGAAATGATTAAAATCGATTTATGTGCAAATTTCGACATATTAAAGATTTTCCTTGTGCACATAAGTTCCCTGATGAAATCGAAAACTCAACACGAGTCTCAGTGGATCTCGTAGATTCAGTTCAGTTTTCAGTTTGAATGCATTTTTTATTTTTATCTTTATAACAACTCTTACATTCTAGGAAAAATACTTAAACTAGATATATAATTAATGCTTTCTTATACTATCTTATTGGCCCCATTCGGGCACTCTAAGTTAACCTAAGCATTTATAATTTATTTTGCCTTTCGGCTTCTAATGTGAGCTTGAAATATATTTTTTAATAATACTAAAAGAATACTTATACTAAGAAAAACTTATTAAAAACTTAGTACTCTAAACATATTTTTTATTAATATTCTTAACCTAACTTAACACTAACTTACATAACTTAAACTTACCTAAACTAACCTACTTACATTTTTTTTGTTTTTACTATTTTTTGTATATTTTTTTTTGTTTTTGTATTTTTTTTTCTTAAAATTACCCTAATCTTATTCCCTAACCTAAATGCAAGTTGGCCGTAAGGGACCAACAGGTAATTTATTAAGTTGACGTCAGCTGAGGAGTTTGATGGGGCTGCAACCACCAGTAAAACCCCCGAACCTTGTCACAATCCGTTCTGTCGCGAACAGAGATGGATCTACTGAACCGGAGATCATCCGGACTAACTCTTGCGACATCGCCTTCGTAGAGCAGTCGCCTATCCACTGTCCTTCGCACCACGTGGTAGATCAATGGACATCCTTCCGCGTCCTGGATTAACCCAATCTGGTCAAGGAACAAGAACGCTTCCGGTGGAATGAATCCACTTCGGCGAGCGTTCTCGAAATATGTTTCATTGGGATAGTAGGCTCCAAATACCAGCTCATTTTCGGAGGTCATAGCTCGTGCAACATGCCTTCGAATCAGCCTAATAATAAAATTATCCACCCTGTTCACGTTTGCTTCGTTATACAAGAACTCGTTGGGATAGAATTTCTTGTACTCAGATTCTGGGGTTCTGTACTTCTTGAGACAAGCCCGGAGGCACTGCCTCTCGAACAGCCTCATCTTTTCCATCTGGGAAGGACTCACGTTGAACCACACTGGACAACCGTACGCCATGATTGGCCGGATGAGGGCCATGTAGCAGATTACCTTCACCCTGGTATCAAGTTTGCTGCTATAAAACAACCCTCTTGCCACAGCAAAGGCCTTCCTGGCTTTCGTCAGAGCAGTAGCTATATGTCTGTCGAAATATAGATACTGGTCCAGCCAAATGCCTAGATACCTGACTACACTTTTCACAGCTAACGGTTCCCCCTGCGAGTCAACTATGCCGAACTTGCGCCAGTTTATTTTCGTGTCCCTTGAGGCCTTGTATAACGGAGTTCGGAAAAGGATGGTTTCACACTTCTGGTAGTTGATTTTCAACTTCCAGTCGTCGCAAAATCGCTGAATTTTGTCGAAGTCATGTTGCAGGAGGATGTTGATAATCTCAACCTTCTCCGCTGTCCTGTACGCCACCAAGTCATCGGCGTATGCAATCAAGTTCTGCATGGAGCCAATCAGTTCACTGGTGAAAATAGTGAAGAGGATTGGTGAGTTTACTGCTCCCTGCTGGAGCCCATTTTTTATGTGGAAAACTTTGGTAGAAGTCATGTTGCCACTTTTAACAACAAAACTTCTACCTGTTACCATGTTATAAATCGTGTAAAGCAGCGATTTGCTTATACCCATCCTCGTCAACTTAAGGAAGAGGCCTTCTAACCATACGGTGTCGAATGCCTTTTCCAAGTCAACGAGGCAGGCCCCGGTGCACTGGGTTTTTGCTTTGTTCCATTGAATGTCCGACACCAATTTTGACGCGGCATGTACAGTATCATGCCCCGCCCTAAATCCAAATTGGTTATTCGGTATTATTTTTCTGTCCTCAGCCCACTGTACCAGAACTCTATTGACAATCTTTTCAAAAACTTTGCTTATGCATGGAAGGAGACTAATCGACCGAAGATTTTTCGGAAGAGAGGAATCTTTGTCCCTTTTGGGGAGGGGTTTCACTACCGCCGTCTTCCAATGCGCTGGATAATATGCATTACTCAGTGCATTGTTGAATAGGATTGTGTATATCTCTACCGCCTCATCGGGGAGATGACGCAGCACAATATTCGGTATGCCATCTATTCCCGTCGACTTTTTGTTCTTGAGGCTGTTGAAGATGCCCTTGAGATTCTCCCTCGAAATGAGGATGGAATCGGATCCACCATAGGCGACGGCATTATTTGCCATATTTTCGTCATTGAACCTGGTGAAACCAGGATTCTCAGAACGCCATTGTTGTATTTCATTTCGAAGATAGAAATGGTTAAGCAAGGCTCTGTTCTCCAAGTCGTGGTTAGGACAACGAGACTCGTTGACCGTGTACACTTCCTGAAAAACTGCTCCTATTGCTTCAACCTTCTCCTGAGGATCCTCAACAATCAAGAAGTCATTGTCTAGCACGGCCCCATCTGGATCTATGCCAACTGACGTCAGTAGGTTTGCGTTGTAAGTCGTTCTGTCAAGTCGAATAGCCTCCAAGTCATTGTGATCCCTCCTTCGGAAAATTCGGTTGATTTGGGGAAACATACCAGAACCGTTGGAACGAACGGCCCGAATCCTGTCTCCCCAATACGAATTGACTGCAATTCGGTAGTTCATCCGAATTAACTTCTGGAGATTTTTGATCTGCGACTTGAGCGACCTTAGTTCCTGGTCGTCTCTGTCCGTAAAGCGTCTGTAAAGTGTCTTAAGTCGCGACAGCAGTCTGCTTTTGTTCACGTGCAGTGCGTCGATAGTAGCGTTGCGATAGATGTCGCCATCTGTGGTCGGTGCTACTTTCGGAAGCGTCGTGTCCATGGTACGTTTTATTGTATTGTCCACTTGTTTGAGGTACCTGTCAACCTCTTCGTTCGTCAGATTTCTGTTTGCGGGTGGAGTGATGTCACTCGAACGTAGTTCTCTGGATAAGGCTCTAGAGAAACGCGGCCAACGAGCCTTACGATAATTGTAAGGGTACGTCTCCACGAATTGCTCCAGTTGGACCAGCTCGTTCGGGAACTGAATAACCGCGGCAAGTCCACAGTGATCACTGTCGTACTCCACCGTTGTTAAGCAGTTCCTTGTGTCATTGTCCACATCGCGTAAAGTCAGTCGTCTGTCAATCAGCATTAGATCCAAATAAGACCCACTTCTGGGAAACGATGATCTATCGGTTGCAAGCAAATTCAGCTTGAACTCAATAGAGTGCTGCGTCCACCAATCAAGGAGGGAGTTTCCCCTTTGATTTGGCACAGAATTACCCCATTCCTCATGCTTCGCGTTCAAATCGCCGGCTATGATAAAATAGTTCTCTTCCAAGCAAAGACGAAGCTTTCTAAAGAGAGTCTCGAGCTCCGATATGAAACCTGTGGCCCGAGGTGCGTCTGGCGCATAGACCGCGACCACGTACAATTTCCTTCCACCTTGGAGAGAAATGCACGCAATACACGCTTCCAGTACACCGAAAGTTCGCAATTCGCCGCAATACACGATTTTGTGGCGTATACCTTTTTTAATGAAGAGAGCGACCCCACCCCCTTGTGTGGAGTGGGGGCGGTCCCTTCGAATAACGGTATAATCTTTGTACCTGAGAATGTGCTTCCGGTTTAGCTTAGTTTCGCTAACCATCAACACGTCAGGCTTATGGGTCTCCAACAAGTTGAGTAAAGCCAACCTTCTTTCGATCCTGACGAGTGAATTCGCATTCACCGCCAGGATCGAAAGGTCTCCAGCTGCCGGCGTATCCATTATATTGGATACGCACTTGACCCAGCGGGTCTCGACGAAAGGACTTGGTCCATCCGTGCAAGATCTTTTTGGAACTGTGCCATCTGGGCCTGCATTGAAGCCATCATTGACACCAGCTCCGCGAAACCCACATTTGGAGCCTGAGCTACTATTGGCGCTGTCTGTTGTGCCTGTCGTCTACCAGACGCCATCTGGGCGTAGGAGACAACCGGCGTAACAGGAGTGGCAGAAATTCTTGGCATCGGCCTTGAATCCGCCACCTTTGTTTTTCTTTCCATATTTCTTTTTGCAATTTCCTTGACCTTCGGACAACCCCGATAGCTGGAAGGGTGTCCATTGGCACCACAATGGATGCACTTCAGCCGAGATCTGTCTTCGACCTTTCCCTCACCCAGAGGACATTGCGCAGACAGATGCCCCCCCGCGCATTTACTGCATCGAGTCGGCATGTTGCAGTTTCCTGCAGCGTGCCCGAATCTCTGGCATCTTGCACAGAGAAGCATCTGATTGTTCCTCCTCAACCGCTCCCAAGAGACGGCTTGAAAGTCGAGGAATTTAATGCTCCTCAGACTCTCAAGCCTGCTCTCTGGTGTCACCTGGACCAAGAAAAGGGGAAGCAAACGCACCGGTTCCATCCTGGACCGGACAGTGGAGAAGCGCTTGACTCCCAAAAACTCTACGTTGGCGACGCTCGCTTGTCGCAATGACTTTAACACGTCCTCCGGCTCAGCAGAGACTCTCAATCCCTTGAGGAGAACGGTCTGAGCCTTTTCTCCCCTGGGAGTATATGAAAAAAAATCAGCCCCAGCTGACGCCATTTTCTCTTTTATAAGCTTGAATCCATCCACTGATGAGCAGTGGATGGCCTGCTTGCGAAACCCTTTATTTTTAACATAAAAGTTGTCCCTTACGGCCAACTTACATACCTGGATCGTGTCTTCGGCGTCCATTCCTGTTATGTTGATTGGAGGCAGTCTAACCTTCTTCTCCTTTTGTTGCTGTTGCTGATGGTGTTGTTGTTGTTGCTGCTGCTGCTTGGGTTGCTGCTGTTGATGTTGTTGTTGTTGTTGCTGCTGCTTGGGTTGCTGCTGCTGATGGTGTTGTTGTTGCAGCTGCTGCTTGTGTTGCTGCTGCTGATGGTGTTGTTGTTGCTGCTGCTGCTTGGGTTGCTGCTGCTGTTTGTTTTGCTGCTGCTGCTGCTGCTGCTGCTTGTTTTGTTGTTGCTGTTTCTGGGGTTGCTGCTCTTGTTGTTCTAGGAACTTTTTATTGTCCTTTTTTGGACCACTTTGTCCTTTCTCCTCTTCTTTTTTCCTGTTTTCTAATTTGAGCTGGAGGGCTTTTATGAACGCCTCTAGCTCCTCCTTCTCTTTTATTTTGATGGCCAATTCCCTTTCATCCTCGGCCTGATCTGCCGCCTCGGAAGAAGCCAGTTCTACGTACAAGTTTCCGCTGCCACTGTACGAGGCTTCTTCTTCAGCATTTTTTTTTGCCAGAATTGTTCGGCAGCATTGCTCGCCTCTTCGGCTGCGGCTTCAAAATTTTTCGCCTTTTTTTGTTAAAATTTCCGTCGCTGCCATTCTCCGAGTTGTCACTCGGAATCAGTGACAGCTCCGCCTCCATTGTTCTTCGATTATTAATATACTTATTATATTATTAATTCAAAAAAAATTATTTTTTTTCCGAATTCTTGATTTCTGACGTTTTATATTTGTTTTTTCTATTTTCGATTTTTTGATCTCGTAGATTCATTTCTGCCCTTAATGCCCAACAACAATATACACACAGCTGGCAGCATGAACTGTGATTGGGTATGAGTTGGGATATTTTTTATGTATTAGATAAATTTGGATAGGAATATATGCATACGTATGTGTGGGTACAAATGTATAATGAAAAGGTATAAGAAATGATTTGGATTAAAGTAAGAAGAAAATCCACTTAAAAAAATCGTTGCCTGATTTATCACTTAATATCTCTGCCGGAACCCCATTGGGGCTCGGTCTGTTATTCGTATTAAGATTCTTCAAAGCCTTTACTACATTATCCATGAACCTATATTCAAAACTTCCATTATATAAGAGTAATGTTTCATCTTTCACTGAACTTACGACTTGAATTTATATACCGACGCAAAATTGTTGGCAAATAACTCATAACTTGATCTGAAGAAATACTAAATTAAAAGTCATTACAGGAGCCGAGTGTTAATGTAGCACCTTACAATGTTCCCTATTTGTTTTATGTAAACACTGTAAATATAGTCTATAAGAGGGTAACTCTTATGATTATATTTAACATTTCTCATGAGATGGCTGCATCTCAGTTTGCTGGAAGGGCTCTCATATTACTCCGATTCATAAAGCCGAGACTAAAAGAATTATCAACGTGCTGGTTTAAGAATAAACGGACAAAACAAAATATTTGCTGTCTAGTACAAATCGATCCGTCGCCCACCACCTGGGACAAAATGTCACGACCGACGGCTACAATTGTGAGGTAGTGAAGTAGTTCGTCTAACTCGGGGCAAACGTGAACTCCACAAATGACGTCCTGGTGGAAGTCCAACGCAAATTCATCATTAGTAACCGTTTTTATTTCGGTTTATCTAAACAGCTAGAGTCAAAATTCCTAATTCGAAGGACCAAAATAATGCTCTACAAAACCCTTGTTCTGCCAGTCCTACTTTATGGAGCCGAACGCTGGATGGTAAGCAGAATGGTAGAGCTGATTCTTGGTTCCTTTGAAAGACAAATTCTACGTCGGATATTTGGTCCCACCTGCTCTGAAGGAAAATAGAGGAGAAGGCATAACCGCGAAGTCTATAGTCTATAGGTTGTACCTAGATGTGGACGTAGTCCACAAGCAATCCGTCGACTACATTTGCTTGGCCACATCGAACGTATGGACAACAATGCGGCAGCCAAGAGGGTCTTCAAATCATAGCTTCCTGGTTCGAGAAGGAGACGGAGACCGAACCTCCGGTTTAAAGACCAAATCATCGTGGGCGCAAGAGAGCTTGGTCTAGACAACTGAAAGCAGTGTGCCCGGGACGCCATATATGCAAGTCAGCTATAGCTTAGGCCCAGTCCCTCCATTGGACCGTGGCCTGACAAGTAAGTAAAAGAATCATAAAAATCGATAGGCATATTTAGATCTTCAGCCAAATTATAATTAATTCTAACATTATTTGAAGACGTAGCAAATAAAAAGCTATATACACTGGTAAGCAAACATATTTGTCCGCAAAAACAATTTCTATTTTAATGTAATAAATTATAATAATATGATTAGAATCATAGTTATTTTTAATTGGATTTGTAGTTACTTGGAATACTGAAATCAATACGTAAAGATTGGATCGATTCTCTCCAAAGACATTTTCAAACTCTTGGGTGTCCCACAGTGTATTCTTATTGGTTCATTACTTTTCCTACTGTTCGTAAACGAACTGTCATCGATTTAAAAATTATGATTTTAAAGTCTTTAGCTCTGCTAATTGCGTTTCGCAATTACTATCTATGCTTAAAATGCAAATAATTTGAAAAATACCCAAATCTTTAAATCTCAACTATTAACTGATTTCTCTCCCAACAACTGTTGACAATCCATCTCATTTGTTGTACTTGACACTACTTCATGAAACTAATTGTGTAAGTTTACTTAATTTTATTTTGTAAATACTCTTTTATTTTTTTATATCCTATTTGCTTAAAACTTTAATTTAGTACCCATAAATAACATTTTAATTGAAAACAAAATGGCACGGAAAATTTATTGCACAATTAAATCATTCAACAAAATATGAGCAATTCACACACTTTCACTCTCAGAAGGCAAGCGAGTGCGAATGATTTGGGAAATGGGCACAAAGAATGCACTTTGCTCATTCATAAATATTTGCACACTCATAAATATATCACGTCAATGTGAAGTGGGTTCGCAGTCCCACTCATTGGTTCAAAGTATTCACGAAAGTTGTGCAGATGATTGTGATGATTTACGAGCCTTCGAATGGTTTCAAGTAGATTGAATTGGATAATAAAACTCGAGGGTAGTCTGCGGACATTTAATCCTACCGTAGAAGCATTTTCTTTGTCAAATGTGGGTTAACTTTTAAGCAAGTCGATATACTTTTTGTTATTGTATTTTATACTTCATAATTGTTTCAAAGGGAAGATGGCATTTTGGTCCCCAATGTAGCCATTTACGTGCGAGCGTATAAGCTTGCATAAGGGGTGTGCACTTACTCTGTAGGGTGATCCTTCTTCGTCCAGACAAATTCTGCACAAGTCATTTGAGAAGAACACCTTTCCGCCGACATGTATATTCCTCATGAAGCTATAAACAACTCTGTACTTACTCTTAAGGTAATAGGTAAGTATACGTGAATAGATGAAGATCTTATCCAATATAACGATCCAGTCTGATCTAGCCAACCACTGAGCAGAAAGAAGGATGAAATGGAGAATGAAATTCCCAAAGATGAAAAGCCATCACATCGATGGCATATGTCGTAATATGCAAATACCCTCACACTTCAAAGACGCGATGGAATTAGGGCTAAATATATAAAATATAAAATAATGTGGGCGCCGTGGCGTAGTGGGTAGGTGCGTCGACTCCTACGCTCGAGGTCGTCGGTTCGAATCTCGAAAAAAACACCAAACATTTTTTCACGGCTCCACCTCTTTCGAGTCACTGACAATGCTCAAAGAGTATAACTGTCTAGAAAAAAGCTTCTCAATCTCGCCGTTCGGAGTCGGCATTAAACTGTAGGTCCCCACAGCTCGTGACAGAACAATAGCACGCACAACACGAGTGGTTACTGAGAGGCTAGGCCCAGGTCCACCTCGGACTGTAGCGCCGCCATTATTATTATATTATATTATATAAAATATAATAGCTAAATGAACAGTCAGAGCAGGTCTGGATGTAACTGCATTGAAGACGAAGCTCGTACTGTTCCTCCTATAAGCCCACCAAAAGTAAAGTATTTAGGCCTCTTGGGAGACAGTAAATTAATCTGGAAACCAAACATTCAAGACCGCATTAAGGTGGCAGTTGCTATTTATATCCGCGGGAAGACTCTCGGTCCCAAATGGAGACTTTAATCAACGATGGCGCAGACATCAATCGTTAGACTGGTACTAGGTCAGCTTAGGTTAGGGGGTGGTGGCTTGAGCCTCACATAGAACAGTTTGGTCCATAGTGATACCACTTCAGAGAGTTGATGAAATTGTTGGCATCAGAGCCCTTATTAAGCAAAACGAGTCATGTCTTAATTTGATAAGAAGGTCTAACTTCACGAAAGCCACATTTACTGATTTAAAGTATAAGTGTTTTCGCATTTTTTTAGCAGATCCGGGCAAAACCAGAGGGTTCGCTAACCGCTGGCTTTTGCAGTTTCTGCAAATGTCGGGGAAGACTAGGCCAAGTTCACGAGCTGGTAGCTCCCGTGAGTCACGTGACGATACCAACTAGCATGCTGCAGTGCATTCTTGGTAATGAGGTTAAATGGTTGGTTTTGTGGATTTCATAGTCAGGCCAGAAGATTTTTGTTTCCTGGCACGAATTTTTCCTGTTCCATTTTTTGTGACTCAGCACTAATTTCGGTAAAAAAATCCAAATTAAAGTAAACATTTTTTTTGGTTCTGTAATGGTTAGGACTCTTTGATTATCAAGTTTCTCGTTTGTTTTGTTCCCTGAAATTCCTCCGTGTTCAGGGACCCATCACAGGGAAACTGTTATGTATTTGTAGCTAGTTGTAGCAGTAGTATAAGGTTTAAGATATTTTTGGATTGCTTTGTAGTGCGCCCTGACTGTCCACATATATGTTAGCTTGAGTAGAGATAGGGTTGTTAAATAAATTTTCTGCTAATTTTTGGATACCAACAAGCGCAGCTTAAAAAACGATGTACATATCCGTCATACACTTTGTGACATATTTTGTGATTGTAAATGGCCTCAAAGACTCCAGCCCCAACGCCTTCATTCTGCTTAGAGCCATCTGTGTATGTTGTGAACAACATAATTTACACACAATTCGAACTATACACCAAACATCAAAAGTGTCATATCATCCTCTGAGTGGTGGTCATCTAACACCTTTGCGACCAGACGGTGAAGGTGTCCGGTATACATTATCATTTGTAAAAGTTTGGCATAAATAGGCGACGAATGAAGTAATTTTGGGATTTGTTGATAAACCATAGAACAAGGTCTTGTGAAACCCTCCACCAGAAGTAAGGTTTACAAGTTTTGGTCCTTCGAGCCGAATACGAACCAGCGACCTATCGATGTCAACGCTATTTTCTGGATCAACACTTCATGCTTTCCAATTCTCTCTTGTAGGAATGATCATCCTTAATCTACGGTCAAATGGGGTTTCGAGCTTGTAGTAATTTGTATTGAAATTGGTGCCCAAAGGATTTGCACTTAATATCACTTACCTCTTTCAGCATCAGTACCGTCTTATAAATGGCTCTAATGACGAACAGGATGATTGGGAAAGTGTTGCGTTTAGTGACGCAATTGATGTTGTTCTCAGTGTCTCTGTGATTTCTATACACATGAGACGTTAAACCCTTTCCAGTTGTGCCAGGACATATTCTTTTTAAAAGGTAGAGAGTATCCAAAGGTCTGGTTGTATCTGTTTCGCGGAAATACTTCGATCCACACCGTCATCTGCGATGTTACATCTGCTTCCTATGGATATCTTCTGTAGGTGACGGCTACGAAGGCTGCTGTCAGACTCCAACAACAGTTGGAGCAACACCACCAAAGGACATATGGAAATAACTCAGAACGCGAATATCCCGAAGCACGAATACTACATCGCACCCTTCGACGACTTCCAATTTAATTACAAAATCTTACTCTCAGAAATATATAGCTGACTGGAAAAATGACAATGTCAGAAATCTTGCTTTACTGCAAATATTCATGGATGAATTGACAACGAATGAAGATACAGGAAATGGAATCTTTGCTGCATCGCTCAGTGTCAACAACTACTCAGAATGATGTCATATATTCTAAGATGCCAATTTTGACAAGCTATGAATAAGACTTTGTTTTCCGCTCAAAATATTCACTGCCTTTGTAAAGTATTCATACGTACCATAAACGTACAAACGTTCACCGTAAACGAACCACTCCATGCAAATATTGTTTTCCAAACGGATAATAGTCTGTTTCAGGTTCATTATATGAGTATGTGAATATGTTAATTTCAGTTCGATTCATTCGAAAATGTCTGTTGTAATGAATATAGAACGCTTTTTATTGACTACAATGTTCTCACCGACATAATTTCTAAAGAAATGTGGAGCAAATATTTCAGCAGCTCATAAAGCACAAACAGTGACTTTTTGTTGATGTAAATGAATCACGTGCTCGGATGGACAATTATATCGACCGTGAAATGGACACATCGCGTGGGATGTTTCGGCAACTGGGGCAGGAATTTGAAAATGTATATACAATTTGCAAACATCCTTCAGTCGTTAATAACGAACTAAATTGAACAAAAAATCGGTCACCAGCTGTCAAATTGGTTATCGTTGGAAAGAGTTGCTAAATAGAACAACAAGGGAAATGAAGAATACTCTTTTGAAAGCAACAATTTCCTTTTTACACTGTATACATATTTTTGTAAAAAAATGTGTGTTGTTAATTTCTTATCTTAGTGTACCTATGATATTTGCATAATAACCATGGCGCTTATTGATGTAGTGTTCATTAAGTTAACGATAACACTAGCTTTTCGATAACGTGACTGGTGTTAGCATTTATTATTTGTTGTGACCATTTATTCTTGTTCGATTTGTGAAAGTAATAAATACAAAACTTAATAAAAAAACATTATAAATTGCAAATTAAATTAAAGAAATAAATTAAACAAAGTTAAAATTAATAAATTGGAAAATAAAAAAAATTGTTTGTGACTATTACACGTTATTGAAATCGTTTCTTTTGGGGACGATCACATATAAACAAGTTAGAGTGCAGAATTGGAGGCAGTTAGCAAGTTAACTCAAGTACAGTTCTTAATTCTTTCAGTCAAAACTGCTCGTATTTATATTTATACAGTTTTTAAGATGAGAGTTTGACTTTCCTCGAATTATCTAAAGGACGTCCCAGACTCATGTCGAATCATTTTCATGGAAAAGGTTTATAATAATAATAATAATGGCGGCGCTACAGTCCGAGGTGGACCTAGCTTCTCAGCAACCACTCGTGTTGTGCGTGCTATTGTTCTCTCACGAGTGGAGGAGACCTACAGTTTAATGCCGACTCCGGACGGCGAGATTGAGAAGCTTTTTCTAGACAGTTATACTCTTTGAGCATTGTTAGTGACTCGAAAGAGGTGGAGCCGTGAACAATTTTTTTTTTTGAAAAATTGTTTGTCTGGACTTAGATTTGAACCTAGACTGTGAAAGTCTAATGCGCATGGGTCGACGCACGAACCCACACGATCACGGCGTTTACAAATGAAAAAAAGAACGACAAAAGTGACAGTTGACAGTTCAGGGTTATTAAATATGGAGTGTTACACTACAACGCGTTTTCATTGTTGAGCAATATTAAAAATATTAAACTGAAAACGTATTAAAAAAACTTAAAGTATTAGTATTGAAAGTATTGACATCCGGTGAGTTGTACAAACCTGCAAAGATAAGAGAGAGAGAGGTTTGTTTGAAATATCACAAAGGTAATGGAAGTAATGACTTCCAAGTGTTCTATATCTCGAGTGACACAGGCTAGGACAGTGGTAGAGGTAATGTGGTGTGTCTTTCAGTTCCACTTCGTCGTCTTAGGCACCGCATATATTGCCACCGGTGAGTTTCATATTCCTAATTTGATTTTTAAGACGGTTATGACTTGTGACTCAGAACAATTTGTTGTACTGTAGATGCTTGACGGTTTTCGTACTGTCGTATTAAGGCCATAACGTCCTGGTGATTACACAGGTGTCCAAAGATTGCCAACTTGAGAATCTTTCCGCCCACTAGTTTCTTAAAAACACAGAACGGGGGATCAATCCCCGGAATTGCTGTGGATAAATCGATTTCGGATCCTTTTCTGGCAAGTTCATCAGCTATATCATTGGCAGTGACGTCCCTATGCCCTGGGACCCAGCAAAGATTAATCCGGTGCTGTGAGCCAATAACCCAGAGTTCTTCACGACAACTTTCCGTTATGTATATTGCCTTAATCGGCACTTGACTGTCAATCGGAATGGTAACATCATTCGGTAGTATTGCCAGGATCATTACTCGTATCATTTTGGCCGCTTCATTGACTGCAAGGACTTCCGCTGTAATCAGGTAATCTGATGTACCGCGCCTGTTCCTTTTTCCACATTTGACCCACCGGTATAAACCTTAATAATCGGGTTTATAATGTGCGAAAATAAAGCTAACTATTCCGGAGGTCAGCATGCAATACGGATGCTCCGTTGATGCAATCGCTAGTGGATATGTATTATAACAGATCCGCTGCCATAGCTCACTGGTATCATTAGTCCAACTTAAAATCGGTCTAGGCTATTTACATGTAACACAATGGATACACAAAGTTAATTGAGGTTCCTCTCGAATTGTCTGAGGTCCCTCTCGAATTCTGAACATTGTCTGTTGGGTTGTCCCATAGACATGGAGTCGAAGACTGATTCAGTCTTCCTTAACTGCTGAATGATTGTCTTCACAGTTGAAGAAGTTAAATCACTATTTCACCCATTGGCTTGAATAAAAATGGCAAATTGCACTTCTGTGTTTCTACAATATTGCTCAACAATAAAAATGCGTTGTTTTTTCGTGTCGTTAGCAAACCTTCGCTGCAAAATGTAGTTCTAGCTTAAAGTTTGGGACGCCCTTGAGTTAACTAAAGTTGGAAGACTTTGTCCAAACAACTTTTCATTGAAAGCACCGTCGATGTAGAGGGCTGCATTTTCAAAAAGTCTCAATAAATTTAAAATCAGGTGAAAATGTTAGTAATGGCAATAATTCTACGATTTTGTGAGAAATCCGACTCTGAAAAGCTAAATGATGATTTTAATATGCTCAAATCATAAAACTGATTTTCGTGAAAAGTTTATTAAAAGCCATATGGAGGAGACCACATGGCCCTACACTTTCGAAATGTGACAACTAGGTGTTCTTCCTATCCTTCAGTGTATTCTGTTCTGAACAGAATTCTAACATTTTACTGTCGACACACTTTAGAAATTTGTTTTCCAAGATTGAACAAAACTCGGTCAGAATCAGAAATTAATACCAGACTGTCAAGGGTGCAAGCAAAAAATTATTAATTGGTCCCTTCTGTCTTATCACAGCTGGTAGCATTTTGAACTTATTTTTCTCTTGAAAATATTTTTTATCAAATGCAACTTGCACTCCTCTTAATTAACTGCACTTGTGTGCACGTTTTCGATTTCGACTGCATGGACGCAAGTGGCCATTTAGTTCCTTTTCAGTTTCCCTGACAGTAATTCCCATTAGCGGTGAAGGAATGAGTCTTATGTGATTTTCCATGAAATGCTTTAAATTCTTCATCCCCATTAAAATATATAATGAAGTTACGAATTTTTTTCTATGGAAATCGTGGATTACCAAAAAGGGTTTAATGTATGAAATAATTAAAAATTAGCTCTATCCGACAGAAGATGAAGACGAAGTAAGACATTTGATGTCCTGGGTTGTCTATACAGGGTGGGTTCTATGTTCAAGGTCGACCGCTTTTCGGTTTGCATGACATTTGTCAATTGGCTTCTAACAGTCGTAGAGGACAACATTTATGGAGTAGTTAAAAAAATATTTTTCATTTGTGTTGGGAGTTAATTGCGTTACTTTGTTGGTATAAATCATCTGCCGAAAATACTGGGTCACATTTAAGCCTACGTTTACCAGAAAAGATTGATGCAATGCGGCAGAGTGTTGAAAGCATAGACGCTCTGTACAAGAATTGGGAATGTCAAAGAAGATTTGCATTATTACCCGTTTAAAATTCAATTGACACAACAGCTGTAGGAAAATGACCATGAGCTGGGCGAAATTGGAGTACTTGAATTTTATAGCTCAGTGTAGACGACCACCGTTTTTAGTAAAAATCATTGTGAGCGTCGAAGCACTTTTTTAAATAACGGGCTTTCTTAATAAAGAGAAATTGTGCTATTGCTTATACAACAAAATGGTAGAGCGTGGTGGGTGTGCCATTTGGTTCGGCGGCATCATTGGGCCACATTTCCTTAAAGATGCTTGGCCAATGCTGTAACAGTAAATGGTGATTGAGACATGTTGGGAAACATTCTCATGCTAAATCAATTAGGCGTTCATAACGTGCAGCTCCATTCAGCACACACATCTCGTGCTTCGTTGTAAATTTTGTGATAATGTTTCACCACCGACTAATGTCAAAAAGTAGTGAAATCGACCCTCCTTCTTCTTCTTTATATGTCACTACATTCCGGTTTGGATCTGGACCTCTAATAACAAGTCTTACTAGGCAGCACGATTCTCCTCCTCTTAAATTTCGAGCGCCAAATTAATTGAAATCCTTCTTCACTTGTTCGCGCCAACTCAATCGGAGACGTCCTCTGTAACGTTGTCCCACAGGCTAAAAGTTGAAGATTCTTCAGACCTGAGCTAAGTTGTGCATGCACTCCACATGGCCTAGCCATAATAGGTGTTGGATCCGAAGACGTCTGACTAGACTTATGTTGCTGTACCGCCCATATAATTTATGGTTGAATCTTCTCCAAATACCACCAACGCAAACAAGACCTAAGATTGAAAGCAGAGATTTCCTCTCGAAAAGATCAATAACCTCTTCATCCGCTTTGGGTATTGTCAATGCTTGTCAAAGCAAGACGGGAAATATCAAGTTATTGTTCAAAGTCAGCATGGTCTTTCGTGATAGGGCTCACTTGTCAACAAACAGCGGTTTGTAAAAGTTGTTCTGTGTTTTATCTCTTCACTGATATTGGCCGATAGACGAAGACTACTTCGAGTTGCCCATTGTGAGCTGCGCCGCAAAAAGATGAAGAGAAGGACTCTGTGGAAACAAGCCAACTATGGGTATAATCAATATTATAGATGATCTGGGAAAGAAATATGGTTTCAGCAGCCTAACAGCTACAACCGACTATAAATCTTCCTACAATGAATTCTCCCTTAGGACACCAATTCAATTCCCCAGTAGGGTCGACTGGTCATCGAATACCAATGTCAACGAGCACAAGGTTACCCTATTCACTGACGGATGAAAAATGGACACAGGTACAGAGGCCGGAATCTTACTCGGACGCCCTGCATAAATAGGAACGATTTAGATTTTCTAACATGTGCAGTGTCTTCCGAGCAGAAATTCTGTCGATTGAGAAGGCAGCCAAATTCATATCAGAAACCGTCATCCCACCATTGGACATCACAATTTTTGTAGACAGCCTGGATCCTGTATCCTGTACAATGAAATCAAAGGCTGTTATGAATTGCCGCGAGTCACTGAGGTCCATCAGTCATCACAAAATCAAACTCTGCTGGGTCCCGGATCACAGCTTAATCGCAGGGAATCTCGTTCCCCAGACCAATTAGCTAAATGAAATGGGCATCAGTGCGGCGGATACGTCATTGCGATCTCCGTTTAATGCATTATTGTACCGGATCATAAACGACGTAATGCATAAAGAAATGATTGTCAGACGAAAAGATCAACGAGCTTAGCGATGGTAAAACAAAGAAACTCCTGACGTTGGAACGAAACACGATCCCCGTGCTGGTCGGAGTAATCACAGGACATTGCGGACCTAGCGAGCGCAGATTTACTGGATCTCGTAAGATTTATAAAGAGCACGGGGTGGTTTCATCCATCACGTGATAAGATAGGTTTATAAAATGTGTGTACTACAAAAATTGAAGGGATTCACAAAGGGGCTTAGGGCCTCTGAGTGGAAGTGATGTCATTACCATCACACTTTCTTTAACTTAACCTAACCTAACCTAACCTAATTGCTACCAATACATTTTCTGAAAGGTAATTGGAAATGACTTTAATGGTTAAAGTCTCAAAGACTTGTTGAAGTCCCAGAGATTTCGACGAAAATTTATGAAGTTCCAAAGAATTCAAGTGAATGCAGTGGACTTCAGGTGAAGGGTCGAGACTTCAAAAGTGACTTCAGCGAATGTAATGTCTGTCGAAAGGCTTGCAATCAATTGACTTCATTCTAAAGATTGGTCAAAAAGACTAATAAGACAATCGAAGACTTTAAAAAGAATGATGACTTCAATATGGAAGTCGAAGTCCCTAATCTAATCAATTGAATGAATCACAAATCATGAATTCATTTCCATGAATTCAGAGAATGCATTAGCAAAAGATTGCAGTCTTTTACAACTCTGAGTCAAACACAAGCTCTTGCATGGAGGAAAAAGTGCGTAGCAACAAACCAACCAATCAATCTTGATGCTTAAGGAGAGTATTTGAAACGAAATTGTTGCAATAATACCAGAAGTCTGCGAAGTTTCTTATTTTGAAACATATGCTTAGAATACCCGCCTTCATGTCGCCGCTAGAAGCGGCCACTTGACCAACTTTATATTCCATACACATTGTTATTAAGTTATGGCTGGAATATAACCCTGAATGAACATATTACGTAACGTTTTCAAAATCATTTCTGTCTAAATGAATCAATTACTAGCTTGGCATCGATTTGCCAATGATCGAATTTGAATTAAACAAAAATAACATTCGCCTGTGTTGCTCCACACTTGAGAGCATGCGATGAACCCTGTATCTTACTTGAAAATTCATGGGATTCTACTAAGCCCGCACAGGTCTAAGCATCCCAAACAGAGCAATCTGGAGTGATTTTTTTTAAATCGCACCAACTGCTGAGATACAATTACTGGCTTTAATACCAATGAACGCCGCCGGCGTGCTATAACCGAAGTACTTACACCCATTAAAGCAAATACAAAGCAGTTGCTTTAAGAGTCAATAATAATAAAACGAAATGTATTCTGTTGGCAAGGAGAAAAATCCGTCTTACGTCGGCTGCCCTGAAGCGAAATTAAAAATGTTCATATTCTTGGAAGTGAAAAGATCAAAATCGTGTCATAAATGTGTGTGGTGCAAGAATGCGAGCACACAGAGCTGAGGAATTTGTTGAAAGGTAAAATTAAAACGAACATTCTATTGTTTTTGAAAGTGTTTGCTTGTGCGGTTATGCTTCAAATATAAACTTGATTCTGAGCGTTGTAGGGTAGTCTTTAAATAGAACTGCTGTACCTATTCGAAAAAATTCCAACATATTTCAAATTCAGATCTGGAGATGGAAGAATGTATCCATAGCATTTGAATGAGACTTAAATCTGACTATTTTCATGTTAAACAGTTGCTTTATGCTTAATTATTCGGCTTGTGATTCTAAGATTTCCTTGCGTGGGTGCTAGTTTATTCTCTCGTTAGGCAGCTTTCGTTGTGACATCAACTCTATTCCAAGAAAAAAAGTCTAGGCCGTATCGTCAACATGTGTCGTGTGTTCTCTTGAACCGGTTGATAAATGTAAGTTATTCTGTCGAAGGACTACCTTCTTCGACTGATCTGATGAAATCATGATTAAGCTGAAGATCTAAGACTTATTTAGCTGCATTTTGCGAAAGCTTCCTCTAAACCGTGAAGGTAATCTTACCGAGCCTCAGGGAATAGTGGATGTATTTAAGCAGCATTTCCAGCAGTTGCTTAAAGAGCACTACCAAAGGAGAGTAATAGAGAATGAAGAAATCCCATCTTCAGTAGATAAAGTTGTCCTCCCATCCAGTATTGATGAAGTCGGCACAACTTTCAAAAAGCTGAAGAACAACAAAGCAGCAGGCTCAGCTGGTTTGCCATCAGAGCTGTTTAAGGCTGGAGATGATGTTCTTTTGGGGAACATGATCAGGTCCATGCTCTGTAGAATTAAAGAATACGAAAGCATTCATCAGTTGTAAAAAGAAACACCTACATATTTAAAGATGAATAAACTGGGCAAGTGCGAGTTGTAATCGCTCGGGAAAGGTTCCGTCGCATGAATATTTTTTTTAAGGAATCATTTCTGAGTATCATGCGATGAGTTCAAACTTTAACTGAAATAAATTTTCTTCGAACTAAATCTTCAACTAAATCAACTATTCTCGAAATTTGCACATAAATCAATACTTTGATATTTATTATTGCTCTATGCATTTGATCAGACCTGCAAAACTGCGTTTTCAGATCTTCAAAATTCGCATGTCGGTGGTTGACCGTTTTTGGCCAATGTCTCGAAAACTATTAGGGCAAAAATGCTTGAAATTCTTTTAAATAAAAGTACTTAATGAAGACAAGTTGCGGCTTCAAAGCCAACTTTGGTTTAAAAATTAAAAAAAAATTTGGAGCTTCATATTTTTCAGATGGAACTTTGGATTGAAAGTGTTGAAGATACATCACTCGAGGAAGCGTGTCAATGTTTAAAAATCAATAGTATGTAACTTCGCATGAAAGGAGCCACTCCTCACTTTTCAAATTTTGGTGTATGGGCAATGACATCTAGGCCTGAAGTACCTACATTTTAGGCCAATAAACTTCGGAGATAAAAAAGTGTGACAGACACGACAGACCGACAGACGGACACACCAAAATTATAGAGGTTCCGTTTTTGTGACGGAACCTTAAAAAAATAAATCAGTATTTTGATATTTACCATATCTTAATGCCTTCACTGAGATCGAAAAAACTGCGTCTTCAGATTTTTTAAATTAGCTTGTAGATATTTTATTTTATGGCCAATATCTCCAAAACTATTAAAGCCATGATGCTTGAAAGAATCCTTGAAATTACTCATTGAAGCCATTTTTTTTGTGATTATTTAACACCTTGGTTTAGACTATAGGGGACGCATTAAAACCAACTTTAAAGCTTCATATTTCTTAAAGGTACTCTGGATCAAAAAGCAAACCTCCATTTCATTTCAAAAGACCTGTCAATTGATATATCACTCGGTAGAGTGCGCTAAAATTTCAAAATCAACCCCAACATCGTTATTCCTAAATAGCCTCATGTACCTATAGAAAATTATTCTTAGGTATAGCATCTCAATTTAAAGTTTCATGTTATAAATGTAGAAGATATAAAAGTGTGACAAACGATGGAACGGACGCTCAGGTTCTTTTGGGTCAGGTCTGTCAGCCTTAAAAATGCTGTGCTTGAGCGTCACTCTAAGTTCTTTTTAAGTAAATGGAGTGGGGAATACGAGTTGCGCCCGAATTTGCTTGATGGTGATATGTACATATTTTTACAGTTCCTGAATCCCTGCTTTCACTACACACTTCATGTGCATCTCTGCTTCATGATTTCTATGAAAACGTTAAACGTTGAAGTATAGTGTAGTCGGTGGGGAGTATGTAGAAATCTCTAGGTAGCTGACCAAAAATATTAGAAGTTGTAGTACTAGCAATTCAAATCGTTATGCTTGATTGAACTGAGGTCGTAGTATTTCAGCTTCGAATTTTCTATAAAGTTTAGGTTATGGGGGAATGAGGTCCTCCTTTTTTTAACTTTAAACATTTAACTATCATTTTGATGATTTTTTATAAGTAAAAACTAGGGGGTTATTAAATATAAATATCGATACTCCGTGGCGTATTGGGTATGCGCTAGATTCCTGTGCAGTAGACTTTGAGTCTAGGTTCAGTTCCCAGCACAGAAAAAATAATTTTCAAATTTCTCGGCTTCACCTCTTTCGAGTCACTGATGATGCTTAAAAAGTACAACTGTCTGGAAATAGTTTTCCAATCTCGCCGTTTAGAGTCAGCATTTGTAGGTCCTCTTCGCTCGTGTGAAAACATATCACGCACAACAAAGTGGTTTCTGTAGAAGCTAAGTCCAAGAACTCTAGCACCGCACAACCACATTCTTTCATTCATTGGGGGGTGGAGTACATTTCTGAGTTATGATGCTCATTTTCACTGCTACTGTTAAATTGTTAACATTTTTTTTTGCTTTAAATTAATGATATGGAAGTGGGTGAAGTTTATTTTCAGCTGAGCGATGTCACATACCTCACAGCTGGTGGTCCTATTGCGTGGCAATTTCCTTAACGTGTGATTTCTCGAAATTGGGGCTTATATTGGCCGTCGAGACTGTGCGATTTAAAATCATAAGACTTTGTGTAAGGAAAGCTTTTGAAGTTATTTTTATTGAAGCCTCAAAGCCTATTTGGGTTTCATCAATGATTCTAAAAATACTAAAAATACCAGAGCTTACATTCGTGAAATACAACCGTAATTATGAGAAAACATGATGACAAATTTAATTAAAAGAATAAATGTGGCAGAATAAATGGCAGTGACGAGGCAAATTTGTACTTTATTAAAAAAAATGCACAGCATTTTATAAAAATGTTGCATTTTTCTGTTGAAAATTATTCATTCTTTATCCAGTTCTTTATTCAGTTCTTTGATTATCCAGTTCGTCTCAGAGTATAGTGAACCTCTTCAGCAACTGCTGACCTTGTACGTACATTTGCTCCTACACAAATGGAGCGATCTATGGTTTTATATAAATAGCATGAGAAATTGATAATTTACTGGCCGAGAATTAATCCTAGAATCTGTTAAACCCAAGCAACGCAATAGGGATTTAAAAAAAATCGTTTTAAAAAATGGGGAAAAGTAGTGAGATGTTTTGTTATATATTGTGAATAGTACTGCTACACTATTACAATGAAATAACTCTGCTGGGTCTTGCGAAAGATGTCCTCTTTACTAAGAAGGAAATTCGCCAGGATCACGTAGATCACGTAGACATTCTTCTCTCGTTGTTGTTAGTAGATTTAATACACCATACTACATTCATGCAGCAACCCTCAATGCTGATCAAATTTTTTGCAAAATTCGAGCTCGACGTCCGTATTAGGAGTTATGCATTAACAATAAATTGTTTCGAGATACAAAGCAAGAGAAGGAAGAACGAATATTCGTTCAATAGGTTTCTTATCGACTTGAAAAATCATCTTCTGCATGTAACCATTGACGAAAATCAATGAACGCAATTCAAGATTTCGTCAGAAACGTTTGCAAAGCCTTAATCCCGGCCTCTTATGGGAGCTCTAACCGTATTTATTTGCAAGCGAAACAACCAGTATTGAAAATGATGTATAAAATTATATAAAACATATTTCGAAAGCTACATACCAAGATATTAGACCAAGATTTAGTAGTGCACAATTTATATTTGAGATCGTTATCCTGGTTGAGAACTTTGAGGTTCCGAGTTTTGACAAAACGTCTTAATTTGTTTGCCTTCCTTCCTTGTTGGAGTTACACCGCCGGAAAAAATATAACTATCTCCTGTTCCAGCATTTATGTAGTCCTAATTTTTTGTGGAGTAAAAGCATCATTTTGAAGACGACAAATAAATGTTCCATCGTAAAACTCATGCACAGTTAAATTGCTTTTATCTTCTAAAAGAATCTGTAAACTACTATTTTAATTACTTCATGTGTTATTTTTCATAAGGCTTATTTGACCGTCTGTAGTCGAATTGTATTCCTTTGGGTCTGGGGAAATACACTTGCTCATTCCCTATTACTTGTCCATTCAATCCAAAATTTATTATGCTTGCATAAATAGTTTCTGCAGGCTGTGCTTTTCTACTTCAACCCTTATCTATTAAGGAGACATAAATGGATCCTTTTTTTAAGTCGCCGGACGAACTTCTCATCCTTAAAAGTGAGTTTCTTTGCTCGACTATTCATTCTATTGTTATAAAATCGCTTCCCTTTTTTAAATGTCTCTACGATGTCATTAATGTCTGAGATCTCTTTCATTGTACAATACTTCCGCGTGAAGTTGGAAAATTAATGCGAACCCTTTGAATAATTTATTTGAAAATTCACAAAAAAATGGCGTAGTTAGTAATATTTTTTTTACAGAAGATACACAACGAACTATTGAATTCAGTAAAGAAATTGATTAATCTTGTTAATTTTGTGGTATGTTTTTGAATTGGTTTTCTTACAGAACAGAACTTTTGCCATCTAACACTGTCCAGGTTAAGTAGAAAATTATATTCGTTTAGCAGACTGCTATGTTTTCTTTCAAATTTTCAGTATCTATTGCAACTCTGCCAGTAGTTCACCTACGTCCCGGCAGGCTTCTGTCCAAATAGTCGTTTTGGGATGAAAAACACAAAAATACGAGAGTAGTTTGGCGTGGGGGGTTAAATCTCCGACCGGAAATCTCAATTGTTTGGCCATGCAGTACATCTTTCGAAATGTATTTTTAGCCCATATCATGGCGCCCGCTTTGTATGCACTTGATGAGGTAACTCAACCAAGTCCGATTACTTTCACTCACTTGATGCTCACCTCTGATAAGTGAGACTAGTTGGCGGAAGATCGATTAGCTTCGAGAGCTCGCGTATGCAATACACCTATGCGAACATTAAACAGATTCGAGGAACTTTCGATTGTCATCGCTTGCGTGCTTCACATTCTCCTTTTTTCCTTCTTTGGAAAACGGGGTAGTCCCTTCGTTTTTATTCGCAGAGCTTAGCAATTCGGCCTTGGTGCAGCACTTCCAATTATTTTTGTTTTAAATATATTAGTTCCAGTTCAGGGAAATCAGTGAGGATAGACAGGGTAAGGCGATTGTCACGTTTCACTAAGATTCGTTGGACCTTTATGGTTTCAAACTATTCCAGAAGAGTCATTGTCCCGTGGTTGTGAATTCGGAAAAACTAATAATTTGTGGTTGTGAGTTGTATTTTGTTATTGTCAATGAAAGACACGGTTTGAATATTTGGTAAAATTGTAACAAATTTTATTTATAATTAAATAAGAGAAAAAGAACTATTGTTACTCTACGTTATATGGAATGGAAAACAAAGTAAGTAAACTACACTATTAAGTAAACTGCACAGTAGTTTACTTGGTGATATATGGAACGCGACTGCCAACCAATGCGTTGCATTTTGCAGGGATCTTGACTGTTGCAATGTGGCGTCATCTGTGGTCCACATACAGGAAGCTTAACTTCAGTTGATGGAAGTCGCTGCCCATTGACGCCATGAACAGATTCTAGCGGATTTTTTGGAACTAATTTGTAGCTAGAATTTCAATGTTATTTTAATTCTCGCCATCGAACTGTCATAATTTTATAGCAGTAAAAAAAACATCTCAGTCAATGGAGAGCGCTACCGAAGTATGATAACTGATTTTTATGGCTAGAAATTGAGGAATTGGACTCGGGCGAGCTTTGGTTGCATCAAGACTGGGCTACGTGAGACACAAGCTGTTTAACAGCCGTTCTATTCCACACTAAGTTCAATAACCATGTAATCAAATATTTGACTGCTGCGGACCTTTGATTTGACTTTTATTCTAATGAACCATTAAAGATCAAAGCTGTGCTAACAATTCAGAGTCGACTCAGCCACTCAAGAACAGTATTCATAAAGCTATTTGGCTGCAAAGCCATCGAAAATGCATTAAAAAGATGGGTTGACAGGATAGAACACTGCCATCTCTTCTTCCACTGATTCTAAACCCCTTTGAAATGATCTCAATTGATTCTCTGTTTGGTGTAAGAAGAAGTCTCTCCAGTTGAATGTTGGTAAATGCCAATCCATTACATTCTCTCGAAAACGCCTGCAACCGGCTAGAAATTATTTTCTATAAATTAAGTAATTGCTTAAGTCTCTTCTCTGCGTGACCTCGGTGTAATCTCCGATCGGGAGCTCAACATCCTTTCCCATATCGCCAACTTAATTAACAGAGTAAACTTTGCACTAGATTTTGTTAAGCGTTGGTCCAAAGAATTTTCAAACTCCTGTGTCACTAAATCTCTGTCCGGTCTGGCCCTAATACCATCTTGTTCATATCTAACGTATTCAGATTCTTACGTTTTACCCTTCGCGATCTCAACTGAACTCAACTGACTTGTCCCCATATTCGGAACCCCTAAAACTTATCCGTCTCGAATCTATTAAAATCCGTCGTGAGACTGCAGACTTACTCTTACATCAATTACTTACTGGTAACACAGATTGCCCCCAGCTACTTGAACTCGTCTCCTTTAGTCCCAATCTCCACTACCTAAGGTCTACTTTTCCATTCCGCATTAGTTCATATCGTACTAATTATGACTTCAAAACCCCTATCTTCAGAATGTTACGCTGTTCTAAAACCGCTAATCGCTCATTCGACTTCCATCTCTCAAAAACATCCCTCCGAAACAGTCTTAAGACCCATCCATCTTCCCCTAAGTTGAGTTTTAGTTCCTAAGTTTATTAAGTCAGACTGTCAAAGCGTGCTTGTTTTAAGTATAAATAAATAGCGCGATGATTTGAATAAATTGCGCCACCCGAGGCAGTCATTTGAATAAAATAATATTCCACAGTTAATCGGAAGATTGACTCTTTTCAATGAAGCAACAATATTTGAATAACATTGAGCAGTGTTTGTTTTTGGAAACCAACAGGTGGCCCACCCTCTACATCTTCTCAGAATTTATTGTTTGTATAAAATTGTCCTCGTGTATGGTTCAAATGTAAACTGAACGGACAGTTCTTAGGCAAAGGCGAGTGTTTGAAAGATTAATTCAGTCAATATTCCCACAAGGGATTTGCCAATTTGTAATGAGCTTCTGCTGAAATTTGTCAGACAGAGAACTCTCGGAACTGTTTATCAGTTCTGCGCCCCATTAGTTCTCCAAAAGTCACCCCGTGTTATCTAAGATATTTGTTTAATTTCCCTGAATAGGTTCTGCTGTTTGCCACGCCATTTAAGTGATAAAGCCAAAATACGAGTTGGCCAAATACAACTGAAGCGAATATCGCTTTTTTCAATTTCCTTTTACTTGTTCGGACATAATTTATTTGGTTGGCTTGTATTTTCCACAACTAGTTAACACAACCTCGGGTACACCCAAAGGGGCCGTGGTAAAGTAGATAAGTACGTTGGGCTGTTTTACACATTCAAGCGGCCTGAGTTCGATTTTCCGAAAACAACAATTATTCATTTCAAAGCCCCACCTCTATTGTCAGTCAGTAAAAATGTCCTAGGTGTAGAACTATCAGGAGAAAGGTCCTTGCCTGATGTTCGATACCGTCATAAAATTCCAGGTTTCTGCATTCGTGTGAGAGTGTTAACACGCACAGCAGTAATTGCGAAATGCTAACCGCTGCAACTTGGAAGAATACTTTTACTGTTGCTGTGACATTAAGTGCCTGGAAAGGAATAACTTTCTCGAACATGCAGTAGTAAAATTTGAATATTTCAAGTTTATTGAAAATTTAATGTTCATCGATCGCCTTGTTTAGTGGTTTTGTTGGGATTTTACTACTCAAGGCTATCTGCACAAAAATTGTTTTTTCTTGAGCCGAGCCAAAACATAATTATGTATTGAGTAAGATATAATTTGGAGGGCTAATTATTTTTATTTTTACTTTTATATTTTTATTTAATGGTTACGTGTATTTAAGAGCCTTTTTGGGTATATACCTTTAGGCACTTTACGGCTGCCTTTATAGAGCCATTCCGGGAGGTCCAGTTTTTATGATTTTTTTTGAGTAATTAAGGTTTTCAGCGATAAAAAAATACAATTCAGTGGCCTCAAATCACATAAACCTGATGGATATTGATTATTTTTTTTAATGAGGCATTTGATTGTCAACTTGTCCTTCAAAATTCATAATTTGGCGGTAATAGGGCGAACACAAGGTATGTGATTTAATTCACTCTAGGTTGTGGTTACTATCCCACTTCGAGCAGTTTCCTTAATTTCTATATTATTTCCGTCTAGAGAAAGACTTTCAAACTTTTACGCTGACAGTAACATGTAGTTTTCCTCCACTCGTGAGAGAAAAATAGCATGCATAAAACGAGTGGATGCTGTAGAAGCTAGGCCTAAGTTCTGTAATTCTGAACCATGCCAAAATGTTCTAAATTTGTTAGGTGAGGTAAGATGATGAAGTGACTCACATATACCTTAGATTAGGTCCATTGTGTGTATAGTTCGACGGAAATGGTGGGGCCGGTCCCGGAGTTACCAAGTTAACATCTAGAAGTATAGCAACAAACATTATCTAACTTTCTTGTGAAAGACTTAAATAATTTCTAAAAGTCTTGCAGTCCTGCAATGAATTGGTTTTATTTAGATTATCAGATATTCATCAGATATTTCTTAAAGGTCTTGGATGAAGTGATCTCCTAATGTTCTGTTTGTTGAATGACGTAGACTAGGGCAGTGGCAGAGGTAGCTACAATTCCAATGTATTGTATATGAGTCCTATTTCCATGGCGTTGTTCTTCAGATGATTATGACTGGTAAAAGCTTCAACCACCATCGTCAGCGACATTTTGACACAATGAAGGAGTTTATCGGTTGCAGCTCGATCATGTCCAGGCCATGATTTCCGAATAGTTTCGCAGGTAGCTAACGAGCATCATCTTCTACTTGCTAACTCTATAGTCCTGTTGTCTACTTGTTTCCTTAAGTCGGAGAGTTGCCGTTCGATACATTGGATTGCTAATAGGTCAGTCTTCTGCCCTTTTCTGGCAAGTTTATCAGCTGCCTCTGGCTTCAACTTGATTTACGTTGCAGAAATTGTTTCATGGCCATATGAATGTCTATTGGAATTAGAGTTAACGACGCCTAGTTTACAGCTTTTTGTCCATTTTACTAAGGGTTTTAGTTTCGTTAAGATCGTACTGCTAACAAAACATTATGGAGCGCTTTTTCGCACAGCTATATAGAATTTATTCGATAAGTCGGGAGAGGTTGATGATATGAAAATCCAAAATCAAGCAATGTCACCTGAAAATGTATCCGTCCAGCTCAGAGTGAAATTGACAACCCAAGTGCGTCCATTTAAAAACGATTACAGGGACTTACCGTTTGTATTTTGTATAAATTTGACGAACATCCTTATAAGGTCCTATTGACACAAGAATTGAAACAAACATACCACGCTCGACGCACGTCTTTCATTCATCTTCATTCAAACAAACCAAAAACCCAATCCAAAATGTGGAACAACCACAACAAGTGATATTTTGGTGCGGTTTTTGGGCTGGCGGCGTCAAAGGTATGGACCTTTTTCCGAAATTATTCTGTTGCAGCTTTTTCTGTTATTTTTGGTTAATTCAAGCTTTTTTGAATTAAGAACTGCGATAATTTGCGAAATATACGAAAGAAAGAATACTCCCAATTAAAACGAAAATGCAAGACGATGTTCTCGCTTTGAAGTGATCCAGAAGAAATGATCTTAGCCTTTTTATTTTCAAATGCAAAGGAGCACCGCGCATGGGCGGCGGTGCATACAATAAAAAAAAATATACAATTTTCCCAATGTTGGTATGAAAAATTGCGTGATGACAACAATATAATCGTATGATGGCAAAACAAAAAAAAATTACATATGGCAAATAGATAGCTTTCGGAATAATGAACAGTAGTGATCAAAATTATTGTTACATGTTACTTGTGTTTAAAATAAATAATTATGCAATTCTGAACAATTTTCATCTAATTTTTCAGCAGATCGACGCTACATGTCACACAAGTGGTGAAACTGGGGTTATATTGCGTGATAAATTTCTTGGAATATTGAAGTGGAGACTTTAGTTTTTAAGTCTCTAACATTAACATCTTAATCACCATGATGTTTTCATGAAACAATTTCTCTCTCTGTAACATTAGTCATAACTAATGTTTGTTTGTGAGCTGATTGTTCGTATTCTATTAATAAATATTCAATATACTAAATAGTTAACTTCTACGCTAAAAGTCCATGACTCGATCCCGTTCTCAATAACTTTCATTTACACGGTACCACCTCTCTCGAGTCACTGACAATGCTCAGAGAGTATAAATGTCATGTAAAAACTTGTCATTCGGACTCGACTTAAAACTATCCACTCTACTTTAAGAAAAAAACAGCATGAGCGATTGCTGTAGAAACTAAGCTCAGTTTCACCACCAACTATAACGACAACCGCTGATAAAATAGAATACTAAAACTCGCCCTGTGTATAATTTCTAAATCTCCCGTAGGACGGCGATGTCAATGGAGATCTAATACAACATTTTGTCTGAAGCAAAGTGGAACGTAGTGCACCGGTGATGCTCATGCATTCAGATCTTTAGAGCCGCTCAATGTATAATATTAAACAATTGGATGGCGCAGTTGGTTAAGTGCCTGCCTCAAGTTAGAGGAGTCTCAGGTTCGAATCCCAGTGAAATTAAATCTGGCCCAGTCACCATTTGCCGTTGGAATCAAATTAACGGCACTGGAGTAGGTTGCTACCTGGCAGTACAATGGACCAGTTTTGAGTCTGAGTGCTCCAGCTACAGTATAGCGTTTCAAAACTAAAAAAAATATAGTATATATGTATATAAATATACAAAGACACCGAAAAGAAAATTCGGCCTTACAATTGTCTCTACAGACAGTCATGTTTTTGACAAACTTTGTTCACCGAACAACACATGCTCATGTTAATTTATACATCAGACACTTAAAGCTCATGGAGAATCTTCGCCTATTTTCTTTAGAAACCAATTGGGCTGCACTTGCTAATGTTCTTACACAAAAGCAACTAAAACTCCATGATGATTCTGAATGAGGAAAGTGAATATGCCATCCATGAAAGTCATAGACTTCAAGACTTGTCTAATAAGAGATGGTGCCATGAAATGCAAGGTTATGCTTTCCGCTTCAAGAATACAACCACTTACTTGCGTCACTTAAATTTCGGTAATTCGGTCGTTGGAACATGATCTGAGTCTCTTCGTGGTCCAATCATCTCATACATTGTATTTCTGATCCTGAAAGAAGTCATATGTATGCATAGAGTAAGTTGCTTTATTTTCATCAATGTAACAGCAAACTTAATGAAAAAATTCCCTCTTAAAGTATGTCCCACTGACTTACATCACACTTTCATCAAATCTTGATATCGTCAATTCCTCTACATATGTCGTTGCCGCCTCATAACGAGTTATCTTGCTTTTTTATTCAATTTCCCTCTCAGTTCAAAGAAAGAGTGTTTAACGAGATTTTCTTTTCCGCACTGATGTCATTGTCAGGGTGACTACGTAAGTGACTACTTCAAAGCTGTGACAAATCTTGACCTCGACTTTGATGTTAGTAGTCGCTTCTCCTCCATCTACCGCAATGGTTCATCAGAAAAAGCCACTGGTCTTTTGGGGACAAAAATGGTTCAGTCCTTTCCTTTTACTGCAGATGAATGTTGAATGCAGTGCAGTGACCAGGGGCTTTCCGAAAAACTTCTGAAAATTGGTTTTTGATTGATGCGGTCGCTTGTGTTAATTGCTTTGCAAAAAAAAAAAAAACTAATTGGTTTCGGGCACAGCCACAGGTTGACTTTTTCCATTAAATCCACTCTAAAGCTGTTGAGATTGCTGATTTTGGAGACATAAACTTTGCTGACTTGGTGATTGCTTTCGAATGTTATGTCCTCGTAAAACTCATCAGTGATTGGGAGTTGGTTTGTGGAAAAGTCTCTGAATGTGTGATGAGGGTTGTTTATCGCTGGTTATACGACTGATGACACCACTGAGTTTGAAACGGTATCGCTACCATCGTGACGAAATGTAGTCTCACATTTTTTGCTATTAATAGCATTGATCTTATCGTCGGTAGTGAGCCTTTTTATTGCGATTACACTACTGTTTCTTCGTTCTAACGATTTTCTAAAACAAGAGCAATACTCTTCTTCTTTGGACATTTGATTTTTAACAACGCCGACTTTCTAAAAGTACATGTCAGCATAGTTTTAACAAAGTCTTTCGAGTTTTATGTTGCCATTCTTGTTGTCGTTTCCTCTTTCGCGGGATGCCCTATGGCTTGATTTATTGACGGCTGACTTACTATAAAGTGTTCAACCTCGTCATTTTTGTAACTGTGGTTGACTTTTTTTGCGAACGTTCCAAATTATTTCTTGCATTTTATTATTTTTTTCTTTTTTTATTCTTTGTCGTCTTTAGCGCAAATGTACTTTTAATACAAGCAATGCAATGTCACCGCCCAAAATACTGCGTTATGCTAGAGATCTGACGTTTGTGAAAAATGCGCCACGTAAACATCGCTCTATCTCACGCAAATCTTTTAACCTGTTAAATGATTTGCGCACGTTTTAACACCTCCTATTCGAATTGAGAGTTTTTATGTATTTGAGAAATGAAAACAGCTGATAAATTTTGATTGCCATTTCAATATATGCCTATAATCTACAAAACGCTAAAACGGTAGCACCAACGCAGATTTGTGTTTCTGGCATTACGGTTTGTATAAAATATCCGGCATGTGTTCGCCAAGTCTGCTTAGAATGAAGAGCGATTTGAAGTTTCAAATGATTAAGTTAATATCAAAGACCGTTATTAGACAATAATGCGGTGAATGTTGACTTCCGAGTGGTCCAAACTCCTTGCGACTGACTTATTCCCACAGAAGGAAGAAGTCCAGAGATGTGATATCATCTGATCTTTTCTATAGACCACATCGATTCCCAATTCTATAGCCCATTTAAGGAGATAATCTGTTTATCAATGTGAAATGTGCTGTTTAATAAATTGATTGTGTGTGTCCGGTGTCGCACATTGTATTGCATGTAGAGCAGTCTTGTTGAAACTAGAGTTAAGGTCATTTATTTAGCAAATGAAAAATTGAGTGAATTTTGATATACATCGCATGCTATTGACCAAACCGCTTTGGGGAGCCTCGAATTTGAATAAATATGGTCCATTGAGTCCAGTAGCCAGGGGTACGGCGTTTCAATAAAAGATTGTCGATGTTCTTTATTTCAATTACGAAAATCATGGTCCAGCAAGTATCATCTCGGTGGGCACCGTGTTGTAGTAGATATTTACGTCGGCTCCTACCCAGTAGACTTTCAGTCTAGGCTCAAATCTCAGTCCAAAAGAACAGAGAACTGTTAGTCAATAGAAGAAGCTTCTCAGTCTCGCCGTTCGAGAGTAGAATGTATTTCTTTGGTAACCGCCCTATTAATAATGTGCAACACGTTCGTAAAATATTTTCAAAATATTTCCACTGCTATTCTCTCCATGATTGCGGAGAGCAATCTGTTTATCTCTCGTAGAGCCTTAGGTCAAATTTTAAAAATATCATCTATAGTTAGGGGAGATATCGACGTCATATTTTGAAAATATAATTCGTAAATGGCTGTTGACGTAGTCGCGTACGTATACCCACCGCAACACTGTCTTTGGGGGAAGATTATCCAAGTTCGCTAAGTACTTTCATGGGGTAAGTTTTTGCTTATCGCAAAGTCGATTAGCGTTACCTCACTATTGAAACATCTAGTCTAGCTGTTTATATTTTCTCATATCCGTCGACCTGTATTCAATTGAAGACAGGATACAACCTTCCTACCTTGACATTGAACTCATCAACAACGATTAAGATATTGTCCTTCAGGCTTGATTGTACTTACTGTGATTCGCTTTTGTGCTGGGGCAGTGATTTTTTGTGATTGGTCCTTCCCCTTCACATCATGTTCATACCTCCCTTACGTAGGATGCGAAATATTGATTCATAATATCTGCCCATGCATAAGTCAGAAGTAACATTCATTCAAGATCCATGCATTGAAGCACATTCGTGTACACCTGAAATGAAACACCATACGTGGGCTTTATAACATGAATGTGATATCGATTAATTTCGATAAAACATTTCAGGGGAAATGAACATAGACACAACTTGCAGGAAGGTCATACGATTAATTTGCCATGTGAAATAACGTGGGTTTCAAATTAAAAAAGTTACGACAGCGAATCGAATGGAGCTTGACCAATCAATTAGGGGTTCTATGATTCAATGTAAATTGGTTTCGCTGTTGAGCAACTTGAAGTTCAGGGCAATTTGAGAATACTGAGAAAAATCGCAGGGCGGAAATTAGAAAGGGATCCATGCAGTTTTTTGCAGTTAGGAGGGTAGTTTATTTTTAGGTCCAGAGAACGCGGGAAATGCGAGGAGGAAAAAAACGGTAGGTTTACTAATGGAAGGGTGTAACTTTCAACAAGTTAGGAACTGAGTGCAATAAAACTAAAAAATACACGGAATTTGAGACAGCTCCCGAAACAGTTGGCAGAAGAGCATTATTTTGAAAACTTTATAACTCTAAAGGGAAAGTTTCCCGGAGCCAATGAAACAGAATCAGCTGCCTGAAGAGGAGAAGAAATTTCGAAATGGCGGGAGACAAAAAGAGGATTCATACATGGATGCTACGTATGTTCTTCTCTTTGCTTGTCCACCTGAAACCACACGAGTTGGGGGTTATTGCCGGTTTTCGATAAGAGGTGTCATTGCAAATTTCGCGCCATTATTAACCTGTCAAGACTCAATTATCAATGCAATAACGATTAATAAGCAAAAACTACTAATTTTTTTCCTTGAATATGGACCGACTCGCTAATTGCTGAGATGCGGTGAAAATGTCATGGGAACCTTTCGTTGATTTCGTGCTACTTAAATCGTGTGAGCGCCGTGGCGTAGAGTGTATTTACGTCGACTCCTACGCGCTGGACTTTTTCGATTCTAGGACGAAAAACATAATTTTCATGATTTGAAGGCTCCATCTCTTTCGAGTCTTCGACAATGCTTAAAGAGTATAACTTTCTAGAATATCATCCTCGTATGCCAACAGTCGTACGCAGTTTTAAGATCGTGCTTCTACTGTTTGCCGGTGATTTGCCCAAGTATTATGTTGATATCAAGGGTTTCGGTGAATTCGTTACCGATCTTGATGGAGCAGCGAGAGTTGTTCATCGTCATCCTCCACAACTTGACGAATTTGGTAGGAATGTAGAAACAAGATATGGCGATTTGTATCATGTCGCTATATGCTACTTTGAAATCGACGAATAGGTGGTGGGTGTCGATTTGCATTTCTAGGGTCTTTTCCAGGATCTATTAAAGGTGAAGGTCTGGTCTTTTATGGACTTCCGTGATCTAAAATTTTTTATGGACAGTGAGAAGGACCTATCGGACTTTTACCGAGTTTTCTCTTCTATCATCGTCCAGAATGGTCCACTTCATTTGGACGATGAAATACAGGAATTCCATCATTCGACCTCGACGTCAAGACAGCAATATCAAGACTGAAGTGAAACAAAATTGCGGTTGCGGATGGACCGCCAACCAAAATATTTAAAGCAGCTGCGGAGCATCTTTTTGGGCGCATGCACAAGTCATCCCCTAATCCTAAGAAAGGAGATCTCTTTGACTGAGCCAATTACCAAGAGATTAATATGCTGCATAGCGTAGAAGATCTTCTCTGCTATTTTGTGTGAATGCTTGAAATCATCTAAAAGCTGTCCCATTTGGGGCTCTAAAACGAGGCAAATGACAGTTTGGTGTCGTTAATGGTCTGGCAGTATCATTGTCATATTTATTTGAAACTGATACCGGTCCGTACTTTTCATAAGATTTATAGAATAGAATAGATTGCGAAACCGAAAGAAGTTTATTGAATTTTTTGATCCAATTGATAGGGACGGTGTTTGCTCCCGGCTGCACCATGTCACTTTTCACTTCTGCTTTACCACTTTCGCAACCTCGGAGTTGGTTCTTTTTGTGTTTGTACTTTGTTTGTTATGGGAAATTTTAGAGCTGATGTAAGTAACTGAAAGTACCATTGCGGGCGATTTCAATGTACACAATTCTAATTAGCTTCGACATTCAGGCCAGACAACACCTGAACGTTATGTAGAGATCTTTGCTGAGGTAAATAATCTGATTTAGCTAGTAAATTATCATTCACGAATGCTTGACCTTGCAGATCATTCCGCCAATGTCTTAGATTTCGTTTTAGCCTCCCCTCCTGATAAATATTCGTTTGACCAATGTGCCGTATCAGCTAATTTTTGATTTCCACGCACACACTAGGAGAACAGTTTCCTAAAAAAAACAGTATGGCTATACGAGAAAGCTAATCGATGCGGACATAACGACTTCTCTGGAAATTTTAATTATAATATAATAATAATAATAATAATGACGGCGCTACAGTCCGAGGTGGACCTGAGCCTAGCTTCTCAGCAACTACTTGTGTTATGCATGGTATTGTTCTGTCACGAGCGGAGGGGACCTACAGTTTAATGCTGACTCCGAACGGCGAGATTGAGAAGCTTTTTCTAGATAGTTATACTCTTTGAGCATTGTGAGTGACTAGAAAGAGGTAGAGCCGTAAACAATTTTTGGTGTTTTTTCGTTAATCGAACCGAGAACATCGAGCATAGGAGTTGATGCACCTACCCACTACGCCACGGCGCCCACTGAGAAATTTTAATTAGTCACTATTTTTTCTCGATAGTGAAGTGGACAGCGGTGTTGGGTATGTGTTGGATATGATTGGATATGATTCATTCCTCACAGAGCAAAGAGTATCCAACCGAGAGCAAATATGTGGTATAACTTGAACTGTAAAGAGTCTAGCAGGTTGAGAGAGTTAAGTTTCCGGACTACTGAGAAAACCCGAAATAAGTTTGAACTAGCCAGAAATGACTGCAATGCATTAATTAGACGTGTAAGATTCTCTTATGAGCACAGATTGAAGCGAAAATGTGCTACAATGTCCAAAAGATAGCAAAAGCTTTTGGTCATTTGTTAAAAATATAAGAAATTCAGCCGTTTTCAATTCCCACACTCATTTGCAAGGACATTCCAGCTGTCAGCTATTTAGACAAAGCCAATCTGATTGCAGCGCTAAATATGCCGACGGTTTTCCACGTCCTCATGGCGGGGTCTGCTTACTGCTCAGCGCTACGAGTTTCCACTTTGTCTCCGTCTGTGCTTGAGAGCATTGATTATACCACGGTAAAAAATCTATTTTCGCCCTCGTTCCGTCGTAAGAGTGCTTAAAGATGTCAACGTACATAAATCCCCTGGCCCGTATGATATTCCCCCGATACTCCTGAAGAAGTGCATTTCTTCTATTGATTCAAAATTACACCTCTTGTTAGATGACTCGACACATTAACAACGTACAATGTGCCTAAAAAAAACTAGCTTAAATTATTTTATTTGCGCATAAGACGGGTGAGTGGAAACAATTGCTAGGACAGACTAAGAAATGTTTGAAGCAATTTCCGTTGAAAACCCTAAACCCTCCTTTAAAATACTGAAAGAAGCAAACGAATTTCCAACAAATTTTAAAGCAAATACTTGCAAAGAAGCATTGTGTTTTTATCGGTTGCAAATACGTACACATATGTACACCTCCAAGTATCACTCTACGCCTACGCAAAACCTTCATTTTAGTCAATGAAAATATGAAGCAAATGTAGGGGAGTAACATTTCCATTGAAGAAATAAGTTTTAATTTTAAGATTCCATGTGTGTATGGAGGATATTGAGAAGAATTCAAATTAATTCTTTTCCTTCTGGAAGACGTGAAGGATGTTTTCAAATGCAAATTTTGACAAATGCTAGATAACCTAAAAAAATAACGTGTGGAATTATGCAAGCTTTTTAACCACCACAATTTACATTTGTTTAGGTTCGTAGCCCCAAGTCGACAGAAATGTTGAATTCTTGTGTGTATTTATGGCCATGGAAATTTGGATATCTAAACAAACGGCTAGTTATGTGTGGATACATATATGGATGTACTTTATTTTTATGTGAATCCCTTATACGTATTGGCTGTTAATGTCTTGGATGAATGGCCTTGATTGAGTTTCACAGTTTTACGACTTTAACTTTACTTTATTGAGACATTTCAAAACCTATGAAAGAATTTATCCTTCAGATTGGCTTAGTATGAAATAGACCGACATAGATACATACGTGTGTATGCAAACAGAAAAATGTGTCTTGTGGTGTCTTTTGCGATAAGTTGTAAAGATGAGGCTATAATAGCTTATGAGCTCGACGACTTGGTCAGAAGGTCACACGGGGGCAGCTATAACCGCGAGGTAGTCGAGGACTTCTTCCTAGGATCCGCAGCAAACAATATAACTTATATCAATGCCGAGATCAGATGCAGTATAACTCTTACCAAACGCTGTATTTTTGGGTTCAAGAGGGAATTGAGCAATAAAGCTATATCTCTGAGGGCCAAGCTGACTTTGTACAAGTCCTAGGTCATGTCTGTCCTTCTATATGGTATAGACAATAGCCAAAAAGTGTGAATTTTGGTTGTTTCGCTGAAAAAGTTCTGTGTGCGATCTTTGGTCCTGTTTTTGATGGCGATTGTTCGGCGGGTGCTGTAGTACGAGGGAATCTGGGCGTCAATACATATGTATGTATATCAATACATACAATACATCCAGCACGGTCTTGTGCTAGGCGCCTCCAGTAACGTATGTATGTTCAGCCGACGTCTCAGCTGTGCACGGTCCCGGAGGCATGGTAATCCCTTACTGCGTTGTCCGTCAGGGTTTGACTTAAAGGCTTTTTGGGCCGTAGCATTGGTGTCCATTCTAAATGGCCTAGCCATTTGAGACGACAGTTTCGAATCCAATTCACCACGTCGATGCCGGTGTACAGCCTGTAAAGTTCGTCGTTCAGTGTCCTCCTCCCAATATCAGTAGTTCACACTGGAACAAATATATTCGAAGGGCCTTCCTCTCGAAGAATTTCCTCGCCGCTTTGATAAGTGTCCATGCTTCTTCGACATACAGCAGAACTGAGACTTTCAAGGTCTTATATAGATATATTTTGGTTCATGGGGGGAGGGCTTTATTACTCAATTGCCTTTAAAGAAAGCGATTAGCAAGAGTAATCCTTCATTTTATCGCCGCAGTGTTGTCATTGCTTGAATTAACTTTGGAGCCTAGGTGGACAAAGTCTTTCTCTACTTCAAAATTGTAGCTGCCTATTGGGACGTTATGTCTAAGATGATGGTGGTGGTAGACTTTTTTCCTAGACAGCGTTAGCGCACCACAGTTTAAAGGAATATTGGCCCGATGTTTCCATGACGTTTATTTTGAACTTTGGCATTCACCGGATATGTCACATTGTTACATTTTTGGAGTGTATACCGTTACATTTAATGGTCAATTATAAAAGCCAAATGAAAACCTAAGCTTATGTCAAAACCTAAACGGAATGTAACCAGAAGCATCGTCAAATTTCTGTAATTGCCTGCAGCAAATTAAACTTGAATTCGTAAAGTACGGTTCATTTCGCTGCCGTCTTAGTAGGTAAAAGTGAACGAACTTACTGTAACCAAATGAAGCAGTTAACTAACTAACTATCCCCGTGAATCTGGAACTAAAGTACAATCTATTGGGTTGTACATTGAAATATCCGATTTTCGCTCAGTCGGAAATAAGAAGTTTTCGAGTGAAGATCTGTGCCAGAACGTTAAATTTTCTTTTTTACAAAATAATGTGGTACGTGTGTGTGACGTGTCTAGGGTCCGTTATGAATACCGTTATTTTTTTCTAGGAATTATTTACCGTGCTGTCGGCAGTTCAAATGCGAACCTTCTTCCTTTTTGAATTTAAAATGGGACATAATGCATCATTGGCATTGAAAAACGTCAATGACATGAGGATGTAGCGGTAAACAAACGCTCTATACAACATTGGCCTAGAAAGTTCCGTTCCGGAGATGTTAGCCCTAAATACGAATCACGTTGAAACCCAGAAACCGCATTTGCAATATACTGAATGAATGGTAGAATCAGACTCGACAAAAATATGGGAGTATCTGTTATAACAATAAGTCAACACCTATGACGTGCCTCAAAATCAGACATTTCATGTGATACAACTTCATAGAAGATTTGATTCAAACAATTGGAAAAAAATGTTTCTATATTATTGCAAATTTAATTTGGAAAGTCGGGAGAATACTTCTTTAATTTCTTGTTTAGCAGAACAGTTATACAACATTTTTAGTTAATTGACTCATTATTTTGTACTGCCAAAGTTGAATACTCCATTTGATGGGGGATAACTATCAAAGGGAATTTATATCGCAAAATGCGTTCGCATAGAAAAGTAATTGAAACGCTTTTATTTACCCTTGGTATCGATTCGGATGACGCTTAAAGGATCAAAAGAAACGTTATCATTTTCTATTAGTTTCCATTGATATTTGAGTCCAATAAAGTCGATTTGACTAACAAGTGCGATTTGATTTGACATTTAAGACGTTTGAATTTTTTGAATAAAGGATTTGTCTATCGGTTTGTTTCGTCTTAAAGCGCTCTTTGTATCTTTAGTCTGGTGGACAGTATTTTAAATTAAATCGGGGATTATTTCTTAATTTCAGCATCTTGTATCAGTTGTATCTGTGAAGAATGGTATGAAGGTGACTGATTTTTTCTTTCTTTTTAATGAAATTTGCCATCTGCAAATGTTGTCACTTCGTTCACATAGACTTTTCTTGGTCGTAGGTAGCCTCGATTTCTTTACGCAATTGAACATGCACGTTTAAATTGTTTGTGAGTAGTAAATGTAATGGCGGAGCTACAGTCCGAGGTGGACCTGGGCCAAACTTCTCAGTAACCACTCGTGGTGTGCGTGCTTTGTTCTTTTACGAGTGAAGGGGACCTACAGTTTAATGCTGACTCTGAACGGCGAGATTGAGAAGCTTTTTCTAGACAGTGATACTCTTTGAGCATTGTCACTGACTCGAAAGAGGTTGAGCCGTGAAAAAACGTTAGGTGTTTTTTCGGAAAGCTAATCGACAACATCGAGCGTAGCAGTCGACGCAGTTACCCACTACGACGCGGGGCCCACAACTCACTAAGCCCACTACCTCTCACCTATGGTCATGAAATTTGGTTAATGACCGAAAGAATAAGATCGCGAGTACAAGTTGCCGAGATGAGATTTCTTCGTGCTGTTGTGGGAATTACTCGCCAGGATAGGGTGAGTAACACGGCAGTGCGAGAGGCACTCAACGTTGGGCAGCTGCTTCTTCGAACGGAAAGGGCTGTACTTCGATGATTGGCTCACGTGGCACGAATGTCCTCAGCATCACGATTGGTGCCTTGAATGCGATTCCATCAAGTTGGCGATCGCTTGCCCGACCCAGGACGAGATGGTTGGACCAAGTCCAAACACTTGCCTGGTTGCGCTTGGGCATATCTCCTGATGAGGTAGAGTCGATGGCGGAGGATGAAGGGGCCCCTCGTGCGTGCGTTGCCCCCGCGACACCTTTAGTGGAACATGCGTGTCACTGAAGATGAGACGGGATGAGATGAGATGAGTAAATGCTTCATTTCTTAATCGTGAATTTGTAGATCGCAGCGCCCTTTGTGGATTGAGAACCCTGGAAAAGAACTTTAAAATCGGTAATGTTCTATTTTCTGTTCAATAAAGTGCAAACTTTGCTATACCAAATTTGAATTTGTCGCCTCATATACAGAAATACTTCTACCATAAATTGTTTGTGCGACGGAACCTTCCCCGTTCGAGTACAATTCGCACATGTCCAGTTTATTGTATGGTACGGCTGAAAAGTTGTTATATCACGAAAATCGCGGTCGCTAATAGTGGCTCATGTGTACAGAAATTCTGCACTCCATAAGCGCGAGTTACTAAATTTATGCATCTACTGTCGTTCGCACATGTGTACCGGAACCGGAATTGTATATTCCTCAAATTCAATTCGTCAATTTGTGGCAGTTAGAAGTTCTTTTGTTGTTGTTAACGTCGTCCTCAAAAAAGAGAGGCACATTAGCAATCAATCTCGTGAGAGATAATTTGTTGACTTTTCATGTATTAGACATGGATTTTCAGTGATCCAGAAGTATTAATTTTGTTTATTTGCCCAACACACACATGACCAGTGGATGAAGGACGAAATTCATGTTGAGCCAAAACTACCACCTGATTATTTATCGCAAACATTTACACAATTATTCCCCATTGTTGGGAAATGTATCGATCCATGGTTGTATTCTGCTTCTGTTTACTTCACAAATACAAAAGTCTGGATGACATACAAAAAATAAATGCAACATTCGATAATGTGATTACTGCTGTTCCACCATGTATGTACAAAACTGAAACCTCTTGAGGACAATCGAAGAATTGGCGCCCTATATTATGAGGTACTCGAATTCAATTATACAGGGTTTTCCAATTATCATAACCATATAGCATTTTAATACAAATGCATCCTTCAATTTTTTTATATAAAGTGACAATGTCAAAACGTCAGTCAAGGATTACATTTGTATCCTGTTTATGAACGAGTAATGTTCGTAAATTATTAAAAATGACTACTCAAATACTGAGCCGGTGGCCGCTACTTTAAAAGCGCAACAATCGTCCCACCAAACAGGCTGTCTGCTTTAGTGGGTTAATTGGAGTGAATATATTCACTATTAAACGTTCCTGCGCCAGTGAGACAACTACCAAAAATATCGCAGCTGACAGTGCTTCAGTTGAAATGAGCAAAATGAGTCGATTTCACACCGATCACAGGAACCGGGAATCTCTTAAGCTTTCCATATGCGATCCATTTTGCTGTAGAATACAGTCAAAATCGGTTATAACGACCTTCAAGGGACTGCCGAATTTGGTCGTTGTAAACGATTTATTATGCTGGATCTCAAGCGGGATCTAAGAATTTTGTCGTTATAAGCGATTTTGACCGTATTTGGTATTGCACAATATTATTGAGAGTGTGTGTCTCATATTTCCAGGTTGTTAATCTATTGCGAAAATTTAAATAGTTTTATTATTTATTGTGCAATATTGAAAAAAAATGTTATGGGTTATGATTATGGGCGATATTGCACAATATTTATGCATTTGTCTGCTGAGCGTCGTCGAGTGGACATGCACGGACGAGAACAAAATATGATATTTGTTGGTTGTGTCGAACGTTGTCAGCTAAATAGGAGTAGCAACGGAGAAGAAAAAAGAAAGTATGCAAAAGCCATTCTTTCATCCATTTGCGTTTCTTTTTGACATCTTATCCACACAAAATGTACACGTTGTGTGCAATATATTGTGCAACAATATTGATCGTGTTTGGTCCGCTTTAGTCCACAATGTGGCGAAGTTTGCATACAGATCTTGGCCTACACTCTTGCATGATCAAATTTACTCTGAATTTTTCGACACGCCGAAACTTCTCCGTAGGTCTCTACATAGTTTTCTACAAAAGCCAGAATTTCATCGAAAAATTATCTTCAGTGGTGGAGCTAATTTTTGCTAAACGGATTTATCAATAAGAAAAGTAGGTGTTATTGGACAGCACCGAAACCACAAGTGCGTCAAGAAATTCTATTGTGGCGTGGATTCCATGCCGGAGGTGTTATTGGACTCACTTTTTCGTCGATGAAAACGGTCGATAATGGAGTCGGCTATCGTGCTATTTTAGAAGAATTGGTTCGTCTTGACATTAGTGATTCCAACAAGATTATGTCACATGCTACACAGCAGGGCTAACAATTGATCTATTGAATGGAATTGATCTATTGAAAAAAAAAGTTCGATAATTGTGCAATTCCGGGAAATGGTTCAGTCGAACTGCTATCACTCATGTGATTTAAGACCGTTGTTATTTATAAGGGGTTGGGTTCGCCAGAGGAGCTCAAGAATAATATCGAAATCGAAACTGTCAACGTTCCGGTCAATATGTATGGAAAATTGTGTGGAAAATTGGCTCCATCAATTGCCAACTTTGTCCGCGGTGGTCATGTTAACGAAATTGAATTTCATACTTCAATTGAACGTGTCCACTACACCTATAATGAGATTCGCCCCGTTATCTCAATCTTTTGTCCGTACTGAAAGACACTGCATAGATGATTCAAGTTTATGTAATTAAATCAATTTCACTTTTTGTAGTTCTCTGAATTCTTTAATCGGGTGTACATTGGAGGACTCACAAACTACTGGCTACCACAATTTTCCTATTAAACACTCATTTCAATTGAATGCGAAATCATAGTAAACGAAGTCGTTTTCCACCTCGAAATTATAGTCCATTGACTATTGTGACGCTCTGTCCAAGGTGTATGTGGTGTTAGTCTGTTTTAGAAACGGGTGTTGTTTAAGAATCTCTACAAAAAAATAACGATTGCCTCATGGTCGTATTCACGGCGACTGGATGGCGCAGTTGGTTAAGTGCCTACCTTAAATTAGAGGGGTCCCAGATTCGAATCCCAGTGAAAGAAAAATTAATACGCTTCTATCCGGTTTTACAAATCTGGTCCAGTCACCATTTGTCGTTGGGATCAAATTAATGACACTATCACGAAGCGGTCGATCAGTGATAGTAGTCTGACTGTGGGCATCAAAATCGACCAAGCCTGTTGGTACATTCACTAGCAGCCCCTTACCTAACCTAGCCTCTGCGAGGTTTCTCAAATCACAACGACCTCGCTAAAGCGTGGTGAATCATAAATTTTCACGTTTTTGCATTCTGATTAAAAGATTACATGTTGTGAATCTTACAGGAGGTGCCAAAATCGGTTTAAACACTAGAGCTATCACAGTTTCTGAACTATTTGCAGGCATCGAAATTCTAATTTTAAAGACTTGAAAACACAGTTTTATTAAATATCAAGTAAGGAAACAAAAGATATTATGTATCAGAAATTAAATCAAAATCCAAAAATAATTCCTTAAACATCAATTCCCCACTGAAATCAACATATCGGCAAAAGTCTTTCTGAGTTATATCACATCCATTTCAGCCACTTAATGCACAGCAACAACTTACACACAGTTGCCATGATTAATGATTGTGTTTGGCGCAACGGGAATTGGTAAATCTTTCTTGTGTTAATTAAATGTTATGTACTTGATTTGATTTGAAGTTATTAATGCGTTCAACTGAAATAATTTGAATTCGTGACTTGATATTCAGAATAATTTCTTTCAAAAATTTAACACACTCGAGCTGTTATTAATGACAGTATATGTCTTGTTTTTCCCAGTTTACCTTCAGATACGCTTTAGTTACTTTTGCTTGGTTTTATCACACTAAAATCGTCATTGTAGCCTGCTGTATTTGATCAATCATCTATGTATGCTAGTAATTGAACAGTGAATTTTGCGAGATTTTTTCGAAAATAGTTTAGGGTGTCGTACGGCATAACTTCACAACTGTGAATTCGTTGTCTATTGTGATGGAGTACCAAGAACTACCAACTTTGACAATTTGATAAGGAAGGCATGGTGCTCTTTTCTTCATTCCTTAGCAAAATGCGGACTGTAAATCGAAGGTGGTACGTTTGAATTGTCATAGTGCCAAAATTTGGTGAGGACTTTCCATAACTGAAACCACACACGTGGGACAATGAGATCAGTTTGTTGTTTTCACAAAGCAGGAGTCAAATTGGGCTTAAGTTATAGGCGCGTTTGATCAACCCATTCATAGGTGATCAATGTTACATTAGGAAAGTGAACAGGGAGACACCGCAAGGCGGAATCCTCTCACTACTCTAGACGAGGTCGTTAATGCATTGGAAAGAGATGGATTTACAATATACGCCGACGATGTTTCCATTCTGGTATCTGGCGAATTCCTTTCAATCCTAAACAAGCGTTGTTTAGTCACTGACTAATGCTAGTTAATAACTGGACAACAATTCGAGGATTGAAAGTGAATCCAGAGAATTGCTGCTCTTCGCGAGGGAAGCACTTGATAAGAAATCCAAGCTTACAAACCTGCCGAAGATTCACAGCCTAGTCTAGAGGTGACTTTATTATTTAGATCAGCACCAAATGCATCATTTGTGGTTTTATTATTTCATACCCTCCTCGATATTTTCGTCGCCATAACCACCCTAAGGTTAGGAGAACAGGAGTTTTAAAACGACAAGTCTTATGGGTATGCCTCCATGATTTTAAGTTGAGTAGTCCTATATATGAACCGACGGAGTTCTCCATCCGTATTCAAATATTGACCATATAATCATATATTCCGACAAGAAAGAAGCAATTAGAGCCGTTGCGTCGGATATTCTGACATCGATACTGGTCAAGCAATGTAGATTAAACTATCTCTCCGCTATATCCGCTGTAATCATGATGAACCCTGACTCTGATGCTATGTGAAAAAACGACGAACGCTATCATCACCAACTTGGTGTGCACAGTTGAAGACAGCTAGCTAGCTATTGGAGAGTCCCAGGTGCACCCCAGACTGTACCGCCATAAGAAGAAAAGAAGAACTGGAGGTACAGGGATCGAAAGAGTGCACTAGGGCTAGAAAAGTTTCTAGTTCTTCCCTTTGATTCCCTTTATAAGAACGTGAAGCCTAACTGCTTGGCCGCCTTAGAAGAAAATCATACAATTTTAAATGATTAATGATCTTTCGAGTCAGAGTCGGCTTTAGAGCCCGCCTTGTTGACTTAATGTCTAGGTTCAGCCAACGTTAATTTCCTTTCACTAGGGGTTTATCGTCGAACATCTTCCTGAAAAGGCTTGGCGGGTTATTTACGTTGGGTAGTGCTGGAGACTTCTTCAACTCTGAGCCCTCTATTGCAAGTATGTCCTGGTATCCAAGGTAGGGCCACCATGATAATTTTACGGGCACAATGGAATGAGTTTGTGGGTCTAAGCGGCGACTTAAAGCTGTTAGGAACCCATACCACCGCGGTAAGGGTTTCTATAAATAGTTCATCCGCACCGGTAAATTTTGTTTAGATTATATCTCGCTATTGCTGTCTTTAGATCTGGGAGACGATATTCCCATCTTTCATCATCCACACTGAGTGACACATTCATTCATTTTGGTCATTCTTCAGAAGGGATTTTTCCAAATTCTCAGTAGTAACTTTTCTACTGTTGGCCATCCTCGTTCTACCAAACTTTTGCCCGAAATTTGTATCCATAATTAGTATTCGTTAAAGGATAATTGTTGTATCCTTTGGTGTAACTTTTAGACATCATACCTGTCATAGCACCTCTCTGTTTCATGCTCTTACCTTTCATTTTTAAGTTAAGTTAAGTTTAAGTCCGATTTCTTTTTCGATTTTGTTTGTAGAGATCACGAACAGGTGCCGTCCTTCGAAGTAGCTTTGTTAATTAAAATCAACAGCCAATTATTAAGAGTTATAAATAAAATCCATCATCAGTTAAATGATTCAGTGAATGTTACGAATTATAACGTGAATTCATTTGAATTCATGGTGGAACAGTACCGAGTTTGGAACATTAGTTAATAAATTAAAACCTTTTCTCACAACTCAAATGTTAAGTGACAGTGGAATTGTATTGCATAACGAACACTCTGCCTAACTGCTGCACTTTTCCATGCTTCAAGAACCACCACAAAGGTGTGGCCCATCATTAACTTTGATGTAGTATCTGCACGTTTCTTATGCGCTCGTTTTTGGAACAATTTGTGCAAATAGTTCTTGTATCGGTTTAGATATTAAGGCACACATCACAGAGCAACTCATTGTTCATATACCGCACCACGTGAAATGTATATTTTTAACAATGATCCAAATGCTGAGCTACATGCGATGGCACACTTTGCACAGCACACAGCTAACTCGACTAATCTCGCAAATGATAAAATACAATTCTTGCAGTCATATAATTATTAAAACCAAAACAATTCGTGATGACGTTATTGCATGTTTCACAATTTAACTGCGCTAAACTCGAAATCGAGTGGTTAATTTGCTAAATGTTAATTTTTTTGTTCTGCTGAGTGTGTCAAGTGCGCATACGAGTACGTTGTAATTTAGCGATTGCTCCAACACGTAAGTCCTTCGCTCTATTGTATACTATTACGTGTAGGCATTGTGGATACATGCGAGTAGATACATTTGCACAAACATGTGTCATTTGTTATCTGGAACCCACGTGAAGTAGTCCAAAGTATTCAGAAGGCCTAATTATGTTTATTCCATACATGCGCACGCTCATTTTTCACGACCTACACAACACACCTACTGCATGCAGGATGTGTATCGTCAATAAAAAAAAATAAAGTTTTGCTCTTGCATTGATAGTCGCTGCAGTAAAATACTACTGCAAGAAACTTGAGCCTATTCCGGTCCTGTTTTTGGACAAACTATGGCATTGTTCGTATGTAAGAGTTGAATGCCATATAATCTCAGCGACGGAACTGCAGGATTCAAAAAGTTAACATATCCATGTACTATAGATAAATACTAGGCATTTGCAACAGAAACAAAGAGTTGTTTATTGTTTCATTGCATTGTTCCTATTCGAATGCAGAGGCCAACAATTTTACTCGGATATGCTGACTCTGTTCAATCTTTTTATTACGTTTTTATGACTATTAAGTATATACCCTTGGGATATTGTCAGTGGCTGCCGGAAAGTGGCGACGCAAACAAAAAGTATGTATGCCCTTTGGGGGAATTGAATCCATGAGTTTGCAATGCAATTCATTTAAAACCATTATTTCACACGTAAAGAGAATGACTAATGTTTTCATTTGGTGAGTTAATTCAATTAACTTTGAGCAATCGATTCAAATCAATCATTTGCTATCTAGTGGGTTGATAGCAACATGGTTACAATACGCAAATAGCTAGTCACGAAACTAGGTTTGTCTTTAGGAACATTCTAGTAGGGACAGCGTTTGACAGAATCGACTACAACCTAAGATTAATTGACAACATTTTAATGTGTGTACCGCTTTTAGATTCAAGTTTCAGTTTTTTTATGCACATAACGTGTGTTCGTAAAGGATAATGTGATGATTGTTTAAAAAACGTCGAAAAACTGGAAAAGTTTTTAAAATATTCATTTGAGTTGATAAACCAATGCTTGCCATTTACATTTTTGCGAAAATGCTGACCAAGACTACGGTTTAATTGGTCCATACGAAGAGTCCAGTTTTGAGTCACTTTTTTGAACATGTTGGCTAATATGACGCTAACAAGTGCAATGTTGTCCTCCAATTGGCATAGACATGTGATTTTTTGATGATTCGGTTCAATATGTGCGGCGTGATCCCAGCAATAGCGTCTCGAAAGTTTGCGTCGACCTCATCCAATGTGGTTCGCCTAAGGACTTGACGTATCCTCAGAGACAATAATCGAGTGGTGTCAACTTGCATGATCACGGGAGATCATGAACGTTTGCCGTGAGATGACCCAGTCGCCATATATCTACTTTAAAACTTCGAGCGTTGCGTCGCCTGTATGGCATGTAGAGCCGCGCCTCTTTTTTGGAACCACAGCACGGATATATCAATGCTGTCGAGCTTTGGCCACAGAAAATCTATACCTGTGACTATTGACGGTAAGGGTATGTCCTCCCTCAGTTCGAAAGAAATAAGGTTCGATGATGCCGCCATGCCATAAACTGCACCAAACAGTCAATCTTTGTAGATCCATTGTAGATCCAATGACGATTTTCTGGCAATTAATGCTGTCGCCGATGATGGAAATGACTCCATCCTTATTTCGAGAGATGAACTTCAAGGTATCTTCAACTCACTGAGAAAGAAGAAGTCAGTGGGAATCGATGGGATACCGAATATTGTTCTGCGCCATCTCCCCTCTGAGGCGGTGGATGTATACACAACCCTGTTTAACAACGCGTTGAGTAGTGCATATTACCCGGCGCATTGGAAGACAGCTGTGGTACAACCGATCCCGAAACGGGACAAAGATACTTCAATCCCAACAAATCTCCGGTCGATAAGTCTTCTCCCGTGTATAAGCAAAGTCTTTGAGAAGATAGTCATTAGAGCTCTGAAAGAATGGGTCGAGGAAAATCAAATTTTACTGGACAACCAATTCGGCTTCAGGGCGGGGCATGATACCATACATGCCGCGTCCAAATTGGTCTCCGACATCCACTGGAATAAGAATAAGACCCAATGCACTGGTGCTTGCCTGATAGACATGGAAAAGGCGTTCGACACCGTATGGTTAGAAGGCCTTTTCCTCAAGTTGGTCGAGCTGGGCATAAGTAAGCCATTGCTATATATAATTTATGATATGATCACAGGTAGAAAGTTCGTTGTGAAAAATGGCAACGCAACTTCTACCACAGTTTTTAACATAAAAAATGGGTTGCAACAGGGGGCAGTTGGTTCGCCGATCCTATTCGTATATATTCACTCGCGATCTTATGGGTTCCATGCCTCACTTAATAGCGTACGCCGATGATCTGATAGCGTACAGATCTGATCCGAAGGTCGAAGTAATCAATAGCTTGTTGCAGCGTGACTTCGATAAAATTCAACGATTTTGCGACGACTGGAAGTTGAAAATCAACTACCGGAAGTGCGAAACTATCCTTTTCAGAACCCAGCTGTCCAAGGCCTCAAGGGACACGAAAAGAAACTGGCGCAAATTCGGCAAAGTTGATCCACAGGGACAGCTGTTAGCCGTGAAAGATGTAGTAAGATATCTTGGCATTTGGTTGGATCAGTATCTGTATGGTGGTAAACATGCAGCTACAGCTCTGACCAAGGCTAAAAAAGCCTTCGCTGTGGCAAGTAGGTTGTTTTACAGCAGTCAACTTGATACCAGAGTGAAGGTGATCTGCTACATGGCCCTAATCCGGCCAATCATGGTGTATGGTTGTCCAGTGTGGTTCAACGTTAGTCCTTCTCAGATGGAAAAGATGAGGGTGTTCGAGAGGCAGTGTCTTCGGTCCTGCCTCCGTTTGTATCGCACACCCGAATCTGAGTACAAGAAATTCTATCCCAACGAGGTCTTGTATAACGAGGCAAACCTGATAAGGATAGATAATTTTATTATTAAGTTGATTCGGGGTCATATTGCACGAGCTATGACTTCTAACAACAGTCTGATCTCTGGGGCTTATTACCCCAATACATTGTACCATGAGAGGGTGCGCCTTAACGGCTTTATTCCGCCTGAAGCTTTCCTCTATTTAGACATGAAAGGTCTGATCCAGGATACGGAAGGATGTCCTATCATCTTCCATGTCGTACGCCGGACAGTGGACAGGCGACTCCAATATGAACCGGACGTCGCTCGTAGCCACGAGGATCTTCTCCGGTTCAGTAGGGCGATCTCCGCCCGAAACAGGGCACAGTCCGCCAAAGAACGGCAATTTTACTGGTGGCTACACCAAAACCAGCCCCCGCCGCCGCTCACGTCTACAAACAATACAGGTAGTTGACATTTTGTGGCCAACTTACATAGTCTCTAAGGTAGATAATAAGGCAAGAAAAAAAAAAAATAAAAAATAAAAAAAAAAGGTGCATCACGGCGTACAACTCATATATGTCAAGCATATAAATACTATATACTCCCTGGTGCACGCGTCCTTATTGTGTTACGGACATAGTTTAAGTAGTTTTAAGTAGTTCGTAAGTTTTACTGTAGGTTAAGTTAGGTTAAGAAAAATCTTATCAAAATCCAAGTTTTTATAAATTTTCTTGGAAAAGAGGGTGATTTATTCATTGCGATTGGTGTAAGTTAATTTAAAATAATAGTTAGGATAAGCCGAAAGACAAAATTAATAATAGATAAGATTAGCTTAGAGTACCTGTGTAGGGTCAGTAAGTTAGACTTAAGAACAATGTTTAAGTTAGTTAAGCTAGTTTTAAGTAATTTTTGTCTAGCATGTAAGTTAATTAATTACACAATTAATAAAAATGCATTAAAAAAAAAAAAAAAAAAAAATTGATGATTGGGCGAACACTTGTAGATTGTATTCGCTCCATTAAGCGACTTGTTGGTATAGACGCTGATGCTGAGCTTGAAAATGGGCCTCATTCGAGAAGATGATTTTGATTTTTTTACCAAAATCCTTTGGCAAACATTTCTAGTGCCCATTTAGTAAACTCACGGCGTTGTTATGATCCTTCGGCTTCAATTCTTGCGTCAGCAGAATCTTACACGGACAGTTAAATACAACCGCAAGAAAGCCGAGTTGACTCTTTGGCGATGTCCAATTCAGTTGACCGGCGCCGATTTGACATTTCTGGGTCTTCTTTCATACTGGTCTCTACGGCGACTATGGCTTTTTTATTTCGTACCAATCTCTATTTGGTTGGTGGCTTAAAGTCCCAAAGCGTGAACTCACGTTCAAACTTTTTCACGGTTCAATGAATTGCTTGCACACTGAAGTCATGCTGACGACCGACCAAGACGAAATTCACGTTGCGTATTTACCGTTGAGCCGGAATTTATAATAATATAATATATATATATATAAATAATATAATAATAATATTTCATAATAATTTCCGCACGTTCGGTAAGCATAAAACGATGCATGATGAAATGGCAAACCTTGAATATCTTGACAGTTGGATGTCAATGGTAACTTTGACAGCTTGCTCAGCAGGTCGATTATGAGGACGGTAAAATTGTTGAAGTGCACTCATTTTCATAATAAAATTCAATAATTTGTAAATGTTATTCAGTTGTAAGTATTTTCATGATGAAATTCCAATACAAACTGAACGTGTTTGAATCGACGCACGTCACGAATCACGTGTGAGTCTGTCAAAAATAAAACATCTGACGACCAAACAGCAATAAAATCGCTTTTATAAGAAACCGACACCAAGTTGGTCTTTTGAGTCACTCGAGACATTGAGTGACATGTGTAATTAATAACAGCCATAATAGTTGAACACAGCGAGCCGTTTGCAGGCATTGAATCGAAGACGACCAAATGAGTTTTGATTTTGTTCATTTTATTCCATTTTTAAAAAGAAACTTGTACTTGGCCCACTTATATGCTGTCTTCAAGGAAGGGCACACAACATCGAAGATTTGGCCATGTAGATTTAGATTAGATTAGATTAGATTAGATTTATTTAAAGTAATAATAATAATAACATTATGATAATAATACGAAATCAGTTAGCATGGCATTGCCGTCTGCCAGATTGACTATAGAACTAATAAAAATAAGGATTGCATTTATTTACATTTACTTAGGTACATTTACAAACATTTTTAGAAGTTTCCTGCTAATATACTCTCTCTATATTTTAATGCAATTTTACAGTATCTATATAGCTTAGTGACGTTAACTTCGTTGAGAAGGGATATCATTTCTTGCTCCGATAAGAAGTCTTTTCCAAAGAAACTTCTCCTTGTTTCCCTTAGGATTGGGCACTTGCCTAGAAAATGCATGGTATCTTCTCGGTCTTCCAAATTGCACATACTACAGAGTATAGGAAGATCTTCTCTATGGGGGATATAATTGAGTTTTAGGAGTTCTCCACGGAGTTTAAACATTGTTGATATTTCGAGAATGCTATGGATGTCTTTGAAGTAGTTTTTATCCTCAAGATTGTGATTTAGCCGGCTATACGTACTACGATGCAGTGATTCCGTCGCTTCTGCTACAAACTTCATTCTGGCCTTTTCATCAACTCTCGCTATGAGCTGGTATAGTGAGTTCTTCCAGTTCATAGTTTCCGCATTCAGGTCTACACCACAACTGCGAGCTAATTCCAGCCATTCTTCGAACCATGCTTTTTTGTTCCGAATCGCGTATAAGGCCATTATCTTTGGAAGACGGTTGTCTGACATGTTTATAACTCTTAGTATGTAGTTTACCTGCAACTTAAGTGTTTTAATGAATAGTGGAGATAGGCCTGTTTCCAGCATGAGCATATAATTCGGAGTTTTTGGCGGGAGGCGGAATGTTTTCTTAATGAAAAAAACGTTGTAGTTTTTCAACTTCCTCATATGGCTTATACCCCCATACTTGCGCCGCGTAGAGCATTACTGCCTCCGACGCAGCTTCAAATACTTTGAATTTACTGCTGTGCATAATCTGTGATTTGCTGAAACAGTTTTTCCACACTACATTGACGGTTTTAGATTTCGTGAGTTTCTCCTTTAGATGTCTGTTCATATTAAGGCTACTTGTTAAAAGGATTCCAAGATACCTGTATTCATTTACAATTTCTATACTTTCTCCATTAAAGCGCCATTGTAGAGCGTATGGAATACATTGCTCCCGTCTTCGACTCCGGGCCCTTAGGGCAACCCAATAGACAACACCCACGAAACCGGTGTCGCACACAAATAAGGACCTCAGGCAACTTGGCGTGTGCAATAGGCGACAGCTAGCAAAAGATCGTGTCAGCTTGTTGGTTGAAACCCAGGTCCATGCTGCAGCGCCATCAGAAGAAGAAAATAAGTTTTTGTTTAATTTTACTTACCAAAATTCATCGCAATGATAGTCAAATATTATTTGTTCAGCAATGAGCCGCAATTTAAAATTGCACCTCTTTTTGGTTGACCCTAGATCCTTATACTTTAGCCAGCAACCAATTCTTTTGGCAATTGAAATAAGTCCAAGATACCAATATATTTTTGTAAGGCTTAATCTTAACGGACAATCGAGTGAATTATCTATATCCAGCGGATTATTTGCACCGAGAAGTACATTTTCCAATCAAAAATTAATCAATCTTTGATATGAGCGTACCGTCCAGTACCAGGTGCGTGTTTGTTTATAAAAACAATTAATGACATTGCTTGTTTAAAGGTTGTTTCATAATAATCACACATAGGGTACACACTTAATCAATTTGCATACGAAAACAGGTTTTTACTCAAAATTTGTTACCTAGCCTTTATGCACATACATGACCAACATTTTCTAAACATCTATGAATATCAAAGCATTTTGTTTTTATTCATTCGAATCAATTGTTAGGAATTTAAACTTTGTCCTGGGAGAATTGTTTGACTGTTTTTTATAAACATTTATTTCTTCGAATTAAAAGCACAATAGTTCTTCGTAGAACTATGGAAAAAGGCAAGCTCGTTGTTTGCCGCCTGAACTTGTTTAAAAATGTAGGTATAAATGCAACTGTGTATGTGCGAAAGTCCCGGTAACTTTATTTTCGTGTTCCCTGGTTGTTCAGAGCAAACGAAAAAAGTGAAAAAAAAAAAAAAAAACACAATTGCTGGTATCAAACTTTGAAATTATGGTCAGTAGAAGTAGTTACGCTCCGGGCATTCCTCCATGCTTCATTATATTCGTTAGTGAAAAGTTTACTCCAAATTTCCTTTCAACAATTCATTTTGGCATCCTCTACGAGATTTTTTGAAGTGAGGTGATGTGAGTGCGGTGCTGAATTTTTCAGGTGAATGGTGAGGCAGCAATTTGTAGAACTCCTTATATGAGCAATTGTAGCTGAAGAGGAACTTTTAATTTTTTTATTAAATGCTGATGTGGAATAAATTAAATGAACATAACGAACCATTGAATATTTAATGAAAATGGCTTAAATGAGTCTGCTGTTAAAAAAGGTAAAACAAGTATACGTTTTCATCAGCAATCAGAGTCGGATCTATCATGTTTTTTTGTAAAAAGGACGTCATTAGTAATTGATAATGTGATTTGGGTCAGAACCAAATGCAGACGAACGAATTTAATCAAAAGCCAATGATGAACTTTTGCTATTTACGATGCTACATCCAATGCAAAGAAGTTATGAACATCCGAAACAAAGACAATCGGCAATTTGACTAATAGACACTCATGTCAACCGTTTCACTTTGATAGAAGAGAGAATATTACAAAACAGTTTCTGTTTAGTTTCTGTATTGCCATTTAACAATCGCTGAAGGTGTTCAAATTGTAAAACTTACTATAAAAACAGTGTATCCTCTAATAGGTTTGTTATAAGCGTTGCGAGCTGATTATGGTCGACGTCATCGTTCATCGTTAATCTACCATCTTCCTACTATAGGCAAGACTGTCGAAGAATTCTTAGTGGCTTTTCATTATCGAAATGCACGCTCCGCAGGAAATATGATCGCCATTAGTAAAGGTGTTCAAAAAGGTCAAAATCTGTTGAGAGCATTTGGCTTTGCTTTATAGCACATTATGGCCTTCATTCTTATAAAGATCAACCCACTCACGAAGTGAAGCCAGCTGATCGCGTAATGCGCAGAGCATACGCCGAAAGTGTGCTTGAACATCAGCGTTTGGATGACCACTTTTCTTGCAATATTTTCTCCAGCGATGAGCTTCATTTTTCATTCACTCGGTGGATACGTTAAAAAGCAAAAACTTCCCGTATAGTAAAGTCGAAAATCTGTTGCATCCACTAAAAGTCACAGTGGTGTCATTGCTCCGTGCTTGAGGAAAGTAAAATCGCTATTCGCAACAGCCAAATGTTAATCGAATTTTTGGGTCTTAACTTGAAAATGTGGACATGAGCCGTTTTGATATTCTATTTATAATGACAAAATCCGAAAAATAAATTGAAATTAAAATGTGATAAAAATCTATATCATAAATTTGTTTTATTTAAATTTTTTTTATAAGTTGAAGGACTCTGTATTACATGCACTGTGCTATGTTGAAGCCGTCGGTGTATGCTCAGTGGCAAGGCTAATGTGATGGTAGGTTATAAAGTGCGGAACCTGAACTTGAACATGGTGTTACACGTCAGAATCATTTGTTACCACAGTACTATTTTCGTTGAAAGGTGCTTGCGAAATTTTCAGAGAATTTGACACTCCAACTATTATGTGCCAGGCATACGTGTCACTTATTGTCTATAACTATGTACAAAAGATTAAAAATATATAATATCGTGGTCAGAGTCTAAACTAAACTAAACTTTATCACCTTTAAAGATAGGTCCATAAATTCAGCGAGACTCGATGAACTTTTGATTTTAGAAACATTGGCCCTCTTTCAATAAGTCGTTTAACAATAAATATCGAAGCAGTTAGTGAGAGTTTTGCTAACAGTTGAGGAACAGTGGCACCGTGGTTAAGAATTTGATATTTCGAAAAGCTCCTAAAGTTACTGAAAAAATCTATAAAGAGACTATGTGAATATTGAAAAAACGAAATCTGGGGAATGGGATTAGCATGAGGTATCTGCTTGTTGAGTGCTGAGCTCGCTCAGTTTGGACTAAAATGCATTCACATCACTGTTGGAGTCTCATAATTTAAGACGACAAGTGATATAAAAAAATTGTACGGTGGAACGAAAAGGGTGATACTTCTCCAGACAAAAACCAAAGGCACAGATACTACCATATACCGGAAAAAATCATGACGACTACTTCAGTCACGTAATTTTATTTATCGACTATCTCGGAAAAGGTAAAACAATAAGGGTAGCCCATTACGCATCATTACCTGATAAACTGGGTGCAAAAATTGTGAAAACGCCTCGGCATTTGAAAGGAACAAAGTGCTGTCTCATCAAGAAAACGCACCTGTTCACACTTCGGCGGATGTCAATTCCTTACTTAATTTTCACTTGCTCAGTATCGATTACTATCCCAAAGTTATTCACGTTTGATGTGATAAATTTATGTACAATCTATTTTGCTTTATAGCACAGCACGTACGCGCTGCGTACAATGTCAGCGTATTCACGAGTGACTTTTCCTGTTTCCTGCGTTCAAAGTTTCCCCTGGGAGCCGAGAGAGGGGGTAATCGCTTACATAAACGCCTATTTTGTGGATTCGGAAGCCAATGTGGGGGATTAAGTGTAAAAAGAGAATCTGTTAAACAATAAAACTACATTTGATTGAAAAGAGTACTTTTTTCTACAATTTACACAAGTCTTTTTACGAATTTTTTCTTTATAGAATATTTTATTTAAATTTGCCGAGATCGAACATGTTAAAGACTCTTACATATATTTACGAAGTTTGCACTGGAAATGTATAAAATAAACTGGGCACATGAGAGTTGTACTCGCACGGGGAAGGTTCCGTCACAGAATTAATCCATGATTTCTGAATATCAGACGACGTTTCCAAGCTATTTCAGTTGAATTTTCTTCTGCCCACATCACAAATCAACTACAGTCAAAATCGCTTACAACGGCATCGGTTAAAACGACTAAATGCTTAGGTCCCGACTGAGCTCCATTATAATCCCACTGAATAACAAATCGTTTACAACGACATATCGCTTACAATGGTTTTAAAATTTGTTTTTGTTTAGATAACATATTGGTTCTAACGACTAAAATCGACGCAGCTGTTGGTGCGACGGCATTTTTTTCTAAAACGGTCAACTGTTTATCTGTAGATTCGATGTATCTGTGTACATAGAATATTGCACATGTTACAGCCTTCTGTTTGTTGACATGTTATTCTTTTTGCTTTGCATTTGTTGTCATTATGTCATGGTTGATATTATTGCTGAGAAGTTAGGCACAGGTCCACTTCGTTCTGTAGCGCCGCCATTATTATATTATATTATTGTTCTGTCTTGTTTAGAGAAATCACAAATAAAAAAGGAATCCGTTGTGAGACCATTCATAAACAAGTTGAAAAATAAAATACGGTCTTATAAAAATTTGACAATCCGTAAATTCCATAAAAGAAAAACCACAATAAACTTCTTCGTGATTTTACTCACTAACTTACCACTAGTCTTAGTAATTTAAATCCTTGTTTAGCATTTGAATACTTAGATTCATTGGTCCAATTGAAAATGTTGAAATTCAATAAATGATGTAGTATTGTCTAGCAGACGCAGCTAGTTCATGAATATTCCCATACAAAGTTAAATATAGGACGTGACTTGAGCATACAAGTCGTTGATTGCTCCCAACTTAGCAAGACGCCAACAATGGCCGTGAGCTAGACACTTTAGAATTCTTAACCCTGGAACAGATCTCTGATTTGGCTGTAAAACGAAATAAAGAAATCCAAAAGTTTTGCCTTCAAATTTTACGCTTAAGGCTAGCAGGGTTTGGAGAAGGTGAGTTTAAAGATAGACTTTGTCTAAAGCATAGCTTTAGTGTCCGCTAAATATGCATAGCCATCAAGGCTTAATGCACTTTCATCCACAAAACACAGAATACAAAATCCCTCAACTAACGTAGTGAAGTATCATAATTTGTACATAGAGCCAGGCAGCAATTCGATCCCTCTATTTTGTCACGTTTTCGCAAAAAGACTACTCTCAAATGCGGATTGTTTCTTGGCAAGATGGATAAGCATTTCAAAATTCAGGTGCCGTGGACATTTTACGAAAGTGTGAAACTGATGAAGTCACTGAGTGTGCCACCCCAATGGCATGCCTCTTGCTGCATTAAAACACTCAATAAATATCCCCGTTACAAATTCCACCGAACGTAGGCGGACAAATTGTACTACGTGCCTCATTATCAAACAAATCTCGTTGAATTTTAAAACACTCACCCTGTTTGATCCGAATGAGAATCAGTAATAAGGACCTTAATAAGCGCCGTTACGGGACACTGCATCATTTCAAGATATGCGATTAGATTGGGCCACGCCGCTAACAAATTCTGCCGCAGCTGGAGAAATGAGGAGTGAGGAGAAAACGATTCCCCACTTGCTGTGTTAGTGCCTTCCCGATTCGCGGGAAAACTAATCTAAAACGTCGTTCAATAGTGACGCTTGAAATTTGCTTATTCATAGAGGCCAAGTTGTTAAGCCAATATCTATCAAATTTGTAGTGGATTGTTCATTAACACATATAGGGCAAATCACAACGGGAGGTTAAAGCATTGTACAAACGTGTGCAAATTATCAAATTTTATATTCAAAATTAGTGCTCAACATTCAATTGACCCAGAAACTTAAGGCAAATGGCCTTACAGAATGACATGTGTTCGTTGATTGGGGTCTGGAGCACTGACTTATATGAAACATGAAAAAAATCCTTTTTATTGACGAAAGCCATTTCACATTTGGAACGAGACCAGTGCAAATGACATACGAAACACCAACATTATGTAATACTGTTTGGTGTGAATTTTGGTCAGTCAGAATAATCGGTAAGTACTTCTTCCAAAACGCAACTGGGACTGTCATAACCGTCAACAGTTGGCCCTTCAAATAAATAATAAAAATCTTTTCGTAGCCTAAGCTGGAAGATATAGTTACGTAATGGCGACATGAACCAGCCACCCAGATTGTGCGGTTTAAAGTTTTTAGACTTCCTTCTTTGAAACTACAGTTAGTCTTAAAATTTAACCAACAAATATTATATTTTCTCTTGCAGAAACTTTAACTTAGTTAGGCTTAATGTAAAAAAGGTGAAATTATCGGGACAACATATTCGAGAGTACAAAAAATAACTGACTAATACCGCATGCATCAAAATGAGCAAGAACAACCTCCGTATCCTAACAGACTTCCTAACGGGGCACTGTAGACTCAGGAAGCATCTAAGGAAACTAGGGGTATCAGAAGAATGTCTGTGCAGATTTTGTGGAGAATTTAATGAAATTCCAGAACATATACATACTGGGATTTTGTGAGGCACTAGCCCACAAAAGAAAAAGAAGTCTGGGCAAGTACCTACTATCAAAAGAAGAAATGCAATCACTAGAACCATCTCTCATTCTCAGATTCCTGAAGGAAACTGGCTTAGAGAGAATACTCTAGAACAAATTTCTTCACCTATGCGCAATAGGAGTCCATTACCCTCAATACAACTCTGAAAAGAACTGTATTTGATTGGAACTCGCAATTGTGCTAAGGTATTGAAAGGGGGCACAATAGATCTTAAAGGTCGCGGTGCAATATACCCTCAACCATAATAATAATAATAAATACCGTCACGAAGGCGGTAGAAGCAAAAAAATCCTATCAGAAAACGGCGAACGGTTTATTGTTTCTAAAATTAAAGCGAATTTTAAGGTCAATATTACGATGGTAACACATCCTGAAAATTTTTTGAAGACAATTATCAACCACAGAAGTAATTGCAATGTTATCCAGTGTTATACTGGTAAGCCCAGGAAACCGCTACCTTGACTACTAATTTACATATATCCCTGGTATTATAGGTCAGCAACAGTACAAACAATTCTGTTCCACGGAGCAGAAATAATATAATCAGCAGCGTTGCCCATCGGATCATTGTCAAAGAAGGCTCAGAAAAGTTTACCGAATTAATAATCGAATGAAGATGTTATTCACCAAATGATGGAATTATCTGATCCCTGTATTGCGTATTTAAGCCCTGAACTGAAAGCAAAAGATTCGCTTCCAGTTAGTAATGAAGCACGTTGCGCGGAAAAAATTATTGTATTATGTTAATGATGAGATAGTTAAAAACTTCGCTGCAGTCAACGCTTCTCAAACCCATCGAAAACTTATGGGATGCTAAAAAATATTATAAGAGCAACCGTTTTGTTGTTAGTTAAACGACTTTAAATGGGAACGCGAATAAACAGCAAACAATTGACGCCTTCAAAGTGAACATAACGAACGCCAACCAGCAAAAGCATCCATATTTACGCGACAAGGTCATCGTGAATTGGACCATCAAGCAAATATCGACGGACGTTTGAACGACTTTATATTCCACACTGAATGCCATAAAACGTTCTTATTTTATTTAAATTTAAAAATCGGGCGTCCTTATAACTTCCACGAGTATAATCTCTATATATAAAAATCAATGTTTGTTTGTTTGACCTTTATAGAGTCTTAAATGGTAAGAGATAGAGTACTGATTTAAGGTTTTGGTATAAAAGTGGGGCAATTTGGGGCCATTGGGGTAGAGTTGGAGTTGACATTGATTTTGAAACATTGTCGCACCACCTAGAGTGATATATCAATCGATAGATCTTTTGAAATGAGGTAGAGGTTTGTTTCAACACTTTTTGATCCAATGTTCCATTTGAAAAATAGGGAGCTCCAAAGTTTTTTTTAATGCGTCCCCCCATGGCATTTCTAAACCAAGGTGTTTAAAAATCTGAAAAAATCACAAAAACTTGGCTTCATTGAGTACTTTCATTGAAAATAATATCAAGCATTCTGGCTCTAATGTGGGCGCCGTGGCGTAGTGGGTAGATAAGTCGACTCCTACGCTCGAGGTCGTCGGTTCGAATCTCGAAAAAATCATCAAACATTTTTTCACGGCTCCACCTCTTTCGAGTCACTGACAATGCTCAAAGAGTATAACTGTCTAGGAAAAACTTCTCAAAAATCGCCGTTCGGAGTCGGCATTAAACTGTAGGTCCCCTCCACTCGTGAGAGAACAATAGCACGCACAACACGAGTGGTTGCTGAGAAGCTAGGCCCAGGTCCACCTCGAACTGTAGCGCCGCCATTATTATTATTATTATTCTGGCTCTAATAGCTTTCGAGATATTGACCAAAAACGATCAGTCATCGACATGTGAATTTTGAAGATCTGAGAACTCAGTTTTGAAGACCTCAGTGTAGGCATTAAGAAATGATAAATTTCAAAATATCAATTCATGTTGAAATTTTGAGATATCTAAGATATCTATCATTTTCACACATAAATTTCATGCTGTGTTCAACCACTCACAAGTGTTATCTCTTAGTACGATCTCACCCCTAAATGCCCAACTAAAATGTACACACACACACAGCGTAGGTATGAGCAGTGATTGGGTGCGATGAAAGGGATTTTCTGTGTTGGATAAACTTGGATACAGATATAGGTATATGTATGGATGAATATTTGTTTGTTTGTATGAATGAATGTAGTAATGAATAGTTGATTTGGGTGTAGTTTGAAGAAAATTCAACTGAAATAGTTTGGAAACGTCGTCTGATATTCTGAAATCATCCATCAATACTATGCGACGGAACCTTCCCCGTGCGAGTACAACTCGAACTTGCCCAGTTTGGATTATAAAAATGTACCCTTGATAAGTTTGATTTGTTGTTATAATTATAACAAGACTGCAAAGACAATGACCCGAAAACCATATCTCGGACACTGAGTGCCCAGAGTCGAATTTGCATGCTCATAATTGCTATGAATACGATATCGGCACTGCGATGACATAAAAAAATTTATTTATGAGTAGTTTCCGGTCGCGAGTGGGATAACCCGATCATTAGGTTAGTAATTAGAATAGATAAAAATAATCCTAGACAAGCAGCTCCGCTGATTGAAGTTGATGAAAAGGATTCATTTCACATCAAAAGTTCGAGTATAGTTTGCGTGAAATCTTTAATGGATTTCATGGTCAGGCATTATGTTTTTGGGAAGACACGTTGTTGGGTGTACTCAATCAAATGGCAAAAATGTGGATTGCCGCATGCACATATTTTGATTTGGTTATTTGAAAAAATCACCCCAAATCAAATTGACCACGTCATCTCAGCAGAAATACCAAATGCCGAAGTTGATCCAGGCTCATTTAAAGTCGTTACCAAAAATATGATTCACGGTCCATGTGGCATACGGAACAATGATTTGCCATACATGTCTGATGCGAAATGCACAAAATGGTACCCAAAAGGTTTAGTCGCGGAAACTGTTACTGGGAACGACGGACATCCACTTTACCGTAGACGATCGATTGAAGATGGTGGCAAATTCATCATTTCGAAAGTGAGAAACAATGATGTTGAAGTCGATAATCGTTGGGTTGTGCCGTATTCGCCGCTACTCTCAAAGACATTTAAGGCACATATCAACGTCGAGTATTGCAATTCTGTCAAATCGATCAAGTACATTTGCAAATACGTCAACAAAGGGGGCGATATGGCGGTTTTTGGAGTTCGAAACGCCACTGCTCCTATCGATGAAGTCAATTAATATCAACTAGGACACTACATTCGTAGCAATGAAGCAGTATGGCGCATTTTATCATTTCCAATCCATGAACGACATCCAACAGTTGTTCATTTGGCAGTTCACCTTGAAAATGGGCGCTGTCCATTTTATTTAACAATAGAAAGTGTACAAGCAAGGGCATTGTCACCGCCGCCAACAACATTAACTGAATTTTTTGCATTATGCACGCAAGATACATTTACGCGAACGTTACTTAACTCCGAAGTACCGAAATATTTAAACAACATAAAAAATAAAAGTGTTGTTACTTCTTATTTTTTTAAATTTGATTTTTTTAATATGCGTAGCAACGTGCGCCGGGTACAGCTAGTAATAATATAATAATGGCGGCGCTACAGTCCGAAGTGGACCTGGGCCTAGCTTCTCAGCAACCACTCGTGTTGTGCGTGCTATTGTTCTCTCACGAGTGGGACCTAAAGTTTATTGCCGACTCCGAACGGCGAGATTGAGAAGCATTTTCTAGACAGTTATACTCTTTGAGCATTGTCAGTGACTCGAAAGAGGTGGAGCCGTGAACAATTTTTTTTTTGTGAAAATTATTTGTCTGATGTTGGATTCGAACATAGACTGTGAAAGTCTAATGCGCATGGGTCGACGCACAAGCCCACACGGCCACGGCGCCCACGAGTATACTTCTTCTATAAACTGAGTGAGCTGCACAAGTTTAGAATCAATCAACTACGAGTACACCGCTTCGTACTAAACTCCAACTGGTTTAGTGAGTAGGATAAAGCGTGGTATGACAGTATAAGTGCAGAACCTCACCTTACTTATAAATCATCGTTCTGATGAAAACAATTTTGTTTCATGTCTTTCTTAAAACATTTAGAAAGGGCGTCACGTGCAACTGTTCGGTTTGACGCCGTCAGCCTAAACGATGGGAGCGGTTGTTAAAAATATCAAGCAAATGTTCACGTTAAAACATTAAAAAAGGGTTTGGTTACAAGGCTTTTATGCACATAATTTTGTGAAACTCGTTATTAGCATTTTATAATCATTTCTAAAAACAGAAAACATGGTATCTGAATTCATGTATACAGCTACCGTTTCGGCGATATAATAAAATTTAAACATTTCCCTTTTTCCGATGATTCTAATTTGAACTTCCACCCTCAAGTGTCTGGTTTGAACAGCACATCACGCGCGTGATAAAACCTCAAAGTTGAGTACTTCAGCAGTAAATCTAAATCCTAACCGACTGCGATATTTGTCTTAAAGGTCGTAAGTCCATCAATTACCTGAAATACCGTTAGATGGTGCTAAAAAAATTGATTACTCCCGACCAAAGATGAACCAACGTATTTGTTCTTCTAATCACACGTCTTTCACGTTAACCTTTATTCGCAAACGCATAAAACAACAAAGGAACACACATTCGTATCTATCTGTTTGCCGGATGTGGGATATAGGAACAAATTAATTCACGCCACTTGCCTACGCACATGTTTTATTTTCCTGCCGTGCATGAATCGATTTCGAATGACTGGGAACAGATGTGTTATTGCAGAGACAATATTGCAAATAATGTCCTCTGGATAAATTGGTTTTCTTTTCAAATCAATTTGGATGTTTTATTTGCAACAAAAAGGTGTCAACAGCGTGTGTTTAATTGAATGAAGCATTCATTTCTTTACAATGGAATTGTAACGCTGAGTGCGTTGCCAGTAAAATCTTTAGGCCAACTTATCTAAAGAAAATAATACATATACATATCTGTTGCCTGTTTGTTTGTACCCAAGTAAATGCATGGATATCCTGCAATACTCCCAGCTGCCAAAGACATATGTGTACACATGTGTGTGTGCAGAGGGATTTGTTGAATCGTAGATGAAAATGTCTTACGTGCGGTTATGTTTTATTGTTCTTCTGCGAACGTATCTGGTTTTGACGTAGAACTTAATGCATTACTCATTCTTGATCTGAAAGTTATCCCCAAACAATCCAAAAAATAATTGATATCCGGGGAAAGACATTTAATCAAACGACAGCGGTTAGGATTACTATAGTTCTCTGAATGCAAATACATTTGTAGACGTTTCTGTGGAAATATGAATTTATGTATACGAAGTGATTTCATCATGAATACACACATGTACTATGAAAATTAATCTTTGCTCTTTTTTGTCTTTATTAATCACATGTGCTTCTTTTTTACATTAATTATTAAGAAGGTCCAGGTCCGGGCTTTGGACAGGCTAGGGTAATTTTTTACTAATCATCTTCAACTCGGAGTCAACTCGGCTTATTTGGCTGGATTCGGGCGTACATCCGTATAAGATTTTGCTAACGTTAGAATTGAAGCCGGACGACCATAGACAACGCCGTGAGTTCGCTAATTGATCGGAGATCCGAATTTTGGCCAAAAAAATCATTTTCTTGGCCCATTTTGGGCTCAGCGGTTATGTCAACAAGCAAAATTATCCTTATTGAAACAAACACAATCCAGAAGTGTTCGACCAAGCATAAATGCATCCACATAGATTGCTTGTTTGGCGTGGTGCTGTTTGTGGCAAGGCGGCATTATTGAACCTTAATTCTTTCGAAATGAGGAAGGAGACACTGTTACCGTCAATTGTCTCAAGTATAGAGCGATGTTAACCGTCTTTCTGTTGCCAGAGCTCGACAACATCGACAACATCTAACAAGACGGGACTATATGCCATACAAGTGACGCAACGCTCGAAGTTGTGAAGTAGATATATGGCGAATTGGTCATCTCACGGCGAGCGTTCATCAATTGGCCGCTACGATCACCATTTGATTACTTTCTCTGGTCCTTAGTCTACGCTAACAAGCCAATCACTTTGGGCGAGCTCTAGGTCATCATTCGGGACACTTTTGCCGGAATAAGACCGCACATATTGGATCGAGTCATAAAAAAATTGACTTGAAGGACTGCCAGCGAAGCCGAGGCAGCCATTTGAACGATGTGCTCATCCGTACATAATGGTATGGATTAGCAAAAAAAATCAGATTCAATTCTATATCTCACACTGTTGTTATTTTATTTAAATTTCTTTTCCTATTTGCTTTTATCTGGTCACACTGTTGGAACTTAAAAAACCTTGGGTTAGGTAATATTTTAATGGCAGCATGCAGAATTCAAAGCTAAGCTTAGGCTATCCTAGGCTCATTTTTATACCATGCGGATTGAATGATTTCTTACGCATTGAACCATTTCGAGGTTATGATAAAGTAGTACAGATGGCCGAAGCTGATTATTTTCAGCTCTATAAAATTTTTCAATTATTGTGCCCCCAAATAGGCATTCTTCCGCGTCGAGGGAGTATTACAAGTGCAGAGCTGTTGATTAAGGATTTAATAAAGAAGTATTTAGAGGGAGACATGTGCGCCAATTGCAAAGGCTTTTCTTGCTGATTAGTGTCCTAAGTGCCTTCCTTTTCATACTAAGAAGGCAGAGCGTGCGTTTGGAAAGATTTGTTTAATCGGTCAACGTGCTATTGGTAGAATTAGTTGCAAGTTTTGGTAAGTATTCATTTTCAGCTAGGAAGCTATTACTTGGGGAGGAGTAAAGAGATATGCCACGCATGACTACTTTGTCGGCATCGCAATTTCCTGAAATGGCACAATCTACCGACACCAACATGAGGTGACTACTGAAATACCTGGTCATATCGTTTAGAGAAAGGAGGTATTTAAGGGGTGTCGTTCAGTGGAATGCGACAGAATCCATTGATTTTATTGCAGCTTGAATATCCTCACAAAGGATGATGTCCCTCCTGAATACCACATAGTACCTGAACCATGACATGGCTTCTTTGATCACCATAGTCCCCGCCTGAGAGACATTACAATGGTTGAGAAGGCGTAGTAATACACTTTTATTGAGATCCTTAGGACTGACTTCTTTCTGACCGCTGTGCAGGTCGCTGATTGTCTGATATATATGTCTTTCAAAGAGAGGTGCAGAAGTATGTTCAGTGCAGCAGATGAAGTAGTTTATAGGACTCCGCTGATGCATATGCTAGCGAATTTATCCACTTGGTTGAGAAGGTTGCAATTAATGCCTTCATCTTACAGAGTCCGCCAAGCAACTTGGGACATTAATATGGATACGACTACCCATACGAATAGCCAAAGTCCAATGCTTGTACTTACACTCTCCGGATTTTTTCCAGCAGTAGAGCTTTGTGGTGGTTTTCTTGATCCACTTAGTTTTTTCTTTAAATAGTCAATTGGGTGTGTTCAATCGAGAGAACTCATTCTGCAGTTACTTTTAAACAAAAATTCGGGCAGGTCCCCTTACCGGTGCATCTAATGAACCTGATGACAAATTTTTTTAAGCATTTGTGACTGAATGTTCTCAATAACAAGAATAATGTAGGCTTCCAATGCGTCGATTGTTGTTGGTTTGTTAGTGAGCACTAGCGATTTAGGTATCCGCGGAAAAAAACTATCAAGTGGCGTAAAATCAGAAGATATTGGAGACCAGTTTACAGGTGCAATGCGCGAAATTATGCGTTCATCGAATTTTTTCCTCAATAAGTTGATTATTTCATTTGCTTACGGCGTCATTCTGCTGTAACCATCATTTCTTCCACATTCATTATATTCAACCGGGGAACGAAGAAGTTATTAATCATGGCTCAATAGCGAAAGTACCGTTGATGATAACACGCTGATTGGCCTAATTTTTAAAAGAATATGGTGTAATAACTCCACCAGACCACAGACCGCAGAAAACTGTACATTTTTGGGATGCAATGGCATTTCAAGAAAGTCGTGTGGATTAACTCCTCTCCAAATAAGACAATTTTACTTACTTACATACATTCACATTGAGTCAAAAATAAGCCTCATCGCTGAACATAATTTTTCGATACAACAGCAGATCCAATGACAGTTTATTTTGGGTCCGTTAACTGAAATTTCGACGCTAACGGTGGTCGGTTTCAATTATTGTACGAGTTGGATTTTGTAAGTCTTTAAACCAAGGTTTTTGCGTAAAATTTCTCATGAAGTGGATGAACAAATAGCAAGTTATTGTGAACGGAGTCTAATCGATAAATTTGGATCTTCTTCGAAACTTTCCTGAATGGGTGCAGTATTTTCCTCAGTATGCACTGTTCTTAGGCGTTTTGCTTACACCAATTTTTGTTTCTCATTGTTGAGCAACATTTTAAAAAATGATAAACTTGTGATAAAGTTACGCTTAATATTGAGAAAATATTTCCAAAATTTGTGGAGACTGGTTTAATTGGGGAACTTATATACTCTGACAGTGCTTCAAAAATCGTTTAACACAAAAAATCGTTAAGGTGTTGCTAAAGGTTCAAGAATATGGGCATTTACGGGATTTTCTTTCTCAGATTTGCAACTTCATGCATACAATGACTCAATAACTGAATCATACTGACCATGCAGAGCGAAAAGAGATCGAGATCATTGAATGGATCTTTGAATGGATTATGAAGCAACTGCAAGAGAACGCTGATTTCTTAAACAACATCATCTTCAGCGATGAAATTCATTTTCATACTAATGGCTCCGTTAATCGTTAAAATTTACGATCTTGGGATTCGAATGGTTGTTTGTATAGGATGACGATAGAGAATTCTTACTGCTCATTAAAGTTGGTAATGAATTCATCGAAACGATTATATGTGACGTGCCATTATGTAAACTGACAGTAAATACGGATGACATTGACGTGATTAGTCTGACACAAGGATTGTCTAAAATGCGCCTGACGAGGGTAAAACGAAAAATATCTTGTCTTGTCTTCGAACAAAGACACACAATATCGACAAGTTGAACAGAATGTCAGTTCACGCAGCTTAACTTGAAGGTGCTTAAAGAATTCGTCTAAATCGGCTCCGCTCAAAGCAGTACGGACAACATTAGTGCAGAACAACTCTTGCCAGTTGTTGTTTCTCCGAACTAAAATAGCAATTGTGTAATAATGCTTCTTCACGAAAGTGCAATCAGACTTTATACTACACATTATTCATCCTAATACTGATCTACGGCGCAGAGAAATTGGCAATATCCAAAGAGGATATAGATGCCCTTGGTCCCATTAAAAGGAAAGTTCTGTGAGCAATTAGATCATGTTCAACCATGAACAATACGGGGTGTACAGCGGCATGGGTTTAGCCAGACGTTTACGGATCCAACACTTCGGGTGACTAGTCCAATTGAAAGGCATGGACCACTTGACTTAGGCCCGAAGGGTCTTTGACTTTGGATCTGGGTCAACGCAACAGAGGACGTCCACGAATGAGCTGGCACAAACAAGTGGAAAAAGATCTTAACCAACTTAATGCGCGAAAAAATGTTTAATTGAGACTCAGGTCTATCTTAGTGTCATGCTAAGATGATGAAGAATACCGATATTGTGGAGCCAAATCGTTCTTTTTAATATTTTTGTATTTTTATTTACATGGCGCCGTGGCCGTGTGGGTTTGTGCGTCGACCCATACGCACTAGACTTTCGAATCACTGAATAAGCAACGATTTAGAAAAAAAAAACTGTTTACGGATTTACCTCTTTCGAGTCACTGACAATGCTTCTTAACACAAAAAGTGGAGGACTTCTCGAGAATAACGGAAAAAACAAACACCATTATAGATTATGTTATATCAAATATGACAAATATAACAGTTAAAGTTGAGTCTAAGGATAAAATATCGGATTATGAAAATATAGAAATATTTATAAATGAGCAAGACGCAAATATAACATGCGAGGATAGTATAGAAATATTTAGATACAGATAACATACAATTATGACTGAACTAAGAAAAATGGATATATCATATGAAAGTGCCCTCAACTTAACACGAAAATACAGAAAAAATTGATGAAAGTCTCAAGAATGCGTCAAAAAAATGTATTATGAAACAGAAACTATTAATGGATAATGGTACAACACAATACTGAAAAAACTAAAAAAAGGAAAATTAAAAAATATATTCAAGCAAAACTAAGTGGATCGAGTGATAGGTGGAATGACTACAAAACAATTAGAAATATATACAAACTAGAAATTAACAAGGCAAAAAACCATTATATAATTAACAAGATGGGAAATGCAAATGGACAAAAGGAAATGTGGACAGAAATCAAAAAATTAGTGATGAGAAAAGACAAACAAAAACAAATCAGAACTGTGATATATGAAAACAAAGAATATGACCATGGACTTGATATAGCGAATCTGTTTAATAAATACTTCACGGAAAGTATACATAACATAAGTAAGTCAATAGAAAATATTGAGTATAGAAATTATATAAACCAAAAAGATACTAAATTTAAATTTAGGGAAATAACTATAAAAGAAATGGAAATGGTATGCAAGACGTTAAAAAACAAACCGGACTTTGAAAAAATTAGTCCAAAGATAATGCTCGATAACTGGAATATAATGGGAAGAACGTTGCATAAAATTATTAACATATCACTTGCGACAGGGGAGTTTCCCAAGACATGGAAGGAGTCAATGATAACACCCGTGGAAAAAGTAGTAAACACCAAAAAAAATAGAGGAGTTTAGGCCGAAAAACACACTGAAAACTATGGAAAAAATACTTGAAAAAATTGTTAAGCAACAATTGATGATATATGTTGAGAAAGAAAACATACTATCCAACTATCAATCAGGATTTAGAAAGAACTACTCGTGTGAAACAACAATAAACCATATAATGAATGAGTGGAAGGATGAAGGAAGTAAAAAGATCACGGCACTCTTGTTGGATTTTAAAAGAGCATTTGAAACCATAGATAGGGAAATACTTCTAAAAAAGCTTACCATGTATGGAATCCAAGGAAATGAGCTTAAATGGTTTAGTTCATACCTAACAAACAGAACACAAAGGACGAAGATTAACCAGGTTTGTGTATCGGAGTCGATTGAAGTAAACCAGGGAGTACCACAAGGATCAATCTTAGGTGCTGTATTACTTATAATTTATATTAACGACATGCCGGAAGTTCTAAAATATTGCAAAATGATTATGTATGCTGATGATACGTTAATATACGCAGAAGGGAAAAGTGAGAAAGAATGTTATGATAAACTAAAATATGATATATATAATATAACTAAATGGTTAAAAATGAACAAACTCAAATTAAATTAAGAAAAAACTAAATTAATGGAAATAAATTTTGAGAGCAACGCAAATATCGAAATAAACGGAAAGACAATAGAAAAAGTAACGAGCATAAAATACTTAGGTGTAATTATAGACAACAATTTAAATATGAAAATACACATGCAAATATATATAATATATATATAATATAAATACACATGCAAAAAGATTGGAAAAAAAATTGGATTTCTTAAGAGAATACGGAAAAGAATAGATCCTATAACAACAGTCACTGTGTATAACACTATAATCAAACCATATTTGCTCAACAATTCTTTATGCATGCTGCAACACAGGACAAATAGAGAGATTGCAGAAGTTACAAAATAAAGCAATGAGATGTATACTGAGATGTAATAGATTAACACCATTAAGAAACATGTTAGAAGCGTTAAAATGGTTAAACATTGAACAAAAACTAAGACTTAATACTCTTTTAGCCATATTTAAAATAAAACACGGACATGCACCAAGGTATCTTACAAACGAGGTTAGACATGTAGGGGAAGTACAACCATATCAACTAAGGAATAACAATAACTTCAGATTACGTCATCAAAATACTGAATTTTCAAGAAACACAATAATATATAAAGGGTTCAGCTTATTTAATATGTTACCAAATAATGTAAAAAATGATAATAATATTAGAATATATAAGAAAAAATGTACAGAATTTATTCAAACAATATGTTAAAAATGCTGCAAAAATATCAAATGTTTATTCATACCAAAAATTGTTAAATTGTAAAGTATTGAAAATACTAATAAATATATATACATACATACATACATACATAAAGAGTATAACTGTCTAGAAAAAGCTTCTCGATCTCGCCGTTGGGAGTTGGCATTAAGCTGTAGGAACAGGAGAACAATATCACGCACAACACTAATAGTTGCTGAGAAGCTAGTCCCAGGTCCACCTCGGATTGTAGCGCCGCCATTATTATTATTACTATTATTAGGCACTCCATTTGAAAACGAGCAATCATGCCTTACGTTCACTGAAACAGCCATATGCACACTCACTTTTACCGCCGGTTTTAAATTCTTTTTTCTTTTAAATTTACGGAATTGTTTTATGTGCTTACGTATTTTTTTTAATTTGATGTATTCTTCTCTGGCCTTTCGGTGATTTCGGTGAATTCTAATATAGATGATAAACTTTTAGCAGACGACATGTACACTCATTTATGACGCTGACTGTGTGTATTAAATTATTTCCGAGTTGTCTGGCCATTGACGACAAACCAACACCATTCTTCATCTTGTGTTTTTTTCTGCCTTAAAACTAACTCCGTAAAATGCTTCATTTCAAATTTGTATCCCAAAACACCCTTCATATTCAATCTCTGTACGCACGTACATACATTTTTTCACATTTGCCTATAAATAATCAATTTTCTTTCCAATAATGCGATCTCAATGGTAGTCTAATTCAAACATCCAGAAATTGAACAACAAGAAATCCGCTTTAGATGTTCGCAGCACAAAGCCGAACGCAATCTTTGAATGTTAAAAACTCTACTTTGAAGTACTGAACCCAAACCAATTGTATATGCAGTGCCTTATGCTGCATAAGTAGATATGTAAAGTTTTCTTTTGCGTGGAATTGCTTGAATGGAGGTTAAATCCCAACCGAACATAGGCATGTGCATATCTTTCAATGATTGTCGTTAAAATAAAGAACACATTTTCCATTTGTCTTCAACAAAAATAAGGCAAACAGAACTTGCTTTGTGGGACAAAAGGATACCACATGTGGTGGTGTTAAAAATAAACTCGGAAATGAAACTTTGCACGCAACTAAATTGTTATAACACAAAGCCATTCAAATATATCCACTCACAGCTGTTGTTGTTTTGAAATTCGTTTCAGGATCGACAATTAATATCAAAAGGGTCCTGTCCAGATGCCACGCGAGTTAGTGGAACATGGAAGAAGATGCAGTTTATGCAATCATAAACGGCACAGAAATCATCGATGAAACCGTTAAGTCAAAGGAAATAAGCGGTTTGAAGTTTCACTTCTGGGATCTGATAACAAATGTCAGTAAGGACGGAAATAACAGTCATCTCTTGGTATCATACGAATTCAACTTTGAAAGTTGGGAGGAAAAGGATTCAAATAATTACTGGGCGCTTTTGGCTTTAGTCCTTGTTGTTGGCACAGCTGCTGGTAATATACTTGTGTGCCTGGCCATTGCGTGGGAGAGACGCCTGCAGAATGTAACAAATTATTTTTTAATGTCATTGGCAATAACGGACCTGATGGTTGCCATACTCGTTATGCCGCTAGGAATATTAACATTAGTTAAGGGTAAGTGAAGAATTTGATTAATATTAATTTCTAATCATTAGGGATAATCAAATATTGATGATGAATGATTTATGTACGTTGAATTCTGTGAATACACACACTTACACCATAAGTTGATAACTATACATATATTTGTACGTAAACATGAAAGTTTATCCTGAATGTTAATTACATTTCAAGAATTTTTACAAAGAGCGACATTTTTTAGTATTGAGCTTTCATTCATTATGAAGAACAATTCCCTAGGCCTTTATTACGTGGTACAGGAGCATAAGTCCATTAAGAAACAATTACGACCCACCACAAATAAATTATGAATTATAAAACGCCTAAATGGGCTAAGTGAAGATTGTCACCACGCAGTCGTGCACATAGACACAGACAGTAAGTAAGTTGTCATTTGCTCCATATTTTTTCAGAAATGATGCTCGTGCCATTATTTTATGAATGGATTTTTTGGATATACAGTATTTCCTTTCATTAGAATATCGTCAAAATCCAAACGGTTAATCGATGGGTCAATTGTGTAAGAAATTTTCCTGGACGTAATTTAAAATTATAAGATTTTGAAGCTTTGCTAAAGATAAATCCACCTAAATTCTCCACCATGTTAGAAGTATTGTAATTTTATAGAAAACATATGTCTTTTTTAAGGTTCCGTCTACAAAAACGGAACCTTTATAATTTCTGTGTGTCCGTCCGTCCGTCCGTCCGTCATGTCTGTTACACTTTTTTATCTCCGAAGTTTATAAAGATATCGGCATGCAATTTTGGAATTAGGTACTTCAGGCCTAGATGTCAGTGCCCATGCACCCAAATTTAAAAATTGGGGCCATTTGGGGGTGGCTCCAGTATAGGTGAAGTTGACATTAATTTTGAAACATTGTCGCACCCCATCGATATATATATCAATCGACAGATCTTTTGAAATGAGGTGGAGGTTTCTTTCAAGACTTTTTTTATCCAAGGTACCGTTTAGGAAATATGGGGCTCCAAAGTTTTTTTTAATGTGAAATATATAGAAACTTGGCTTCATTGAGTACTTTCATTTAAAATAATTTCAAGCATTCTGGCCTTTATAGTTTTCGAGATATTGGCCAAAAACCGTCAACCATCGACATGCGAATTTTAAAGATATGAAAACGCATTTTTGGTAACCTCAGCGTAAGCATTAAGAAATGATAAATTTCAAAATATCGATTTATGTTGAAATTTTGAGATATCTAAGATTTAAAATGAGAACAATTTTCATTTTCACACATAATTTCATGCTGTGTTCGGCCACTCTATTCGTTGATGAGTGTTATCTTTTGGATCTAACCACTAAATGCCGAACAGAAATGGACACACACACCGCAGGCATGAGCAGTGATTGGGTATGTGTATGATGGAAGGGATTTTTTGTGTTGTATAAACTTCGCTTCGGGAATCGAACCGAGAACATCGAGCGTAGAAGTCGACGCACCTACCCACTACTCCACAGCGCCCGTGGCTTTTTTTTTTTTCCTCTTGTACAACCCTGCCGTAAAGGCAGCGACACTGCGACCTAAAAAGGTCTATTGTATTGACGGGTTGGAGTTAATCCAAAAGATTAACCACTTTCCTTATGAAAGATAGTATACCTTTTGTAGTGGAGTTTTTCAATTCCACTGAAGTCAGTATTTCCCTGTGGAGAATACGTTTCCTTAACCAATGTAGTGCCGGACATTCACATAGAATGTGCTGGGATGTTTCGTCTTCTTCAAGACAAAACCTACATTCCGTGTTTTGACACAAGTTCATTTTGTTAAGGTGGTAATACAAGCCGCAGTGGCCAGTAAGAAAGCCCGTTAGCTTTCTTATGCTCTCCTTATCTAAGCTAAGGATTTCCTTGTAGGAATAGGGTCTGATTAATCGCTTGGATTGCCTGAGACCTGACCCATTGGTCCAATGATCTAGGCGAAGTTTGTTTTCCCATTCGTTAATCAGCCGTGGCTTACTTATTTCTTCAAAATCTTTACTTTTCTGCTAGTTTCCGGATTGTTAACCCACTTTGACTGTCCAAAACCAGCAGTTCCCTCACTTTATTTTGTTCGATTGTGAATATGCTGTTGAAAAAAAATCGATTAGCAGCTAACAATCTGAGATACATATAATGTCAAAAACCACAGCTATTTTATATTGTCTACTTCGGTATAAGATTCGACGTAGAACCCGCCTTGTCAAGACTGAAGAGCTAACTTTTAGTGCCTTCGAAAGAAATATTCATCGTGCGGTATTTGACCCTACCTGCAAGCATCGCGAACTCTGTGAGCTGTATAAAGATGTGAATATAGTCCGGAAGGCAAATATCCGCCGTCTTAACTGGTTCAACGAATGCTCAAAGTATGAGTACTCGTTCGAAAAGAAAAAGCAGGCTGAACCTTTAGGCCGGCCATACATCAGACAATGAGGTTTTGATGGGTGGTATACGATTTCTCGGGACCGTTAAAAACGGAAGACGGCAGCAGCTCAGACTCAGAACCTCTGTGTCTTTGGTCCGATAAGTAAGTATGGCCTACAAACTGAAATAAACCCTAATTCCAAAACGTTAGTGTTATTTCGTTTTTAAAAGGAACGACTTTATTTCATTTTAGAAAACTAAATATCTATTTTTGTATCTATTTTTAATTATGATGCAAGCAACTTGCTGTAGATCAGCGAAATCACAATTTGATACAATTTTGGGATTTGACGTTATTAATTGAGTTCAAAAGCAATAACAAAACAGTTATTTTTTTAAATTTATTACGTCCTTCCACATCCACTGTTTGGCAATGCGTTTTGCTGCATATCTGCTCAAGGCTTAACATTGAAAATTTCCATATAATTTTTTACTAAAAACAAACTATTCTAAAAAGGGACGATAACATTTTTGAAAGTTTGCTGGTCCCTCCTTAATTTACCCGACTATTAACTGTATCAATTATTCAATGATCACTTCTATGCGGGATGAAAAATATTTTATGCATTGAAATTACTGGTTGTATCGTTTAAAACCATGCCCATCCAGTCTCAGGATGTTTCTTTTGTTGTGCCCTTTTTTAAATATTTAAATATTCATTACGGAATTTTAGATCAGATTAAAAGCCTTTTATATTGAAACTTCTTGCAGGTGTGTTTATTATTATCCTTTTTTCCTTCGGGGGTTATTTCCTTTGTTGGTTCTTTCTCTCTCTCTCTATCTTAGGTATGTTATATTATTTTAATGAGTTAATGCAAAGTGGTCCAGCCGGAGAAGCATTACTTTTGAAAAATTATCTATCAACTTTGATTACACAAGCCTCGCGGGAGACGGTATTTTAGTTCATTACCTCACTTATCTTTTTTTTTATTGTTTAGTGTACCTTCATGAAGTTGACCAGAGCAAGAATAACCTTTTTTGCATTTCAAAGTTTGAAAATAAGAAAAAGGGAAAAATTAATTCATCACACACCTTAAAGCGATTTTCGTCCCAATATTCGGTTTTGTCTCTGTGAAAGACTGGTTAAGGAGCTACTTAAGGCACGAAGACGAAAGTCCGTCTGGTACATGTCAAGCACAAGGTTCTCGTCAAAGTTTATTTAGGCGTTATTTAGAATTTGAAAAAAAAAATTATTCACGGCTCCACTTCTTCCGAGTCACTGACAGTGCTCAAAGAGTATAACTGTCTAGAAGAAGCTTCTCAATCTCGCCGTTCGGAGTCGGCATTAAACTGTAGGTACCCTGAGAAAATAATAACACGCACACCACGAATGGTTGCTGAGAAGATAAACCCAGGCTGTAGCACCGTTATTATTATTTTTATTATTATTTACAATATTGGTAAAAACATGACTTGAAAATGTATAATTTCAAAGGAGTCTGGTTTAAATTAAGAGCCAATTGCAACGCCATCTCTAATTCGTCTACTTAACTTTGTAGACACATCTTTCGTCAATCTTCTCACCAAATTTCGAAGCGTGCAGCAACTGAACATCAGTCGCATAAGCCTGAGGAAAATGTTACATAATGATCTTGGATTATTCGTCTACACAAGTCCAATTGAATCTGGAATTGATGCTAAAGGACCAACTTCTTCGTTCTCGATTTTCTGTTTGGGCTTTATAGAGTGTTTCGAAACTGATGACAGTTTTGCTCAAAAAATCGTCTTTTCCATGAGGCGGAAAATATAATAGAGCCAGTGCCAACGTATTCTGCAACTGTTCGGTGTGCATTTTAGAGTGGTGGCATTATTGGTCAATTTTTGTTCCAAGTAGATAATGAAAGAAAGGTCACAGTAAATTAAAAGTACTGCCAAATAATAAGAACCGTTTTTTATGACCAGCAATTGAGGATTTAGACTTGGGCATCCAACAATCGATTATGTCATTATTTTTTAAAGCAGAGTAATCAGTTGTTTTGGTGATGTTAATTGCCCGTCACGGATCTGAGATTTGACGCCGCTGGACCGCTTTTGTGGGTTACCATTATAGTGAGTCGAGTCTTACGCTGAAAGTCTAGGCTCAAAAAGTGTTAAAGCAGTATGCCGGCTTCCAATTAGCATTTAATCAGGTATGAAGAATCTAATCCACTTCATAAAAAGGTGTAGTTGCCTATTCTAGAATTCTAGAATGCATAGTAGCTCTTCCCCTTATAGGAACCACTTGCCTGCAAAATGTACCTAACGTTGGCCTAGGTGCATCCCACGTGAAGAGTAACCCACACTAATCTTACGTAACCTGTAGTTGCTCCATAATCCATTCAATGACACTGCAAACTGCAGCTGTTTGATCTTCATTATTTTTATTTAAAAACGCATTATTCTTTCGTCTAGGATTTCATTTAGTTTAACAAGCTATCACGATGTTGTTTTTTTTTTTTTTTGTTGATCGGAATTTACCCCAGAAATTGCGCAAAATTTGAAGCTTGTCTCTTTATGATACCTTTTATTTTGAACTGTTTTCTGCGGAGTTACTCGAAGTCGTTGAGTTATAAGGACAAGCAAACAGTGAATCAATTTGTGAGAAACGGCTCATATTCATTTAATACGACAAATTTTGTTCATTTTTGCAATTTATGTGTTACTCAACTAAACTCAAAAGCTATGGCTTTCTTCTTGGGCTCTATTGGCTTGTTAATTTAGTCTAATAAAAATAAACCACTGCTGCTGCTTTGAATTTGTATAGGCTCCCCAAGGGTGAAGTTATCGTTAAATAGTCATTCGTAATATATGTAACGTTTCCTGTATACCGGAAAGTTTGGAATGTGTTCTGTCAAGGATACAGGCAGAAATTATTTCATCAACGTCGGGCAACCTCATCGTGATATTAGAAGCTACCATTGTCAAAACCACGATTGTCTCTCTACTGGTCATTGCATAAAGGCGTTTGCAATGATGTGTCCCTTGCGAACCTTGAAACTAAATTATGTAAAGCAACAATCTCTTCATACGTGAGTGAATAATTCCCCTCCACACTAGACCGTCGCTATAACATTCGCAATCAAACTCATCAACTTAAAGTATTCTAATCAGTTAGCTGTGAACTATCAGGTCATTCTTGTATTTTTTCCTGCTTTAACTCTTTATAACGTGAATTCCGTATTGATTTAAGCCACCGCACCTCATCTATCAATCAGCCTTCGAGATATTTATTGTTTTCATTACGTGAGGAAACGGGGTCATGGACTCTCGAGTTTAACACGACCGTAAAAAAGTACGTGAGATCCGATAAATGGATACGTTTTAACGAGAAACGACACATTGTTGCGTGCGCTGATGTTGCGGATATTAAAGGGTTCACAGTCATACCCTTAACATAAAAGAAATTGATAACAACGTGTGATTACCTAACGATCTAATTATTTGAATTTGTGCGAAACTCGATAGTAATATGTTTTAAGAATAGCAACATTTTAATTTATGCGTAAGTTTGTTCTCGTATTATTGAATATATACAGATTTTTGAACGCCGCGTTGCATCTTTTGACCCGTTCATAGTTTATATTCGCAGACAAGACATTTTTGATAAAAGCATAGAATAAAAATCCAGTAGTAAGGGATGGAAGTAGATCTTAACTTATTCCGATCACTCGTTTAAAAAGTTGTTGCTATCACGATCTTATTCCTAGCTCCAGTTTGGTTGAGGTCCGTCTTATTTGTGTGCGCGCCCTTAAACATGGGTGTTCGATGCTGCATTGTGGAACAACGGAAAGAGACGATAATTCTTTGGGGCGAAGCTAAATAGTGAATGCATTACTTACGTGGCCCAGCCAGGCGTTTGATACCTACACAATTGGCCAGACTCATTTCATTGCACATCCCTGCACATAAGAGTAATTCTATTCCCGTACTGATGTTGTTAATGCTGTTCACCAAGATCGCAGTGCTTGACAACCTCAATGTAATCCGCGTTTGCATTCGATTCTTTTATTATTGTCACATTAAAATCCCGGAACGTAACTTGCGTCGTCGCCTTTCGAAACCTATTTTTTCAATTGAAGGTATCGGTAAGATTATTTATAAAGTACCGAGAATTATCGTCATCGTTATTCTACGCAACCTGATGAGTTCGGCCGGAAGTCAAAACAGAACGTGGCGGCCTTGAAACCGACGAATTGGAGGTGAATGTCTGTCAAAGGTTCTTGGGTTTTTTTTCTAGAATCTTCTGTTGAAATTGAGTCTATAGTGGAAGTACCATTTTTACAAGTACACTGACATGTTGTTGAAAAACGACTGTAAGCGTAAAAAACGTATCCCTCCAAAATTGACATATGCACAAAAGGTCTACAATGACATTTGCAGAGGATATAGAGATGAGGACGAAAAAGGAATAATGCTTCACTACCTTGGCATAGCTCTTGCCACAAATAGAAAAAGAACGCTAGGAATATATCTATTCCTGAAAGTATTTTCAAACACTCAAATTTAACACACAAATAGTCATAAAAAGAACAGAAATCAAAAAGACGAATCAAAAATACACGCGTGCGAACTGTAAGGTATGGTTTTGTTATCGAGGAACTGGTGTCTTAACTTCCGGTTTAGTGACTTCAGGGTAGATCCAATCGGGGTCTAAGTGGTTCACGGTATTTTCATACAGTCATTCTAACCTTACCTTACCTTGTTGTATTTCTAAAGTCTGTGTGAGCTGCTTCAAACCAAAAATCGACGGCAAATAAAATGTGCATGAAATAAGCCTAAATATATGTAGAAGTTATTTACATTTCGATGGACGAGAGGGAATGCATTGCTTTAAGTTATAACATCTCTATATAACTGATTTGGGGTTTTGACAACACATTAACACACAATTGTCAATTTGGCTGATAGTGCTGCCAAGCTGAAGCTGAAACCTCTAAAAATAAACTGGGCAAATGCGAGTTGTACTCGCACGTCGAAGGTTCCGTCGCATAAATATTTGTTGATGGAAGCATTTTTGAATATCGGGCGAAGAATTCAAGTTATTTGAGTCAAATTTTCTTCTAACTTGAACCCAAATCAACCATTCATTACTACATTCGTGCATACAACCAAAAAAACAGCCATCCTATACCTCTAAAAAAATGTATCTTAGACAGAAAATCCCTTCCATCATATCCAACCACTGATCATGCCTGCGGTGTGTACATTGCTGTTGGGCATTTATGGGTTGAAATTAATGGAATGTGAGAGGTAACACTCATCATCGTTTTGAGTCGTCGATCTTCTTCTTCTTCTTGGGGCGCTACAGTCCGAGGTGGACCTGGGCCTCACTCAACATGCCTTTCCGGCCAGCACGATCTTTCGCCAGCTGTCTCCAGTTTCGCACACCAAGCCGGCCGAGGTCCCCCTCGACTTGTGTGGGCCACCTTGTACGTGGACGTCCTCTGTTGCGTTGTCCCACAGGCTCAGAGTCGAAGACTCTTCGGGCCGGAGCTAAGTTGTCCATACGCTCTACATGGCCTAGCCATCTTAGGCGTTGGATCCGTAGACGCCTGGCTAGACTCATGTCGCTGTACAGCCCATACAGTTCGTGGTTTAATCTTCTCCTCCAGATGCCATCAACGCAAACAGGACCAAAGATCGCGCGCAGAACTTTTCTCTCGAAAAGACCAAGAGACTGTTCATCCGCTTGGGATATTGTCCATACCTCTGCGCCGTACAGCAGGACTGGGATGATCAAGGTCTTGTATAGAATCAGCTTAGTCTTCCGAGAGAGGGCTCTACTACTCAATTGCATTTTGCGCCAAAAAAAAACAGCGGTTGGCAAGAGTTATTCTGCGTTTGATCTCGGTACTGATGTTGTTTATACTGTTTACTGCGGAGCCAAGGTAGAGAAGTCCTTAACTACCTCAAAGTGTTCGCTGCCTATGCTGACGTTCTGGCCAAGTCGTTGATGTTGTGCGTCCTTTCTCGATGACAGCATATACTCGGTTTTGCCCTCGTTTAACGCCAGACCCATTTTAGCCGCTTCCGTTTCAATGCCAGCAAACGCATCATTGACGGCTCGCTGTGTTCGCCCAATCACGTCGATGTCATCCACGTAGGTTAGCAGTTGAACAAACGTTTGAAAGATCGTGCCTCTTGTGTTGGCCAGTCAGTTTTGCACGATCTTCTCAAGAACGATGTTAAAGAAATCACATCGTCGATCACAGCATTTAATTGTCATTGGTTAACGTCAACGTAGCAATTTTTTTGTCGCGCACCAATTAGAGGTTACATTTACAAATCTACGCAAAGTACTTAATTTTTTATACGATTTCAAAAATCATTTATTTTTTGTAAACTAGAAATACAGACTTTTCAGAAAATATATAGGATGTTATGCCTTTGAAGAGAAACTTTAATAAATTTGAAGAAATTGCTTGGTTTCACTTCTAGTTCCAAAGAAAATTAAGAACAAATAATTCATGACGAATTTTGATATGGAGGGTCTCTTCGAAATTTTCGTGTATGCATATATCACGCTTAACTCCACCCTACGTGATATGACGTGGCGTCGAAAGACGTGAGATGGCATAGAATGACGTGACGTAATGCGATGTGAAATGAGATGAGACGTGATGCGAAGTTACGTGACATCACCTCACGTCACCTCACGTCACCCTCATGTACATAAGCTCACGCCACCTCACGTCACCCTCACGTCAACTCACGTCTCCCTCACGTCACCTCACGTTAAACTCACGTCACCTCATGTCACCCTCATGTCACCTCACGACACCTCACGTCACCCTCACACCACCTCACGTCACCCTTACGTTAGCTCACGTCACGCTCACGTCAACTCACGTCACCCTCACGACACCTCACGTTAAACTCACGTCACCTCACATCACCCTCACCACACCTCACGTCACCCTCATGTCACCTCACGTCACCCTCACGTCACCTCACATCACCCTCATGTCACCTCACGTTAAACTCACGTCAAGCTCACGTCACCCTCACGCCACCTCACGTCACTCTCACGTCACCTCACATCATCCTCACGTCACCCTCACACCACCTCACGTCACCCTTACGTTAGCTCACATCACCCTCACGTCACCTCACGCCACCCTCATGCTACCTCACATCACCCTCACCACACCTCACATCACCCTCACATCACCTCACGTTAAACACACATCACCTCACGCCACCCTCATGCTACCTCACATCACCCTCACCACACCTCACGTCACCCTCACGTCACCTCACATCACCCTCACGTCACCTCACGTTAAACTCACGTCACCTCACGTCACCCTCACGCCACCTCACGTCACTCTCACGTCAGCTCACGTCACGACACGTCACGTCATGTCATGTCGTCATGTCACGTCATATCACTTCATATCACGTCACGTCACCTCATATCACGTCATATAATATCACATATTACGTATCATCACGCCATGTCACATAACTCCGCGCCAAGTCACATCACGTAGGGTGGTATTAAGCGTGATATATGCATACACGAAAATTTCGAAGAGACCCTCCATATCAAAATTCGTCAATGAATAATTTGTTCTTAATTTTCTTTGGAACTAGAAGTGAAACCAACCAATTTCTTCAAATTCATTAAAGTTTGTTTTCAAAGGCATAACATCCTATATAAATTCTGAAAAGTCTATATTTCTAGTTTACAAAAAATAAATAATTTTTGAAATCGTATAAAAAATTGTGTACTTTGCGTAGATTTATAAATGTAACCCCTAATTGGTGCACGAAAAAACAATTGCAAGTTTCAATATAATTACATATAGTGGCAAATAATTGTCTTCAATGACTGTGTAAAACAGTTGGCATTAGTTCAATTTAAATACTAAATTAATTGAAAATTTAATGAATTAATTGTACGTACGAAGCTGATATTTCAATCGTCGGGTACGCTTTCGTTTTCACAAATTTTACAAATCTATGACTTTAGGCAAAAAGGTCTTAAATCGGAAACTGCAGTTTTTCGTAAAACCAAATTGAAAATATATTCATTATTTGCAAATCGGGATTAAATGTATTCCAAAAAAAAAACTGGGCAAGTACGAGTTGAACTCGCACGGGGAGGTCGCATAATATTGATGGATGATTTCTGAATATCAAACGACGTTGCCAAACTATTTAAGTTGAATTTTCTTCTAACTTCAACCCAAATCAACCCTTCATTCATACATTCATAATCACTGCTCATGCCTGCGGTGTGCGTCTTCATTTCTGTTGGGCATTTAGGGGTGAGATCGAAAAGATAACACTCATCAACGAATAGAGTGGCCGAACACAGCATGAAATTATGTGTGAAAATTAAAATTGTGCTCATTTTAAATCTTAGATATCTCAAAATTTCAACATAAATCGATATTTTGAAATTTATCATTTCTTAATTTTTACATTGATGTCTTCAAAACTGCGTTTTCAGATCTTCAAAATTCGCATGTCGATGATTGACGGTTTTTGGCCAATATCTCCAAAACCATTAGGGCCAGAATGCTCGAAATTGTTTTAAATGAAAGTATTCAATGAAGCCAAGTTTTTGTGATTTTTTCAGATTTTTAAACACTTTGGTTTAGAAATGGCAGGGGGGGCTCCATATTTTCCAAACGGTATTTTGGGGCGCCGTGGCGTAGTGGATAGGTGCGTCGACTCCTACGCTCGAGGTCGTCAGTTCGAATCTCGAAAAAAAAACGTCAACCATTTTTTCACGGCTCCACCTCTTTCGAGTCACTGACAATGCTCAAAGAGTATAACTGTCTAGAAAAAGCTTCTCAATCTCGCCGTTCGGAGTCGGCATTAAACTGTAGGTCCCCTCCGTTCGTGAGAGAACAATAGCACGCACAACACGAGTGGTTGCTGAGAAGCTAGGCCCAGGTCTACCTCGGACTGTAGCGCCGCCATTATTATTATAATTATTATTATTTTGGATAAAAAAGTGTTGAAGGAAACCTCCACCTCATTTCGAAAGATCTGTCGATTGATATATATTTCGATGGGGTGCGACAATTTTTCAAAATTAATGTCAACTTCACCTGTACTGGAGCCGTCCCCAAATGACGCTGCATAGGCAATGACATCTAGGTCTGAAGTACCTAATTCCAAAATTTCATGCCGATATCTTCATAAACTTCGGAGATAAAAAGTGTGACAGACACGACGGACGGACGGACACACCGAAATTATAAAGGTTCCGTTTTTGTAGACGGAACCTTAAAAACGTCCTTTATTAACTCAGTACTCTGTCAGGGCATTTTTATAATGCTGAGTTCAGTGTGTTCTTCTTTTGCCTACCAACTATCAATTTTGATGTATGCGTATGCATATACATAAGTGGAAGTCAATACTACTCCATCGGTTTCATTAAGCAACTCATTTTCAGATGACATGGCTCTTGTTACAAATTAGCTTTACCCCCGTGCAATAATTCGTATGGTTTCATGCCCCCTGATATAATTACAATTCTCGGCTTATTTCCCAATGAATCAGCTAAAAATAGTTAATTGTTTTCATGAGCTTCTGGTGTAATTTCATTTTCTTCTAATTATTCCAAAGGTTGACGCAACAACCACTCCCAATTGCTTTACTTGTTGATACGTTCCTCCGTTTGTACGAGTGTATATGGATATACCCTTTGGGCTTTTTGCACAATGAATTAGAATTCAGTTTGATGGTTATGATTTTTTCCCCCTGAATTACAAGAATCCACTTAATATTGATTGCTTTCTCCGGTAAAGACATACATACCTTTCGACATTAATTAGTGCAGCATTTTGCTTTCTTGAAGTGCAATTGGCTGATTCTGCAAAAGTTTTTCTGTAGAGTGCTTCAAAGATTGATTAATGAAATTAAAAATAACATCTGATTTGTTCGTAGTTTGTTCTGCCATTTAAAATTAATCACTGAGGGAAACTCCCTGGAAACTCTTCAAATTTAATTCGAATATCTTGTTTTAATTTACGGAAAACTGAGGAAAACATTTAATAAACCCATCGTTTCTTAACTTCAAGATCGATTGGGGATACATGTGAACTTGCTGGTACAATGAGTGGTTATGGATGGCATGGCTTCGCTTAGATTAAGTGTTTTAAATATTATATAAATTCAAATGTTTGTATAAAGTGATTCGGGAGAGTAAGGGAATATATTTCAGAGTAAAAATGAACTTCCTAAAGCAACATTAGAAGAGTTAATAGAGCTTGTTAGAATGTTACAAACTTAGACCATCAGGGTTAGGGTATGATTGAATAAGAGCAAATTGTCAATTAAAACTAAAAAAAATCATATTGCTTTGAACAACAAATCACACCATACAGACCAGGCCGACCAAAAAAATTATTAGAAGAGCTGTCAAAAGAAAAAGGAGATAATGTCCCGTAAGCTTAAAACGAAAGAGCTCGTCGCGACGCGAAAAGTAACACATCACTAGAGTAAAAAAAAAAAACCTCAAGGGTTTTGTACATAATATTAATTCCGAAAAAATCTTAAGCTCTAGTTGTATATCATTAAATTTTGAAAAAAATGTTTGCATTACACAGATCGGCATTTACCAGTGCCAATTCCCGTCACCAATTTTACTGTTGACTGAACTGATACACACAATCATTTTATAAATTTTGAGCTAGTTAGAATGGTGTTGCTAAGTTTTATGCGACAAAATGATTTCAGCTTCCCTGGGATCCAGAACTCGAAAATTATTTTCTATACGTGTTCAATATATAAATGGCGAATGCGGTTTTTATACCGATTAACAGGCAGTGGTTGTTTAGTTGACTACATTTTCTGAAAACTTCCCGGGTTGTTCAATGTTTTGAAATGTTTTGTATTTATTTACTGCCCTGGTACGTGCTTAAGACGTGTTTTCATAGACCACTTTTCTTTGGGGAATAGTTTTACAGTCCATCTCTGAAGTTAGATGATGTTTTATTCGCCCACATTTGCTAGATAATCTACTCTAAACTCTTTTCCATTTCCTACCACATCATCTCCTCTTGATTTGGAGAGCTGTAAAAACAATGCTATAGCAGTGTTGTTCTTCAATTTTAATGTAACTATCGGTTAAGGAAACTGATTTATTGGATTTTCTTGATATCCCGATATATTCCTTGTCCTATGTCCTTTGAACAGTCGCTTCTAATGTTGGCTGAGTATACTCCATATTCCCTGCGGGCGGTTGGCAATATTACATTCGTAGTTTCGATGAGCCTTGGTGCGCTGTACTAAGCCTGCAGAGAGTTTCGGTGATATACTAAATCACGTTTTTCATTTAAAAGTTTTTTGGGTCAAATGACAGATCATTTTTATCTGAATTTGATTTTTATGGTTTCATGGTTAGACATTCTACAAATGAAATTCGTCCTTCAAAGTGCATATATACATAAGTACACGGTTTTTTAATAAGAATATTGCACTTTTGTACTTAAATAAAATGCAGAATAATTGAATTATTGGGCTAAAATCGATTCCACATGTAGTCATGTAGTGGATTTAAGTACGGAATTCTATCTAGTTTATACGACCACCGTGTTCACGTTTTGCAGTGATCGATTCTCCAGACATATACAGTTAATCAAAAAAGTAAGTATACACCACCTCCTGAACTATATTTTTCTAAAGAAAACTAAGTATTTCCAACAAAAATCAACAACCATTTTTTTTCTGTTTTCACAAACGTAATACTATTTTTCAAAAAGAACATACATAACAAAATAACAAAACATAAACAATAGAATTCAACTTAAAGTAATATGAATGGAAATTTACATCAAAAAAGTAAGTATACAGACAAAAAATAATACTTTCTGAAATTTTTCTCTGCTCTCAAGTCTTCTTATCAATATTTCGTTGGGTAGCTTTTGGCTTTTATAATTGCTTGTATTCGATTTGGCATCGAGTTAACCAATTTTGATGTTACTTTTTGGCTTATTTTAGCCAACTCTTTCTGAAGCAGTCTTTTCAAGTCTTATTTTGTCTTGACACCGTGTTTTTGAACTGCCCGTGTCAAATGTTCCCATAAATGTTCTATTGCATTCATGACGGGCGATTGGGTGGTGTTCTCAGCTGGTTACGAACATTATATAATAACTATTCCTTAACAATATGAGAGGTGTGTTTTGGGTAATTATCTTGTTGAAAGATAAATGACACTTCTAGACCCAACTTTCTAACGCTTTCAAGTAAATTAGTTTTCAATATGTCCATTTAGGCATATTTGTCCATTGTACCATCAATGAAAATTAAATAACCGACGTATTTTTGCCGCCATACACCCCCATACCATTACGGAGCCACCACCGTGCTTTACAGTTCCGTCAAAAACGATTAAATTTTGCAAAAGCTCATGTAAATTGTGATCCAGCTTTCTGGAATAAGATCGTATTCTCAAATGAAAGCAAATTTAACATTCATGGATCCGATGGACGTGCTAAAGTTTGGCGTAAAACAAACGCGGAGCTAGATCCCGCAAACATGGCCGGAACTGTAAAGCATGGTGGTGGCTCCTCAATGGTATGGGGGTGTATGGCGGCAAAAATGCGTCGGTAATTTAATTTTCATTGATGGTACAATGGACAAATATGCCTAAATGGATATATTGAAAACTAATTTACTTGAAAGCGTTAGAAAGTTGGGTCTAGAAGTGTCATTTATCTTTCAACAAGATAATTACCCAAAACACACCTCTCATATTGTTAAGGAATAGTTATTATATAATGTTCGTAACCAGCTGAGAACACCACCCAATCGCCCGTCATGAATGCAATAGAACATTTATGGGAACATTTGACACGGGCAGTTCAAAAACACGGTGTCAAGACAAAATAAGACTTGAAAAGACTGCTTCAGAAAGAGTTGGCTAAAATAAGCCAAAAAGTAACATCAAAATTGGTTAACTCGATGCCAAATCGAATACAAGCAATTATAAAAGCCAAAAGCTACCCAACGAAATATTGATAAGAAGACTTGAGAGCAGAGAAAAATTTCAGAAAGTATTATTTTTTGTCTGTATACTTACTTTTTTGATGTAAATTTCCATTCATATTACTTTAAGTTGAATTCTATTGTTTATGTTTTGTTATTTTGTTATGTTTGTTCTTTTTGAAAAATAGTATTACGTTTGTGAAAACAGAAAAAAACATGGTTGTTGATTTTTGTTGGAAATATTTAGTTTTCTTTAGAAAAATATAGTTCAGGAGGTAGTGTATACTTACTTTTTTGATTAACTGTATATCGACCATTGGCAATTTTGCATTCCATATTATTCTTTAGCCCTTACGTTGTTGGTTTGTTGGCATAAAACAACTACTTGACGCAACTCCCAACCCAACCCAACGGCATTAAATCGTATAAACAAGGTGGCCATTGGACCGAATCATTTTTCGAGATTATGCGATTATCGAACTTTCCCTTCATTAGATTGATTGCTTGAAGAGCTGTGTGGCACGTGACACTGTCTTTTTGGAACCACATATGATTGATGTTAAATCCATTCAATTCTGGCCAAAGAGTCTCCTAATATTGCACGATTGCCAACCAAATTGACATGGATAGATGTATTTACTGAAGAATATCGTCAACACGTAAGGCTCTATCTTTTATGAATCGGCCCAAATGCCGTCGTTTAGCGTTCCCAAAGTGAAAGAGAAGTGGAAGTAAAGTATAAGACAATGCGTGAACATATATAGAGGGTCATCTAGTTTTTGATTTCGAAAAAAAAATTCAAATAAAATGTGTGAACCCCCATGGAAGTTTCTGCAGGACTCGATCTCATAAGGTAATTTTCGGTGGCTCTTTGACACATATCGGAAAATAACTCAGCCAAAACTTGACGAATATTCGTTTTCAAGAGCAGATTTTGCGGATTGTGTGTATAAACACGATCTTAAACATAAAACAAAACAAATCCAACGGCGATAAATTATACGATCTTGGTGGCCAGTTCATATCACCAAAACGAGAGAGAGATATCAAATTTTTAGATCGTTTGCAATCTAGCTTAGTACAGTACAGTGTCTTTTTGTGGATGCAATGATTGTTCAACAGTTTTATTTGAAGTTTCACTTCCCCATATTTGTTTGTTAACGTATCACCGAATGACAAATGAGCCTCATCGTTCAAGGAAATTGGTCATCCGAACGCTGATTTCAAGCACCCAACCGGCGTATATTCTACATATTCTGTAGTTAGTCAGTTGGCTTCAAATGTAGAGTGAGTTGAACTTTCTACGGGTGTGAATGAAAATCTGAATGCAAGATACGCCTTAGTGTGCCGTAAGACAAATCAAAAAGCTGTGCTCTCTGTGAAATCAAAAGATTTGAGTTTTCTTCAACACTTTCACTAAAGGTAACCATATTTTCTTCGGGTCGTCAATTTTTATAATGGATTAGCCTTAAGACTTCTGAAACAAAGCCAATCTCTTCAAATTTGTTGATAGTTTTGCCTGTAGTAGATACCCTCAGATGAACGTTTATGTCAACTATTATTATAATAAAATAATTATTTGCTTATAATGCACGAAACGTACCGACTATACAACAGTTTTTGTATTAAGTTTTCACAATTTGAACACGCTTACCCCTTATTCAGCGATGTATAATGAATAATCGATAATTTCTTCATATAACTTAACACATATGTTAGTTTTTTCACTACTCCCCAAAATATCGGATCTGGATTCAATTGTAGGCTGTTTTGATTGAATTGATACACATGACGGCACATACTCGAGTGATAAATAACCTACTGTAATTTTCCATTGTCTGCCACTAAAACAAAAGTTAATTTCCAAAAAAAAAAAAGTATCTCAGTTCCTTTGTTCCAACTAATATCTTATCAATTTAGTTTATGGCTTTCTCCACTTCCCTGAGCAATTTTCACTTATCCTCTTCTCACGTCTTCCCATTACCATTACATTCCATTGACGTAACGCAATTTCACCGTACACGCACATATATACCTGTGTACATATTTTCACTTTCCCTTGCTACTCCTTTCTTGGCATAAATCATATTTTCCTTCTTCCTTTTACTGGCTTTCTTAACACACCTTACCTTCGGCAGAATCGTCAAGGACCCTCATTCCAGTCGACGTTCTCTGTAATACCGTAATAACCGCAATTATTATTTCCTCTCTTGGGGCTGTAATCATTTTGTCTGGCGTTATCAATTTGATATCATGCGTGCAACAGGTTTGTGTCTATCTCTTTGGATATCTAGGCAACGAAACGCTTTTTTTGGTCTCGAGAAAAATGCTTCAGGAATTTCCCGCTGACCCCAAAAAAATGTGTTCATTTATAGAAATTTAAATCAGCCAGGGGGCATCCTGATGTCGGATTATCCATCATGACCTTGATGATAAATATTAGATAGATTGGAGTCTTAGCCGGGTGACTGAAAACAATTATACCCTTGGGGATTTATTGCGATTACTTTGTAAATATGTAGACGGTTTTGTTATATCATTGGATTATATGGTAAATTAACTTACAATGAGGAAAATGGTTCGTTGTTACAACAAGTTGCCGGATGTTTGTTTTTAAATTCCCAACGTAAGTGACAGCCAATTTGACAGTTGACTGTTGATTTACCTTTTCGTCATAAGTCGAATTACGCCTGAACCCACCTTTCAACGAAGGAGGAAAGAAGTCTGAACTCTAAGAAAAATTAAGACGGGAAGTGACCGGCTTCTGAAAGATGCCGAAAGATGAAAGAGTATGAGTAGGAATGATGTCCGAATTATCGAGTGAATGCAAAGTTCGTACAGAAGCTTGAAGAATGAGGATGGACAACTGTACTAGAGTCGCAGTCAATACTGGGAATTTGGAGGAATTATTTATGCAGACAATTAAACGGCAACAAAAACAGAAATTCGCTCAATCTGAACAGTGACAGACGAAGGCTCCACTCCTAGGACCAGACGAGGTCGATATTGAGGTCTAACAAAGTTGCTGGGTAAGACGGACTGTCTGTTGAAATCTTTTAAGAAGCTGGTACTATATGGTCGTGTCCAATGAATGGAAGCCCAGATCGTTTTCTGGGTCCGTAAAACTGGAGACCCCTTTGATTTGATTGTTAAGCTTCTAAACTGAGTTTATTGTGTGGATCAAGTCGTACCTTGAAAAGCGTCAATATAAAGTAATTTTTAGATCCTCTGTTTCCCATTATTTTACAGCCACATCTGGGGTCCCCCAGGGTAGCCATCTTGGTCCGCTGATTTTCATCCTAGCAATTAACGACATGGATAACTTTATAAATCGCTCGTTTATGCCGACGACATAACAATTTTTAAGGACATTTCCATCTCTGCTGACTCTTATGCACTTCAAATGGATTTGAACACTTGATGTACAAAAAATGTTCTTGTTCTAAATGTTGTCAAATGCCAAGCTTTTACATATTCTCGTAAGCGCCTTTCGACTACCCCTTTCGACTCCGACTAACCTGTTCCCGCAGTTACTTTACTGCGTGACATAGGTGTCATTTGCGATAGAGAACTTAATTTCCATCCCCACATCGAAAATATTATTAGTAGGGCTAACTCGGTTTCGTTAAACGCTGGTCGAAAGAATTCTCGAACCCTTACGTAACGATGTCCTTCTACTGTACTTTTGTTAGACCGATTCTTGAATATGCTAGTCAAGTTTGGTCTCCCTATCAGGTTACGCAAAAATATCGAATCGAGTGTGTCCAACGGAGATTTCTTTGTTTTGCTCTCCGTGGACTACCTTGGTCCGACAGATATAATCTATCCCCTTATGAGCATCAGTTGTGCCTGTTGAGTAAGTAATCACTCGAAAAACGTGGAAAAGTTGCTGATGTATTATTTGTACATCAGTTACTAACGGGCATCATTGATTGTCCTGCGTTGCTTCAAGAGATACCTTTCAACACCAACCTCGTTCTAGAATAGTGCTACCATCCATATCAGACAGCAAACGAAACAATTGGCTCATTTTAAGAAAAATTTGATGAACGCATCATTTTGTGCAATTGACCTATAAATTGGCTTCCAAAATTGTGTGATTTGACGCCTCTTGATTGTTTTCTTTGAGGATTTGTAAAGTTGCTACTCTACGCTCACAAGCCAACAACAATTAATGCATTATTCGTGTTATTGAGAATATACGGCCAAAAATGCTTGAAAAGTGGTCGAAAACTTTTTCTCTTGAAAGACGTTCATCAGATCCAACCGTGGTGGACTGGGCATATGCCTAAAGTTGTGTTTACAAACTAATTAGAGAATGTATTTCATCTACTTAACGTTTATTTAATGAAATTCCATGTGATTTGCTTAAAATCAAAGTACTAGCTTAAAACAATACCCGATGTTACACATTCATCAAAGTCTTATTAAAATACTGCAAAATAAAGTTAAAAACGTTCCAGGCGAGCATCCCCTACATGACGAAGCCTGAGATTAACAACTAATTTATATAAGAATTGCTTCATTCATTATTCCATTCATTAAACAAACGGTAGAACGGTGGTAATGAAAAAAGTTGCCAGTCTCAAACGTCAATAAGGCAATGGGCGGATGCACACTAATATATGCGAGTACGATTACTCGTAAGTAGAAAGTGCGCAAAGTAACCCTAGATAAGTGGAGTGATTATAAATAGTATCATTAACTAACGCCAATGCTCCTAACGCAACGTCCTAATTATGCGCAAGGCGGGTGTTGAGAACGTTCTTAATGATTTCTTTTCCACAGTCGATGAGACACTTTAATCAGAGCAGAGTAACAAAGTGACTGTAATGATGATCTTAACTTGGATGTTTCAATCGATTGAAGAGATTTAAGCATTTTCTTTAAGAGATTTACCTACACGCGTGGGGATTGCACTTCTGAAAGTCAATTTTAGGCTCAATTTAACAATTTTCCCACGAAGAGCTGTAATCTTAAGACCGCTTTTGGAAGCAGGCATTTCGGGACCTTCGTTCACATGACGTCCGGCATTTAAACAAAAGTTAGGACGTGGCTACTCAGCTTTTATGAGGAGGAGATTGAAGTTTTACTGCTGTATATTGTGCAGTAAAAACAATTGACTTCATTAGATATTTCGTTCCTACGATCTGGTTGCTTTTTATCTCTATTTCTACTTTATATCGCTTCTTTTTATTGGCCGTTCGGAAGTCGAAAGTTCATGACATCGTTAACAAGCATCGTCTCTATTCTGTGTTCCTTCCGCCGTCCATCGCCCTCAAACACGACTGACCTCGTGTACTCGTATGCCCATTTTCAGGTTATATTTCCATTGCCCGTGTGGACTTCTTGAGGTCTCCTCCTTCTGACAGCGATTCAAATAAATAAAACTTGGCGAAGTAAATGAATCAAATACTGTTTACCTCAGTATACTACACGATTGTGGGTTTTTTTTTTATTCAAAGTCCTTACCACACAAAGCTTCCTTATCCTACATGTGCTCCTACCATCTTTTGATACACGAATTGTGTGGATATATGTACGTCTTCAAGTAGATGTTTTACAATTCTTGTTGGTGCTGGCATTTTTGTCTGGCTTTTTATTGTGCGGGTTGGCCGAGTGTAAGCGGCATTTCGTTGCAAACACAAATATTTTCGTTACGGTTTCTGGCTCCGGCAATGTACGATTCATTGCTGGTTTTCATTAGAATTGCTGCATTGCTTGTGACCCTCACAGGCCACTGACTTAATTGAAGTGAATGTAATTGCATTTTGAGAAAATTCCGTATTGTAAGCTATTTGATGTAGAATAGCATTTCAAAAACAGACTTGAAAGAACATAGAATCGCCTTTGACTTTCATCAGAATTCTAAGAAGTTATTTCCCCTCTTGGGTTTTCGTCGTTCAATCGTACGGGTTCATTCTTTTTTGTATAGTATTTCGCAAGAGTTCGAATGTGACATGAAATGCCCCTATTGTTATAATCTTTACGTTTACTTACAGTTCGCTGTTGCAATTGGAAGCAGTATTAGTTGCCAAAAACTTGCAAGATTGGGACATCATACGTCATTCAATTGACCCAAACCAACTTTTATTTCCTTTTCTAAAAACAAGAACTAAAGGTCATGTTTGTTTGCTTTCCTTAAGTGTTTCCCCCATCTATGGGATTTCCAAAACTTAAAAGTGCCAAATGTCAAGATGAGGAGATGTTAAAAGGCAAGGGTTAAGAAAAAATTCTTCATGTTAAAGTGTTTGTGATTAATAATACAGGGCTTTTAATAAAAAAGGACATAACAATTTTGTTTTTAAATAACACACGGAATAATTGAGATGTCAGGCTGAACTTTAAGATAAGTACACCTGCTGAATTTAAGCATAGGATTCGATCTTGTTCATTTGACTAGAGAGGACACGTTTGCAGTGATCGATTTTTTGGAGCCATTTTTAATCAGTCTTTCACACAACATGCGTTAGCAATTTCGGGCTGGATATTGTTCTTGAGTCCATCTAAAGTTGTTCGATTGTTTGCACAAAACTAGGATTTAACATAATCTCATAAAAAGAACTCCAACGGCTCTGAATAGCATGATGTAGGTGGCCATGTGACGAAACCATTTCTTGAGATTACACGATCACCCTTCCCTTCAATTGATCAATTATTGGATTATTTACGTGGCATGTGGCGCCATTTTGTTGGAACCATATATTTCTTATATCAAATACATCCAATTGTGGCAAAAAATAATAATAGGGAGCTCCGTTAAAGTTACATGGTAAGTAAGGTCCAATTACACATCCGGCATGAAATCTACCTCAAAAATTTTTTTTGTGAATGCAACGGAATCTCTTGATTTTTTATAATAACGCATTTTTTACTTATTAATAAAGCCATTAAGCCAAAAATTAGGTTTTTCTTCAAACTTTTGCAGAGTCCAATCGAAAAAGTTTCATGGATTCAAGTGATATACAGGGACGCTCGATATAATGAACATCGATATAGTGAACAATCCAATATAGTGAAAACACAACATTTTATACCGTTTGTTCTACTCATCGTGTTGTGCGAAAATCTTGCATGATTAGTTACGTTTTGTATATGGTACACAGTTTGGGCTCGTTTGAAGCAAATACAACGTGCGTGTTGCCTGTATAAGGAATGTATTATTTTTGTTGCGTTTTACGTTTTTTTACGGGTGAGTTGTTTTTGTTAAAAACAAAATATTCGTTTTTATAAATATTGGTTTGTTTTTCAGTTATTGCAAAGAAAAATTGTAGTTATATTCTATTTTTGATGAATTGTACTTCAAAACATACGCATTTTTATGAAATTTGCCCCAAGCAGCCCACGCTCGTTACAATGAATTTTATTAGTTCACTTATCGAGCGTCTACTGTATAGCTTCTGTCGTTGAGTTTATTCAATCTTGAAAGGGTATGGGTCATGAACGGCGTGAAATCCACTGACAAAGCTCATTAGAACTGAAGCATTTAAAATAATAATAAGAATGGAGGCGCAACAGTCCAAGGTAGACTTGGGCATAGCTTCGTAGCAACTAATCGTATTCTGCGTACTATTGTCCTTTCACGAGTATTGACGACCTACAATTTAACTTTTTTTGAGAAACTTTTTTCTACTCCAAACACTCCAAACAGATGGAGCAGTGAATTTTTAAGGTACCGTCTACAAAAACGGAACCTTTATAATTTCTGTGTGTCCGTCCGTCCGTCCGTCCGTCATGTCTGTTACACTTTTTTATCTCTGAAGTTTATAAAGATATCGGCATGAAATTTTGGAATTAGGTACTTCAGGCCGAGATGCCATTGCCCATGCACCCAAATTTAAAAATTGGATCCATTTGGGGGTGGCTCCAGTATAGGTGAAGTTGCCATTAATTTTGAAACATTGTCGCACCCCATCGACATATATATCAATCGACAGATCTTTTGAAATGAGGTAGAGGTTTGCTTCAACAGTTTCTGATCCAAAGTACTGTTTGGAAAATATGGAGCTCCAAAGTTTTTTTTAATGCATCCCCCACTACCATTTCAAAATCTTGGCTTCATTGAGTACTTTAATTTAAAACAATTTCGAGCATTCTGGCCTTAATAGTTTTGGAGATATTGGCCAAAAACGGTCAATCATCGACATCTGAAAACGAAGTTTTGAAGATCTCAGCGTAAGCATTAAGAAATAATAAATTTCTACAGTTTAATGACGACTCCGAACAGCGAGATTAAGAACCTTCTTCTAGACAGTTATACTCTTTGAGCATTGTCAGTGACTCAAAAGAGGTGGAGCCGCGAACAATTTTATTTTTTTGAAAAATTGTTGCTTGTGCTGGGATTTGAGCATAGAGTGTGAAAGTCAAATGCGTATGGGTCAACGCATAGACCCACATGGCCACGGCGCCCACTAAAGCACTTACGACTACGATATTTTTGTTACTTCGACCGGTGCATTGTCTCACTGGAAAAGGAGTGTCCGAGTTATTTATTGATCCGCTGTATTCAATAGCGAATATTTTGACTGAAATTTATCCACTGTGTCTGGTGGGGCCGAAAATTGCAGTAAGGGCTTCTAAAGGTGCGACCATTGACCCAAAATTTCGGTAGGACTTTTAACAATTTTCAAACGCTCAATTGTGATCTTCATCACAATAAAAATTTAAACATAGACTGATATTTTTACAGTAACAGTATGATCTGTTAACAGTTAAAATTTTAACAGTTTTATTGAAATACAAAATTGTTTCCTTCGAGCCAGTCACTTAACTGCTATTTTCAAAAACAGGCTTAAGATTGAATTCATTCAACCAAACGATTTGAATAATTCAAAAGAATTCTTCAAGAAATGGGAAGAATTCAATCATTCACTCTAGTACTGTTGATATTTAAAAATATATCATATATAAAAAGTTTTTATGTTGATATTAAAAAATATATAATATATAAAAAGTTACAGACGAATTTTAGGCGGTTTCTAGGCGAGTCAATGTAATTCAAGATGTTTTGGTTTACTGTCAAAAGCCTTCTTTCAAATTCAACTCCAGTTTAAAAATTCATTATCGAATGAGTGCTGTGTACAATTACAAGAATAAAAACCCTTTGTATTGAACTTAATTCCTAGGAGAGGAAATATTGTGTAACTATTCACACAATATTCCCTCTCCTAGGAATAATCAATTTAATTTAATATATCTTAAAAATATTGTTACGTTGTTGAAAAAATAAACAAAAAAAAAATCACACTGTAACGACGCCTGCCACTCGGGGATATTTATACTTCTCCAATTGGATTCCAATCGGGCGCCGGAACGCATTAGACGTTCACAGTCTAGGTTCAAATCAAAGTTCAGACAAACAATTTTTCAAAAAAAAAAATTGTTCGCGGCTCCACCTCTTTCGAGTCACTGACAATGCTCAAAGAGTATAACTGTATAGAAAAAGCTTCTTAATCTCGCCGTTCGGAGTGGGCATTAAACTGTAGGTCCCCTCCACTCGTGAGAGAACAATAGCACGTACAACACGAGTGGTTGCCAAGAAGTTGGGCCCAGGTCCACCTCGGACTGTAGCGCCGCCATTATTTTTATTATTATTAATTGGATTCCACTAGAATGATCCCTGCTTGACAGCTGCTCAATTCCGTCTATGGAATTTTCTCATATCCAGGATTATGAGGTAGTGATTACACTGCCCTATCACAGATGGCTGGTTCTTCTTGTCGGCTTTAGAGTGTATTTTTGCCACAATATGTATACACAATCAAGGTAAGAGCATTAAATCGGATCTCGAGAATAGAACCATGTCCGGCTCTATTGATAGTGGCTTTCTTTGAGGACAGCAGAAACCATCAAATTTATTTAATGGCCTAAGCTTCCATCTAACCTAAACAAACCATTTCGAAACTGACTTTATGGAATCAATAACCTTAAAAGTGATCGTTCTTTCGGATGTTTCAGTTCAAATTACAGTTCTTTTAATAGACAGAGTTTTTTTTCTGGAAGATACAACACAAACTTTGGAGATGATGCGATGTAGAGATATTTTTGTCTTCAAGAAAATTGTTGCTCTCTCTCTACGTTAAATGCCTCAGTGAAATGAGGGATCCTAAGGATCATAGAGCTATTATTAGGTATTAGTTTACATGCAACCTTACCATCGAAACTAGTTCAAAAATGTCGCAATGAGCTGCTGGTATAAGTAAACCCTAATCTGGCCCTAATCTTGACCGTTTATTAGGCGCTATGGGAACGTATGTCATACGGCCCTGTCAAGACATGGAAGTGACCAACCTAATATGAGCATTTGCAACTCTAACCCACTTCCTTTATGCCTCGTTAGAAGCACAAGAAAACAACGCGCACTAAAAAACACGATTGATTGAAAACCAAAATATTTGTCTACAAACAGCTAGTGATTGTCATGCATTTTTAGACCTTTGAGATTCCTTTATTCCTTTCTTCCTTCTAATGCAACGCTTGCCGAGGCATTACATAGTCTTTTCCACAAGTACAATACTATATGTACAATTCGACGAAGAACTTCCGTTGAAATTGGGATGTGAATCTCACCCTGGATCGGATAGCACGGGGAAGGTTCCGTCGCATAATATTGATGGATGATTTCTGAATATCAAACGACGTTTCCAAACTATTTCAGTTGAATTTTCTTCTAACTTCAACCCAAATCAACCATTTATTCATAAATTCATACATCCAAACAAACAAATGTTCATCCCTACATATACCTATATCTCTATCCAAGTTTATCCAACACAGAAAATCCCTTCCATCATACCCATACCCAATCACTGCTCATGCCTGTGGTGTGTATGTGTTCATTTCTGTTGGGCATTTAAGGGTGAGATCGAAACGATAACACTCATCAACGAATAGAGTGGCCGAACACAGCATGAAATTATGTGTGAAAATGAAAATTGTTCTTAGATATTTCAAAATTTCAACATAAATCGATATTTTGAAATTTATCATTTCTTAATACTTACATTGATGTCTTCAAAACTGCGTTTTCAGATCTTCAAAATTCGCATGTCGATGATTGACCGTTTTTGGCCAATATCTCCAAAACCATTAGGGCCAGAGTGCTCGCAATGATTTTAAATGAAAGTACTCAATGAAGTGGGCGCCGTGGCGTAGTGGGTAGGTGCGTCGACTCCTACGCTCGAGGTCGTCAGTTCGAATCTCGAAAAAAACATCAAGGCTCCACCTCTTTCGAGTCACTGACAATGCTCAAAGAGTATAACTGTCTAGGAAAAGCTTCTCAATCTCGCCGTTCGGAGTCGGCATTAAACTGTAGGTCCCCTCCGCTCGTGAGAGAACAATAGCACGCACAACACGAGTGGTTGCTGAGAAGCTAGGCCCAGGTCCACCTCGGACTGTAGCGCCGCCATTATTATTATTATTACTCAATGAAGCGAAGTTTTTGTGATATTTTCAGATTTTTAAACACTTTGGTTTAGAAATGGCACGAATGACTTTGGAGCTCCATATTTACCAAACGGTATTTTGGATAAAAAAGTGTTGAAAGAAACCTCCACCTCATTTCGAAAGATCTGTTGATTGATATATATTTCGATGGGGTGCGACAATTTTTCAAAATTAATGTCAACTTCACCTGTACTGGAGCCACCCCCCACTTTTAAAATCGCTTCATAGGCAATGACATCTAGGTCTGAAGTACCTAATTCCAAAATTTCATGCCGATATCTTCATAAACTTCGGAGATAAAAAAGTGTGACAGACACGACGGACGGACGGACACACCGAAATTATAAAGGTTCCGTTTTTGTAGACGGAACCTTAAAAATGACACGACTTCGTGTTCGGTCGAAAACTCAGATATTTACCAACCATAACCCCTTGTGAGGATTATTTTCATCTTCGCGAATCACCCCAAACCATTTGTCATTGTGAATTCTACAGTGGAGCATACTTTTAAGCGCGTAAAACTATAATCTCACATACAAAGAGGGAAAATAAAATTGCTCATGCGGATGCGCTTATTTGAATCCTCCGATAACGCGGTGTAGTTCGAGGAATTGAAGGATATTTTAATGATGGAGTTGAAAGATGCAAACAAAAGAAATCCTTTCTCTTGTTAATGGGGTAAAGACGGTGGCCAGATGTTGTTGACATAGATTATAAAACAGATTTCAACAAAAGAGATTAAATTCCCACCGTTAAAAGGTGTTTACACTGATCTCAAAGAGCAGTAATACCACAAGAACATCACAGTTGAATTCTCGAGACTTTCAGCGAAATTTGTTGTTCGGATGAAAGCTTTAGCCAGGAATTGCACGTGGAGGCATTGAAAAGAGAGTTAAAGAGTGTATCTTCAATGACGACCTGAAAACGCTCTCGTCAAAGACTTCTTTTCGGTGGAAACAAACAGTTCGTGGTCAAGTCTAAACTGTGATTTATGAAAAACTTGTTATTCTAATCGGTGGATTCCTACTAAAAATGGCCTCAATCAGTTCCATCAACGTCGACTTCTTGTGCTATAACCGTGCTTTTTGCAACATTATGCTCTGCGTGCGTTGTCAAATATTGTGATGTCTGATGTCAACGGACGGATCAACATTTGTTGATTTCAAATTATTTTGTGATAAAAATTTAATCAAACACTGATGTCTGTTCCTTTCCACTGACTACAAATTAACAGGTGGAAAGAATAGTTCGTACTACTAAGGGCTTCCTGAAAAAAACGTAATTTGGGGATACTCGCCTCATTGCTTATTGGCCAACATACAACAAAATACTCTGCAACTGGGAGATGGCTTTCACTTATTCGTTAACCAGTTCAGTTCTGAATACATAGTATTTTGATAAACTTCCTTCCATGACCTTGCAGCTTCGTCAAGAACCGTGGACGTTGGCACAAGTCTGCTTGCCTACCCCTCAAGTTCATTCGATTGATTTGAGCATTTCTTTCGGCGAATATTTGTAAGAAATAGCCCTTAATAGAGACGTTAGTCACAGAATTTCCACCAAAGCTTCACCAGTGGCCATGTTAAGAACTACAACAGACTGGAGAGGTATGTTGGTTGAGGCTCCGGTCCATTCCGGACTTGAGCGTAGCTTGCAAGGCCGAAGTTGTAAATTGCCGACTTGTACGCTTTGGTGAAGGTGAAGGTGAAGTTTTGATCTTCATTTCGATTTGGATGACATTTGACAGTCGTAAAGATTGATCGATAAAGGTTTGTTTAAGAAGCAGCTAACATAACAGAAATAATACTTGTTCAATTGTGAATGGGCGGAGAAAATTACGTAACTTTTTTGTTCTAAATCAAGTTCCTAAGTTCGATCAGTTCAAAAAACTGCATAGCATTTGGTTCCAAAAAGACGGCGTCGCATTACACTCAGCTCAATCTGCGATGAGAACGAATTTTGCGAAAAAAAATGAAAAAAAATATCGATTCCCTTTCCAGTCGTCTTCGATTTCTTCTTTAAAAAATATACGTACACGCAAACACAAACCACAGTCTTGATGCTTAATTACAAGATTCGAAAAATTTGTGGAATGGTTATGAAAAATGTACTTATAAGATGCTCGCCTTTATGCCAGGGCCAGAAGCACCCACTTGACCGACATATTTCTTGTATGTAAATGAAGACAAATATTCGATCAATAAAATGTATACATATCGTATTATATAATTGAATTTCATCTGAAAAATTAATCATCAAGCATCCATCCCCTGTCTTCTTGAATTTTATTTCCGTTAGTTTAAAAGGACTAAAGTAAAAACTGTGAATCGGTTTCGCTAAATTTACAAAAAAGCGAAAGGCCAAATAAATTTTGAAAATTTTGGAACTAAAAATCGAACTATCTTCGAAACCGTAGCATGCATATGGTTTTATGATGCCTCAAATTAGTGCTGCTGTTAAACGTTATAATACATCAGCAAAATCTAAGGAAATAGTACATTTTTGGAAGCTATAGTTCATTTTTGGGTCATCATTAATTTTTTGTTCCAGGATATTCAAAATTTAAATTGCTTTTTCGGCCTTTCTGGTCAATTGCGCCAGAAACCGATTTCGATTTTTACATCTTCCTAATACGGTTTTCAATTCAAAAAAATCAGGGATGAGGTCTTCTCGGAACTTCATCCAAAATAAATCCCATTGTCGAATAAATTCCATATTCGGTCAATTTTGACATACTGCCACATTTTCCATTTTCATATATCATTTTAATGGAGGCTATTTCAAATTCATTTTATTTTCCAAACTTTACACAAAGTTTATAACAGCTTTGATAACAACTTTACAAATCCTTTGACCATCCGTCCGAGCCATCGGCAAGCATCATTTGACGTACGTACATATCCATACACACACCCATGTGTACACACGTAGCCCAGTGTGCTGCCTTCATTTTCGCTCGTTCAGTATCGATTACTATCCCAAAGTTCTTCACGTTTGATGTGATAAATTGGTGTACAATCTACCCTTCTTTATACCAAAGGACAAAGCAGCCTGCAGTACACATTGTTTATGGTGTGCAGGGAAGGGTGTATGTGTGTGTGAGGGAGAAGTATACAGTATACGTAGTTGACTACAGTATACGTAAACATTGTCTGACAAGGGGTTATACCTGAAAAAGCGTTGAACTGAAAGTAACTTATTGAATACATAACTTACTGACTAATCACGAAAATCGAAAAAGCAATAAGGCAGAAATGAACAAGCACACTAAAACAACAGACGTGTTCTCTGGACACAGCGTCTATATGTATACTGACTTTGGCCTTTGGACATTACGTCTATATCTATACTGGCTTGTGTGTTTTTGTTTCACAGTGAAAACTGTTCATAAGAAAACAATTATATGTAGGTATATTTGAGTTTAGCTAGACTGACTTGGCTGATAGATGCGATTTTATTTTGTCTTTTTAGGTGACTGATTGATTGCTTTCGCTTTGGTGATGAAGCAATTTACGTTGTATAGCAGACGCGACTGAGAATTGTAAAATAACTTAAATGTTGCCTATTATATTTGCTTCAGTTTAAAAAGCGACTGGTTCCTGCCTCGTCTTCAGACAAGGTTAAACAGAAGTTTCTCACCGTCTTAGGTGACGCTCAGTCCAGGGTGAACCTGAATCCAAAAAAAAGCTCTAGTGAACACAATCTCTTCTTTGCTATCTTGTGCGACATTCACCCCATATAGCTGTTTTAAATACGTGAGAGTTTTGTACACAAAATCTGGGCGAATAGGTAGATAGGTAGGTTAGTGGATAGAGGGATAGTTGGCCTATTGTAATGCCCTGATGGGGAACAAAAATAATAATATTTTGCCGTTACAGTCGAAAGTGGACTTGGGCCCAGCTTTAACAAGCCGTGCTCCGTACCGCAGATTTTTCTCCAGTCACCCATTGTTCTTATATACATATCTGAAAACCTTCAAAAGGGGTTTATTTGATGTTTTATCAAGGTCTTGAGAGAAGTGATCTCCCAGTGTTATGTTTCTCAAATAACAGAAACTGAGGCAGTAACGGACAAGGGATAGATCCTACATATGTTACCAATGGAAAGTTCCATTTCCATGCAGGTTCTTCAGACCTGTAAGAGCTTCAGCAACTTCTTGTTGCGCTTAAGGAGTTTGTTTATTTTAGCTTGATCATATCTAGTCCAAAGTGTCAGAGTCATTTCTCCGGTGACTAAGGAGCACCGTCTTCCTATCTTCCTTTTATGGCCCAGATACGACCGAGCAAAAACCGACAAGATCCTTCAGTGCGACAAAGAGTTGCTAACGATGGTGGTTGAAGCTCTCACTGGCCATAATCATCTTAGAAACCATGCCATGAAAATGAGACTCTCCAACGACAACATTTGTAGAGGCTGTGGTGACGAGGAGGAACGTGAGGATACTCCTCACTACCTCTGTCACTGCCCCAGTCTTTGTCAGTTGCGTCATAGAACACTGGGAGAATTCTTCTTCCACTTCATGAAATCTCAAATATACCTCTTAGATCTCTTTACAGGTTCATAGGGAAATCGGGATGGCTCCGGCACAACGAAGGACCATGAGTGCGACAAGGGTTAAAAGGGGATACTATTCCCCAATTGGGCATCACAATAGGTCCCTAAGGACCTAAGTGAGACGTGGCTTAAGCCCGCATACCCACATACCTATCTACCTACCTATCTTCCTTTTGCTAACTCTATGATTTTATTTCCCACTTTTTCCTTTACGTCAGAAAGTTCTGATTTGATTCATTGAATTGCTTGTGACGGTGTCTGACCCTTTTCTGGGAAGTTCATCACCTGCCTCATTGCCGGTTGTGTCCTTTTGGCTAGAAATTTAGCATTATCAAGTGTTGTGAGCCAAGAGCCTTGGACTTGATTTTACTACCAATATTGATATCGTTATGGTGGTTTCTTTACCTGCTGGTACCTCGGATTGAAAAGCACCGGAAGTCTGATTGGATAGTGAATGCCACAGGGACAAGAAAGAAATAAAGGATCTTTCAATAGGAACTTTGGATAGTAGATAGCGGTCATATTGTTGAAGCTACATCTGTCAAAATGGCTGTTATTATTCAGTCTGTTTTACCAAATCACCATGGATGGACATAGCGTTCAAGCCTGATCAAATTGTTTTATCAGAATGTGTGATCTATTCTGGCAACATTCCGCTTGCTTCTTCCATTTTACGATGAAGCCCATTTCTGGATGAATGCGTACATCAAGAAACAAAATTTGGGACTATATCAATCCACATGAGATCCAAGAGCGTTGGTATGGATTTTGGGCTGGCGGCGTCATCGGTCCATATTTCTTTGAGAACGACGTTGGCCAAGTCATCATCTTCAATGGCGAGCGCTGTAGGTCTATGATTACCAAATTCTTTTGGCCTGAATTGGATGAAATGGAAACCAAAGATATGTAGTGTCAACAGGATGGCACTACGTGCCACACAGCTCACGCTACATTGGAAATTCTGCATTAGCGATTCGAGGGCATGGTCATCTCACGTGGAGGTAATGCGAACTGGCCACCGAGATTAGACTTTTTCTTGTGGGATGTTCTGAAGTCGCAGGTCTATGCAAATAAGCCACAAAACGCACACGCACACAGATGCCATCGGTCAAATTCTGCTTGATTTATGCGTCAGAGTCATGGAAAATGTAACATTTCGGATGTGCGCCATCCAGAGAAACCGCGGCGGACATTTGAATGATGTTATATTCCATACATAATGACATTTCAAATAAATTTCGTTGAAATCTCACACACACTTTGTTTTATTCAAATTTAAAGATAGGAATGTTTAAAGAAATACTCTATATTTCAGTTTCCAGATACGACCGACCAAATACGACGATAAAGTACAATATTAACATTTGGAATTTTTTTTTAAGTTGTTTTCAGTTTACTTGACAAAGCAAGTCTGTCTTAACTGAACAAGGGTCTACACCGATTGTTCAGTTGGCAGTTGTCGTACATCTGCTTATTGATGCAGGCTGTTCTTTGAAGGACACTTTCTTTTACCCTACGGGAAGGCGGGGCAGAAACTCCCCCTTTTACAGTATGTACCTTCTGCAAGTATGTACCTACTACACGCATTTTAGATTTGGTACGAAAATACGAATGGCAGTGAATTCGAAATATTGTTGTAGTGCTCACGGCAATTTCGTGTGGCGTCAGAGTAATAAAAGAGATTGCTTAGAACATAACATCATATAAGGCAGTAACCCTTCATGCCTTTTTGCAAAATATGTTACATTTCAGTCTCCCAAATATTCTATATACAATATTTAGGTGAGATTGGTAATTCACTAAAACCATTTCTACTTATATCACATAGAAACGCTGAATAGAATTCTTTTGAAATGTTTTTTTCTTTTTAAACAGAGCTCAATCTCAGTGCAGAACCATAACTTATTTATATTGTTGATTCATATATTCATAATAAAACAATAAACAATTTCATGAACTATTTAAATTACAAACAATAAGGGCTATACCCGGGAATAATTCAAAATAGCGGAGTTCATATTGAACATTTGCCTGTGCTTTGATAGATTTAAATTGCAGCAAAAACGTATTTAATTTGTTTATAGCTCACGAGCTAAGGGAACCTACAGTTTAATGCCGACTCCGAACGGCGAGATAGAGAAGCTTAATCTATACATTTATACTCTTTGAGCATTGTCAGTGACTCTTAATTTTTTGAAAAAAATGTTTTGTCTGAACTTGGATTTGAACCTAGACTTGAAAGTCAAGTGCGTACGGATCGACGCACAAACCCATAAATTTATTAAAATAACCTCGATAAATCAGTTGTTTCGGCTCGCGTTATCAATGTTCTCGGCCGTACCGGCTCACAGGAACAGTGTAACCAAGTGAAAGTTGTATTCCTTGGTGAACGTAATCGTCCGATCATCCGCAACGTTAAGGGGCCAGTCCGTGAAGGTGATATTCTTACCCACCTCGAATCCGAAAGAGAAGCCAGAAGACTTCGATAGGAATTTCTTTTCAGGATACATAAGTGCATCGAGTTCGTGAAATGAAAACATATTGAACATTAAACGTTTTGGTCAAACAAACAAAGTTTTTCAAGCGAATCGTACATACAAACCGTTGAATGTGAACCCCGCCAAAAAAATTGCATTAAAAAATCGGAACAGATGCCAAGCCATGAATACCGTTAGTAGAAACATTGCATTGCCGATTCAGCATGCTAGGAATAGCCAGCAACAGGAGCAATACCACTACTTTCTACGAAATAACAAAGCTCTTCTAGTCAATAACGTCATTTACACCTTTGGCATGTTGTGTGTCTTGATTCCGGACACTAAAACGTATTCGAAACCCTTAAGGATAAATTACTCGCAGGCTCGGATTGTCCCATCTGACCAATGTAAAGTTAAACAAATTAATTAGCCTTGCATATGATTTAAGATCCTTCTGTTGAACCAATAACATTAGTGGTTAATCAACCTATGCTTCTAGAGAGAAATAGAGCCACAAAAGTCCTACAATGGTCGCTGTGACGTAGCATTCAATCCCAACCTAATCTCAACCTCCATTTCGAGAAAAAAGACTGACCAACATAAATAGAGTGACCCAAATAGCAAAAATGGTCGTGGTCGTATTAACACAGTCTATCCCGTTTCCGATGAGACTGATGAGAACACTGCGAAATTCCGTGTGAAAATAGATGGAAGATGTGTCTACAAAATTCAATATATGAGTCAGAAATGGTGTTGGAACTGTCTGTTAATTTAAAACCAACTCATAGAAAATGGGATAGACTGTGCACTTCAAAGAGTTTACTTTTGTAGCCCCAGAATGCTTTCGACTAGAATTTTGCCATTAAAGGGTGAGAGTTCAGACTCAAACCTTCTTAGACTACTTTTGCAACGTAAAACGAACAACAAGTGCAACGAACATCAAAGAAGGAAATATAAAAATTCAATCTCGACACCTCAAGGAAACCACAAAAAAAAATTCCATATTGGAGATTGTAAGAATAAATCATTGGTAAACCCACTTCAGCTATGAAAAATGCCATGGAATTGTACATTTGGTTCGTAAGAACGGTGAACAATGAACAATATGGCCACAAGAAAGAGGCGAATGACGGGTTTATTAACGATGTCGTTAATTTCCGAGTAACCAACGACCGATAAAAAAAGGAATAAAAGATCTTTTCTGTTATAAGTTCTTTGTTTGGAATAATCAATAACTCCACTTGTGTGAGAACAACAGCATGCAGAGCACCACACCGTTTGTTCAGAAACTATGCATTGACAGAGCGTGGGTTGTGATTGTACATTCATTATATATTCATGTCTAAGTACGTCATCACTTTTATTGAGCCAAATCCCGTACACAATGTGTGTGATAGGAAATATTTATAGTTTCTATTCTTGGTGTAAAGTCGTCCTTGGTACGCACATGTTCGAATCAATGTCACTGAATTAATTTTTAACAATGAAATGTTCCTAATTGTAGTCCATGTGCACTACAATTGTCTGGCAGATGCTGAGGCGAGTTGCGTTTAATTCGATTTAACTCCTTGTTGAGAGTTGGCATTGACCTGTATGACCAGGCATTCGTGTGACACCATTTCCACCCTTAACACGATTTGTGGTTAACTAACACGAGGTTTACAAATAATGTTATTATTTCCCTTCGAATCGAGAACCAATTTTCGGAAATTGGTCCCTGCTTCAGTTGTACATATTCAATCACCCTTGTTGCTTGTATTGTATTCCAGGAATATTCAATTTTAAGCAAATCAATGAGTAGGCATAAGTAAAAAATTAAACATTTGTGTCGATGGTGTCCTTTCGTACGATCTCGGTGGTCAGTTGAAGTCAGTTGGTGTCGTCCTGCTGCAATTAAACGTCGCCCACGTCGCATCAATTTTAGTCATAATGTGTCGGTCAACATTGTTCGGTATATATTGAACACGCACCACTACTTTTTGTCGAAAAAAATAGGACGACAACGACATCGTCAGTCCTAAACGATGACACCAAGTTGTCAGTGGTAGGTGGTAAGGCGTTTGTTTTACTATTTGCTTCTGTTTTTAGTCCACAGATGCGACCGTTTTATTCATTTACGTACTCAGTCAACTGGAAATGAACTTCATCATTTAAAATATTGTTTTTGTTTTCATTCCATTCGAAGACCGAAAGTACGACGTAGTGCGTGGTATTGTGTCAACTGGACCTTATGCGGACGTAGAAGGAGATCTTTATGCAGACTGCGGGGCGATGGCAATTACAGAGCCCACGATCGTCTCAAATTAGACACACCTGGATTTCAGCAGAGCTGTCCACTAAAACTACGAGCCTATTCACACTGCCGTTACCATGATTAGAATTTACAAATGGGACTTCATCACTGGTCCTTTTCACTAGATCTAGCCCCACATCGACTCTTTCCTGTTTTCCAAGCCCAAAATTTGGATTGAAACGCAGATTTGTCATTCAATGCCTCTTTTGCGTAGCAAAAGTGTATTGACTTCGAAATTAGCAGAAAATACACTCATTTCTATGTTAGGCTCTCTCTTTTCAAATTACCATCAACCACCGCCCACGTTGTTCAGTTTTTATCCAAGCACCTAGGCTTTGCAAACTTCCAGACCGCGTTCATTCCAATTTGCATTTCTTATAAAGATGGGTTATTCCAAATATCCGGTGGCATTTGTAATTCAATCCGTTTCCCTCAGAGTGTGCACTTTTTTTGTCTGAAAAACACCGTCTCAGTAGGTAACTTTCTTAACTTTTCGAAGATGTAAATATTGAGTAGAATAAATTAAAATTAGCCTTAAACGGGAGTGTCTAGTGCCCAACCCACAAACTTACGTACGAATTTATGAGTGATCTTATTTGTCGTTTCATTGTTCTAGGTGTGAAAAAAGACCCGAACAATACTTCTTATAATGGACTTTGTGAATAAAAAGTTTTCCATGCATTTCTCCTCAAACTTTCATCGCCTTCGGGATTTGTCTTTGGAATAAATTTCCTTTTGGTTGTCAAGGATTTGATTTGCTGTAATTCTTTCTTGCGACACTCTTTAATGTGCGGTATCTCATTACCTTGACGGTACTTGTCGAGATGTCGGTGTCGTCTATTTTATTATTTATTCACTTCCTTTCATTAGCATGTTGTCTTGTATTGCAACTCACCGCTGATTTATTGATTAGGTTTTTCCTTTGTTTGAAATATTGTTGCATGCTCATGGAACAAAAGTTCCTTATGGTACGTGCTGGATCAAAAAGTAAAGGTGTAGGATTATTGAGGATTAGAGGAAAAAATGAGAGAGATGAGAAATCAGACGGTATGGCGTATATTTAGCCGACGATTTATGAGATATTCGACAGTTATCAATAAACTCAGAGTGATGAGCGCAGTATTTTCTATCACCTTGTTGTAACGCATATCTTCCACCTTAATATAATTCTGAGTCTGGACTAAAAAGACGAATTCCAGTGATGCCATTTCAATTCCAGACCATTAGCTACTTCGAAACTTAGGTGATTTGAGCTCCATGGGAAAGTTATCCTTAACATTAACTCACTGGCTAACGTTAGAGGCACGATCTTCCAGAAGCTACGGTACAGCTGCCAATATACGCGGGTAACATTGACGTTATCGGTCGATCCCAGGGAGCGGTCAGAGAGGTGTTGTCTGGCATCGAAATAGAAGCGGCTAAAGTAGGTCTGGTGTAAGACGGGTGCAAAATTAAGTATCTTCTGTCATCCAGACAGAACATTGACGACTTGGCCAGAACTTCACAATGAGCAGCTATAACTTTGAGGTAATCAAGGTCTCAGTAATCAGTACAAGCAACGCAGAGTAAATCTTACCTATCGCGGTTTTTTGGGCTCAAAATGCTCTTGAGTAATAGACACCTTCCTAAGACCGAGCTGACTTTGTACAAGACCTTGATTATTCTAGTCCTGCTCTACGGCGGAGAAGCACGTGCAATATTAAAAGCGGATGAAAAAGCTCTCGATCTTTTTGAGAGAAGAATTCTGTCCGCCATCTTTGGTACTTTTTGTGTTGATGGCAATTGGAGGAGAAATTTCAAACACGAACTAAATGGGCTGTGAAGTTACATGAGTCTAGCCAGGCGTCTATGGACCTAACGCCTAAGATGGCTAGCCAGTGCTAAAACCAGTGGACAACAACAGAGCTCGTTCAAGTCTAAGGTGGCGCACACAATTTAAAAGGAACTTGGTGTGCGAAATTGGAGATAAGGATCGTGCTAGCTAGAGAGATACGTTAGTTAAGTCCCAGGTCCACTCCGGACCGTAGGACCATAGAAAGAAGAAGCGTCAATCTTGTACATTGTGCGATAGCAAAATTATGTAAAAAAAAAAGATAGGATCTAATTGAAAACAAAATGTCTAAGAATGGATACTTGAGGCAAACATAAGTTTTTTACTGACCCGATCGACGAAATTTGAAAAGTCTTACGTGATATTACAGTTAAAGTCTTAGAGCATTGTCAGGGTGATACTGTGAAAGTGAAAATACATATATAGGACTTTGCTACGAAGTCTAAACTTCTGAATTCGAGTCGACGTTCTTACTCACTACGCCAAGTCGACCACACTTTACACATCCCATTCCAAATAGAAATATAGTCAAAATCGCTTATAACGACACAGGTTATAACGATATATCGGTTATAATGACAAAATTCTTAAATCCCGCCTGAGCTCCATTTTATGTAATCCAACGGCATAATAAATCGATTACAACGACCAAAGTCGTCAGTCCCTTGAAGGTCTTTATAAACGATTTTGACTGTATTTGAAACTCCAAAATACTCAAAAAATTAAAGAAGCTAAAAAAAGGAATCCGCTTCAAATTTCAAGTATTTTTCATGGCTTAGGCGAAATAATTTAAAAAAATGTGTGCATTGTGTTTCTTTCATTTAGTAATTTAACGTTTTTTTTTCAGGACATTTTCCCCTAGGATCGGAGCATTGTCTCATATGGATTTGCTTGGATGTTCTATTCTGCACGGCAAGCATAATGCATCTGTGCACGATATCAGTGGATCGATACTTATCGTTAAGGTATCCAATGCGATTCGGAAGAAATAAGACACGTCGGCGGGTCACATTAAAAATAGTTTTTGTTTGGCTGTTATCTATAGCAATGAGCTTACCCCTGAGCTTAATGTACTCTAAGGTAAGATCTCCCTTAAATGCAGATGAACGATCTTGTAGTTCAACCATCACTATTCACTTTCAACCCTAGAATCATGCTTCTGTTCTTGTAAACGGGACATGCCAAATTCCTGATCCAGTGTACAAATTGGTGGGATCAATAGTCTGCTTTTATATCCCTCTCGGAGTCATGTTACTCACCTACTGTCTGACTGTGAGATTGCTAGCAAGGCAAAGGCAAAACCTGGGCGGAACGAATCACCCACCAACCCCTGGTTGGGCTAGTGGATGGTTGGGTCAAACGTCGGCACTAGGTATGATTTTCGCACATGAATTCTAATTTGAAGTGTCAACAAGGGGAATATTTTTGTTTCAGAAAGAAGATGTACTTGGAGACGCTTGTTAAAGACTGGCCATCAGTCCACTCCAACTCACCCATACTCAGTGAATTCCACAGACACAGAGCTCTCGACGCTTGACACACATGAGCTGTGGTTGCCCGACTCAAGGTAAGAGATTAACATTTATGACTAACATAATAATATGTCACCACTGTCTATAAGAGGGAAAATTGTATTTTCTCCCACAGTATACCCGAATCAAATCCAACAACAATGACTGCGTTGCATCAGTTCGGGGCAGAAATGCTGAAGTTATCAAGGGGATTAGAGTCTGTGGGTTCTTCGTCAACTGGATCCCCAACTAAATCGGAATTTTCTAATCATTTAGGATTTTCAAGTCACAAAATGCTGAGATGTGATATTAATTCTGAACAAAGAATATTGGAAAGGTAAGTGTTGTTAATATTTTACAATGTTAATTATATCAGAGAATAACTTAGCACCGAAGACTGCTTCGCCTTAATTTGAAATCTAATACACAACCCTAACATCCAGGAAAATGAACTATATTCTGAATGGTAGAAGTGCGAGGCATTATTTCCTTTTAACTCTTTCCTATAAACTCCGAAATGGATGGAATCTAAGAACAAGTAATAAAGATTTTTCTGAACTTTGAGACACCTCAAATTTACAAAATTTTGAATTAATTTCATCCTCCTTTGGGCTCCTAGCGAAATGTCTTACTCGTACGGTTGAGGACCATTTCAAGCATAACATTTCAAGCATAACTGTCTAGAAAAAGCTTCTCAATTTCGCCGTTCGGAGTCAGCATTATACTGTAGGTCCCCCCACTCGTGAGAGAACAATATCACGCAGAACACGAGTGGTTGCTGAGAAAAAAGGCCCAAGAAGTTCTCCACTGAGTCAAAAGAATCGGAGGTATCGATTCCGCATTTGATTTCTGCGCTAAGTTGTAGGTGCTATTAAGTGAGGAGCCTAGACAGTCCTTTATCATCTCGAAATCATAGCCAATTGTGATATTCTGGTTAATTTGTGTATACCCCTGTTTATCTTTCCTCACTAGCAGACCTATGGTTGCTGCTTACGTTGCAGTAAAAACAAATCATTTTTCGTAAAACAACATAAACGCCTACATTTGAAAATATCTTCAATTCGCTAAAGTAAGCAAACAACTCATCTTAAAGAAAAATATTCTATTTTTGGAAAAGGATAATTTATCCTCTTTCCATAAAATTAGTATTTTCTCTTTACATTTCACCGATATCCCTTACAAATCTCACCACATTGTCATTAAAAACGACAAGTCGGTATTAACTTGCGGTTAAAGCGCTGCCCACGTACTTTGAAGTTCAACTTTAAGCCAATTTGAACTTTTTTTTACTCAATTGAATTTAAATCGACTGCCATCAAAGCCCACACCATTTTACACCCTCCCCATCGTGTTTTATTGTCCTTTTTCGAATTCAATACCTTTTACTGCTTTCTCCGCAAACAAGCCAACCATTCGTTCAAAAAAAAGCGTTCAACTTTGACTCGTCTGTGAGAGAAAAAAAAAACGTAAGTCCAAACCACTTGCGGGTTTTTTATGTATTTCTTTGAAAACTTCAAGCGTTTCTTCTTTTATATTGTATTATATTTTGTGCAAGCAATAACCATTTATTCCGGGGCGTAATTTCTCAGAAAACGTCTGTGTTTTAACAAGTGTCGTGTTGTTTGCGGGTAAACAATGGAAATTTAGGTTACTTTTAAATTTTCAACCTCTGACATTATTTGATCTATTCGGCCATTCGAATTTTAATATATGGAAATAACGCTTTGCATGAGTGACCACCAAATAAGTCAAGTCGAAGGACTTCTTTGAAATACTTATCGATCGTCAATTTATACGGATTTTATGCAATTTTTTTGACGCCACGAGTTTGTAAATTGGCCGTATTTTAAAAATCGTTCGGAGGTATTTGAATTACGAGTACCATTGATCTCCTGGACAATTGGTTGTATTAATGAATAATTAATCAAAATATTTGTGGCACAAAAAGTTATTTCACCCTGGAGGGAATATGCGTCAAGAACGGCTATATACATATTTGGTTAGGGGTGCGGTCTGAGTCTCTGATAAGCCGGTTTACGGTAAACCGTTTACCGTATAACCACATTTCTCTGTAAACAAAATTTGACTACCCACTATTGCCATTATTTAAACAGGATTATGTTGAGGTATGTTCAAAGCTAAGTAAATAGCGCCCATTGAAATTGGTTACATTCTGAGAAAGTATTTGGCAAGTCGCTTTTTTCTTGACTCACTCAATGTCCATCGAAAGTGCTCTAGTTTCTCCACAGCATCCGATGTTTTGCAGTGCAGTCTAATTCTAAAGTCGAAGCAAGTTATTCAATTAAGCAGTCTTCCCTGACAATACTGAATATTTTACTACATTCAACTTTGGATGGTAAAGAAATTACTGTAGAGTTAAAATTGTTGCTAAAATATGTCTATGGAAGTAATAGGTAGGTAGAGGGGGTGGGGGTGCCCTAGGGGCCAATTTTAGCCGCTCACGTAGATCAACAGTTTGGAAGTATTGTACCCTGGGGATGGTACATACTCGTATATACTACCAGCGTCAGACCTATACTCTACACTGTTAAAAACATTCTGATTTTTGTATGAATCTCAGAAGGGTATTTCAGCTCAATCTTATTCAGATCATCCAGCTCGTCAAAAAAGTTTTCGTCCAGTAGCTACTTAAATTAAATTGTAGGGTTTTCACCCTTTAATGTTAGAGTGGTTTTTCAATTATTTAAGAAACAGAAAACAATTGGTAGAGATCGATAATTTTACATCTGCATCTGGCGTCCCACACTGTAGTAATTGGCCCGTTGCTATTTACAATTTCTATGAAGTTTTAACACTCGCGGATGACTTACAATTATTTTCACGTATAAATAATGTAACTGTCTACATTGTGTTTCCGTCCATATTTAGGGCCGACACGGCTTCGCATTGAAACTCCATACTCTGACAGTGGTATCCGCATTCAATCTAACCTAACCTAAGACGCATCTTAACTTGGTAAACTGAGGTATTTTTCCCAAATTTCAAAGAAGAAACAGGTACCCGCTTTGACTTCTATCGTTCGGCATTATCTTAAACCATTTAAGGAATTGTGTATAACCATGTCATAAGCATAGGTGCATGTGACAGTAGTCAAATCAAAATGAATTTCAAGTCAAGCCAGAAAAATGATCTCAGAAGAAAATTGTTCGATGAAATTTATGATTTTCTTCAAACTTGTGCAGAGTTCAATGGGAGAAAGCTCTGAAACGTTTTAAATGACCAAGAGGCTTCGGTTCTTGAGTAAATTTGATTTGTAAAGGCGTAAGCCAAGATCTTTCTGCACAATTCGGAACAATCTGGACTAATTCCAATTATTGTGAACGGATCATTATACTGAAGCATTTATCGGTAATTCGACCGGTGGGCTGTATCGCGGGCATTGCAACATCCAATAGTGAATATGTTGACTCGAATTTATTCACTATAGCAAGCACAGCCTGTTTGTGTGCGCTGTGGGGAGATGCGTTAAGGTTTAAGGTTCGGTTTAAGATTCGAATCTCGAAAAAACACCTAACATTTTTTCACGGCTTCACCTCTTTCGAGTCACTGAAAATGCTCAAAGAGTATGACTGTCTAGGAATAGCTTCTCAGTCTCGACGTTCGGAGTCGGCATTAAATTGTAAGTCCCCTCCACTCGTGAGAGAACAATAGCACGCACAACACGAGTGGTTGCTGAGAAGCTAGGCCCAGGTCCACCTCGGACTGTAGCGCCGCCATTATTCTTATTATTATTAACCATAGCCTGTTGGAAAAGACCGAAAATTGTAGTAAGCATTCTTAAAGTTCCGATCACTGACTCAGAATTTAGGTACCAATTTTTAACTTTCAAACGTTACTTCTCCATGAACTTTACCAGAATAAAAGTATAATCCTTGGCTGACGTTTTCATATTGACAGATAACAAAAATGTTCACTTGTATTAAGTACAAAATTGTTATGTCCCTATTGAAAAACCCTTTATAACACTTTATCCACTTTACAAGTGGAAAGTGCTAAATGAAGCTTGAAACGGATTTCGAATATTTCAATGGCAGAAATCAATGATGTACAGATATCTTCGACCCACCTAAGTACCGATTACGACAAAGTATAGGAAAATGATCCTAAATAGTCCTCTAAAAGTTTTCCCATTAGCAACAGTTCCCATGTTAGAGGAATCGCTTATAAAAAGATTCCCACATCACTTCAACTTAACAAAAGAAGTCCATGATATTTTTTTGCGTCTGTGCTTTGTCCGTCCGTTAAACTTAAGTGGACATCAGCTCTTAATCCATCCTTTACTCACAGTAAAATACCGGAGGTAAGTGCTTTGGGAAGAAACGTCATTCACACGGAGGAGAATACTTCACCACAGTCGACGAAGAAAATATGTCCGGAAGAAAACTCAAACACACATGTGCTTCAGTTAGAGCACAGTTGGGCACTTAGAAATGAATTTTCACACTTACTTTAGAGTTGTGTTTTTGTCTAGAAATTAAGAGATTTAAAAAAAAAAAACTTGACAGCACTTGCAGTTCTAAGAAAGTTTGTGAACAAGACTATATAAGCAAAACTTCACGTTCCGTGCTGTAGTTTTGTTCGCAAGTGTACCCTGTTCGGTTGGATTTCCTCCTCTCTGGAAAAGTGTTGAAAGTTGCATTTTTAATTTCAATTATCGATTGACTATGTTGGTTACCCTTTGTTATTCCGAACCATTTCTGTCAACACTAATGTCCGTAACATCAGATTTGCTTTTCTCTTTCGCCTTTCTTCCTTTTCTTTTCACCGGCAATGGATACAGCCTTCCCATTCACTGCACGGTTCTCAAAGCTTACCATTCACAACTGGCTTTTGATTTCAATAAAGCAATACCCACCCTCCGAGAGCTTCTTTATTCCTCCTCTCACGGATTAAACAATAGATTTGTTCCTTAGTTTGAATTAGACTATGAGGAGGGAGAGTTAAGTTTCCGTTTTTTTTTACTTTACTTACTTACTCGTAGGTTTGGATTTTAGGTCTGCGGGCTTGTATTGAGCAAATAAACAAATAATAAAATGATGATGTCCCTGCAAGGCACTGGGTCGGTGTTTGTTACCAATTATCCGTAGAAATCTTATTCTTCATCATTATCGACGTAGTTTGATGGAGTGTAGTATTGAATGACGGAAAAGCAAAGTAAATTGTTGAAATTTATCCCGTTCGTTTGCTGTCAGCCAATGAATGAAAATGTAATTCTAAAAATATAATTGTTTTATTTTATACATTACATATGCTAAGAGATGTAGACGTTTTTAAGAAGTATGTGTTTAACTTGGCAGCACTGTTCGTAGTGGCATATAACTTGTGATTTATTGGGAGTTGATTTATTGCCGGCACGCGTATACTCACGCTGAAGTGACGCTTGCAAACTTATTTATTATTATGTTATTTCACAAAATCTTTCTTTAACTACAATTTTACGGTCGACATGATCCTCCATTCGAACCACTTATTCACTCGACCATAAACCATTTCTGCGTCACGCACCTCTAGTCGATAATGTGCATCCATAGAAATTTCGTGCAGTGCGCTTTTATGTGGGCGTAGTGTTGGGGAGTACCCGAAGGATTAAGTCATGTGACTGTTTTTTCCGCAGTATGTTTGGTGTATGCACCAAAGGCTCTTGATCTTCAATTTCACCAAAAATCCTGTAAAGCGCCCAATTTTTGATTTAATTCTGGCGACGTCAATAAACATTAATAATAATAATAATAATTTGTGCGCCACCATTATTCTGGAGCCGCATTTATCTTAAAACCAATTTCTTACGGACAAAAAGTAATTTTTCATGGTTTGGAATTTTTTCTGTCATTCTTCAGTTTTCGGCTCCGTACAGCAAGATTTGCAGGACAAGGGTTTTACAGAGAATAATTTTGGTCCTCCGTGTCAAGAGTTTTGACCTAAGTTGCTGGCACAAACCAAAGAAACAGTGGATAAGGGTTTTGTAGAGCATGATTTTGGTCCGTCGAGTTAGGAGTTTTTACCCTAGCTGTTTAGATAAACCGAAAAACAACGGTTGCCAAGGACGATTCTGCGTCGGATCTCCACCAGGATGTCGATTGTGGAGTTTACATTTGCTCCGAGGTGGAAAAACTCCTTCACTACCTCAAAATTTCACTTACGAGAAACTAAAAATTGACTACGTCTTACTATTCCCCTTTTGGACTAAGAAACTATGCATTTAATGCATTTTCGTGCAGCAGATACACATATGTTTGTATACAATTTACTTCATTCGTTTTGCTGAAAACCTGCTTCCATCATTCTATTTTCTTCAAACTCAGAAATCCAATCGTTTCGGTATAAATATTACAGCTGCTACATCTACGTGCTTGTGGAAGAATCACATCCCCCCATCTCTTTGTTTATCCCGATTAGATTAGGAAACTTTGTCACTTATAAATATCCAACTTGTTCCGCATGAATTGTCATTCTGTTTAAAGGTAACCGGCTTGATGTGAAGTTTAATTGATTTTGTCAGCAATGGACTCAACGTTCCAGAACCCAGACTCCATTGAAGGTCGGTTGCCCGTGGGCTTCATCAATTTATCCGTCCGCATGAGAGGCGTGTGTGGTTTATTTCCATGGCTCCACTTTATCATGAAAATTGGGCACACAAAACGACTACTTTATGGCAATGTAATTAAAGTGAGATAAAACTTGATTTGCTTCACTTTTGCATTTCGTCCCAGAGATGCTGTTAACTTATTACACAAGTTTTAATATGAAATAGCAACATAAAATAATAAACACTGCGGGAAACTACTGTTGACAGTCATCAAAAAATGATGACGAAAAGCCTAACAACAATTGCTGACACATATATTCATGACACCGCATACATAAACTTATCAGGTGACAACACGCAAACGGTTGTCAAAAACACGGAAAATATCACAAAAACGGGAAATGAAAATAGTAAAAGCATCATCATCTACAATATGGAAATTCAACAAGAGGTGTAAGTTTAAATCAATAAAAAATGGCAAAGGAGTACAATCTCTATTAAATAGTTAGCCAGTTCTGCTAATGGTCATTCTTTTGACGAAATATTAACAATTGTTGTATGACAAATCATAGTGGAAGTTTATAACGTTGAATAACTTGGGAAGTTATTAAATTTAGTTTTAAATGTGCTCCGTCCGACGTTCACAAGAAGAACTGAGCCTTTCCGCGACTTCAGCTTGGCGAATTTTGCGTCGATGCTTGTGTATGTAATTGTATAAAATCCAGCTGAATCAGAATCTTAAGTTAGACAATCTCAAATTGCACTATGTACCTAACAGAGAATACCACGTTGGACGAGCGACTTGAAGACATAGTTTTCTTGCTGAAGGCGACTTGATTTGGTTGCCGAAATCATGGGACTTAACCCCTCTAGACTTTTTCCTTTAAAGCTGTCACAAAATGCAGGTCTATGCGAATAAACCGCAAGCAATTGATGTCCCCAAAATCATTCAACCGAACGAACGCTGTCCAACATTAAACCCCCGGAAAAAACGCCACAAAGAAATTCCGTGACTGTGTGGCTTTTGGAAAGACCCCTAAAATCATGGTGTTTTTTCAGATAGGTGCGCAACTCACTCTTTATTTACTTCCATTTCAAATAATGTAATCATATTTTTCTAATAGGCTGATTTCTTTTGTCTGTGAAGTTCTTTTGTAGTTCTTTTAAGAGCTTTACATTGTTCTTCTTGTACTATGGGAACATTCCGACGACCTGTTTCTAATTTTCAGTCGAGCCGTCTTTCGTCATAGATAAAGTCATTTCTCCTTTGCCACCCAGACTCTGGCCGTAAGACTAGATCTTAAGAGATTCATAAGAGCAACTTTTTACGGTTTCCGCTCAAACATTTTCTTCCGTGAAGAGAGAATAATTGAGATATCGGTCTGAAATTTATTACAGGTGTACTCGACTTATTTGATTTGAGTACGAAATTTGATACCATCCACAAACACATTTACAGTGATCAATTCTTTCCAGCTATTTTTTACCACTCTTCCACACATATGACCGTCGTGTTCGATATTGTTCCTGAGCTCCTCTAACGTTGTAATGCCAACAGACGCATTGATTAAAAACTTCATAAAAATAAAATAAACAGCACTTAATTGCATGAGTCAGGTGGCTACTCGACTAGACCATTTCCAGAGTTTACATAGTTGGTGAACTTCCCCTTAAATACATAAATTTGTTAGCCTAACTGTGTGGTATGTTGCACCGTCTTGTCGATCCAAATTTGGTCAAAAATAGTCCTCAAATATGACACGATAGTGACGGTAACATGGCGATTATTTTCATTGACCAAGAAGTTCAAAAAGTTCGGTCCAAGATCTTTGCCAAAATTCTCCACAGTTTAGTCTTAGAGATTCTTAATTTCTATCGTGTGGAAACGACAAATTTGGCTCATTTTAAACTGAAGCACTTATGCGAGAAACACAATACTGCCTTTGTTCTTTCGTTTTTACATAATGTAGGTAGTTCTTCAGACAGCTGTTTTCATTTCTCAAATATTAAAATGAAATGTAATAAACACATACAACGAAGTGTCAAAATGTTGAAAGTATGTTGAAAGATTTGCGTGAGAGAGATTACGTTGCTCTCATCGCTTAAAAACGTAAGATCCCTGGCACATATCAAACTGTGTCACTGTATTACTTGTGTTGAATTTTAAACGCCACTCGCTGGTAGCATCAACGCTGTATTGTGTTTCAGGCATTAAACGTCACTCGACGGTAGCACCAACGCTGTATTGTGCTTCAAGCACTATGTCTGCGATATTGTCAGTGCGTTGTCACACTGGCACATGAACACTCAATAGTGAAGATACATTGACTTAACCAGTATAGCACGCACAACCTGTCTGGTGGCACTACCGAAAATTGGAGAAAACGCTCTTAAAGCAGGGGCTAGTGACTCATAATTTGGGTAGTAATTTTAAATAATTTCGTAATGATGTTCCTTCGTAAACTCAATCACTACAAAAATGAAAACCTTGGTTGAAGTTTTGACATTGATGGATAAGAAAATAAGGTGCCGTGAACGAAGGCCATATGAACTAACGCCATAATGGCGTTAATTCGCATTTGAAAGTGAATTAACGCCATAATCCACTTATGGCTTTAATTCACTTTCAAATTGGAACTAAAGCCATACATTAAATTGAACTAACGCCATATGGTGTTAGTTCACTTTCGAATGTCATACAATGTATTTGAGCTCTAAAGCGCGTTATCTGTCCAATGTCCCACCATGATCGGACCACGTTTAGTTTCCAACCAACCTACCTCCCTTGCCCCTTACATGCATATGTACATACATATGAGGTATTTATGGGGGGGCATGCTGCCCCCTTGCAACCCCCCTGCTTGACCACATATGCAATTTGGAGTAAGTGCGAGTTTGATTGTATTTACTTTCTTTAAACTCATGCAAATCATGAATAAAAAAAAAGCATGGATACACTCAGTCTCGCGCCTACTTCAAATCCTACATGTGGTCCAGCAGGGGGGGTCGCAGGGGGGCAGCATGCCCCCCCATTCCAACATTACTGTTTATACGCCGTAAACTTTTTTCCTACAAGTTTCTAGCTCATTTCTTACGACCATGTAAATAATGTAAATTATTGAGATTGATGCGAGTGACTTTAATTCAATTTCAAATGTGAACTAAGGCCACTTCCTAAAACGAACTAACGCCATATGGCTTTAGTTCAAATTTGAAAGTGAATTAAAGCCATAAGTGGATTATGTCGTTAATTCACTTTCAAATGCGAATTAACGCCATTATGGCGTTAGTTCATATGGCCTTCGTTCACGGCACCAGAAAATAAGACTAAGGGTGCGTTAGTATTAAAATATGAAATTGTTGTCCTTTTGAAAAAACCCTTTAGCATGAAGAAAAATGAAGCAAATACAATTCCTCCTCCATTACTAGTAAGTACATACAATGTTCCACAACAAATTTCTACTCGTTTTTAAGAATGTCTTCAAATGAATCTTGTCTTCAACGTACATGCAGCTTAATTAGCACACTTCTTCATACAACTAACCTTCAACTGCTCTCTTAAATAATCTCTGACAAATTTTTGCGTGTACTTTAGTAAGTAAACATGCACATATGTATGTACGACCCCTGTACAAGCTGAGAACTCACTTACGCCTGACAACAAGCAGAAAGGTTAATTAAGATGTCCTGGTGTAGTTTGCCTGCCCGTGTACTTGACTACGAAAAAGCATCTATTGTGCCTTGGAGTGATGAGCCCTTGGTGGGACATGCAGTCTGGGGGGGTACTTAACCACTAATAAGAGTCTATTGTACCAGCAAGTAATAAAGTGTTATGTAGCCATCGAATCCTCCACTACTGTTTGCACTGGTCCTGTTTGTGAATACCATGCCTCTTGGGCAATATACTTTCGCTTAGTGTTGGCATTGCTGCCCAAAAATGGTTTGATGAGAGACTGAAGCTGCTTTCATTCAATCAAACTTACGCCGGCCGGTTGCTTTAGTTTATTGTGCGTTTTAATGCTGAGAAATAACAGAATAATGTGCTAATGTACCCCATTATCCACTTCCAGCGGAAGAATAGCGTCTTTAACGCGGTTAACTAAACAATGAAACGTAATTCGTTGCTCTCGTGCAAAGTAAGCAACTCGGAAAATTGCTAATCGGACTCCTGTTGTGGGGTAACATCGGTAGAGCTTGTTAATTTTTCCACCACAAGACAAGGAATGAGCTTGTTTATTAAGACCATAATAACCATGCTCTAATGATGGAGCGATTTTGAAAATAATATCGTGTACTCCATGTCAATTTGCCAATGAAAATAAATATCAAAAAACTGTCAAAAACTGCAGCACTCTTCGAAAGTTATCCCTATTGGAAGTCATCAAAAAAATACGACACCCTCTAAATTCGTTAAGAGATTAAAACTTTGAAGGACCGAATAATTTATTAATTCTGCAACGGAAACAAACCACAAAATGATTTATGACCCAATCTCTCAGTAAAGATGGAGACTGAGACAAAGTCTTTTTTTTTTTTTTGAAAATACATAATTATTTACAGGAGTGAGCTAAGTTTCTTTTTGGGCACAAACAAGAGGATATCTTTTTTTAATTATTCATGAAAGGTTATTTGAAAAGAGAAACAGAAAAGCAAAAAGTGGCGGTGAGAGTCCTTGCGTTCATTTTAAATGTATAAAGAGTCAATAAAAAGTTTCTTTCGGGAGCGAATGCCTAATTACCTATATTTTAAGCCCATTATCTCTTAATGTTGTGTGTATCCTGTTCAGGTATTTTATGTTTAATTTTAATGCACATTAATTAGGTTAACGTTTAAAATGTTTTTTAATTTTTTTTTTATTTTATTTGTTGCACACATTTTTGTGCCGTAAAAGTTTGACAAAGACAATATATAAGCAGCACGAATAAGTCATTTCATGGTCTTGCGAACAATTGCCAGACAAACATATTTGCATGCGAAATTTGGAAAAATGATGGATAAACTGCCGGCAGGATTAAAAGATGATGATGAGTTAGATTTTTACGAGACAAGATTATCATCATTTCGAGTCCTCTCTGTGCATCAATAGCTTCGAGGTGGATGGTCATATCTCTTCCTTTTTCATATTCCGACGTTTACAGAGTGTTCCAAAAATTAACGCGAAATCATACTTTTGGGTAGTAGTAGTAGAAGGTTGTCTACGCAAGAAAGGAAGCGTTTTATTGTTGTGCAATATTTAAAAAATGTGGGCGCCGTGGCGTAGTGGGTAAGTGCGTCGACTCCTATGCTCGAGGTCGTCGGTTCGAATCTCGAAAAAAACATCAAACATTTTTTCACGGCTCCACCTCTTTCGAGTCACTGACAGTGTTCAAAGAGTATAACTGTCTAGAAAAAGCTTCTCAATCCCGCCGTTCGGAGTAGGCATTAAACTGTAGGTCCCCTCCGCTCGTGAGAGAACAGTAGCACGCACAACACCAGTGGTTGGCTGAGAAGCTAGGCCCAGGTTCACCTCGGCCTGTAGCGCCGCCATTATTATTATTAATATTTAAAAAATAAATAACTTTTGTCAGCTTTTCTTCGAAATTCTCGTACAGAATATGGTCGGAGAAGTGATTTTACTTTGAATTTGAATCAGTTAACGATTCAACACCAAACATCGTAGCAGTTCGTGATTGTTTTGCTCAGAATATAAGAACAATAAACTGGGCAAGTGCGAGTTGTACTCGCACGGGGAAGGTTCCGTCGCATAATATTTATGGATGATTTCTGAATATCAAACGACGTTTCCAAACTATTTCAGTTGAATTTTCTTCTAACTTCAACCCAAATCAACCATTTATTCATACATTCATACATCCAAACAAACAAATATTCATCCCTACATATACCTATATCTCTATCCAAGTTTATCCAACACAGAAAATCCCTTCCATCATACACATACCCAATCACTGCTCATGCCTGCGGTGTGTGCGTGTTCATTTCTGTTGGGCATTTAGGGGTGAGATCGAAAAGATAACACTCATCAACGAATAGAGTGGCCGAACACAGCATGAAATTATGTGAAAATGAAAATTGTTCTCATTTTAAATCTTAGATATCTAAAAATTTCAACATAAATCGATATTTTGAAATTTATCATTTCTTAATGCTTACGCTGAGGTCCTCAAAACTGCGTTTTCGGGTCTTCAAAATTCGCATGTCGATGATTGATGGTTTTTCGCCAATATCTCCAAAACCATTAGGGCCAGAATGCTCGAAATTGTTTTAAATGAAAGTCTCAATTTTGAATGAAAACTCAATGAAGCCAAGTTGTTGTGATTTTTTCAGATTTTTAAACACTTTGGTTCAGAAATGGCAGGGGGGGACGCATTTAAAAAAAACTTTGGAGCTCCATATTTTCCAAACGGTATTTTGGATAAAAAAAGTGTTGAGAGAAACCTCCACCTCATTTCGAAAGATCTGTCGATTGATATATATTTCGGGGGTGCGACAATTTTTCAAAATTAATGTCAACTTCACCTGTACTGGAGCCACCCCCAAATGGCCCCACTTTTTAAAATCGCTGCATAGGCAATGACATCAAATGACAAGTACCTAATTCCAAAATTTCATGCCGATATCTTCATAAACTTCGGAGATAAAAAAGTGTGACAGACACGACGGACGGACGGAACCTTAAAAATCAGGCACCATTGTCAATAATTGAATATTTCGAGAATTTATTTATAACTTCTTTTCACGAAATATTTGCATTTCCATACTTACAAATTGCAATTGATTAAAAAACTGAATTCTATTCACTACGCAAAGCGGAGAGAGTTAGTTAAATAAATTATCGAACAACAGCAGATGGATGCTGATGTTTCATATCATGTTCATTGGATGCGTTTAAACTCAGAATTGTCGCATTTGGGGATTAGATTTCTATCTCCTACATTTACTACATTAAGCTTTTTTTTTTCATGCACGCGAACTGAAAAAGTGGGGGTGGCTCCCGTACAGGTGAAGTTACCACGGATTTTACAATATTGGCGCACCCCATCGAGTTATATATTAATCGTCAGATCTTTTGAAATGAGGTGGAGGTTTGCTTAAGCACTTTTTCATCCAGAGCACTGTTTGAAAAATATGGAGCTCCAAGTTCGGTCTAATTACGTCCCCATTGGCATTCTTAAACCAAAGTGCTGAACAATCTAAAAAAATCATACAAACATGACTTCAATGAGTTTTCATTCAAAATCATTTCGAACATTCTGGCCCTTGAAGCTTTGGAGATATTGACCAAAAACTGTAAATCATCAACATGAGAAATTTTAAGATCTGAAAACGCAGTTTTGTGGACTTAAATGAAAGTATTAATAAATGATATACATCAAAATATCGATTAATATGCACATTTTGAGATATCAAAAAATTAAAATTTCAAAGAAGACCGACAACTCGTTACGAGTCTCAGTGGTATCTCACACATTCATTTCAACCCTAAATGCTCAACAGCAGTGCACACACAAGGCATGAGCATTGATTGGTAATGAAACTGCATGCTCCTACAGGAGTCATGATTTGCTTTTCGAATACCCCACTTCCTCTATTAGTACTGAAAGCCTTTATTAACTTATTGGAACACTCGTGCTCTCAACAAAGCAATGATCACACGTTCCACTAGGGCACTAGAATCTCTTTGGAAAATCGGAGTGCATGCTTTTAAAAAGCCAAAGACGCAAGAGATAACTTTTGACTGGGTCTCTTTTACAGAATCGAAGATGATCTTGAAAATGCGACATTACAACTTATGTACTGTTGTACTGTACTGCAACTGTCTTGCAGCAACTTCTGATGGCTCTGGAAACTCCATTTAAGGCAAAATAGTATTAAGAACACATCTAGTAAGATGAGCAGTTGAGCTATTTTTGGAAACTACCTCCTCTGACTGTCTGAAAAATGCCTTTGTTAAACCTTATATCTTAATCACACGACACAAATTTTATTGGACCGTTCTTCAAATTTCTCAAATAATAATAAAAAAATAATAAGTAGAGATTATGTTTAAGGACGAGTAGGACTTGGGCCTAGCTTCTATAGCAACTACTCATGTTCTATTGTTCTCTCACGAGTGGTGGAAACTTGGCCTGGATACTGATAAAAAGTAGCCAGTACGCAATCTAAATCTTCACCTGCATCCAATTTATTATGTTTTTTAGATTTAGAGTTGTAATTTTCCTGATCCGTTCCGGAATACTGGCTTTTCAGCTCGATCGATTTCAATTTCACAACCTCCAGTGCATGCGGCAAGGTTACATTAGCATTCTGAACGAAAACGACAAATTTACATACTGCTACTTCGTCCGCGTTGGCAACCACTTTGCATCTACCAAATATTAACAGCAGCTCCTTAAACTGAACGATGCCTGAAGGAGAGAAAGGACACCCTTTACTTTATAAACCAATCAATCTCTTGAATTTTGTGATTAACAATAATCGGATGGCATTACTTTTTCGGATAAAAACCACATTGTTAAGCGTCTACAATTGCTCTCTAATTATGTAAGAAGGCTGTCGGTTGATTCATGCACAAACTCTATGTTACCGTTGTACGAAATGTTCTGACGAATGGTACAGTTGTCTTGTGGCCTGCACTTGACACAGCTATATGCTACAACACCTTAAGCACTTCAAATGAATACCTCAGTTGCACTCGATATTCTTCTTTACCCGATCCTCTTTGATCCCATCTGCCGACAAGTGGTAGCGAATACGCCAGGAATTCCAAGAATTGGAATTCTTACCTGAGAACATCGATTATACCATTCCATACTTCTTCTTGGAAATTTTGTATCAAAATACCCTTCAAGGAATTCGTGCATATCTACAGAGATGTCTGCAAACCGGAGGAGGAGGAGGACGGTGATGGTTTCCGCAATGAACTAAAAATCAACATCTCCTTCTGTCGCCCCAAGTACTGTAGCGTCTTTCAGGCGGATATTATAGAAATTCAGGAAACACTATTCTCGGTAATGTGTAGCGTAATATCCGCACGTGATATCTGTATTTTCACTGACAGTCAGTCGAGCAATATAGCACTGGTTGTACTGTTTTGTCATAAAGAGATGCTTTATTAGATTGCTGAACATTTTAACATACGCTTGAGCTGAGGAACTATGACGCAGATGAACTTGCCAGGCATGCCACCACATCGCCTCCTACTCCCCATTGAGTTGCAACTCAAAATCTAATAGATGAACGATTGGTACGACGTCTCACACCTATAGAATAATCTGACCAAAACTGGATCTACGCCATTCGAATGGATTCTCTTAAGAGATCAATCATTGCTACCGTGTTAGACGCGCCAGAAAGAACGCTATAATGAGATAAAAGTCATATGATCGCTGCAGGACGTGCCTGGATGGAAAAAAAATCATTAGCCACAATGAAGAGTGGTTCTTGACATTTTTCGCGCACTATTTCGAATGCTCAAGTCTTGATAATTTTTGACAAAATGTATCATTTCGGATTGCCTATGAACAATTGCGACCTTATTTCTCTAATACGTCGGTGAATATTGGCTTTCAAGGGCTGAGTATTTGATTAAAGATAAAAGTACATCTAGTGTTAACTTGTGCAACTGACTTGTCTATTTCGCGATATAAGGAGGAGGAGGAGAATTGGATTCTCAAGAGTCAGCGCAGTTACCCTCTACGGCAGGATGCTCACTTTCATTCTATAGTCAACAAGGTGAAAATACATCTCATAGCATTAGATAATTGAGCATCAAATGCTTTACTAAGTCATTGTACAACAGAGTCAACAACAAACAGTTGACACTTTTAACATCTTATGTCCAAATCCAATATGTTTAAAGCGTACACCAAACAAACAACCACGACTTGACACATTTTAAAGTACATGGACATGGATATACGAGTATGCTTCACTTGGGCTTTAACACTGGTTCGTTGCTGTTGACACAGGTGTCAGTAAAATCAAATCGTTTCGATTTTTTTTCACGTTGTAAAATAACGTGTTGTGTGTATGACATCGATTGACAGGAGTCATTTAACACTTGTTCAACAGTATTATCTTTTGGTATATGCTACAAAATTTAAGGAAAGGTAGTCTCAAAATTCTTCAGACTATTATCTGTCGTGTAGTGCCGTGGCTTATTCGGTAAGTGTGTCGACTCCCACGCACTCGATTTTTAGTCTTAGTTCAATTCCCAGCACAGGTAACATTTCAAATTTCACAGCTCCACCTCTTAACAGTCATTTACAATGCTCAAAGAGTGCCTTAAAAAAACTTCTCAATCTCGCCTTTCGGGTCAACTCTAGGTCCCCTCCAGTCATGAGAGAACAATAACCTGCACAACACGAGTGGTTGCTGCAGAAGCTATTCGTAGGTCTAAGTCCATCGCGGACTGTAGCGTCACCCTTTTTATTTCTATTATCATTAACTCTGAAAGGTTAGAAGTTATAAATTTCGACGATCTGATGATCAGATGGAATCATTGGCAAAGAATTAGTACTATAATTTTCCTAAGTTATAACTTTTTTAAAAAACAGCAGATTTGATAGACACATCCTCATTCCGAATTTCGGCATTAAACTGTAGGTCCCCTCCACTCGTGAGAGAAAAAAAGCACGCACAACACGAGTGGTTTCTGAGAAGCTAGGGCCAGGTCCACCTCGGACTGTAGCGCCGCCATTATTATTATTATTAACAAATTTAATAATTTTAAGTGGAAAAAGCGTTCCATTTGTGCCATTCTGGTACAAAACCCTAAAAATAAGTAGTTTCATAAAAATTAAATATTTAAGTATGTAACTTAGCCTTGATTTTAAATAAATTTTTTTAAATTAGCCCAAATGATAAGAAGTCTCTTATCTCCTTGGTTCATATTAAGCACTTGAACGGCACAAGAGCGAAGCCAGACGGATCAACTTTTAATCTAGTACATTTGTAAATCATCACTAAACATGACAGCTAGATCTGAAAGAACTCTGATAATGATAATGACAATGACAGGGAACTCCAACGTCAAAGACCGAAAGGATTTTCAGAAGTCATTTCACTTGTTATGATGTACATAACTCTCGACAAATGGTGGTTTATGAAAGGTTTCTTCGCATTCAAATGAAATATAGAAAAAAAAGTTCGAATGTGAATGAAAGCAAGACAAAGTATCTACATACATATGTTTTTTTCTGTTGCCAACAAGAGAAGAAAAATGAAAGTCGACGGCTAGGATGCAGTTTTTGGACCGGGGTTGTCAAGTCGTATTTTTCCGAAAATAATGCTTATGTGAGCGAAAGATACTGACATTGACTTTTTGCCTGAAATTAACCTAGCGACTTGAAGGGAGTTTATTTTCAGCAGAATTACCGTACGAGACATAGAACTCGTTAAGAAATGGATCTTATATTTTGAAAATTAGCATGACATATGATTTCTCGAAATAGTGTCTTCAATTGGCCCCACGATAGTGCGAGATCTAAGGTTCGAGTCTCGACAAAACACTTAAAATTTGTTCACGGCTCCACCGCTTTCGGTCACTGACAATGCTCAAAAAGTATAACTGTCAAGAAAAAGCTTCTTAAACTCGCCGTTCGAGTCTCGAGTCGACAATGAACTGTAGATCCCCTCCACTCGTGAGAGAACTATAGCACGCACAATACGAGTGCTTGCTGAAAAGCTAGGCCCAAGTCCACCTCGGACTGTAGCGCCGCCATTATTATTATTATAGGTCGTGTAACGTTCTGGTCAAGTCGTCGGTTGTGTGCATTCCTTACCAAAGGTAGCATATACTTCGTTTTGTCTTCGTTTACTATTTCAATTTCACTGACTAATGCCAAATGCCTCACCGAAGTGTTCCATCGACGAGTAGATCTGCATTTCTGATCCTTTTTCAGGATCAATTATATCGACCCATGAGAATCAGCCATCAACGTCTATCCTCTAAGTACGGTCATCATTACTTCCAACTTTTGAATGGTCTGCGAGCAGAATTCCCCTTCATGAATGTAATTATATACAAGTGCTTCATTATGATTTGAAGGATTAAATTCATAATTTTATTCTGTCACACAGAGCACACCACTTGTTATTAATTTTATCTTGCGTACATACGAATGACACACTTAACACTAATTCCATTTTTATTGCAGATCGCTGTCTCCACCAACCCTGACGAAACATCTTACTTCGTACACAAAGCAGAGACGAGCCTCAACCTCAACCGACATGAATACCTCACACAATCAATCAAATACCCCCCCACCTCAGCGACGAAATCGTTTTAATAGCCTCCCCAAAAATGCTCTTCAGTACTTATCAAGGCAATCGAAACCATATTCGGAGGCAAATGAATGTGCACAGATTGAACAGGAACCGCAACAAAAGCCCCCATGCTACAATGCAAAGCATCTGGCGGATGAAAGTGAATATTTAAAATTGCCCCCGCCGTGTACGTGCCCGTATTTTGGAGATCGTCCTTTGCTCAACTGTGTAAAGCCGACGGAGGTAAAAATCATATCATCTGGATTTCGAGCGGCATCTGCCTCCCCCGGTGAAATGGATTTGCTGGTTCAAACAGCTCATTTAACTTCGCCAGATGCAAACATTACCAAAACCGCGGCATCGAGTTATCTCTCCCTTCCACCAGCCACTCCCGTGTCACGGAGAAAATTAAGCGTGTCGAAAAATGCGTCGGTTGTAACATGGGACTCGGGAAGGAACAGAAGGCGTGGTTCCAGCTTTGGTGGCGCTCGCACCTCACTAGTATCCACTGCCACTAAGTGTCCTGTCTCCTCGTCACCCCTTCGACGATCAGCTACACTTCGCAGTCACAATAACACTAACTACAACATATCCTCTGACTGTGGGTCGCGTGGCGACACTGGAGGAAGCCTCAAATCAAGGAAATCACCCACCTCTTCGCAGTACCTCCTGCAACGCAATCAAACCGTACGCTCACACCACTCAAGAAACTCAAGTCTCATATCACGAAACTCATCACGTCACGGACGCATCATCCGATTGGAGCAAAAGGCAACCAAAGTCCTGGGGGTTGTATTCTTCACCTTCGTCATTCTATGGTCACCCTTCTTTGTGCTTAATCTTTTGCCAACAGTGTGCGGCCAATGTGAGGATAACATCTCTCATTGGGTATTCGATGTGGTAACATGGCTCGGCTATGCAAGTTCCATGGTTAATCCCATATTTTATACGATTTTTAATAAGGTATTCAGACAGGCATTTAAGAAAGTCCTTCTTTGTAGATACAACACCGGTCCGAATTGGAGACCCAACAGATAGCACGTCCAATTAGTGAAAGATAATCCATCCACTTGCGTGATTAAGGATGGCAAATACTGTAGACGAAAGGTTTCGTGAATAGATTGATTTCACTTAGCACATGTGTGTGAATGTTGAGTCGTATAAATATGTACGTTTGGAACTCTTAGAAATAACTGTATAATACACAGAAACGAGGTGGGTGGATGCTTAGGATATATGTTCTGCTACCCTACACAATGCAATACTATATTTTTTTAAGGCCAGATACAACCGAAGGGCAGTTGAAGCTGTGTTAAGTCATTCATGCCACTCCTAGGTGAACTGCTCACCTTGTGTAAAACTGAAAATCCCTACTTTGATGCAAATTTTCTCAAAAAATGAGTGTACGAAACTACACGAAACTTTTCATTTCAGATTGTTTCTCTTTGAAAGTCTTCCTACAACTGAGCATTTTGATTCGTATAACTTGTTTAAAGATTGACAGACTTCAAAATAACACTGGTTTTATTACAGCTGTAAGTCTTGTGTAAATATACGGTCTTCAGGGTATTTCACAATTAAGTGAATTTGGAAAAACACTAATCAACTATCTTCTATACCTTAGTACAAGATGTGCAGTAGTCCTTTTATTAGAATGGAGTTTTAGACACGGGGTGCTTTTTATGTTCCAGATCGATTTAGCTTTTTATGTTTAGTAGATTATGTCAGTTGACAGTTGATGGGCAGAGCAAGTCACCCCTTCAGTGTGTAGTGAATACTATAAGACATATGCTAACACTTTGAAGTAATCTAAAGACTAGTAGTACATTGATGCTGTGAGTGAGAATATTGCTGAATACCTGGGAGTCTCTCACAGAAGTTGTGCACAAGATTTGGGAATATCAAAGAATATTTGCATTTTTACACGTATAAAATTCAACTGGCACATGTGGAGAAAAGTAAATATAAACTGTATGAGCAACAGCACGACAATTATGCGTCAGGCGTGGCGTAGCGCAAAGTGTGCTCAGAAAACAACGGGAATTTTTTAAATTTTCAACTGTAATCATTGCTTACTTCGTCTTTGACAGCCGTTAAGGTTAGACGTGTTTTGATGAGCTTCGCGACTTTCGTTTGTTGAAAAAAATGGATCAAAGAATTTGTATGTAACAAAGGCATGTGGTAAGTCTGCTATGAGTAAAACAAGAGTTCACGAGTGTTATAAGCGTTTCCAAGATGGCCGTGCAGACGTAGATGACGAACGACCCGGGCACAGCACATCAACGACCAATAGAAACGTGGAAAAGGAGAAAGAAATGGTTATGAACCATTGCTGAATCACATTCAAAGAAGTCGCTGATGATTTCGGCATATCGATTGGCTCGTGCTCATTTGGGTATGAAACGCGTGTCAGCAAAATTTGTTTCAAAATTGTTGAATTTGAAACTAAGGCTCAATCGTTTCAGTGGAGGCTTTCTGAATCGCCAAGACCGAAAAAGGCTCGCATCGCTGACGGAGCTAAAGGCTATCCCAAAGATCAAGTTTGAGAAGTGTTTCGAGGATTAGAAGAAGCGGTGGTACAAGTGCATAATATCTAATGCGGACAATTTTGAAGGCGACTAAATTGATGCAGACGAATAAATAATTTTTTTTTTTTCAAAAATTAAAATTCACGTTATTTTTTGTACACACTTCCTATATGCGGCGGCATTAAGCGGCAAATGTATATTGAGAATGCTAGAATTAATACAATTTGGTCGGCGTGGCGTAAAGGGGAAACTAACTTTCATATTTGACGGTTCCATTGGAACTAAGCATTAAAAACTATAATCCCCCTCCACTCGTAACAGAACAATAGCAAGCACAATAGGAATGGTTGTTGCAGGAGTTGAGCCCAAGTCTACTCGGACTATAGTGACATACTGTAGACAAACAATTAAGAAGTTAATTCAATTTGAGTATCAAATTCAATCTCGTTCTTATGCCTAACGCGAGAATGTGAGCTACTCCTTGAAGCAAATTTTTCACCACTCTTTCACACCTACCGGTTAGAACCTTGGCAATCTAGCGATGGACATTTTTAATGAGCTCCTGTAACATTATTGGCTTGTTGGCATAAACCAACGACTTAACTTAACTCGACATCCAAACGACCACATGAGCTAGTCATTTGATCGACCATTTCTTAGGATTACACGATTACCGAAGTTCTCCTTCAATAAATAAATTCTTTGACCAGCTCTGCGGTATGTAGCACCATCTTGCTGTCACTTCCGCTGATAAGAACCTTTTTCGTTACTTTAACCGGTGTGTTGTCTTACTGGCACAGGGATTTTCAATAGTGAATTAAAAAATTTGCTTAAAAGATCTCGTCATTGCGCCAGCTTCAAAATCGTCAACTTGACCGACATCATTTTTTATACAATATTCAAATCAAAAATAAATTATAAAATTGTATATCATTTAAGAGTTATTAAAAAAACATCAACCGGAGAACATAAGAAGCACCCTGTCATTTAATGAATTTGTTGTTGTTTCATTTTGAGAATACATCTCTTAAGTGTACCAAATCAAATTTTGTCAACTACAAATGTATTTTTATTCTTTTTTTTATGAGAGATTTCATGAGGGGAGTCATTAGAAAACGCTTTAATCGAGTTCACTAACTCTAAAAAAATATTAATAAGTAGATCATTTTATGATAAATACATATATGTAGATATTAATTGTGTTAGATAGTTGTAACATTTCTTTTTAGGAAAAACGTTAAGGATAGAGGTTCTTTCTTATATTTTGTATACTCGGACTTTAGATCGAACGATGAAAGCATTAAATGACTATGTACATATAAACCTAGAAATAATATCATATACCAACGTCTCTTAGAAAATAAATATAAAATGTACAAATAAAAAAAAGTAAAGATTTTTGGTAGCGCAAAATAGACAAATAATTTTGCTAATAAACTATGAACTATTTTTAGAATCAGTAATGTGTTGTTACTTTGAATTTATTTTCGTCGGTCGATGAAGAAATTACGTCGTTGGACTGGAAAGCAGTACTGCGTACAGTAAAATTTACGTAAGTAATATTTCAGTTCAACCAACATAAGTGCAATAATTTATAATTTATTAATTATTAAATAATGTATTTAATTATGGACTGGTTAGTATATATATCTATACATCGGTATATGGGTGTCCTAGCAGCGGCACACTTAAATTATCAGGGAGCAATGCAACTGAACTTTCGGTCTACGTGGGATGCGGATGTAAGCCATTAATCTGGGTCCATTTTGCCCTTAAGGATAAAAAAAAAGAAACTGTCACCGTGAGATGCGTTGATTTCTATTGAGGATTAAAACCATCCGCATTCAAATATGAATCCCAAGATGCTTTTTGACTGAAGATCTTCCCGCTCATCAACGAAGTTTTTGTTAACAATCTGTAATCAACTTTATATTCGAGCTTAGTAATCGAAGAATATACGAGTATACCGAATTTTGTTTTGGTGTATTTTAAGTTAAAGACTTCATTCAGGAATGATCTTAATAATTTTTCTGTTTAACTATGTCAGCTCGAATTCAAATCTTAGTTTGCAATAGAGGAGCCTGTATTACATCGGCAGTACCTAAAAGCAAAGAAGTGGGCCATAGCATAGGTAAAGAAGATAATTGACAGATGCATTTACCTGGTAAAATCAAGCAACGGCGATACATGGCAGCGTCGTGAACATAATATTCGGCATAGAGCAGCAACTTTTATTAAGATCTCACTTCAGGAAGGTAGTCAAGATTTTCCTTCTAGCTACTTAGAAACCATTCGTGTTGCGCGTGCTATTGTACCCTCACAAGTGAAGGGGAAAACAGTTTAATGCCGACTCCGAACTGGGAAATTGGTAATCTCTTTCTAGACAGTAAATTCTTTGAGCATTGTCAGTGACTCGAAAGAGGTGGAACCGTGAACCATTCTATATTTTTGAATAATTGTTGCCTGTGCTGGGATTTTAACCAATACTGAAAATCTAGTACATAGGCATCGATGCACCTGCTTCAGGAAAGGTTTGGCTGATGTTTTCGCAATGCCATCATTTATGCTGCGCCATCAGCAGCATCTATTCGTCAATGCTTCAGAAGTGCTTTAGGACAACTCAACAAAGGACATCCACTGAAGTGGCGCACACAAGTGGAGAAGGACCTAGTGAGACAATAAGCAAAAGATCGTTGCAGCTGGAGAGGGTTATTGGTTGAGATCCTGGTCCATATGAAGCAGAAGAAGCTTCTGTTGGCCGATCCTTGAATATTCTTCATCTTTGAAAGATATAATTAATTCATTGGCGCTAGCCACCAAGTTATAATGAGATTTACTACTTTTTCCAGTATACCACACGTTTAAGGACAAAAGCAAGTGTAAGTTAAGATGAAAGGAAAACATCCGCAATGTTATCAAAAATGCCTTTTTGATGCGGTGATTTTTTCCATTCTGTTTCATTTTGATTCATATAGATTGAATCTGATAGGTTTTGAAGCGTAAGGAAACTTTCTACAATACTTTTTTATTTCTTATGGCACTAGCTTCCCCTGTCAACTAATAGAAGAACTATGTATTTATATTACAGACACTTCCCAACTCTTGTTTGCAAATAAACAAACACAACATTTTGTACTTAGAAAACACGCTCTTACTCCTTGACGGGGGTGGTTCATATTTTGTATTTTTTTTAGTTTTTTATTCACAGCCCACGCAGCAAAGTGTCGTTATAGATGCTTTTACGTGTGCTACATTTTAAATGTGAATCCCACGCAATAGAATGATATCGTTGAAGGGATTCTATTGAAATGTATATTCGCGAGGGCGGCTGGGAGGTTGATGACTGAAGGCAAAATACACTAAATTGGGACAAATGGTGAGTGGTCTCGGACGACCTTTAAATTCATGCACAGCCGTTGAAAAAACAAATATCACGGCAAAGGTCAGTGGACAAACATTAAACTATCGTAAAAAGCTTGAGAGCAAGATGATTCAGATCTACAAGTGGGCATACACCATACAATATGAGCATTTTACCAAGGATACTACTGGGATGATCAAGGTCTTGTACAAAGTAAGCTTGTTCTTTCGAGAGGGGGTCTATTATTCAATTGCCCTTTGAGCCCAAAAAAACAATGATTGACAAGAGTTTTTCTGCGTTTAATCTCAATACTAGCGTTGTTCGTTCTGTTTAATGCGGAGTAGAGGTAGAAAAACTACTTGACTACCTCAAGATTATATCGGCTCATAGAGCCGTTCTGGCCGATTCGTCGATGTTGTGCGTCCTTTCATGATGATAGCATATACTTAAATTTGCATTCGTATACCGCAAGACTAATTTTAGCCGCTTCTGTTTCAATGCCAACAAAGGCGTCATTGACGGCTCGCTGTATTCGCCAGCAGTTGTACGGACCTTTCGAAGATCGTGTCTCTAGCGTTGGCATCTGAGTTTTGCACGATCTTCTCAAGAACGGTGTTAAAGAAATCACATGAGAGCGCGTCGCCTTGTCTAAAACCTTTTTTGACATTGCAAGTCTCGGTGAATTCGTTACCGACCTTGATGGATCAGCGAGAGTTCTACATCGTCATCCTGCTCAGTCTGACGAGAATGACAGGAATGTCCGAACTAGACATGGCACTGTATTGCTCATCTCTATGCACTCTGTCATGTACGGCCTTGAAATTGGCGGATAGGTGGTGAGTCGATCTGTATTTCTTGGGTCTGCCATAGAGGGGACATCTGAACTTTCTTAGCCTAAAATTCTGATTGTTGACAAATGGTGACACATGTTCACATAAAACAGCAGAGAAAATCATATACAAGGTGTTAAGGAAACTTCTTCGTCTTCTTCTTGTGGAACTACATTCCAGGTTGGATCTGGACCTTAACCAAGAAGCCTCTCCAGGTAGTATGATCTTTTGCTAGCTGTGTCTAATTGTATATGCCAAGTTGGTTGAATGCTTAGATGTGGTTGCGTTGTCCAATTTGTTCAGAGTCGAAGATTCTTCGGGCCTAAGGTAAGCTAAGGATTTTTATCCCTCGATAGTTGGCGCAGTCGAAGCGGTATTCTTTCTTGTGGATCCGGCAAGCGATACCGATATTGCACTAATCAGGTATGCTTTCCACCGACCATTTGTTATAGATGACCTGGTGCATGGTCCCACCCACAACATCCTCAAATGCTTTTGAAATTTAAGCTGGCAGTCCATAGGTCCCATCAATTTTGTTTCTCCAGTCTTGACATTCACCTCGTCTACATCCGAATTGAACGGAACATTATGCTTGTTAACAGTCTTTGAGTCCTCGTTATGAACAGTCTGCAGAAATGATTTTTCCAAATTCACAGAATCGTCTGCTACTGAAGACAAACGTCAAAGTTGTGAAACTTTATAAACACTTTTAATCAGTCTACGTCTTAAAAATACCCTGTACACCTGTATGGAGCAGAAATTCTAGTTGGGCTTATATTTGATTCTCTTCTTAATTTAAATACTTACAACAGTTTCAGCCAAAAATATCTTTGCACTGATGTGGGATTTGTCATTTTAATCGCGGTGCGAACCTATTTCACCTGTGGCTCTACACGCCACGTACATTCCAACAGCCACCCACTTAAAGGAATCCTGCCCTATTTACGATTCATAATTAAATGGCGAACAAACTTCCTAAACTTCATTTCACGTTCCGTCAGAGCCCGACCTCCTGGCGTGTAAATTCACCATTGAACAAGTCGGCAGTGTTTTCCGTCGAACTTCAAATATTCCGAAAATTACCCACCGTAATGTGAATAGTCCTGATTCGCCTTTGAGACACGAAATTATTCGCACTCAATTAGTTGGCCTTAATCAATTTAATACGAGCAAAATGAAATAAAAATGTGTAAGTGTGGGTGCGTATCAACTGCGTCTTCCGAGCCGAGCAACCGTGTCACATTTTTAATTAAATGGCAAATTACTAAATTCCGATGTTACATTCAGCGGGTGATAATGAAGTAATAAACGAACGACTAGAAAGCATGTTGATGGTCTATAAATTTGCCTTTCATAGCCATCAGCCTCTCAGCCCTGTTCATGAATCAATATTACGCCTCGTACCGAAAAATTCAAAAACACCAAAAATAACAAAAATCAATACACTTTAGGAGGCATAAGACAGCTTAACCACATAATTAATTACACACTCACCACAGCTCAATTCTGTCTGATAAAATACTTTGTGGCCAAAGAGCCCCGACCTTATCCATAAATCACTTAAAACGCATAAATATGTATGGATGTGTGTGCGAGAAGTGGTTCGCTTCGAGAATGGATCCATTCATCCCGTCACGCGTTTTCTTGACATTTTGTTTTGAATCAATGGCTGGGAGAATTCTGTTAAGTGAAGGCTTTAGGGTAAACCGGCCTATTCACAAAATCATGTGGAAATGTTGAATGAGAGGAATGATTGCGAGGTACGGGTATAAATTCAGATGTAGGCACAAGTCGGTATGTATTAGATCATTTAAGTTTCAGTAATTGCCTTGATGGTGGAGCATAACAATTATGCGAGATGTCGGAGCTCTGTTGGAGGCATATGGGCGCAGATAGGATGTGTTTAAATACACATGTTACTTAAGGTAAGGCGTGTGGAATTGAAATATTTTCTTAAATTAATTCCTGGTGTAGATAACGTCAAGAAGGTTATTTCGTTTGTGGGCTAAGGTAAACACACGAAAGTTTGCTTGGATTGTGTTTGCTTAGTTTTAGGTTTAATTTTTGGGACGTGGAAATATGTGAGTACAAGAACAAATTGAATTTCGTGCAAATAAAGTCGGGAATGCAAATCGACACGCACCACATAGTCGTCGATTCTAAGGCCGTATATGACATCGTGAGTGGATTTCGAAGCATTGGCATGCGACCCATGCAGACACAAGCGTCTGTCTTGGAACTCCTACCTTAACTCCACGTAATGAGATTTGGGGCCGAGTACTTTCGACAGAAGAACGGGTGTCCAACCCCCTGAGAGGACGTTGGTGCCTGTAAATAAGGAAGGAAGGAGAGGGTTTCTTGTACAAGGATTAACCCCTCTCAGAGCATGATTTGACCAATGGGACCTTCAAAACTTCCAGTTAGCAGAAGCTATATGGTGTAGAGCTTACTTACATACTCGTACTTATTACCCAGGCCAGCTTGAAGGATCTAAGCCTGACACTTACCTTCCGTCTGCGATCACTTGATCGTCGGACCGGAGTTTCGGTCTTCCTGTCTTTCTCGAACCAGGAGACTCGGATTCAAAGACTCACTTACGAGTAGTTGAAGTGATTTGGCCGATCCAGTTTAGTCTACCGATTTTTGCCATCCCCACTATGTCCAGATACTTGTACTGCTCGTAGAGTTCGCTGTTGCGTCTTGTCCAATTGAGTTCCTCACAGACAAGACCACCGTCCAGCTTCAGGCTCAAAATAGCAAGAATAACAGTATACGGGTTTTGTAGAGCATGTTTTGGTTCTTTGAGTCATTGTTTGGATAATCGGTAGCGGTTCGCAAGAAGATTCTACGTCGGATCTCTACTAAGATGTCGTTTGTTGGGTGCACGTTTTCCCCGATTCGATTATTCCTCAAGAGCAATGTTTTATACTTATTTACCTTATAACCAGCTCGTTTAACGCTTTATTCGCCGTTAAAGCTTCTGGCTGAATTCCTTCTCACAAGGGATGAAAAACTGCTATATCTATTACAGGAATTGCTTCAGACATCAAATGTAACACTTATTTGACTATGAATTTATAGTTCGAGCCTGGGCAAAAAAAATCTTCAACTTCAAAGTTAAATTCAACAACTTCAGCAACTTCGGCAACTGTGAGTTAATTTGCGTTCACTTTCTACAGATCTCAGCAGGGATGCCTTCTTTAATCTGGTAAGAATATACACTTTCCAAGAGGTTTCCATCTTGTGCCTTATAAATACAAGGCTGTTTAATGAAATCTTCTAAACCATCTGTACATATTGGCGTGCATCTGTATTAGCGGAATTCTGAAAAGCAGGCCTTTGCTGGATTTTTCCTCCTGCTCCCGATCGGCAAGGCGAACATGAAACTTGTGGTTCGGTCTTCGGACTGGACACTTCGCAGTTCTGAGCGAACTTGAGTTTTTACGATAGCACATGGACAGTACATCCCTTAGCCGTCGAAAAGTTCAAGCCAGTTATAAGGTATCCAAAAGGAATATCACCATTTGTACAGACAGTTGCAATTAAATATTATTGGATTTTGTAACTTCTCGTGTAAATCTGCCCTAAGTTGTCAAATGTATTTCAACGCGATGGACAAGAATTTTAACATTCACCTCATTTAGGGGCTGGAGCACAGTGATATTTGAGGTAATTATGAAGTTAAAGAACTCGCCAAGCATGTCACCAAGTCTCCTCTGCAAGTGAAGAGAAGCCGTGCATATCACATTCAAATTCTTAAATTCAACTGTAGGCAGATAAAATATGCTACGTGCCTCATTACCAAACAAATCTGGCACTTACTGAATTTTAAAGCGCTCACCCTATTTAATTTGAATGAAAATCACTAATAAGGACCTTAGTAGGCGTCGTTACGGAACACTGCATCATTTGAAGGTATGTGACTAATTTTCGCGCTGGGAAGAGTAAACAAATCCTCAACTGCTTTATTTTTGCAGCGGACTCTCGCTCCGTGAAAGGACACATCTAGGAAAATACTTTTCGAGAATTGAAACAATCTGAAAACAGCGGCATCAATAAACTAAATCACTAATTTGTAAACTTTAGTACTTTAAACCATTTAGCTTGAGGGATTAAACGAAACCTTGTGGTAACACAATGTTTCGTGTAACTTTGCCTTTGTGTGGCTGCTTGACTTAAATATATATTTTTAACAATTGTAGGCCATGAAGAGCCACTGCCTAACTTTGAAGCAAATACGTGATATTGTTTTCTTATGAGTGGAAGGACCAGCAGTTTTATGATGACTTAGTACGTCGAATCTTGAGAGCTTTATATTAAATTTATATACGCCCAGAGCATAGTCAGTAACTCGGAAAACGTAGCGCAATGAAAGTAATCCGAAATCGAAACATGGACCTGCATCAGACATCGACTTACTTACCCACAATGATACGGTGAACTAGTTGCGCTGTAATCCCAGGAGGACCTGGGCTCTAACCTTCCTTAGTTAGCTGTCTCAAGTTTCGCACACCAAGTTGGTTGAGGTCCTTATCCACTTGTGTACACCACATCAGTAGTGGAAGTCCTCTGTGGTGTTATCTCATATGCTTAGAGTCAATTTGATAGGGCGACCAAAATCTGAAATATTTAGTTGTATTATAATAGGCTGTGTTACTTTTCATTTCAGAATATCAACACGTTGCTTGTGCTCATTTCAAATGCAGGGGGAAATGTGTGCTTATATTTTCCAATGAGTACATTTTGGAAACTTCTGTTTTCGCATCAAATCAAATGAGAACATTTCTGCTCTCCTGAAAAAAGGAACAAAGCAAACCAAGCACAATTTTACGTGACAAAGAAAATCCATGGTGGGATATCAAGAGTTTTGCTGCATACTGTACACGATATGACGTACGTACATTACCAACGTTTAAACCCGATGTACACACCTGTAATCCACAAGTTGACAAAGTGTGTTGACAAGCGGCGGGAGCATTAATAATAACTCATGTTCTAAAAATAATGACTGAGAGCTTTGTTGACCTAGGTATAAAGTCATTTATTCCGTTGCATGCTCAAGTGGCCTTGATGTTGACTTATGTAGCAATTTCCCGGGTCTTTTATTCTCCGATTATGTTTTACTACACGATTGGTGCGAGGCCCTGCAACTTTTCTCCGTGGAAAAAAAAAAGAAAAGCACAACAGTCAGCATGATTTCGTTGAAACAAACGCTATTGATTTTAGTGACGTTGTCAAATGATTGATGATGTCGATGATTACAATGACGTACGTGAACATATACAGTATCTGACACTAGTAATTCTACAACATCTTGTTACGCAATAAATAAAAGAAACAAATCAACAGCAAAGAAATAAGTTGCTTTTTCTTGCAGCAGGAATTAAATTCAATTAATCATTGGTAGAGGGCAAGGCGGGTGCAGAAATCTTCTCTAAGAAAGTGAAACTAGCCGTCACATAGTTCTGGGGAAAAAATACCCCAGTTTACCAAGATGAGATGATTGTTTTACTGCATGCGTTGGATGTGAAAAAAATGTCTTCATTCAGACGCGTGTGGTCCTTACCCTAGCAATTCGTCATTGCCTATAGGATGTGTAGTGTACTAAAACCAATTGAGTACGCATCTGGAAATGAGGTCACACTTTTTCGTGTAAAAGGACACTTGGGGATAGAATCCAAGGAAAGGTGGATTCTCTGCCAAAGCAGGGAGCAACTTCAACGCTGATTGGTTCGGAACCATTTGCTGTTTTAGCCAGAGAAATGGTTGAATACCCGATCAACAAATGGGCCATGACGAAGCAATTAGAAAGATGGTCTATATTGAAAGCCAATAGGCACTGCCTGGTAAAAAATTCGAAGCTTGGGACGAGGATCATGAAAATGGTGGTGGGAACTTTAAGTACTATCGAAGGAGAAAGAGCTTCTTGAAGTCGATGCTTATTTAACATGACTGGAGGAAAAAAAGGCTGGTATTGGCTGGCTTTTTAAAGTTCCGTCTACAAAAACGAAACCTTCTTCTACATTTAAAAAGACATCTGCATGAACCTTTTGGAATTAGATACTTTAGGCATAGAAATCAATTTCCACGCACGCCAATTGTCGTTTCCTAATACTCAGATATTCTTCCATCAAAAATTATTTATCCGACGGAACCTTCCAACAAATTAAGTTTAGTTGCCCAGCTTTTTTTTGAAACTGTTAAGGTATAGGTTTGAAAATGAAACGTTGTTCGTGGATAAAACGAAATTACACTTCTTTGTTATTGCTGTGATGATAGAAATTACACTTCTTTGTTGTTGTTGTGATGAAAGACATTTGTTTAGCGATACTATTATTGAATTGAATCAACAATTTAACTGAAATGTACAGGAACATTTTCACAATCAAATATTCTCCAATTGAATTATGAACGAAATCCTGTCTATGATTCACTCGTGCAAGCTGCTAACGTATATATTTTTTGGCGCAAATGGAGGCACGGGAAAACTTCGGAATATAAAAAAGCATTAACAATCGCTTTTACTAGAATTGCAATCACCTTATTGAATAGCGGCCGAACGAAACACTCTGCAATTGTGCTGCCTTCAAACATACGGATTAAATAAACTCTCAAATCCAAATACATGAGTGTACTATAGCCCACAAAAAATTAATCAGAAGCTTTATATAGAACTTCGCAAAATTAACGTGGAAATCAGACAATGCGCCAGCAAACGCACAAGAACATTACATGTTATATCTCTAACTTCTACCTCTGGTGAACTAAAAGCCTATTTTAATATTTTAAGAGAAATGTGAAAACATTCAAACATGAAAACAACACTCAATGAAAACGTGCGGGTGTAATTGGATAAACAATCCATCAGCAACTGAGTTTTACCCTTCCTTTCTGGTTGCCTTGTTGTGGCGGGAGGGCTTAAGAGTCAAAGACCCTCGGTTCTAAAGGTCCTAGGTGAGACGTTGAACCAAAAGCCGTTTCGACTATGACGTTAAAAAAAAGTCAAAAGTATGGCGGAGAAACTAAATATTTCGACTACTTCAAGTGACACTCACAATAGCGAAAATTCATCCATAGTCTTCTCGACTGCGGCTGAGGCAAGGATTCTGAAGGCCCCAACCATCAATGAAAGAAAAATTAAGGATCTGGTGCTGGTGCCTTCGTAAAGAGCGACAACCACTGCACACCTCGTTAGGTAAATTTGCGTTGGTCTTCCAAGCGGAAACCTATGCGATCCTATTGCACACGAACTATATTGTGAAGAGCAGGTGGAAGGGTCGAAGTATATGTGCCTGTTGCCACAGCCAAGCTGTGCTTAAGGCCTTGCGGAATGAGGAGTGCATGGCTCTCCAGGATGTAGACAGACCAAGCGGATGCTCCCCAACGTCTGTAAGATATTCGCGGCTTTCTTGTTATCTCTTAATAGAAAAAAAAATACTGCAAACAACTTACCGGCGTACCAAGGGGCACTTAAATGTGATTGGCCTAAGCGACGTCTATGGAGAAGACGATGATACTGCAGAGCACTTCCTCTGCCATTTTCCCGCCTTTGCTTGTATCAGGCGGCAGTTATTCGGTGCTGATGAGGTCAGAGCTGTAGATGTAGACTCCTCATCACAGAAGCGCCTGCTTCCTTTCTTAACAGTGGAATCGCGATAATTCGTATCTCCATAAACCCATAGGTTTCGGTCTCCTTGATAATTCGTATATTTTTTCTCGGTGAACAAGGGTAGAACTCTCTGTAATTCGTATATCTTGTGTCACGCAACTCTATAATTCGTATTTCTTCCTTCGGATGCGAAGTTATAGTTGTTGTTATAGTTTACCTATGTATTTGTGCGATTGTCTGTTGTCTTTGTTCATTGTCAGTTGTCACTTAAGTTATCGCTGTCAGCTTGCAAGATGAGTTTAAAGAAATACAAGTGCCTTTCTGTCGCCCAGAAGCAAGAAATTATTGAAGCCGTAGTAAATGGAGAAAAACAGAATACTGTTTTTTTACTCTCGATAATTCGTATGAAATGCTTGGACCATTGGGATACGAATTATCGAGACTCGACTGTATGTATAAGTACAGTGTATCAAACTCATATTCGTACATCTGATGCTTACCACTTTGTTTTGCTGTTTATCATAAACCAATAAGGATTAAACGGCTCTGGTGATAGTTTTTGCTCAAAGCTAATATCATAGGTAGGACTACATCTAGTTTTGAAATTATATAACCTATGGTCTGCTTAGGAGATATGATAAAAGGAAGAAGTACCTCAAAAGTACCTCAAATTCATATTCGTACAGCAACCATTGAGCTTATGTTTGACGTAGAGCACCGTAAAAGTAAACGGTTTGTTATTTTTGGAGTGAAATAGTTGTCTGCGGCGTTGTGCAAACGTGTACTAGTATTTGGAGCATTTGGCTTATTGTTTTTTTTAAATATTGTGAAAAGATTACAAGAAAAGGCACTGAAACGTCCAACGAACTCAGGGAATTGGTTATTAAATATTACAATGATGGAAAATCTTATAATGAGACTGCAAATTTAGTGAATCGTCCAAGATCAACAGCAGTCAATCATAAATCCTTTTAAAAACGAAAATCGAATCAAAAATAAACCCCGGAATATCAACAGAAGTATTTTCAACGAACATGACAAAAGAAACATACTTCGTACAATTAAGAAAAATCTCCGAATAAGTGCACCACAACTTGCCGAACAACTCCGCCATGATTTAAAGAAACAATTTTCTACAGAAACATTGTGAAATTGCATCCGCGAACATGGGTACAATGGTAGAGTTGCGCGTTAAAAACCTTTCATAAGCCCAATCAATAGAAGCAAGAGATTAGCATTCGCAAAACTTCATCAATTTAAAGATTTTGACTTCTGGAAAAAAAATCAAAATTTAACGTCTAAGGGTCAGATGGCCTTCAAATGGTCTGGCGAAAACCTAATACAGAGCTATTGCCGAAAAGCACTGTTGCAACAGTACAGTACGGTGGAGGTTCAGTCATGGTGTGGGGGTGTTTTTCCGCTGCTGGTGCAGGAAGATTGCACATAATCGATGAAATTATGAACCATAGGAAATATATTGACATTCTCAAAGAGAATCTTGCGGCTAGTGCTTCTCAATTGGGTTTGGAGAATAACTTTGTGTTTTATCAGGATAATGACCCAAAGTACAAGGCTCATGCAACTCGGCTTAGGCTGCTTTATAATTGCCCAAATGTGATAGAAACATCTCCACAATCTCCGGACATTAATCCAATCGAGAATTTGTGGAACGAGTTGGACAGGAGAATAAAATCTGTTACAGTTAGGATCACGAGCGACCTCAAAGCAAAGTTGGTTGAAAAATGGGCGAAAATTTCTCCCGAAACAACTACAAAGCTTGTCGAATCGATGCCAAAAAGATATCATATTACACAAAGGATATGCAACTAAGTACTAAATGTACAATGGAAAATGTGAAATAAGTATAATATTACAATGTACGAATATGAATTTGAGATTTATTTATTTTGTTATTTCCGTTTTATACAGAATTATACAATTTAATTAATATTGTTTGTTGAATTGAAGTTTATATCCTTTCTTTTATGTTAAATTTTATTAAGAAATATAGTCTTAGAAATATACCTTTCATTTTGTTTAGTTATTCACTAATTTTTTTCAGTTCAGCAGGTGTACGAATATGAGTTTGATACACTGTAGGTTGCTGCCCGGCAGTACAATGGACCAGTTTTTGAGTCTAAGTGCTCCAGTGTAGCGTTACAAAAACATCCGAGAACAAAAAAAAAAATTCAAAGTATTCAGAATAATTGTTGCAGATCTGACCAAATGCTTATCTATAGATTAACGGGCTCAGTAACATTACCAAAGATGTCAGTGAACTTAACACGGGAATTCAAAATTTAAGGTGGCGAATTGGATATAGTGTTGTAGACGTTTAATAGTTGGCGTATTAAATACACTTTTTTTACGTATATAAAAGTGTGTATTATACATTTGAAAAAAATTTTTGGTATATAAAAGTATATAAAAGCAAGGAATAAGTATAAAACTGAAAAAAATTGTATAAAAGTCAAAGAAATGCATAAAGATCCTAAAAATAAGCATAAATAAGTAGCAGTGTTATACATTTTAATACAATTTTATTAAAATTGTAAAAAATTGCAAATAAAATTGGCATTATTACGACTCTGATAGCTTTTCAACTTATCAACAGTCAAAACAGTTTATTAAAGGATTAGTATACAAAACAAAAATATACAGACTTGTCGTACGCTCAACCTCGTTTCCAACTACATATTCCGAAAGTCTCCAAATTTGTACCAAAGCACAATACTTCTAAATAAAACATACCAAATACTAGCCAATATAATACGTGACGGGATAACTACGCTCAACATTGAAGCAGACTTCCAAAAGCAGCCAGTAAGTCATGCGTTTTCATTTATTATTCATCGACTTCATCATGCATTTGACAGGATTAAACACTTAAAACTGCAAGCAGCATTGATAATGCTAGGAGTTCGTCAAAAAGGAGTACGGTAGGGATAATAAAGATGAACGGGTCAAGGGCAAACGTATAAATTCCACACAGGGAATCAGATGAATATTGCACGAGCAATGATGCCAAACAAGGTGATATGTACGTTATCTGTACTGCTCTTCAATATGCAACATGTCTTATGCATATTTTATAAATTATATCAACTCAAAGGATTTGCAGATATTAGTCATATCACGTATAGTAGATAGGTAGGGAGATATTTGTAGCATTGGAGTTCAAACCAAAACAAATTGGACTTAAAGTGAATTAAAGTAAGCAAAATATGAACAAAATTCTTTCAAGAATTGACAATGGACTAGCGTTATGTGCAATTAGCACTGGCGTACATTGTACTCGTGCGTTGCATCAGTCTGGATAACTTTCAGAGCGTTCGTAGACAGAAAGGGATCAACATTTTAACAATGACCTTTAAACGTGGTCTAAATTGGTACAGTCAATTCGAGCGCATGATCAACAATGCTTCGACTAAGAGAATTCGAATCCGAACCTCCTGGTTCGAGAATAAGACGAAGCTCGAATCTCCGATATAATGACCAAGTGATCGTAGACGCGAGAATACTGTTCTGTTATGTACTTTCCAGCGCCTGTATGTACAATACGTTGGAGATTTTGTCAGTTAAACTTTACCAAACGTTTCGAAGATTTTTGATTTTGGTAGCGAATTCACTATTTCAACAACCTGTACTCTGTTGATAGCTTATCCTTGTTTCGAACAGCGGTTTTCTGATTGTCTGCTTTCACTTTCGACCAATTTCAAGCAGGGGCAATTTGTTGCCTAGTTCATGCTAAAGGCAGAGAGTCGAAACATGCATTTTAGGGCTAAAAATCAAGCACAAAATCAATCATCCCACTCAGTTTGAATGGCTGAAAAGTTCATCGCCATTTTCTGTTGAATTTGAACAAACAGCGGTATTAATATGATGGCAAAGTTATCTATGTTCCAATTGCGCCTATTTCATAAAATTAAACCAGTCACAGCCATCAGAAATTATCCTGAAATTGATGGCCAAGTTTAGCAAGATGAATACGCTTGTTTTCGTTTTCAATAAGACTGTGTATTTGTTACATTTACATACATTTAATAACATTCGTCCCGAGTTTTATCAGGCCAATACAGACACGTCTGAAGAAAAATTGTTTTCAATAAAGAAGGATATAAAAGCTCTGCCTGTTGCATCCGAATCAACAGTCCCCATCTCAGATATGTATATCAGACTATAACGGAAAGTAAAAAAATACGAATGTATCTACATTCATATAGAAATGTGTTAGTCCGTCACAAGAAAGCATTTCTTATCTAGCCTTATTCCTTTTCCAGCTGATTTTCATCTATTTTCTTCCGGTTGAAAAATATTATGCTACTCATCTGCTTATCCGTAAATGTTTTCTTCTCCTTCTTTAAACGGTTATTACATCGTTATCACAGTAGTAGCGAAGTCAATTAATCTAGATGTATTTATTCGCAATGTTTCCCTCCTTAGCATTCAACAAATTGCGTGGACAGCGGAGCGGATATAGTCCTATTAAGCCTCAGGCACGAAGTACTCATTTAACGAAGTACCGAGGGTGAAATATCTCAGAATGCTACCGATAGAAGGCGGCCGTTCGCAGAGATCTGTTCATTGAAGTTATGTATACGAAATTAGATTAAGCAACTGCTGTATAATTTTCCGCTCGGTTTGAAGAAACGAGAAAGATAATTTTGCATAAAACTCTTGTCGTGTACTTCTTTAGAGCCAATTAAATTATTACGTTTAACCGAATCTAACTGAAATATTTTATTTTTTACGCGATTCAAACAAAAAATATGAACATTTCTTCGTGGATAGAGGCACCACAGAGATTGGATGACCACGTACTCCTAGAAAATTAAATCGGTGATTGTATGATCTCGGCAATGAAGTGGCACTTCTGTGTTTCAAAAGAACGGACTTAAAATAATTTGCTTGTGACAAACTAATTGTCAACTTAGCTGTGTAACAAGTCCTACTAGCAGCTCTCTCGCAGAATCAAGAGGAGAGAATGATTCACTATAATTTGAGCGTCTGATCATCGAATCTAATGAAATCACAGAATATATTCTTCGTTTCCGTCTTGTGGCGCTACAGTCCGGGGTTGAACTGGGCCTCAACAACTCTCTACAGCTAGAGTGATCTTTTGCTAGCTGTCGCCAATTGCAAGTTGGTCGAGGTACATCTCCACTTGAGTGCGCCACCTTAGACATACATAGACGTCCTCTGTTGGGTTGTCCCACTGATTCGAAGTCCAAAAAACGTTCACCAAATCCATATATCCAATCCTTTTCATTTTCTATGCGCTTAAATAACACTACGCAAAGTAGCGTCAGTTAGCAGCTACATTGAACTGGGTACTTGGAAGTTCTGATGCTTTAAAAGATACATAATATATTTTGCACTGAATAAATAAGAATTGGAATAGACAGAAAATGAAAGGGGTACTTCATTTTTGAACACATGCGCTAAACTCGTCACCAAAGTGAACTCCAGTGCTTGTCTCAAACGGGGATGGTGCACTTAGTCCGTTTTGCAGCTAACTGGATCTCCGAGGAGTTCATCCAATCATTCACCCTCATCTAGAGTTTTCTATAAAGCGAAGTATACTTTTAACAGTTACCTCACTGAGTTCGCAGAGATTGTCAAAGAATTAGGCTCCTAAGTGGATTCGTTAAAGGCATAAAGGCATAAGGGCAGGTATATAGAAAGTGAAGAATTGTATCCTCTTTACTGGGGGAATGCTTCTTAGTGCACCACTTATGCAGACGCATGCTCTCCGAAGTGACCTTCAGTGAAATAACTGAACTGGTTTAAAACAGGATATCCGACGCTTGGCGCCGTGGCGTAGTGGGTAGGTGCGTCGACTCCTACGCTCGAGGTCGTCGGTTCGAATCTCGAAAAAAAAATCAAACATTTTTTCACGGCCTCACCTCTTTCGAGTCACTGACAATGCTCAAAGAGTATAACTGTCTAGAAAAAGCTTCTCAATCTCGCCGTTCGGAGTCGGCATTAAACTGTAGGTCCCCTCCGCCAGTGACCAAACAATAGCACGCACATCATGAGTGGTTGCTGAGAAGCTAGGCCCAGGTCCACCTCGGACTGTAGCGCCGCCATTATTTTATTATTATATCCGACGCTTGAGCAAATTCCGTCGCTTGTTTGCAATGTTTTACAGAACAAAAGGATCGTCTTTGTAACCTTTATAATTCCTGTCCGTCCTTTCGTCTGCCTGCAACACAAACCGCAGCTCCTACATTCAATATGATATCGGAATTAGGTGCTTTAGACCTAAAAATCAGTTTCGATACACTAAAATTTAAAAAGTGGGGATATTTAGAGGTTGCTCCCAAATACGTAAAGTTATCGCAGATTTTTAACGCACCGTCTCGAGGGATATATCAAACGACAGGTGATTCTCAATTAGTAGGAGGTACGCTCAGCAACTATTTGATCCAGACTCATTTCAAAAACTATGAAGCGCCAAAGTCTAAAATGGGCAAACAATTTCAAATTGAATCTGCAAATTTTATTAAGCTTCTTTCATAGAGTGTTTTAGGGTGTCATTCTTTTTGGAATTAAGACGAGAAATTTGTACAGAAAATTTAACTTCCGAACTCACAAGCACTCGTACTTTTTTATTTGGAAAAGTAATAGACTGAGACTTTAGATCGAACGATGAAAGCATTAAACGACTATGTACATATAAACCTAGAAATAATATCATATACCAACTCTCTCTTAGGAAATAAATATAAAATATACAAATAAAAAAAAGTAAAGATTTTTGGTAGCGCAAAATAGACAAATAATTTTGCTAATAAACTATAAACTATTTTTAGAATCAGTAATGTGTTGTTACTTTGAATTTATTTTCGTCGGTCGATGAAGGAATTACGTTGTTGGATTGGAAAGCAGTACTGCGTACAGTAAAATTTACGTAAGTAATATTTGAGTTCGTGGGCGCCGTGGCGTAGTGGGTAGGTGCGTCGACTTGTGATGCCAAGTTTTTTTTAAATTTTCTAGGCCTAGCATATACGTTTTTATTTTTTTTTAAATAAAAAAAAAAAAAAAACCCTTGCCCCGAAAGGCAAACTAGAATAAGATTAGGTTAGCTTAGAGCACCCGCATAGAGTCATTAAGTTAGATAAGTAAAACATATGTTTAGTTAATATAAGCTAGTTTTAAGTATTTTTATATCTAGCATGTAAGGAATTTTTGTTTAAATAAAATAAAAATACGTTAAAAAAAAAAAAAAAGGTGCGTCGACTCCTACGCTCGAGGTCGTCGGTTCGAATCTCGAACAAAACATCAAAACATTTTTTCACGGCTCCACCTCTTTCGAGTCACTGACAATGCTCAAAGAGTATAACTGTCTAGAAAAAGCTTCTCAATCTCGCCGTTCGGAGTCGGCATTAAACTGTAGGTCCCCTCCACTCGTGACAGAACAATAGCACTCACAACACGAGTGGTTGCTGAGAAGCTAGGCCCAAGTCCACCTCGGACTGTAGCGCCGCCATTATTATTATTATTAATAGACTGAGACAAAGCTAAAACTACAGCTTTGATTTAGTTTTTTGCTAATGATTTCGGACATGTCTAGATTCCAAAAATGTTTATAACTTCTACATCTTTTATAGTTTAGGTGTGACACTTGGTCAGTAAATTTTTTTGACGTAGGCAAACCAAGTTCCGAAACAATGTTTGAAAAACTCTCATCTCATCACATCTTCAGTGACCCGCATGTTCCACTAAATGGGTCGCGGGGGCACGAGAGATCTCCAGGCCACTCGGTCCTCCGCCATCGATTCTAATTCATCAGGTGCTATGCCTAAGCGCAACCAGGCGAGTGTTTGGACTTGGTCCAACCATCTCCTGCTAAGCGATCGCCTACCTGATGGAATCGCATTCAAGGCACGCATCGGAAGTCGTGATAAAAGGGACATTTATGTCACGTGACCAAACCATCGAAGTACAGCCCTTTCCGTTCGAAGAAGCTTTTTATTAAAAAATCGTTTTACTTACTAATATTAAAGTAAAAAATGTGCAGCTTTGCTGCGGATACGGCTATCATTGGATAGATGATCGATGCACAATATCTGTAATAAGTGCAGAGTAAAATAAAAAAAAACGGCAAAAAAAAGAATGGTTATGACAATAACAGCGTAACATAGTGGGTACGTGCGTTAACTCCTTCGTCGCCATACACAACAATTTTCATCATAAACAATTTTAGCTTATTTGAATTGCGGACAATGCTTCTCAAACTTCTCAAATTTCGCCGTTAGAAGTCGGGAGTTGGTCTCCTCAACCCGTGAGTAAAAATTACCACGCACAACATAAGTGGTTGACCGAGAAAAATTTGTGTCTTCTTGGTGGTGCCAGAGTTGTAACTTTTCAAAGCCGTACTTAAACATATACACCCGCGGTTAACCGTTAAAAAGGTCTAAGAAAAATAGAGGTTTGGAATTTTAACTGAGTTCTTAAAATCTCGTTGAAGGCATTCAACAAAAGAATGTATCAAAAAATTAAAGATTCAGACATGTACGAGTATGTATATGGACGATAAAAAAACGATTCCCGACGACGAGTACAACACACAGTTGACTGTTTTTTCGCGATAAAGAAAACTTCAAAATTAAAGAAAACTCATAAATAATATGGCTACCGCCATGGTATTGAATTGGCTTCATTTGAAATATTATTTATGTCATATTTTAATTTTCGGTATATCTGACTTTTTCAAACAGCATATTAATTCAATTAAATTATATGTAACGCAATTCAAGCATTGACTCTTCGATTTATTTCTTCCGACATCCCCTTGTTTTTCAATTGTTTTAGAATGTTGTCCTTTAACACCGGGGTTATGATTGTTGTTGTTATTTGGTGTACACCTCTTACTCCATGTACACCCATAGGAAAAAACCACAAGAGGTATTAATCAGTGGATAGTGGAGACCAGTCGATATCTCACTTTATAAACACACGCTGTATATGATGTGATTTTTTGTTCGTACCACATGTTCTATACGCCTTAATAATACTATTCGGGAGAAAGAATGTCTTCTAACATCCCAGTAGTGTTCACAAATACTTTTAAAGCATTATTCTAGCCTGCTTGAAGAAATATGACCCAATGATGCTGCGGTCCCAAATGGCGCACCATGCAGTTACTCTACGAGGGAGTAGTGGTCTTTGGTATACAAATTGAGGTTATTAAGTTTTTTTTAAAAAGCCAACGAAACTGAAGTGTGCTTCATTGCTAATAATTCATTTTGGTTAAAAATGGCAACAAAGAAATAGTGGATATTTAAACAAAATGCTTAAATCATTTCCACACGTTGTTGCTCTCCATAATAAATTGTTACAAACCTCCCCTCTATAAACTGTCAAATGTCATCCAAGCCGAACTAACGGAAAATAATGACCTGGTCTCTGTAGTGCAATTAAAAGAAAGAAAACAGTACACCGAAGCGTATGCAATGAAATTTTCAGACAGAAAAGAATCACAAAATCACAACCTAACGGACATAGTCAGAATCACAAATCAGTTAGAGATGTTCAACTTACAGCGGTTCATTCCCACTCGCTTATCAAAAAATACACATACTGCTATATTCGCCATCTTATTTCACGCACACTTTTTTGTTTGCCGTCGACTGGTTTTTGCTTTGAAGCAGTACAAAGCAGCTACATGTACGTTACACAGACGCTACAAATACAACAAGCTGTCAAAATATGTACAGCGGCAAAGAGGGTACTGATTTGTCCTAAGAATCAGATTCTGATTGTATTTATGTCAAATCAACAGATTTTTGACACAGCGTACTCTGCTTGTTGTAATCTTATCAGATTGGATTCCAACTGGAATGCTGAACATCTCTGTTTGATTAGCTGCTGGAAAATAATCGTGGGTGTTCTGTTTTGATACTATTTGAGTAATGTCAATAAGAAGGGAGTTAGTTGTTGGAGTCAAAAGGTTTGCGAAAGTTTAAAGTATTTTTGATAAGTCATTCTAATTTATTGTGATTGCTAGGATGTCATCTATTGCGAATTTATCTTGTACGGTTATTTCCTGTTAAATAAAAACTAAGTCAAATGAAAACATCATAATCTACTTTGCAGCACTTCGTATGAAGTATCTGGAGAAGAAGGACGTTTTTCTTGAACAAAATATCAAGGTTAAAGAGCCGATATCACTTTTTAAGGAATGGCTTGAGGAAGCATTGAAGACTGAGGAACTGTTGGAACCTAATTGTGGTTGCTTGGCAACAGTGAACAAGTAAGATCGTATGAAGTATCTGTAGTATCTGTAGTAGTATTCCACAGATTATTACAATAACAATTTACAAGTGACGTGATTTTAATCGATGTCATATTTCACATAGATAAGAGGAGATATGCTCGTATTTATAAATGTGTGTGTATAGTCAGGCACTAATCAAGGTCAAATATGTAGGTGAAGAATACAAAACACCGGCCGGCCAGAAAACGTCTGTAAAAACCACGATATACAGAATACAAGGTATTATGTTCCCGTCACTTATTTTTTTGAATTGTGCTGCGTGTGACGTCATGCGTATCATGACATGTTTTGCCGCGAACAATTTGAACAGTGTTGTGAAAACATTTGTGACTAATTTTGTGAAATTTGTAAAAAGTTTGATTAAAAAATTCTGTATATCGTGTGTAAAAACAAACGTTTTCAACTGACTGTTGTCTAAGATTTTCTGTAAAGAGCTTAACCGGTTTGGAATCTGCAGAGTATTTTTGCAGGGTCTCTGTTAACATCTCTGCTATTTTTACACGAAATTTACACAAGCATTTTTAGAGTTATTGAAGAAAATTTCCGAACTTAATCTACGACTCATTTTTGAGCTGTAGATTGTAGGCTGATAGTTTCCCCAATAGGTAATTGGTGTTATTGTCTGGTTTGGTAGGGAACATTATTCCGTTATTCATATAACTTCGTATTCCTCTTCGCATGTCGTTACAGTCCGAGTGATCTAGAGCCATGCTTCTACAGCAACCACTCCTTTTATGGTTGCTAATGTCTTCTTGTAAACGGAGGGGTATTACTGTTTTATGCCGACTCCGAAGGGAGGAGTTTGAGAATCTTTACTCAACAACTCTACTCTCTGGAGCTATCAGTGGCTCGTGAAATGTGACCCCGCCATGATATTTGAAAGTTGTTGTGTACGGAATCGAACGCTGAACCTTCAGGCTAGAAATCTACGCACTTACCCAATACGCTTCAGTGACCACAATCTCAAACGAATAGACTCCGGCTCATAGAATACTTCCTGCGTCAGCGCCAGAGATACTTTGACAAATACATTAAATACTTTACTTAACATCGTAGTAATCCAAGTAACTCGACTGTACTCATTTTTACAACAACTTTTAAACAGCTCTACACTTTAACCGAAACAACTTGAACTTGAAAACCTACTGTCAAATGAAATCAGCTGTGCGTTGAAGTATTCGTTGAGTCACTCACTCAACTCCAGCTACTCCACCGTCAACGTATGCTTTGGCGTAACGCAAGTAAAGTGTTCTATGGACCGGAACCTTAAGAAAGATGTCTGGAAAATAATTCCAAAGTATTGCAGGGTTACATGTGACTTAACCACCAAGCAGTCAGAATGAAAATCTTGCCAGCAGATCCTAGTCTTGTTCTGACATTTTGCTTCATTTGTTGATGTAGTCCTTGAATCTTTCCACAATTCATTCGTTTATTGATGTTTGTGAAAATCAGTTTTCTTTATATTTTTCTAGGAATGGCGTACCGTCAAATCGATTTGTTTTAGTAAAAGATGTGAGCCAAGAAGGATTTACATTCTTCACAAACTACGGCAGTCGAAAAGCGCAGGATATAGCGCATAATCCAAATGTTGCGATCACATTCTATTGGTGTCCACTAAGAAGATCCGTACGAGTCGAAGGAATTGCAGAAAAAATCTCAAAAGAAGACTCACTTGCTTACTTCCACCAACGGCCACGTGCCAGTCAAATTGGCGCACTTGCAAGTCCTCAAAGCAGTCTTATTAAGAGCCGCGAGGAATTGGATGAAATCGAGACAAAGCTAAAAGCTGAACTCGAGTCCAAGGATGTTCCATTGCCGAATTGGGGTGGTTACTTAATCAAACCTCGTCTGATTGAATTTTGGCAAGGACAAACAAACCGAATGCATGATAGAATTCGATTCCGCAAGAATTATAAACCAGAAGAAGTAAACGGTTTTGCACTCACATACTTTTTAAAATATTAATGGTCTTTTTATTTTTTTCAGGAAATTGATGAATCTCTGGTAAATGTTGGTGAAAATGGATGGGTGTATGAACGCTTAGCCCCATAATTTGATTATATTTGCTGCGCATAATGTGTATGTTTATATTTTTCCGCAATCATGTCTTCCTTTAATTAAGTATAATTTTCTTAAGCTGATAAGAACCAGTTACGAAATAAATGGGGAAATGTGTTTATAATATGGGAATAAATGTTTTTTGGTTAAGAAAAAACTTGCAAAGCATAGATCAAAGTATTAGCGTTTGTTTCCTCTAAGGCTTTCGGTTTTTTTCGCTCATCTCCGTCACTCTTTGGTGCTACAGCCGGTGCTGCTCAGGAAGAAATCATTATCGAGGATTAGCATAAGTCACAAGGAGTTCTCACCGGACATTGTCCCATAGGCACCCATGCCAGGAGGCTAGGTATCCCCCATAACGACTATTGTAGAAGTTGCAGGGAAGAGGTGCAAATAGAGTCCATCCCCCATCTGCTCTGCGATTCCAGCCCTACGGGGAAGAAGACTTAACACTAGGCAATAACTTCTTCGATCTAGAGGATCTGAATAAAATAGAGCTGAAGCACGTCCTAAGATATATACAACAATCTGGGTGGTTCTAATCAGCGATGGAAATGTAGGTCTCACGGGATACACGTCGATATTGGTGTGTTCAATGGAGTAGAGTATGGCAAGAACAGTTTGACCTCTGAATGCTACAATCTCAAATTACCTCAGAAACTTTGCCGATCGAGTTTTCCTGAAGCTCTCAGAGAGTCCAACCCTGCCAAGCGAAACAATCGAAAAATAGTGGAAACGTTGTCAAAGCGGCATCAGATATGCCATCAGTGCGTCTGGATTTTAAGACGCAACCCAGAAAACGTTTGTTTGAAAACGAGTGCAGAGTCGCAGTCGGTACCGAGAATTTGGAAATATTGCTCTAGATCGTCTAGAGACTGTGAAACGGCGATGAACACACCAATATTGCTGTCGGGCAGAATGCAACAACTAATCTGTACGATGTCGTCGGTATCATTAGCCCGATCCATAAGAAAGGAGATCCCTTCGACTGCAACAACTATCAGGGGATAAACATCGCCTATAAGGTCCTCTGCCATTTTGTGTGAACGGCTAAAACCATTTGCTACCAATCTGATAGGTTTTTATCAGTGTGGTTTCAGGCCAGGGAAATTTGCAGTAGCCCAGATCTTCACACTACAGCAGATCCTGTAAAAAACCCAAGAAATGCAGACCGACACTCATAACCTGTTCGTCGATTTCAAGGCCGCATATGACAGTGTGAATAGAGACGAGCTAACAGCATCCCTGCCAAGCTAATCAGACTAAGCAGGATGACGATGGAGAATTCTCGCTGCTCCATCAAAATCGGTGACCGAAACAGGATTTAGACAAGGCGACGGGTTGTCATGTGACTTTTCAAAATCGATCTTGATAAGAACTCACTGGCTAACACTGAAGGGATGATCTTTGAAAGTCTGTACAAGTGCTGGCATACGCGGACGACATTCACGAGATTGATGGATCACATCGAGCCGTCAATGAAGTTTTGCAGGCATTGAATCGAAGGCGGCCAAAATGGATATAGCTGTGAATAAGGGCAATACGAAAAATATGCTGCCTTTAAGGAAAGACTCACAACATCGACAACTTGGCCAAAACGTCACCATAGGCAGCTATGAATTTGAGGTAGTGAAGGGCTTTGTTTACCTCGGCTACGTGGTAATTAGTATAAGCAACATCAGTACCGAAATCAAACGCAGAATAACTCTTGCCAATCGCTGTTTTATTGGGCTCAAGTGACATTAAGTAATAGAGCGTTCTTTCTAGGGCCCAAGCTGACTTTATATAACACCTTGATCATCCTTGTCCTGCTCTAGGACGTGAAGACAATCACAGAAGCAAATGAAGAAGCTTCGAGAGGAAATGTCTGCGTTCAGTCGTTGTAAAAGAAGTTCGTGGTCGAAACTATATGGGCTGTACAGGGACGTGAGTCTAGCTAGGCGTCTGCGGATTCAACGCTTAAGATGGCCATTTGTTCTACTTTTCTTTGCTTACCAGAAATGATAAAAGAAAACAGGACCTTAACACAAAATACTATATATTTCTTTTTTATGTGTTACAAACTTATCTTAATTTACCAGAAAATATTTTTTCTACTAATTAATGAGAAATAATGTTAACATTATAGAAATAAATAGTTCGTGTGATCCAATCAGTTTTACACATGATGAGACATATTTTTGTTTTTATTTTTTTTTCACCCAATTTGTATACCCTAAAAATATTTTCACTAAATTAATCTAAAATTAATCGTTTTAATAAATAGTTATCTCTTATTTATTTAAGCATTCCATAATCAATATTATTTTATTTACAATAAATTTGTTTATATCTAATGTATAAAACTAAGTTAATAATAAAAACAATTAGAACAAAATCAGATCTCTACATTAATAGCTAGACAGTTTTCGACTTTCTGGAAACAATTTTCAATGTCGGGTTTATTTATTTTTTTTATTTTTTTGTTTAAATATTGGTTTTATATCTTAAATTAGAAAAATAACATTAAATACATACTACAACATATGACTTTTCTTTGTTAATTCGTAACAAAGTTTATAACTAACGACGTTATGTCTGTCACTCAATATGCTATGCGTTAAATTCAGATTCAAAAAAAGAAAAAAATTATAGATATTCGAGAAATCAACTTGATTTATTTAGAGATTGGTGTATATCCGTAAACATCCTGACCTTATTGGTAAAGTAAATTGTTTGTTTGAACGTAGGTATTGTACATCAACAATGAAAACTAAATGGAATGTGAGGTAAATATCTATTGGACTTGACTATTAACTAATCTGCTTCAGTAATTACTTAATTTGTGATTGCAATGAAGTTGAACTATTTTTTTTTTGTTTTTTTTCTTGTGGGGTTACCTATAAATATAAAAAGTCTTATGGATTGTACAGGAAAAATATGTACGCAAAGTTTTTGATTTTTGGGCTAAAAAGTACTTTGCAAGTGGTTTCATTTTACTGGATTTATTCTTATACTAGTAGTTTCGTTCAATCAGTTAGTGTGATGTTCAAAATACATTGACTAACTCTTGTAAAAAAATAAAATATGTATTAAAAATAAATATAAATGGATGAAGATGGAAAATGGAAAAAAATCAGTTGTTGCCAAGGGCGACTTTCTTAAATTTCTTAATTCATGCATGAATTTAAATTCATTTAATATTTTAATTTATTAAAGCGCTTAAAAAAAACACATACATAGCTCCCATTTGTTCTCGAATTTTTAATCAAGGAATATTCGATCTTTGCCTACATGGACAAAAAATAATTGCCAACTTATTATATTTTGTTGTAGCAAAATGAAGGTGTATTGGATATTTTTCTACTAAATTTGTTGTTGTGAATGGGGTGGTTGAATGGCTGCGAAGTTATTTTTCACTTACATTTCAAACTTGCGTTCAAAGAGTTGCCGATCTCAGATTCGGGTCACTTTAAGTAGACTAATGTGAGTGTTAAAGTTTATTGTTTACTCAGAATTTGAAAAGGTGCCTTGCAAAAGTATAGCCGCACCCTTAAAATATCGGTTTAGAGGAAAGTCGAATTGGCTACGGAACTTTAAGTACATTTGAAATGCCTTAATCTTACATTTATTAGTTTAGTGACGAAATGCCGAAATAATGCCGTAACGCTTGTTAGTCGTAAACGCTGAGTGGTTTTCGGACCGTAACATTCGTTTATTGGAGTGGTCGGCACGGTCTCCAGATTGTAACAAAATTGAGAACCTTTGGGGCACTATGACGCGTCGGGTTTATGCCCATAACCGGCAATTTGCAAGTGTTAGCGAACTCCAAAGAGTTATAATGCACTAATGGGACTTTTTAGAGGATTCCATATCACAAAATCTGGTGGAAAGTATGCCAAATCGAATTTTCAGCTTGGCAGAGAAAAAAAAATATTAATTTTGAACAAAATAAATTAATTAAAAATAAAACAAAATGATTCTGTGTCGTAACCAGTTCGAACCACTATTTAAAAGTGGCGGTTATACTTTTGCAAGGCACTGTATTTAATTGCTTAAAGTCTTAAGCACAATTGAATATATAATATACAGAATTGAGCTCATATATAGACTGAAATTCAAGTTACTGTGATTTATCTCTTATTTTCTATCATTCTTAGAAAAAACGTAGTCAAGTAAATTGTTGCTCTTAACTAAGTTTTTCTTCAAAAAAATAACACCGATGTCTATTATTTTGTCGAGTAGTTCAGATGTAAACCTATGTCAACCACAAAAAAGACAAATAAACAATGCAAAAAAATAAAAAAAGGAATAAGGAGCTACAAAATATAATATCATTATTTTCCCTGGGATACATTCATCCAAACATGTACACTTAAAATGTTAAGGCTTTGTTGCACTGAAAATTCTAATTGCTCCTACATTTCACTGTCTGTAGACGCATTCATTTCAGAAACATCTGATGTTGTTATTCCAATGGGTTGGTATTCCGGTAAACTTAAAAATAACGTAATTCTAGGACTGGCAAGTTAAATAAATAATTATATAATCACCTCGCAAAAAAAAGAATAATGCACTTAAATAAAATAATGCCAACAACTTAAGAAATTCATTTAAGATTTCTCTGGCAAGTTTGGTGTTCGTTTTCGTTGGATCGTAATCAGAAATGTTGTAAAGCATGTTGACCTGGAAAACATTGGTTCAGTATCAAAGAGGGCACTGAGTAATTTGCTATTTCTCAGTAAGGTCTTTCCTCAAAAAAATTATAATCTTCGAATCATAGCAACTATTTACGTTTATGTAAAATAGGGCCAATTCAGAAATGCAAATTTTTAGAAATTCACATACGATAAAGCGAACACTTCTAAGTCGCAGTATCTTAATTTCCGAAAGCAGTATTCCAATGTAGGCAAAACTACGGATGTATAAACATTAAATAGCCTTAACTTCACTTGTTTTGTTGCTTTTGCTTATCGCAAGGTTTCTATTCCCGAATGAGCCTATACTTTTCTTTCGGGCAAGACAATGCCTGAGTTAATTCTTGTTTCCAGCCTTGTACTGTTCCGGACAAGCGTATCTAAATTATTTAGACCAAATCTTTTATCTGACATACCTTATTATTGATATTGAAGAGTTAGTCTTGCTATTTTCTTAGAAGTCCGAGATTCGAAGACGCTCTTGGCTAAAGTATTTTTGTACATGCGCTTGACGTGGCTGAGTCTATTACGAATTACCTCCTGCTTTAATAATAGTAATGGTGGCACTATAGTCCGAAGTGAACTTAGACTTCTACAGCATGTTGTGTATGCTATTGTTTTCTCACGAGTGAAGGGGACCAACAGTTTAATGTTGACTCCGAACGGCGAGATTGAGAAGCTTTTTCTAGACAATTATACTCTTTGAGCATAGTCAGTCACTCGTCCACATCCTCCTGCTTTAATGGTACTTTTATTTAACATGAATTGGTCTTTATATAAGTGTTTTTTTATATAAGTTTCTTTTCGCCAGGAGCCAAAAACCTGGAATTTAAAGGCACTTTTCCGGAGCATTGGTGCTTAATTAACACTTTTGATGCAGTTGACCTAGCCAAGACCATTTAGTCGATGGATTTTTGCATCCCGGACTACATCCAAGTCTGTGTGTAGTTCACTAAGTTCACTGGTTTAACTTTTCCTCAAACTTTTATGGACCTGGGTCGCTCCCAGTTATCTAAATAAAAACTTCTGTTATCGGTCATAACTTGGTTTCGATATGGAAGGTTCGGATCTTTATTTTCTCTCAAATATAAATTTGAAGGCACTCTTGCCCGAAGCATTAGCTCTCTCGTTGTGGTCAAGACCATTTATTCAACAGATTTTTGACTTTTGGACTTCTTGCACAATTGAAGGAGTTTGCTTGTTTTCCTTTTACATTTGGCTTGATGATTTTGGACACACTTCTCCGAGTTGTCTAAACCAAGCGGATCAATTTGGTCTGCCTTGAAATTTGACGACTTAGCCAGATTGTCACAATATGCCCCCTTAATACTGGCATAGTGAGGAACCTCGTCTTTCTCGGTTCCGCGGTAAACATTACCACATCCGTACTGAACACAGAATAACTCTTGCCGATCTCTGCTTCTGAGCTTAAGAGAAAATTGAGTTATAGAGTACGATCTTTGCTCCTGCATGCGTGGATGGTGGAGGAGATGATGATTGGAGGAGAAAAAAAAATATACGGGTCTAGCCAGTCTTGGAGCCTGTATTACAACGCAACAGAGGACGTCCACAATTGAGTTGGCACACACAAATGTTCGAGAACCTCAACCAATTTGGTGTTTGAAACTGGAGACAGCCACCGAAAAATGTATAGCTTTACAGGATTGCTGGTTGAAGACTGAATCCACCGCGGATTCCCCGTAAGATCATACCAAAAAGACAAAAAGAGGCTGGAATTTTAATTTCAAGACACTCTTGACCGGGACTTTATAATTCATGGATGTGCCAGAGACCATGTGTAGAGAGACCAAAGGATTTTTTCTCTCCGGACTACTTCTACAGTACAAAAAGTTTGCTGGTACGTCTTTTGACTTGATGGTTTTGGACGTTCTGTTCCGAATTGTCTGGACCAAGCTTTCATTTATAAACCATGCTCCAATGATCTCCAATGAGTATGCTGGAATTTGAAGGCACTCTTGGCCGAAGCAGTAGTACTCATGCTCTAGATGTGGCAGAGCCCGTGTAGTGGATTCAGTTCTACCTCTCGGGCTGCCAACAGTTCGCTGTGTAGTTTTTTGAGTTCAGGGTTTTATGTTGTCCTTCATTCGCATTTCTCGCATTCAGAACCGAATACATATAAAGCTCAGTTTAAAATGTGTGTCAAATCTCATACACATTTAATTAACTCCACTGCTTATTTGCTGTGAACAGTACAGCTGAGGCAGAAATCTGCGACCTCAACAAATTTAAATTATGCTTTCTTTATGACATTTGCTCATCGAATGTGAGGACATTGGGACAAATAAACTCTGTGCACGCTGCGATTTCAGTAAACTAAAGCCGCTGAGATGTTTCTGGATTGACTCTGACCTTGTATGACCATGTCCTACTACGATCCCCTCTAAAAACACCGACTCAGTCCGACGTGCATAGTGCACGTTTAATAAAAAAAAAAAAAGGAAATACTACTAACTAACAATTAACAACCATTGTCACATAAATAATGGGATTGTACTAGAATCTTAACTAAATAAACAAAAAAAATTTATAGTTCCTGAATTTGATAAACTCGTCAACAACATCTTAACCTCCATTGCAAGCACAAAAGAAAAAGGAAAAAAAACAACTTAAGTGCTAAAGTTCAGTATAAATGTCTTAATATCCATTGGGTTCAAGGTAATATCGTTAAAAGATCGCAATTTGCGCTTGTTTCGTACACCAGTTAGTGAGGTACTTTCTATTGATTCAATACTTAATCTATTAAATGACATCATACCAACTGCATCACTTTTATCAGTTACATCACATGGAGAGATATTCTCTGAATTGCCTACGGTACAATCATAGCCTTGCCTATGCAGTATCATAAGTGCCGATTTCGAAGGGAACAGTGACAGCTGCTCGTCGGAGAGTGTTCGTAGGTTTAGTAAATGCAAATCACAAGGAAATGAATGTGATAGTAAAGATAGTTTATTATGTAAATTCGCTGGAGCTCGTATTTCGAGGTTTTCAATAAAATAAATGTTAGGTGGGTAACGCAGTCCATTTGCAAAATAATTCGAAGTCAAACTGAGAACTTGGTATGAGTTCTGCAGCTGGGCGGGCATTTCTTCGACCAACAACCAGAACTTATGCCTCGTCAATCTACTATCAACTATTCCCTCTCCCATGCCACGATAGTCGTCGTAAAGCGTTCGCCGATCGAGCATCACTTCCAATTGGCCGGGTTCGTAACTTGCTGCTCCTTGCGCATGCGACGTAAGCAATGTCATCCGCACTTTTTTGTCTTGTATGAATGCACCGGAGGTTATTGGGAAGTAGTTGCCCTCAATGCCGATTGAGGGAACCTTTACCCTCTTGTGAAATTGGAAACCATTTTGATCGGAGTAGAACTCGGGGGTATCGCCGCCGTTCTCAATATCAGTGACAAATCGCATGAATAACTCTGTTTCTCTGTTCTTAGGTGGCTGCTCGAAATCGATGTCGTTTTCAATGTAGATCGAGTTGTCAATGTGCGAATGTGTGTTGAAAATTCTGACAGTGTGTGCCAAAAATGGCCCGTAGATGACTGTGACGTCGCTGGTGATTGGGCCTGAAGTTATGATTATTCGAATATCTTCGTACTGCTCGAGGACGTCCTTTTCGGCTTCGTTCTGCTCTGGGTCGGTCTTGAAGAGGTAAGCCCCCGAGTGAAATTGAGCACTTCTGTAGGCCGCGAACTTGATAGCACACTGCATTGGTCCTGAGTTCTTCCGGGTGATCGTCTTCAAAAATCCCGACTTTTCGTCAAAGAGTAGACGCATCTTATTATTTTCCAACTGAATGTCGCCCGCCGGCTTAGCTTTCACATCGAATTCGACATTTCCAGTGCTATCATTGCAGTCGTCACAGTAAATCGAGGCCATTTGCTTCTTGTAGCCGTCGTCAGGGACAATTTTGAATGTGGTCAATGACAGAGGTTCCAAATTGGCCAAAAATTGGACCTCAAACTGTTTCGTTGATATTCGAATTCGTTCAGAGTGCACCGAGTTCGGATTCTCATAGTTGTCCGATATATTCCACACAGGATTCACCTGAATGGCAACCGGGACATTTTCATTGGTGTAAATTTTGATGTTTGGATTCGTTGTTCGAACACTCAGCACTTCCGTGCGTTTTTGTGTCAGGGAATTGAAAACTACAAACGACGCTTCATTGTTTTCGCCAAACGAGATCGGCGTCTTTCGAGCAAGTTTGTTGAAGTTGTCACGTTCAAGCTCGCTCAGGAGGAAGTTTCGATTTGAAGTTGCATTTTGCAGCAGCAGTTCGATGGTTGATTCTTGCATTTTCACAACGTCCTGTATGCTTTCGAACAATCGTAATCCGTAGTCTCGCATCACAGCGGATTTTGACGTTCCTGTGATTGCGTCGTGATGCTGGAACAATCCAAGATTACGACGTGCGAGAATCATTTTTTCGTAGTTCTTCTCAAAAACCTTTATGGCATTTTCGTGTTTGAATTGCCGAGCCGTGTTGTAGGCTATCGTGAAGAGAATCTCCGCGGCCCTTAAATTGTGCTCCAAATCTGCACTGAGAATCTTGTAAAATGGTCGCGTGGTAAAATATCCAGACCAATAAGCAGGACGGCCTTCAGAAAATATGTCAGAGTACACGAAGAAGTCGCCTTTGAAGGATTTGAATTTTTCGGTTCGCTTTCGAATCTCAGTAAAATAGTCCTTAGGTGTCCCAAAGGATATGTCCACATTGTACAAATGCTTATTTTTGTTTATGTGATCGATGAGTTTCTTGTAATTTGTGTACTGTTGATCTACTTCGCGTTCCTTGTTGTAGCGAAAATCATCCCCAACGGGAATGAGCGCAACGTTGTGCGGAAACAATGAAGCAGTTCGTGAATACTGCTCCAGCAGCAACTGTGCTTTTTCTTCCACATTCTCGTCGGTTATAAATTGCGCTTTTATCGAGTACTCGGTGTACTCACCGGGGATCTTTCGAAAATCAAAGTTCAAACAGATGAATGGATGCGGTCCGCATGAATGTTTGATGGAGTAAATATCGAACGGCATGTTGTGTGTTAGTAGGCTATGTTGGAATTGAGTTGTATCTTCTTCGGGTAGCTTCCAGTAAGGCACCCATAAAAAGTCACCTGACTGATGTTTTGCAAACCATTGCTTCCAAGCGTAGTGAATCCTCTGAATGATTGTGCCCTCGAAATCACTTCCGGAAAGAATGTATGGAAATGTGCTGCCATGGCCAAATGGATCAATTGACCAACCAACTTTTGGAGTGATGTTCAGATTTGCTTGAAGCCATTGATGACCTGAAAATCACAAAACACAAAAGTAATTTAATTCATTTTCTACTTCAATTCGAATTTTATGTGTCATTTTAAGAAGTTTGATTTTGAAGTTGGTGGCGCTGTTCATAGAATCTGGTTGTTGAGAGTTGAGTTGGTATACATTTACTTAAAATCCTTAACTCACTACCACAACAGGCGATACTGAGTCATACTGACTACCTTATACCAAAGCTAAATTTCAATAAAAACTATAGGGCATACTTTCCAACCAAAACTGAGTGGAAAAGCGATAGAGTCATCCAAAACCATGACATAGCCATCTTCACAGACGGTTCGAAGATGGACTCAATATATCAAAGTCTCTCAAGCTACCAAGCTTTGCAAGCATTTTCCAGGCAGAAGTGCTTGCAATATATGATGCGTGTCTTGAAATTAAAAACAAAACAGAACCAGCACAGCGGATAGGCTCTAACATCCATAACCACAACGTTAAAACTAGTGGATTGCTGCTGCAAGGAACTATAAATTATAGGTGAACGGAGCCCGGTCTCATTGATCTGGGTTCCCGGGCACACGGGTATAATAGGATACGAAGTAGCAGACGAGCTAGCCAGACAAGGATCCACTCGAGAGTCTCGTTGTGGAACAAATCCAGACTCCACTAGGCTGGAAACATGTGTCCTATCCAGAAGCTTATGGCCCAACTACAATCAAAAGAAAACAAAAGACCCAACATGACTGGATGGCGCAGTTGGTTAAGTGCCTGCCCCAAGTTCGAGGGGTCCCAGGTTCGATTCCGAAATCGGTCCAGTCACCATTTGCCGTTGGGATCAAATTAACGGCACTGGAGTAGGTTGCTACCTTGCAGTATAATGGACCAGTTTTGAGTCTGAGTGCTCCAGTAGCGTTTCTAAAATCCTCCAAAAAAAAAAAAAAAAAAACAAAAGACCTGCTTAACAACAGTAGAAGAAATATATCCAGAATCACAGCGGTCTGCACTGGACACTGGGCTGTTGGCACGCATGCTGAAAGACTAGGCATACCATTTAACTCGCACTGCCGCAGCTGCCGGGTGGAAACTGAGAAACCCCCGAGCACTTTCTGTGCAAATGTCCGGCTCTAGCTAGAGTCAGACAACGCACTCTGGGCAAAGCCTTCTTCAACACCCCTAACAATCTCTCAGAAGCAAACATTCATAGTCTGCTAGCCTTCATAAATTCCACGAAGTGGTTTCAAAATTAGGCTAATCTGAGTGAATACACACTCTTTTTCACCCCCATCTCACAAATTAGGTATTCCATAGGATGTGGTATCAAAACGGCGCTTTCATGGCGCTAATTGGGTGCGAAAACAGGATCTGTATGTCCACCGCCACTTTTACCTACCTACCTATACATTTACTTTCTGATTTTACCGTGAATGGGGTCACGCTTCGGAAATCATGGCTTAATTAACCGACAAGGCTCACTTCCGGTTGAAGTAGCCATACTTCAATTAACAAAATTGCCAGGTTTGGAGCAAAGAAAATCAACAAAACTTAATTAAGACTACGTTACACCGACATAAAAAGTCATTGTTTTGTTTGTTTATAACCTGGTGGAATCATAAGCTCATATTTTTCCAAAATTCACGCCGGACAAAATAATACTATAAATCAGTGGTCACTGAATTTTTATTCATTCAACATGGAAGAACATTGGCGTCAACACCCATGCCACACAATCGATTTAGTGAAGGGGATCTACCATCATTGGAAGGAAAGTGACAGATTAATTATTTCCAAATGTTACCGAACGTGCTTATCGAAATTCCGGCTCAGTTTTAAATACGCAACTTGAATTTCGTCGTGAGGTAGTTCGACATCATGACTTTAGTGTACAGGTAATTCGTCACACCCTGGAAAAGTTTTAGCGTGAATACACTCGCTTGGACCATAAGCCACCAATAGGAAATTAAGAAAACATAGCCGCCGTAGCGGCCAATATGGAAGAAGAGCCAGAAATGTCGACTCAGCTAAGTTTCCTTCGCCAGAAAGTCAACTCGGCTTATTTTGTGGTTGGATTTGAGTCTACATACGCATAAAATTGCACTGACGCAAGAATTGTAGCCGGATGACCAAAGACAACGCACTGATTTCGTTAATTGGGCCCTGCAAATTTCGGTCAGAAATCCGGAATGTGCCCAAAAAAATAATCTCCCTAGACGAGTCCCATTTTTGGCTCAGCGGGTATGTCAACAAGAAAAATTGGCTTTATTGGACCAAAGACAATCCACAAGATTCAATGCACCTACAAAGATAGACTATTTGGTGCGGTTTATCGGACCTTATTTTTTTCAAAATGAGGAATGAGACACAGTTACCGTCAATAGTATCAGGTATAGAGCAGGGGTTACCGACTTTCGAGCCATGAAAATTTCTACAAGCTTTTTTGTAGACTTACTCACTTTTCGCGTACTCACTTTCGATAATTTTACTTTGTCGGCGAAGCGAAATCGGGATCGAATTAAAAAACGTGCGGGACGATTGGCAGTTCGTTCGAGACCCCATTTGAATGATGTGCTATTCCATACATAATGGAATGAATGTAGTATGTATGTATAATGTATAATGTACGAATGTAGCTGCAAAATAAGGGCACACACTTATTGTTTTATTAAAATTTCTTTTCCTATCGTTCTTCTCTGGTCATTCTGTACAACAAGCAGCTTCAAATCAGAATGCTTACAATCCCAATCTTTTGTGTGTGCACGTTATGATTCAGACCGTGTGCAGTCATTCGATTCTGAGCATTCTTGGCAAAAGGAGGCGTTGTTTAAAAAATCAGAAAATTAAAAACGAATTCAAGAATTTTCGCAAAAGGAAACGAAAAGACAAATTGAATGATAATGGATGAGAAGCTGTCGCTCATTCTGAGTGACAACTCGGAAAATAGCAGCGAGGAAAATTTAAAAAAGAAAAGAAGAAAAATTCTGAAGACGCAGCCGAAGAGGCTACAGCAGAGACAATCAATTCCGGCAAAAAAAATGAGGGGGAAGAAGCTACGTACAGCGGCAGGGGAAACCTGTACGTGGAACTGGCTTCTTCCGAGGCAGCAGATCAGGCCGAAGACGAAGAGGAGTTGGCCAAGAAAATGAAGGAGAAGGATGAGCTGGAGGAGTTTATAAAAGCCCTCCAGCTTAAGCTTGAAAAAAGAAAACAACAGAAGTTGCCACAAACTCAACAACAACCACAACAACAACAGCAACCCAAGATGCAGCAGCAACCCAAGCAGCAGCAGCAACCCAAGCAGAAGCAGCAACCCCAGCAGCAGCAACAACCCAAGCAGCAGCGGCAGCAACAACAACAACAGCAGCAGCAACAAAAGAAGGAGAAGACGGTCAAATTGCCTCCTATTAACATTACAGGAATGGACGCCGAAGATACGATCCAGGTATGTAAGTTGGCCATAAGGGACAAGTTTTATATAAAAAATAAGGGCTTTCGCAGGCAGGCCATCCACTGCTCATCAGTGGATGGCTTCAAGCTTGTGAAGGAGTAGATGGCGTCAGCTGGGGCTGACTTTTACTCTTATACTCCCAGGGGAGAAAAGACTCAATCCGTTCTTCTCAAGGGATTGAGAGTCTCTGCTGAGCCGGAGGACGTAATGAAGTCGTTGTGGCAAGCGAACGTCGACGACGTAAAATTTTTGGGAGTGAAGCGCTTTTCCACTATCCGATCCAGGATGGAACCGGTTCGTTTGCTTCCCATATGTCTAGTGCAAGTGACACCAGAGAGTAGGCTTGAGAGTCTGAGGAGCATTAAGTTCCTTGACTTTCAGGCCGTCTCTTGGGAGAGGTTGAGGAAGAGCAAGCAGATGCTTCTCTGTGCAAGATGCCAGAGATTCGGGCACGCTGCTGGAAACTGCAACATGCCGACTCGTTGCAGTAAATGCGCAGAGGGGCATCTGTCTGCGCAGTGTCCTCTAGGTGAGGGAAAGGTCGAGGACAGATCTCGCCTGAAGTGCATCCATTGTGGTGCCAATGGACATCCTTCCAGCTATCGGGGTTGTCCGAAGGTAAAGGAATTAGCTAAAAGCGAAATGCAAAAAAAAATCAAAAGTGGCAAATTCAAGGCCGATGCCGAGAATTCTTGCCACTCCTGTTACGCCGGTTGTCTCCTACGCCCAGATGGCGTCTGGTAGACGACAGGCACAACAGACAGCGCCAAAGGTAGCCCAGGCTACAGTAGAAGCTCCAAATGTGGGTTTCGCGGAGCTGTTGTCAATGATGGCCTCAATGCAGGCCCAGATGGCACAGTTCCAAAAAGACCTTGCGCGGATGGACCAAGTCCTTTCGTCGAGACCCGCTGGGTCAAGTGCGTATCCAATATAATGGATACGCCGGCTGCTGGAGACCTTTCGATCCTGGCGGTGAATGCGAATTCACTCGTCAGGATCGAAAGAAGGTTGGCTTTACTCAACTTGTTGGAGACCCATAAGCCTGACGTGTTGATGGTTAGCGAAACTAAGCTAAACCGGAAGCACATTCTCAGGTACAAAGATTATAATGTTATTCGAAGGGACCGCCCCCACTCCACACAAGGGGGTGGGGTAGCTCTATTCATTAAAAAAGGTGTACGCCACAAAATCGTGTATTGCGGTGAATTGCGAACTTTCGGTGTACTGTGCGTGCATTTCTCTCCAAGGTGGAAGGAAATTGTACGTGGTCGCGGTCTATGCGGCAGACGCACCTCGGGCCACAGGTTTCATATCGGAGCTCGAGACTCTCTTTAGAAAACTTCGTCTTTGCTTGGAAGAAAACTATTTTATCATAGCCGGCGATTTGAACGCGAAGCATGAGGAATGGGGTAATTCTGTGCCAAATCAAAGGGGAAACTCCCTCCTTGATTGGTGGACGCAGCACTCTATTGAGTTCAAGCTGAATTTGCTTGCAACCGATAGATCATCGTTTCCCAGAAGTGGGTCTTATTTGGATCTAATGCTGATTGACAGACGACTAACGTTACGCGATGTGGAAAATGACACAAGGAACTGTTTAACAACGGTGGAGTACGACAGTGATCACTGTGGACTTGCCGCTGTTATTCAGTTCCCGAACGAGCTGGTCGAACTGGAGCAATTCGTGGAGACGTAACCTTACAATTATCGTAAGGCTCGTTGGCCGCGTTTCTCTAGGGCCTTATCCAGAGAACTACGTTCGAGTGACATCACTCCACCCACAAACAGAAATCTGACGAACGAAGAGGTTGACAGGTACCTCAAACAAGTGGACAATACAATAAAACGTACCATGGACACGACGCTTCCGAAAGTAGCACCAACCACAGATGGCGACATCTATCGGAACGCTACTATCGACGCACTGCACGTGAACAAAAGCAGACTGCTGTCGCGACTTAAGACACTTTACAGACGCTTTACGAACAGAGACGACCAGGAACTAAGGTCGCTCAAGTCGCAGATCCAAAACCTCCAGAAGTTAATTCGGATGAACTACAGAATTGCAGTCAATTCGTATTGGGGAGACAGGATTCGGGCTGTTCGTTCCAATGGTCCTGGTATGTTTCCCCAAATCAACCGAATTTTCCGAAGGAGGGATCACAATGACTTGGAGGCTATTCGACTTGACAGAACGACTGACAACGCGAACCTACTGACGTCAGTTGGCATAGATCCAGATGGGGCCATACTAGACAATGACTTCTTGATTGTTGAGGATCCTCAGGAGAAGGTTGAAGCAATAGGAGCAGTTTTTCAGGAAGTGTACACGGTCAACGAGTCTCGTTGTCCTAACCACGACTTGGAGAACAGAGCCTTGCTTAACCATTTCTATCTTCGAAATGAAATACAACAATGGCGTTCTGAGAATCATGGTTTCACCAGGTTCAATGACGAAAATATGGCAAATAATGCCGTCGCCTATGGTGGATCCGATTCCATTCTCATTTCGAGGGAGAATCTCAAGGGCATCTTCAACAGTCTTAAGAACAAAAAGTCGACGGGAATAGATGGGATACCGAATATTGTGCTGCGTCATCTCCCCGATGAGGCGGTAGAGATTTACACAATCCTATTCAACAATGCACTGAGTAATGCATATTATCCAGCGCATTGGAAGACGGCGGTAGTGAAACCCCTCCCCAAAGGGGACAAAGATTCCTCTCTTCCGAAAAATCTTCGGTCGATTAGTCTCCTTCCATGCATAAGCAAAGTTTTCGAGAAGATTGTCAATAGAGTTCTGATACAGTGGGCTGAGGACAGAAAAATAATACCGAATAACCAATTTGGATTTAGGGCGGGGCATGATACTGTACATGCCGCGTCAAAATTGGTGTCGGACATTCAATGGAATAAAGCAAAAACCCAGTGCACCGGGGCCTGCCTCGTTGACTTGGAAAAGGCATTCGACACCGTATGGTTAGAAGGTCTCTTCCTTAAGTTGACGAGGATGGGTATAAGCAAGTCACTGCTTTACACGATTTATGACATGATAACAGGTAGAAGTTTTGTTGTTAAAAGTGGCAACATGACTTCTACCAAAGTTTTCCAAATAAAAAATGGGCTTCAGCAGGGTGCAGTTAACTCACCAATCCTCTTCACTATTTACACCAGTGAACTGGTTGGCTCCATGCAGAACTTAATTGCATACGCCGATGACTTGGTGGCGTACAGGACAGCGCAGAAGGTTGAGATTATCAACATCCTCCTGCAACGTGACTTCGATAAAATTCAGCGATTTTGCGACGACTGGAAGTTGAAAATCAACTACCAGAAGTGTGAAACCATCCTTTTCCGAACTCCGTTATACAAGGCCTCAAGGGACACGAAAAAAAACTGGCGCAAGTTCGGCATAGTTAACCCGCAAGGGGAGCCGTTAGCAGTGAAAAGTGTAGTAAGGTACCTGGGCATTTGGCTGGATCAGTATCTATATTTCGACAGACATATAGCTACTGCTCTGACGAAAGCCAGAAAAGCCTTTGCTGTGGCAAGAGGGTTGTTTTATAGCAGCCAACTTGATACCAGGGTGAAGGTAATCTGCTACATGGCCCTCATCCGGCCAGTCATGACGTACGGTTGTCCAGTGTGGTTTAACGTGAGTCCTTCCCAGATGGAAAAGATGAGGATGTTCGAGAGGCAGTGTCTCCGGGCATGTCTCAAGAAATACAGAACCCCAGAATCTGAGTACAAGAAATTCTATTCCAACGAGTTCTTGTATAACGAAGCAAACGTGAACAGGGTGGATAATTTTATTATTAAGCTGATTCGAAGGCACGTTGCACGAGCTATGACCTCGGAAAATGAGCTGATATTTGGAGCCTACTACCCCAATGAAGCATATCATGAGAATGCTCGCCGAAGTGGATTCATTCCACCGGAAGCGTTCTTGTTCCTTGAACGGATTGACTTAATCCAGAATGCAGAGGGATGTCCATTGATCTACCACGTGGTGCGAAGGACGGTGGATAGGCGACTCCTCTACGAGAGCGATGTCACAAGCGTTAGTCCGGGTGATCTCCGGTTCAGCAGATCTATCTCTTTTCGCGACAGAGCGGAGTGTGACAAAGTTCCTGGATTCTACTGGTGGTTGCAGCCTCATCAAACGTCCCAGCTGTCGCCAGCTTAATCAGCTAACTGTTGGTCCCTTATGGCCAACTTACATTTAGGTTAGGGAATTAGACTAGGGTAAATTTAAGAAAAAAAATATAAAAAACCCAAAAAAAAAATGTTAGATAGTTTAGTTTAGTTTAGGTTAGTTTAAGTTAGGTAAGCTAATTTTAAGTTAGGTTAAGAACATAAATAAAAAAATTGTTTAGATTACTAAGTTTTTATTTAAGTTTTTCTTAGTATAAGTATTCTTTTAGTATTATTAAAATATATAAAATTACTTTCGGCTTGAAAGGCAGAATAAATTAAAAATTCCTAGATTAACTTAGAGTGCCCGCATAGGGCCAGTAAGATAGTATAAGAAACCATTTATCATATCTAGTTTAAGTAATTTTGCCTAGAACATAAGATTTTTAAAGATAAAAATAAAAAAATGCATTTAAAACAAAAAAAAAAAAAACCGTGTGCAGTCAATGAACTTGAGGAGAATGCTTTGATCATTGGTCGCAATTATGGAGTCCAAAATGCAGGAATAGAAAAAAACCCATTTATTGGTAGAAGTAACAAACGGCATACAACAGATTGTTGTTGTTGTCATACAACAGATGGTTGCTTTGGAAACGGCTACTACCCATCAAACATCCATTATATGGTGTACCGAAATACTAGGACAATGCAAGAAGAGTATCAAACCAGAAATACAACGACAGAACGAAAAGTATTTTCCTGACCTCCTGCAAAAGTATTCAATGGAGTCTGAGGACAGGCACAAAATACAAGCGTTTTATAAAAAAGCCAAGTCTGGCAACAGACTTTACAATTGCCGTGGTCACCGTGGCTTGAGCAAGTGCCTTGACTCTGGTTTCTTTAATTGCCGTTAAAGTTTCCTTAACGACTTTTTAAACGAAGTAAGTACCGTCAGCAAAACCTAATAACTCGCCAAGTTGTTTCATCTGTTCCACCAATGGATTAAAAAAATCACCCACCAATCATTCTCTTTTCAACTTTTCGGAATTACTAGAGCCCAGTTTCACGGTAACTCAGTCGAATTAGAGGCAATACTCCAACTTTTACTTTCACGACACCACCTCTCTCCAGACACTGACAATGCTCAGCGAGTATAACTATGTGGAAGAAGGACGAAAATTGACCTATTACCGTGGTGTGGTTCGACATCTACCGAATATCTTATATATATATTTATGCTGTGGCCGTGTGAGCTTGTGCGTCGACCCATGCGCACTTGACTTACACAGTCTAGGTTCAAATCTCAACACAAGCAACAATTTGTCAAAAATAAAAATTGTTCGAAATCTAGCCATCTCAACAGGACTGGAAAAATAAGAAGGAAATTCATTCCAAGACTACACATGAGCTTTAACACGTTGAGTGCCACATGATACCACTTTGGTCTCACACGAATTTGGGCTTGCTTTGCTGCGTGTGATCGAAGTGTCAATAAAAAAAAATCCGTGGCCTGTGGAGTCAGTTTTTCGGATTGTATGGTGGCACTCAACGTGTTTAAAACGCTTTTATTCCCATTTGGCTTCTACAACTAACGCATATGTTGCGTTAAGTTTCCATAAATGTTCACCGCATCCGCTTCAACTTGAAAGCCTTACAAAGACTGATCAGAACGCAAAAATAATATAGTCCCTACCAATCTGGCTTACGGCATAGCAGAGAATTACCTGAAAAATCTCTTTTGGTTGAGTCCTGGATGCAGTTGAACTTTAAGGAAATCAAGAAAATGTTTAAAAAGTTTTAAGGACATCCGCATTCTTTTTCACCAAATGTAATACAATTTTTTAATTTGAGTCGGGAAAAAAAAGGAAAATTAACAAAATAAAATGTAAAATTACTAATCAGTGATGCATTAAAGAACCACCAAGCCACGACGAAGAAAAATATATTCTTCAATGAAACCGCAAATTAAACTTAGACTTACCTTCAATTAATTGATCTAACATTGGATATAAATGCACGTTTGCTTCATCTGTCATCACCCAACCGCCGGTGGTTATTTCAAAACGTCCAGATTGTATCAACCGCTTCAAGGCCTGTGAAGTGAGAAAATGGGGACATTGGTGAAATGCGTTGGAAAACAAATGGAAGCTATGTCATTACCCGCTGTTTTGTGGGATGTGCCTGGTCCCACCACATTTGAAGGAAACTTATTTCCGACCAAATGAATGTCATTTCAGAGAACTCTTGCATTTTGGTCACAATTAAATTCAAAATTTGCCTTGAATCCGATTGGAAATAGTTAACGAATGTCTTCAGCCATCCGGGATCGTTGTGTGAGTGCGGAACAATAATAACCTACATACATAGATTAACGTCAGACACAGAAATGAGGTAAATAATTTGAATTTGTGTACTTTTAGTGGTGGGCGAATGTGGTCTGTCTTTTGTTGCTCATATCGCTCTTCAAATGATTTGTCCCAATATTCCTTAGTTCGTATCCATTCGGGCTAAAAAGCAAATGTATTTACTCACTCACAGGTGGTCGATTTTGAGATGCTTACCTGAAATTCAAATTGTGAATATTCCTTGGATGCTGTGATATTCGTTTCGCGTTCCTGCAATGCGTAGCACTTCTCACTCCATCTGACTGCTGGATTCTCTTTATTCACATCTGAAAGTGGGCCAAGTTCGGATAACAATTTGGTATCTATTGTTCTTGCGGCCTGCCTCCGCTTTTCGTGTGCGGGCTTAGCATTGGTCTGATTTTGTTGCAATTGTCCCACCAGGCGAATGTCTTTCTGCTGCACTGTGGATGGCTGTCCTATGGATATATAATAAAGGCATAGCAATATCGTCACGAACGCCGACAGCAAGCCGATACACCTCGCAGAACCGCGCCGAAATATTTTGAATGTCATAGTGCTGGGTTTTGTTGGATGCTTTTATGCCTTTTTCGTCTAACAGTGACTTCGTTTCGGCTTTCATAAATTAATCTATATGCTATTGGCTGTAAACCTCACGAACGTCCTAATGGCAATGAGATTGATTACCTATAAATGTACGAAAAAGACTGAATGAATTTTATGTAAATTAATTATGTGTTCTGCATGTGTATGGTTTTATGGTAAAGACATTTAATATATGTACAACATGTATTCAAAATCATGCAAATAAATCATCAGTTTATGTATAAGTCCATAAAATAAATAATTTAGGCATGGACAGCAAACATTTTGTTCGAAAAAAAAATAAAAGTGCTAATAAAAGCAGTAAAGTATACACACTTAGAGCAAATGTCAACCAAAAAGTTTGGATCAATGAAGTCAAAACTCCGATATTATGACTTCGTGAATGAATTTAACTCTACTGGGCACCCATTTTCCTGAAACCAACGTTTTAGTGTCGTATCTAGCTTTTTCTCATTCTGAACGTACCTCAAATCGGAGCAGAATGATATTTCTTGACGCATTATCATACTAGTCAGACTTCTTTTCAATTGGACACTATTAGTATACAAACACGAACTTTGAACTGACTTAAAGTGAGTCAAGTGCATACATTCAGAGTTAAAAATAAAGTTCCTGAAAGTTTATCTTTTAAATTATCCTCAATCGCCGGACCTAAATCCAATTGAACATTTGTGGGAAGATTTAGCTCGGCAGATACGAAAGCAACAAATAACAGCTACAGAGTCACTACGGGATATCTCTTAACCACGAAATGGGCTTCGATTCCAGAGAGGGTTACAAAAAACTTTTAAATCCATCTCTCGAAGTCCGAAAGGAGATGAAAAGTATTAAGAAAATGTTTTTTTGGATGTACGCTCACGTACAGGCAGGTAGACTGTTTTTTCCCCATTTTCCTTTTAAATTTAAGTAATTTTTAAATGTTTATGTATGAGTTTGAAGGTTTAATTTGATTATGGTATTCATGTCTGGCCTATCTCAATCCCATAAAATTTAATTTAGAAGATAAACGTTCAACAGAAGACTATTTTTGAGGCTGACTGTATATGAATACGATGACGCTCCATACATAAGATTTCAGGAAATTATGAATAAGAACACCATGTTGCCCTTTTTGGTTCTTCTTCCACGATTGCCCTTAATTAGGGAGACTCTCTGGATAACTCCATAGTTCTTTTCCGACATCGATTGCTAGTGCTAACACCAGTATATGCTTGATGGGGATCTGGCTTGCGACTCAATATCCCTCCAGTAATGAAAAAAGTCCCGAAAAAACACCAAATATTTTTTCACGGCTCCACCTCTTTCGAGTCACTGACAATGCTCAAAGAGTATAACTGTCTAGAAGAAGCTTCTCAATCTCGCCTTTCGGAGTCGGCATTAAGCTGTAGGTCCCCTCCACTCGTGAAGGAACAATAGCACGCACAACACTAGTGGTTGCTGAGAAGTTTGGCCCAGGTCCACCTCGGACTGTAGCGCCGCCATTATTGTTATTATTATAAATTAAAAACGGTCTCTATTCTCCTTATGACCAATACCGGTCATTGACAATATATACACATGTATGTCGCATAGAAGAAGCATCTTCTTCAAAAAGTCATATTTTCTTCAGATGACAATACAGGTTCTCATAACCTATGAACTTTGACACCACCCATTTTAATGTTCTTTGCAGAAGGTCTAGAACAGCATCTGTCAACATTATTGTCCACATATTTATTTTTATCTTTACTTCTCTACATCCTTCCTTTTTTGGTGTTCCGTCGTGGCCCACGTGTGAATCAGTTATTCAGCCATTCCTCTGTCTGTATGGGTGTGTACAAACGCCTTTTTCTTTTTTGGCTTCAATACCCGCGTGTCCTTTTACCCAAAGAAGTATGACCACATTTTCATATCCGCTCCCATAATATCTGTTTACTTCATGCGTCTGATCACAACCTGATTGTCCAGTGCAATGAAAACGCAATCGACAATCAGACTTTCATTAAAGTGATCCGACAAATGCAGTAAGGTAATCATGTGAGTTTGATACACTGATGTATTTTTACCCGGGGCTATGTGGCAGGCTATTCCCAGTTTAGTACAGAAGATACAGGTCAGGTTCATTTATTAACATAGAGGTCCGAAAGTATCCTTTTTCTGTCTGTGAGGACCGCCGTTGGTTCTAATAGAAAGGTTTCATCCTCTGCCGACTCTATTCCAATCTCCCTTTAGATCTGGACTCCGAAATATGTTGGAGGAGCTTCGAAAGGCTTGTGAACCAAGTAGCTCCTACTGACTGGAGCTCTGGATGATCTCATCAGCTCTTCTGCAGGCATCCTACAAGAAAATTGAAAGACTCCCCCTCTCACCTAAGCGCATTTAAAAACATCACCTAGCTCTAGGTTGGGCTCTGTACAGAGTTACCACTTGAAGAAATTCTATGTGTACTAAACCATCCAATTCATTTCTTATTCTGTTTTTCGGATTCAATGAATGTTAATAATAAATAAAATATTTCCAAACTGTTAAGGATGCATTCTTTTATTCTAAGCTTCTGAAACATATATTCAACTTCGTGCACCACATTACGCATGTAAGTACATATGCATCTGCAAAGCACCACAGTACGTGAGTAAGTACATACTCGTATGTATCTGCAAAGCGAAATAAACATCGATAAACTGATTGTAATGTAAATGGGCGAGGACAGTAAATTTTTCTGAATTTTCGGTCACGAATTCTATTAAACAAAATGATAAAAAGGTTTGGAATGAGGGTGCTAATTGATCTTTACACACGTATACACGAGCTCAACGGACAGTGTTCAACCAAAATATTGTCTTAACGGGAATACCAAAACCAAATACCACAATCGGTGAGTAGATAACCTAGCGGTCAATACCCTTAAATAATTTAAAAATAAATCAGTTAAAAATAATTAGCAAGAGTTTACATCTCGACAAATATTAATGAATGCTAATTACAAAAAAAAAATATTTTACTTCACTTGATCAAAATAAAAAGTGGGCGCCACGGCGTGCGTAAGTGCGTCGACTTGTACGCACTAGACAGTCTCAATTTCCAGCACAGACAACAATTTTCAAATTTCACGGTTCTACCTCTTTTGAATTACGGACAATGCTCAAAAAGAATATGACTAGAAAAGGCTTACAGAACTTTTTTTGGAGTCGGCATTGAGCTGTAGGTCTCCTTAACTCCTGGGAGAAGAATACCACGCAGGCACGCCCCGCACTGTAGCGCCACAATATTATTTTTAATACATATTATAATAAAAATTTAATTCACTAAAATCGCTCAATATAAGTCAAATACAAGCAACAACTTTATTGACAGAAGAAAATTATTTGAATCGTATCACACGCTCTGTTTTGAATTCAGACGGAAGAGTGCGAGTGATGGTATCCCATTATAGAACTATCACTATAATTAGCTTGCCCACCTACTCGATATGTTCCCACTTTTATGAAAATACCCTTTCATCGTCTATATTTGAATGACGTCTATATTCAGATGATAACAAAATTTGGACCACTTAGCTATCACGCATTTAGCGGAGTATTTTAAAACGTTCTATTTAAGTATTTTGCAATTTGTTTTAAGTTTATGTAATTTTATTTTCAGAATCTTAAGTTTTTGGATTTCTATGTTTCTGATTTTGTTTTTGAAATTGGTGAGAGATATACACAATGACCAAAGGACCTATGAAATAGCAAGATTTTAAATTAAAAAAAGTTCGCCTACAGTGACTTTGTCTTGGGTCAAGCTTCTACATCAACCACGTCGAGGATGTTATTGTTCTCGCGCGATTGAAGGGAACAGTTTTATGCAAACTTCGAACGGTGAAGTTTGACAAGGTTTTATGCTCTCTGCGTATTTTCAGTGACTCGAGAGAGGTGGTGTCGTTAAAATAATAGCTGGCGTGTTCAACATCGAACCATAAGCCACTATATCATTGCGGTCACTTCGAGGAACGCAATTCAGAATGTAGAGAAAAAAGAGTATAAAAAAGCAGTTAATTCCGATAATTAACCACGCGTTCACAAAAGCTTACCAAGACGTTGCTTAGTGGGGCTAGGTGATGGGGGATAAGCAAACAAATAGACAAATTTTTAGTTAAAATAAGGAATATGTACTTCAGCTGGTTTTTATGTGAGCTGCACCTAGATATAGGAAGAGTTTGAATGCTCAGAAACGTTGATAAGATCAACCAGTACTCATTACAATGCTAGCAAATGGAATCATTATTTTTCCAACAAGAAACATCAACACTCTGCTTTAAACACCACGCGATCATCGGCACTAAGAAGATACGGTATCTAATACGAGTACGATCGAAATAATTGAAAGTGTGAAGTTAATTAGGCAGTGATCTTACTCGGGCGGAAAGCATTAATTAAGACTGTCTGTAGAGTACAGCTGAAGATGACCTGGTTGGGCGTGTGTATCAGCTCATCTCATATAGGTATGGTCGGATGATAATTCTCTGATTGATTTCTGTGGTGATGTTATTTTTGCCGTTAGCGTGGTTGACAAAGTGCTGAACTAACTCGAAGTTATAGCTGGACAGTCGTCGTTGGCTTGCATTCTTTGTTGTTGGCAGTATATATAGTACAAACAGTACTCCACCTTGCCCTCATTTAGCGCTAGATTCATCTATGCCACTTCCATTTCAGTGCAAGCAAACGCCTTACTGATGGCACGCTGTGTTCGACCGATCATGTCAATGTCATCGGCGTACGCTAGCTGCACGAAAAATCGAGCGGAGGGGACAGTTTTATGCAGATTTCGAACGGCGAAGTTTGACAAGGTTTTATGCTCTCTGAGTATTGTCTCTTTAGATAAAGATTCAACAAGGCTAAGACCTCTAGAGAAATCAGTGACTGTGACTCTTATTAGGATTGTAGAATCTCGAGGATTCCTTATAAGAGTCATTGATTTCGACTGTGACTCTACCAGGAGTACCGACAGACCTCTCTATCCCTTGGTAGAACTTTCGAACAACTCTCTTACTATAACACCTTTCCATTTCCTCGACCGCACTCTTCTCGGGCTCTTTCTTTTTCTGTCTATCGTTGGTTGATTGTTTCGCCTGAAAAGGTGGACTCCCTGAGAGCTTCAGGGAGACTCGATCCGCAAAGTTCCTAGTGGTCATTTGCGATGGTAGCTTTCCGATATCAAACTGTTGTGGTCTTACTCTACTCCGTTGTCCTATCAATATCCGTGTTCTTACCTTGACTCCAACAAGGAAATGATCCGAGTCATTGTTGGTTCCTCGGAAAGTTCGGACATCCATAATAATGGAGTGTCTGACGTCGATCGCAATGTGATAAATCTGATAGACAGATTGATCAAGGCACCGCCAGGTCCTTTTGTCAATGTCGAGGTGACGTTACCGCGCACTGGCAACGGTGAAGTTTTGCTCCGTCACAAAGTTTACCAGCTTGAGTCCGTTTTCGGACATGCTGTCATGCAAACTGAGCTTTCCGATACAAAGATGTTTTTCTTGCACAGCTTGGCTATGAAACCTCCAAGAACGATCTTGGCGTCATAGCTGAGGCATTGATCATATGCTCTTCCTAGGAAATCATAGAAGTCATCCTTGTCCTCCGATGTTGCCAAATTTAGCCTTAATGCGGACTGTTATGAGGGGCTCGCTTATGTACTTATTTAACTGGTTCTTACTCGGTGGACTCAGTAACTGGAGGTCCGGGTACTCATTTAAACCTCCGGACGGAGGGGCTATTGCATATATGTTTTTACCTTTAAGGCTATCCACGAGTGCCATGAGGTAGTCGTAGTTCAACATGACCCGTGCATTTACAGGGATCGTTGCTGTTATGTCACCAGGTTGGGCGCAAGCAAAACCTTTACCCTGGATGCACTGCTCATGTCCCATCATCCTCAACTGCTTCAAAGATTTTAGTCCATTCCTTACCGGAACTTTGCTTGACCCCTATATTCCTATCGTGACCTCGTCTAGATAAGGGAGATGGAAATCTCTTCTAGCGTCGTCCAAATTAACATACCGCCTGACGCGGTTCAGAAGTATTTCTACCCACTCCAATATTAACGTAGGCGAATTAAGTATAAATCTTTGGTAGTAATCTCTGTGTCAATTGCGTTTCTACGTTTAAGTTACATCAATGTAACTTTTTGGTGTCTTTTTGATTTTGCAAAATAAGTTAATGAAATAGTGATGTCTCCTAAAAGGTACGTGTCGGAAATATAATACAAGTTAAGGGTTGTCGTGTCAGTCGATCATCCATGTTTAATCACAGAACCTTGCGTGCAATAGCGTAATGCGCAGTGCAAAATTTGAATTGTAATGAAGATACATTCATATGCAGAGAAAAGCTTGATGGAAAGATATACTCGAAACTTACAACAGACATGAAGCAAAATTAATGACAATGTGGAATATAAAAGCGCCCATAATTCTGTTTTCCACATCAGCGATAGCAAATGCCTTCTTTTGAAGCTTTAAAACCAAATCATTTAAATAAATTAGCGGGCACAGAGTATAAGAATCCTGGTGGAAATTGTGGTATTAGTGATATAATATAACAATAAACGAGCGCTGGATATGCTTGGGAATATTAATGCAATAGTAATTGAAATGACTATTGTCATGCAAAACTGAAAAGTTCACGACTTCGTTATCATACAATCGACGTTCTTTCCCAATTCCACGATTTCTCCCCCAGTTAACAGATGCCTTCTGACAATTATAGTTCCAATCAGCGCCATGGTCATTCGGGAATCTCTTTCCCTGGGGCATGGCGATAAATAAAATCTAAGCTACTACTCCCTCGCCAGTATTCGATAGATTGGAATTTGCGTGTTTTAATTGTCATGACTATACTGTGTGTAATAGATGCATAGTTTTTTTTCTGATTCTTCAATCAGTATTTTTTTTCAGCGGCATACAACAGCTGACAGCTAATTTTCTCTAATTGAGTTTAAGATTTTATTACGAATAGATTGGGGCTAGAAGAAACACTTGGAAGTGTGCAAATTTAATTCAATAATCGTGGTTTAGTACAGAAAGGTTAACATGAGCTGCCTTCATGTTACGACCAAAAAACAATCGATTATCTGAGGGAGTTAGTCGAAATACTGTGGATCTGTTTTGTAGAACTCGCTTTCTAATGGAATACCTAAGTAAAATTATACTCAGTAACTCATTAATTAATAATTTGTTTGATTGCATTTTTGTTAACTAACTGATTGCAATATACTGGGTGTTTTTGAACCCATTACTAACTTCAGACAGTTATATCCGTAAAACCAATTATCAGAGTGCAAATTGTCAGTGTTACTTTTTATTAGAAGTTTTTGCAATTTTATCGTGATGACATGCACGTATAGACAACGTTAACGAATTTTAGGAATTTGGTACCAAAATTATGGTTCTGTGCACCAAACTTAACACTTGACAAATTCAGTCATCTGAGACTCCTATTCCCCGTTTTGACTGTTGACCGTTTTCGCACGATGCAGTGCCATTGAGGAGCATAATATAAGTGCGTACTGAAGAAAATATTGCATCCGTTCAAATTTACCACTTCGACGTGGTTTACAGCAGCTTGGTTTGTCCGTCAACTTTCTGGAAGATGTACGCAAACATTTTGGCTAGATCCAGTTCGTCCAAGAACTATAACCCCAATGACAACCACTTGCGTCACAGTTTCGTCGCTTGGCGCAAAACGAACTGGCGTTGGATCCACTATTTTGTCGAAAATTGTGTTTAGCGATGGGGCTCATTTTCGGATAAAGAATAAGACAGACCACATGAGATTATCGAAATGCCGTTACACCTCGATAAATGCACAGTTTGGTGCGATCTGTGAGGAGTATCGAACCATTTTTTTTAAATTAAGCTAATCAGTGCGATGTACGTTAATCTACTTTAGACCTTTTTTAATATCAAACTCGAGAAGATCGTGGGTAGCTTAAACGTCAACACCAGAGGCACAATTTTGCACCAATCAGTGCAACTGCTCGCATATGCTGACGATATTGCCGTCATCGGTAGGAGACAGAGGGCTGTCAGTGGAGCTTTTGTCAGCATCGGGAAGGAAGCGGCTAAGATAGGTCCATAGGTGAAGGAGGGTAAGACATAGTATATTTTGTCTACCAAAAAAGTTAACCATGACCCACGTCTTGGACAAAACGTCACAATAGACGGCTACAACTTTGAAGTAGTGAAAGACTTTCCGTCTCTAGGCTCCGAAGAAGACCCATGCAATGACACCACCGCAGAGATAAAACGAAGGATTACTCTTCCCAATCGCTGTGTATGGGCTTAGAAGGCGATTAAGGAATTAAGGCTTCTCTCGAAGAACCAAAATATCTCTAACCTTGATAGTTCCATTCCTACTGTATGGCGCAGAAGCATGGACACTAACTAATGCGTACGAGAAGATTTGTGGTAGTTTTAAGAGGAAGGTCTGTGGATTATTCTTGATTCTGAATGAACTGATAGTTTTTGGAATAGGAACAACGAACTTTACGAGTTATAAAGCGACTTCGATCTAATCAAATGAATTTTAGCCTCCCGTCTCAGATAAGTACGTTATGTAGAGCAAATTGGCATCAAATCTCCGGCCCGGATAGTTTTAAACTCCAAACCTGAGGGATAACGCTGTAAAGGAAGAACACACCTCTGTTGACGTACACAGCTGGAAAGGGACCTCAATAAGCTGAACGTGCGTAATTGGAAGCAACCAGCACAAGACCGCACTGAGTGAAGAGGAATGTTGACTCAGACCCAGTTCGAATCCAAACCGTAGCGCCAGCTGAAGGAGATATCCGTGTTAAGGCCAACGGTATTCGCTATAGAGCCACGACAAATTACTTTTTCATTACAAAATAAAATGGGATCAATGTGGAGGTATGCAAATGTCAGTTGACAGCTGATTTTCCATTAGTTTATATAAGAAGTTATAGATGCGTTGAAATTTGACGATGATTCTGCCTACTTTTCATTTGTTTTTGATATAAGTTTAAGTTTCCGTACGGCTATTAGCGTTGGCACTTTATAAATATAAAGCCACCCAACAAGAGGTGTCTTTTTGAATTTCGCAGGTTATTTAATATGGATCAACAATATATAGAAATAGTAAAAATTTATTACAAAAACCGTGCAAATATCACGCAAACATTTCACACCGATCGTAGAGTTAGTTCCGCATTTGATAATCTTTGAGCGTAGTCTAGTGATCAAGTCAAGTTAATCGATTAATTTGAACTTCTCGAAATAATTAATGATATTAAGACTGGCAAAGTAAGTTGAAAATATCACCGCTGTAGCTCAGAGAGTGACTGAAAACCGACATATATATATATTTCGAGATGATTATGGAAATTAGGCTTGTCCCCAACCACATTCTTGGTCTACATGCTTATATGATTCAGTTGACACACAAATTGCAGCCATTACAACGCCCTACTTTGGCTGAATATCTGCTGGAAGTGAATGAATAAGATCGTGATATTCTACACAAAATTATTTTGAGCGGTGGGGCTCATTTCAATTCGCCTGGATGCAACCAAATAAGCATTTGGGATTTCGATTTCGTTGTTGAGGTATTTGAACTAGAGGCGTAATAGGACTAAAGTCTTTCGAAAATTATGCTTATGCAACCGTTACAATGAATAGATTGCGTTACCGAATGATGATTTTTGTAACTGAAATTGATGCGACGTTTATTTTCAGTAGGACAACGACATATGCCACACAGTTGGTGAAATAATCTCAATTGGTCAATTCAAGAGTAAGGAGTATTTTGTTTATGATATGTCCTTCGGGTGCTCCTGCTAGCGTATTTGGTTATACAACTATTTCCTAGCGTGGCCTGAATGCATCTTGTATTCGAGGATAGCATATGGGACGACATTATTAAATTAGAGAGTTAATTAAGCATTGTCCGTGACTCGAAAGACATAATACCGTCGAAATAAAAACTTGTGTCCGGAATCGAACCAGAAGCGTTGGAGTCGACGCACTGACCTTTTGCTTCTGGCAAAATAAACAGCGTAAAAACCCAATGCAAGATTTTGTTTTTTTTCACAATCGAGATGCTTTATCCTAACTGTATAAACACTTTGTATCGCACTCATTAACCTATTCTATTTCAGTGTGGAAAAACCATGCATTGACCACCGCTTGTTATTTCCTCAATATCAATGTCGTCATCTCTAAATGACTTCTGGACGATTATGCCTTGGGTCTTTGACGTTGGACCTCTACATCATTATTTCGACGATGCTGTGGAAAAAACCCGGGTTCGCTCATATGTTTTTAAGGTGGCAGCGTGAAGAAGTACATAGATAAGAGTTCACAAACCGCAAATTCTTATTGTTGGGCTAAAAAAATTCAAATTGTATATCAAGTAGAATTTACTTAATCTCAGAGTTAGGTATGTAATGTGCATAAATCTTGGAACCATGTTATTCTCCATTACCCTGTTCCGTCGGGGAATCAGTGACTGAGGGATATACTCGTATGGCGCTTTCCATTGACCGTAATGATTAGACTGACCAAATTTTTAAAGAAATATGGAACAATGTCTTCAGAATGTGACTTTTTGCGGGCGCGACGACGTCTTCAGAATTATCTTCGCAGAATCCCGCCATTGTTTATTTTTAAGTTTATGCCTAAAACACAATACTGCTACCATCGACTAACGTTAAACTTCCAACACAAGCAATACAATACCACATCCTGTGAGGAACGAGACCAATGTAACCTCTCGTAAGAACGGACTCTCTCACGCAAATGTTTCCACATGTTTACATTTCCCATACAAATTGAGTGTTTTTTGAGTATGTGTTTGTGATTTAACATTTATTTTTAAATTTTGAGAAATGAAAACAGCTGACAAATACGGATTGTTATTTCAAAGCATGCCAGAAGGACTGCCTACGTAACGCAGAAACGGTAGCACAAATGCAGAATTGTGTTTCGGGCATTAACCTCGTCTTTTGCTGATTAAAAGAAATTAAGGAGCAAGAACAATCCGGTTTGGGCTATATGATATGTGGCACTGACTTATTGAAACTGCATGGCGTTCACATCTACAGTCAGTGTCAAGAGTGAGTGAACAGTCAGTCATATCGCGAAAGTCTATCCACTAAATTAAAATTTACAGAAATGAGCTGGACAAACATGGATACACCAAATTAAACCTTTAAGATCATATTTCAAAATATACTATGTTTTATATAACATTATTATTAAACAATTAATCAAATTTTTAAGAGAAAATCCTACAAACAGCAGTCGAAAGTGAGTGTACAAATGGTTGCGTCAGTGATTGCAAAACAACGCCACTACATTTGTAGGAACATTAGGTAGGTAGGTAGGTATGTGGGTAGACGGAGGGAAGCCACGTCTCACTTAGATCCTTGAGGACTCATTGTGATGCCCAATTGAGGATTGGTATCCCCCTATTTCCCTTACCATACTCATAGTCCTTCGTTGTTCCTTAGCCATCCCGATGTTCTTATGAACCTGTGAAGATATTCTAGGTTTATTTAGGATTTCATGGTCATCTTGGAAAAAATATTCTCCCAGTGTCTCTGTAGTGCAACTAGGACAGTGGAGATAGTGAGGATTATCCTCTAGTTCCCCTACATCACCACAGCCTCTACAAATGTTGTCGTTAGTGGGGCCCACTTTCATGGCGTAGTTCCTAAGATGATTATGACCAGTGAGAGCTCCAATATCCCTGTGTCCGAGCACAGGGACCTAGCATAGATTGATCGGATGCTGTGAGCCAAGAGCCTTCAGATTTTCACGACAGCATGCGACTAGCTTGGACTTGATTTCCGTTGCGGATATAGCTTTCATGACCAGTAGGAACATTAACACCGGCAGTCGCTAGGAAATATGTTACATATGAAGGTTACAAAAAGAAAACTTGTTGAAAAACAATGATAATATCTAAATATCTAAAGGACACCTAAAATCTAAACTAAGGAACGTCCTTTTTTCAATAATTCTTTTTAAATGTCGGTGTACACGCACTTACTTGGGCGCCGTGGCGTAGTGGGTAGGTGCGTCGACTACTACGCTCGAGATCGTCGGTTTGAATCTCGAAAAAAACATCAAACATTTTTTCACGGCTCCACCTCTTTCGAGTTACTGACAATGCTCAAATAGTATAACTGTCTAGAAAAAGCTTCTCAATCTCGCCGTTCGGAGTCGGCATTAAACTGTAGGTCCTCTCCTTTAAATTAATTGTCTCATCCTTGTCCTTATGTTAAATAAATTATAGTACGCATTGAATCAGGATTTTAGAGCCTTGATTTGATGTATCCGTGCCTGGCTTAATTCATCTTGTTGAATTTTCCTTAGAAGACAAACTGTCAGGTTAGCTTCTCAGTGCCCCGCATTTACACGTTGTTATTCTTCCGATATATGGAATGAGAACTAAGTCTCTTTAAAACGTCGTTCGTCTATGTTGGCTATGTCTGGCTGGCTATGTCTGTTTAGATGTTGCATAACTAGTTAACCTGATCCATCAAAAGCTTGTCCCCATTAAAGAATTATTACCTTAGTACGGTTTAAGGCAACTCTCGATACCGTCCTATCTGCCTGGTTTAATTGCTATTAAGCACCCCCTCAAATATCTTCAGCCATAAACTAGGAAACATAAGGCCAAAGGATGTCTTTCATTACGAGTGGTATAAAATCGGCACAGATATCGCCTGGAGGAGATGATAGAGGTTATTTCTTTACTTGGAAAATATCAAATTTTCACTTTTGTGTACCGATTTGATGTCACTAATGCACTGAAAAGATTTGTGCTGTAAAGGAGCGAATCTAGATTCAACCAGTGGAAATTAAATCAAGGTTAACTTCAATGATACTTTTTTAGATACCTCATGGAGTTCGGTGAAAAATGGTTTGCCAAAACCATGCTGCTTGTTGCTTGCCGTGATCTCCAATAAGAAATAAGAAATATTACGGAATAAAAACAATAATATTGTGGCGCTACAGTCCCCGGGGTATACTTGGGCCAGTGCGTGCTATTGTTCTCACTACGCCACCAAGTTATTTTTATTGTTGTTGGTGTTAATTACCCCTGCTGGGCGCCGTGGCGCAGTGGGTAGGTGCGTCGACTCCTACGCTCGAGGTCGTCGGTTCGAATCTCGAAAAAAACATCAAATATTTTTTCACGGCTCCACCTCTTTCGAGTCACTGACAATGCTCAAAGAGTATAACTGTCTAGAAAAAGCTCCTCAATCTCGCCGTTTGGAGTCGGCATTAAACTGTAGGTCCCCTCCACTCGTGACAGAACAAAAGCACGCACAACACGAGTGGTTACTGAGAAGCTAGGCCCAGGTCCATCTCGGACTGTAGCGCCACCATTATTATTATATTATTATTCGTCAGTGACTTACTGAGGGCAAATCTCCTTCAATAGAACTTATCCGCTCTCTCACGACCCACAAAACCACACTTTGCAGTGATCCAGACAAGGCAAACGTTTGATAGGAAGAAAAGAACGAACTGGAATTGTTTCACTCGTATGAACGGTACAGTTAACGACTTAGTAGCCTCGATTGTTAGTAACAGTCTATTGCTGAAAAATTGCCTAAAGTTTACATAAATAATGACCATCAGAGGAAGGCGCATTGACAGTTTTTCTTGTTTACTTAAATCCCTAGTGGAAAAAACTACGTACATTCATATGCACTTGTACAGCAAAAACTAGAACTAATTCCGATAATTGGTCATTTGTAGATAATTTAACATGACGAAACCAAAATATAATTTACTTGTTTACAAAAAGGGAATGGAACAATTATTTTTTTAAATACCGGCAAGATATTTAGAAATTTTCCATGCAACCAAACAACTCAGATCTTATCCCAATTCTGCTTGCAACGCATGTCGGCAATGTAGACCCATCATCTGTGGATCACTTTTACAAGATTCGAACGACTTAAGTGAACATTTGATACGATCGTAGGTTGCATTCCTCTTGGGAAAAGGGATCATTGAACATCTTAAGGAAACAGGTAGTTGTTCAATATTCTGTAAAAATAATCTGTCCAGGGGATGAACTACGGTAAGGTTGCAAGGAAAACCAAGGGAAATTCCATGGACAATTGAAAGTGTCCATGTGTGTATACAATGAAATGTGTAAATGGTAGGTTTATATTTTATTTTTACATCACTGACCTGATATTTACTTTGGGGTATTAATGATATAGGGATGGGTCTGTATCGGTTTTTCATGAAATCATCTTACCATGGAAGTTGTATCAATGAGTAATCTGACCAAATTAAGCGGATAACAAATTGAAATAAGAACAATACATTTTTTGTTCACATGAAACACGAAATATTACGATTTCCGTGAGAGCAAAGCCAAGAAAAAACTCTACTCTGATTCGGAGATAGCTTTGTTATAGTTTGAAATTAGAAATTGAGACCGACATTCTTCGCCGTTTTTTCTGTTTGAATATTTTCTTCACTTCACTTTCTTTATTTAATAAGGGCAGGTACAGCATTAGAAACATATCTACACGCACATGTCCGTACACAAATGAAAGTGCTTATTAATATTCCCCCTTCGCATTAATCCAAATAATCGTTGGCGACACCCCAAATCAAAATAAATTACCGTTCGCGTTAGTAAATTACTACACATATACTATAAATGCACACACATCAGAGGGATGCACGTCGGTACAAAAAAATTAAAAATAAATTATTAAATCTTCTCTCAATAGTGTTCAGTGCTTTTTTTTCTGATTCGATTAATGATACCTGTTGGTTTGACCTTTTTACATGCACACACTGCACGCACATACGTCATCAGAATATATGATTTTCATCTGATGTTTTGTTTATTTAAAATTATATAAATTTTTCCTTTGCAAAGATTTCATTCAATTGGTCGCTCTCGGGTACGGAACGTATTGTAGTTGCATACACATATATCGATTTTACCAGCCTTGATAATGAATTCAAGAGAAGCCAGAGGAAGGTTTTGTTTATGTACGTACATATAATGAAGAGCACAAGAGACTGGAAAATAACCAGATCAATCAGTGCGTCGACAATTTTAGCCATTTCTTTGAGAATCTCACGCAGTGAATTTATTTGAATTGTTGTTCCGTGATGTGATGGCTTTATTCTCTGCTCAACATCCACTGGCTTTCTAAGCCGTCTTGCACGCTCGAATGCACATAAAAGGTAAACCCATTGCTTTTACCTGTCTCACAGAATCGGAAGAAGAAAAAAGAAAAGAATAAAGGGAAAGACTTACCAAATTCATTGCAACACAGTCTTCATGATTCGAATGTAATAAATAAATTCTTTGCAATATAAATAGATCAACGACAACAGTACAATCCGTTCCCGGATAAGGTGTATATTTTATTTATATTCTAAACTTGAATTTAAACACTTTGAATAGCCCCGAAAAAAAAACAAGAAACAACAAAATATGACCACTTCACATCGTACGACTTGAAACACACATGCGATTCGAATTAATTAAAAGAAAAAAACAATAAGAAGGATAATTTGCTGCTTTTTTGTGATGTATATTTATTTCATATACACTAGCAAATATTTTATTTATATGAACACAACTCGTCCTCCTCACTATCGTCTACATATTATTACTTTGCGTCCGTGAATAAACTACCCCGTCCGCAGCAACTTTGACAAGCCGATCAATTCTTCGCAGCTAGCAGGCCTCAGTTTTATTTCTTTTATTTTTGACTTCGTTTGTGTGTGTGAAATAATTGAGAGAAAACTGACAATTCGAAGTAATATTGTTCATTTTTTTTTTTTTTCATATTTCCAGTTTGAAGAGACTCCATGTCTCTCAAACTGTTGGATGTTGTCGATAGGGTAGTGTGGCTGGGAGAAACAATTTGCATAAGTTGGGGAGCTGCCGTTATGTTGAAAATATTATACGCATGTACAAAGTGGCATCACCCTTTACGCATATGGATCACATAAACATATTTGGCAAATTGAGATGTTAGTATATCTTAAATTCACAACACAACTCGTTCCACTTCAAAATTGTACTAGATTATTTGATAGTTTTATTATAATTTTATTTGACTGGATTTTACTTTTTTGACAAATATCAATAAAAGTTCAACATTTTGGTACTTCAGGAGAAAAGTCCTTAATGCCTGAAACACAATACTGCGTTGGTGGTATCGCCAAGTGACAAGTGCCTCATGCCACCGATCTTAAGTTTGTTAAAAAATGAGATCAATGAGAGCAAAGTAACATCTTGTAACAACGGACTCTCTCACGCAAATCATTCAACATGATAAAACAATTGCGCCCATTTTGACACATCCCATGCTAATCAAAAGTTGTTCTGTATGTGTTTGTTTTAATATTCAATTTTAAAATTTAAGAAGTGTAGTAGTAGTAAGCAAAGTACACCCGAAAGACTGCCTACGTAACGCTAAAACGGAAGCACGCATTATTGTGTTTCAGGCATAAAACTAGTTTTAAAAGCAAAATACACAATTTGATTTTCTTTGCAAATTTAAACGTCCCTTCTGCAGACTGACAAACTGAATTCAAGTAATAAACGAAAACCTTACCGCTTCGTTGCATGCACGTTTTTCATAAATTTCCGTAACTTCAGAGATGTTTGAAGTTAAGACGTGTGATTGTGGATTTACGTAACGCACACAATTTTGTATTCGATTTGTTTGGGAAAAAATAACGTTTGTATTAAAATGACTGATTAGAAATTTCCTTTTCTGTTTTTTCATATGATATGGTAATGGAAATCCCACTATGTTCGTCTGTCATTAGATCATCATCGAAATTCGTAACTCCTGCCTTTCACAGTCAATGACGTGACAATTGATTAAAAAATGTTAGTGTTTTCTTTGATGAAGAGATGTCTTAATTTTTCGTCTTTCTTAAATTTAAATTCAACAATATTATCTTATCATGTGCCTGTGGTATAGTGGGTAAGTGCGGCCACCCCAACGCTTAAAGTTAGACTCGATTCCCCCAGAACACCATCTCTTTCATGTCAAAAAAAGGTTCTCAAACTTCGCCGTTCAGCGTCTGCATTAAGTGGGTCTCACCATTCATAACAGAACAATTGCACCCACAACACGAGTGGTTGCTATAGATGCTAGATCCAAATCCACCAACATTTTGAATCGGAAACTTTGAAACATAGTAAATAGATGATTCGACTCCTTCACCAAAGGTTCGTTGATCAAATGCCAATGCACACAACAACTTTAATTTTTATTTAGCAATGTTTAGAAAATATAACTGTCATGCAATGCTTGAAACAGAGATACAACAAATTTCATGCGGTAAATTTTATGGAACATGACTTTGGACGCATTGATGCAAGTTGTATCTATTTCTTATTTTGATGTTTTTTTCTATTATATTTTGATTTATTCAAATTTCTTGTATGTATAATCTACATATTTAAACATTGTACTTTGTACAAAATATACCGCTGTTTTTTCTTCCGCTCTCTTGCAAGGCACTCCATATCAACAAATTCAGTTTTTTAGACACATATTTTAAAATTGAAAATTTTCTGGAATTTATTGGAATAAAACAAGTTTTTCTTAAAAATGATTATTATTTTAGTAATGAGTACTACCGAATTTATTCGCAATTATTTCATAAATGCGTCTAGTCTCTTAATGTAGTTTAGTAAAATACTCTAGGCTGCAATAAGGGATTCTCTGCCCCCAAATTGATGGCTATCTCATCTCATCTCATCTTCAGTGACCCGCATGTTCCCCTAATGGGGTCGCGGGGGCAATCCTATGCCATCGACTTTAACTCATCAGGAGCTATGTCCAAGCGCAACTAGGCGAGTGTTTTGACTTGGTCCAACTATCTCGTCCTGGGTCTGCCAAGCGGTCGCCTACCTGATGGAACCGCATTCAAGATACGCCTTGGATGATGTGGACGGTGCGGTCGTGATGATGGGGACATTCGTGCCACGTGACCAAACCATCGAAGTACAGCCATTTCCGTTCGAAGAAGCAGCTGCCCAACATTGAGTTCCTTGCGCACTGCCGTGTTTCTCACCCTATCCCGGCGAGTAATTCCCACAACAGCACGAAGAAATCTCATCTCGGCTGCTTATATTCCCGACCTTATTCTTTCGGTCATTACCCAAATTTGATGAACATAGATGGGGGGCGCCGTGGCCCTGTGGGTTTGTGCGTCGACCCATGCGCACTAGATTTTCACAGTCTAGGATCAGTACCACGGCTCCACCTCTTTCGATTCACTGACAATGCTCAAAGAGTATAACTGTCTAGAAAAAGCTTCTCAATCTCGCCGTTCGGAGTCGGCATTAAGCTGTAGGTCCCCTCCACTCGTGAGAGAACAAAAAACTGCGTTAAAAACCGCTAACTTGGCTTTGACACCAAGCCTTCCTGATTACAGATCGACCAAGCTGTTTCAAAATAGACCCAGCTTGACCAATCCTACAGGAAAGCTCAGCATTTGGCATTGTCCTGCTGAAACTTTCAGTGTAGGCCCAAAAACTTGAGAAAATGTCTTTCCATAATGGTTGCAGTCATTTTTACGGTTTGAAACTCAAGTTCAACAGTGCCATACTTTTATAACTGCTCCCCACAACATTACACTACCTTCTTGATTATGATGTCGCGATAAAAAACGTTCCTCTTTTCTTAGATCGTGGAACTAATAATTAAAACCATTAGGGCCAAATTACATTTCTTCTCATTTAAAAAAGCACGTGACGCCCGGCGTCATAGTCGAGAAGTTGGTGTAGGAAGCAGTTAGCTAGCACTGTGGAACCTGAGTTTCAAACTGCAAAAATTACCTCTTGATTGAATGGAAAAGCCCATATTAAATTGCTCTTAAACACATCATGATAAAACGAACGACAAATATGTTTACGCAAATAGAAAAAGTGCCTAGGTGTACAACGCAAATATTTTCTCAGAACCTCTGCCTTTATTGAAATTCATTTTTCTATCAATGGTGAAACCCAAGTATTTGAATTCGTTAATATTTTCTATAAATAACAGATTTATCGCTGCATTTCAAGCTATCATGAAAAGTAGTTGAAGACATAACAGCTGCACAGTCACAGAGTTGAAACTTTTTTGCATTCAATTAAGTGAAAGAATACATCAACATTACAATCAGGTACAAGAGATAGACAAAAAACATCTTGATCTTCGGATTTAAAAACAAATTTGTGTAGAGCAAACATTTTGAAATACTAAGGTCCCAATTTAGTTCAACGGAAAGTTCATAGATTAATCAGCCATCGAGTTTTTCGTTCCCCGATACCATTGGAGTAATGGAAAATAAAATAGTTCTTAGGTTTATGAACAATACATTCACATTAACTGCGAAACTTAGCAAATTCTGTTTGATATTTTTACATTAGACCAATGATAAGAATTTACGGTGAGGGGACTCTTATCTACTACTTCATGCTTCCGCTCTAAAAACACATGAGCGAACCCGGGCTTTTTCCATTGCATCATCGAAGCAATGATGTAGGGGTCCAACGTCAAAAACCAAAAGCATAATCTTTCAGAAGTGACTTAAAATAAAAGTATGATAGATGTCGACATTGATATTGGTGAAATAACAAGCGGTGGTCAATGGATGGGTTCTCCATAAAATAGAATATCAAGCAAATATATTAAAGAGGGTAATAAAATGGGGATGCAGCACCTCGATTATTATTATTAAAGAAAATCTTGAATTAGTTTTTCACGCTATTTTTTTTGTTAACAACAGAAAGTCAGTGAGTCGATCGGTATCGGAGGCAACAGTTTTTATTTCTGCGGCATTATGTCTTCGAGTCACTGACAACGAAATGTGAATGTTTTCTCTTCACACATAAAACAACAGCAGAAAGGGTTGCTGTAGAAGCTAGGCACGAGTCAACTTCCGAGCATATTTTTTCCTGGGGCGTCGCACAAGTTATTGGCCATTGCCTTATCAAAATAAATTGAACTTCGATTCATTAGACCTTAAGATATTTTGTCGATTTGCAGTTATCCAATCCAAGTGCTCCTTGACAAAAGGTTTCGTCATTGGCTGTGTCAAAAGGTGAGCTATGGAGATTATCGCGGGCTTCTAGCAGAAAGCTAATAGGCAATGCAGCTCCACCTTGTTGTTGATGTGTCAATTAACAGGTTCAAGTCTTTCTTTTTTGGTACCTAGCAAATGTGTACTTCAATCAATTTGGGATTGGTGTTAGATGTGGTTTTATTTGGCTCACGTCACAATTCTTCTGTTTTATACTTTTCGGCAGATAAGTTTGTACGTAGATACGTTTGTACGTAAGTAAGTGTACGTTTCCCGTCTTCACCCATTTTCTTGGTAATTTGTGATTTGTACCGTTTTGTACAATGTGTTTGCCATTTTAATATCTCTGATGTCTGATTGTCTCGCAGGATGACGATGGAGAACTCTCGCTGCTCCATCAAGGTCGGTAACGAACTCACCGAGACCTTCAATGTCAAAAAAGGTTTTAGACAAGGCGACGCGCTGTCATGTGATTTCTTTAACATCGTTCTTGAGAAGATCGTGCAAAACTCACTGGCCAACACAAGAGGCACGATCTTTCAAAAGTCCGTTCAACTGCTAGCTTACGCGGATGACATTGACGTGATTGGGAGAACACAGCGAGCCGTCAATGATGCGTTTGCTGGCATTGAAACGGAAGCGGCTAAAATGGGTCTGGCGGTAAACGAGGGCAAAACAAAGTATATGCTGTCATCGAGAAAGGACGCACAACATCGACGACTTGGCCAGAACGTCACCATAGGCAGCTATAACTTTGAGGTAGTAAAGGACTTCGTCTACCTTGGCTCCGCGGTTAACAGTACAAACAACATCAGTACCGAGATCAAACGCAGAATTACTCTTGCCAACCGCTGTTTTTATGGGCTCAAAAGGCAATTGAGTAGTAGAGCCCTCTCTCGGAAGACCAAGTTGACTTTGTATAAGACCTTGATCATCCCAGTCCTGCTTTACGGTGCAGAGGCATGGACAATATCCCAAGCGGATGAACAGTCTCTTGGTCTTTTCGAGAGAAAAGTTCTGCGCGCGATCTTTGGTCCTGTTTGCGTTGATGGCTTTTGGAGGAGAAGGTTCAACCACGAACTGTATGGGCTGTACAGCGACATGAGTCTAGCCAGGCGTCTACGGATCCAACGCCTAAGATGGCTAGGCCATGTAGAGCGTATGGCCAACTTAGCTCCGGCCCGAAGAGTCTTCGACTCTGAGCCTGTGAGACAACGCAACAGAGGACGTCCACGAACAAGGTGGCGCACACAAGTCGAGGGGGACCTCTGCCGGCTTGGTGTGCGAAACTGGAGACAGCTGGCGAAAGATCGTGCTGGCTGGAGAGGCATGTTGAGTGAGGCCCAGGTCCACCTCGGACTGTAGCGCCCTAAGAAGAAGAAGATGTCTCGTTGTTATTTGTAATAGATAATGATCTAAAAATAAGTTTTATTACAACACTCAACTCTTTTTACGACAATGCAACACAATTAAGTTACAATTTCGTAATAACCGAGATAACGGGACCAGAAAACCGAAGTAGCGGATGATATTTTTGTAAACATAATGTAGAAATGAGAAATTCCCGATACTGCATTTCGCAATTTAATAATAATAATAATGGCGGCGCTACAGTCGGGGTGGACCTGGGCCTAGCTTCTCAGCAACCACTTGTGTTGTGCGTGCTATTGTTCTCTCACAAGTGGAGGGGACCAGTTTAATGCCGACTCCGAACGGCGAGATTGAGAAGCTTTTTTCTAGACAGTTATACTCTTTGAGCATTGTCAGTGACTCGAAAGAGGTGGATCCGTGAAAAAATCCTTGATGTTTTTTTTGAGATTCGAGCTAACGACCCCGAGCGTAGGAGTCGACGCACCTACCCACTACGCCACGGCGACCACATTGCAATTTAGTCTGCAGCATTTATTTCTAGGTTTTCAGAAAAAATTGGCACCTCCTATTTTGCATACCACGTTAAGGCTAGTACGTAAAAGAACATAGATTAAAGAAACAGCTAGTATTTAAGAGAATTAAGTTATTTAAGTCAGTCGAATAGAGAATCACGAACTGAAGTCACGTGCTTCAATAGTAAGACAGATATAGCATTGGCCAACAGCAGTACGAACTTTATGAAATGATTTCATGATACTTTTCCAGTTTTTTTTTTAGCTAGTTTCCATTATTTCAAAACGTGCGAGGCTTTAGCAGTTCAAATTCAAGCCGCATATTGATACTACAGTGCAACCTCAATAAAAACAACTAATGGAAATGTGGTCAGTTGCTTGTATTTAGTTTGTTGCAATAATCGAATTAAAAATTGTAGGTGCCAAAAATGGGACAAAAAGTTAAACACCTCAGAATAGTAAAAAAGAACTTGGGTTGCAGTGGTAACCAGACATAAACTGATAATTAAATTCAAAAAAAAAAAAAAAAAAAAATAAAATTTTATTAAATTTTGTTGTCTTTAAAAATTTGAGAAATTTCTCATTGTGTCTTTTTGGACGCAGAATTGTGAAATGCCTGAAAATCGCTGCATTATTATGCTCCGATATTTTTGCGTCTACGTTAAGTAAAAATCACTAGTTTTTTAAATAACGCGAACAGATCTTATGAAAATTCGAATTTAACAGTCCAACAAAGACCCGAAATTTAAAAGAAACTGTTATCCGACAAGTATTCGGTATCCGGCCTATCCGGCTTCTTTTATAATATCCGGCCGGAGCCGAATAGTCTTTTGATATCCGGACTTATACCGAATAGTCGTTTTTTCAGTAAAAAAAACAACAAAAAAAATAAATTTAATATTGGAACTTTACTAAAGCCAAATTATGGTGAATGAAAATTAGTTTTTCTGCATTCAGGGGTAATAATTTATTACGTTTGCTTTCGTATACGATGCATGCTTCAGAAAAGAGTCCCTCACTGTATACACTACTACATGGAGACGAATAATAAGTCTTGGCAAATTTGAGCAAAATTGGGTGCTGTCTTCCATTTACTGACCACCAAGCCCAAGGTTCACTATTCCGTTCTAAATAAACTGTTTTGAGATATAAGTCCAGCTCGTTGGTGGTATTTTTTTTGGAGAAAATGTAATCTGACTTACCTTCCGCAACCTCTTCAAAAATGTCCCAAAGACTTTGCTGTGTAGAAAGTAAGACTATCTTGTGGAGGAGAAGGAAAAAACATGTTTAAGTTGGTTTTATTAGTAGCAACTGAGTACCAAACCACCAAACTATTATTTTTTTAAATTTGAGCAGATATCCGGCCGCCGAATATTCCGCTATCCGGCCTAACTGCAGCACGAATATTCGGTATCCGGTATCCGGCCAAATCACTATTCGGTACAACTCTACTTCTCATATTCTCGCAATTCGGGCTCACATAAAACTGTAGCGTTCCATAGAGAAAAGAGGTTAACTTTTAAAGAGTGAAGAATAGGATATTTTTGTTCAATTAAATATCTTTATGCAAATAACAAAATAACTAATAATTAATGTTATGTATATGTATAAAACCCCTCAGGCATCTACATCCTCTTCTTCTTTGGATGGCGTTACAGCCTCATATGGATTTGGGCCTACCTTCTTCAGCAATGAAGAATATCATTGCGGTCATGTTTACATCGTTGAATCAAGAAAAGAAACTTAAACTGCTTCGCTTAACCCAAACCATACACATGACACTAAGAAAGACAATATTATCCTTTCGGTTTATAAAAATCTATAGCTTAATCTTAATATTAATCTTAATTTATAGCCCCGAATTAAACATACATCACTTTTCACAAATATGTTCTGTGACGTAAAATTTGCTTAATAAAATTTGTTTGCTTAAAACAAGATATCCAAACACAAAACATTTGACCTTATCTGCTGAAGGAGTAGTAGAAAAGCACCCCAAAACCCACTTTATGAGTCTAGTCTAGAACATAAAAACTCGATTACTACATCGGCTATGACACAATGAGCACATGGACGTAACCACTCCACAAAAGAATGCCTTCGAGTCCCAACCACCTGGTTCTACAAAATCTACAAAAGAATCGGCTTATAGATTAAGTGATTGAAAGCAAGGATGATGCTCTCGTTCAAACTCAGACCCTTAAGAGGTCGCTGGCCTGAATTATCGGCGAGGTGGTAAAGTCTATTGACACCAACCCCCAGACTCAATTGTGTAAGAACAGAAGATAGCACACAAAAGGGAAATTAGGCAACGACCTTGTGCACATCTGGAACCTACAATTAAATATGCGAAATTTGTTTTGCTATAACACATAAAAACGTGCAATAAATAAACCATTCTAGTTGTATTCATTTCGGAATAATAAAGTATTTCAAATGTCTGAAGATAGGATTTTAAGTGTTCCACATCTGGAAAGATTTAGTACTTTTTGCCTAAAACCAATCGTGAATCAACATTCTCAACAGACTACCGCATTGCAACCAACCACCTTCCAGATGCCATAAAAATACAAACTTCCATCCGACCGGTACCAACATATCCTCAACACGAAGCGCAGATAAATTGAGTAGGATAATGTCAGTTAGTTTGTCATTTGCTTCGGTGTTTCGTTTCGAGTCTCGAAATTCCTTCCAATGCCTACCACCTTGCACGTTTCCAGTCCAACAAGGAAGAGTTCGAATAAGAATTGTCATACCAACCCCAACTGTATGGGAAATTATTTCCATTTCAACCAACGTTCACATTTTCACTTCAGGAGATCTACGTATTGATTTCCCCTCATAACAGTGGTCAGTCTTGTCGCATTTGTCGTCATCACAGTAAAAAGTTTCCGTGTGCGAACAGCTCGAACCGCAGTGCTGAGCAGTATTTTAACAAACTTCTCTCAGTAAAAAATTTAAATTCTTATGTTCAAAGTGCTTCAAAGGTCTCACAAACTAAAATGTATCCAATTTCAAAAATAAATACGCAACAAATTTTTTTATAAAATCAGGGGCAGAATCGAAGAACCCAAAAAATCGTTAGATCATATAAGTGGTTTCATCTACAACAGAAAGAAGAAAATCTTCAAGCCCCAATTCAATTTACTGCAATGAAATATATCTTCAATTTTTGTTTTAAAATTGTTTAAATTGTTTTTCTTAAATCAATTTATCTATCCATCTAATGCTTCTATGGAAAACTTCATTTTATAAGTCTTCAGCGAATAGTTAACACCTTTTCAAAAAATCGAGCTAAAAAAGTACCATTCATTTGATACAAACGAAAAATAGACAGCAGATATAAAAAAATTATAGATTTCCTAAAAAAAAAACACCAAATTTAATTAAAAAACGGATCATTTTATTGGTTTAATTGATATTTCAAGTGGTAAAAGAAACAAAATCAAATAACTTCCTTATGATTGGATCATTTTGGAATTTGTGTAGAGCGTGTCCATCAATGCCTGTAGACAAGGTGAGTTTCTTTTTTTTCTTTTTATTTAAAATTTTATTGAAAAAAAAGTCCTTTTCCTGTATATACTACAGGGGGGCAACTTCATGTGATTTCATACTGCGACAGTATGTTCTCACACTTAGCTCGACTTTTTTTTTTCTTCGTCTTCGTTTTCGTTGTCCTTCCCAGTTCTTGATACTCTTTTGAGGAAAGTGTAAAAAATCGATATCATATGGGTTCACCCTTATTTTCTTTTATACCCGGCATTACACTTATAGATTGTGTTGTTATTTTAGCGACAGTCAGGATAATTTTATGCCGATGATTATTTTTTATTTCTTTTTTTCTAAATAAAAGGTTTTTTCGTTATTGTTTTTTAAGTACCTTGGAAACTACAAATAGTTCCACTTCTATTTTTTTCTGTATTCACTCTTCAGTCTCTCATTAGGAACAGAAAAATAAATAAAAAATATGTTTAAAAAAAAATAAAACAAAAAAATTCGAAATTTTGAAATTTTTTTAACGGTGCACCATTCGCAAAAATCGATATGACTGCATATGTTTTTTTCATGTTCCATATACATATGTACGTCGGGCATATTAAGAATCGATATTAGAATCTTCATTTGAAAATTGTTGTCCCATGTCTACATTCTTTTTTATTCTCTTTTTGTTTTTGTTTTACCTCACAACTGGTCACAGAGACCCAATTTCCTCCAACATGCGTGTACTGCACCAATTAGTTTAAGAATATTGCACATGTACTTATTAAGTGAATGGTGGCCTTAACACTACTAACGGTAATTTTATATTTAATAAAATATATATGAGGTATGACGAGGAAATGGGTGCTGTGTTCAGATGCAGACAGCAAAGTAGGGTTATCGTTAGTATATTTTTGTCACATATGGCTTTAGTGTCGTATTCCCATTTCGGATAGAGAACTAATTCTCCGGACGTTATTTGATAAACATATGTATGACTCGTGGGTATATAAAAGTTAGCATACACAAACCATAAAACATATTTACCAGCCATCTTTGCATTCGAATTTGTCGATTATCCGTTTACTTTCATTGACCGGCAGAAAATATGTGTAGGATTTTTTTCTTCATCTAGACTAAGGGTTACGGATTGGAAAAAAATCGTAGGCAACTTGTGACCTTAAATGATCCGGATATAGGTACATCTACTGCAGTTTGTTACTCAACGACTGCAGTTTACTGCATTAAAACATTAGGTATTGTCTTGTCAATTGTTGGATGTTTTCCAACCAGGCGGGGTCCTTAAAGTGCAAAGAAGTGGTCATAGAATATGATTGGGGTGTGGCTTATATTCCCATCGTGATATCCCAAAAAAATATGAACTCCAGTGAACTCAGCACTAGTTTGCGTGTATTTATATTTACAATATCATTTCTCTAATGAGGTCCTGTCCATTAAATGTGGATTGCTGTAACACCTAAGGGGTCAGGGAGATTGTCACACCTTAAGTTGATAATAAAGATTAAAAAAATGATCACAGTATTTCTGAAAAGGTTTCGAGTATGAAACGAATGGGCGTCAAGTTAAGTGAATTCTGAGGGTTGTTAGCACTTGGAGTGCAAAATGTTGGTGCATACTTTGAGGGAGTTTTTTTTTTTTGTTGTTGTTTTGTGGGGGAATTTCTTTTCATAATGATTCATCATTCAAAACTTGGATGATAATTTGTTCGACATTTAAAAAAGGATCTCATTATTCATGGATGTGAGGAATGTATGCCGTTACAATTTTGCGGTATAATTTAAGTGAGGGTATGTTTTTGTAAACATCAATTAAATATGCAGTATGCCAAACAGATATTCGTGGAGCAATATTTCAAGCAAGAGGACATTGAGTTTAAGTCTACAAAAAGTGGAATACTTTAAATCTTTTTTTTTTACATAAATTTACTTTATTATTTTCTCTTAAGTTTATAAATTCTATTAAATTTTTCAATAAGTGCAATACTTAATCTTATTTTTTTATATTTTTTAAATTAATTATTTTTTATATTCTTCTAATTTTATTTAAAATAAACAAATGTTAGTTGTGGATACTGTATCAAATGGCATTCTTCAGTGGATGCAAATTACATTAACCTAGTTATTGACCGGTTAAAACCATTACATTCACACTAAGATTCAAAAACATTTTTTTCTTAATCAAATGTAAAAGTATGAACAAAAATAATATTTGATTCTCCTTGTCCCTTTTCCAAATTCATTAAAATCACTTTTCGTACAATGAACCTTGACATTAAATATTTGTAGAAGGTTTTCCTGAATGTCGAATCAAAAATGAAGACATTTTTTTGTTAATTATTAAAAGTAACCGACGTATCATTAGGACAATGGGTTTTATTGTCTCTTGTTTTTTTTTCATAGACTACTATTAAATGCTGGATGAAGACCAAACTTCCCAAAATCAAGTGCATCCTTGGTGTGCCCAAGTGTAGTCTTGGAAGATTTTTCTTTAATATGACAATACCTAGAACGGTATCATACAATGTAACAGCTGATATCATCTTTGTATTCGGGCATTTGTTTTTAAGGTCAATGTTAATTAAAAAATGATTGTAATGCCATTTCTCCAGTCAACATAACCATACAATAGATTCGGCCATTCGCCAAATAATCGAACAATTTTGCATTCTCCTTATTGTAGATGGTGGTCTTTTATGTTCGAATTCGATTTTGGTTTGCCGCCATTGCATTTTGGATGACATTTGTCAGTTGGCACTTCGCAGTCATTGAGAGTGATCCACAACAACGTAATATGAAGAAGCGAACGTCGCAAGAGTGGTCGACGTCAATTACGGAACAGCAATACTCAAATTATTTAAATCATTAAAGCACTTCATCTAATTAATCATCATTTTGTTAAAAAATAATTTTGAATGTCAAAACACATTTTGATTTAGGTGACTTTTGTAAATTAACAGAATACCCGCTATTTTCCCACCGAAAACCCCTAATTAATACACCAAAGACCAGTACACCTTCGTAGGTTTATAGTGCGCAATATGGGATGAGTCATTATTGAGGCATATTTCGTGAGAGTACCTGAAGCAATGCTGTAACAGTTACTGGAGAATACTATCGGAACATGTTAAGAATTGTGTCCAAATTGGCCTACAGAATATATATATCCAACAAGAAGGTGTAACTTCACATGTACCTCGTGCTCCGATTCAAATATTTGGAAGATTACTTCCAAATCAATAAAGTCAATAAGTGATGATGTACACTGGCTCCCGTGATCCCTTTATCAGGCGCCTCCTTATTTCTTCTTATACAGTGTACTTCATGAAACCCACAGAAAAAATATGCAAAAAAGTCTGTAATGGCAAGGATCCTAATGCATCGGTTTGTCATTTTGTTAATTCTTAAGAAAACTGAAATAACCGAGATAATGCACAAAAGCATTACACTCGGACCGCAGTAACCGGTTCGTTCAGTTTCGGTAAGTTTGTTTACTTTTGCATACTTACGCGGGAGTGAAATGAGTTGCCCTCTACGTATGCACAGATGAATTTGTCGATGCTTCAAGTAACTTTTCCTTTGCTTTTAACATAAACTTACGCTTTCGAACGGCTATTAAAATTGGCCCTTTAAACCTTTGTCCACCGACTTTGAAGATGAATGATTATTGTAGCGCCGCCGAGCAATCGATTGAAATTCGACGCGCATTTCAATCATCAAAATCTGTGCTGTAATGAGGCTGACTTATGTCTTAGTGTTTTTGTTAACAATATTTCCTCATGGTTTAATGAAATATTGCTAGGCCCCTCATCGTAGCGATTCAAATTCAAATACGGGACCCACCGGTGGATGGACGACATTTAACCAATAGTGTCAACAACAGTGCATACGTCTTCAAACATTAAGAAAACCAGAATAACATCTTCAATGGCGCCCGGTGCAAAGTATTGACGACAAAATTTTTATTGATGCCTGCCCCAAGTTAGAGGGGTCCAGGTTCGAATCCCAGTGAAATCGAATCTGGTCCAGTCACCATTCGCCAACACGGAGTTGAAAAGTTAAAAGTTCAAAACAAACACCGGGACCACAATTCCTTTGAAACGGGCTTAAAACTCAAAAGTAATTTTTTGTCTGAGTTCCAGTATACAGTTCTTAAAATGCTTCCGTGGTTGTAGTATGTCTGAATGTAAAGTTAGCTTATTTGCCATTCAATAAATTCGAAACTACACTTTTCCATTACGGTCTAAATTAAATTGTTTCACAAATTAACCTATTTCCAAAAGAGCTTAACCAAACAGAACTTTAAATAAACCAGTCAATGTATGTACGGTATGGCCTATGTTTTATTAACAAATCTTAAGTAATCTAAAATAAAAAATAAAAGTAAAATTTAAATTGATTCCGTTTGATGGGTGATAAAGAGTGATAAAGAAGTAAATGTTCTGAAAATATAAAAAAATATTAATATTTTTAAATACTTTCTTCATATCGCTAACTATATAACATTTTGTTTATATTTCAGCAGCTCCACTCGGAGTATAGGAGCACTTACCGTTGGCATGAATTCACTGGGAACTCTCGACCAGAAGTAGTTCGAAGGGCACCAGTTCCAAATCAATTCGGTATGCATCAAAATTCACACATATTATTATTCTAAACACTAACCCCAACAATCAAAGAAGATTCTTGTTTGCCCTTAGGCCCAACAAATGAGCCACCTTTGCCCCGTAGAAAGAAATGCCCTGAGCTAGCATATAAATCGCATGAATTTATAATCGGGTCCGACAAAGTATCAGACTCACGTAATAACGTAGTTGCAAATCGTGCGAGGGTAAGTTTTATGAACAAATTTTTAAACAAATTATTTTTTAAATTTTTTCTCATTCAATTTCACACACATTTGTTAAAAGTAATAAAAATCACTTAAATAGAATAGTTAAACAATTTATTTAAAATGTTAATACAATGCAAGATTAAACAATAATTGTTTTCAATCGTCTTATTTTATTTTTCTTGATGATTTGTGTAAAAAGTCGTGTCGTTTTATTATTCACTGCACCAATTTGTGATATTGTGTACAAAAGTAAATTTAAACATTATTATAAGTAAATTCGTATCTTCATGTTTGGATACCAATCCTTTCGTTCTTCTGTGATCAACTTATACATATATACGTGCAAATGTATATAACATTCAATGTTCATCTGGGTTTCGTTTATATTAAATTGTTTTTTTAAGCATGTTAGTTTATACAGTTTAGACTGCTTAAATAGTTTAGTTTCAGCGTTCGTGTTCAACTTTCTTAAGATCTTTCGCTTTTCATCAACTGAAAGTTAATTATTTGTACAACTCGGTGGGATAATTATAATAATACAGTTACCAGTTACCAAACATCGGGACTGAAAGGATTTTGAATAATACAATTTTTCAATTATTTGTGGAATGATGTGGGTTATCCAACAAGAAGTGTGATTTTAAATTTCGCGTTTTTGTTGCACTGTTAATGTTTAACGATAACTGTGATCTTTGTTAAATTAAATTAAATGCGAACTTGCATAATGCGTTGAAATATTTAAAATTAAATGAAAAAAAATTTGAAAATACCGAGAAGTTTATATCGCTTTTGGTCATGATCCAGCACTTATCGTACAGTTATTGTGAATAAAATCACTAAATTGGCATGCCGCGGAGTAGTTATGTGAAGACTTCACCTTAACTGTTATGTTGTTCCACAGGCTCAAAACCGAAGACTCTTCGGGCTGGAACTTAGTTGTTCATGCGCTCTGCATGGCCTAACCATCTTAGGCTTTGAATCCGTAGACGCCTGGCTAGATTCATGTAGCTGTACAGACCGTATTGTTATTTTTCCTCTTGTACAACCCAGCCGCTATGGCAATGACACCGCTACCTAAAGAGTTCTATTGTGTCCAAGTACAGCCCGTATAGTTTGTGGTTAAGCATCTCCTCCAATTGTCATCAGTACAAACAGGATCCAGGATCGCAGGCGAAACATTGCTTTCGAAAAACCAAGAGATTTCCTTACCCGCTTTCGATATTGTTTATGTCTCTGCGCCATAGAGCAGAACTGGAACTGTCAATGTCTTATACAAAGTCTGTTACTCAATAGCCCAAAAAAAAGCGTTTGTTTTCGAGAATAATGTTCTTTTTACTGTTTGCCTCAGAGCCGAGGAAAACGAAATGCTTGATTATCTGGAAGTTACAGCCGCGCATTGTGACATTCTAGCCAAGTCGTTGATATTTTTTTTGTCCTTTCTTGATGATTTCATTTTGCTCTAGTCTACCGCCTGATATAGTTTAGCCGCTTTGATTTCAATGCAAGTAAACGCTTCATTAACCTTTCGTTCCCTTTGACTAGTCGCGTCAATGTCATTCGCGTATGCTAGTAGCCGTACGGATTTTTTATAGATCGTGTCTCTAGTGTTTGCCATTGAGTTTGGCTCAATTTTCTCAAGAATGATGTTGGAAAAGTCTCATGATTTTTTGCACAAAATTATTCTGAGTAAGTGAAAGATGACGCTCATTTCCAATTGTCTAAATACGAAAAAAAACGTTAGCCCCTTTCCATACACGAGTGACAGTTTGATGTGGTTTTTGTGCTGGCAGTGTCAATGTGTGATATATTTTTTCAAAAAATAATGCTGGCAGTACGGTTTTGGAGAATTGATAGTGTTAGCGAACTGAATGAAACTGATGCTATGGGCCTTCAAGAGGACTCGCGGCCGCCCGGATCGTTACGTACCTCACAGATGGTAAAACAATTATTCCATTTCGTGACACATTTTCTGAACTTGTTTTTTTTTTTGGGAGTAGAGATTTCAAATGGCTGTTCAAATGATAAAGTAAACTTTCAATGCTTAAATTACAACTCTTGTTGGATGATCCTTGAGTTTTTATGTAACGAAAAACACAGAAGACAAAACAAATGGATTTCAAATAATGCCATTTAAACTGAAAGTAATGCCTGTTATTTATTATATAATAAAATTGTAATCTTTTTCCTGTAGGAACAATTTGTATGGCGCAAAAACATACCCAAAAATACTTGAATGTTCATAAGTCTTCAAAGATTGTTCTTTTTCAAACTATCATAAAATCAAACACCGGGAACATACGAGTACGCCAATTAAATAAAATGTGCTTAGATTTCTGTTTAATCATATGCAAGTGATAGCATTTTCCAATTTCGTTCTAGGCACATTTTTTTTCTTTTAGTTTTTGCTTATCCCGGATACGTGGAGTACACACAAAAAAAATAAAAAAAGGTACATTTTCTATTTTTACTCCGGATAATTGGTGTTCCCAGTTAATCGATCCCGGGTGATTGAGTTAACACTCTATACTACTTCCTTATCTCTGTCAAACATGTTAATAGGAAATTAAAAAGTGTTATTGCTATTTGTTGTTAAAATATGTGTATGTGAAAAAACACGTGCTCATTGATCATTTAGAACATTAATTTCTCGTTTTACTCTCAAGCCAGCATGCATTGATTTGCATCGATTAGATTTGAATGTTTTATGGGACATTTTGTAGTAAACACCAATAATTAGGCTTTTGATATAGGTTTTCTGTTGTTTTTTCTCTTGTTTGTTTTCATTGACTGAAGAAACCTTCGAGAAATTAATACCTCTAGTTTATTTTATGTATAGGAGCTGCTAGCCATACTATGCAACATAAGACAATGTTTCTTAATGTGTCTTGAAGAGTAGGTTATATTTTTAGAATATTGTTTTTAACAGCCGTAGCTTCATATGCTGCCCTACTTTTCGTATTTTTTTATGTTATTATGTAGTCCTTGCTTTTAACTAACTTATTATAGTTGCAGGACTGCTTTCGCTAAATTAACAGACAATTAACAGTCTGATATCTGGCAAAACTTAAGTTTTACAGAAAGACTCCTAATATTTTAAGTTGTCTTAGTTTTCCACTTATTTGTTCTTCGCAACAATCTGGTCATAATAGTGGCACCGAAATGACAAGAGAGAGACAAACAGCCCCACTATGAGCCTGACACAACCGTTGTAAATGTTCAATACTCAATTAGATACTTTTTCTAAGTCAGAGATATCACTTATTATAAGTTATTCTTTCGGTTTGCCATATAGGAGAGACGCATTTAGAATAAGGAAGATTCTTCTTCCTACCACGTGGACCTCTGAGGAGTTTATTCACCTATTCACTTAAGAGAATCAAATATACCTTTCAATAAAGCGAAGACGATTTCGGATAGGCACTTCAGTGAGGTCGTAGGGATTGTTCGAAAAACAGGCTTTTGAGCACAGGCGCTAGGCAGGTATGGACCAAGAGATGTACAGTCTCCTTTAACTTTTAGTTTAAGTAATTTCTGCAGAAATAATTGAAGAAGAGACCTAATGTTCGGCAAGCTGATTCTATGAGAATCACCTCTTTAGAGAGATCAAACTTCTGGAACGATGTAGGTTTACCCTTAGTCAGATTTAATGGTTTGGTATTATAGTGATGTTACTCACTGACTATTTGAGTTGCATCTCGAAGCAACAGTTTAAAGGTCTTGTCCAATCGTGGCTCTAAAGTTAAATAAATTGTCTTCATGGTCGCCATTCGCGTGTGTGAATTGTTCCGTCGCCTCATGAAGGGATAAACTAAAGCTTGAAAAAGACACTAATGCTAGGCAGTACTTCTCGAATTGCAATAAACTCCGACTGAAAAACACCACAGTAATCAGGTAGTAGGGGGTAAGAAATACAAAATTTTTGTTCATAGAAAATGTTTCTATCATCCACTTCCACTTCTCCATTTTTGAGTTATTCGTGTAAATGTGTCCGGATTATTTACTACTATCCTGGAAATCTCATTCGGGCTTGAAAATATCCGTCAAGGAAAAGTGTAAAGAGGTACTATTCGTTTTCATTCTAATATTTGTAGGCAGTGAAGTGTTCAGAAGAAATCGCAGTCGGCCTTTCGATTGAAGGAATCCTAAAAGATTAACTGAAAGACAATGTCTAGTGCATCTAAAGGAGTGGTTATAAGTGCACCACTTATAAAAATACAAGCTTGCGTCAGAATTCGTCTTTTAGTTTTTGTGTCTGGTATAGGACACCGCTTGATGTCTGCATCCGTATTTTTCCAATGATTTTTTACACAAACAATTGTAGCCGTCATGCCTTGATGCATGGGGACATTGCTTCTAATAATCATAATTCTCATAACCTTCATCTCGGGACACTGACATTCTAAGCAATGGCAAAGCCCAGAAATTCTAGAAACTTCACACTTTCACACAGAGACCTGCCGCCCATGCTCTTAGTTACGACTAAACATTTAATAAAACATGATACGATTAGTTTCATCTATCGTCGGTGGACTGAGGCCACAACATGCCGCATTACTAAATTTGATTCGTGCCTTACCTATTCCAGGATTAAGGACCTATGAGCATAGGCAAGGTAATAGGAAACTGCGCAATTGGTAAGTATATAATGACTTCTATAGGAGTTTTATGGATGAGGAGGAGGAGGAGGAAACCATTACCCTGCACATAGAACACTTTTTCGACTCAAAGCCAGTCAGTCAGTAAATGTACATATTCGCTTAATCGTGAGCTAATGTTGGTTGAATGCTTAGAAGTTCCCTCCATCTTGACATTTCTGTTTTCATGCAGACTTAATGAAATATCACGTGAAGAATTCTTTTGAAGAAAAAGCCGGAATCAGTTCTCTTATTTTGTCCCTCTAATAATGAATTATGATTGAGGTAGATAATTGAGTTCACTAAGTCACAGGTTCGATGGCAATTTGATTCGTTAAAATGCAACGATTTGGCACTGCCTTTTGCGCGTCTCTGCTAATACTGTGAGAGTATAACTGTAATGGCAACATTTTTAAACTCCGCCTTTTAGAGTCACCACAAAATTGAAGGCCATTTCATTCGTGTGAGAACATTAACACGCAAAACGTGGGTGGTTGCAGAAGAAGAACCTTATCCCTTATGATTGTGAAAGATTTAATGTCACACCAACAAACTAAATTCGTGTCTTGCTTACTTGTAAAATATTGGCATGCAAGTTTTGACAGTTATTTACTTAATTTTAATCTGTTAAGTTTTATAACATTGCATAAATACCCTTTATTTGGGTTTGGTTGACATATATTTAGCTATCAGCATTAACTACAGACATCTTAGGGACTTGACGCATTTATTCTTAAACACTCTTTGAAAAGCGAAGCTCAGAATTCTTTGTCCATTTTTATAAACTATATCCCAAAATTCACACAAGAGCTAATTTCTAATAGAAAGCAAATGTCTTATATACATACGAGTATATTAAAACTTGTACACTTTTTATTGATTGCTAAAGTATACATAATAGTGTTCGCTATGGAGTAATACATCGGGTGGAAGCTGGATTCATGTTCCGATAGCTAGCTCTGCTACTTCCCGCTTGGACGCATTTTCATATAAAAATTCCCACCAAACAGTAAAGCCTTGTGGATGCAAGGTATAAATGTATATGCTAGGTATATGACAAACTTTCAAAGGAATACACTGCTGTAGAAAACTTCTCAAAATGAACACGTTGCGGATTTGATAGTCATTTACTCTCAACAAAACTTTCGAGAATTGCTTGAATTGCCACTCCCACAGTTAAGGTCTTTTTCGCAAGGAAGACTGTGTCGATTCTGATGATGAATAGTATTAGAGGTTCGGATCGCCACTCAACGAAGTGAGTCCTACTCGAATCTTGCTCGAATCACATCTCTCCCACATTCAGGCCTTTTATTCAGAGATCGAAAAAGTCAATAGAAAATACCGTTAATCGTACCACCTGATTTCTTATTTTAAAAAAATATTGACTCCACCAGCCCATATACCGCACCAAATTCTGGATTTTTCTGGATGTAATAAGGTTTCGCTAACCTTAACTTTGGGTCAAAAATGAGCCTCATCGCTGAAAATAATTTTTGGATAAACAGCAGATACAGTGTTTGTTAGTCTTTGGGTCATATACAGATATTTCTACGCAACCGATGGTTATTCGTCTTCAATTCTAGTAAGAGCTGGATCTTGTAAGCCTTCAAACCAAGATCTTTGCGGAAATTTTTCTATAAAGTGGACGGACAATGAACAACTCGAATAAATAAATTTTGATCTTCTTCAACGCTCTCCTGAAAATTTCTCTTGTGAAATCACTTGAATTTGATGCGATGATGCTATTGGAATTTGGAAATACGTTTGGACTAAATTCGGAACAAGAAAATGAATTTATTAGCAGAGGAGTGAATCGATGGATTTTTGTGCTGAAATTGTCCTTTTATTGACAAGCGAAGATATATTCACCTCTTTAATAGCCCACGAGTAACATTTTCTGCAAATCCTAAACAAACACAGAAGTTTGCTATGAAACAGAGTTTTCTTCTAAATGTTTAAACTTCATTGTCGTCACTGAAGTCAGGTTCTAGTAGGTATTTTAAGTGACGGAGAGAATCGAAAAAGTCTTGAACATAATCATGCTAAGAATTGTCATCGTTTTTAGCCGAAGGACAGCTGCTTTTTAGTTTCCTTTTGACGATAACTTCGAATTGAGCTCGTTGTATCGAAGATTCTTAATCTCTTGCTCATAAATTCAAATCATAAGGAGAATCATTTGTGGTTTTCATTCTCTGGAAAGTAATTGAATCGGAACGCGTATATAGAAGAAATCGAGAAAAGGAGAAATGGCTACTGAACCACCGAATTAAGTAGCGGGAAGTACGTTTCCGAGACCTCTATACATTTCTTCAATTCGATTAATATCCACTTTATCCATAAAATAATGTTATCCTTAGAGTGTTTTACTACGGCTTTGAATGTTGTTACTTTAAATAGTAAAAAAGGAATGCACGACTAGTTGCTAGTTTGGACAAGGCTTAAATAAAATGTTATATTATAAAAAATATGGTTGTTATTTATACATTTGAACAATGTTATGATTATTCGTGTATGTTAATTTGATAAAAAAATGTAAATTTCATTTGACTTTAAATTAAAAATAGGGGCACTAAAATTATTCTATGTACGACCCCAACTAGATTTCTTTTATTATTATTAGTTTTTAAATGACATACACACATAAGCATATTTACAACAGATACAAAGAGCTTGGCTTACACGATGTTACAATGCGGAAAAAAACACACGAAAAATAAAAAAAAAATTAAAATGAATACGTCTTGCATGAATCTGCACATTGAATCTTAATGATTGAAACGGGAAGTAATAAAAAAAATCACAAATAGCTTATTTTTTTCAAAATTTAAACCACTTTTTTGACAATAAAGCCGAATTATTTGCCCGGCGGCTTTTTATGAGATCGAAATAAAAAATAAAATAAAAAAAATGAAAAAAAAATCGAAATTCTTGTCATATAAAATTTTATATAAATTAATCTGCAGAGCTGTGTATTCATTTTAATTTCAGTCCGAAGAACGAGGAACTCCCTCAAGAAGGAGTAAATCTGAGGGTCCTCCAGCTGTACCTAATGGCAGGGCCTATCCGATTGCGTCCGAGGTCGATGGAACGGGCGTTGGGGATTCTACTGTACAGGTATATGAATATTCAACTCTTCAGTGTTAGTTGATTGACAACAAATGTACATGATATCATAAAAAAAATCATTCAAAATAACTCTGTACATACATAAATACATACAGAAGACTATAGCTACATTTTTAAGATATTTTAAATAGAGATTGCGTATCAAAAAGAAAACCACTACAAATAATTGTGCAAATAGATGCAATTGTTTTGGTTTATTTAAGCTACATTTTACATTACGCGTGGTTGTACATATTTTAGGTACAATCGCTAAGTTGTACATAAGTAAACATTTTTTGTTACAAATTGAGCTCAGTTCAATAGATTCTTAAAGTATTAAATGTAAATAAAAATGTATAATATTGTCCTTGTACGTTAACTACAGCGAAAGTCAGAAAGCCTTGGTCAATACCCCAATTTACCAACTTGTGTCCCTCACAATGCAAGAGCTGATTTTGTATATCGTCAGTAATGCGTTGAATGTTGGCTTCCATGTGGTCCAATGTCTCTGATTAATCTCTACATACATGTGGTTTTGCATAGCCTTACAAGGAGTAATCCAGGGATGAGGGAGATTTCCTTTCACCTATTATGCGGGATATATCCCCGTTTCTTGTTGAAACCACTGCTCCTGGTCCATTCAGTGACCATTGATCTGTAGCTAATGCTCTGACTGGCTTCACTTTTTAAGAAATAATATGTGCCAATGATTCCGCTAGTCTATAATAGACGGAACTGAATTGACTCCCATCCACTATTTCTTATTTCCTAAGCTTAAAGTTTCGCTTTGAAAAACAATGAGTTCCATCTAAGGACGAGGTAATTTCATTTCGAGACGTCATATACTATTTGGTGACAATCCTCATTACGTTATAACATATCGCCCATTTTTTTATTATCCAATAAAATGTCACAAAAATTGTGTTACGTATATTGCAACACGCCTTTGTGACATCATCTTCAATATTCTTCGTTATTATTTTATGGAGTTATATAATAGAAACGAGCTCAATTTGAAGGGACATTTTTGACAAAACACAATTTATTTTTAACTTTCTTGTATCTTTATATTCATTAAATAGTATTTAACAAGTAAATTAATTTTATAAATAACAAGTAAAATAATAAATATATTTTTTTAAATTTTTATACATGCACACACCACTATGTAGAAAAAAATATTAACCCATATGTATCTTCATACATTTTTATCAATTCATGTAAATATGTATGTTATTTTGTATCATTTCAGGCGGGTGAGTCAAGTGGGCTGTTCAAAAAGACAATCTCAAAATTGAGTACTGAATATCGTCTGCAATTCGTTTGGCCAAATGTCCGCAAATCAATTAAAGGGCAGCCAAACGATGCTGTGGAAGTTCCAAAAAAGTCCCAATCAATGGGTGCTATCAAATCATCACAAACGAATACAATGCCAACGGTTCATAAAAAACGAACAACTAATCAAAAAGAAGGTGCGACAATAAGTTGTCGCTATTAATTCATAATTAAATTTTAATTCGAAATTAATTATAATTCTATTAAAAATAAAATTAATTATCATAACTTAACTTACTGACAAAACAAAACAAAAGAAAAAAAAAACAATAACTATTCTTTTGCAAAATACGATAATTAGTTGAGAATATTTCATTAAATCCTTGCATCAATTGCGTTTCTTAGTGTTCAATAGTTATTTCAAAATTCTCTTGGTAAAGATTTTTCCTTATGAGTTTTCTCTTCATAAATCAAACGAGATGCAAGATCGAAATAATTAATTAGTAACACAGAGTAGTCTCTTGAAGCAAAAAAAATATTTAAAAAAAACAGTGAAACATTGATTAACTAAGTTTTTTATGTACTCGTCCTTCTAGTGCGTAGATAAATAATATTTTGAAGTATTTTTTTGATTTCTGCAAATTTTTACTAACCGCTTCTTACATATTCAATGCAAAACGAATTAACATTTCAATTTAAATCGAGATATTTCGATGAAACTACGAGATATATAAAGCACAATTAGGTTTTTTTCTTAAGAAAAATGCACTTTGTTTGAGGTCTCATATTCAAAGTAGATCTTAGTATACCCTAATAACAGTTAATGGAGTACCTTGCACATCCGGATTAGTTAGGTTATAGTAATTTTCCGATTTTTAAGCTTTCATTTTTAAACCCGTTATCAATAATGACCAGTCTCGTTTGCAATCATGAATGAAAAACCCTTCCATATCGTTACAATTTTTTCAGTTTCCTGTATCGTGTGAAGATGCAGTAAAATTAAGTCATAATCGACTAAGTAAGTTCGATATCCATCTTACTCAAATGGCGCAGAGTCAAATACCATTTAAATTATATAAAAGCTGTCGACGCAGGATATAAAAGTGTGGTCGGTAATTCCAGGAAAATATCGCGGCGTATACTTTTAGAGAAAGTCAAAAACAAGGCCAAGAGAAGCTTAATGTTAATGACGATGACTCCAATTTTCTTATAAAAAAATATGTTCAGTACAAGGCTCCCTTTAAAACAATAGTTGTGATAACCGTCTTTTTTTCCAAAATGATTCTAGAAACTGGCGTTACTGAACAATGGACACGTAATATATTTTTTCAATATATGCACAACATATTTGCAACACAATGGTCGACATATAAGCCTAAGGTCATAATCATATTGAAGACGCAATCCAGCGACAGCGTTATGACTTGTGGTCACAGAGACCTTAGGATTTGAAGTAACTTCATTGTTCACTGTAAGGCTATGATTACATACATACAGAGTTTAGTACTTTACGCGTTAATGGTCCGATTGTTTCACAATTAATGATTTATGAAATATGATTTTCGTAAAAAATAACGAAGACCAACGGCGACTGAAATCTGAAAAAAAAAACTACTTGAGCATTCATAATATCCTTTATTTGTTGAACTAAGAAATAAGATTTAAGATTTAAAATGATTTCTGAAGCGAAGAAATTACAAGAATAAAAATCGCCACTTTAAGAGAATTGAAAGTATAGAAAGTGCTCTAAGTCGTCATAGTCATCGTAGACACAAATTAGTCTACAACCAGTTAAATGATTTTTATAGAAAGGCAGTAGGCGCTCTTAAGATGGCATTTATTAGAACTATCAGGTTACCACAATTATAAACCTTAAAATTCTTAATTAATTTTTATTTTAGTTGCCGCAGAGCAATGGGTAAGTGCATTGACTCGTATACCGAGGGTCGGTGGTTCAATTCCTGGGCAAACATTTATCTCTTGTAAGACGCTAACTATTCTCTGAGGGTGTAACGGGCATGAAAACCTTCATAAACTGCTATATTTCGAATCGGCATACGATTGTTGGTACTTACCGTACCTCTTAGCGAAAAAATCACGTTCACCGAACTAAAACGGTTGTTATTACTTACTAAAATATTATTTTTTTTTTATTTTTCACAATTGTCACAAAAAAGATCCGTGACGCCCATCAGCAGAATCTTGTAAAAAAAATTGTATAGCGTCGAATAAACTTCATCTGCACCCTTTTTATCGAGAGATTCGTGGAATTTCGATGGAACTTAGGCGTATTTGCAGAAGTTGACAGTACCTAACATAGTAATCATTAAATAAGATAGCACAAACACAAACATTCTCATAAAAAAAAGTCCGGAGGTGGAATACCACATGATCTTTGAGGCCATTCACGAGATGATGCCTAATGGTATATTTCAATAAATAGATTATGTCGCCCATTATTAGGTACGCAGCCTTTTGCGTTAAGGTCATCCAATCCGGGGTCCAGCAAAAAGTGATCGTTCACCTAAAGTACTCTCGAGTAATCCGGTGTCTAGAAAATATGAACGAATCCACCAGGCCATAGAGCACAACGAACAGTGAATTATTCTGAATTGGATTTTCACATCTGGTAATTTTATTTACTGACGTGTATCCAGGAGTGAACCAGTTCGCTGAACGAGATTGTTTCGTAAATGTTTCATAAACTGAACCATGATTTTCAAAGTGAAGCATATAGCTTTATAGCTTCTGCAGCAACCACTCGTGCTGTGCGTGCTATTGTTCTATCACAAGTTGAAGGGATCTACAGCTTAATGCCCACTCGGAACGGCGAAGTTTAAAAAGCTTTATCATGACACTTACATATATTCATTGAGGATTGTCCGTGACATGAAAGAGATGGAACCGTCCAATTTTTTGAAAATTTTTGCCTGAATTCGAAATTAAACCTAGATTTTGAGCGTAGGGGTCAACGCACTTATACATTATGCCGCGGCTGCCATTTGCAAATGAAGTCAATTTCAAGCCTGTGTCGTAAATTCAGAAATTTTATACATACCCCTATCTTTTAGAAGAATTTGCGAATTGCAATTTTATATTATTCAACAGAAAAAAAAGTTGCCCTCTTTAGTAAAAACTCTACAAAGTCGAAAAAACACTTTAAAGCAGCTTTGCGAATTAAAGAATTAAATAGTTTGTATGAAATACTTAAACGGTGTACTGCAAATTCGTAGGAATCGTCTTCCTTTTTTCTCTGTTTTAGAGAGCCGTTGTTGTTCCCCTGTTATAAAGGAAAAACCTTTCCTTTCTTAGAACTTTATTTTTCTTGTACCATGTAGTAGCCTATATCCTTAAAAATATAGAATTTTAAACTATCTTCTTGACAAGCAGAAGAAGAATGAATTAATTGTTCATTTATATTTCATGTACTCGTAAGTTGATCCTTTAATTCAAGTTAGAATGTACACCATATTGAAATGATTTACACATTCATTTGATAAGCGCCAAGAAATATATTCAAATTGTTGGTCACTGCACTGTAGTCACTTAGACCCTATGTACAAAGCCCCTCTTTTGTAGAACATACAGACGACTTTTTCAGTCTAATATGCAATTTCACGCCTTGCTTCACTGAAAATCAAATACTTCTTTTCCCATAATGTACACTTTTAAGCCGAAATAGAGTGTAAAAAGACTCAAATAGTGTTGTTTGCTTGTATTTAAAAAAAAAATAATAAAAAATAATAAATTTTCAAATTTTAATTCAAAAGTGCATCAGCAAATGAAACCATGTTTTAATAATGGGCTTAAAGAATTCGTTCTGCATACTTATATAAACAGCATTTACAATAATTTGTTTTTCTATTCATTCGCTTACTTGATTCAAAAAAAAAAAAAAACATATTTATATGTCCTAGATTTTTGCTTAAACTTCGCAGACAAAAGTAAAGCTTACCCAATCAACAGAAACTTATTTGTATGATTTCAGCTACATTACATGAATTGGAGCCTCTGGTTAACGATGTTGAAGAAAGAAAGCCTACTGAAAAGTATGGGTTCGATAAGAATAATATATTTATATTTAATCTATTTATTTTTTTCTTGATTAAAATTGACTTTTTTGATAAAATTTTATTAAATATTTCTTGTAATTTAAATTTTTGAAGGCAAGTTACTATTGTGGAGAAAAAATCAATTCGTCCAATTTCACAAACATTTGATCAAGATCGAAATAGTCATTTTATTACAAATAAAGAAAATTTTGGATTTGAGCAGAAACGGGAAGTTGGTGATGAAGTTGATAACAAGCATGCGATGCTAAATGGAAGTGTTCAACCACCAAACCTCGACGAATGGTATAAGGAAGTTGTGGAACTAAGAAAAAAAGCTGGAGAATACAAGGTTTGACAACATTCATTCAAATAATGTCCTTCATTTAAACGTCATTGCACAATGGAGATGATAAATTTGTTTAAATTCTTCTCATTTCGATATTTAGTGTCGTGGATGGGGAATAGAAATTGATCCAAATATCTACAAAAAACAAAAGGAACTTTGGGATCAAGTTTCAAAACGAAGTTCATTATCAGCCTTATCGTTGGCCTCATCCATTCATAGGTAATCATTTTGATGTAGTGCCCTTCTCCTGATAAACTAAATGAATGGCGGAAGGTTAAGAAGCATGCAATCAACATCACACTATAATATATTTTACATTTGTACACGTCTTGAACAGAGTCTTAAATTCTCTTCTTTGTGTTGACAACTTTTGATATGCCAGGTTACACCAAGACGTGTTGTTTATTCAACTTCAGTAACAGAAGTTCCCAGTTCCCAATTAGTCCCCAGTTCAAACCAGAAAACAATAAATATTTTTAAAAATGAAATAACTTTTTACAGGCCTATAACCAAAGAAGAAAAGGAACAAGAGAATAAAAAGAAATTTATTCCCCTTAAATCAATTAATAAGCCTAAAGTTCCTGGACAGGCACATTTATTTGATGATAGAGATGAATCTTCACTGCCAGCCCGTTACAGTAGTATTCGTCACCATTTAGAAAGAACAACTGGTCCAGGTGAATATCTCTCCACCCATTTCCCCCTTGTGTACAGCATAATTCTAATTTGAGTTTTTTTTTTTTTCAATTCATTCATCAGATGTAGAAGAAGGTGCTTTATTACCTTCTCCGACACGTGAGAAGTTAATGCCAGCTATTCCAAAATCTAGAGAATCTGAATCACAACGAGGAAGTCCAAAGAAAAGTGCTGCTTCTAGACATGGAAGCCCACAAAAAGGAAGTCCACAAAAGGGAAGTCCAAAGAAAACCCTTAAATGTAAGTTGATTATTGTTGAATTTTAAATTGATGTTATTTGATCATGCTCACTTAACAAATCTTCAAGGTACCTATCACTAAGTTCTCTAGTTTCCGATAATTTTTTATGAATTCACAGAATGTTAGATTTTTTTTTCATCTTCAAACAACAATTTGATCATGCTCATTTATGAAATCTTTTAGATACCTGTCATTAAGTTTTCTGTGCTAGTTTTAGGAATTTGCTTTTCGTGAGAGATGTTAGCTTAAGTAGCAGTGACTCTATGAAAGATTTGTCTACACAAATCCAGAGGCCTGTACATATGCATATGTATGTACATAGTATGTATACGTTAGGCAAGAATAGTTTACGATGTTTCATGAAAAATCAATAGGAGATGTATCTAACTATACCAGTGCTAAGCTTGTTGAAAATATATGTTTAGTGTGTTAACAATTAGTTTTAATGTTTGCTTTCTAATGCTTTTATATTTTTCAGAGGCTAGACTGTATAGGAACATCAAGTGACTCCTAGTTTTGTAGGAATAGTTTACTGTGTATTATAATGTATTGGGTGTTTTTTAAGCCCAGTGATAACAATGATTTTGGACAAAACACATGAACATTTTATTAAATACCCATATATTTGTGTTTAATCGAGAGAATAAATTTTGGGCTCAGTTTTTAAAGACAACTTCAACAACGTTTTTGATAATTGACGACTTTTTTGACCACTTTTTCTAACATTTCTGACAGTATGTTCTCAATGACATGAATAATTTTGGCTTCCAATGCTTCGATTGTTGTAGGTTTGTCAGCCTAGACTAGTGATTTCATTATACAAAAAAATAATAATCAAGAGGTGTCAGTTTACAACATCTTGGAGGGGAATTTAAAGATCTATATAATGTTTCGTTTGCTGTAGGGAACCATCCCGGTGGAACCACTTCTTCTTCACATTTATGCCGTTCAATCTATGAACGATAAAATTATCAGAATGGCTATATAACGAATAGTCTTGACCGTAACATACTGATTAGTACGGACGAAAACCAAGCTGTTGTCGATAAATTTAGATCTTCTAAAGTACTCCTGAATGTATGCAAAGTAATATTTTGTACTGACCCTTTCGGTGTCGCTGCATCTTGCAAATAAATTTTGTACGAAGAGGGTCAGTAACACGGCGAATTTGTCGCATGTTATATGGTGCAAGAGCTCTTAAAGTTTGGTGTACTTACTTACTTACTTAGCAGGCCTACGACTCATGTAGGGTCTGAGCCTGGTATATCGCTGCCTTTCATCGTTGACGGTCCTGGGCACGCTGCTTCCAGTCATCAAGACCAAACTGTCTTACGTCCGCGATGACTTGGTCTTTGTACCGGAGGTTTGGTCTACCTCTCCTTCTTGAACCAGGAGGCTCGGATTCGAAGACCCTATTAGCTGGAGCGTTACTGTTCATGCGCTCGATGTGGCCGAGCCAGTGCAGTCGACGGATTTTGCCTTCCGGACTATATCCACATCCTGGTACAGCTTATAGAGTTTGCGGTTGTATCTTCTCCTCCAGTTGCCTTTCTCGCAGCCGGACCATATATCCGACGTAGAATTTTTCTTTCGAAGGCACCAAAAATTAGCTCCGCAGTTCTGCTTAGTGTCCAGCTAAGCCAGTTTGGTGTACGGAACAATTATTTTTGAATTTATTTGATAAAATTTGATAAGCTTGCTGAAGCGTATCTCATCACGATAAAATTAGAGACCGAGTAAAGACGACACTAACAGTTTCACACAGTCTGACAATAGGTTTGACAAATACGACTGTTTGCATTCAGTACTGGGTCAAAAGAACGCCTAGTAGTAAGTGAATTATTTATAATTAGGATCTTAACTTTGAAGTAAAAAAAACAAGTACGACAACACTAAATCACTAGAGCCAACAATAAAACGTTAAATTAGCAGATTTTTGATGCGCTAAATATATATTAGTTACAAAAACTAAAAGGGGATGATTTGTATAATTGATTTCTGGTGTTAATAGTGCACTGGGTTGTGAGATCTTTTACCCAACTATTTTGCTCAATATTTAATAACATTGCTCAGTCTTTCTGTAGCTTATCTCAACGAAAATAAACTGAAGACCACTTCCGGTCTTTTGGAAAAATCTCCGTGAGGCAAATGTTATGTGTTATTGTACGTTGACTACCCTCATCCTGTTAAGATCGATTTTATAGATGCCCATAGCGGAATAGAAATTAATGATCAATTGTTTCCTCAATTTCTCCAACCACTGAAAATGTTTGAAGAAGGTAACTGTTATTGAAAGCTTTTAAAAAATTACTGATCGATGTTTGCATTAATATCTAGAATACCCTCAGCATGAACCTCCATTAGTGGCTTTCAGCAGAAGTTTTCTTGGGAAAAAAATAACGTAGTAAAACTGTCCGCAAATGATCCTTAACTGAGAAAAAATTTTACATTTTCAAGGTAACACAAAAACAATGTCTTTGTACATTTCCACCATTTTATGGACAGATGTTTACCATCCACAATACCACAGTGTTAGAAATGGTACAAACAATTATGGGAACCTTCGTTGACTTTCCATAAGACCCAAGAAAACGTAACAGCTTCGATTTCATAGATTTTTTCTTTATTCCGGACGATTTGAAAAGAGCAACTTTTGTACATGTTCACAGAATAAAAAAGTGAGGGAATTATGCAACAGTGGCAAGTTCGTTACACCATATGTAGTAATTATGCCATCTGTTAGCCAAATCAACATTTCGGATATACACTACAAACTCAAGTATATCAAGCACACCACCGAATTAAAGTTTGTCGTTAATCTGTGCTGTTACATTTTTAACGTGTGATACTGAAATACGAATAATGATTTCAATAGGATTTTTACTTTTGCCTTATTAACAGAACATATCTACTCTTTAACAAGAATTCATTAATTTCTTATAACGTATGCCAAATGTAATGAAAAACGCAAAATAGCGCGGTAAAGCAACTTTAATAGGAATAGGAGAAAATCCTTGGGCTGATTTTTCTGATTTGTCGCCAACAAGCCTATTCAAAAACCTGAAATAGAATCGATAGGCCAAGAACAAATAACTTATTTCTAGCAAGGTTAGGTTAGGTTAGGTTTGGGGGCTGCTAGTGAATTCACCAGCACACTTAGTCCATGTTGGTCCATTGTGATACCCACAGTCAGACTACTACCACTGATCGACCGCTTCAGTGATAGTGCCATTAATTTTATCCCAACGGCAAATGGTGACTGGACCAGATTTGAAAAACCGGATAAAAGCGTATTAACTTTGCTTTCACTGGGACTCGAACCCGGGACCCCTCCAATTTCGGGCAGGCACTTAACCAACTGCGCCATCCAGTCGTTGTATTTCTAGCAAATTTAGATTTTAAGAAAATATAGGGACATTATTTCGCACAGCACAAGGATATTTTAGGCATAAGATCATTAGCAACTAAGGATTTCGAGATAAAACAAGAAGTTTTAGATATTACTGGAAATTTATAGGCACAAAAATGTATTTTTAAAACCAATTTATTTATTTTTTTTAATTATATTTAAATACTTAAGAGTTACCAAAACCAAAAGTCAAGTGAAAACTTATGTTAGGTACCAGGTTTTTAGGACTGAGAATGATCAAAAATCGACTTATTGTATGTTGTATCCACTTAAAGAAAACTTCGATGACAAATTACTGTATTTTACCTTATTTTGGCTGATATTTATTGATATACATACACAAATACTCACAAATTAAGTTTTATAGACTGCTCATGCTTTTTTTGGCTTTTTTGATTTACTGAGCAAATCGCTTTTAACTTATTGCAAAAAGAATTAAAATGAAAGTAAAACACTACGTTAAAGGAATTTTGACTATAGTAAGTACGATCGTAATTCTCTTGGGATTAACGTCGATTCAAGCATTCAAGTTGAAACGTAAATAAGCAGAATAACTCACGAACAAAGTTTTATTGTGCATTTGGCTGGTTCTCTTTGATAACTTTTTGGCACGAAGTATTAGTCTTTGTGTTACTTTGTACGACTTTGAAACAAAAATTAAACAAAAAAAAAACAACTAGACTACAACTAAAAAAGGGAATTAAAATATTTCCAACGTTTTAGCCCGTTCTCAATCCGTCGGTCCAGGTGTTATTGAAAATGAATCGCCAAAACGGCAAATTCGGTCTTCTAGTACAGCACCAGCCTCTAAACCGACAGGAAAAAAAACTCCTGTTTCAACTCCAACTTCAGCAGTGGCAACTGAAAGAAAAACTAGGCCATGTAAGTATAGCAACCATTAACACCTAATTACAATTTTTTTATATCATACATTTATCCTTCGTTTTATTAGTTCATATCTTTAGAAAACAATTTCTTTTTTTATTCTTACGAATTACAAACAACTTTTCTTTTTGTTGGAAATAAAATGTATCTTACGCCAATGAATCCTCTTCCCAATTTGAAACTAGATTTATGTTAAACCTATCAAAAGTTTTTTGTTTTTTTTATATAGACTCGTATTTGTGATGTACTGAGTATGCGAACAAAATAAACTTAACTAAGCATGCGAATTTGTTTAGTGTTTTTTAAGGATGTCTCTGTAAAAATGAATATGTTATCTATGGTAGATAACAGTGTTTTTAATTGATGTTTAGAAAGTTAGATAATTATGTAAATCATCGTAATCATACACAAATTAATCCAGTTCTTGATTGTTGCGTTAAATGTACAGAGAAATAGTTTGATTGCATTGAAGATCCAAGATGATCCAAATGTCAGTTAAATCATCGAGATTCTGAAGAAAATGTTAACATTATATTCTCTGTTATTTTTCCGTTTTTAAGTTTATCTGATATTAAAATAAGGACATGAACACTATGTTGCTCACATGTTTTAAGTGCGATATGTTAAGTTTTATCTAACATCAATAGAAGTTATAACAGTTTTTCACCGATCCTTTTATTAAATAAGGCTCTCTTTGAAATGAAAATCATTTCAGTATCTACATTCAATCTTATAGGTATATATAATTTTTTCTGAATATTGGAAGCATCATTCTTCTGTCCCTTTGTGCGTAAGCTCTTACGTACATATGTACGAATAAATATATAGAATGTATGGCATCGCATCCATAAGTGGTTACGTTCAATAACCGTCCTCCATCTTGGAAAATGTTCATTATCATTCATAACTATTTTCCTTAAAAACGTCTTAAAAACTTGTATATACTTTTGTACAGAGATCAGCATACATAACTATCTAAAATTTTCAAGTTCACAAGCATTTTATTTATAACATATTTATTAACAACAAAACACTTAACTTTTTAATAAAAAAAATGGGGAAAACTTATTTTTTGTTTTTTAATAGTTTCATTTAAAAAATACTAAATATAATTTTAAAATTAATTAATAATATTATTTTATTTCGGTTAAGACAGAAAAACAAAATAAAATATTTTTTTATTTTTTTCTCTTTTTTTAACATATTGTACAATCCCTAATTAGCAAGCCTCGTATAAGAAAATAAACTGCCGTTTATTACTTATCCTCCATTTTATACTATTTTGATATAATATTGCCAGTTTCTTTTTTTGCTTTTAAAACGCCGGACTCTTATTAGCACAGATTTTAATTGCCGAGCTTATATTGCGCAAATAGCTTGCAACTGATTCCCCAATTAATACAAACATTTTTTCGGTGATTTTTAAATTTAATTGTCATATTTTGACGAAAGGATTTTAGTATGATTGTGGTGAAAATATTAAGGTGTCCAATCAAGTGGGCATAACGCATAGGCATTTAAAACGTATTTTTCATAACAATTTGGCAGATAAATTTTGCCCTTAAGCATGAAAGTTGTAGTTAGTTTGTTTCTTTCAAGATCGAGTGGTTTTAAATCAGGGAACTGTGAGGGCCAGTCGATATTACCATTTGTCGACCGAAAAAAAGTCTCACAAAATTTGCATCATAGCCCGAGCTCTATGTTGTGTGGCATCATCCTAATGCGACGAAATTTTCAGTAGGATTGAAACCAATTCAACCTGGAACATAACGAGCTCCCTGTATTTATTGAGCAGTTTTAACCAACTTCCAGGATATTGGCTATTGTTTATTTTTCACTTGGGTACTCCCTTGAAAAAGTGAGCGCCATAGCGTTGTGGGGATGTGCGTCGACTTCAACGAATTAGACTTTCAAGTCAAGCAGACCAACAGTCTCAGTTAGAACAGCATAGGCCCACTGTGGCACGGATCAGATATCTCCTGTTGTGATGCTGATGTTGATCAGTTTCTGCAAGTCGTCAAAGAAGATGGATTCAAGATGAGTTTTCCTGCGGAAGGAAAGGACTCTGCACGTGCTACTGTCTGCTCCCTTTCCTCGTCTCTATTACTTCTGTAGAAGTCGTTAAATGGGAGTCCCAACATAGAGGCGTGTGTGTCCGATAATGACACCGATGACAGTCCCTAACCATTCGTGCCTTCAGATCATTCATGATAAGTGGTTTTAATTGTCTCAACAGTTAAAATATATTTTGTCTGTAGCAAGAGCGATAGGCATTAGCTTTCTACTAGGTGAAAGTGATATGGGTGTTCCTCGCTGGGTGAGTTAATTGGCTTCGCAATTTCCTGGAATGTCACAATGTCCCGGCAGCCACAGGAAGAGAATTCTTAAAATCAATAAAATGAGATAGGGGAATTAATCGTCGGTTGGCTTTCTAAACATAAGATGATGTCTCTTTTCTTTAGATGACCACATTTTAAGCCTAGGCTAGGCCTATTTAATCGCTATGATCTCAGCTTCAAAGGCAAAAGATATGTTTATATTAAGATAATTGGAGTAGACACTTATTCCTACTTTCTCATTCTTGGATAAATCTGTAAAAATTTGCAGTGAACCTCCCAACGTCTGATTTTCAGACTTCCAGTCAGATCTAGAGGAGACGTTAGCTGAGAATTTTTTCTTAAACAGAGATTGATGCAGAAAAAGGTCGGTGTTTCGGGGAAGAAACTAGAATCTATCGCGAATAGTGGTGTGGCTGGCATGAATATCAGCAACAGATAGAGAGTTTTAAGTCGAATCTCTTTTCCATATAAATGCAGTGGAGAGGTAAAGAATTATGTTATATGCAGAGGATGATATTATATATCTTCAACGCTCCACTGATGCAAAGACAAGCCGATGTGTGTAACAACTTTATGCCACTCTTTGAGAGAGGGTTGATGGTATTTGTTGTATTTCCTCGCAAAGAGTACTTGTTCCTTTTTATGGATTAACTCCAATCCCGTATTCTTAAGTCCATGCGACAAGTTTACGGCATATTACATGATGTCCCTTACGCCTGGAGATAAATTTGCCAGACATTGCTATTGTAACGTCATCCACATAGGCAACCACTTTCCATCCTATCCCCTCTAATATTAACTGCAGTTCGTTTACAGAAGGGGAGAGAGTACACCGCCTTGTGGTACGGCTCTATTAACCGTTGTGCGGATTCTGATATCACCAAGTCTGAGTTATTATTCTGCTTATAAGCTTCCGGTGAATAAAACCTACGAGAGAATTTTCGATTCCATGATTGGTATTTGCCCGAGGTTCAATATTGTTCAAGGCTCCTTCGATGTCTAAAAATGCTACAAGGGAGAACACCTTACACGGTAGATTTTTCACCGTCTCTTCAGGCTTGCCTTATACGCATATTGGGCAAACGAAAGTCTGAATGATCAACTAATTTATCTTCAATCGTTGTTGGCAAAGCAAACTACCAACGAAACTTTCGTGTCACAGTTATTGTTTCATCAGAATGGATCCACAAGGATCTAAGTGAGACAACAATTTAGTCTTGTCTTACTTCCATTGAAAATTATATATATGTATGCATATGTCAGGAGAATAGGATATTCACTTTACGGAAATATAACTTACATTTTTTAGTTATTTTAATTTTAATAATACTTATTATTATATGATACAAACTCTTCAATATTTTTTTTCTTAGTAATAAATTTACTTATACCGCTTCCTTTATTTTTATACTATTTGTTTCTTCTGACAATTAAAATTAAAAATCATTTTTTGTATTTTTTCTAGTATTATTTTTCAAGGCAATTATTATTAAACAGCGCTCAGTGGCTCAATTTGTAGGTTTTGCATTTTTAATTTGCAAAATAAATCACCTTTTTTAAAGCAACAGTCATATTTTGCAAAGAATTTCTTTACAATATATTAAAAGGTTTATCGAAAAATATCTCCTCCAGTCCATAGCCATATCGAATGTATTTATGTAAGTCCAGTGGTATATCTTACTTATAATTAACGTACGAATTATTGCTTAAATTTTAAATAAAAAATAATCAAATGTTAACGTTAATTTTTTAAATAATAAATCGCCTCAGATTTGTTTGCGTGTGGGGATATACAATATATGCTTACACAAGATTGTGTGCTCATTACAATATTTTTACGCGCATGTAAACCTTCTGAGAAAATTAATTATCTGTTATCCGTCCGCTGAAATTCTACTCTGTATTTGGGGAAATATTTTACTAACAGCATAATTTCTTAGGAACATGAAATAGCTTTTTTTAATTCTAAAATTAGAAAGGCGCATTTTCTATTTAAATTTTTATTACACATAAGCGTTTTCTGATTGCTACAAAAGCCTTTATCAAACAAAAAAATCGTTGTGAAGAAAAAAATGTATAATGTCCTAAATATGGTGTTATTAGATATTTTGCTGGCTGTCTTCAATTGCGCACGCCAAGTTTATTGAGATCCTTCTCCACTTCCGTGCACCACCTTTGACGTTAACGTTCTCTGTTGGGGAGTCAAGTTGTCCATACACTCTAACCTGACCTCGTATGATAACATTTATTCTTGGCGCTCAATTTGCCAACACTTTTCCTCCAATATCACCTGACAATTTTTAATTAATTTCACTAGCTATGTGGCATATGCCATCGTCTTGGTGAAAAAAACGTTGTTCACTGCAGTGGCATCAATTTCAGGCAAACAAATTAGTCAAATTCTTTATGTAACGCAATCAAGTGGATGAAACAATCAAGATGGACGGAAATAGTTACCCTTAAACTATTTTCTAAAAATTTAAATGAGTGATTTTTAGGGTCTATAATACACTGAAGCAAAAGAAATAAATCTTCGCATTTTTCAAACTTATGACTAATCTTGCACTCGTTGTAAACGTCTCCCAAAACGGGAACCGTTGTGTGATGGATGACTATAGGTACGACAAAAAAAAGAAGATAATATTGTATGTAAATGTGAAAAAATAACTGAAGTTTCATACTATTCGACAGGCCTAATGTTGCAGATAATTAGAGAAAGAGTTTTTGCGCTTTCGGGCATCAGAAACGAAATCCAATATACGAGGATCTCAGCATATACAAGGTAATCTTCTAAAATTGTTCGTATTTTTCTTGTCAAGAATTTGCATATTGTTTGCATAAACAAGATATTTTACATTGCCCCACAAAAAAATCCAATGGCGACAAATCGCATTAGGTTTTTGGTTGGAAATGTTTCTTGCAATAAATGCAAAACGAGTCCTATTGTCTGAGATGTGGTACTTTTTGAAACAACATGTCTTCCACATCCATTTCTTTAATTTGAGGCACAATATACAGTGACACTTTGTGGAAGCAACAGTTTTTTGAAAGTTATATGTGGATTTTCACTTCTCCCGAACATTTTGTCGATTGAAAAATTACCCTCATCGCTGAAGAAAATGTTGATTATCCAAACACTGACGTTCAAACACCCTACGCATTCCGTGGTCAGCTGTCTTCAATTCATTAGTGAGTTTACCTTTATATGGGTGAAAATGCAAATCCCTCAGCGCCTAGCACCCACAGCATCAACTTGGATTGTGTGTGTTCTATCTCATGAATAGATAGGAGCTAAAGTTTAATTCCGACTACGAACGGCGAAGTTAAATTATCTTTTCTTTGACAAATTTACACTCTGAGCATTGTTAGTGGCATACAAAATGTAAAGAATGCTCCTTTGCCTGACTCCCAAAAGCACTTTGCCACTACCGGTAACGTTAAATGTGGTTTGATTTTATTGAAAATCAAAATTGTCGCCCATTTCACGCAATCTGCCAAAATTGTTAATGTAGTCTTTAAAAATTTGACGAAAAACATGTTGTCGTATTATCACTCTTGTTACTTATTAGATTTCCATAAATATATTTTATAAAATAATAAAAAATGGGTTTTTTAATTTATTCAATCTTTAAGCGAAGGCAATTCTTTCTCTTTTTACCTTCACATTTGAATCAATTAATATATTTTTAAGTTTATGATCCAGTACAACTCTTATAACATCGTTAGCCTTTTCCTTTGAAAAAATGATTACATTCTTGATTTCCAATCCTGAATTTTGATAAATTGTATATAATTATTCTTGTTTTTCGCTGATCATGTGTAACTTGAAAATGTATGAGTTTTCATCTAGTTGTCGATCATACGTCGTCGAAGGAGCCGCGTAGTGTTTACCAATCGCTTCCACTTGCCAAATATTCTTAAGACCATTTTAATTTAGTCATGTTTAGTTTTTATCATTTTTAAACTTTGTGTTTTTCTGGCAGACGTTTTCATTTTCAAAAAAGCACCAAACGTGCAATTTCTAACTTCATACGTACAAATCTTCGTTTTCTCCATCAAAACTCACTGTCACATGTACATACATACATACAAACATTCATTTTTCAAAATTCTGAGCACAGTATTTATTTTTCTATACTTGGGATTGTATTCAAATTATTTCTCATATATTACAACATGAATCTTTTCGTTCGTAAATTTTGTGTTTTGTTCCTTTTGTATTCATATTAAAAAAAACAAAAAAATGGATTTTTATGAACATCTGATTAAAAGCCAACTATGATTATTTTTTAGCAACCCTATCCACATCAACCCCATCCCGTACGAAAAGTAGTTCCTTACCTCCTAGTGGTAGAGCTCATTCAGTTCCTGGTAATCATCATATTCAAATATCACATACCGATACAAATAAATCATCACAACCGGTATTGCGTAAGAAAGACAATAGTATTAAGTCCTCGAATGCAATGAAGCACAAGTCGACAATTGCTGCCACAACCTCACCTAACATCAACATAAGCTCCTCTACTTCAATTAAAGAGGGACTCAATCGTGGTGATTTAAAACCAGACACCATCGATTTTTCAATACGAACAAATCAGGACAATAAATTAGCATTGGCAGAACGTGAGTAATCAAACAAAATAAATGTCAAAAGCAATTGAAATTCACATAAAGTAATAGACAAATTATTCAACTAAACTAACGGTAGAAACATGATGCTTCAACAATGTGTACTTTAGATATCTAAACCGTTTTTTTTATTCTCTTCTTTTTCCTTTCTAAATGTTCAATTTGTGCGTTTATTTTGTTGTTGTACAATAAACCTATAAACAATAACGTGTAATCATTTTGTTGTGTTATGTTACTGTGGGGTTTGTTTCCTCCTTCTATCTCTTCTTAGCAACTTGTAACTATTTAATCGTGTGTCTTTGTGTTTTTTTTTAATGATTTTCCAACATTGTAAATTAAAGAATGATGTAGTTGTTTGTGTGATGCCTCTGTTGATGAACTACTCAATATGTATGTATGCGTACATCAATCTACATGCAATACAACAGTAAGGATTCCCATATGTATGTACACTTGTATGTTGCATTTCTTATTATTCAAACACAACAAACAAAAACTAACAATTGAATGTAATAGTCCTTAAGGCAACAGTAAAACGGCTTAAGCATGTTAACTAACGGTCAATGTATGTGGTCCCACTTAATTCAGTTGATTTTAGTTGTCACTCTTATTTCAAAATGATTTCGCTACAAACTTCATTTCCAAAAAACCAAAAAACACCATCTCATCACGTATACGAACATGAGTGTACGATTACATTTTGACACATGCATTTATGTTTATTTACATGCGTACGCATATATATGTGCATAAATATACCCAGTGTATGTGTGCCTATATGTGCAATCATGTGTTTATAACAGAATGCAACCATGCACACAAATTTTAATGCATTTGTGCAAATATGTACTCAATCATTCAACATGAACCATAGACGCAACAAGATATGCACAAAATATTTCAAGTTTTCATTTCAATTTTTGTTTTTCTTTCTGTATTTAGATGATGGAGAAGGTGGCGAAAAAGATACTGGAATTTCAGTTTCCAGTTGTAGTCCTCAGCCAGCGCCAGAAATACCAGACGAACCTATTGTTAAGTCTCCTCCTGAACCGACCAGGGTTAAGTCACCAGAGCAGATTATTATGAGATCACCAGATCCAGTGAATTGGACTGTGCCATTAGACACTGGAAAAACATTTACGGTTACTCAGAATGTTAAGGAGGGTAAGACAATTACTATTCATATTTCATTTGATTTCACAGGACTTCTTAATTAATAAGATAAATAAAGAATGAGAATGAGATAGATAAAGAATGAGCTTATATTCAGAGTGATAATGTTTTAATATTCGTCTAAAGCACGAACTGATGAAACTGAAGCATGAATAGCTTTGGTAGAAAGTTACGTCTCATTAAGATGCTTCTGGAACCATTGTATGGTTGGTAATAGATTATATATTTAATAACCAAATCCTTAGCGGTGCCCTTAAATTGTTATTCTTCGATAAAATGTTTCTTTGTTGCGACTGTATTTTACCAACAATAGCTTTGATACATCTATTCTGTGAGCAAATGAATCGCTTGTTAACCATTGGCATGGACTTGGCTTTAGCATAGCCTTTAAAAACAAAGTCTAATGGTTTAAAATAGCACGACCTCGCCATAAAATTGTAATCTCAATATTGAAAAATTACACATTCAAGAAATTGTTCACCCAAAAAACATTGTTTCATAAGCTGTATGGCACGTGGCACCTAACTGCTAAAAACAAACGTCATCTAGGCATCAGTTTTGAAAAAATTCAGCCCAATGCCTGCGCCAGCTCAAAAACAAACTGTGGCTTGTTGTACTTCTTTAACTCAGAACCAATTTGTGTAAAAAGTTAAAATCTATTTCCAGCACTTAATCAGCGAAAGCACGGCATTCTTTTTGTAAGGCTGTAAGGCTGAAGTATTGTTCTCCCGAACGGAGAAGTTGAATCAACTGACATTAAAAATCTCAGCATTTTCAGTGAATGAAGAAAATTGGTGCCGCTAAACTGAAAGTTGTTGTGTTCGGAATCAAACCGAATACAACACTGTGCGTGGTCTACCGTCTACAGTTCTTGTGCAACTGGACCCTATAAATATGTTATGAGTTATTGCGGATTAGCCCAATTACTGCGATCGTCTCAGAAATTGCTTTTTTGATTTGCCCCCTCAAAAGCACAATTTGCACTTTACTCACAAGTCCAAGAAGTTGGTGGTGATAAATTATTAAATTATTATAAAAACTTTATGTACCCACATAGGTACCAAGTCATAATTCTGAAATTCTTAATTTTTAATTTTGAAAAGTCCTCGCTACGCAATGGAATATGCAGCCTTGTCGCAGGTGGAAGCGCAAAGTCGGTTGAGTTCCTAATTTTAGACATGCAATGTCTCGGTTGAGTTTTTAATTTTAGACATGCAACGTCTAATCAAAGGGATCATTTCGCCATTAGCCGACGGTTTACAAAACAATGTCCTTGATGTGTGAAACAGGCGGAGTAGAAACAGTCCGAGATCACCACCTTATGATAGACACTCTCTGATACGCCAAGAAATCCTCAGTAAGCCGACAATTAGGAAATCATCTTTTGCGGTGTGGTAACAATTAACACTGGGCAGCTGTAAACTGCTGACAGTTCAACAAAGCGTAGCGTCAAATTTTAATATAATACCTCACGTTGAATAAATGTAATGACCGCATTAAGAAACTCCACCGAAGATATTGCCTGGTCAAAGTTCATAGAAACAGCAAGTATTTGTTTCTCTATAATACGCTGTCGATTATTGCTGCTGACTGACTGTTAGTTATGCTCTGGATGAATAAGGAGTTTGAACGGTCTAATCCCACGGGCGTTAGTCCAAAATTAAACTGCCCCGTCCTCCGTTACTTTCGAAATATGGATACATCCACAGCTCCTTGCAAAAGTATATCCGCACCCCGAAAATAGCTATTTAGATTTAGGACATTCGATTTGATTTATAAAATTGCTAATTTAATTTATCTTTTTTGTTCTCCATGGCGCATTGAGTAAGTGCTTCAACTCATGCGCTGAACTTTCATGCTTCGTGACACGCCAACTTTCATCATCAAGGTAGCACTTCTCTCGAGTCAAGATTTTTAACAGTTTGCAAGCAGTGGTTTGGCGTGAATCAAAGTAAAATAATAAAGTATACTAATAGCAAATCAACTCTTAATTCTCATATTTGGTGTAACAAAAAACAGTGCTTTAGACTCTTTAAAAAAATTCCTTCGTGCCATTGTCGGTTTTATTGTGAATTAAAATATATGATATACATATAACTTTGCTTTGGTCAGAAATTGTCCTGACACCTAACAAACTAAGCCAAAGCCTTCATCTGAAACAATATTCTGCCCCAAATTGGTTAAGGCCCGTATATATAAATTTGTGTATAATATTAAATGTTGTCGTGTGCCAATACTCTTTAGCACTAATCTGTAGGGTGCCTTCGACTTACATGCCTCCTCCATACAAAGAAAATCTACAGTTAGTTCATATCGTTATTCCATTCTGAGAACTTGCCGCTGAAACCTTTCCACATATAAATCTGCAGACGCCTTTAATTTTGCTAATATAAAACACTCGTATATGTTAAGACATACACTAGTTTATTTTAAGACTATGAATATAATGCATATTACTTTTATTTTTAAGGTGAAAACTATAGTCGACCACAGAGTGAAATAAAAGCTTCGACACCAGTTGAAAAACCTCCACCAGCACCACAATCCGCACCGCCAGAATTAACAGAACAGGCAAAAATGGATGGTTAGAAATAGTTAGACATTTTAAAATGGCTAATAAATAAGAGAAATATTTTAATTTTACCATAAAACAGCTTGGAAAGGAACAGATTATAACGATCCTAAGTCAACAGGTAGCCCAATAGCTGCTGCACCAAAATTTGGTGCAGTGGCAACTAATCTTCGATATGATAAACCGGTACCAGGTTCAACACTTCGGTGCCTAGACGATCCATCATATGATATTGACACATCAGCAACAGCACGTACCACTGCAACAGATGTGTTGGAAAAGGCTCGTGATCGTTTTGATCGGTTTTGGGGTGGTAGCAAGGAAGATAGCGTTTAATTTCATTATTCATTTTTTTTATACTACACACAATAGTAAAAGTTGTTTTTCGCGAGAAATTTATAATAACTCGTACTACAGGGTAGTATACTTTAAATAGTATCTGAACTTCCGATTGAAATCTCTCATACTTAAGAATATATTTCAAAAACAAAAAAAGAGCAAAACAAAACAAAAATTTAGCGAAACACAACACTTATTGTTTGACATGAAAACCAATTGTATACAAAAACAAATACATTTTTCATACTATGCAGCAGTGATATTCAGAAATCATGAAAGCAGCCAATCATAATCGTTTTACACTTTCTTTTTCTCGAAATGTAGCTTAATGAGCTTAAACAATATTTATTTGAAAAAAAAAAGAAAAACAGGAAAAGAAAATTTACACAAAATGAACCCGTTACACGTTACTTATTGAGCCACATGTTTTATAAATACTTTTTAAAATAAAACAACTCAACATCAGTCGACATAACAACCCGTCCAAATTATACAAAATGAAAGAAACCATTTATAAGTTATATAAAAACATACATGCATTCATACTCTTAATCAAAAAGGAAATAATAAATAATAATAAAGTATGTAAGTAAGTGTTGTAGTGTGACGAGTTAGGAAGAAACGCTGAGTTGGACATTATCAAATCTCCCCCCTTTGCAAGTCACAACAAGAAATTAAGTTCAAAGAAATTTGTAACTTTTTTGAAAGCTTGAATTGTGCGCTCTTGTATTAACCAAAAAAAATATATTAATTGAATTTACCAAGTTTTTCGGGACTTTGAAAGAATTAATGGGAATAAATTAGATTTACTCTCGTCTGGGGATGGTGTAGATTTTTACATAACTATTTATAATAACGTGTAGCATATTCTGTTTCTGCTTGTTGTTTAATTGATTCCTTTGGGCAACTCTTGATTGTTAGCAGTTGTTAGTGGTTAAGTGCATTTAATGGAACTGAACTGACATCTGAATTCAAACGTGTATCCTTTGAAAATCGTTAGCATTTCGCGCAAAAAAGTATACTTATTTTAAATTTTTGATTTGATTTGAAAATTTAAAGTTTATGGTCGACTTAAAAGTTTAGATTGTGTGAATTTTTTACCCTTCAGTTATTTTCTATTAAAAAGGCTCAAACCCTCTTAAATTTAAACTTATATATTTATTTATTTGCTTGTATTGGATATAATATTTTTTTAAGAATTTTGTATTTTAATATTTTTTTATGTTTATTTTCATATTTACCGTTATGAAATATTTTGCGCTATATTTTATGCCCTTCAAATTGACTTGAAAATAATTTAAAAATCGATGTTATATGCAAACCATAGTTGTACTTAGGAAAGTCTTAAGACTTAATTATCCGGAATGAGGGAAACATAAAATTTGTGGCAAATGTTATACGAGATATAGGTCATTAAGTGAACAGCATTTTAAGTAAGCTTTAAAAAAAAATTGCAAAAAAAAACTTAGGTATAGGTAACTCATTATTTTGGGGTCCCCTTACCTTCTGAGAGTCAGAGATCATTGCTGCAATCCTAAAAGAAAAACTAAAACTACTGGTATTGACATAAATAAGTGTGTAAACCCAAGCACATAATTATTTATCGCTGCCTAAGTATATTTTAGTTATTCATTTATTCAAAATATTCGTGCTGATAAATTCGATAAATGTAATGTGTATGTGGCTAGTATACCATGAAATAAATAAACACATATGTTTGTATGTTTGCTGAAGTATATTTAACTTTTTTTGTAATTCTTGGTTTGAATTAAATTTCATACCGCAGTGTTCTTTAAAATAAAAAACAAAATGAACAGCGAATTGAAAGATACGATAGAACGAACGACTATAAGATCATATGTAATCATGTTAAACCCCAGATACTCATATATTGTTTTCTTAAGTATAAGTTTTGAAAATGTTTTCTTTTGGTACCAAGTACGATATTTATTTTATAGTTTATGCATTTTTTTAGCTTTGACTGTGTGTAAATATATTTTAATTTACTACATACATTCATCAGCTTATATTTACATACCTTTAAGAACATACATGCATATGTCATTTAAGTATTTAATTTTCCATCAAATGTATGCTTTGATGATGTGAAAATTATCTCAAGGCTGACTGAAGCTGCGAGGAATTTCACAATAAATTGTCAACGTATTAGGTCCCTGTAATCATAACTTATGCATTAAGTGTTATAATTGTGTCTTTATTAAATTTATAGATAAAAAAGAATACATACAAAATATATATTTTATTATTATATGTGCTCATAGATTTGTTGAAAGTAAACTTTACAGTAAAACCAAAAAACAAAAGAAGAAAATGATTAATTAATAATATTTAAATTACACATTATAATTCAAGTATGATTATTACACTAGCTATGACTATGATCCGTATTATTGGAATGAATGCAGTTATTATACAAATAAAAGAAGGCACAAGCCTAGTTACATAATCTTAATTTCACTGTGAATTAGTTAGATTAAAACAAGTTCAAAAACACAGCACATAAGCCATCTAAGAGTATTAACTATTACATTTATATTCATGAAATTAATATCCTGACAAACTGACACATGAAATTAAAGAATCGATTTTGAAAACAAAAAATGATAAAAAAAAAAACAAGCTGAAGACAAAATACTAACAACAAATATAAACGTTTTACGAAAATGAAAAAAACAAAACAAAAAAAGAAAATAAAAAATACAAGCTGTTAAGTGTTTAGGTGAATGAATGTAAGTTCTTGCTTAATTTAATACAAAATCCAAAACGTAATAATCAAAAATTTGAAATCTTATATCCGAAGTATAAGGACGCTAAAGTATCACAAACTTTCCCAAATAAAAAAAAAACTAAAACAAAACCAAAGAGAACATGCCCACGTTTCCCACATATAAAAAGTAAAATAAACGCATATAAGTCAATCGTATAAACCTGCATTTTATTTGACAGTACAAACATTCTTAAGACAGGGATCCTCAAGTCTGTGTTTGCTCAGATGTTAGATGGAATCCCGCAGAATATTGGGTGTGCAGGTAAGCGTAAACATTGTGTAAGTTTCTTCCCAAATTTAGGCAGCATTTACTCATTTTCGTTAGGTCTTTCTTACTCTAGCTTACTACAAACAAGCCTATTGCATTTATTTGATGATCAGATATGATTTGCGAGTGACTTGTTGTTTGATTTACTCCGTAACGCAGAGATTTTAAAGGAGGAATAAACTCTGAGTCGATTTTTATAAAAAGTTCAACCAACATTTAATCACATCAATATTATTTTCTACATGCTTGAACCACTAGTTGTGAGGTACTCAAGGAGCTTAGGCCAAAATTCTGATATTTGCAGTCAGACTGTTAAATTTTAATGAGTAGAAGGCTTAAGTAAGTATTGAACTAGTATGATTGTTCTTCTTTTTTTCGGGTGAACCTAAAGTCAGAGTGGGCTTGGGCCTCGCTTCTTCAACATCTCGTGTTGTGCGTCCCTCTCACGAATGAAGGAAATCAACATCGATATGCCGAGTCTGAACAAATTTATTTGAGAAGCTGTACATGACAGTTATACACCTGACGTTTAAAATGAGTAAAGGAGATTGTTCACTGGCTTAAACACTACAGCATTGTAGATCTTTATTGTAGACTAAAAACACGAAAAGATTTGCAATCTCAAAACAAACATTCAAACATTCGGAAATTCAAAACTTAATTAGACATCAATCCGCTAATCAAAAGCATCATCAATGGGAGAGTCCACATTTGAAGTTCTGAGACAAAAATTAATAGAAGAATTTGCCTTCCTTTGCCTTCATTTAGTCATTATTATTTTCATCATGTCTTACCATCATTAATTTTGTAAATAACTGCTTTGATATTTATTTTTAGCGCATGCTAAAAATTAGCAATGCCGTAGAAATTATGTTACATAGGACAAATTTAATGAAAATAAATTGATATCAGCGGCAAATTCAGACCTCATTATCAGGAAATCGAACATTTAGAAATTGGTTAATAAAATAGAATCATTGCTTCACTAGCCGTGCATCGTCTATGTCAATAGCACAAAAAAAGTCAGTCATCATCGTTACACAATCTAAACAATGATTAAGTCAAAACAGAATATTTTTTTAAAAAATGTGGCCCAATCACCTCACCAGCCAAAACCGAACCAAAATGTAAATCGATGTGAACGGGGATATAAAGACTTTTCTACTGATTATCTTTCAGAATGATTTTGTGTAAATAATTCGGACTTTCTTAACCTTAGTCCAGCATGCAATCACCGAAAGTAGGAAGTTCTAAATGGTCTACTGGGTTCAATTCATGTGTTTGCTGATAGGGCAAATCGGTGTGATCGTTTCAAAATGAACACACACAATATTTTTAGCTTGATTTTCTGAAAGAATGCCACTGGCAACTGATCCGTTACTCCATGTTATAAATTCACTGCTACTTACAGATGTCATCAATACCACAAATCGCATCTCGAAAAAAACATCAAACATTTTTTCACGGTTCCACCTCTTTCGAGTCACTGACAATGCTCAAAGAGTATAACTGTCTAGGAAAAGCTTCTCAATCTCGCCGTTTGGAGTCGGCATTAAACTGTAGGTCCCCTCCACCCTCCACTCGCATGCACAACACGAGTGGTTGCTGAGAAGCTAGGCCCAGGCCCACCTCGGACTGTAGCGCCGCCATTATTATTATTATTAAATACTTGTAGGATAATCAGGGTAGTTAGCCTATCCGAAACGAACAAACACACTCCTAGCAATAAAAGGAAAGAAATCAGTAGTTATTATCATTATAAAAATCAGTTTCTGCCTGATTCGGCACACGAAGGATGGGATATTTCTACAACGACTTCTGCAGAGGATGCAGGAATGAGGAGAAAGAAACAATCCTACACTATCTCAGCACCTGTCCAGCTCTTTGAACAACTAGAAAAAGAAAAATAGGGAAATATTTATTCCACAGTTAAGACATAGTTAAGTTCCTAAAAAGAACAAATTGGCTGTAACTCAGAAGTTTACCATGGAAAGAGTCACAAAGGTACGGGCGGGATTTTCTAGGAATGATTTTTCGTAAACGAGGAACTGATGTCTCAACTTCCACTTAGTGACACCGCAATGGACCCAACCAGAGATTAAGTGGGTCACGGTGTTATTCACACCGTGGCAGCGGCCGAAGCTTGTCCTAACCTAATGGAAGGAACAGGGGTTAGTCCATAAACTTATGGGCGCCAGTGTGATTTTCTATATTTTTAAGGTTCCGTCTAGAATAATTTCGGTGTGTCCGTCTGTTTATCACACTTTTTTATCTTAAAGTTTATAAAGATATCGGCATGGAAGTTCAGAATTAAGTACTTTAGGCCAAGAGATCGTTTTTCATGCAAGCAAATTTAAAAAATGGGCCACTTGAGGGTTGCTCCCGTAAAGGTGAAGTTGCCATGGAACTTTTGACATGGAAATTGACGCATCCCCTCGAGTGATATATCAATCGACAAATCTTTTGAAATGAGGTTGAGGTTTGCTTAAACATCCTTCGATCCAGTGTAGCGTTTGAAAAATATCGGACTTCAAAGTCGGTTTTAATCACATTGGTATGATGGAAGGAATTTTATATGCTAGATAAATTTGGATAGAGGTACAGGTATATGTGTATATGGATGTGTGTTTGTAGAAGTAATGAATAGTTGATTTGGGTTGCAGTTAAAAGAAAATTTTATCTGAAATATTTAGAATTCGTCACTTGATATTCTGAAATTCTTCTATTAAAAATTATTTATACGACAGAAGCTTCCCCATGCGAGTACAACTTGCACTTGCTCAATTTATTTATTATTACATTTGATCTTAATTAAAACACAATTAGAATACATTTATTTAATCAATTTATTTGATAGTACTATTAAAAACTTATTTTCAAAAAAATTCAGAAATAATTTCCTAATTCAATATTTAAGAGAAGTAAAAATTTCTTTGAGATATTAACAAATTTATTTGTTATTTATTAACAACGTGATTTGCACAGCTATTTCCGTAGCGGATGTTTTTCATTTTATTCAGAAGAATTAAACTAAGATCTTCGAAAAAGGATAACGCATTTTTTAGGGTTTTGTTAACCTTTAAATAATCCAAGATCGTACAGAATAGGGTATTTAAACACTTCATTTTTGTTTTCTTGTTGTTTTATAAAATTAAATAAAGTTACATATTCACATGCGTACTTTCTGATTGCTTTTAAAATGTATATTTATTCTTATGATTGATTACTTATTTAATGCTTATTTTTTTCTTCAATTTCAAATAGTGACTGCAAAAATATCACAGATTTTGCAATTTAGCAGTCTTCAAGGTTTTTTTTTCTTGTCGGTTGATAAATAAACTTCAAAATTAACAATAGGACTGAAATAGTTCTAGAAAAATTCGAAGAGACATGAATTGATTGAGTTCTATCGCTGGAAAATACGCTGAATATCTTAAACATTTCTTACTTAATATATCTATTTTTAATTTGTTATTAAGTGAAAATTTGTAAACTCCAAGAGTTAAGCGTATATTTTTTTCCAATTTATTTATTTATTTCTTTTTTTTTTCATTAAACTTGGTCTTTTTTATATTGGTTAAACATTCGACTGTTGCGGAAAACAATTGCTTATGTTTTCTCTCATTTTCACATAATAAGTGTGATCAATAAAATCAAAAACCAAAAAACTAAAGTCATTTATCCGGTATACTATGAATTTGTTTACCTTCTTTTGGGTTTTCTGATTTTGAGGAGTCTTTTAGAAACTACCTAGGTATTCCTAAGTGGTTTTTACTAATAAAATATTTATATTAAGGTCCTATTGATATTTATATCTACCCACAAGGGCCAGAGTAAAAGTAATAACAATCCACAAGAGTGTGCTTATTTTATTCCTTGTTTGTTTTGGTGTGGATATAGTCATTCTTCTACCGAAAACACGAGATTATTCGAAAAATTATTCAAATTTGCTCTCGTTTAAATATACATTTTTCTAATTATTAATTTTATGATCTAAAAATTGCTACACAAACATGTGCTCGATATTATATTGTCTTCATTAAACGAAGAAAAATGTGCAGCGTAACAGAACAATGGAACAAATTTTTTTTGATGCTGGAAAAAATATATGTCTATCAAGGTTCTTAGGAAACTAAGTTTTTGGAAGAAATTTTCTACTTAATTCAACAAGTAAATATTTAAAATATGTCAAAGTTTCTTATTTTATATTTAAGTTGCAACATGTCTAAATCAACAACATCGCACATGAAAGACAAAAAACTATTGTTAATCTTAACCTAAAAGAATTTCTGTAGAAATAAATTTAAAATTATTTGGCAAAGTTCATTGTATATGATCCCATTTACTATTTAAATTCAACATTTGTTTAATTTTCGTGGGCTAACTTGATCTAAGATTCAGAGTGTTCTACCTTTGAATTACATTCTCATTGCATTTTCGTATTTTAACGATTGAAAAGATACACAAAATTTTTAAAATAATTGATACAATTAATAAATGCATGAAACATTTGAATTTTGATAAATAAATTTATAATTAAAATTTTACAAATAAATTCGTTGACTCCTCAAAATTCATCCAGTATTTTGGTATTAAAATTTATATTTAAAATTAAGTCAATACATTCTTTATAACTTTAATCTATCTAATTTTCGCTTTTTTTTTTGTTTCAAAATTCTTAAAATAATTTCAATTGCATTGATTTAATGTATGAAGTCTTATTGCCTATATTTTATGATTGTTCTTCAGTATCGCATTTGTGTTTAGTTTTTGTATTTGTTCTATTCGACATTAAATACTTAACGAAATACATTTTTATTTTTCAATTTTTTGAATTGCATACATATTTCTACTTATGTATGAATACACAAACATACATAAGGAAGTGCATTAAATTTAGTAGAAATTTTCAATTTCAAATTCTTAAAACAACGTTAAATACAAACATATATAAACACGTACATATATTACTACTACATTGCGTGCTCACTTATAGAAATAAAATCTGCGTGAATCGCAAAAAATTTTAGATATGGTTCTTCGAACTTTGGATTTTTGTTTTAGAAATTAAAGGAAGTTCTAAAAGAAAAGTTTCTTAGATTCTTCACTTTTCTATGTATATATTCTAGGTAAAAATTTTCTTATAACATTACTCTATACGACCCGATGTAATGTTTTTCTTCTTTAATATTTATTAAATGTCTACTGATACAAAAATTTCTAAAGAAGATCCTAAATTGAAAAATGTACTTTGCTTTTCGTTCTCTCTGCTAATTGCAAAAAAAATCAGAGGACTAATTTCATAATTTTTCTAATTATTTTTATGATACAAATGATACAAAATTTTGCAACGCTCAGATTTTTTGCGAATCGATCAACAATTCCTGCAATCTGATGTTAATTTTTTCGAAATTAATTTTTTCATATAAATCGATAAAAGATTTAACACTGAAAAAGCAGTTTTGGATTTCTTCTAAGAAAAAAAGACAACATAGAAAAACATAGAATCTTACATTTAAGGGAACGTATTAGAATTGTTTGGAAATGTTTTCTCATTTTTTTAACAATTAAAACAATTAAATTGAATACACCCTAGTTTTACATCCACATACAATCACATACACATATTATTATAGTAGTTTTTTTACGCACCTGAATAAATTTTCGTTAAGAGTAGAATAGAAATTTGTTGTATTTTTATTTGTTCAAAATGAAAGATCGCTACTTAACTCATTTTAAAATTAATTTTTGGTCGATACAATCCATTAAAACAATTGACTGATCTTGATTCCAAAAACATAAACTCTACCAATGATTAAAATCATTTTCTACGTTATCATTTTGACCAACTTCGAAAAGTAAAGATTATTTTTTTTTAGTTTTCGGAAAGGTCCTTAATTGCTTGTAAAATTCTTTTGACATGACCAACCTTTACTACACCTAAGTCCTTTAGGTCACGCCTTCCCAATGTTAACAGTTCCTTACCACGTATGTCATTTTTAAGGAATGTATCTACATACTCAGACAACTGCATAGTCTCAAGCCATGTAACAACTTCATTAACGCTCCAATTGTTAACCGCATCCTTTGTGCTCGTAGTTGGCTTGAATATTTGAGCACCAGTGGTTGATCCACTTCGTAGACGATTCCAGAATGGTTTTGATTTCTTCCGGTCACACTGAAAAATACAAAAATATTAAAGACATTCCTTGAGTGTCATTTAATAGCCTTACTTCTTCGTTAGACGGCACAGTATTGAAATATGCCCGTATTTTACCGTCTATGCATTTCTGAACAGAGCACTTTTTCAACTCCATTTCCATGTTGGCCAGAGCTGCACTCAATTTCGACTCTAAATCTTCTCTTAGTATTAAGCTATGTCCTCGATCTCTAAGGAGATTACAGGCATCATCGTACAATTGACGCGATGAGTCTATGACTTCCACCAACTTGGTCCTCAAAGTTGGGCCCTCCAGGAGCTTTCCATTTGGGTGAATTGACTCCAAGGCATCGGCAGCTCTGCATGCCACGGCATACAGATTGTGTTGCACCGATGGGTGGGATATGATCAGGAATTTCACCCACTTCACCAATGAGCTGACAGCTTCAATGAAATTCAACAGGACATAGCACTCGCGATCTGCCAGAATATTCTCCGACCCGGGTGATGGTTGGTCAGAGGCTGAACTTGATTGATCTCTCTGAATGGATATGCTATGTTGGCGTTGTTTCTCTTGCCATTGTTTCAAAGAAACTTCCAGGTGTCGGTTGCGACACAGCATTTGCACCCTGTTCTTGTGAATGATTCGTATCATTCCAGGAGGCTGCAACCAAGCCTCTCCATCAACTTGTATCGGCACTTCCTCATCGCCAAGAATATTGATCTGTACACTCTGACATTGAGCAATGCGATGGTGTTGCAAGTTGATCAGCCTTGATGCTGCCATTTGAACCGAACCAAAAACTGCAACCACTTCAAGGATACGATCGTCGAAGCTGGGAGCCAGAAAAATATCATCCTTCTTGGTTCCGCCCCAAAAGTTTGTGCCGCCCATGAAGCTGAACAAAAAATAAAAAAATGAGCTGTTGAGGCCATCAATCTGAAGGATTAAACTTGCCTTGGAATATTGAGAATGACTATCCCTTGTAGCGAAGGCAATGGGATGCGCTGTCCATCGCACTCCAGCTGAACTCGCTGCTCTAAGTTCTTATAGGTTTTTTGAAGCAGCTGCTTCGATCCTAAGACCCCATACCACATATAATTCTTTGCCCTTGAACGACACTTCTCCGGGTGCTCTTCACGTTTGTTGTGAAAATCAAGTGATATCTTTGCATCTATTCCAATACCGAAATAGTTGTTCATCACGCATTTCTCGTGATAACCTTCGAGGAGTGTCTCATCAGGATCCATTAAAGGACTGACAGCTGCGCATAATGTATCTGCATTAGCTAGAAGACATTTAGAAATAAATCCAGTGCCATTTGTTATATCTACAACATAAAATAAGGAGAATATTAGATGCGATCACAGGGGGTTAAGGTTTCTATATTTACTTGGCCAAGTGGGCAGTCGAACCAATGGATTTATTATCGGGAGTTTTTTGTTTGCGTCTTCGTTATTGAATTTCTCCTTGCGATCATCTTTTTCTTTGCTTTCACCATGATCAAAACTAAACAAAGATGATCCCATGAATAAACTGGATTTGGACCCTTTCAATGCTGGCATAGACAGAGCTTCGTTTGGTTGCTAAAATAGAAAGTTTAGAAAAAAAGAAAATAATTAATTTTGTGGAGGTTCTGCAGTTTTCATTTGAAGTTGTATTTTTTCTCTTTCAAATTTTAAATAAAGGAATTTATTACATTTCTCAAAAATAAAACATATTCACAAAAAAAGGACCTTTAAAGGACCATTTAATAAGACGTGTCATTTTAAATCTCACGCCATTGTCAAATTGTCAATAATCACCTATTATCCCAATGACTTTTGATAGCAAAATGCTAAGAGGTTATTTAGTGTGAATCGACAACGCTGACATATTAAAAATGCATTTCAAAAAAGAAAAACGTTTCCTAAAGTTCGTACTGCTTTTGGTCTTCATCAGCGCCTTCTCGCACAGCTACTATAGCTTTAATTGATAAATTCGATAATTTCGGACGAGATAGTAGTCTGGAGACTCCAATTCGTATTCGCCGGCAAAGGTCAGAGGTCGCGCTTATAACTAAGAGTGTGACTGTAAACCGAGATGTGTTCATGTTGAGACGATCATGGTAATTCGGCCTATCCGTAAGCACTCTGGACCAGCTCAATAAAAAGACGTTGGTCTACATGTTCCTAAGTAAGAGTTATATAATTGAAGCCAGCAGCCCAGTAGAAACTAGACTTGGCGTCTGCAGCCCACGAACGTCGTTTTACTTTCTGTGATTGGGTACCGAAAATGAATGGACAGTACCAATATGGCTTGGGCAAGTAAAAAAAAGCAAAATAGTCGCATATGGAGCTTCGAAAAACTAAGACAGACAGTGAGACAACCCCTGCATCCAAACTGCCGCTACGATTTAATTGGGCCGTATTTTCTTGAAAATAACTGCAGTGAATAGATTGGATTGCCGAACGCAGTTAGCATGAAAAACATAGAAAAAATACAAACGCTAGAGTTGCGATTTAAAAAATTTGAGGTTGTCGCGTTTTAACATAAAAATCCGATAAACTTGACCTTAAATGTACCAAACCAACCAGAACGCGTTTTGGCTTTTTTGCCTGAACTTCATCCCTCGGACGTTAAGGGTATTTATGTTTAGAGGACGAGGCACACAGATATGTAGCAGTTGTTGAAACCCCTTACTTACCTTTGACTTTGCGACTTTAGATCGAAATAGAAATTTTTGTTAAAATGACTCATTTTTCTCTTAATTTAAAATGACACTTCTTGCTAAATGACCGTATATAAGCAAAATATGTAATGTATCATACAAACCTTAAAGAGACTTCCGCAACTAATTCTTCTGCTTGCTGCTGGTGAACTATTCAAGAACTTCATGTGCTCTGGATCTAGACTCAATAAATTGGGATTATATCCAGAGTGACGACGGTCCTTTTCTTTTTCAAATTCACGAACAGTCAAGCTCGGTGAATGGCTAGAGTGTCTTCTTAAATCATATGGTACTTTAGCTGACAGTTTAACATTGTCTCCTCTCAAGGGGGTTGGTGGTCGGACTACCACACTTATCTGTGGATATTTTGGATTATCATCATCAAATGATTCTTTTTTACACGACTCATCAAATGTTATTCGTTTTACATCTTGATTGATGCCAGATGATGATTTCAATTGTTTCTTTGGCGACAATTGCTTGATTGTTTCCGTGTCCGAAATGTCTGAATGTGACCCCTGTATCTCAGTTTTTATTGAACTCGGTGAGAGATCGCATTCAGAACGTCCAACTGTCAGCGTACTCCTCTGGGGATTTGGTTGCGATTTGCGACGCTAAAAATAATACACGGTTAATGATGAGTGTTAAAAGTCAACTGATATACAATACAAACCCTAAAGCTTTTCCGAGCAATGTCATTCCCTTCAACAAACTGTGCAAGACTACAATATCGGGTTGGTTCGCGCATTTTCTGATCATCGCAACGATTGTCTATTTCAAAAACGATATTTTCAAAACCAAATTGCTGCGGATTTCCCTCGGAATGAGTCGGCATTATTTTGAGCGGTGATGATGATCGTCGAGGCATCAATTTCTTTTTTGATGATGGCTTTGTCATCTCGGAGCACAATGTTGTTGTGTCCTCTGTCAAAGTGTTATCGAGAAGGGCGCCTATGATGTCATTGCCCAAAACCGAACTAATGTCATCCATTATACTCTCACCGGGCATCGCCTCGGTTTCATCGCTTGTCTCTGGCGAATCAATGTGGGTAAATGTATCTGATTCTAAATTCTTTAAAATAAATGCGATTACATTTAATTAAGTATACCGCTGCTGATAATATTCGTGAAAGAAAGAAAATCGATATCTCCTACAATCGGTGTTATGAGTGCTAATACGAAGATCTTTGTATTTTAGCGCATACTGTGACTTTCAGATTTATCTTAAGCAATTTGAACGTTTTTTTGTGTTAAATAAAAGTACAGAAGCATTCCTGCAATTCAGTTCATAGTAGAGAAACTTGCAGTAGAACGTATAAAAAGGAAACCGTAAAGGATTATAATCTGTAACAGTGGACTTTATCAAATTTAGCGATTACATAGAAGGAATTTAACAAATGTATGCATTCGACGGAGAGTTCTCGAATACATCAGACATGGGCTTAGTAGAAGTATCACAGAAGTGTGAAAGAAATGACACCGACGGACTTAATTAATTTGATAATATTTGTATTTGGAAGATATGTACATTTTGTTTTAAATTTTAAAAGCTTTTTATGTCTGCTACTTGGCCAATTTCTAATGAAAATAATGTCTAAATAATGCCGAAAAAGAAAATGCCCTACAGTAGGACAGGTGCCATCTATTTTATAAAACTATAGAAGTTTAAGTTCAATAATAGGAGGAATATGGACGGAGTCAGGAAAATACTAATGTACACACAGCTTTGGGCCCATTGAAATAATAAGATAAAAATACAATTCACACGCCTACGAACCGTCGCATGCCAAGGTTACGTCGCATAAACCATTATTAAATATCAGGCAACTAATTCAAACTATTTTAGTTGAATTTTTTCAACACTATATTCTATTAAACTATTCATTACAAAATGCATACATCTGTAAAACACAAAAAATAGTTCTCGAATCTCCTTTTTATATAAACATACATATATGCAATCACTACTCATGCTAACTGTGTGTAATTTATTTTTGTGAATATATGGGTATAAATAAATATTTTTCGATTTCAGCTAAAAAATGTATGTGTGGGGAAAAAATGTAAATCTTCAATATATCCTAATCGGCACAGAAATTTATATATTTATATCTACATATAGGTAATTTTTTAATGCTTTTACCACTATCTAAAAACCAGCGTTTTCAGATCTAAAATCCACATATCGATGCTTTTTTTTCCATATCTTTTATGAAACAGAATGCCCGAAATAATGTACGAACTAATATACTCATTGAAGCCGATAATTTCTGTTGTTTTTTTTACATTTTTTTAGAAATGATAGAGAGGCACATTATAATCCACTTTGGGGCTTCATATTTCTGAAACCGTGCACTGAATCAAAAAGTTAGTAAGCGAACCTCGACTTCATTTAGAAAGATCCGTTGTTTGATATCATTCAGAAAGGTTGTGACAACATTTCAAAAACAAATAAAAAAAAATTGTTTGTGAGAGAGCTTTTAGAAATTTCTAACAGCAGTGCCGAATTTATGTGCCACCAACGCTTTCATGAACTGCTTCAATGTTTTGTATATATTAAACGCTTTATTGAAGGACTACCAGCGTATTTAAGACTACACGCTGATCTAGTCTTGTCGAATTTTTAAATGAATCTCTTCGCAAACTATGAAGTTTAATTTACCATTCCGACCATATTTTCTACGAGAGTTGCGAACTATAGCTAATAATAATAATAATAATGCGGCGCTACAGTCCGAGGTGGACCTGGGCCTAGCTTCTCACCAACCACTCGTGTTGTGCGTGCTATTGTTCTCTCACAAGTGGAGAGGACCTACAGTTTAATGCCGACTCCGAACGGCGATTTGAGAAGCTTTTCCTAGACATACTCTTTGAGCATTGTCAGTGACTCGAAAGAGGTGGAGCCGCCAACAATTTTTTTTTTGAAAAATTGTTGCTGGGGCTTGGACCTAGGCTGTGAAAGTAAAGTGTGTATGGGTCAATGCACAAACCCACACGGCCACGGCGCCGAGAATAATTAATAATAATAATAATGACGGCGCTACAGTCCGAGGTGGACCTGGGCCTAGCTTCTCAGCAACCACTTGTGTTGTGCGTGCTATTGTTCTGTCACGAGCGGAGGGGACCTACAGTTTAATGCCGACTCCGAACGGCGAGATTGAGAAGCTTTTCCTAGACAGTTATGAAAAAATGTTTGATGTTTTTTCGAGATTCGAACCGACGACCTCGAGCGTAGGAGTCGACGCACCTACCCACTACGCCACGGCGCCCACAACTATAGCTGTCACGCCTTAATTATTTCTAAAGTATTGTAGTGAATCAATATTAAAAATCTGCCTCAGAAGCCAAGAATACTGTGTACTGGCCTATTCATTCTGATTAGACAGAATGAGCGCAAGAAGTTAAGCTTAGGCCAAATTAGCTTTGCAATGAGGAACGTCGTGCCTTCGAACCATCAATGATTAATGCTTCAAGTTGTTTCAAGTTTAATAAAAGGTTTGGCTGTAGAAATAGATAAGGGCGGTAGCTCTCTGCTAGGTGAAAGTGTTGAGCCCGTTCCTCACCTTTAATATCACGAGATTCGTCGCCTTAGCATTGCATATAATCGTAAGATCGCTTTGTTTTAACGCGTGAAACCATTTGTCAGCAATCTAAGAAGTTCTTATCAGTGTGGTTTTAGGCCAGAAATGTCCACAATAGACAAGATTTATAACCACGGCAGATCTTGCAAAGGGCCCAAGAAAAGCAAACACACCACCATTTCGTCGGATTAAATGACGCATGACAGCGCGTATAGAGACGAGCTATATAGCTGTACGCTATGTCTAGGTTTTTTGGAAAAGTCATTATGTGACCTTTTTAACATCATTCTTAAAGAGATTGTGCAAAAGTCACTGACCAAGACTAGAGATACGATTTTCATAAGTCCGTACTACTGGTAGCATGCGCGGATTATATTAAGGTGATTAAACTCAGCCCCTTAACGATGTGTTTGCTGACATTGAAAAGGAAACGGCTAAAGTTAAAATGAGAACTTCATCAGAATGACTGAACCTCGACTTCATTTAGAAAGATCCGTTGTTTGATATCATTCAGAAAGGTTGTGACAACATTTCAAAAACAAATAAAAAAAAATTGTTTGTGAGAGAGCTTTTAGAAATTTCTAACAGCAGTGCCGAATTTATGTGCCACCAACGCTTTCATGAACTGCTTCAATGTTTTGTATATATTAAACGCTTTATTGAAGGACTACCAGCGTATTTAAGACTACACGCTGATCTAGTCTTGTCGAATTTTTAAATGAATCTCTTCGCAAACTATGAAGTTTAATTTACCATTACGACCATATTTTCTACGAGAGTTGCGAACTATAGCTAATAATAATAATAATAATGCGGCGCTACAGTCCGAGGTGGACCTGGGCCTAGCTTCTCACCAACCACTCGTGTTGTGCGTGCTATTGTTCTCTCACAAGTGGAGAGGACCTACAGTTTAATGCCGACTCCGAACGGCGATTTGAGAAGCTTTTCCTAGACATACTCTTTGAGCATTGTCAGTGACTCGAAAGAGGTGGAGCCGCCAACAATTTTTTTTTTGAAAAATTGTTGCTGGGGCTTGGACCTAGGCTGTGAAAGTAAAGTGTGTATGGGTCAATGCACAAACCCACACGGCCACGGCGCCGAGAATAATTAATAATAATAATAATGGCGGCGCTACAGTCCGAGGTGGACCTGGGCCTAGCTTCTCAGCAACCACTTGTGTTGTGCGTGCTATTGTTCTGTCACGAGCGGAGGGGACCTACAGTTTAATGCCGACTCCGAACGGCGAGATTGAGAAGCTTTTCCTAGACAGTTATGAAAAAATGTTTGATGTTTTTTCGAGATTCGAACCGACGACCTCGAGCGTAGGAGTCGACGCACCTACCCACTACGCCACGGCGCCCACAACTATAGCTGTCACGCCTTAATTATTTCTAAAGTATTGTAGTGAATCAATATTAAAAATCTGCCTCAGAAGCCAAGAATACTGTGTACTGGCCTATTCATTCTGATTAGACAGAATGAGCGCAAGAAGTTAAGCTTAGGCCAAATTAGCTTTGCAATGAGGAACGTCGTGCCTTCGAACCATCAATGATTAATGCTTCAAGTTGTTTCAAGTTTAATAAAATGTTTGGCTGTAGAAATAGATAAGGGCGGTAGCTCTCTGCTAGGTGAAAGTGTTGAGCCCGTTCCTCACCTTTAATATCACGAGATTCGTCGCCTTAGCATTGCATATAATCGTAAGATCGCTTTGTTTTAACGCGTGAAACCATTTGTCAGCAATCTAAGAAGTTCTTATCAGTGTGGTTTTAGGCCAGAAATGTCCACAATAGACAAGATTTATAACCACGGCAGATCTTGCAAAGGGCCCAAGAAAAGCAAACACACCACCATTTCGTCGGATTAAATGACGCATGACAGCGCGTATAGAGACGAGCTATATAGCTGTACGCTATGTCTAGGTTTTTTGGAAAAGTCATTATGTGACCTTTTTAACATCATTCTTAAAGAGATTGTGCAAAAGTCACTGACCAAGACTAGAGATACGATTTTCATAAGTCCGTACTACTGGTAGCATGCGCGGATTATATTAAGGTGATTAAACTCAGCCCCTTAACGATGTGTTTGCTGACATTGAAAAGGAAACGGCTAAAGTTAAAATGAGAACTTCATCAGAATGACTGAACCTCGACTTCATTTAGAAAGATCCGTTGTTTGATATCATTCAGAAAGGTTGTGACAACATTTCAAAAACAAATAAAAAAAAATTGTTTGTGAGAGAGCTTTTAGAAATTTCTAACAGCAGTGCCGAATTTATGTGCCACCAACGCTTTCATGAACTGCTTCAATGTTTTGTATATATTAAACGCTTTATTGAAGGACTACCAGCGTATTTAAGACTACACGCTGATCTAGTCTTGTCGAATTTTTAAATGAATCTCTTCGCAAACTATGAAGTTTAATTTACCATTCCGACCATATTTTCTACGAGAGTTGCGAACTATAGCTAATAATAATAATAATAATGCGGCGCTACAGTCCGAGGTGGACCTGGGCCTAGCTTCTCACCAACCACTCGTGTTGTGCGTGCTATTGTTCTCTCACAAGTGGAGAGGACCTACAGTTTAATGCCGACTCCGAACGGCGATTTGAGAAGCTTTTCCTAGACATACTCTTTGAGCATTGTCAGTGACTCGAAAGAGGTGGAGCCGCCAACAATTTTTTTTTTGAAAAATTGTTGCTGGGGCTTGGACCTAGGCTGTGAAAGTAAAGTGTGTATGGGTCAATGCACAAACCCACACGGCCACGGCGCCGAGAATAATTAATAATAATAATAATGACGGCGCTACAGTCCGAGGTGGACCTGGGCCTAGCTTCTCAGCAACCACTTGTGTTGTGCGTGCTATTGTTCTGTCACGAGCGGAGGGGACCTACAGTTTAATGCCGACTCCGAACGGCGAGATTGAGAAGCTTTTCCTAGACAGTTATGAAAAAATGTTTGATGTTTTTTCGAGATTCGAACCGACGACCTCGAGCGTAGGAGTCGACGCACCTACCCACTACGCCACGGCGCCCACAACTATAGCTGTCACGCCTTAATTATTTCTAAAGTATTGTAGTGAATCAATATTAAAAATCTGCCTCAGAAGCCAAGAATACTGTGTACTGGCCTATTCATTCTGATTAGACAGAATGAGCGCAAGAAGTTAAGCTTAGGCCAAATTAGCTTTGCAATGAGGAACGTCGTGCCTTCGAACCATCAATGATTAATGCTTCAAGTTGTTTCAAGTTTAATAAAATGTTTGGCTGTAGAAATAGATAAGGGCGGTAGCTCTCTGCTAGGTGAAAGTGTTGAGCCCGTTCCTCACCTTTAATATCACGAGATTCGTCGCCTTAGCATTGCATATAATCGTAAGATCGCTTTGTTTTAACGCGTGAAACCATTTGTCAGCAATCTAAGAAGTTCTTATCAGTGTGGTTTTAGGCCAGAAATGTCCACAATAGACAAGATTTATAACCACGGCAGATCTTGCAAAGGGCCCAAGAAAAGCAAACACACCACCATTTCGTCGGATTAAATGACGCATGACAGCGCGTATAGAGACGAGCTATATAGCTGTACGCTATGTCTAGGTTTTTTGGAAAAGTCATTATGTGACCTTTTTAACATCATTCTTAAAGAGATTGTGCAAAAGTCACTTACCAAGACTAGAGATACGATTTTCATAAGTCCGTACTACTGGTAGCATGCGCGGATTATATTAAGGTGATTAAACTCAGCCCCTTAACGATGTGTTTGCTGACATTGAAAAGGAAACGGCTAAAGTTAAAATGAGAACTTCATCAGAATGACTGAACCTCGACTTCATTTAGAAAGATCCGTTGTTTGATATCATTCAGAAAGGTTGTGACAACATTTCAAAAACAAATAAAAAAAAATTGTTTGTGAGAGAGCTTTTAGAAATTTCTAACAGCAGTGCCGAATTTATGTGCCACCAACGCTTTCATGAACTGCTTCAATGTTTTGTATATATTAAACGCTTTATTGAAGGACTACCAGCGTATTTAAGACTACACGCTGATCTAGTCTTGTCGAATTTTTAAATGAATCTCTTCGCAAACTATGAAGTTTAATTTACCATTCCGACCATATTTTCTACGAGAGTTGCGAACTATAGCTAATAATAATAATAATAATGCGGCGCTACAGTCCGAGGTGGACCTGGGCCTAGCTTCTCACCAACCACTCGTGTTGTGCGTGCTATTGTTCTCTCACAAGTGGAGAGGACCTACAGTTTAATGCCGACTCCGAACGGCGATTTGAGAAGCTTTTCCTAGACATACTCTTTGAGCATTGTCAGTGACTCGAAAGAGGTGGAGCCGCCAACAATTTTTTTTTTGAAAAATTGTTGCTGGGGCTTGGACCTAGGCTGTGAAAGTAAAGTGTGTATGGGTCAATGCACAAACCCACACGGCCACGGCGCCGAGAATAATTAATAATAATAATAATGGCGGCGCTACAGTCCGAGGTGGACCTGGGCCTAGCTTCTCAGCAACCACTTGTGTTGTGCGTGCTATTGTTCTGTCACGAGCGGAGGGGACCTACAGTTTAATGCCGACTCCGAACGGCGAGATTGAGAAGCTTTTCCTAGACAGTTATGAAAAAATGTTTGATGTTTTTTCGAGATTCGAACCGACGACCTCGAGCGTAGGAGTCGACGCACCTACCCACTACGCCACGGCGCCCACAACTATAGCTGTCACGCCTTAATTATTTCTAAAGTATTGTAGTGAATCAATATTAAAAATCTGCCTCAGAAGCCAAGAATACTGTGTACTGGCCTATTCATTCTGATTAGACAGAATGAGCGCAAGAAGTTAAGCTTAGGCCAAATTAGCTTTGCAATGAGGAACGTCGTGCCTTCGAACCATCAATGATTAATGCTTCAAGTTGTTTCAAGTTTAATAAAATGTTTGGCTGTAGAAATAGATAAGGGCGGTAGCTCTCTGCTAGGTGAAAGTGTTGAGCCCGTTCCTCACCTTTAATATCACGAGATTCGTCGCCTTAGCATTGCATATAATCGTAAGATCGCTTTGTTTTAACGCGTGAAACCATTTGTCAGCAATCTAAGAAGTTCTTATCAGTGTGGTTTTAGGCCAGAAATGTCCACAATAGACAAGATTTATAACCACGGCAGATCTTGCAAAGGGCCCAAGAAAAGCAAACACACCACCATTTCGTCGGATTAAATGACGCATGACAGCGCGTATAGAGACGAGCTATATAGCTGTACGCTATGTCTAGGTTTTTTGGAAAAGTCATTATGTGACCTTTTTAACATCATTCTTAAAGAGATTGTGCAAAAGTCACTGACCAAGACTAGAGATACGATTTTCATAAGTCCGTACTACTGGTAGCATGCGCGGATTATATTAAGGTGATTAAACTCAGCCCCTTAACGATGTGTTTGCTGACATTGAAAAGGAAACGGCTAAAGTTAAAATGAGAACTTCATCAGAATGACTCAATAGGCAGAAAAAGCTTTGCTGTTTTTTGGGCTCAAGGGACAATTAAGTTATATAGCATACTCACAAAGACCCACGCTGACTTTGTATAAGACATTGATAATCCCAGTACTCTACGGCGCAGAGGTACGAACAAGATCAAAAAGGGATGGAAAAGCCTTTGGTCTTTCTTCCTACTGGGGGAAAATGTTCAACACCAAATGTATGTTCTGTTCTGAGACATGATTCTAGCTAAGCGTTTACGCACCCAATGCCTAAGATGGCTGGGCCACGTAAAGCGCATGGAGAACTTAGCTCCACCCCCAAGGGTCTTCGCTCGTGGGACAATGTAACAGAAGACGCCCACAGCTAAGTTGGCGCAAACAAGTCGAAAAAGAACTCAACCAGCTTCGTGTCTGAAGAGATTATGTTTTGAAATCCCCGACGAAAAACGAGCATTTCTTTTGCTTACAACTCATAGACTAAAAGGAAATTGCTCCTAGTTGCATTTTACCAATTTAAGGAATGCGCAAATGTTGTATTTAGCACCACTTGTTGTCATTTCTGAAAGTTTCGTGCACTTTCGCGTACTTAGTTTTACGTTCTCAGAAGTGACAGTTATAGTAAGAGCTAAAAATCGAACAAAGCTGATGTTACAACTCCGAAATGAAAATGGTCGACTCTGTTTTGCTGGTAAATTACATGGCGCAAAAATATCTATCCATAGGGTGATTATTTTGTTAACCATTTCTATTTCACGCCTAATTTTAAAATAAATCATGTGCCCCCAAACGTAATGCACTCAACAGCTAAAAGCAGCTCTACTTCATGCATCATTTGATCCCTTGATGCCTCAGCCACACTCATAACGCGAATACATATATAATAACAGTAACTGCTTACCTGTAGAACATCACATAACTGAAAGTTTTGATATGAGTCTAAATTCTTATCCAAAATTTCTGATCCAACACTGCACTCTTCATTGCTTATGGCCGATAGAACATCACTCGGTTCGCCGGGCAGCTCATCAGACGATGAATGGTCCTGTAATAAGAATTCAACGAGAAAAAACATTTTTTTCATTGTTTCATAGATGAAATTTGGGGTGGACGTACTTGGGAATCAATATCAACGATAGTCATGCTTTCACCTATGTAAACATCGGAATCTTTTCTAGGGGCAATTAATTGAGGTACCTGAAGAGTTGTGCCGCTTCTATACGCATCCGAATCCTCACCGCTCTTGTTTTCAAAATCTTCAACCATTGTACAAACACTGGTAACTGACTCGCTGGGATAGTCATCTTGACCACCAGCAGGTAGTTTATTAGCCAGTAGTTCACGTGTCATGTACAGATTTCTTTCAAAGATCTCCTTTGGCCGATACTCAGACAGTGGATCGACGTACTGCTCAGCGGTGATCACTGGAACGTTCAAGAAATCGGTTTTTCGTTGATCGGCTGTTGATAAAATTACCGAATTAGGGCGAAAATATACATTTACTGATCTGATTCCTTACCTGGATAGTTGCCGTTACCATTCTCTTCGATTTCTTGAATACTTTCTGGAACTCCTGAGCTGCGACGACTGTCGGCAAATTGTCTTGGAACGGGTAAATTAATTGTATTGAAAAATATTTCATCGGCAGAGTCACGTCGATTATCTGGTAACGGAGATAGGCATGTTAATTGAGTCGTTGAAACTGATGGGGAAATTATATTGATTGGTGGTATGGGTAAAGGTGAGGAACAAGGCGATGTTTCTGTCGAGGTAGTTGGTAATTTTAAGGCTTCAAATGGGGTTATAGATAATTTTCTTTGGTATCGTTTGGGGCGACCGGGTTCTGAGTGTTCGACTACTTTATAAATTGCTCGCTTTACACTGTTAGCTCGGCATTGAAGAGCTTCTTTTTCGGTTGAACGTAAGCAACGGCTACTCCTGCGCTCTTTTGTATTTATTTGATCCTTTTCTATTTTCTCCATTGAAATATTTGAATTCCTGTAAGATATAAAATAGAAAATTATGTTTATCATGTAAATGGACATTAACTGTTCGAACTGGAGACTGGGGACCTAGTTCGATGAAGCAAATAAAAAGAAAAGATATATTGTGGCGACGTACATATTTGAAAATAACCAAAGGGACGGATCTTGATTGCACTGAGAGGATCACATAGAGCAGGACGCATGGAGAAAGTCAAAATACTCGTACATACATCCGTTCGTGATCGAGACGAGTAGAGAGAGCAGTAACAGATCGCAAATTCGCACTTTTTTTTTTGTTTTCAGTATGAACACTCTCAAAAGTTCGAAGCTTATCTGACAAGTAATTACATCGTTTGCTTAAGTTTGTTTTACAAGCGTTTACAAATTGTGCCCAGGATCAATTTATGTATTTATATAATAATTCAAAGCCCATAAACTGCACCTGAAATGAACTAAAGGACCAACTACAGCTCTTAACAATGACCAACCAATGTCAACTTATAAATGCATTAGCAAAGTTTGCAACATATGCTGGTGTCCTATCCACTCTTCTCGGGAACTTAGTGGTAAACGAAATGCTAATAATACTCAAAAGGGTATTAAAAAAGTTCTCTAAATGCGCAATCAGAACTGTTTAGATGTCCATGTTCAGAAAAAGAATTGTCCTCTATGTTACCCCTGTTCGGACCGACGTGGCTATTTAGTGTCCTATCTGAACACAGCTGTACAGAACAAAACAATCAGAGAAGTTTAGAGGTTGCATTTGTGCACTTTGATGTACTTTATATTGTTTTTACCTTATTTCTTTGATCTTTTCGGATGACAAATGACAGCAAAGACTACTATTCGTCTTCATACCTCTTCTTAATGGTTCATCATTAGTTACGGGTATGGCTTCTTCTGCACTGAACTAAGCGTTTATCTCTCCTTTCGCCTCTCTGACCACTGACATTTATAGTTGTCATATGGAAAGCTACTAAAAACACACCTTTACGCCAAACGAAGGTACAATTAGGCAATATTGGTCGATATCTAGTTTATAGAGTAAAACTTGTACTGGAATGCCGAAAAGCCGAAAAGCCGGAAAGCATCATAAGGAGGAACTGTAATCGTTAATTATTCTGAAATTACACACAAATATTTCGAAATGACAAAGCTGACCACCTGGCCACATGTTGCTTGCTATGCGAGTCCATATTTCTCTAGGCAGTGTCAAGTCGGAAATTATCTCATGAAAGTCGCAAACCTCCTGTGGTTTTAACTTGAACGCATTTTAACAAAACAAAAACAAATTATCTCCTTAGACGAGTTTAAAAAGATATCAAAAAATAGTGATCAATACCGGTCATTGGCTAAAAGGAGATCACGCAAGTAGACTGAACATCCCGCACAATACGCATTGTCGGTAGATGCCGGGCCATAGAACTTGCCAAGCATGACACCTCATTGCTTCTATCAGCAAACCGTGGCATTGCAAAAATGCCTCCTTCGAACTGTTGCTTCGAGAAATCGCAAATTAAAAAACAGACAACAGATGTCTCCAGGAACTAGATCGAGAACGATCCAAAATGTTTATTTCTTTCAAGAGTTCTAAAGTTGGCATAATCATAAAAAAAACAGGGACCCATGTCTTCTACTGAAGCTGTCTGGACGAAGATGCAAACGACATTGCTCTTTGCCTTTTATCGTATTCACCACCACGAGTATAAAATATCGCTTTGAGAAAAGATATTCTCATCGAATAAAAATCCATCAAATACACGAAGACAATAACCATTTGAACGGTTTAGAGAGTTTAGACCATCACTGGAAAAAGTATATCAATTTAAAAGAAGTCTTCCCTGAAATTTTAAACTAAATTTTATCGAACAAAATAGTGATTCTTTGTAAAGCTCAAGACACTGTACTTACATATATTCTGGAGAGCTTTGGGAAATAATATTCCTGATTGTACTAAGTAAATCATCACCCATATGTTCACCGGTTTCCTCCTCTTTTAAGGCATCTAAGAGCATGTTTAGCTTCTGTTTTAATATATCACATTTCATAATCAAGTGCTCGTCGTCTTTTCGATTTTCACAGATCTTAACTAAAAGTTCTTCGATGGTCTCACATAGAATTTTTGTCGACGAGACCAGTATTTGAATGTCTTCCGTTTCCACGATCGAACGAAGATGATCATTAGCCGATGTGACCATTCCAGTTAAGAGGGCTTCTTGCGCGCTAGACAATGACATTCGTGGTGCCTTAACGGAAATTGCTTTTTCGAATACCATAATACTCCATCTGTCCAGCATTTTTGTGCTAGCCGATTCATATCGTTCCAAAATCTGTGGCAAATGGGCGTCGTCATCGCAAGAGGATCCCCAGCCCAAAACACGAGCAAGATCGTTTCCTGTTCCCAAAGGAAGTACTGCTACTTGGCATTGTTTCTAGGGAAAATGAAAACGTTTTTGTGAGAACGTCTACCCTAGCATTTACCATTCAAAACTTACATGCATGTTGAACCTGTCGATTTCACTGAGGACCCAACCGACTGAACCATCTCCTGAGCATACCAAGATACGAAAGATGTCGAAGTGCCGAAATAACCGGAGGCCCAAGCTGGGGCCAGTCGAGATTAGATCGAAGACTTGTGCCGGATTCAATAGTTGCTTGAATCTCCTTAAGAACTTAACACCTTGGTTGTCGCCTGACTTTGAGTTAACGAAGACTAATAAGGGTGAAAAGTTTCCCTTGGGGCTTATTACATCCCATGCTTCATCGATTCCTATTGAGTGCACGCTTGTAGGTGGCACCACAGACACTTTAGCCGCTCCTATTGGGCAACTCTCCGACATCTGAGGTCTGCAAGCCGTGTGAACTGTTGCCCGACACCACAAACACCTCCAATCCTGCAGTCTTAACACGGACCCGCATGTTTTCCTGCAGATATGACATGATGACGAGACTGGCAAATTTCCCTCCATCCACTGGTGAGGCATCACTATGCTACCATCCCTCTCTTCGATGATGTCCTTGCCAACCGTGGCCAAAGTAGTCCACTTGCAGTTTGCAATCGCCTTGGCCGCACATCGCTTGTGTACCTTACATTTGCACACCTCGCAGGATAGTCCGTGAGAGGTGACTCCGGATAGGGCGTCGCGGCAGACATTACAGTATGTCGGTCTAGCATGAGAAGTTGAATACCAACTGTGATGATTGGATAGTATATCGTGTTGGTCTATGCCCGATTCAAAAAACTCTCGACTTGAAGCTGAAGATTTTAGTGACGATAACCATTCCTCCATGTTTGATCACAGTGCAATGTACTAAATCAGGAATATGTTTTGATCTGCAAAGAATTAAGGAAGAACATTGGATTTGCATTTAATTTTCAACAGAAAAGTTAATAAATAATTCAGAAGAAGAGACCTGTATTTTTTATATTTAGAATTTTTAATTTTGGGAAAAAGAACAAAAAGGTTATTCAGCTTTGGCGTTATTCTAGTTGGTCATTTGGTTAAATTTTCTGTAACACGTTTCAACTTCATCAAAATCTCCAAGCGTCCTCTACTCCTATTCAATTTAATTGCCCGATGCAAGTTTATTGTAAAATCCCCTTTTTATTCCCTGTGTAAGTGGGGTTCCATTCCATGACAAACTTCGAAATGAAATAGTCTCTGCGATTTAAGGAATCCATTTTTAAACATCTTCCACTTATAGTAACGTTAATGCGCATCTGTCATAAAGCTTCCGAGAGATTGTGATCACTTTCTAATCACAGCTCTCACACTTTTTTTTTTATTTTTATTTTATGGGCTATAATCCGAAATCTAGCCTTCCAGCGGACTACAATTTTTCATCAACTCCGAACGCCATACTTGGAGAAGCTTTCTTTTTGGCATTTTTAACCTCAGAGCATTTTATGCGACTCGAGAAAGGTGGCATTGTGAAAATGAAAGCTGGTGTGCCCGGGGTTGAATCGAGATCCTTAAGTGTAGGAGTCGAAGCACTTCCCCAATGCGTCAAGGCGGCCACAGTGCACCTTTCCCAAAAAAAAACGAAAGGAAAAATTAAAAAAAAACTTTTTAGGACCTGGTCTGGCTTCTAAGGATACCGGACAAGAACGCGGGAATTAACTCTAATTTAACAACACGAATATAAAATAAATTAGTTTTTAGCTTGATAACAACTGACAGTATTGTATTTTTGTAAAAGTAATCTTAATCGGTGCTGAGAAGGTATTCGCTCTGACAACAATAGAGCGCACAAGAGTTGTTGTTGTAGAAGCTAGAAGCCAATGTTTCCAAGGGTTGTAGCGCCACCCGAAGAGGAATAAGTAAAAACTGGGAATATGGCTAAGAACCAAGTTGGTGGGCTACCTGCATAATCATCTTGGCCTACATGCTTGTATGATTCAACCTGTCAGTGCTTTCGCTCCTGATTGAATCCTGGAAAATTATACTAAGGCTAATTTTAGTTTTAGTGACGTTACGCAATCGAACAAAACTGACGCATCTGGTAGCTCCAGAAACTTAAGACAGATAGTGGAACAGATTCTTCATCCACAACTGCTGACAATGTGGTGCGGCTTTTGGCTAGCGGTGACATTGGACCATTTTTTTCTTCAAAAATAATGCTGTTATAATAAAATAGCACGCACAACACAAGTGGTTGCTGAGAAGCTGGGCCCAGGTCCACCTCGGACTGTAGCGCCGCCATTATTATTATAATTATAATTAATATAATTAATATTAATATTATTAATATAATTATGTCACGAGCGGAGGGGGCCTACAGTTTAATGCCGGCTCCGAACGGCGAGATTGAGAAGCTTTTTTTTTTCTAGACAATTATACTCTTTGAGCATTGTCAGTGACTCGAAAGAGGTGGAACCGTGAAAAAATGTTTGATGTTTTTTTCGAGATTCGAACCGACGACCTCGAGCGTAGGAGTCGACGCACCTACCCACTACGCCACGGCCGCCATTATTACTATTATTAAATATCCGACCTATACTTTTTTTTGCGCTACACTCTGGATAAGTCTCTCCAGATAACACGATCTTTTGCTAGCTGTCGCCAATTGCGCACTACATGCTGATTGATTCCAGTCACCACTTGGATGTGGAGACTGACATGTGTCCTCCGCTGCGTAGTCCCACTGGTCACAAATGTCACCCTTGGACCATCACGATTCATCGAAATAACCTTCACCCATGAATTTTTCAAAGAAACGGTACATTATGTACATTAAGTTGAAAGGGCTCATTGCCAACCAAACACTTAATGAAATTTCCTCTGGTCAAGCCGTCAACTGAAAATAACTTCTATATATAGAAGAAATGTCAGAATGAAAAGGAAATGACGAGACACGACCTTTACAAGACTAGCACAAAAATACATTGTCACACTTGTCAATCGCTTCAATGTTTAAATGCATTACAAAAGGTTAAGGATGCAAAATTGTCTGCCAACATATCATTTTATAAGGGAGAATGACGTGGGCAAGCGTTTTGTCCTGCATCTCCCATTCATAATGTAGTGTCGGTCGGAAACTCATCATAAGCAACATTTGCATAAGAATGAATTTTTGATCGCAAAAATGTTCTATTAAACTTAAAAGAATAGATAGACAAAAATAACTTGTTCTTGTACTTGTATGAGCGAAATAAAATGAAAAGATTATAACTTACTACTAAATTGGTCTTAAATGATGTGCGCTTTAAAATATCAAAAATTATTTATTTTTACATTTCAAAGATTAGATTTCTGAGACTTTCATTATATAAAAAAATAACTAACTTTAGGTTTGCAAATTACTAATTTGTTCACAGAAAAAAAATACAAGTTTATTATAGGTGGGTTCGAGGGATAAACCTTCAGTTTCAAGTTGAAGTTTCTCCCCCTAGTTTCAAAGGGTTCAACAATTATTTACAGAAAACATTTTTCGAAGTGAAGCCATAAGGGTTCCGTTTGTGCCACACTGGAACGAACCAACATTTTGTATATTTTGAGTTTATATTGTAAACAATAGAAAGTAAAAAAAGAAAGAAAGAACTTGCTCCATTAATATACAGGGTGGACCATCTGTTGTTTATTTTAAAAACAGGTGCACTTTTCGGTCTCGATGAGTAGGACGATGGTACGCTTGTGCCTGCACGATTGAGCTCATCGGACGGGACGGTTCTTGTCTTCTCACTTGTAAGGCCACCGGTTGCATATAAAATGTTTGTATTTTATGAGCTAAGATTAGATAGAAAGCTAAAAGAATAGAAAAAGAAAAAGCCTATAACTCTAACAGATCTCGGTGGGACAGCAAAAAAAATAGGAAAGAGACAGGAAGGATGAAACGAAAGGTGCATAGACATATAAATTAATTTACGAGTATTATTTATTTATTTACCATTTATGTTTTTATTTATTTATAACTATGTTTGTGGGTTTATATGTAAACTTGAAATCAAATGTATAACACCACCACCTCTTTTACTTTCTTGTAAGTACCAATTTTGTAGAGAGGTTTTTATTCAGCTTTTCCTCTTGTATCAATATATATCAAAGAAATTCAAGATCTTATTAAAACATATACATTGTCAGTAGTAAGGTTAAGATAACCAAATCTCTGTTCATCGTCCAATATTATAAAATATGTAATTTATGCTAAAATAAAGGAATACTGGACTGGAGGGTGTCGAATGTTGTTGACACAACTTTAAGATAGGTATATTAGCTCAGTTTTTGAAATAGTTAAGTGAGCCTCATTCCGGTCTATTTTTGTGGTAAAACCGCAGAGTTTGATTGTGCGACGACGTTATGGTTAAACCACCATAAACTTGTAAGATCATATCAGAAGCATGTACTATCAAGATCTTTCCTTAGTGTACCATAACCATATTTGTACACATTTTACTTTAATCTGTTGTTCGCTGAACTCGGTTAGCTTTAGTAGCAACACTAAATGTTGTGATTCCTGTTTTGAAATCGATTGTGTCCAACAATCCAACAAAAACAATTAAATATTTAAGTATTGTTCTAGACCATAGATTGAGTTGGAAGTACATGAACAAAGTAGTAAAACAGTTATACCATTTAATCTTTACTGCAATACATCTATCCTAAAGCTAATGGTGGGTGCATATTACACACATCCAACCACTGTTAATAAAGCAAAAACATCCTGTTAGAATTATCTGCAAAGTGAATCGTACAACTCATAGCTTTGAACTTTTTAAGAATCTAGATTATCTTTCTTTGAAAAACGTATATTGCTATAAAGTTTTAAAAATATTCTTTGAGAAATCCTGGTACTTTAACATGGAATACATGAAAATTACAATTTGCGTCATAACACTAGAAATTTTGTAATAGCACCAGTAGTCATTAAATCTAACTTTTCTAGGTTTTGTTCTGTTATTGCTCATCATCTCTTTAATTTACTATCTGATTACATAAGATGCGAAAGAGTAAAAACATTATTTTTAGCTAATGTTAAAAAACTGCTTTTTTCGTTTAACCACAAGGATATCGAACTTGTTTTTGTACCGTAAACTTAATCAAATTTCAACATTTGTTTGGATTTTTTGTTTTATTTTGCATTTCTTCTTTTAAAACATATTCACAGAGATTTTCCTATCAACTTTTTTTTAATCTAATGTAATTTGTTTTTATAATTGAACATTCATTCGCCTCTTGTCCATTTGACAACAACTTTATTTTATGATAAAATTGTTTTTATAATTTATATATTATTACCAATAGTCTTTAGTGAAATGATAGTATTCTTTGAAATGAAATAAAGAATTATGAATAATTCAAAGCGGTTGCCTATGATCCGCTCCAAATGGACACACTTGAGTTTTCAGACACATTCTCAGCTACGGCAGTAACACTTCCAGGTGGTATTTCTAATATTAGTTGGAGTCTTTAAATCACTAACTTGTCTAAGCCGATTAAATTTATCTATTAAATTCATTAAGGTATCCGAGAAGACCAATGACCATGATGACCAAAACTAGTTTGAAACATCTTCATGAAAATTTTCCGCAATATTTTCGCCGTATTCATTATAAGTTTTTCATACATAAACGTTGTGTGACTAAAATGACACCCCTTCTTGCACTGCACGACCTTATATAAAATCTTGGAATGTAGAGGTTTATTTTACTCTGCAATAATGAGCTATATGGATATATGGATTTCGAAGCGTTGACAGGCAAACCATGCAGACACAAGCGTCTGCACCTACCCTCTGTTAACGAACTCCTACCCTCACCTCCCCGTGATGAAATCCGGCAGCCGAGTACACTTGGCAGAAGATGGGTAACCAACCCTCTTGGGACGTTTGGGCGGCTACAAACGAGAGAGGGGGGAGTATGAGTCTACCAGGGCTCATCACTCTTTACTCTTACGATGGCGGCGGAGGAGCTGATCAACTGATTGGCCAACGGCGGCATCCACAACTCCAGTCAGCAGGAGCTACCTGGTTTCGATAGTAAGGTCGGGACTCTGAAATAGAGATGGCGGCGGATGACCCTTTCTCTTAGGGCCAACGGCGGCGCTCATAGCCTGCAAGAAACTACCAACACCGGATCCTTCCGGACCCCTTTGTCCGGGGGCTAAACAAATGGACCTGTCCTCCCAGTTGGAGGTTGTGCGTAGGGTTAACTTCCTTACCATGTAAAAAGAAACGAGTTCAGAAACAACAACCTGCCTCGAATATGGACGGACTTATTGTTGACGACAATGGAGAGGCATGTTGGGTGAGGACCAGCACCCAAAGAAGAAGAACAATGAGCTATAAGTGGATTGTATACAGCAATACAAGACGCGTCGCAGTTTAGTTGTAAAAGTCTCTGAACAATTTTCAAATTTCCATTACTTCTTTAGGGAGTACAAAAAGTAAAAAGAAGGGTGGAGCTACCGTTCAAGGAATTGTCATTTGCATAGCAGTTATACTCTTGGTGGCTGTTTACAAACGACTAGGAAATCCGACTGGGCAGGTAAGATTTTCTGCGCGTGAAACACGCGAATCGGTTCAATTGCATCGTGTTTTCAACCAGTAATGTTCTACCGCGACTTGAGTAAAGCTCTCTTTTAAATTCGTATTTTTCATGAATGACGGAAAAAAACAATTTTTGTTTAGGTGCAGCAGCAACGTTTGCATGTAGTACTATATGTATGCAGTGAAAAAATTATTAAAATTGCATTTAAATCGTCCCTGTACTCAATTTTCCGAAAATGACAAGTAGCATGCGTGAGGTGTTACTCGATCAGCGATCACCAGAAAATGAGGAAAACATGTCAAAAACGGAACGAAACGGAATGAAAATATACCTGCTTCTCCTAAGAATCCGCTTTGCAAGTGGATTTTCGGTGGAAGAAGGCCGATTTCGGCGCATCCAACCCATCTTCCTCACGCTTGCGAAAATCGTATATTGTATCTCCCTCAATCCTGCCTTCTTCCGCTCATGTAATCAGCCACTTGGAGAACTATTGACGACTTGAAGTACTTCTGGCGGAAATTTTTGTCCCTACCGAGGACTATAGAATTCTGACAGTTCAACGGCGGGAACAAATTTATATTGAAACTTGAAATTTGGTGGAGAAATAAATTTGTAAAAGCTAACATAAAATTGTTAGTTTCAAATACAATTTATTATGGAATATCGAGTAAAAATATGTTGCTTTTGATATTGTTGGTTGTGAAGTGTTTAGAAGTGATACATTATACATAATTGTGCCTTGAAAAATGCAAGAAAAACACGTGTGTTCGAGGAAATTTTATATGTTTTTCATGTTCAATTGAATTTTAAGTGACTAGTACATAATGCAAACTGTGTTTGTTGAACAATTAAATAAACAAACGCTATATCAAAGAAGAAAAAACAACAATTTCTTCTTGCCACAAGTGCAATTTTCACATTTTCCAAAGCACTATTATACTTGAACTGTCTCTTATAATCACTTGACAACCACTTAAATCCAGGCTTAGGTATATGCTTTCAACATTAAAATATTTACTGTAGTTAAAAGCATTAATTTTCTAATAGATAATATCGTTTTAAATCACCAACGAATTGAAAGATTCTATGGAAATTTGTTCCTGCTTACGATCTGTCAGAATTCTATAGACTTTGGCAGGGACAAAAAATGCCGCTACGTGGTGCTATGCCTCAATGACTTCTCGTCAATACAAAATTTCCTCGCCGCTGCAGCCATAAATGTTTCTAATTGACCGAATGCCCAGCTTGTGCTTACTTTCTGACTAACACTTTTATTATATTTACTTCTTCTATTGACGACTTGAAGTACTTCTGGCGGAAATTTTTGGTAGCTACACAGGAATATAGAATTCTGACAGTTCAACGGCGGGAACAAATTTATATTGAAACTTGAAATTTGGTGGAGAAATAAATTTGTAAAAGCTAACATAAAATTGTTAGTTTCAAATACAATTTATTATGGAATATCGAGTAAAAATATGTTGCTTTTGATATTGCTGGTTGTGAAGTGTTTAGAAGTGATACATTATACACAATTGTGCCTTGAAAAATGCAAGAAAAACACGTGTGTTCGAGGAAATTTTATATGTTTTCCATGTTCAATTGAATTTTAAGTGACTAGTACATAATGCAAACTGTGTTTGTTGATCAATTAAATAAACAAACGCTGTATTAAAGAAGAAAAAACCACAATTTCTTCTTGCCACAAGTGCAATTTTCACATTTTTCAAAGCACTATTATACTTGAACTGTCTCTTATAATAACTTGACAACCACTTAAATCCAGACTTTGGTACATGCTTTCAACATTAAAACATTTACTGTAGTTAAAAGCATTCATTTTCTAATAGATAATATCGTTTTAAATCACGACGGAATTGAAAGATTCTATGGAAATTTGTTCCTGCTTACGATCTGTCAGAATTCTATATTCCTTTGGCAGGGACAAAAAATGCCGCTACGTGGTGCTGTGCCTCAATGTCTTCGCGTCAATCACAATGAATCCGCTGGGATTTAGTTATAGCAACTATAACCTAACACACTTGAATACATAAATAAAAAAATATTCTGCGGAATACTTTTAGGCGCTTTAATGGTTGTAAGATGACAACGCGAGCTCTATTTCTTCCTTGGAATTTCGAGGAACAGTACAGTCTATTCACTCAGTCATTGTTCAGACCGAAGATTATTTTAAGGGCATACGCTTTGTTATAAACATAATGCTATCAAATAGCTGTCTGATTGGTTCGTATTTTTCAACGCCGTAACAATAAAGTTATCAAGAAGCAAATGCATAAGTTGATTGCATGCACATGAGAGTTTCCATGGTGTTAGGAATGACGTAAGTGTTATGACATTTCGAAAAACTAACAATTGTCATAGTTGTATATTGTATGCTTTCCAGAAGGGTGATATGTGCTTGTTTATTGACACAATGTCGATGTTGAAAATTGATTGGCTTATTCAGAAAGAGTTTCATGATTGGCGAATCCATACATGGCGAATTTATTTGTGTACCTATGTATTTCGATTGTTGACTACCCAAGATTACTTCTTGACCTATTTCTTTCTCATTCTGGTATATTTCCTGTAGACAATACACTTTTCTGCCCACGATGTTAAAAAATAATGAATTTATAAATTTACGATGTATTGTTATGATTTCGAGTCAATAATTGGCAAACTTCAATAAATGTTTATTTACGATGTATACACAATTTTCCGAGTCCATATTAGTGAGCTTACAATTATCGTCTCTATTTTATTGAGACGAATTTCCATCCAATTCTTATCTATGACTTCGTGTACAAAAATGTAAGTGGTCGTAAAGCTTATTTTCATCCGATACAACATTTTCAAATTTTCAAGTTTTGTGAAAAAGCGAATGTTATTGATGTCTTATTTGTAAAATCACCTTCTTCTTGTGTTCACAACGAACAATCCACCTAGATCAGCCCGAGCCAGTCTTGCCCCCTGAATGGTCCTTTTAAATTCTTGACAGATAGACTTAAAACTGAGTCGGGAGTTGAATTGGGAGTTTAGTTTAGTGATCATAACCTTTATAATTTATTTACGCCTTCCTAATTATTCTCGGCGCCGTGGCCGTGTGAGTTTGTGCGTTGACCCATACGCCCTTTACTTTCACAGCCTAGGCCCAAGCCCCAGCAACAATTTTTCAAAAAAAAAATTGTTGGGGGTTTCACCTCTTTCAAGTCACTGACAATGATCAAAGGGTATAACTGTCTAGAAACAAGCTTCTCCATCTCGCCGTTCGGAGTCGGCATTAAACTGTAGGTCCCCTCCATTCGTGAGAGAACAATAGCACGAATAACACGAGTGGTTTGGTGAGAAGCTAGGCCCAGATCCACCTCGGACTGTAGCGCCTCCATTATTATTATTAACTATTCTCGGCAGAAACCTATGAAGTGATGATGGCACTGTTGTACTTTAAATCCAATGTGGCACCCAATTTGCATATCAACATTTGTACAGGCAGCCAGGCTTCATTTGATTGTCTGGGTTTTGTCACTTTTGTTTAAAGATTGCTCGAAATTACTAGCAAGATGTCCTATTTAACATTCAAGTGTACCAGGAGAACATGACTATTCCATATAATTGGGAAACTAACAATCCTCCCAAGCATGTCACCAGCAAGAGGTGGAAAAACATTTCCTCCCCTCCTCTGCTCATGTGTAGTGCCTGCTCGCTTAACAGAGACACACATACTGCATCGAAAATCTGAGATAACTCAAAAACTGGTTGATTGACCAGGGGAATAATAATACAACTTGTCATACTTTGTCCGTATTCTTTGCGAGACGAAAGAAAATTAATGCGTATGTCAGTATGTTTTAAAAAGTATTATTTTATTATTCCTAACATATTCTTGACAAACCATCAATCAGTCTCTTTATCATCGCGTATAAAATGTTCTTTTCCATTTTGTGCGAATCCCTTAAACTCATACGTCCTTATTAGTGTAGTTTCAAGTCAGGAGATTTCAGTAATATGCGCAAGTTAGGTTTGACTGACTGTCACAGTATAAATCAATCGTGAACCTCTTAGATCCTAATTAGATACATTGCGCAAGTAACCGTTGAACAATCTCGATCAGAAAAAAGTACTTATTTTCAATTATTAAATTTATTTAAAGACTAAGGTTGTTGTTTCTATTTTTTACATAATATGGTGTTTATACCCACTCAAAGTTTCATTTATAATTCAAAATAAATAGGGTTTCGACTAAAATGGATAACAAACATTAATGTGAATAAAAGTTTTCATCAGAAATAAAAATAAATTCTCGAGAGTAATAAATGGAAGTGCTGCATTTTCGAATTTGGCAACAAAGTGCCTCGCAGTGTGATTGTATGCACTTTTAATCCATGCGAACAACAGCCATTGTACCATGCTTTCAGTCAGTAATGTGATGAGTTTAGCGATTGGCTTTAGAGTGGAAATCACATTTAAGCCTTTGTGAGGGAACCAACGCTGCAGCCACCGTACCATTATATTATCCTAAGTGGATTTAGTTCCCTTAATGCAAGTGCTGTTTGAAGGCTATGCCTTAGTTCTGATGCAAATAACTCGGCCGTGTAATCCATATTTTGCAGACTTCAAACCCATGACGTAAATTAGGTCAAAAATATCGTCGTAATTTCCATGAACCTATAGAGATGTTTTAGTGTTTGCTCAACGACGAGGTAAATATATTAAGGTAACAGTCTGTTGTGGCGTAGTGTGTAAGTACGTCAGTTCGATTCCCGACACAAATGGCTTTCATACTACACGGCTTTAAATCTTTCGAGTCACTGACTATACTCAAAAAGTATAACTGTCAAAAAAAACCTCTCAAATTTCGCAGTTCGGAGTGGTCATAAAACTGTGGGTCATATCCATGACTAGTAAATAACTGAATCAGCCATTTAATATTTCCTATTTCATGCTTCGATCTTTTTTCTGGGCAGAGCCTGGCGACATTTTTGACGGCTTACATTCTTTACTGGTTGACCACTTTGCTTGGTTTTCCACCACAGCTCATTTATTTATCAAGCATTGCTCTCAAGCTTAATTAAAAGTTTATTTTTGCAAAATCACTTGTTCAAAATGAAAATTAAAATGTTAATGTCCGTAAATGGCGCCCGGTACATAGCCAGGATAAATTATTTTTTTGTTTTCGTTTTCGTACTTGAACCCACTCGTGCATAGTTCGCAGGATATTCGGTTTAAAAATAATGAAATTGCTATCTCCGAAACCGGTGACGAATTGAAAAGAGTGTTCGATGTTATATTGCCTCGAGAAATGGACAAATGGCCTGACATCCAATATCTTGTGATTCAAAGCAATTGGACCAATTTCTATTAAGTCGCTCGAAGGTATTTGGCTTCTTCTTCCTGTGGCGCCACAAACTGTGACTTCACGATTTAAACAGTGTGAAGCTAACACGATCTTTCGCCAGCTGTCTCCAGCTGCGCACATTAAGTTGTTTAAAGTCCCTCTGAATTTGTGCAAGCCACTTAAATCGTGAATGTCCTCTGTTACGTTGTCCCACAGGCTCAGAATCGAAGACCCTTCGGTGCGGAGCTAAGTTATCCATATGCCCTAAGTGGCCTAGCAATTTAAGATGTTGGATGTGTAGACGCCTGGCTAAACTCATCTCGCTGTTACAGATCTTGTATGCGACGGTAAAAAGACTGATCCCTCGTTAAATGACGCAGTCGAACGGGTCTTTCTTGCGGTTTGAGCAATCGATATAGATATTCCACTCATTAGACATTCTTTCCTACGAGCGTATTTTAGAGATTCTTCCCAACCAGATCATATCCAGCTGCTCTAAAGCTATCAGCAGATAGGCCATCTGCCGCGATGGTTTTGTCAGACTTCAGTGGCTTTGTTAGCTTTCTTGACCTCGTCTAGATCGGAGGACGGAATTTTCTTCTACCACAAATTGTTCATCCTCGTCCCGGCTGGCTTCTCTTCGAACTATATATCCATTCCTTGATATGATAGAACTTTCAAACGTCTTTCTTGCCATAGAACCTCTCCATCTCCTCGATCGCGCTTTTCCTTTTTTTTCTGAGAAGGTAAGCCAAATATGAACGACACTAGAGAGACACCATTTGTGTCATAAATCCTCAAATTCTTGCTAAAGCGGTTTAAAAATTGAGTGTCAGAATGATCCTAATGCTCTTTAATAGTGACTATGTACTCGAAGTCATCATTCATCATCATCAAATTGTTGAGAAACTAAAATCAAATTCTTTTTGTTGAATGAGGCCGTTAAGAGGACTAAATCGGCAGTTGGAGTAGAACTTTGGATTGAATATAATACAAAGGGATGAAAGACAATTACTGGCGAACGAGGTAATGAGCTTCTTTCGAACCCTATATGGGCCATGAAGAAATACTATAAACAGAGAATGTCATCTTAACAGATTATATAACAACGTTCTTTTACGGATAATGAACAAAATATAATATACCGGGCTATTAGTAGTTAAAATGTTCGTGTTACGAGTATTTGTGTCACGGTTCTCGCACGAATCTAGGGAGTAAATTTACATACATACATTTTCATGGCAATGAACAGCGAGTGGGGAAGCTTCTCATTACTGTCATATTACTATCAAGCACTTTCGAAAGTTGACACGCCTTAATGAAAATACTTGATTTGATGTTTATTGATGTTAAAGGTCAAACGAAAGTGAAAGAAGAAAGACAGTTTCTTAAATGTCCAAAAAAGGCTCAATTACTTTTGTGTTCTCTGCCAGCGCCAAACCTAATAAAATTCAATTATATGTGCGAAAGGGGATGTTAAAATCCAATTTGACTACGAGAAACGTTGGCGTGTGTTTCTTTTCAACTAAAGGGTGTTTTTTTATGAGCTGTAGAATTTTTATTTTTAAATAATAACACCAGAAATTGAGGTTTGAATTTAAAATGATTCTAGACAACTTTCTTTTCTCAGCAGGATGTCATGGATGTAAACTTTGGTTGTGTGTTTTGAATGACGTGCGTTATGTCGGTGTAATTTTTGGGCACCCTGTTAAACATTAAAGACCGTAAACCTACCCATGTACTCGTTAATGTCAAATATCGACTGATTAGTCTTTTGCATGACGCGCGTTATCTTTAAAATCAAAGACATTAAACGAACAGTTTTTAAGTGCCATTGAATCGAATGATTTGAAAGGCCAATCTACTGGCCAGTGTCGTGTAATCTTTGAATGGAGTCTTTAGAAAGTGAATGATTTAATGGCAAGTTACGCCTTCCCACTGAAACCGCATATTTCCTGGATGAATATCGTTCTCACTTTTGGGGAAATTGTCATTGATTGAGAAAGTGAAGAGAAGTCTATAGTAATGTGCATTGTGCTTAAATATCATCTGCAGTGCGGTTGGGAGAATCCGGTTACTGGGTTAGTCGACATTACGGCCACGACAGACACCTGGATTCGATATCAGGAGATTGAATTGCGTTTCCGATTAATTACGCTATACCTATCTTCAACTCCGGAAACCGCTTCTCAGTCAAATTTCCGACAAAACTGGAATAGAGAAACAGTACCATAATTAGATAATCTAATCGAATATGCAAATAACAGTCTTGGAAATATAGTAATGAAATAGGAACTCTCACCCATTTACTGCGTAGGACCATGACCAAACTAGTTTTAATTGACCTCAATAAGGACATTTATATACATATATAAAATGCGTACTGTGGCACTACAGTCCGAGGTGAACATGGGCCTTGCTTCTACAACAACCACTCGTGTAGTAGTTGCTTTTGCTCTCTCACAAGTGGAGCAGATCTACTGTTTTTAAGGCGACTCAAACGAAATGCTCTTTCTAAGAAAATCATTGAAATGTCATATGTATCATTCACACCGACTTGATTTTTTATCCTATTCGCTAGAACAGGCATTACTTTCTGTACAGGTAAATTCAAGTATTGCTTAATAAAACATTACCCCATGCAACAACTATCGAGGTTTCTCCCTGCTCAATGCCTCCTAAAAGGTAATCACAACGTACTGTACGAATGTCTAAATATTTTTTGCACCACACTTATCAACAGATACCAGTGCGGCCTCCGGGCCAAGTAAATCGACTGTAGACCAAATAATCACACTCCGCCAAATCTTGGAAAAGACCAGCGAGTCTTAAATATCTCTTCATCGGTTTTAAAGCTGCATTCATCGCAAGGAACTATTCGGTGCTGTTGCCGAATTTGGGATTCCAGGAAAATAATTCCGATTGTGTGGCGGTAAGAAATACGCGATGCACGACGTACAGCCTTGGCCAAATATATAAGGAACCCTTTTCTTTTTGTCTTTGCTGTCAAATCACTTATCGGAAGTAATTATTTTGAATTTTATGGTTTTCGGTGACACTCATTTCATTAATATTTTTACTTTTTGAAGATATAACGAATCTTAAAGGGAGCCTAATATATGTATTTGGCCAAGGCTGTAGTTTTAGAATGACTGAACAGTCTGAAAACTGCAAAAGATTTCAACAAGGAGATGTGCTGTCTTCCCACCGTGCCATTATAGAAGTACATGCTGTCGAGCAAATATCGATCCGTCACTCACAACCTGGGACAAAATGTCACAGTAGACAGCTACAATTTTGGGGTAATTAAGGAGTTTATCTACTTCGAGGCAAACGGGAACTCTACAAAGACATCGTAGATAGAACCGATATTCTCAATCACTCTAATTGGGTCAAAACTCCTGACTGGTTGGACCAAAATCATACTCTAGAAACTCTTAATCCTGTCAGTTTTACTTTATGGAGTCGAAAGCTCGACGATAAGCAGAAACGAAGCTGATTCTTTGTGCCTCATGTCATCTTCAGTGACCCGCATTTTCCACTAAAGGGGTCGCGGAAGCAACGCAAATGCCTTCAAAAGAAAAATTGTGTGCCCCGTCGACAAAAAAGGCAAATGAAGGCGAAGACATAACCGCGAACTCTATGAGGTGTATACAAATGATGAAATAGTCCAGAAGCAAGAGGTCAGTCGACTAAACTAGCTCGGGCATATCGAACGAATGAATACCAATATTTCAGGTAGGAGAGTCTTCAAATCCGACCCTCCTTGTTCGAGAAGGAGAGAAAGACCGAACCCCCGGTACAAAGACCAAGTTATTGTGGATGAGAGACAACTTTGTCTTGATGACTGTAAAAAGTGTGCCCGGGATCGCCAAAGATGCAATGCTGCAAAATCCGAGGCTCAGACCTTACAGAAAGAGAGAAAGGTGTATCTTATTCGTTAGGAGAAAGAAGACATTTTCCCGTTTTTTTTTGTTTCTTTCCTTTTTGACATAAATTCATTAAAAGTGTCCCTAAAAATAACTTGATTATTAACTTCAATATCAATAACGTCTGTTCTATAATAACAGAGGCAGAGTAATTTTTGAAAACCACTGTTTCTATGCTCTATGGTTAATTGAATAATAAGGTCCGCTCTCATAAAACCAGTGAGACCAAGAATTTTTTAATGTTATTTCATGGCGCAGAGCCATAGACAAGATAGAAATTCAATTAAAGAGGACCAAGGTTCTTTTAGAGGAGCAATAGTTATTTGCTGTAGAAGCTGGTACCAATTTCACCGCCGACAGTAGAGCCACTATTACTATTATAGTTAATTTTGTTTGCATTATTGTCGATTGGAGAATATGATTCAGTGTTTTTCAGTCTTGTTGATTAAAACAGAAAACTGGATGATAAACAGGATAGAGTTGATTCTTTGAAGCTGATTCTTCAAGGGAAAATTCCTATATTTGATCCTTTTTTGCAGGAAAGGAAAAGAGAACCGAACAAACAAAACCGAGCAAACTGAACAGGAATGTAGACACTTCCCGGAAGACAAGGACTCGTTTACAGAGCTGGCTCGACTACATTGAGCTGATCTACACCAAACCTCTGCAAATCTGAGCGACCGGTGCATTAACAAAAATTAAAGACAATTTGCCCTGAAGTCTGGAAGTAACGTGCTGGGAATATCAAAGATTTATATCATGCAGCATTACCTTAGCTTTCAGACCCTCATCACGTCGCTGCGCGTCAGTAAGTAAATATTGCTCTTTTGTATAACTGACCCGATAAATTTGTCTGCCCGACGCTATACACTACGCTATGTAACATACCTTAGGCAGATTATCTAAAGTATTATATAGTCTATACGCAAATATTCTCAATATGAGTTAAATCACACCACAATTTCACTTTTTCGAAGAGATTTCGATCTCAAAATCAAAATCACAAAGACAAAACCCGCCAAAAATGACGGAACTTATCGGAACATCAATCGAGCATGGTTCTTATAGGCTCAGTAGTTTGGGCGTAACATCGTTACCAACATATGCACCCCCTCTATAAAAAAAAAGAAGGGTTAGAAATTAAGAATTTTGTCTAAACAGAAATTAGTGCCCTGAATACATATCATGGAGGAGTACATTTTCTTTTGGCGCACACAATATCTCTTGCAAGTATAAGAAAAAACATAAAATGCACATGAATAAATAAAATAAAATAAATTTTATAAAATTTGTGTATCTGTTCTTTGAGAAGTAAATGGCATTTTGAATGAAAAAGTGTACATCCACTTGTAAAAAAACTGTGAACAATATAACTCTAAAACGATTATGTAAAGCATTTAGCACGTTTATGGTCCTCTTCATGAGTTTCGCAGTCATGCCTTCAATAGAAGGCGTGTCGGTTGCACAAGCTCCCAAGGCCTCATTCCTTAATCGCTACATTTTATATTCTAGAGTAAATGTTTTACTTTTTAATGACACGATGAAGGGTGAGTAATTAAATAAAAAAAGCTTATCTGACAATATCCACCAGAGCATTGCATTGTGTATCTGTGTAAGTAATTGAATTATTTAATGCCGAAAAGCGCACAGTTTTTATTTTGTCGTATGTATCTTTACGCTTGCAGATACGAGTATATCGTAATTTTGCATAAGTTAAAGCTCGTCATATTTGTGAAAATAGGACATCAAATGGAGCATTCGGTTAAAACAATCAAAAACCAAAACATGCTTATGACTCTCTCCCTTCAGTCGTACTTTCGAAATTTGTGCTTATTGTATGCGCAGATACTGAACAACAATTAACAAATCGCCTCCCATGACGATAAATTGTCTTGCTCATAACAAGATGGCGAGATGTTTGGATAGATTAAGAGAGAATTTATTTCATTCGCGATTATCCAATTTTACAAAAAAAACGTATTTATTTATAAGCGAAAAAAGTGAAATGAAATTAAGGAAATTCCAATGAATGCACGTTTTGATACGATGTATAGAAGTTTCTATCTGCTTGGTATGTAGTCCATAAGTACATACGTACGCACATTTAGGTCAATTATGTTATTATTTCCTTGTTTCTTTTATTAAAACCCTTCTCTTTCCCTCAGTGCACCGCTTTCAACTCTCATTTTATGTTTCACTTAAGCTTTCTTCAAGGCAAAATAAACGATACATCCCCTATATGTGCAAATACTAGGCCATAAAACCGGAAAGATTAAAAAAAATTAAGTCATTTCAATTCAATCAGGGAAAAAATTAAAACCTCAATACAACCGAGAAGAACTTCGAGATAAGGCTAACAAAGGAGCAGTCATTTTTATTCCACACTAGAAAATTAATCGATATAAAGAACCAAGGCGTGATAGCTATTAAAGGGCGCGCTGTACCTCTTCATGGATATCAAGACAACAGAAAAAAATCCTTTCGCATAGAATGACTTTCACTTAACTGGCTTGACAGGGAATAATGCACAATAATCTTATGGATACTAGAACCGCCTTTACTTGACCTCCATGCAATGACGCTGCACTGAGTTTTTCCTTCCTTACCTATGAGATACTCCGCTCGGATTTCTGTACTTTTTTTTCTTGAATTTTTCTCAGATAGTAAGGAGTTGCTGTAACAAAACTCGAATAGTTGCATATACAAAATTTTAGCTACACACAAATACTAAGCATTAACAAAAAATAGTCTTGCTTCTCCGTTTACTAGTTCTGTTCATATTTTGTCGATACACCAACGAAATGTATTGCGATTTTTTATTATATAGATACTTTGCTGCACCATTTAAACGAAATTCTTAGGATGAATTTTTTAGTTATGAAATTTTTCTCGCACTGTCCGTCTTCTTAAGTTACACATAGACGAAATGAAGAAAAAAGGGCATCTTTTCACGAATGCAGTTAACTTTTTGAAAGCAAACAAAAAAAACGTGTAGATATTCAATTGGCTTATAGGAATCCTGAAGTTCTCTATAAGCAAATCAAGTCGATTGTCGAGAGGTTCGTTGTATATGTAAGTACGCGACGTCCGAGTGAGCTAAACTGAATAAATCCTTAAGGACTCAAAACTTATATATCCAAATTCACCGCATGCATTGTCCCAGAATTTCAAATTCACCATAGAAAACTTTTGCCAAAGCATCTGAAAGCTCTACAATAAAAGGATGTTTTTAGCTTATGCCGAAGCTTTTGAGGTTCCTTAGTAATTTGACAGAATGATACTCTCATGCAAGAGCTTAATATTCCATTAACAATAGAATGCACTTAATTGTTCGTATTTGTTGTGACTACCTCCTGAAACTGTCTATAGTTTCAAACGTGAATATTCTCTTGGGTGGGGCATTATTTCCGATTCAATAGATGGTATCAGTGTGAATGTGAAGTTGTCACGTTTTGACTTGTTGAACCAGTTCCACATTGTGGTAGTTTGTGAAGGGTTGTATCTTCACCAACTTCCCCAATTGCTGATTCTATTTATCCTTTCATGAAGTCTTTTCATTTTCCGTGGATTGCTCAACACTGTGTACGTATGTATATGTTAATCAGAGGGTATAAGAAATGATTTTTAGAGTCATTTTGTTCACTATTGCTCAACTTGCTGGAAACTTGAGAGTTGATTAACTTCGGAGTTGGTATCAACTCGAGATTTAACCGGAGAGTTGAAAATTGATTTTGTTCACTATTATAACGCCTGAAGTTCTTCAACTTTCAGTTTTAAAATTTCTCTTGGCATATTTTTGATAATTGACACATGAAGTGTCATTTTCTACCATATTAGAGAATCCTGCCATCTCCGGTGGTGGTTGTGTTTAATTTTCATCAATGGCTATGTTATGGAGAACAGCACAAGCGACTATAATTGTTTGAACGGTTTTCACTCTACATCTTAAGCCAGTTGAATTGACCCGGGCGCATACTATAGTAGAACGATTAGTAATTCTGTGATGGCCCGTTACTCACGCGATTTGTTAAGAAATGAAAAAAAAATGTATCAAACACTTGTATTAATTCAAATAAGACCTAAGGGACCAGTACATTCTCCCGTCGCACGGCAATGAATCTTGTATTAGTTCGAGCTCCATAATTGTTGTCCGCTTTGAGAGACAAAAACAATAAATGAAATGACGGTCATCACATTTGTTAATATCAATGCGTTGAAGCATTTTTTATTCAAGCCTTGCAAAATGAAAATTAATTTCTTTTATTATTTATTATTTCACTACTCGAAGATGTCCAATCTTCCCAAAAATAACTTGGACGAAACATTCCTATCCGCTTTTATCACTAAATTACGTTTAATTCAACAGAGATTTTAGGGCGATTTTATTCACTAAAAGTTGAACACAACTTTAGGATTTTTCTCTTCAACTTCTGGATTTGCTTTCATTCACCCAAATTTTATGATTTCAACTTTCAATTTTCAACTCGAGAGTTTATCAGCTCCCGATTTTCTCAACTTACGGAAATACCAGAAGTTAAGGGAGAAAATCAGTGGTTTCGTTCTATCTCTTTTCTTTGTTATCGGAGCTGCCTGTTCGTTTTGCACACATGTTCGCATACAATCTCCAGGTGGAAGCAGATAATTGTAGAAATCGCACGGGATGGTTTTCCCTCTTTGCAGCAAATTTGAAAATAAACGATATCATAGTTCGTTGGCAGGTAGATATTCCTTCTGAAACGCTTTTAGGGACATCATCGGTAGCAAATGACAACCTTCGCTCTCAATTAGTGTGTACACACATATATAAATGCACATATATGTACATATCTACCGGAATTCAGGGCACCCATACATAAATTAAAATGACATTTCATGTGTCAATTATCAAAAATATCCCAAGGGAAATTTTAAAACTGAAAGTTGGAGAGCTTCTGGAGTTATAATGGTGAATAAAATCAATTTTCAACTCTCCGGTTAAGTCTCGAGTTGAGACCAACTCAGAAGTTGATAAACTCTCGAGTTGTAAATTGAAAGTTGAAATCATAAAATTTGGGTGAATTTAAGAAAATCCAGAAGTTGAAGAGAAAAATCCCAAAGTTGTGTTCAACTTTTAGTGAATAAAATCACCCTCTGAGTGGCTGTTTACAAACGACCGGCCACCATCTCTCTCCCGCTTGTGACAATCGTATATTGTATCTCCGGCAATCGTGCCTTCTTCCGGTCATGTAATCAGTCGTGTGTTTGATTTTCACCACTTTCTCCTCATTCGCCAGACACCCTTGTATTTCAATAGTACACTTGTGGAGTCAGCCATTTTCTTCACTTTTGTTGATGTCGAACTAAGAGTTGAGTATTGTTCTTCTTCATTCAACTCGAAAGTTGATAGTTCATCTATTTCAACTTTTTCAAATATCCTTGGGAAATTTGTGACATGACATGTCAGTTTCAACTCTAGGGTTGAAATTATATTTTGTTTCTACGTTTTGTGATTGCATTTGCCAAAAAGAAGTTTGAATTATGGAACGAAAGACTAAAAGTAAGCTGCCAAAAATTATGTATACGGTCGAAGAAGAAAATTGGCTAATAATTAACGCACTAGAGTACCGTGACATAATTGAAAACAAAAAAACAGACGGAGCCACGAAAGTGGAAAAGGATAAGGCATGGGAAAATATAACCAAGGCTTTCAATGTTGCTCCCCCCAATCAGGTTAGTTTATTATGGTTTTTTGTTGCTTTGTATTCTATTAACTGCATTTACCTTGCAGGAAAGAAGTGTAAAGTCACTGCGTGAAAAATATCAAAAAATAAAACAAAGTTTAAAAAATCGAGCAATTTATTATGATAAGAATGCCAAACAAACTGGCGGTGAACCAGCAAAAAAAGATTTTCCCGCATTGAGCGAACCAATGCAGGAATTATTCGCTATACTGATGAAATCCACTTACAGACTTTCCGCAGCGAGCGGTGATAGCGACGAAATTTCCACGCCTGAACTAAAATCAGTTGACCAGCACATAGGGACACGTGCTAGTACCAAGTCCCCTGTCCAAATGACGATTGACAATGAACCCTTTTCATTTAAAATCGATGTCGACGATGATGATGAAGCAGATCTGGCTGATAAAATAACTGATTCTTCAGATATTCAAAGCGTTCAAAATATCATAACCCAAATACAAACTGAAGAACATACTTGGGGAAGGATAAACCGGTCAAAATTACGAAAGCCACCAAACCCTTTGCTGCGGAATAAGCGTCAGAAGTACAACACAGGAAAACAATCATATTGTAAAATTTCCAAATCATCTGCCAAAATGCAGCAACAATTAGCAGCTAAACATGCCATTGAAATAGAAATATTAGAAAGCGAAAGAGAGCGGTATAAGCTGGAACGTAGGAAGGCTGCTTTGGAAGTTGAACGAGCTACTTTTGAGCGGGAACAAGCAGAGTTCGACAGGGAACGTTCTCTAATTGAATTGCAGAGATCCAAAAATCAGCTTGATTATGATCGCAAATTCTACCTCGCTCGTATGGCCAATTTAAAAGGAAATCAGACGGAACAAACTTCAGCCCCAAGAAAATAGTTTTAAATTAAAACAACTTTTGTTTTAAGTATTTCATTAAGAGAGAAAATAAATATAGGTTTTCGATGCATTCTTAAGTTTATTTTTTAATAATTTTCCCCATTGTTTTGGCGTTTTTGGTTGGAAATATGATGTATGAGAGCGGCCACTTCCAACAACTGCTGCAGATGCTTCAAATTGGGTTACAAATAGAACAGATGCAGCGGATGGCATATTTGCAAATCAGACATATTTTGGTTGGGGATTATGATTCCTTTTCATCGATGGCTATGTTGTGGAGTACAGCACAAGCAATGAAAGCCAAATCTATCTCCATCTTAAACCTGTACACCGCCTTTCCCTAGTTCAATCTGATGGGAACCAGTATTCTATGAGATGCTTTCAATGAACAAAATGATTTTTCTACTTTTCTACTGTGAGCAGCTATAAAAATCAAGTGTGGTCATTGCACAACAACAACAACACAAGTGCGTCGACTCCTACGTTCGAATTCTAGTTTCGATTCCCGAAAACACCTTATTTTCACGGTTTCACATCTTTCGAGTCATTGACAAGTCGGCATTAAAAATGTAAATCCCCTTCACTCGTACAAAACAACACGAGTGTTTGCTGCAGAAGCTATGCCCCAGTACATCTATGGTTATATATACTGTATCCAAACATCAAATGAAAAAATCCTTATGGTATTTTGAACAAAGGCATCACATCAATGGTTGTCTTAGACTTTTACGAAAAAATATCGTCTCCACCCCTATTCCCTGCATCATTTAACAGAAAAACCTCCAAAATATTTCATATCGTTGTACATATCATCTACATCTTCCTTCTCCCGCATGTTATTTAAAGCAATCGGCATTATTGTTACGAAATTAAGATGAAAACTGGTTTCCTTTAAATGCTTATCCTCTTCCATGACTCCTTCACCTGATATAATCCAAGTTAATTTCTTGTTTCCTCCTTCAGGCAGTATCATTGCTCCAAGCTCAATATATAACTTTCTTTTCATTTAAATACAACAATTTGTTGCAGTTTAAGTGAAATAATGTTCATCTAGGAGGTATTGTATTATTTTGTAGACAGTAGATGAATATATACGCACGAGAAATCAGTTGCGATGTAAAATGATTGATTTCTGATAAGCACGTCCATAAGCAGCTAAGAATAATCACACCAGTTTTAGCAAAAGAACTGTTCTTCCAGTGGAAGTCACAAATCAGTCACATAAATTTGCGTAACTTTCCAGTTGGAAAACCTCTAGCAAATTTAAAAATTTGACAGTTGTTCACTAATCTCCCAATAAATTTGACAGTTAATAATGAATGCACAAATCTTTCGTCATTTTCACTCACACTAATTTGGACTCATCATTACCCCACGAAAATGGCGGCACATTCATGAATGGTTGCCCATGGTAACGTCACAAATTCACGAATTGCCCACAATAAAGTCACTAATTAGTGAATTTGACGGCTATCGGGAAATATTTTAAGGACTCTGTTCGCAGGCTTTAGTAACAAAAGCTAATTTGTATCTTTTATAATTTATAAACGTAATTCAAACATTATTCTTTCTGGGAATAACAATTATTTTTAGGTATTAGCAAATGTTTTATGCTTTTAGATTTCATGTTTCAGACCCTAAATATTAAAAAAAAATTGTGCTTAAAGAATACATTTTGTGAACACGAACTTCACTGTTTAGCTCCTCCTACTCTTTGTTTTGAAAATTGCATGACAATTCAAATGACAACATTTGAAAAATAAATTTATGAGTGTTTAGATGCCTCTAGGAAATTCGCATATGCATGAAATGTTTTCTGAGGAAAATATGTCGAAAATGGAACTATATGGGATAAAAACGGAACGGCTTCACCAAAATCAAATTTGAAGTATGATTTCCGCCAAATCTACACTATTTCATTCCAATTTGTTTAAAATCAAATACTTTAATTTCGATGCTCCTGCCTTCTTCCGTTCATGTAAACACTGTCTATAAATATTTCACCACATCAGTTTTAAGGAGAGGTCTATCAGCTGTTCGGTATAACTCACACGTATTCTAAAACTCGTGTCGGTGAAAATGTTATAAAAAAACACTGTCAAAGGAAATTAAGGGGCAAGAGAAGTAGAAGTTGGATATCTCTATGTGCCTGATTACATGAGCGGAAGAAGGCAGGATTGAGAGGGATACAATATACGATTTTCACAAGCCAGAGGTAGATGGGTTGGATGCGCTGAAAATCGGCCTTCTTCCACCGAAAATCCACTTTCAAAGCGGATTCTCGGGTGAATCAGGTATATTTTCATCCCTTTTCGTTCCGTTTTCAGCATGTTTTCCTCATTTTCTGGTGATCGCTGATCGAGCAACACCTCGCGCATGCTACGTGGCATTTCATCACAAGGACGATTTAAATGCAATTTTAATGTTTTTTTCACTGCATACATATAGTACTACATGCAAACGTTGCTGGTACACCTAAACAAAAATCCGTAATTCATGAAAAATATGAATTTAAAAGAGAGGATTACTCAATTCCCTGTAGAAAATTACTGAGTGAAAACATGATGCAAGTGAACCGATTCGCTTGTTCCACACGTAGAAAATCTTGTCTGCCCAGTCGGATTTCCCAGTCGTTTGTAAACAGCCACTATGTGACTAATTTGTGGTGGAAGTCAGCTGGTACATCTCTTTCCATCCAAGCAAGTGTCAGTTATATATTATACAAGAGAAAACTCATTTAGACCAGGGTTTTATATTAAACGCTTAACAGAACCAGTCAGTAAACAACAAAGTTTGCTGCTTTGTCAAAAAAAGCTCGTTGGAATCTGTCAGAACAAGAGCTTAATGTGCTTGGTGAAAGGTGGATTTCTACGAAAAGCAATAAATTGAAGTCTTCCAAGAAAGGAGGACTAATAAACAGAGAACCTAAATAAGCTCATTAAATTGGAGACAAAAAAATATGCAAAAATGACACGATAGCAAAGAAACAAAATGGCAATTACTGAAAAGATATATTAATATATTCTGCTGTGAGCATAAGCTATTAGAAATAAAAATTCAAGCATTCCATTCGGTGAAAGCAAGCACTCATATTTGTAGCTTCGCTATTCAAACTTTTCCAAGGATTTGTTGAGAAGTTGCTTGTCAGAATATAGACAAATCCATATTGACTTGTCTTGACAAGATGACAGGATACCCTATGATAGCAGAATTTACATCAAGAATCATTTGCCGAAGAGCAATTATTTCTTACAAACTGAAGTATAAAAAAATGTCCTCCATCCACAAGCATAATGAACAAGTGGATGTGCGTAAGCTTCATATTCTTCCAAGAATTTTTTTCTAAAGCCACAAATTGAAAATGTATTTACTTGATTTACGCAGTAAAGAGCATAAAACTGAATTGGTGGAAGTATTTAAGTCGAACCATTATTGTTTTCATCGTAAGTTCAGTGATGAAAGTCCTTCCAACTTTTCAGTTTTTATTCAGTGGTGCGGTAATTTTGATTCTGTGGGCAGCTGTAGGCACACAGTTTCCAAAAAAAAATAACTTTTTAGTGAATAAAAAATATAACGCCGAAAATTAAATAATTTTTTTCGACAAAATCGCGCGCATTTCATGCCGTCTATGAAATCAGGTTTTTTCAAGTTCATTTCTAACTGAAAGTACTCAAGGGGTGAGGGTAAAACTATACATGGAACTACGCTGAAATTCCAAAATTAAATGATATAAAAGTAGTGCACGGAGAGGAAGTTTGTTGCTGAATTGCACACCCATTTGACAGATATGAAAAGTTACTACAAATGACTGGAGGAAATTCCTTGTTACTGTATTGAAAAGGGCTCTCTTCTGCGAAAAACTATGATGTTTTTGCGCACGCGAACAAGATTTACTGACTGTAGTAGAAAATAGCTGGTTAAGAGCATACGAGCATACCTATTAATAATAATAATAATAATAATACAGTCCTAGCTGATTCGGGTTTCAGCAAATTCAGCAATCGATTTGAGAAACGAAACGAGATTTCAAAGTGCAGTCGCGATCTACACATTTGCTTATTAATTGTAGACTTGCTACCCGCCAACAGTTTAAAAGTTAGGGTATTGTTTAAAAGTTAGGGTATTGTGTAAAGAACCTCAATCAACAATACGCTTTCTAGTTATGCTGGAAAGTTGCTCAGTTAGAATCACCTTTTCACCATGAAAGACTGACGCCCGAACAATGCTTACAAATTATTAAATTTTATGGTTCCAGTAAGACGGCGTTATATCCAACACAGCACACAAATCCAAATCACAAACTCGTGAATTGGCCGGATAGATGGTGTGATTTGATGCTTTTAGACTATTTTCTGGTGATACGTCAAATAACTTGCCTATGCTGATAAACCATCGTCAATTTCAGCCTTGAAGACAAAATTATAATAATAATAATAATAGTAATAATGGCGGCGCTACAATCCGAGGTGGACCTGGGCCTAGCTTCTCAGCAACCACTCATGTTGTGCGTGCTATGCTATTGTTCTCTCGCGAGTGGAGGGGACCTACAGTTTTTAATGCCGACTCCGAACGGCGAGATTGAGAAGCTTTTACTAGACAGTTATACTCTTTGAGCATTATCAGTGACTCAGCCGTGAAAAAATGTTTGATGTTTTTTTCGAGATTCGAACTGACGACCTCGAGCGTAGGAGTCGACGCACCTACACACTACGCCCCGGCGACCACCACCACAGACAAAATTACACGGGATAATAATATGCTCGAAAAAGTGACTCAAAATTGGACATATTCAGCTGTTGAAGCTCGTTTTCCAATCGTCATTAATGCAAATGAGACCGATGACACAAAAAAAGTTTCTCCTTCAAATGGTTTTTCATTTGATATTTTGATTTTTAGTGTACATGAATCTGTGCCGTAAAGCAGCAGTGTGACGTGTAAGGTCTTATACAATATCTTTTCCGATATTATGATTTTTCTTTTGAAGTTGCCAAGATTCTGCTGATCGGCAGATTCTTTGACTTAAAGCCTTTATGTTGCAGAGAACGGTCTCGATAGTCATTCGACAAATTTTTATTGACAGTTGTTCATGAATTGTTATGAAAGAGCTCATGAACTCCAATAAATAAACTCTTTGCAACAAGTTGTGGCCTCGACAATTTAAGCATAATATTGTTTTTTGCCGTTTTAGTATTAAATTATTAGCGGTTAGATTTTATTTGATATTCTCCTTATTTTATTCTTTAAGACATTACATTTCCCTTTTAGCAAATTTTAGACCGGAATTCCCCACTATCTGGAAAGACTGGTCAAAATATGATTGAACATTGCCAGGCATGCATTTTAATCCTTCGACTGATTTCCTTACCCTTCACGTCGTAACCGCAGTTTTGCTCCTTTTTTACTCGGTCGGAGTTAAAAGAACATGAGGATGATGGTCATATCTCAGTAGAAATGTATTGTTTCAGTTGATTAATTGATAAAGAAAGACTTTGTTTTGCATTGAAATTTTTGTTTTGTTAAGGGCTACGAAGTAGTTACAGAGTGACAAAAAATTCTGTCCAAAATATTTTTATTACAGTATCCTGCGTCCTGTATTAAATTTGTTTTCCGGAAGAATATTATAAACTGTAGAGCTTGTTTATGACAATACCATATTAATGTAAAGTCGAACAAAATATTTGCATTCATAAAATTCGGGATGAAGGAACATCGTGGCGTTATAATTGAGGAATTTTTATGTGGAACAAAACCAAGTTTGATTTTTCATCGCTACAAGCACTTGAGTATCAACCGAAAATTTGTTTCACGTATTATAGGGCGATACAAGGAGACTCATTCAATTCAGAATCGTGGAAGATGTAAAATGTAATCAAGAAAATATGTGATGATATGCCATTAGATGTCCTGTCTGCAACGATTTTGAAAGCTGGTAGTGCAGATTAAAAAAAATAATTGAAAAAAAACTTCTATTATCATTTTTAAAACTACTAAGAATAAAATAAAAATAAAATCACTTTGTTGAATAGGTAGGTAGGTAGGTAGGTAAGTGGGTAGACGGGCACAAGCCACGTTTCACTTAGGTCCTTAGGGACCCATTGTGATGCCCAATTGGGGAATAGTGTCCCATTTTAACCCTTGTCGCACTCATGGTCCTTCGTTGTGCCGGAGCCATCCCGATTTCCTTATGAACCTGCAAAAAGATCTTAGAGGTATATTTGAAATTTCTTGTAAGTCTTGGAAGAAAAATTCTCCCAGTGTTCTATGACGCAACTGACAAAGACTAGGGCAGTGACAGAGGTAGTGAGGAGTGTCCTTTCGTTCCTCCTCGTCACCGCAGCCTCTACAAATGTTGTCATTGGAGAGTCCCATTTTCATGGCATGGTTTCTAAGATGATTATGGCCAGTGAGAGCTCCAACCACCATCGTTAGCAACTCTTTGTCGCACTGAAGGATCTTGTCGGTTTTTGCTCGATCGTATCTGGGGCATAATGCTTTAGTAGTCACACATGTAGACAGACCGCGCCATCTACTGTTTGCCATTTCAATGATCTTTGTATCCACCTTATTCCTCAGCTCTGAGAGTGGCGGTTTAATACCATGAATTGCTTGTGACGCGTCGGTCACTGACTTTGTTGAATAGATGATATTTTATTTTAGATCGAATTCCATTTTGGATAGAATGTATTTGTCACAGTGTACATTTGTATGCATAACAACGTAACAAATTCGACTAAGACGTCATATGACGCTATGACCCTCTTTTTATCTATGGAATTCTTTCCTAAGTGACGTGTAGGGAAATGTTGTGGCAATCATATCTTGACCCTGTCAGAATTTAATTCGTTTTGATATTATAATTTCCATTTTTATTTTTATACAAAAATAATGTAGTAATATCAGCTCTGTTAAGGAAATGTTAATGTATTTTTATCGCATCAAAATATCTTAAGACATCCGGTTCGAACAGAATCCTTTTCAATTTGTTCACAAGAACAGGGAAAAGGGGCAGAGTAAAAATGTGAAGCGTGTGCGTTATGATATTTAGATGATGGCTAAAAAAAACCATACACACACATTATACAAGAATGTACCCTTTAGGCGGAAGCTTGTGTGGAATAAATAATAGAAGACCAATTGTAAACTGGTCCTACTTCAGTCCTTGGAAATCCGTTTGCATGCCAACCAAAAAGAAGATAAAGAACACGTGTTATTTGACTCTCCCTGCTGTAGGACAACCGGAAGACCCACGTGGCTTCTTTGAAAATTAAGTTTTGTTTGAAATAGCCCGATATGACTTGACAAAGTATACAAAGGAGGGGAAATTGCAGCTTCACTTAAAATAAATCACCCCGGTCTAGTTATACGACTATGCGAAGAAATGTGGACTTTGTCAAAAGGTTCAAGACGCACAAGTTGAAAATAGGCAAAATATCGTTTCGTCTGTAGAGGTGTTGAGATCCATGTCCACTTTGGACTGTCGCGCCATTTATTTCGATAAATAATATTTAGAAAGAAAGGAACGGTTGTCGGTTAGCTCTAACTCTACACTCGACTTAATATGATTTCATACCTACCGAGAACAAATCATCAAACTTGATCATAAATATAACTCAAAATAAGGACAAATAACCAATAAGACATATGGGAAAAAAGAGCGTTTCTTCCATAAAAAATCGCAGAACCACACAGTTGTATATCGCGATGACCTTAATGAGTATGTGGAGGCTGAACGTGAGCACATCACCGATAAGATTATTACTTACGATCCACCGTGGTTTAGTGGTCAAATGCGTCGACTCCTACGCCTAAAGTCTAGGTTCTATTCGCGACAGAGGTAACAATTGTCATAATTCACGGTTCAATCTTTTTCGAGTCACTGTCAATGCGTTAAGAGTATAACTGACGTAAAAACGCGTAAAATCTATAGGCCCCCTCCACTTCAAAGAGAACACAAGCACGCACAACATAAGTGGATGATGTAGAAGCTCTGACCGTAGCGTAAGAGCGGTCGAAAGTGATTGCACCAGTTCATAAGGAGTTCGTGTAAATAAAGCAGAAACGGAAAGGCGCAAAAATTGGCAAACTGACTCGCCTCCATCGATAACGATTTCATAGTTGAAAACGAAGTAGAACGAGTATTCTAGATCAATCTCGGCATCAGTCAATTCAATTTAATCATAGTCGGTCTTTTTGCCAATCCATTCGCTACGCAAATTACGTGATATTACAAAGGTCATGTGCAAAAATCAAGGACGATCTCATTATTCGATTCATTTAAGAGATATGACAACATTTTTGCCGAGACCATTCTTTCCATAACAATGATGTCTGTGGACGATTTTTTCAGCTGGCTCTTTTTAAACTTAACGGGCATACGTTAGCCTAAAGGAGATTGTAATCTGCATTTAGAAGCTAATCACAGGTACTGGCATGTCGTAGCTTATACAGCGAAAATCGCTTATAATGTCATCGGTTATAACGACCAAATTCTTAGGTCCCGGCCGAGCTCCATTACAATCTCACTGAATAACAATCGGGCAATATTATATAATAATATTAGACAATGCGCTGTATAACTTATCTCCGTAAATACTGTCATACGCGGCCTTAAAATCATTAAACAGATGGTGGGTGTGAACTTGAAGCTCCTGTGTCTTTTCCAAGATCTGTCGCAATGTGAACATTTGGTCCATGGTAGACTTCGCTTGCCCGAGCTTGCACTAATACTGACAAATCTGACTGTTCATGTAGGGCATTAGGCGCCCTTAGGTGAACTTAGGTCTTTATCAACAATCCCCTTCATTAAACTATGATTCAACAATAATGCAGTGCAACAGTCCATGCAGACAAAACATTTGATTGTATTCTCACTTTATCATAAACACAATGTATCATGTCATTACCACAGAAACACAACGAATCAAATATTATGTTACCATCGCCCAAGTGCAACGCATCGAATTTCATATTAAGGTTGCCGTAATGTAATCTAAATCAAGTTTAGCTTAGATAAGAAGATAAGAAAACTGTAGATAAGAAATTTGTATTAAAAAGGCAAATAATAATGAAATATAAAGGTCATTCGTTTAAGAATCACCAGATCGTGAGACCGATTGTACCTTTCGAGTTCACCCCCGCCGCATTATTTTCTCCAGTACCAAACTAAACGAGTCAAAAGACATCACATTTCCTTTCCAAAATCCGGAGTAATTTTCAAACGGCGTGGACATCCTAGAGCCTAACTGCGAAGTTCAATACTTCCGCGATGCTGAATTCGGCTATCGCACTGTATTGTTCCTTGTGATGAATGTTGCTGATTAATGTGTTGCGAAAGCTTTGGATGTTCACACAGTACGGATCTTAAGCGATATTGACCAGAGATGTACCTCGATAGTTTTTGGGTGAGGTATAACCGTTTTTTTGGTATCGGGCTCTAATTGATCTTAAGCATGCAGCAAAGCAAAGATCTCAGCTTGGTAAACTGAGGTATTTTTTACCAGTGCTATTTGGTATGTGGTCATGTGGGCTTGTGCGTCGACCCATGCGTACATACAATACATACTAGACGAAAATCTATATCCGTTGCTATCACTATTTTCTTAATAAATAAGTTCTGCGGTAGAAGCCTTCAGAGAACGTTCATTGTACCCAAACATACGAGTACTAGGCGTTAAGCTGTTTTTGTGTGTATTTTGGAGTTCCCTCCTTTAACTTTTCCATTTGAAGCCTTTAAACCCTTAAGAGTACGATGACCTCTTATTCACTGAAACTAACGATTTAATGTGATGACGTCTGAGGACACATTGTTCATATGAGAATTTTACTTTACCATTATAAGTCTAAGAACGTTGCAAGGACTAAGCGGTCGAATCGAATATTGACATATGAACAGCAGATTAAAAAAAGAATTCCTAAACTGATTAATTGTTTAAAATTAATAGAAAAATACACGGAAGATACATTCCAAAACACTTTAGAATGTGCTAAAAATGCTAAACTGTGCTAAAATACTCTCTGCAGCCAGATTGAATTTATTAACTAAATCAAATAATAATTTGTGTTTTCATACTTTTTTTCTCCTCCACTATATTTTCGTCTATCTAATCAACAACGGATGCTTTTTTTTGTTCATGTTCCGTATCAGAATGGTACAAATCGAACCTTTCCTTTTCTGTCGAAACATGATTTCTGTAAACATCCTTTAAACTCTTTGGAATTAAGACAAGAAATTTGGACTTAAGAAAATAATATAATAATATAATAAAAAATAACAATAATAATATGATAAATAATATAATATTATCGTATGAAAATGATATGGGTTAAACAAACAAACAAAAAATGTCTGGAATTTATAACTTCTACGTCTTTCATGTTAATAATGTAAAATTTCGTAAGAAAATGGAAATGACCTACGCAAGCTAAGTTCCAAAATAATATTCTAAAAAAAATTACTAATCGCAAATGTGTCTAAAGTAAAGTCAAAAATTGATATGAGCTTAGTTGTTGATATGGTATGATATCGTTGGATAGGAGATTGACCCGAGGTTACAAAACTGTACTGTAGTACCACCCGATCTGTAATAGGCTTTACACTAAAACAAAATGAATGATGTTCTGCGGTAGAAGCCTTAAGAGAACGTTCATTGTACCCAAACATATCAGGCGTTGAACTTTTTTTTAGTTGTTTTAGTTTGGGGTAAATTACAAGTCTGTGTAATTTGGAGTTCCCTCCTTAACTTTTCCATTTGAAAATTTGAAGCCTTCTTCCGTAAAATAAACCCTTAAGAGTACGATGACCTCTTATTCACTGAAACCAACGATTTGAAGCTATGACGTCTGAGGACATATTGTTCATATGAGAATTTTAGTGTGCCACTATAAGTCTAAAAACGTTGCAAGCAAGGAAAGTATAGCAGATGTTCTAACTGTTTAAATTTGTACTAAATGAAATCACTAACTAATTTCTTTCGCGCATCGATATACTGTAGAAACTCGAAAAGACGAACATCTTTTCGAACTGTTATCTCCTACAGAATCAAAATTTACTTAAAGAATAATGTATAGTCATACATAAAAACATTGATAAAATTAACAATTAATTTTATTAAAAAAAAACAAGAAAAATATTAAAACAAATAAAAACAAAAAAAATCCTAAGAGGTAAAAAAATACTTATTTAGAGTGAAACCATTCATGTTTTCAAAATTTAACTACATACACCCCTTCTTGATTCAAAATTCCGTTTTTGGTTATACTGGTTTTCAAAGGTGAAAAAATTGTGTCTCCTCCCCCCTCTATTTACCACATAAAAGTTACTTCAACTGCATTCTGTAATAGGTCCAATAGATTTAAACCTATTGGGTAAAAATCCAAAACCATTCGAATTTTTAAGAAAACACAGTTTTGTACACCTTTGTGAAGGAACCATCAAATTGTTTGCATAAAAAATTGAGGGCCAATCACCTACAATGACCGTGCAGAAACTTAAGAGAACTGAAGCAATCAAGCAAATACACAAAAATGTTACAATGTGACGATAGTAACCACTTCGCTCAGTTTCAGTAAATTCGGTCACTTTTGCCCACTTACGCGAGAGCGAAATGAATCGCTCTCTACGTATACAAATTTCAGTTGACAGCTTCTGGTTACTTTTCATTTGGTTATGACATAAGCTTAATTTTTCGTACGGCCATTATGTCTGGCCCTTTGGATTTTCACTCCAGATTCTGACATCCCGACGAAAATGAGCCCTCAGTATTAATTGCTCGCTGAAATCTACCACGTGTCTTTGAAAGAATAAAATATTGAGTAAAGGCATTCTATTTTTAGTCTCAGAGTACATTCGTACAAATATATAGTTTTCTTAAGAGTTATTAAAAAAATGTTTGTCTTAGAAAAAACACTTTTTTTAAGCCCGACTGTATGACAAACTCCATCGTTCCAAGAATGCACCTTCCGGTGTTCAAATACAACCAACAATCAACCAAGCATAATCAATCTTATGCTTTAATTGAGAAGGTGGCACCACTACTTATCAAAGTTGAACATCCCAATTTATAATCGCGTTCGCAACAAATACTTTCATTGTGGTAGCGAAAAGCACACACATTCGATTGGATACATTTTGCAGATGTTCTCATCAGAAGCTTTTGACCATGAACTCGCGTAGATTTCTGAAGAATAAATTAATTGTTGGTTGCACAATTTTGGGTTTGAATCCAGTGGGAGCAGAAAATTAGAAAATTGACTCGCTTCGAATCGAAATTTTAATGAAAAATAAACCGAGAGTTTTGGAGGGGAAGTATTTGATTTTCAGTGGCAGCTGCAGCAGTGGGAGTATTGTTTTCTTTCCATTCCCTTTTTCAGAAAAGCTTCAACTGCTGGTTGACCGAAAGCATACAAGAGGAGATTGGTGGCCATCAACCAAGCCTCAAAATTACTACTCACAGAACTCCACCCGCATAGCGAATCGAATAAGTTCCATATTTCATTTACGGCTCTTGTGCGGGGTTGTAGATACACGTACTATCGGAATTCAAAGAGGTGTGTATGCAAATACACGAGTAAATATGTAAAACGAAGAACAAACTTTGTGGACTGCAAATTGACAATAAAAACTCTCATGCGAGCATGTACACAATTCTCATGCCAGCGTGTGTGTCGCATGACAGCAATCAGAAACTTGTTGGTCGTGTTTTTATGTTGCTACACCAACAAAGCACCACACAGGCACACATTAAAACCGTATATCTATTGTGTAATACTCCCACACAGCCCCGCACGACCGCGGCACAATCAAGCCAAAATAAACTTAAAAACAACATTTATCATGTGGGTGTGTGTGTGGATGGATGATGTGGATCGTAAGCTTTTTCCATTCATGGATGACACTTAAGCTTGATTGTGTTGATGAAGTACAGCAAGCACTAGCAGCACACTTGGTTGCAACCGGATGAATTCAGTCTGCTTGTGAGAGTTTCGACGATAGTATATCTGTCAGATTTTGTTTTACCAGTGTTGTCGGTCGTGTTTTAATTGATGTATCTATTCTGTGCCAGCTGTTATAAATAATTTCCTGTTGCCCTACTTTCTGGCAACACCTAATGTGAATCCTTTTATTCCCTGATTTGATTTGATTTTCTTCTGTAGTTTCCGTTGTAACAAATCATGTCTATCTGGTTCTTGCCGTATTGTCAGACGGGATAAACGGGGAGAACTATCGCGAGTAAAGTGCATTAGCATTAGATTTATTTTTCTTCTCACAACACATCCGCATGCACATAAGATTGCTTAAAATTCTAGGAATCCATAACCTTCTGGTGACAAATGGTATCTTTGTGTAATTTTGTTTAAATTGCAATAAAAGAAAAATCTAAATCCGTGTTACTTATCGTCGCGGCAATAATAATTCGTCGGATGTTAGTGTGACAGTGCAGATGTTTCTGATGTTATTTAAAAATATCTAAGAAATTTTATGGTGAAAATTGTTCGCGCCAATTATCTTCTGCCGAATACCTAGTGTCGTTTGAGAATATCGCATTTCCGGTGCAAAAAAGAAGAAAATTCAAAAAATTTGTGCGAAAAAGATCAAAATTCATCTCCCTTTTTTTTGCAGTCCACTTGAGCTGCTAAAATAAGTGTTTGTTTTACGGAAAGGTACACAATTATCGAAAGGGGATTAATAAGAGAGGCAAACTCGATTTAAATGAACGGAGTTCCATTATATGCATAAACTTTTAGCAGACTAATCGTAAAGGAATAATAAACAAAACACCACACAATAACAACAGCAAAAAAAAACGGTGAGTGATCTCAACGTTTGTTTATTTTTATCTGTCGTGGAGATACTCTTTTTTTTCCTTCGTTTTTGTGCAATAAGTTGCTTAGCAAAAACAACGCCGATCGCATGAAAGGTGACTCAGGCATTCAGCCAGGCAATGAGCGTTTGAAGTTAGAGTAAAATTGAAATTGTTTATCTAACACGCGAGTTGTTTGTTGCTCGATGGACGTATTGAGGGGGAACATAGGAAATTATTTACTGTCGGTCGTTTGCAAACATACACTCTGTTTGACTGTGTTTGCTTCTATGAAAAGAAATTTCAAATCGTTATGCCGGTCTTTTAAGAGGTTTCTGTTGAAAATGTTGAGTTGGAGCGTCATTGTTAACGGAAAGAGGAATTCTTGTGACGTAAGTTAAAATCCATATTGTTTTAATTCAAAAACTCCTGAATTAAGATTCCTCTGCAGATACCCCTTTGCAAATGAGACTACTTTGTGAAGTATTATTCAACACTAGGTCTGTTCAAGTATTTTTCTAGCTAAAACCCGTAATTTCTCGCATTTTAAAGAATAAACAAATTTTCTTAAGCAGAAGTAAATTTACAAAGACGAAAAAGAACGCTTTGAGCACAAAAAACAGCCCGCAAACATGACTACGGAGAAAGAATGTACGTGGATGATGTTGTATATCGTCCCGCCCACGAATTTGACAAATACGAAAAGTTACTACAAAAAGCTGAAATTTGTCTACGCTCTCTTCTGCGAGAAGTAAAGAAATATATGATCTAGTGACTTCTAGTGAAAAACATGTAAAGTATTTGTTTTTTTAATACTCGAACAGACCTATTAAATGGTGTTGTTAATAGAACTAAGTACAATGGACAGGATCAGAGTCCTGTGTAAATAATAATCGCCTATTTATTTTCTTATAACATAAAATTATATTAGAGAAATAAAAAAATTGCATGTCAAATTTACCCGTCAGTTGGTGCCTGAGTCAGTTGTTGTCTATATTGTGTTCATCTTAACCAAAATATGTAGCAGTTTACAAAATGTGCATCAATTCTATTTATTCTATTCTATTATTTCAATTAGAAGTGATATGTTTCCATGAAAACTGCAACCTCATCAATTGAATTCCAAAGACTTTTTCGCTATCTGCTGCCGAAAAACTGTAGTTTAAAAAAGTATATATGGAACTAACACACACAAAAGGGCAAATTAATACACTTTAGGTTTTATTTTTGAATAAATTAGTATATATTTCTTAAGGAAAGTTAAATAAAATAAAAATATGCAACATAGTTTTGTGACTTTTTGATAAAATAGTTGAACTGGAACCCAAAAATACAATATCTTTTGCTAAAGTTGAGATTTCACAAAAAAAAAATCAAAATATGGATTCATGCAACAAAAATGGTCAACATTTCGTGACATTGTTTACCTATCGTAGTAGTTTATTAAATATAGATCGGTACCCACTCAAACAGCGTCTAAATTTACTACAATACAAAAATGGTGACAATGTCGCGTGAATTCTTTCAACTTTTGGTCTTCATCGAGGGCCTTCTCGCACAGCCGTAGTAAACCAATTCGATAAATCTCAAACTGGTTAGTGTTCGACCGCCAAGCCCAACTGAAAATATCGTGCCGTAGCAGAAAGTGTGACTGAAAAACCAAGGGGCGTCCATTTCGAGACGATCAGGATGTAGGCCTAAACGTAACCACTTTACATCGTATTTTGTATTTTGATTTTAATCTTTATGAGGTTCAGTTGTTCAGCAGATTTTTTCACAAAATTATTTTGAGTGAAGAGGCAGATTGATCAATGATCACATTGATACGTCAACAATAAAAAGTGTCGCACCTGAGACTGCGTGAATAAAAGACAAACTGTGGAAGAAATTCTTCATCTACAACATGGCGGTGTCATTGCGTCGTATTTTTTTTCGAAAATAACCTTCATCATTGCATGTGACATGTGTAAAATAGGTAGTGAAACAATTCACCACCGAAATCGTGCGAATTAACGTTAGACTTTTCACTTGAGGCCATGTTGAAGATTAGGTCTTAAGTTGTCTAAAAGAAAATATCAGAGCTGTTATTCGCGAAATAAAACCGCAACTGTACGAAAACGTGATGTGATTTCAAAATATCATCAAAGTTGGCTATTTATAAACAGACCCATGGTGGACATTTAGCCGATATTGTATTCCATTACTAATCTCAGAGCTGGTGATTTAGATTGTAAGTTTTCATGAACATTATGACACTTTATATCAAAAGAAAACGCATCTCATATGAATGACTCTATATACAGTGCTACCTCAATAAAAGCAACTAATAGATATTAGGCAGTTGCTTTTATTGAGTTTGTTGCAATAATCGAGTCAAAAATTGTAGGTGCCAAAATTGAGGCAAAAAGTTAAACACCTCAGAACAGGAACAGGAAACAGACCAAAACTGATCATTTACAATAAAACCCGGCTTGCAGATCGCACTAAATGTTAAGACTCCTAAGATAAACGCTTGTTAAGTTTTTAAGCAGAGTATGCATGAAATTTTTATAATTCGTTCGAAAATTATTTGTCTCTTAGTCGTAAATATGAACTTGTTGGTTCTTCATACATTTTAAATCTCAATTTAATTATAAAGAAAAATGGTTGCAACTGTCAAACATTTTGCGACGAATTAGATGCATACTAGGTTTAAGCACTGAATTAATGTACCGAAAATGTATTTCCGCATTTCAATCCATGGCCTTGCTTACCGGATCTTCACTATTATAGGAAACAATTATCTAAACCATTATTATCATCCATGTTTTAGAACTCAGGTCATTTGTTTAGATCAAACGAGTTGATTATGATTGCGGACGTCATGACGTAGTGGGTATGTGCGTCGACTCCTACACAATAGACTTTTAATCTAGGATCAATTCCTAGCACAGAAAAGATAATTATCAAATTTTTCAGCTCCACCTCTTTCGGGTCACTGACAATGCTCAAAGAGTATAACTGTCTAGGAAAAGCCACCATTATTATTATCATATGAGATGACTCACGTTTGATTTAAACTTTAAAAGTAAGTTTAAAAAAAATATGTTCACTTTAAAATTTCAAAGTTATATCATGCTTCACGTTTCTTATGAGAGAAAACAAACTGGTGTGTCTATGGTAATCAATGTGCAAAGAAAAATAGCCCATTTCAAGTTTGTCCTGTTGTGAACTGATGTAGTTTTAAAATGTTGTGGTGAGTGATGAGCGATGAGGTGAGACAATATTCCATCCTACATATTCACAGTACTCAGCCAGACTGAATTTGTTTCTCTGCTGATTGATTAAGGCGAAACAGCTCAGTTACCTGGAAGTCCGTGAGGTGAAGTTGCTCTCATGTGAAATAGTATTTCTGGCTAAAAGCTGGCCAAATCACTTAATCCCTCGCAGCCAATTTTGGTAAGAAATCTTTTTAGGGAAATCCAAAAATAGAATACTGCGTAAGTCTGTCGGAGATATGTTCAATATGCGGTGTAGGATTTAGCCTTAAAAAGATGTAGGGAAGTCTGTGGTTGGTTTTTGAGAGTTCTGACCATGACAATGGAACAGTAGAGATGTGCTTCTTGGTAAATTCATCTGTTGGACTCTGGAAAATGAAAAAAAAAAAACGTAAAAAAGTTGATACATTTCCCATACGTTTAATCATATACAGAAATTTAGTTCACACGCCATGTTGGTTGAGACTCACCTTAATTATGGCCCTCTTCTATTGCAGTGGTATTCAAAACCGGAGTTGAAGGCTAACATAACTCTCAAAATACCTTCAATTGACTTTACGTTAAATTACTTAGTTTTCGAGCTAATGAACCTTACAGTAGCTGCCTCGCTACTATGCAAGATCTGCCTTTCCTTGTAGACGGTTCGGGGTAGTTTTCTATACCAAAAAAACACCTTGTCTGACCTGTAGTCTATACCCGGGATTCAGTGCCCATCTCGAAATAGAAGGCTGAGACTTGGAGGTATTCTTAGCTAAAAACATTACATTACCTTTGTGCGACTTACCGTATTCAGTGTAGATCTAATCAACACAGTCAAACCAATCCATTGATGAATAATAAATCAATAAAAAAATATAAAAAAGTAGACCACAGAATTTCAGTCTTTGTACAGCACGTAAAAATTGCGATCTTTGTTCCTCCTCCATTTGCGGTCAGGACCGTTTATCTGACAAAGTTTCTTTCTTTAAAATGTGTCCAAAATCAGTTCTACAGCATTTCTGGGCATCCAAATTTTTTGTCAGATATAGCAAACCGTGTGCTTTGTCGACCATGATCCTTGTTCCTCGAATTAAAAGGTTTGACCCCTAGTGGTTTCGACGAAGCAAAAAAGTCGTTGCTAAAAGTAATTCTCCACCCGGCCAACACCAGGGTGCTTTTTCTGGAATTTATATCCCACCCCTTTAAGCAATTGATTATGTTGATATACGAGTGGAAAAAAACGAGCAACAAAAGACCGACATATTTTCCGCAACGAGTGACACTCACATTCAATGTTATGTGATAGTCAAATTGTATGAACCTATATTTCGTACACACAAAATACCTAAACTATACAAAAAAGAGAAAAAAATAGTCACAATGGTAGTTCAACCCTCGCTATAGCCATTGTTATTTGCATTCAATCGATAAATCCCTGGTTACCTTTCATCGAATGGGTTGGGCTCAGAGCAGGATATACCCCAACACCGACGCTATTATTTATTCTCCTTGAGCACCTGTTACACTGATATCTCAGTCCGAGTAAAATATTATTTTAGATAGAGATTAGTACACCATTGAATTAATGTTTTTATGGAAATTGTTCAATTGTTTTAGCAATTTTGAAGCACACCTAGTGCCGAGAACAATTTATTGTGTGTGTACAGATGAGCAGGGAATGGTTATTTAATGTAACACATGAGAATTTGTGATTGTTTGATAAACAAAATCCTATTGATTGCTCTTGCGGTCATTAGAATTATTTGTTTAGGCATGCAGAACGATTTTTTAAACGTTGTACGTTGTAAATTTTTTTAGAGGATGTTTCATTTTAGCAAAAATACGTGTAAATACACGTGAACTGGAGCATGAACTGCTGTGATTTTGAAGACGAATTCTTCTTTTTCCTCTAAGGCGCTACAGTTTGGGTGGACCTGGGCCTCAACGAATAAGCCTCTCCAGCTGGCAGGATCTTTAGCCAGCTTGGTGCACTTACACACTCCAAGTTGGCAGAAGTCTTTCTCCACTTGTATGCGCCATCGGTTTCGTGGGCGTCTTCTATTGCGCTGACCCACGGTCGCGAAATCGAAGACGAATTCACATAAAGAGAGTCTAACTAAAAACGGAGAGTTTTCCCACTAGTGGAACAACGCTACAGAGGACATTCACGTCTAAAGTTGCACAACCAAGTGGAGACGGACCACAACCAACTTGGTATGTGTGTCTGTGAAAGCCAGGAAAAGATGGTGGTAGTTGGAGAGGCTTGTTGGTTGTGGCCCAGGTCCACCCCATACTGTAGCGCCACAAAAAGAAGAGGAAGAACTGAAAACGCAGCTAATGTTTATGGTAATTTCAGTGAAAATGTCCGTACCAGCAGCTTTGTTCGACTTGTGTGCAGATTTTGCTTTGCTTCTTTGCTTTTTCTTAACCACCATTTAAAAACTAAACACCTAATTAGGTATGACTCTTGAAAGAAGTATCTTCCAAGCGCCAAAGATACAATTAGTGATAAAATAAGGAGTATGCCCTCGTTGGAAGAAACTATTTATACGTTCTTTTTGGCTGTTTTAGATGTTTTCTAATTTCCTTAATTATCATTACAATGCTTACAATGCGTATTGTATAGAATGCCTGGTTCTGCATTTGTTCTGAAAGAATCATTAATATACTCAAATTCACCAGTGACATGTTCATACTCGGTAATAAGATGATACAAAACCCCCACCCCATAAGACCAGCAACTTCATCAGCGATTCTAGCCGCCTTCGATGGCAGTGGTTGACCAAAACGATAGAATAAGTTGATGGGTTCACGGGCGATGGCGCCACGAATTGCCCCTCCAAGCAATAAGCCTCTATAAGATAGTATTTTCACCGTTCAACCAAAAAATTCCCTTTAATTTATAACCACACTTACATCAAGTTTTTCTCTCGCCACATACTTCAGGCACTCTCAAGCAGTTTCAACCGAAAATGATACAAATTTCCAATTTGTGTAAATACTTGCCCTGCCTTCTCTAAGATAAATATCCCTTTGAGACCAATTTCAAAGTCATCACGTACATAATTCTCTACACATGCATTATTTTGAGAACCGTAATAGGAACCGAGAAACCCTTTCTCTCTACGGTCATATCTATTTTAGATTTATGCAAGATTTTAAGGATTTGCAATAAATATTCTCGTCGATTAGGAAACATAAATATTTATGAGGTAAGCTCTGGAAGTATAACCTTAACTTGGATATTGAAATAATTATTTTGGGATTTAATAGAAGATGTAATGTATTTTCTGCAAGTTGATAGGAAAGCAGCAGCTTTAAGGAGGATTTTGCCATGAATAGTTTTTAATTTGCCCATGACACTTTATATGTATTTTTGGTTCTAACGTTGTTATCAATACGGTTAATAAACAATTAAACCTAAAAGTAAAGCAATGGGTCTAGGAACATAATTTTATTTTGAACAAATCCCTCTGAAAACTTATTAAAACCGCTAAGTACCTAGGCCTTTTACTCGACAGATGGCTAATCTGGACGCCCAATATACGGGATCACACAAAGAAGAAGAAGTGAAGTCGAAAGTTGACCAATTACGTCAAGGTCTAGCAAAGGTTTAGGACAAACAAATCCGTACTCACTTTGCTCGTATGTTTCGGGTTGCTTTTTGTTGGAAAACAAAACTTGCCAGACATTCTCGAAGCAGAATAAACTAAATTTTCCCAAATACTGTTGACGCAAGCTGGAGCCGCAGTTTTTGGTGTAAATATTGACGAGATTTGTCTAGGCCCAGGTCCCCATCGGACTGTAGCGCCGCCATTGTTATTATTGTTGACGAGATTTCCATCGCCCCTGAAAGAGAAACATCCCCAGACCATGATTAACTTCCATACTCTACAGTTTTTTACATACACCTTTAGCTGAGTCCTTTAGATTGCTCGCTTTCTAATTTATGAGTTTTTTGTTTTTTGTAATACAAGTTCTAAGAGGAGCAAATTACATTGTGTCAAAAATTGCGGCTTGGATAAGTTCGTTCTTGTGAAACTCTAGCCGCTTTCCTTCGGAGTCTCCTTTATACTGTCCTTGATGTAACATTCAGTTGTAAGTTTTGTTTTATTTCTCTGGCCGAAAATAATGTTTTTTTTTTTATTTTGGCCTTAATTTCAATTTTGGTTTTCCTCTTTCTTTTTCAGTTTACAGTTGTAATTTCCAGACTAAGCAGATCTTCTTTACTCCAGAGATGGAAAGTCCATACCTTTCTCTTAGTTTCTGCAATGCTTACCCACTTTTACGGTCGAATACCAAACTAAAAAAGGTTCTGAACATTCGTTTCATGATTGTACCTCTTATCTTAATATCGAAAGTATTATGCAAACCTGCCAATGTGTCACAACAAAATCAAAAATGTGCGACATATGACTTACAAGGAAAACTGATACAATCTTCCGACAACTTATAGCACTTAGACAAGAGCAGAATCGAACCGTATTTTTATCAAACATAATTTTAAATTATTTAAATTTAAAAATTATTATTGTTGATTCTTAAAATAAATCAACCGCTTTTGCACTTGTTTTTGCCTGACAGTTAAATTGATAACTAAGACGACTCCTACCCTGAAAGTCCATGGTTTGACCCCGGATGACCCAACTTTTATTCTTATGGCACCATCTCTCTCAGGCCCCCGTTAATACTCAGTGAGTATAACTGTCAGAAAGCCTCTAAGACTTCGAAGAAGAAGAAGAAAAAATAAATCGTTGGTTGCCAGCTATGCGTCCCAAGTGGGGACTTTAGTATCATCCAAATATACGAGTCGTCAATTTTCAGACCAAATTTCCAGTACTGCGTCGTCATCTAATGTCCAGCACTGAAAGGTAAAGAGAATCTTGAAAAAAAAAAAAAAATAAGGAGAGTCCAAACATCGGCACGCAGGTGCAACACTAACAACTTCTGTCCTAGCTATAAGAATGAAGAAAAGGAGCAAAGCAAGCCTCACAGACTTTGCTTCTGTAGCGTCTTCTCAATAAGCAGAAATACACATGGGTCATACTTGTTTAAGAAACCGAACGATTAACAAAGTAAGAATCAGATTTACCAGTTCATTTTAAGGTCCAACTGGATCAATGAGTAAGGATAATCTTGCACGACTGGATGGCGCAGTTGGTTACGTGCCTGTCCCGAGTTAGGGAATCTGATCCAGTCACCATTTGCCGTTGGGATCAAATTAAGGGCATTGGAGTAGGTTGCTACCTGGCAGTGGACCAGTTTTGAGTCTGAGTGCTCCAGTAGCGTTTCAAAAACACTCCGAAAAAAAAAAACGGTAGTCATGATCCACGTGATATCACAAATGGAAAACTTAGCCTAAGTGTGTCTGGATACCCGAAGGCACACAATAAAACTTTATCTTACTCAATACAATAAACCTTACCAAGTCACATTATTATTATTAAGAGGATGTATCAAATATAACAAATTGTAGGATTGCTTTTTGAGACAAATATATCGAAACATTTTAAAGATTGTCTACTTCAGATTGTCTCAAGTTAAGAGCATTTTTTCATGTATGTACTCCGTTTGCTTTATTCACAAATCTAAATAACGATTTGGCCTCAAACTACCTTACCAACGGTGCCACCAGATTGACCATAGAAGGCGTCTCGATGTTAGGCCTTTAGTTACTGCATTTTCTAGATGCCTCCACATATGGTTGGCACCAATACTTTTTAATATAAAATGTCTCGTTCCACTCGTTGTTGGTTCAACTTTAATTTCAAAGCCTGCATTAGTTGAATTTTGTTTTTTTATTTGTGACGTATTAACTCTCGTATGTGGCATATGGTGGGGTTAATTTTGCGAATGCGACGGAAATGTGTAACAGGAAGTACCGCATGTGATTCGATATTGGTGTTCTTATGAATGATGTGTCGGTAGTGTAATGGGGTACGTTGATCGTTCATTTTTAACAGCACGATGTATTTGCAATAAACCGAAATTTAATAAATTTAACTTAAAAGTACCAGATCTACCAAATATCAGAAATAAATTAAAATAATAACCGTGATCATTATATTGCATGGATGTTCATTGAATGACAACCACTCCTTTGGTGCTTGCTATTCTTCTATTACGTCTGGAGGAAAGCTTCACGCATCATAAGGCTGCGTTTATGGCTAAGCGAATTTGCCAGGATGATTGGTTATAGCTAAGCGACTTCACCTTGTTTCATTTTAGCTTAGGCTGTAAGTAAATTGAACAACATGGGCACTAAAATACTCGTATGTTCAACAATTTAAATGGCAAAATAAATCAATGTCCCGTTACAATTTTTTTCTTGTTAGAGCTAAGCTAGGTAGTTTTAAGGTAGGTTAGGTTTAGTTTTATTGGAATTTGCATTGTATACATTCATACATACATATATTGTCACTTCAGAACGTACTTTAACGGAACTTTATGTACGCGGTTTGGCTCATCATTCTTTCATTTCTTTTTTATAAACTTACTTGTTCTTCAACTGTCTAGGAAGAAGCATTTAAATAAAGTTGTTTAACATAACCTTTCGTAATTAATTCTTTTATTTCAACTGCAACGTGGCATAACATTTTTAACAAGTTTAGGTATAGTTTTAAGTTAGGTAGTTTAGGTTAGTAAGCTACCTTCCGGTATCTTTTGGTGGTAAAGGCATAGACCATGAACATCTTTCTTTTCCTATTTCCTGTCTCTTCTTTTTCTTCTCTTTCCTATCTTTTAGTTGTGCGTCCGTGGTTTGTTAGGGTTTTAGGCTTTCATCTTTTCCTACCTTTTCACCTCTTTTTATCTTCTCTTAGCCAGCTATAGGCACGATATTTTTCGTTTGCAAACTGGTGGTGTATTAGTGGGACAAGTACCGCCCCGTCCGACGAGCTATGCCGTGGAACCGCAAGCGTGCCGCCGTCCTACTCACTGTCACCGTGGCCCAGCCAAACCTAGTTAACACTCCGTAAAGGGAAATTACAGATTCTTCCGAACTCTATAAGAATCATCGACAAAAATCATAATTAATGCAAATGTAGACCACATTCTGGGAGCAAGATTTTCAAATACAAGCACTTCTGCTGTCTTCAGTCGTGTCACATGACGATGCTTTTGTTGACTATGATATCATTGTCATTAAAGTTGTAGTTTGAGTGAGAAGTGTAAACAGAGGAAGAGACAATCTTGAATTTTCAAATTAACATAAATAAATGGACACGGAATACAAAAGTCCAGAAGAGGGTTACCTGACGTATCCATCAATTTCAGCACAATTTGTCAGTTAGGAAGTACTTTTGAGCCTGTATTCAAAGGAAAACATTTTTAGTGAAACTGAACATTGCAATTCAGTTACAATCGACCGGAGTTCACTAAAAAATCCATTGAAACAGTCAATCAAGTTACTGCACTATTAATAAAAACCGTGTGCTTATTGCACAGTAAAAGGTTTTTGTTTTTAGGTTCAATGTTCACCTTGGCAGCACTGTTCATAGTGAGTCTTGTTCAGCGACGGGGGTAACCATAAGGTACAAAGTGAATAAAAACAAATCAATAATACAATAATAAGTCAATAAACAAAATTGTTTCATCTGGAATGATTCCCCTCACTCTACAATCTTTTAAAGATGTCGTTACACCAACAAAAGTTACGGTTTGGACTGTATTTCATCAAATGACGATCAATGGATCAATAATTACTGATCATCTCGTTCCTTGATTGAATGGTCTGGTCTTAACGAGGAAGAACTCTGATTTCTGGCGGTTCATGACGTGTAATGCACGATACAAACAATTTATTAAAGGACGCCTTTTATGAGTGCAAGATCTCAGAACAGTAAATTGACCTCCAAGATCATGTGATATAATATCTGGACCTACAGTTTATTGCCGATTCCGAGCGGCGAGATTGAGAAGCTTTCTAGACAGTTATACTCTTCGAGCAATTCTGTCCGAGTTATTGCCCGGTATGTGTCGAAAAGTCATCAAAAATTACCTTTTAAGAATTGAGTCCTGCAAGAACGAGATTTGAATAACGCTAAATACATTGCATTCTTAATAGAGAAATTCAAACAGTACATATCTAAGTCTAAATCATAAATGTGTTTTATTTAGATTTACTTTCGGGATCAAAAATTGAATGGCCCTGTAAGGTTTTGTATTTTTCAATAACAGATATAATTATTATGAAATAAAAACATTTTTTTACTTACTCCCCAAACCACATTTTCTTTCCACGTCTTCCCAAAATGTTATAATTAACACTTTGGTGTGATAATCGAAATGCCGAAGATTCCACAAACATTGCCATTCACGCACCAGTTCAATGAACTTTCCCGCGACGTACGACAGTTAACGAACGATTTGTTTCGGGTACAGAGTACTTTGACTGTAAATTCTTTCCAATCGCTTGTCGCTTGTATTCGCTCAATTCAGTTTTTATAAAATCTCTGCCTGGATATGTCAGCATCTAATTAATCACTAAAAGCTGTTGCTTCAGGCTATTTAAACGACATAAACACATCCTAACACTCTCATAGCACTATCAGCGATTTACTGCATTAAACATGAATGTTGGTGTCCGGGAATCAAACCATGGACTTACTGTATCACGACCACCAATCGGAGTAAAGTTTTGCTCCTTACCTCGGTTAGGTGCAAGAGATGTAATCGCCTTGGAGTAGTGGATAAGTGCGTTTACTCCGGTCTTGTGAGGTATGCGGTTCTGAATCCGGATCAACAAACAAACTTTCATTTTCATAGCATCACCTCTCTCGAAAAGTTCACAATGCTCAGAGAGTACAACTACGTTTAAGAGGGACGAAAATGGATCCGATACGATCGGTGAGCGGTCTGGTTCGCCATACATTGAATATGCTGTTTTTCAAGAAGAAAGAACATCACCGACATCTTTTGCAGAACTTCACAATCGGCAGATACATTTACCACTTCGAAGAAGTAAAAGACTGTCTACCTCGGCTCTACGGTGAAAAGCACTAATACACAGACAATCAAACACAGGACTTTGTACAAGACCTTGCTCATAACAGTCCCCATCTACGATGCAGCGACATAGACAATATCCAAAGCGTTTTAAAAAGCTTTTAGTCGTTTTCAAAAGAGAGGTTCTGTGTGCGATCTTTGTTTTTCTGCCTTGATGGCAATTGAAGCATGAATCTAGCCGTATATGGCTCGAACGCTTTAGTGTTGTAAAGTGTATGAACAATTAAGCTTCGACCCAAAGAATCTTCCACTCTGAGCCTGAGGTATAACAGAACAGACGTCCACGTTTTACCTTATACACAGAAGTGCAGAATGAGCTTAACCAGTATGGTGTGCGCAATTAAAGACAGATAAGTTGTTGATTGAGGCCAAGGTCTGAAATCAACTGCACCGCCATATCGACAACATATCTGCAGTCTACGAACGTGTCGGAATCGCGATCAACATAAACATGTTTAGATATTGTTTATCAAATGTCTGTTGAATTTCTGTAAAAAAAAAAGTCGAATGTACATGTCGCTACTGTTCATATCTCATTTTATGATCTATCGCTACGCAGTACGCATTTTTTACTGCGAGTATTACTTCCTGTAACGAAAATAATGCCAAGAGGTGAACCTCTTTTCAAATTTGTTTAACCTTCCACTTCTTCTCACCAACTCACGCGGTGGTCTTTAAACTCAAATCCACAACTTCTTTTGCTACAAAGCCCAAAATTCAGTTCTAATACACATACCTTCTCTCCATCGAATACTTGAACATTCAATCTTATGTATTCCTTCCGTGGAATAAGCAAAAATGAGTCATAACTCTTTGAAGAGTTAAAAAAGTGTTTATTTTTTTTTTCACAGAAGAGTCATTTTTGTTTGCCCACGTATCTGATGTTCTTTTGATAGTTTAATTCTCATGAATCTTAGATATGTTTGAAGATGAGTAATATTAAAAATTTATGAGCCATGTCAAGGTCAAGGTGTATTTGCATATGGATTTAAAATTAACATAACTACGTGTTGATGAATTTTTCAATTATTATAAATTCAATTCAATTCTTATTCATTTTTCATAGATAACTTCATTGTTTGGAAGAAAATCTGTGATGAGTCGTTAAGCTCTTCTGCGGAAGGTTACTTTTAAAGAAGAAGCGAACTTGTGTGTTCTTGTTTTGAGTGAGGAATAAATAACCATTCTGTATTATTCTTTTGCTTCTGTCTTTGATCGATTGGGTCTTAATTTTTGATTATCTATTATTCCCTAACCAATCGCATTTTTAAGGAAGAATGGTCGGATGATGCTTTCAGACAAAAATCCGCAGTAATCATTTTGAACCCCTAATTCATGTCAGCTGTCACTTTATTTTGCTGTAGTATACATTTTAGGGTAATAATGGCGCAAGTATTCGACTCTAAACCCGTGGAACAACGAGACAGAGAACGTCCACGTCTAAGGTGGCCCACACAAGTGGGTAGGGACCTCAGCCAACTTCGCGTGTGCAATTGGCGACAGCTAGCAAAAGATAGTGCTAGTTAGGTTAGTTAGCTGAGCCACTGAGCCACACCGAACTGAAGCACGAAGAAAAAGCAAAACGCACGATTTATGCTTCCTTTTTGGACATCTTTTATCATAAGTGAAATTTTGCGAGAATAGATTGATGAAACGTTTCAATTGACGCCCACGTCACCGCCATAACTAATAATTGACAAATGATTGTAAACAATTATGATATAAACAATTATGTCCAGTGCATATTGTAAATGCCTACATCCTTTTTGTTATGCACGATTTTGTTAAGTATTAGGTGCGCCTTCTTGCACGAGTTTTAGATAGCTACTGGAAGTTCCAAATCGTTTTCTGTGATTTAAATTCCACATATGATATCAGTCATCGTTACAAGATTCATAGAGCGTTGGAAATATTGTACTATATTTAACAAAGTTCAAAGTTCAAAGTTCAATTTATTTGTAGTTCGATTTGTACAGTTTTAGTTACATCTAACATACATACAGAACAAAAGTCCTTTACAACTAAGATAGTTCAAAGCATATACAATAAGAAAAATTTAATACATTAATAGGAAAACTTAAGGGAAAAAACACTACAATCAAAAACCCCTATTATGACTCTTACAACTAATGACTCTTATAGCTAAATTGCACCTAGACCCAACTATGCAACATGCAAGAACGATATAACTGCATATAATATTATAGCTTTAAGATATGATTGATTTTTCCTTAGTTTAAGATGTTACGAATAAGCTCACTCTCAGAATGAGAGCATTTGCTTAAGAAATGCTGGTGTAATTTATCAATGAGATGTGACATGGTATTTACATTTGCTTTTTCATGGAGCCTCATAGTAGAGAAATGCCAGGGCAGATTTAACATTAGCTTTAGCACATTGTTTTGACATATTTGTAGTTTTTTAATGTAAGATTTGGCACAAGGAATGTCAGCACCAACGAGATACATGCCCAACCAACAACTAATAGAAGTCTGTGGTTGGAATACATTTTCCTCAAAGCCAATATACCCTCCACAAAGATCGATGTGCTGCAAAGGTAAAGAAAAGACCTTGTCAATATTTCATATTCTGATGTTAAGAAAAAACTTGTAAAATGGTAAAAAAATTATCTTGCTAGTCTTTCTATATGTAGTCGCAAGCTGAGTGATACGCAATAAATAAAGGTTCTTCGAATGAAAGCATCTATGATTATGTCTTGTGCGAAAATCCCCTACCTGCACAAGGAGGTGAACATAGTCGAAAAGGTAAATAGCCGCAGATTGCGATGGTTTGGAGAACTTGAAAATGTTCTCCAAGAGCTCCACCAAGAGTGTCTTCGAGCCTCAGATTACTAAATTGAATGAACTGAGTTTCTGGCGTAAATATCAAGTCATAATGGATGCAAAATGGCTAAATGGAACCAGTATAACCACCACCATAAGAACTGAGAGGCAGCTACCCCAGCAGGAGTTTCTGCTCATTTGTGTAGCAAGATTTTTGTAAGAACCAAGTGGACCACACTTGATCGATCAGGTATTACCTATAATTTTCCTTGTAAAAATAAATAGCGAATTTCAAAAAATGCTTAACAGATTTAAGTCTTATTTCCAATTGTTGTTAGTTTGTCAGCATCGTAGTCGGCAAACATGACTAGGGAAGACATCTCTAGAATGATTTGTGTAGCGGACAAGCTTGCTCATAACATTCCCTGTCATAGTTGTATAAACAGGAACGATAGGGGAACACTCATTCATTTTTTTCGTAGTTACCTGGCCTTGATAGGATCCAAAGAACTTTTAGCAATGACCTCATAGTCTCTCACAAACATGAACTGTGAAGTAATCCTCATTTGAGGCTCTAGTAAATGGATCCGGCTTATATCCTATGGAGTACATCTGACTAATTGAGTTTCTCCTAATTTCTTCTAAGTCCACAGAAACCTCCACCTCTACCTGACTGCCTGTGAGTTATTAAATGTTCTATGAAGGATGTTTACAATTCACATTGTTGTTTTAAGTAATTATTATACATAATTTTGTTGTATCCATTAATATTTAATTAGCTAATGATTAAACTTGTTGAAGGAACTTGATACTTAGAGTACGAAACTCTGCCAAAGAATGGTGCACATCTGCGTTATCAGTAAATTCCATTTGAAGAAGCAGACGTGAACTACAAGCCGAATTCAATTTGGTGTGTATAAAGATTTGTCTTGTTCGGATTAGGTAAGATGACTGTAGACCACAGTTCGACTTAGGCCAACATGAGCCCGTGGTAGCACGCGGATTAGGTTTAGACACCTATTTCTACTCCCTCATCCATGTTTGATTCATCTATGAAATTTCGCAGAAAAGCGTCCCGCGTCTGAATGTCAGATTTCCAGATCGTTCTGGAGGGAATACTGGTTGAGAAGTTATTCTCAAGAAGTTTCTGGTGTCCACACCAAAGATAAAGTGTTTTGAGTCACACTGCTATGCTGGTTGCTATTAGTCTTTTATATAAATCCAGGAAAATGGTAGAGCATAAGGTTCAGTGCAGCAGATGGTTTTATTTTTAGAACTCAACTGACACATACACAAGCCGACCTTTGCACGCTGTTAAGAAGTGGACAGCTTTATCAATATCTGTCTACGATATTATGACTCTGCCTGATTATTAACGTTACCAGCATGCGATGCATGGATGTAATCCCAATTTACATCCAATAATTTCCTTTGCAGCTGTAGAGTACTTTCCCAAAAGTTCAGATTTAACTTCAAGCGATAGCTTGATGGCATACTTCATCGGAGGGATTACTAGGTCCGTTTTCTGTGGATAAACGCAAAGTCCACATACTTTTGTCCATGCGACAAGTTTAAGGAGAACATTCTGTGTAAGTTGCTAAGCGTAGAGTAAAATCGTTCGCATAGGCAATCACATTACATCTAGCCCCTTCTAAAATTAACAGAAGTTCGTTTACCGTAACGTTCCATACAAGGGTCGGGAGAATACTTCGCCTTGCGGTGCGCCTCTATTAACCGTTCTGCGAATTCTGGTATTACCAAGATTTGAGATTTTGAGAAGGGACAAGTTATTTAATGTAGGCCTTGGTTTTTTATTCAGAACTTATGTATATGTATAGAGCCACCCAACAAGAGGTGTCATGTTAAATCGATAAAAGAACGCAACAGTTTTACTACAATTTAAGCTACAAAATCTGAGGTTAGTTTTGGAATACTTTATCTACCAACTTCCATGCCACATATTACGGGCAGGAAAGAGTCTGTCAAAATTCATTCGGCATCGTAATCCATTCAAGCCGGCATTACCAGGATCATTTTTGATAAAAAAAAATATAGCTCAATGGGACCGTCACCCAAAAATCGCAATAAACAATCACTCGTTGTGGATGGAAATGTTGCTTCACAATTTGTCTTGGTGCCAGATAGATACAATTCCTGGGATCGTCTTAAAATGGATGTTTTCGTTAGCCACGGCGGCAATATTTTCAGCTTACTCACTAAACTGTCCGACATATTCCAATTTTTTTTGTTGAATTCATTATGGCTGTGCGAGAAGACGATTGATGATGAGTAAAAGCAGTACAATATTTTGTGCGAATATTTTTTTTATAAATTTTGTCCATATTTAACAACCATCTAGGTTTTACTTATCAGAAGACATAGCAGTGGTAGTTGAGTGTTGACAGTTGAATAGGCGCGGAATTCAAATTGCCACCTCTTGTTGGTATAAATCTATTAATAAGACACCAAATATCACATAGAGTAGTTTCTTGTTTGAGTAGTTGACTGTCCAATCTTTCATATTGACGTCTCAGATGCTTACGTCTAAATCTGAATGAATGGTGAATGAATTTGTTCATCTTTGTATGTATAACCAATTCATAATGATATTTTAAAAACCAAATCAAACCCCTCCTAAGAAGTAATTAAACATTCTGATTTTGAAGCACCAATCCTTTTACAATTTATCTCCCAAACACCCTCTCATTCAAATTTTTCTGTCCGACATTTCGAAGTGACTATATACTCGTACTACAGCTTTGAGATACAATTTGTGTCGTCTCTTCTATTTTAACGTTCATTTTATTTTCCTCCGACAGAATGTATTTTTAAATATTGTGTTCTGTGCCATTTGCCTACCAAATGCCTGTTCGTATGTCAAACACATATTAAAATAGATGTTGCCAAGATATAGCACATATGGACTGCTAGGTGAGTATTGTTAGAGATCGCACACGCCACAGCGTGAACATGAACTTACAGAGCGAGTCAGTAGTGTAGGCCTGCAAGCGAGAAAACGTGTCTACATAACTTCAACGGTCCGATGGATAAACACATAGTGGAGCACGAACTGCATGGTGTGCGTATCAATTTTGTGGTAGACGTTATTTGATGAGATTTAATAAAAGAAGTCTGATAAGTATTTGGGGATGAAGTCGCATGAGTTGCAAATTGTTTTTGATTGAATTTCTCGTAAGTGCCGACGTACGAAGGGTCACACATTACTTCATTACATTCCAAGACTTGTTGAGAATAATCCAACGTAGAGTTGAAATGTAACGTCGAAAAAATTTGTCTGTCTCAACTCCATCGGACTGCTCTGCGTTGCAGGAGTTGGTATCGATTTTCGTTTAAATCACAAACTACATTCATGCCCCTACTTACAAGCGACTTAAAACAACGCCCTAATGGCAATGAGTTAAGTTGTCACGCACGTAGCAAAAAATCAATGTAAATATATCGGAATGGCTGCTGGCTTTCAATCAGTAATCTTTGTACGTACGATTGAAATAAGTGCATTTTTTATGTAGCGAGCAATGAATCACGAATCAATTCGCAAGGACACTCGGAGTAGTCATCTTTACGATTTGTTGTTTGCTGCAATTAGAATTACATGTGTCATTGTTCATATTGATGTATACAGTGTGGAAAATGTTTCGACATCAAATTAAATTTTTTTTTGTTCAGTTCTGAATCCCCTTGTGGGACCTACGGCTTTAATTACGCCTATGCGCCACCAGTGTCTCTGTTTCGCTATACGACCGCTCTTCACCAGGGCATCTTCCGTCATTGCAAGCGTGGTTAGCTGTGCAGCTGTAGCCATTTCAGAATGAGTGACCAATTCACTATCATCTCCGAAATTGTTTGAAAGTATCTATTGATTCCTGGTCTGCTTTCATTTGGCCAGCAAATTCGCTATATGTTGCGCAGGTACTTATTGATGACCGCTTGTAGTTCTGGTGTTCGTGTTGATCACTCTATCTACTGGAGCTTTAGCTTGATGTTCAGCCTTACTACATTGTTTTATTTTATTTTATTTTTATTTTATTTGTTCACAAACTTAATACAAGCCGTAGGTAACTATTACTAAATTATTTACAATATTTTGCTTAAGACTACTTAAACCTACTTGAAATATACAGTTTTTTAAGGAAGGGAGGAAAGGTCATGTCTTAGTGAGCTCTTGTTTGTATTAAAATCAAACGTGCTTAGGGTCTCGTTGGTTATACGCAACATTCGCGACATAGGTTCATTTCGCCCATAATCAGTACGATGGTACTTGAGATGGAAGATAGGCACTACCCTAAGGGAGCGAGGATTGGTGTTGAAAGATATCTTTTGAAGCAGTGCAGGACAATCAATGATGCCCGATAATAACTGGTGTACAAATAATACATCAGCAACTTTTCTACGTTTTTCGAGTGATTGCATGCTCAACAGGCACAACCGATTCTCATAAGGGGGTAGATTATATCTGTCGGACCAAGGTAGTCCACGGAGAGCAAAACGAAGAAATCTCCGTTGGACACACTCGATTCGATATTTTTGCGTAACCTGATAGGGAGACCAAACTTGACTAGCATATTCCAAAATCGGCCTAACAAAAGTACAGTAGAGGGACTTCGTTACGTAAGGGTTCGAGAATTCTTTCGACCAGCGTTTAACGAAACCGAGGGCAGAATTAGCCCTACTAATAATATTTTCGATATGGGGACGAAAGTTAAGTTCTCTATCGCAAATGACACCTAAGTCACGCAGTAAAGTAACTGTGGGAACGGGTTCGTCACCAATAAAATAAGTTCGAGGGGTAGCCGAAAGGCGCTTACGAGAATATGTGATAGCTTGGCATTTTGCAACATTTAGAACAAGAAAATTTTTTGTACACCAAGTCGAAAAAGTGTTCAAATCCATTTGAAGTTCATACGAGTCAGCGGAGATAGAAATTTCCTTAAAAATTTTTATGTCGTCCGCATAAACTGAAAGACGAGAATAATTAATGAAGTTATCCACGTCGTTAATTGTTAGGATGAAAATCAGCGGACCAAGATGGCTACCCTGGGGGACCCCAGATGTGGCTACAAAAGAATTGGAAACAGAGGATCTAAAAATTACTTTATATTGTCGCTCTTCAAGGTATGACTTGATCCACGCAATAAACTCAGTTTGGAAGCCAAGAGCTTTAAGTTTCAGAAGTATAATCGCGTGTGAGATTTTATCAAAAGCTTTGCTAAAATCGGTAGCGACAACATCAACATCTTTGCCATCTTCCAATGCGCACAAGGTGCTGGACACGAATTCTGTCAGGTTTGTCGTAGTTGATCTTCCCTTAAGAAATCCGTGTTGATGGACGGAAAGGACAGACCTACAGTGAAAAAACATAGTATCATAAACAATGCTTTCAAATAATTTAGGCAAGGCAGAGAGTTTGGCTATAGGCCGGTAGTTCGCAATCTCATTTTTTGGACCTTTTTTATGTAAGGGGATTATAAAAGAGCTTTTCCAAGCCTTAGGAAAGACACTTTGTGAAAGAGAGAGACGGAAAAGCGTCGCTAGAGGCTGAGATAAGTAATTTGCACATTTTTTCAGAACTACAGCAGGAAGGCCATCTGGACCAGCGGAATATTCATTTTTAAGTTTATCAATCTTATTCTTCACGATTGCCGCGGTGATGTCAACTGAGGTAAAAGAAGTTTGGGCAAAATATTTCGTGTATGAGAAGTAAGAATGATCGGGTTCAGTTACATGATTAGAGAATGACTGACTAAAGAAATCAGCGAATAAATTAGCGACTAAACAAGGATCATTCGAAGATATATCAGAGAAAGTCAGAGTCGCCGGGTAATTATCTGATTTCTTTTTAGTATTAATAAAGTGAAAAAATCGTTTGGGGTCAGAAATTATGCCAGACTGCATTCGGTCCATGTATTGCTGATAAAGTGATTCGCAAAGTTCGGAAAAAGCGGAGTAGGCGTGAAGATAATTAGAAAGATTTAGGTTCGAGCGGGTTTCTAAAAAAGTACGCCAAAGTTTATTCCTTTTATTGCGAAGAGACCGAAGTTCTTTGTTATACCAAGGTGGAGATGAAGAAAAGTTAATTTGGGGCATGAAAGGAACGGACTGCATGAAACAGTCAAAAATTGCGAAGTAAAATTTTTCAAGTGAGCTATCAACTGAAATATAATGTGAATCCACAAAAATACTATCGAAGTTAACAGAACCTAAGAGGTTACGAAGTTTAGTAAAGTTAGCCTTACGAAAATTAAAGCTGTACGAGTATTCGGATGCTACAGTTCTGGTAGCGTTGTTGTAGGAAACAGTAAGAGATAGGGGTGGATGGTATTGGTCCAATTTGGAGAGAAGATGGCTACTTGCTGAAACTGTACAGTTATCGGTGTCTGATGAGAAGATGAGATCCAGTTGTCTACCTAAGTTATTTGTAATACCGCTTAACTGATAAAGGTTGCAGTCAGTAAGGCAATCGATAAAAAGAACCTCCTTATCTGAGGAGGGATTAATTGCGACATAATGGGATTCATCATCTGATAGAGTCCATTGAAGATCAGGAAAATTAAAGTCTCCAAGAATCAAGACGGTGTCGCTAGGATCGGCGTTATTAAACAGAGAATCGATCGCATCGATGGCTAACTGATAGCTCTGCATAGGCTGGGCCGGACGGATGTAACAACAGAGAATAAAAATGTGGCACTTAGGCATAGTTATTTTGACACAAATAAATTCAAAATTAGTTGAGTGAGAAGTTTTGATTAGGGTAGAGTCAAATCGGTTGTGAACTGCTAAAAGAACACCCCGACCCGAGGAATCATTCTCTTTCTCAAAACCATCGTCTCGAAAAACATTAAAGTCAGGAGTAAATAATTCATTGTTGGCAAAATCAGGTGTAAGATTAGTTTCGTTAAGGGCGAAAATATCATAAGGAAGCTTTTGTGAGTTAAGATATATATTGGGTGTTTTAGTACGCAACCCTCGCACGTTTTGATAGTATACACAAAGATACTCAGGGGAAGTTAGAGGTAAATACGTAATATTAGATTGAATACCTAATCGTTTTTTAAGTCAATATTGGACCATCCCAATCGCAGACTTTGCGTTGTCAGCTATTTTGAGAGTATCCAGTTTGGCTGCACGATCTGTTCAGACAATATGTCCAAGATCCTACTCGAATTGCTCTACTGTTTCAACCGGTAGCTTGTTTCAACCGGATGAGGTCCTTTCAAGACTGCAGATAATTTCAGTACATCTTTGATGCCATGGATGTTAATTATTTTCAGTAAAAAACGTCACCTTAATCGTTTTACTTCAGGTCTTTCATCGCATCCCTTCATTTCTAATCGATTGGAGTACTCGCAGCAAACCAAATACTGGGGTACAAATGCGGACAAAATGGTGATATATTTGCCTACTTACCCCACGCTTATATCTTCTTCTTCTTCTTAGGGCGCTACAGTCTGAGGTGGACCTGGGTCTCACTTAACATGCCTCTCCAGCCAGCACGATCTTTCGCCAGCTGTCTCCAGTTTCGCACACCAAGCCGGCCGAGGTCCCCCTCGACTTGTGTGCGCCACCTTGTACGTGGACGTCCTCTGTTGCGTTGTCCCAAAGGCTCAGAGTCGAAGCCTCTTCGGGCCGGAGCTAAGTTGTCCATACGCTCTACATGGCTCTACGCCTGGCTAGACTCATGTCGCTGTACAGCCCATACAGTTCGTGGTTGAACCTTCTCCTCCAAATGCCACGCTTATATCTAGTTAAAGAATAATTAGTTAAATTAAATTTTTAATTTAATTTTAGTTTTTAATTAATTAAAAGAATTACACAAAACTGCTCACTAGTATCTCATAAAAATACTGAAATTTCAATGTAAGATGTGCACCCTGCCATCATTAGATATTAAAACAAATAATGAACGAACCTTTTTTTTACTTGTGCACAACAAAAAAAATACGCTTGGTTCATGGTCACAAAGCACCAAACAGTTTAGCACGTGTTTGTTCATGTACAAACATAATTCGTGTATGATATTGTTTGTGTACTACATAAGAGTTTTGAGTAACTCCCTTGGACCAACTTGCCCAGTGATCCAACTACAACTCTGCCAGTAGCTCTACCCTATACGTATATTAGGCAACACTTACCAAAAAGTCAAAAAGGTGGAGGGACGCTTGAGGCGCAGTGAGTAATTTCGCCGACTGCTTCAAAGAAGGGCCATAAAATAAATTCCGATTAACACGAGAGCTTTTATTTTACGGCACCACCTCTCTCGAGCTACTGACAGAGATAGTGTACGTAACAAGAATAGTTTCTCAATGGTCTCCTCCACTCGTGAGAGAACGAGTGCCTGCTGTAGAAGCTGGGCTCAAGATCACCTCAGACTGTAGTGTCTCCGAAAGAAGAAATAAAACCAAAAAAATCCTTGACTTTTAAAAGAAAAAAAGAACTTCGTACGATCATGACTGAAGAGATCGCGCAAAAAGAAGTGGCCAGCACTAGAGGCACAATTATGCAAAAGTCAGTACAATTGAAGACGTACACCCATTCAAAGGGTTGGGGAAATGGTCAGCCATTGAATTGAAAGCGGCTCCGAATGAGTATACATACGAGGGGCGTTCAATATATTCTCAGTATCGATATGAAGGAAAATGCGAATTCAATTTAAATTGTTTTTATTTTTCAATATAATCTCCCCTAACATCAATGCATTTGTTACATCTTGAGATAAGCTTTTTTAAACCCTCAAAAAAATAAATTTCCTCTTTCTCTGCAAAATACCCATTTATTGCCGACTTGAGTTCTTCATCATCCGAAAATCTTTTTCCACGAAGACATTTTTTCAAATCCGGAAACAGGAAATAATCACTAGGGGCAAGGTCGTAAAACTGTTTCTTGGCGAAGAGGTATGAAAAAGGAAAAAAGTCTGTTTGATAGAAATGCTCTGTGTGCAAGCTATGGTGCAGTTTTAATTGATGGCTATTAGAGAAATTTTAACCACTAACTGTAAAAAACAGTAAGCTTTATGCTTGTAACAGACGTGCGTGGAAATGTGTGTAGTAAAATTGAAGAACATACGAGTAGCTTTATACATAAGTTGACACTTACTTATGTTTACTGCATGGTCACGCATCGATGCAAGTTATCTCTATTTGTAATTATGATGCTATTCGCTTGTAGTAAATCGTCGAAATAGTACAATTTTTGAATTTGACAAGCAGTATTTGGACCTTTTTATAACATTTGAAATGTAATAACAAAATAGTAGTTGCTCTTAATTCATTACTTCTTTCTACATCCACTGCAAAAATAGTTTATTTCTTGAAATCAATTGTAACTTTTCACAATGACAGCAAACGAATGCGACGAGATGTCAAAATTGACTGCACACCAATTTTGTTAATCATTTCTGTAGGCATCAATGCATGCAGTATTCGTGCACATCGGTTCCAGGACTAAGGTGCTTACAGCGGATTGGCTTTCGAAAATAAATAAATAATACTAACAGATTTCTTCAGAAACAGGGGCTATGAAGGGCTTGTGGGCAAATTACATTGCGACAGCTGCTGTGGGAAAACTCATACAGAGGGACTACGATTAAACCCGCACCTAAACTGAGTAAGGGCCTTGTTATTTGACACTGAAGACAGTTTCAGAATACCTAAAGGGATCTTTTGATGGAAGTTTAGATATATTCTAGACTGTAGCGTCATCAAAAAAGAAGATTTACTTCAAAAGAACAGACGTTTTGATTAGACGCCATATTTTCTGTGCGGGTTTTCTTGGTAAGATATTACGCTTAAATAAAATGTTATGCAATAGAAATCCTTTTTTGACAGTTCTTTCAAGTTTTCTTAGAGGAAATCAAAGTGTCATACTTTAACTTGACGCGAAAAACGGTAAATGTTGTTGCTTAATTTTTGGTGCTAGTCTGAACGTTCTTTGGTGTGGTTCACATCTAACACAATTTTCGTCATCTTCACAACTTTCAACTAAATCAAGATGACCGATATGTGTGTCTTTTCTATATAAACAAGAAAAGGAATTTATATGGGCTTTTTCCTTTTAGAGGTTTAGTTTTTTCAAAATGAAATAAAATGCACAAAAAATGTTGTGGCCATGGTGTTGACTTTATTTGAAAAATAATTTTATGACATGGTTTGAATATGAGTTGTGACATGTGACGACAGGCAGCTTTAGGTGAAGTGGAATCTGAAGCGAAAACATTCAACTACTTTTTCAGTAGTTGTACATCGGCAAGTGGTGAATATTGATTACCAGTACAATGAAGACAATCCACAAGCCACAAACTCCTGAGAAAATAGCCCAGAGGTGTGATTTTATATCATATTAGAGGTCAATTCACTGGCCATTTTCGCACTTTGTGTGGTATTTTGTGACTTTTTTTTTAATCACTGTTCTTTTACGAAAAGTCTATTTAATCAAGAAATTAAAAAGCACTGATCATCGATCTATAGCGCCGTTGCCATTGTGACACTCCGGCCTATCTCATTCTTTAAGAAATGTTCCACCAACCCATAAAGTACCCATAGAGTGTATCTGTGTGGATATTGTCTCATCTTTCAGATCCAGCAATTTTGTTTATTGACCTAGCCATTCAACTAGAAGCATTGATCTTAAAATGGACCTAGCGCGCAGTAATTTTCGCTAACCATAATCTTTAAAGTAATTTCGACAAATGACAAGTACTACTTCAACTTGACAGTATTCATTGTAAAATGGTAAAGCATACTGACAACAAACAAACTCTTAGTTGTCAAATTGGCTATCACTATGAATAATGATTCAAGTTGGAAATCAAACCCCTAGGAAAAACATCAACAACAATAATGTTGTACATACCTTTAGGTATGCTCAGTATTCAGGCCACGCTACTTTAGATCGACAAAGTGATTCAAAAAACTTCTGTTATCTCTTATTTTAGCCGATCTGAAAATTTGTTCCCATTTATCTTTTAGACAAATTCCAAGCGAAAAATAGAACAACCTGTTTTCAATTCAATGCCACCTTGTTGGCTTTAGAGATCAATGCAACTCACGTATGTACGCACAAATTCATTGATTCTAGAAACAAAGCAGTGCCGCCAACATGTCACAGTTCTTTTAATCACCGCCAAGTATAAATATCCCAGCACATGCTATCTCAGATATGCTTTGCATCTTGTATTCTATTCTGGGGAAATTCTTTTCCCTAAAAGGTACCTTCACATGTCCATGTGTGTGTACAAACTGCTGATACACCTATCCATGTCACAGTGATCATAAATTTCGATACAATCTTTTTTTTGTTCAAGTTTTCTATCCGCTATCGCTTATAAGGCGGCGAGGGACACAGAAAAAGAAAAAGAAAAAGAAATACTGGGGCGTGTGGGGGCTCGGACAAAGACAAAGCTAACAGCTTTGAGAGAGCAAAAATATGTGTTGCTGTGAACTCAGGGCGAAGAACGAAGGAGTGTAAAATACACAATTGTGATGCGTTCCCTAAGTAATTGTAACAACAAGCCGCTCTGTGATAGATGCGCACACACCCTCTTGCGCAAGAAACTCAAAATTTCGTCACGTAGAGCTGATCCAAATTCTCTTTCGGATTTCCGTTTTGGATGCCCAACTTTATATTTATTTTTATTTTTAGATTTATTGACTTCAGTACGTTTTTAGTTCTTTATCATCATTCTCTTATGCGTATGCTTAACATAAGGCGGGCAAATTAATTGATTAAAAATTTGAGTGCACATGTGTTGATGTGTGCGTGCGTGTACGACGTTGAGGGATTTCGAATTCGGTGTGTGTTTTTCTGTTTTTCCTTCCTCCAGTGCGCGCTTGTGGGATGATGTTGGAATTGCTTTCGAGTTATTTTCTGTTTGTTTTCTGTTTTGTTGATTTTTTTTGATTGCACGTTTGTCATTAAATCTCCCAACCAATTCCATTTCAGACCACCATGAAATGTAGTTCGGCATGCTTAACCATAAAATTAAATTCATGTGCTGTATAAGGTTTTAATTTTATTTAATTGTTTGACTAATTGATTTCGTAAACGATTGGATGTAAATTCGATTTTATGCTGCATTTGTAAATGATTACACACGCACATGAGATAATACAATTGCTTGCAGTCGCTGGTCAAAAGAAGTGTTGACCCAGAAGACCCTTTTGAAATAATTGAACAAATTATTTCAATCATTTAATTATGAAGCAGATTTTAGAGAACAAATGTATGCCCACTATTTAACAAATTTGTAAAAAACAATAAAAAAAAACTTTGGAACTTATGTTCCAAAATTTGGAAAAGTTGTTGAGGCATGCAATACGATAAAATTATAAGGACTTATGTTGAAATCTGACTATTGGTTTGACAAATATGACTGTCTAAAGTCATTACTGGCTTAAACAAAAAGAAAAAAAAACACTCTTTACTAATAATTGTTTAATAATTAGTCAATTTGTGCAAAAAAGTAGAATCAAATATCAGAAAATCACTGAGTGCAATTGGGAAGATAACTAAAAAATCCCGGTTTATTGAAGCCAACCGGATTCAATGCAAACAAAATGTAGTCAGTCACCGGGTATAGAACAATTACGGAAGCATTAAAACCGTGAAGTAGTACCGCGACGAATACTAAAATCCATTGTAAGGAATCGCAGAAGCATCTGTTTAAATTTGTAACAATAATAAAATAATAATAACGGTGGCGCTACAGTCCGTGTGGACTTACCCCTTGTTTCTACAGCAACCAATAGTCTTTTGCGTGCTATTATTCACTCCCGAGTAACATTTTCAATTGAATTCCGACTCCGAATGGCAAGATTGAGCTTTTTCTTGACAGTTATACTTTTTGTGCATTGTCAGTGGTGGAGCCATGAAATTTAAATTTTTTTGTGCTGGGAATTGCACCTAGGCTGAAAGTATAGCGCGTAGGAGTCAACGCACATAACCACTACGCCAAGACGCCACAAATTCGTAATACAATTCTACAAAGGCATCATCTTTTATTGCAGCAGTTTAACAAAGTTGTGCTTGTATAGGAAAGAAAAACATTTTCAAAACTGGTCCATTGTACTGCCAGGTAGCAACCTACTCCAGTGCCGTTAATTTGATTCCAACGGCAAATGGTGACTGGACCAGATTCGATTTCACTAGGATTCGAACCTGGGACCCCACGAACTTGGGGCAGGCACTTAACCAACTGTGCCATCCAATCGTTTATTTTATTAGTTTATTTATTTAATTATTAGTTTACTTCGTCGATCTAAGGTAGCGTGGCATAAATACTGAGCATTCCTACAACAAGGTGTTTTTCTTAAGTTTTGAGTCTCAACTTGGCAGCACTGTTCGTAATGATAGCCTTTGTGACAACTAAGGATTGGTTTCTTGTTAATATGCCTTGTAATTTTGATATGCATTGACTCAAGTCAAGGGAGTGCTTTGATTTTGTTTAAAATTACTTCGAACATTATGGTTGAGTTCGCCAAACTGCGAACTGCGCACTACGTCTATGACCGATACTTCTTGTTGAATAGCTACGTCAATAAACAAAATAGCCTGATGAGTGAAGATAGTCAACAAACCATTATGAAGACACCATCACACCCACAAAAATGAACTCCTTAGTGTAGTCTATGCGCTGATGAAATCATTGGCCCACATTTCTTGAGGGTGAGTACTACGGTCAACAAAAACCACTATAGATCAATGATCACTGTTTACTTTTTTTTCTACTATTATTTGGACTTAACGTTTAGTTTCAAAAAAGAGTCTAGATCCCACACAATGCACGACACAATCAGGCAGATCTTTCAGGACCGCATCATCTCGTATTTTACTTATACCGCACAATGAGTTCTTCCGAAAAAAAACAATTTTTTTTGACAACAATCAAAATAAAGAAAATATTTAGATTTTTCTCGATACGTTATTCTCTCGAAAAATGCAAATTCTGCAGCCTTTGTTGTGATGAACCGATTTATTATTGTGAAAACCCAAGACTGAACTAATAATAAATAATGTGGCAGATGAGCTGTAGCTTAGGAAGAAACATCCGTAGCTTCATCAGTAGCCCATTTGTTTGCTGTGCTATTGTTTGCACACGAAAAATGAGAAGCTTTCCGTTTATACTATCGGAGTACAGTCAGTAACTTATACGAGGTGGTGCTATGAAATCATAGTTCGTGTTGATTCCGGGATTGAAATTGGAAACTTCTGCGTAGGCGTCGATCCTCTACCACATGGTAACTACTGAATAAAAATTCAAATATTTGATGCCACTAATAAATCATTGTGCTGCTGGAGTTTCAATATGGCACTGGGGTATTGTATGGCTGCTACGTGTGTTGTGAAGCTCATCTTTATTGAGGAAAAAGCGAACAAAATGTTAAAAAGCACGGAAAAGCAAAATCTTATTGCAAATTATTATTTTAATGGCTAAACTAAACACGCTGTTTTTATTAAGGTTCCGTCTACAAAAACGGAACCTTTATAATTTCGGTGTGTCCGTCCGTCCGTCCGTCCGTCCGTCCGTCCGTCCGTCCGTCCGTCGTGTCTGTCACACTTTTTTATCTCCGAAGTTTATGAAGATATCGGCATGAAATTTTGGAATTAGGTACTTCAGACCTAGATGTCAATTCCTATGCAGCGATTTTAAAAAGTGGGTCCATTTGGGGGTGGCTCCAGTACAGGTGAAGTTGACACTAATTTTGAAAAATTGTCGCACCCCATCGATATATATATCAATCGACAGATCTTTCGAAATGAGGTGGAGGTTTCTTTTAACACTTTTTTATCAAAAGTACCGTTTGGAAAATATGGAGCTCCAAAGATTTTCCCCCCCTGCCATTTCTAAACCAAAGTGTTTAAAAATCTGAAAAAATCACAAAAACTTGACTTCATTGAGTACTTTCATTGCGAGCATTCTGGCCCTAATGGTTTCGGAGATATTGGCCAAAAATGGTCAATCATAGACATGCGAATTTTGAAGATCTGAAAACGCAGTTTTGAAGACATCAATGTAAGCATTAAGAAATGATAAATTTCAAAATATCGACTTATGTTGAAATTTTGAGATATCTAAGATTTAAAATGAGAACGATTTTCATTTTCACACATAATTTCATGCTGTGTTCGGCCACCCTATTCGTTGCTGAGCGTTATCTTTTCGATCTCACCCCTAAATGCCCAACAGAAATGAATACACACACACCGCAGACATGAGCAGTGTTGGGTATGTGTATGATGGAAGGGATTTTCTGTGTTGGATAAACTTGGATAGAGATATAGGTATATGTAGGGATGAACATTTGTTTGTTTGGATGTAAATATGAATTTATGAATAAATGGTTGATTTGGGTTGAATTTAGAAGAAAATTCAATTGAAATAGTTTAGAAACGTCGTTTGATCTTCAGAAATCATCCATCAATATTATGCGACGGAACCTTACCCGTGCGAGTACAACTCGCACTTGCCCAGTTTATTGTTAGGAGAATAAGCAACTTTTTGTCCACAACTACAACAAGGCTTCATCAAATTGAAGTTCACATGAAACAAGTTTTGTTTTTATTTAAAAATTAAATTGATTTTTTGTCCTTCTAGTATTGATAATAATAATGGTGGCGCTACAGTCCGGGTTGATCGTGGCCCTAGCTTCTTGGCAACCACACGTGTTGTGTTCACCCACGACGGGAGGAGATCTACATTTTAATGCCGACTCCGAACAGCGAGATTAGGAAGTTTTTTCTAGACAGTTATACTTTTTGGTCATTGTCAGTGACTTAAAAAAGGTGGAACAATTTTCTTTCTTAAAAATTGGAGCTTTTTCTGGGATTTGAACCCAGACTTGAAAGAGGGTAGGGGGCGACGCACATTCGCAAAGTACCCACCCAACTCGTACTTATTAAATAAAAATTCCAAACTCATTAAAGAAATAGTTCGACCTTTTGGCTATCATATGCATATGTATCTGTTTCGTTGTGTTTGACTTAAGCTTCCTTACGACCATTATGGTTGTAGACCTAATGCATGTAGACCATAAAGGATTTTAACAGGTCTGTGTTGTGTATAAATCTGGGAGACAGTACGATGCCGACATTGTTAGACTCTGTGAGAAAATCCCTTCATGATTTCTATTGCATTGATTTTAAACTCACATGAAATATCGTAGGGGAAGTATCGCGTACAAGATCTTCGCTGTTTTTTTGTGTGAAGGCCAGAAACCTTACATCAACAATCTGACAGGTTCTCATCCGTTTACCAAATGTTTACACTACGTCAGATTATGAAAAAGACGGAAAAAAGAAAATCGAAAAAAATCGCTTATCGTCTATAGTTCAGAGTTGCATATGACAGCACCATGTTTTGTTTTAACATTCCTGCAAAATTTTGTGGATGACGATGGAAAACTCTTGCTGATCCATCCGGGTTTGTAAAGAATTCACCGTTCACATCATCGTTCGAAACTTACTGGCTAACACTAAAGGCACGATCTTCTTATGGTCCGTTGAACTGCCAACATACATCCATTATTGGTCGAACACAGCGAGTTGTCAGTAATTGTTTTCCTGGCATTTAAACGTGAACAGGTCTGGTTGTAAATGACGAAAAAACAAAGTATATTTTGTCGGCCAGAAAGGCCATACAACTTCGACGTCTTCATCAAAACGTCACAATGGGCAACCATATCTTCCTGTTAGTCAAGGACATCTATCCACCTTGTCTTCTCGGTAAACTGCCAAAAAGCATAGTATCAAGATCAATGTAAGGGTGCCCTTGCGATTAGTGTGCTTGGCAGACCAATAGCTTGGTCGAGATGAAACGTTGAATAACTTCAATTTAACTTCGAAAATTTTCTTTGGCGAGTTTGTGGGAGAACGCAACAGAGGACGTCCAGAACTCGACCTATTGTCTTCTAAATGGACGGGATTACTTGAGGGCAGTCAATCATTTGCTGGAAGACATTGGAAATAGTTCGGTATTTTAATCTAAACTTCACTCTGGATAGATTGTTTCAATCGAGATTTGAGAACAATATCTTAAAGGATAATAAACTGTAGGGTGAAAAATTGACAAAAAGTTACTTTTTCTTATTCTTCTTATGACACTACAGTTCGGAGTGGAGCTAACCCTCAATCAACAAGACTCTCCAGCTCGTCCTCTGTTGCGTTGTCTCACAGACTCGTAGTCAAAGATTCGGGCTGGAGTTGTCCAAGTGTTATTACAAGCATCATAAATACCACAGAACTAGTTCAAAGAATCTTCATTTGCAATGCAGTAAAAAAATGGGTCTTAGAACAACTACCGCGGAAACAAGTGCACAAAATATAGCTATCAAAGAATCGTGTTATCTGGATTGGCTTGTCGACTGAAATCCAAGTCCACTGCGGTCTTTTTTTCATTTTTGGTTAATCAAGCACCCGTTTGTCATTTGATCGCTGATTGGTTTCTTTGGTGCAAGCCTTAAAGAACCATTAACTCTAGCATGGAGCCGCCCTCACACCCTTAATTTGCAGCTGCCAACAACTAACAATTTTCGGGGTAAGGTATTTCTCAGACGTGTTCTCGTAAAGGCGAGAGTAGGCGTTTATAGGCAGAATCCTCTGTTGACTCTTGTGTTACCATGGTTCGCATGTCAACGCGTAAAAACCTACGCATTGTGGCAGTTTTTTCCTCATAAAACGAGAAGGTACATCCAAAAGCTCAAAATATGTCGGGAAAATTATGTTATTGTGATATGTCTGCAGATAAATTGCGTCTTGGGTTTGGGCATAAATGCACATTTATGTTGCCTACAATTGCCAAAAAAACCCGGATTTTGGGTTGGGATGAATTTTGAAATCATCTATTGGGCTTAGAATCAGCGAGTCTGTCAAAGTTTGTAATTTCTTGGTACTCATATAAAATCAAAATAAAAACGAAAAAATAATTTGATTCAAGTTCTTATAGTGCTAAAAAATGCCAGTAATTTAGACTTCATTCACTTCTTAATGCCGGCTCCCCTAAATTGCCAGAGCTGCTCCTTTCAAATGTTAATTTATGCATTCTCGCAGAGCTGTCAACCAAATTAATTCGTTTGATCATTCAAAAGGAATCGAATTATGTTTGAATTTTTGTTTGATTACAAATGAAATCAATTTGAATTGGGAATTTCGTCTCTTCAAGGAAATAGTAATTCTATGCGTGTAGTAACAAGGGGGCTTATGCAAATGTATTCATTCGCCCTAAATTTGTTATTTGCATATGTGCGATCATGTTCGAAGCACAAAACAAAAGCTCTGCTCACTACTGGGCGCACAGTTTTTTATTTCGAGACGCATTTCAAAGATGAAATGGCGGTGGTGTGTGTGTGCGTGTGCACACAATTACAGTACCTAGAGCAACATCAATGAATTAGTAGCTTTGAAGTAAGTTGTGTGGGATTGGTCGATTATTCACACTGAATTATTCAAGGCCAGACTGATTATGAATGTATCTATATCATTGTATCTAGTTTTTGTTTAGCTGTCTTGTTGTTGCTGCTGCTTGGGTGAATTGTTTATGTTTGAAGATGAAGTGGAATTTTGCTTCGCGATGGTGTTAAGGGGGTTAATGTGTTTGATTGAAATAAATATGTATGCAAACATACATTTAAATGGTGGAAAACTTGTTTTGATTGATTTATGAAGCAATGTGATGGATGGTGGGTTATCTAGCGGGTGTAAATTAATCAATAAGCCTTGTGTGAGGTTAAGCATTTTTGCACTTACCTACAATCTTGATTTTCATGATTTGTGTGAGTGTTTTGAAACCGGATTTGAATAAATACTACATAAGCTGGATTATCTTTTGCATTCTTTTCATATTATTCATACATCAGCTGTTACTTACAATAAATAATTTATCGCATTCATGCGACGTGCTTCGACAAAGAACTTGGGGGCTTGCGCTTTCTACAGTAGATTCATTCCACAGATATTTTCGACTGAATATCACTAGTTGATTGTGACTATATCTGAGAAGTTCGCACATGTATTTGCTGTAATTATGGAAATTATTAACAGTTACAACCAATTTGTTCTCTAGGTGAGTTGAATTTCAATGAGCCTGAGTGAATGTACTTTTAACGATTGACACCAAATGCTGCAAAATTCGGCACAGCAATCGAGTCTTAAAAAAAATAATGTAATACCTTTTTCGGCTATGGAAAACACTTTCTCTGCCATTTTTGTAATTAATTTTAGAGGTTAAGGCGTTCATTTACGTACGTATGTACACGTATGAATTTAGCAGCAGAAAGTCTGCATTAACGTACTTGAATAATGAATAAGAAATTTTACATTTTTATTACCTACATACTTCCATTTATAAACTTTAATAAGAACTGTGTATCCTCTTCTCAAATTATATTACATTCCCTCGAACAAGTGACTTTCTGTTCTGAAATAAAGTCTTCATTATTTTAAAGTATAGCGAAGAAAAAACAAAAAAAACATATTTATACGTTTCATCGTTCTTATAAGTCTTCTTGAAGAAGATATAGGGTTGACCTACTTTGCAGTGTATCTCTTCGACAGAAAACTCTCATGAAACTTAATGTTGAAGAACGCATAAAAAATGCGCAGAATGCCTTGTACGTGTGCCAACAAATGCTCGGATCAATGCGGGGATGACACTCCTATTGTATGACCAATTTTATTATGCGTAATGGTGGAGACCTTGACAAAACATTCATTCTGGAAAGGCTTCAATGCCAAATGCACATGGGAATCATCAGGGCACCCAAAACAACATGGCACTACAGTGCTTGGTGGATGGCGGCATGTCTCCAATTTCGGACACTAAGTTGGTTGAATTCCTTTTCCGGTAGCGCAAAACCACACCCCAATCGGTGATGTCCTCTGTTGCGTTGTCCAACAGGATCAGAATGGAAGAAGATATGTACAGCATCACTAAACATGGTTCTAGACTTACTTCCTGTGTCGTTTTTAAATCGACACTAAGTCTAAAAGGGGGCACATTTATTAGGTTTAGAAAAATATTGAATATTGTCAATATTAATGCAGATATGTAACGAAAAGTCCATTAATCGCAATTTCATAGTTATTATTCTTACAACAAGTTTCTGGGCCGAAGTCAGTGCTGACCAAATCGATTGGATCAACATCTATATAATTAGGCGTGATTACGGGGTTGGTGCTGGAGTCTTTAATGTCATGTACAATTCGAAACAAACGTCATTCATTGCTTTATAAGTACAGAATTTTCCAAGCTGAAGTCATTGAAATTCAAAAAGCTTTATTGGCCTGGCAGTGTTCGAAGGATCCAGTGTTCGATGAGCATTCGGCTACATGTGTTTGCTTGGACCTGGCTTTGGGTCCAGCAATTGAAGCACAGACACAGTTGAGGTGAGCAGGCGAGGTTTATTTGAGTCTTAGTTGGACGATTTGACGAAGAAGTAGTGCTCTCCGAAAGTCGATTTAGTCGGTTTAAGAGAAGAACCAGCTGTTGTTTTCGTTTTTCTGTTTGACATGTTTCTCTGGTTAATAGGGTTTCCACGAGTACCTGAGAAGTGGTAGTTCACCAACCCAAAACTCTGTGTGCGCGAAAAAGGGCTAACCGAACCGGCGATCACCAGAATCCGTGAGCGGCTAGGCTATTTGACTGGGTGTTCAGCACGTCATTGATCACCGGCACGGATCCACCCCAGAGAAGAGGAGAGAGAGTTGGGTGGAAAACAAACAGGATTAGGAAGAAGAATAGCAATGGTAGTTATATACAGAATCTACGACTTGTTGGAAGTGCGTAACAGGTGGTTCCGCGGTCAGACGTAATTGGTATAATTGACGCTTAGTCCAAGAGTGTACTATGGTGTATAATTACTCCCTGGTTCAACGGCTTCAACTTGGAAAGCCAGTGATTTCAATAATACGGCTCTGTTTGCCATACAAATGATTTATTGAAGGAGACCTTGAACATGCGACAATCGGCCGCCAAGATCATATGATTTCACGACCGTGGATTATTTTTTGTGAAGTCGCGGCTTATCACTATGGAGTATGAACTTCCATAGTGATAAAACAAAGACGTTGGACTACTTAATTCACCGTGTTATTGCCGATATATACGCCTTCAGCTACTGAAAAAAGTAATGGGAAATTATAAACTTCAGAGTGCCCTTCGTTTGGATTAACCGTGACGGGTACATGTCTGGCATCAAGACCTAACAAAATAAAATTATCGTTTGAATAGAGTCAATACCATGATCACTTTAAGGTGTAGAATAGGAGAAGAACAGTAGGAGTCCACTTCGCCCACAGTAGTTGGACAGTTTGACATCTATTCAAGGAAGCAGCATAAGCAAGGAAGAAACATTGTTTGCCTATTAAATTTAGTTTTGAAATTCTCTAGTACGGATTACAGCATAAAAGTACTTAATAGGCTAAAATACAATTGGAAGCTAGAAATAATAAATCTTCTTTGCCAAACTATAGGTATATTAGCTCAGATCTCCTTACAATAAGTTTAAAACTCTGGCTTGTCAAGAAAACAGCAATTTACAAATGAAACACTTAAAATGTTGATTTCTGAGCTTTCTTGTTCACCTTACCCGATAAAACCGAAGATGAAGAATTATGCGAAGAATTTATCGCAACTCTTCATGCCATGTTCATATCCTGATCGCTCGCATTAATCAAAATTAACCAACTTTTCAAGTTAATATATAATAACTTCATAACACTATGTCCGGCGGTAATTTTGTAAAATGGCTCTTAGTAAGTAAAGAATAAGTGACCATCGTGGCGTAGCGGCTAAGTGCGTTACCTCCTACGTTAAAGGTCTAGCTTCGTTTCCGGACACACCATTTCTTCACAGCAACACCTCCTTCCTTAGTTACTGATAATGCCCGGAGTGTGTTTGGAGTTGGCATCGCCTCCAGTCGTGAAAAAAACGATGGCTCTAGTTGTTGCTGAAAAAACTGGGCTTAAACCCGGATCACAGTGTCACTATATGTATACATACCGTAGGCATATAAAAGTATTGCCAATGCCTTTTTTATGTTTTTATTTAAATATTTTTCTTGCATCAAATTGACTTAATAGCAATTTATGATATCAGACGTTTGTTATACAGCTTTCCTTTTTTGTGTTGTCTACTCAAACCTTAAACCAGTTTTGATTCTATCAAACGGCCTTTCTTTGTCAAATGTGCATCTAGCCAATTATGTAAAAAAATCCATCATAGAAAAGATGTAATTGTTTCTATTGATTCGTCTTCGTCTAGTTCTGTATGCTGCTTCAGAGTAAACAATCAAATTAGTCAACTTGATTTGATCCACAAGAAAACAATAAGTGCTTTCTTCTCGCCCTCTTGAGAGTCACCTACTTTAAGCATTGTAATCGAAGTCATTGGACTTTAAATAATGAGTCCCACTGTATGCACTCAAAAATACTAATTTACTTGAGCGTATCCACACAACTCTCTTCCGTCGACGAAGCTGCTTCCCGGTCTTCTCCAAGTGCATCTGCATTTGATCAATCAATACGAAATTAAATCCACTCATAATGAATGGATCCGCATCAACACCACATACCATCGCTTCGTGTAACTGTTGCATAACCGACTGCAACATTAAATCCACATCGAAGCGAAGCAAGTTACCATATGCATTCTATCGCCATGTTAACTCATACATACACGTCTATGCACTCAAACAACTGCAACCCTGTTAATATGTATATGTATGCATTTGGGCACATCGATTGTGGTACATCAAGATGAGAGAGACGGGAGCCGTGGCAGCCACTTGACAACAACTTGAGACTAAAAAGTGCAAATCTACCAAGTAAATGAAACAAGTTACCATAAAATTCCATCGGTTTGAGATTACGTTTAGTGCAGTGTGAAGTAAGAACTCACACACAAACGTGGGATACATACAAGAAGCCATACAAGTGGAGCCGGTACAGCGAGGGAGCTCCGGCATTCCCCTACATCGCCAAAGTGAATTGATCAATCGGCGAGGATTAATTAATAATGAATGCGTGCAGTTCAATTCAGTGCTGTCAATTGGGGTCATTCTTTAGCATTTAAGTTGTTTAATAAACGGCTAATGCGATGTTTCGCTAAAAAGTGATGAATGGCGTTGGATTTTATCGTTTGCCGACTGTTATCATGTTACGAGCGCTGACTAGTTTTTTTATAGTGCTGTAAAATATGTTCCGGAAGTAAGTTACTGTGCATCAAAGGAATCGGAAAATATCGGGGGTTACATTGATTTTGAAGAAAGCACTTGAAATCACACTAACATTTATTTGTGTTTAATCGAAAGAATACATTTTGTTATTTGTTTTTTAACAAAACTTCGGCATGCCTACCACGACCGGGTCTGATGAATGTCATCCGAGAGACAAAGTTTTTGATCACTTTTCCGATTGTTGTGGCCGTCTTAATAACACACATAATGCTGGCTCCCAATGCGACGGTTGTTGTTGGTTTCTCAGCATAGACTACTGCTGAAAGGCTGATTAGCCCCTTTTTAAAATGTTGACTCCATCTGTCCACACGAAATTCTTCATTTTTTCGTTTGTAACAGTGTTTCGATAATCTCATGTGGATTGTCTTCGATTCAAATGCGACAATTTTGCTTATTGAAACACTCACTGAAGCAAAATGACAAAACAATTTTTCGATAAAATAGCGGATTAGTCAGTTGTTTTTGGGCCCATTCACCGAAATTTCGACGCAAACGATGGTTATTCGCACTCAATTCTTGCACGAGCTATATGTTGTAGACCTTCAAAGCAAGATCTTTGCGTATAATCTTCTACACAGTGGACGTACGAGATAAAGCTTTCATGACGTCAAATAGATATATTCGGATCTTTTTCAACACTTTTCTGCACGAATGCAATATTCTCTTCTCACGCGCTGGGTGCCATTGAATCTTACAAAATAAAATGTTTGCGAATAATATCTCTCAAATGGTGCCCATTATTTGCTTCGACCTAACGTGCTCTTTCCAAAGCATTTTCAATTACTTTTCTTAGAAATTTAGGTCCCAGCCCTCACTTCTTCTCGGATATTGGCCTTAAGGTCTTGTATGGTTCTTGGCTTATTGGCTTACACTTTGCTTTTTAGGTAGACCCAAAGAAAAAAATTTGGCGCCATTAAATCGGGCGAACGCGGTGGCCAATTAAAATCAGAAAAACGCATTATTGAAAACGCCGAGCATACTGAATGCGTATTTGTGCATCATTTGCTTTCAACTCATGTAGCAATAGAATCTTATATCGAAAAACGTGTAACTGCCTTAAAATTCTTTGCAAAGACCGCCTAGACATCATCAACTGCTGAGAACGTCGCCTGGTGGAAACGTCGGGGTTTTCCTCAATACTTGCTTGCACCCGAGCAATGTTCACATCATTTCGAACTGTACAAGGTCTTCCAGCACGCGGAAGATCCCTTGTTGCTAAAAACGCTGAACCAATCGGTGAATTGTTGGAGCACTGGACGCATTTCGAATATAAACGAAATTTCGATATAATCTATGTGTCTGAATAATTAAATGTCTGAATATTGAATTTCCCAAGGGATTTTTGACAACAATTTCAGAAAAAGGTCCATAATGTCTAAGCAAGTGCTTCGGTCGACTTTAACCGAATAATGGGGAAAAATCTCTAAGATCTCGATAAACCTTATACAGTCTGTGTCTAGAAGATTGGCCGCAGTGATCGCAGCTTAAGAAGGTCCAGGTACTAACTGTTAGCGCTTTTAAGCCTATCTAAGACAACAAGTGCTTACCTCTGAACTTTTTTTCAACTATTTTATAGCGAATAATAAAAATGGGTCCATATTTATTATTCTTTTATTGCTTTATTTCTATTTTCCTAGTCGCACGTGATGATTTGCTTGTATACACATTTTGCGATTCTCACTGTATGAACTTTTAATATACACACAAACAACCATAAAATTGTACAACACGCTTACTGTCTAAACTTTTAACAAATTTTCTTATGTTCACTCAGTTATTTGTTGTTCTATCAGTTTTATTTTCTCTATGATTAGCAAAGGCCATGTGAATTAAATTAAATTAAATTCCATCCACACAATAATCGCCAAATGCAAAACTTTGAATACTAACAATCCCACATCCTCCGTCAAATTGTTACTGAATTTCATAACGCTGAAGGTGTTTGTGTGTCTTTACCTTGATATGAGCTACTTTTATGGAAATTATACGATAAGAGTATCATTTTCCCATGTTTTCAACAATGGGATAGTGACTGAATTTCTGAAGTGTCGAAAATGTGGTCAATAAGGTGTTTTTTTTTTTGTTCTCGTATCAAAGACAAGCGTCAGTATCTCCGCAAAAGTTTATGTGGGAGGCTCTTATTGAGTGTTTCCATTTACAATAGTAGCATTCAACGTTTCGGCGGCAGAGATCTAGCGTCTTCCCACAACGACGCTGTTTGGTTAAGGCAGATATGTTAATGACTGCGCCCATCTCCTCTGTGGTTCGTGGTACGCGCTATTATTAATTTTATTGTTTCATTGTCTATTTTTTTTAAGTTTCTTTGTTATGTTGTAATTGCAAAGGCTAGCATTTTTTTTGTTAATTTTTATATTGTCGGAAATTAACAATGTCAGTTCCTGGAAGGGCTACAGTCAAATGTAGGTGTTGGATTGATGGGGCTGTTTATCTAAAAGAAATTATCTCTATTATTTTATTTCGGCTAATATCAAACAGATTGCGATGTGGCTGCTCCAGAAGTGGGATTACTTATTTGAAGATAACTACTTCTTAGACTTACGAAAAAGCAGAACGTAGTACCATCATTCAATTAATTCAAGGGTCAGTAATCAGATAGAGATCGAAGAAATCGGATCGGCTTTTATGCAAATTAGAATGAAAATTGTGTATTTCCTATATATATATATATCTCAAAGTAGGTGAGTAGGATATATATATCAAAGTATGTGATAATGTTCGAGAAGGACTGAAAAGAAAGAAAGATGGATTAAAAATAGACGGGCCTCAGCAAATTATAGCAATATATATTTTATGAATGAAGTCTTGATTTCTTCGATTTTATTTCATTTTTGAATGTTGACGAGTTTTTATTGAGGTAAATCACATATCAGTGGAGGCAGTGGCTTTGTGCGTTTGTGCGTCGACCCATACGCACTAGACTTTCAAGTCTAGGTTCAAATATCAGCACAAGCAACAATTTTTCAAAAACAAAATTGTTCATGACTCCACCTCTTTCGAGTCACTGACAATGCTGAAAGAGTATAACTGTCTAGGAAAAGCTTCTCAATCTTTACGTTCGAAGTCGAAATTAAACTGTAGGTTCCCACTCGTGGGAGAGCAATAGCACGCACAGCACGTGTAAAACTTATGAGTATAAACATTCGCCGAAACTGGGTTCACATCGGTTACATTTAAAAAAGGTCTCAAACATCACGGTTGGTCCTACTAGAGCATACCATCATTCTTATTCCAACTTCTCAAACACTTGTGTTTGATGTGGGGATCTTCTTGATGCCGGATAATGTTATGGTAACTAGCAGTGATATTCATGTTGTTGAGGTGCTTGGAGCATTTCCACGATCGAGCAGTGATCTGTACCTTTATCCAATGTTATGACAACATTTATATCGATAATTTCCTTCCGTGATATTTTTACCACTTGTGTATGGAAAAACATTCAATAGGAGTACGCATTTCATTCAAATTCTTGATCTTACTGTTTCTAGAAAAACAAGATTATGTCCTTGTATAGGTCTTATTTTTATGATGATCGTTAAAAATACATTAAAAACTCCGTTTTGGGCATTACAAAATGTAAGGCAGATGTATGATGTAAAATTTCTGAGAAATCTTAGATTCAAAATTCACGGAAGAAGTAATTTTGATAAAAAAAAAACCGTTATCACGAATTTGCCAACACTTATGCACTTTTTTGTCAAAATTTGTTTTTTTGTTTTGCATAAACTTAGTACTCAATATGTGGTTGTGAACATTTTGCTATAAGGCCACGAAGAAATGCTTTAAATTGCATGATGGTCGCCCAATTTTGAATACTTAAATGAAACCAGGCCGGAAATGGTTTATGCAGTAATTAACTTGTTTCTTGAGCTTTGTGCCATGTTATTGCCTCAGGAAACATAGTTTCAGTGAAAAGTGGTCCAAAGATGGCTCCAAATCAAAATTTGAAACAGGTGCATTTCTATGCATTTCTTGACATTAGCACTATTGAATTTTTGAGAATGTTGACGATTGACAAAAAGCTATTAAAACAAAAATGAGACTCATCGCTGAAAATGATTTTGTTTGAAAAAAATCACTTATTTTTATTTTGTTCCATAATTCATTTGACAAACCTGAAGTCGGTGGCACTTTGTATAGATGAAGATCCAATTCTTTTTTGAAAAACAATTCGATATTAGGACGTCCATATGATGCTCCTGGACACTCAGCGACACTGCCATGCACTTATTTGCTGTTTTATGTTGATCGACTTTTTGAAGAACTGTTAGAAACTAATTGATCTAATTGAACTAATTGAATCTACCTGAATTAATCTCTCTACGGTTTTTCTTTCTGGCAACTTTGCTGGCAACTTTTTTTCTCATGTGTCACAAAATTCTAATCCTGCCAGAGATCCATCCAACTTACTAGATTACTTACTTACTTAGTAGGCCTAAGACCCATGTAGGGTCTAAGCCTGATGAATCGCTGCCTTCCATCGTTGACGGTCGTGGGCACGCTGCTTCCAGTCATCAAGACAAAGCTGTCTTACGTCCGCGATGACTTAGTCTTTGTACCGGAGGTTCGGTCTTCCTCTCCTTCTCGAATCAGGAGGCTCGGATTCGAAGACCCTCTTAGCTGGAGCGTTGTTTTCCATGCGCTCGATGTGGCCGAGTCAGTGCAGTCGACGGATTTTTGCCTTCCGGACTACATCTACATTCTGGTACAGCTCATAGAGTTCGCGGTTGTGTCTTCTCCTCCATTCGCCTTCCTCGCAGACGGGACCATATATCCGACGTAGAAGGCACCAAGAATCAGCTCCGCAGTTCTGCTTAGTGTCCAGCTTTCGGCTCCATATAGCAAGACTGGAAGAATAAGAGTTTTATAGAGCATGATTTTGGTCCTTCGAGTCAGGAGTTTTGAGCCCAGTTGTTTTGACAAACCGAAGTAGCCAAGGGCACATTTACAAATGATGTCATGTAAAAAACAAATTTTTTATTTAACAAAAACAGTGGAAGATAATACATGATAAACTTATCTTACTATAGATTGGCCTAAATACAAAATTAGGCCCCTTTGGGCATCGTACTTTAGTGCAAGATTAAGTTCAGAATTCAAGTTCAATTTGAGTAAACTTGTATAATACCATGTTATCATTTGTTTAAGAACATAATACAACAGGAAATATCCTTTTGATTTTAAACAATCTATGAATGGTATGATATCCAAAAGTGTTGCAATAAATTTACAATAAAATTAAAATAACACCGAAAAACGTCCATTTAAATGACCGTTGCATAGGTATCGTCGATTCCTGCGCACAAGATTTGCAGTCTAGTTTCAATTCCCAGCACAGAAAAAATTATATTAAAATTTCTTAACTCCACGTCTTGAGAGCCAGTAACAATGCTCACAGAGTATAACTGTCTAGAAAAAGTTTCTCAATTTTGCCCTTCAGATTCAGCATTAAACTGCAGGTCTCCTCCACTCGTGAGAGAAGAATAGTAAGCAAGTTAACTGTTACAGATTGATCAAAACGCACTTTTTACATTTGACATTTCAAGGGCATATTAATTCATTCATTAAAGTAGACTATATGCTTAGTTAAAGTAAGTAAGTGTTATCTATATATTCATTAGGTTTACCAAAATAGTTGCTTAATTTAAAAGAAGTAACTTCATTTTGTGCAAATCTAAATGTAAAGACTCCCGCTGTCAAGAAAAAAGTTATTTGTTCTAAGAAAAAAGCAAAAATATTAAAGCATACGATGAATACGATTGAAATGCAAATGTTCTCCACACTTATGTAAAGAATGCAATTTATGTTGAGCCCGACTTTCTTTAAATTAAATAAATTGCATTCTTGCGAAGAATCATCATAAACAAAATCCCGTATCACTCAACTCGACTCACCCATGAACGAGCTAAGGTTGAAGTATGTGGACGTGTTCTCATAAAAAAACCTCAAATGTTTATGGATATGATTCGAAAGAGATCCATTCAAATAAAAACGTAATCACGGTGCCGTCTTATTTACTGACTGAATGTGCGCTACGTGAAACCACAAGCATAACCGTATGGGATAACTTTGGCTGCCTGATACTCATCTTTAATGTTGACGCCTTAGACGGGCCAGCACGAAACGCGCGTATATGGATGATGTACCGATTATCGTTAAACTCTGAATTATTGTGGATGTGACAGAAGGAGTTTAGTGCAATCATAGAACGGTGTCAAAGCTAGGGCTCTTCAATAAATACAAAAAAATACCGGAGTATTTCAAAGAAGGAGATAAAAATAAAAATATGTGATAACTGCAGGAATGTCTGCTGGATATGCGTTGAAATGTGTATGAGATTAAATAAAAAACTAAAAATCCAGAAATTTATCATATCTCATCTTCCATCGGAGCAACATCTTTGGGTCAGAGGATTTCCATGGAATTTAGTTGCTTGAAATCCAAGCAAACAGTCATTGAGGCTCACAACTTTCTCACTCAAACGAAATCATTGTTGTTCCTTATGAGAAAATTCGCTTTATTTTCTTACATTTATTCAAGTTGGTTATCTGGAACTGTATAGAACATAAAGTTCACATAAATTGTTTGTGTTGAATACGACACTTTTTGTCCGAAATCGTTCTCCTTTGTGTTCATTGAATGGGAGTTGCGAACAGGACTTTCTTTTTATTGTCTTGCGGAAGAATAGACTTGCGAAAAAAGGCCAAGGTGTTTGAATGGTGATTTCTCTGCTATTTCGGCTTAGTATCCTATCAGTCAGATTTAAGGAACATCAGTTTAGTGGGTATTTTTTTTCTGAAACGTTTTCACTGTGGAAATAATTAGGTGTGTTTAGGTATATACAGTGGATCAATAAAGAACTCGGAAAATTATCTTCTTACTTTTTGATAGTGACAAATTTGTCCAACTCGCAAAGACCTACAAAAACTATAATTTATTCCTTTTGGAATCAAGTCCTAGTCCAAATTTAGTTCATTTAGATCCCATGGTCTTGCGTGTGGCGAAAACCTTCATTTGGTTTTTGAAAAAATGAAAAGCCACTGTTAACAGGGTGGTGGCTCTGTACCAAGATAAATGTCCGAGTTCTTTATTGATCTACCTCTCAATGACATTATGTCATATGCATATGACGTCGTTCAAATGGTCGCCGCGGCTTTACGGGGTAACGCATATCTCAGATGTCGAATTTTCGATGACCATGAGGGATAGGCCCATGTGAACTTTAGCTATGACAAATGTCATGTTTACTTTGAGGAACTTTGAAGGTTCGCATGTGTAGTCTAAGGGGGTCAAATCACATGATCTCAGTGGCTAGCTTAAGTCGCTTCTGCGTGCCATAGTCATGCCGTCAAATCGTTCGTGCAGAATGTCCATTGTGACATCAGTTGTGTGGAACCTATCGACGTTCTATTGGAACCACATGTCTTTCACGTATCATTCATTCATTCAATTTGGTTATCATCGATCGCTGACGCTCTCCGTTGATAATGATGGCAATGCCAATGTTCTTTTCGAAGAAATACGGACCTATTATGCTACCTACCTATCTATCTATCTATCTCTCCTCTGTTATTAACAAATTCCATCAGCATTGACATCTAGCGCTCATCAACCATCTTGGTAGCTATCAAGGAATTGAAAGGAATAGTCTTGTAAAAATAATGCTCAATTAAAAAAATATATAAATGCACTTATGCTAACAACTATGTTTGCAAGTATGAAGCTAATCAAAATTATTGTCAGTTGTTCGCTCTTGTTTATTTTGCATCGTAGTATTCAGCTGTACAACAAACACACATATGTACAAACGTAATTCATCGTGAAACATCACTCTCCTAGTTACTTACTACGAGCATTCCGAATTGAAATATGATATTCTGCTCTGCTTGCGAACTGGACAAACACACCATCTGCGATATCCAGAAATTTATGTACACACATAAACACAAGTTGTTATGAAGAATTGATTTCAGCCAAAGCGAAAATAGCTATTCACAAGTATGACAACGTTTAAGACGTTCACCATTGTTCTATTAGCGGCAGCAGCGTTCGTCACATGCGATGCGCCATATCTTATAAAATGTTTATTTTCTTACATCCCTTGCTTTAGTTTCCGTGTTTCAATATATTCAAACTTATGTACCTTAGAAGTATTTGTCACTACGAATGTATATTTGCTCATTTCTACATCTATGTTCAACGATCGCTTACGTGCATCGTTGCTATAATTAGGTACCCATTACTTATGACATGCGTTAGTTGAACTTACAAGTATGTGCAGCTAAATCTCAGCGTATGACTCCAATGCCTGTAATATTATCGTTCGCAATTCCCCATATGGTCTATACACAGACCATAACGTGAACGTGAACGTTTATGCGCACAATTCGACTTACTCGTGTATGTACTATGCGCCACACATTTACTTGCAATAATAACGCGTCTGAACAAAGGGGCAGCGCAATTATGATACGTAGTAACCAACGAACTTATTTCACGCAACCAGTTGTCCGCATTGTGTGCAGCAAACAATTTTGATTTAATCGTTTTGAAAGTAAACGCCATCCATTGGATGTGTTCATAAATATAAAAAAAAATCCTTTATTTGTCTTTGTCGTATACTGCAAAAAAAATTGGCCAACATTATTTAGATTTTTAGAAATAGTGAGTGACTGGACAGAGCTGTCTAACCTACCACGATGAGCTCAAGACTATGGATACAACAAACTTGCGATAATTCTGAAACTTCCATAAACAAGTTTGTGTTGTAAGTCAACAGCAAAACAGCCTTGAAATTCCATAGGGTTCGATGTTGGGACCAATTCTTTTCAATCTCTACACTGTGGAGCAAGATGCAAGACACTCCTGTGTGTCGATGCCCTCTTGACATACAAAATCTCCCTCCAAAAATTACCAATAACAACAATGATGGCACTACAGTCCGAGGTGGACTTGGCCCTAGGTTCTACAGCAGCAACACGTGTTGTGCGCTACCTTAAAAAATTAGAAGCAAGCTAAGTGATATATGCTTCTTAATTTTATGAATACTATCTCCAGTGGGGCCTTGAGACCAACAGTCATAAACCAGAGCTCATATATTCCTGGACACCGAAAAGTTGAAGAGGTTCGGATACATCAACATTTCTCTCCCAACACCAACTTCACAAATTAAATACAAATGTCTCGAAAAAAAATTCTGCTAATGTGTTATCATCCGCAAACGGGTGGTCTTTGCCTTGTCTCCCCATTCGTGTGACGTACGCGCGTAACATGACTGGTTGCTATAGTAGCTATGCAACGACTAGTCATGAAACTGCTATGAAAACGAAAAAAAAATCAGTGCAGTTGCATAGCATGGGTTATCCACTTGATAATCAATGGACGCCCAACTTGGTTCACAAAAACGTCTACAATCACTGAAAGGATGGTTTTTTTTTGCATCACAAATGAGAAAATTTACGAATACGAAGTAGCAGGACATTTCCAGCAGGATATGCAGAAGTTACAAGAAACCCCCTAAATCTCAGACATCGTGACGTTCACGTCAGGGCAATGACTGACTGCGGATATAAAGCAACGGAAAAAAGTTCCACAAAAAAACTATGCTGCACATGCTAAGTCCGCATACATTTCATTTTTAACAACTCTTCAGTTAATTGTATGATAAATATTCAAAATACAAACGAAATTATAATACTAAAACAAATTGTCATAGATTATTCGAAAACTGTAAAAAAGACAAAATAGAGTACGTCGGGACCCTATTGTTAAGTCGACAACTTATTTTAGGGTGTAGTCTGGGTGGAAGTTATTTCGAAACAGAAAAAGCGGTAGAAGGTTGGAGTTGATGGTCTATAGTTCGGCGGTAAGTTGCATTGAATGTTATGTTAATTGACGAAATCTGTTTATTATGATCTGCTTTGTGTAAGGCAAGTCCTTTGCCCAATACTTTTTATTTTGAAACTGGCGTGAATGTATCAAGTATAATGGATTTTAAGCTTAATTTATGATCTTAAGGTACCGAAAAAAGTGCAGCTATCAGTGCTCTAATTCAAAATGAGCCAAATCACTCGATTCCAATTCGTTCACAGGAAATAGAAATTTCTCAGTCAACATTCTGGACATTCAACATGATTTGCAGGACAGAGCCGATTGTTACGAGAGGTAACATTGATTTTATTGCAATCATTTTATAACAAACGTATAAATTTGTTATATTTATTTATTTGTTATACTGATTGGTAGCACAATCCAGTCTTTCAGGTTGAGGCATTGTATTGCTTGTGTTGGAAGTTAAACGTCACTCGACAGTAGGACCAACGCAGTATCGTTTTTAAGGCATAAACCTTCTCTGATCGTTTGTTAGGTTGTTTCAAATCCTTTATTATTATCAACAAACATGTTAAGCGCTTGTTGTCTTCTTTAAAAATGATTTATATTTCAGCTTCTTTTGTTACTACCTGTCTTAGTGATGTTTACTTTTGAGCTAATAGCACTCCTCACTAGGAGGCAACTTATTTCCGTGCACTGTTTAAATTCTACTTTTCAACAAAAGTTGGCCCTGTGCGAATTAGGATAATGTTTTTTGATACAACTCTAGACTATTTACGGTGATCTTCGACTAGTTTTACTACATAGACATTTGAAGGTTCTACTACTAATTCAAACCCATAGGGTGTTTATTTCTAATACTAAAAAAAGAATATATTGCAAATATAATCGTATGCTGTCGATGTGTAAGTATCAGCTCAGATAGATTGGCACCGCTTTTATTTTAAATAATATTCCATTTCGAATTCCGAACACTTTTTCGCGCATTTGTCTGCATTCTACATTCAATAAGGCTAAGTTCCGACCGTCTGGGATTTTTGGCGCAAGCTTATTGCATTCAAGATGTTTGGAGATCAATTCGTAGATCCATATAGGCGGCTATGCGCTTATCGGTACATAAAATGATTGCGGTTCGCTTTGACATACTACACTGCCTTACTGAAACCACATTTACGTCATCTAATTGTGATACAGTCGATGATCGTTGATCCACGCCATTGACAGCAACGTACGTTCAATATACACAGGTACCACACAAAATATATACTAGTAAGTTTTTGTTGATCTAAAATCATTTAAAAAACAACTTCTGAATTTCCTTAACCACGAACATCTGGACTTTGCTTATTGATGCAGAAATTAAGCCCAAAAATTTGCCTCATCGATCAGGAGCAATCTCGCTTAGGTTCAGTTCGTCGTAGCAATTGTGAGCGGTCTCAATCTTCATAATGATTTACCAAGATGAGCACAAATCATCTGGTTAAAGGAATTCTTGCCAATCCAAAAAAAATCGTAAAAACAGATCCTCTTTTCAAAAAATTCCAATGCACTCATTTAAGCGAATATGCACATGAGTTTATATTGTTTTTCTTTGTCTTCCCTAGTGGCTTAACTACTCCAAATAGCTTACTTATCAGGACAGTAACCCATGAAGGGTCTGTCTTCGATTCTTGGTGCTTGCAGATATACTTTCAAGTTATATTGCATTCGCAACTGCAGGAGACTGTAGGTTCGATTTTCATAAATCAGGAGCCAGTGATTCAAATACCCCTTAGGTTGAGTACTGCATTTCACTTACTCAATGTAGTCAAGCAAATCTAATCGACAGTTGTTTACTATTCGACTATCCTCCCATTCTAATATTTCTTAGAGAGTTTGAGGTTTAGTATTTTTCGTCCTTTAATCTTTCTCGTGACATGGATTCGATAAAAAATTTAGGAACTAGCTTTCTTTCCTCTTTCGGCTTAATGTAGTATAGCGGGACGTCTAAAGCTTTTCAGAGAATGATCCTGTTCTTCAAAATCAAAAAGTTTGATACAAATTATTCAGATAACAGTGTTTGTCAAGTGTAACCCTTCGTCTTGTCATATCATAAATTGTATATTTGCTCATATGAAGATTGATTTCTTCACAACTTTAAAATTTTGGCAATGAATTGTGGTACTCGCATATAATTCATCATCTCTTCCAAAAGAGGGAAACGATTTTTCTTTTTTTTTTCAAATAAAATGTTCCTTTCTTAGAAATGCTTGTGAGAGGGGAGCCCTACACACGCTGCTTGTATAATCTGCACATGCAATAAATGTGCATAAGTGCACGACTTTCAAATGAAGGGAGCATACGTAAATTTAGCTCTTTTCATTCATAATTAAGTTGAGTTGAGTTGATATCCAGGGAGTCTCATCTCAAAATAAACACCAGATAATTCGCAGCGCACTCTGCGTAATGATGATGTTGTGAAGATAAGATTGACTCTGATATAAAAAATGTCGACCCCCATAAAGAGACACATTCATTGTCAAACACATTAGACCGGAAGTTCGTCATATGGTAAACAAGTTGATTTGTTGGCTTTTTAATGAGGTAATTTTTTCTGATTCCGAGAACTTTTGATGGGGGAAGAAGGATGTAGCTTATTTTTACCCGTGATTTTGGAACCAAGCGGTACAATATGTCAGAGACTTTTCAGAAGTTCCTCTAGCAGTATTTTCTTTTTTGAATTGTTTTTCATGTTATTTAATTTTGATTTTCTTTCATTTTAATAAATAATATTAATGTTCCTTTCTTTCTTTTTTTTTCAGGTACGTCTAATTGGTTAAAGGTGACACCACATATGATCTCAATGTCGTGGAAAACAAATTGCCATCATTACAAATTGCGAATCCCAGGACATACGTTTTTGCATTGCAGCAGTACCTTGAGTATCTGGTGAAATTTTCCAGGACTGCGCTCAAACGAAGATTATTTAATTTTTCGAAATTATTAGACTGTGCAAACTTTTTCATTTCGGCATGGGTTATGCCGATTGACTTGGGGGATGGGAAGACAGACTTACACCCTCGGGTTCTTTGCTTTGTTTAGGGCTAAGCTAAGTAGTTTTAAATTAGGTTAGGTTTAGCTTAGGAATAGATTTAGTGTAAGTAGGTTAGCTAAGGTGTAGATTAGGTTAGTTAGCTTAGATCCGCTAGCTCCTTTCCGCTCTTTTTTAATAGTTAAAACTTGAACACATTTCTTTTCTTTTTGACTGTCTCTTCTCTCTGTTCTTTTTCCTATCTTTTATCTGTCCGTCGGTAGTCTGTTAGGGTGTTGGGCTTTTTCTCTTCTTATCTTTTCACCTCTTTCTATCCTCTGTTAGCTAGCTAAAGACAGGAGATGATGGTGTACGGGCCGGAGGACGAATTAAGCAGTGCAACCGCAAGCATGGCGCCGTACAAAGTTGTCTCAGTAGCCCTTTTTGGCTTTTGTCGCCAGTTGCCTTGTACCACAGGTTCGTAATCAAAGCTTTTTCAATGCAAGGTTGTCCATGTGTTTTTCAGAGCCTGATAATATGAGTCGATCGGTCTGTACATGTAATGAAAAAGGACGAAATATCACATATAGACTTTTACTTCGAAACAAACAATAACTTCATTGCTTTCACTCTCATCCATGCCACTTTGCTTTAGACTGAAAGAAAGCCAATTTACACGCTCTATTTCCTAGCTGTATCTCGAGTCCAAAGAAAGCGACATGCAGTGTTATTGTGTGTTCAAGTTGTTTTCTACCAGATTGTTTAATATGGGGTCCTCTAAAGGATGAAAACTTGACTTCTTCCTTTTCTTCTTTTTGTGATGCTACAATCCGGGTTGGTCGCAACCAACAAGCTTCTCCAGCTATCACGATCTTGCATTGTCGCACGGGCTCAGAGCTTAGTTGTCTATGCCCTCTACATGGACTCATGGTCCAGCAATCTTAGGCTGGGTCCTCAGACGCCTGCCTAGATGCCATGACGCTGTGCAACCCATACAGTTTGTGGTTGAATCTTCAATCGTCATCAACGCAAACAGGTCCAAAGAATTTTTCTCTGGAAAGACCTTCTTCACCCGCTTTCGATGTTGTCCATGCGCCGTATAGTAGGACTGAGAAGGTCAATGTCTCATACAGAATCAACTTGGTCTTTCGAGAGAGGGTTATGTCACCTAATTGGCTTTTGAGTCCAAAAACAGCGGTTGGCGTCTGACGTCGGTACTGAAGTGGTTCATACTGTTTGCCGCAGAGCTGAGGTAGACGAAAGCCTGGACTACCTCGGAGTTGTAACTACAAATTCTGACGTTTTCGTTTCTCTCATGTTTTACTTCAACACACGAAACCTTTTATTTTATCATTTTCAAATTATTTTTCATTGGCTTAAGGGAATTACCCGATGTTGTGCGGAGCAAACCAAATATTTAAATATTTCACCGTTTCAACTGCAGGCGGACACATCAAAAGTGGGTGGGTTATGAGGTACCATTATCCTGGCCATAATCCTGTCGAGAGGAACTACTTCAACTTCAGTAGTAAACACCTACGCTCTTAAAAGTGCGCATCGTAAAAAATGAAATTCATTCCAAATGATGAACAGCTCACTCGGATTCATTAACTTCAAGTCGACACAACACTTACACTTTATTATGCATAAATAATGAATTCCATCAGCAGCCGAATTCAACATAATAAACTCGAAATAATTAACCACGCTGGTATTTTAATGAATTCAAATTTTAAGTTTGATTCGTAAAATGACGAGTATCTTGTCCCAACTCAATACTGATGTGCCATCTTTTCGCAGAGTTCAATAGGCCACTGAGCCATAAACTGGAACGACAGTAAAGTTGGCAGCTTGAGCTCATTGAACTCTTACACAGATGTAGGTACTCTCTGTGCTCTAGATATTTAACTTCCACTTTTCCGCGAAACAAATTGTGTTTTTGTCACTTGCCAATGTTTTGGGCGTATGTGTGGGTTCGTGTGTGCTTGTAGGTATCTATTTGCACAAAGGGTGCCTGAATTTGTGCCTTCATTTTGTGTTGTGTTGTTTTTTTTTCGCTCCAATAAAGAAAATATAATAATCCTCCTTTATATGACTTTCAAAGTGATTCGCATGTACGTATGGACATGTGCAAACACTGGCATTATACACACTTATACCTTTTGTTAATCAGCAAACAAAAATCTGGAACATCTGTCGAAACGTAAGCCAGACCGATGCGGCATGGAAAAAGTTAATTTTTTCTTCTCTTTTCCCTTCAAAACCAGAAAACATACCTCCGACAAGTAGCAAAAGAAGAAATAATGTGTTTTTTTGGCTTAAGATTCGGAGTCGTGTCATTTGGTACGTCATTTGGTCGAAAGAGTGTATGAGAAATGAAAAGTTTCCCCGTCTACTATGACATTGACGAATTGAAGGTTACAAGCCGGGAATGATGATGAATAGCTCTTACCTCTGACCAAAAAGCTGTAGGAATATGCAGATGATTTCAGGTTTTGCTCTTTGCACGTGTACGCATGCGCACGTACTCATGAATGAATGCTCGCTTGAGTGCAGAACTTCATGTATGGGAGTTTGTCATATAAATTTCCCATGTAGGAGTTGGCCTCTACGATGCGTTCGAATTGTCTTAAAAGTGCACCACAAGGTAAACGGAAACTATCCCACACACATACTCGTACACACTTCAGTTTGTGGGCTGTCGAACCATTAAAACGAGGTTTAACTCCTACTGACGTAAAATGTTGCTTCAGGAAAATTCGAGAGCTTACACAACACGAAAAAATATTTAAATTAAATTTGCTGCATTTTTTTAAAAGAAGTTATAGATTTTCTCATTTACAAAGAAACGTTGCATGTTTTTATTGGCTTTGTTTTTGTTAACCAAGCCTTCATAAAAATCAATATTCCAGTTCACTTTAATGACTTCATTTTCGGGGTAATAAAAGTTGGCCCGAGGTTGAGAGGCATGCATCAAAATGCTTGGTGCCTGCCCTGCGCATTTTATGGTCAGCAGACTTTTGGTTTTGTGTAAAGTAGAAGAAGGATAATGAAAATGTAAGTGGAAAAATGAACCAAATTGCACGGTTGTTTAGCGCGATGGAAAATTTACATCTCCTTTGACTAGTTTATACGGACATTAACACAACACCAACTCTATCGGTTGTTGGTCACGGCACAAAACAGCATGAGCCACATTTCCAGCCCCACATTGTGACTGTGAATTGAGCTTCAAAAAGGTCTGAGAAGGACCAGGGGATTCTTAATTGATACCCACCAAGTTTCTGGCAATTTTGAAGTCACAAATGGTGGCATTCATCACCACAAGCAATCTAGAGCCAGTGAAAACTGATTCGTTTGCATCACCTTACGGTCGAAAACATTTGACCTCTACCGTGCAATTGGATTCTAAGACCCCCACACTTTTCTAAGCCTTTACGCAATTACGGCAAGGTGTGCCACTGATGTGTCACTTTTTCACTCTATTGCTGCAGCGTTAGTCATTTAGAAATGTCATACTGTTGATGACATTGACCTCATCGCACTTTCTCAGCAATCAAGATTTAATGGCGCTACAAACACTGTGTAAGAAAAGGCGAAGTCTTTTAGCACAGCATTAATTGTTACATATTAGTGCGGGCTTCGGCCCGGTAAATTGTCTTTAGACTGAATATTCACCTTTTTGTCGATTTCAGTGCCGATTTTATTGGAAGGAACTATTCGATGTGCTGGGGCTGTATTCCGGATCCGGAAAATTTATTCGGTGCGCTTCAGCGCTAAGTAATACGCGATGCACCGTGCAGTACAGTCCCAGAACATCCGAACCGTTTGAAGCCTTGACAGAATTTCTGCAAGGAGGTGCGCTGCCGTGTGATTTCTTCAATCTGGTTCTGGAGAAGTTAATGCGGCGGGCAGGTGTAGATACGGAAGTCACTATCTTCTACAAATCGGTCCGGCTGCCGGGTTATGCAGATGACATCGACATTGTCGCCCTTTCCCAGCGAGCCATAGTGAAAGCATCTACAGCGATTGAAGAACAGGCGAAACAAGCTGGTCACCTAGGACAAAACGTCATCGTTCGACAATTTTGAGGTGCTTGAGGAATTTGTCTACCTCGGGGCAAAAGTGAACTTCACAAACAACATCTTAGTCGAAATCTGACGTAGAGGCGCCCTTATCAACCGCTGCTACTTCGATATGTCCAAACAACTTGGTTCGAAATTCCTGACTCAAAAATTATGCTCTACAAAGACCGTATTCTGCCAACATTGTGATATGGTCTCGAAAGCTAGGCGATAAGCAGGATGACAAAGCTGATTCTTGATGTCTTTGAGGAAAAGAGTATTCTCTGGATCTTTGACTTATGTGCGAGGTAGGCTCAAGCGCGAACTACAGTAATACTCTGCTAAAGGTTTGAAGTATAATACACCTGGACAGCCGCTGCTATATCAGTTCGTCTCTGATCTTGACAGTTCAGCTATATGGATTTAGAAACTAAATCATAATCCAGGCATACTTCAGTTTCTTTCGAAAGAATGTTTCGCTGCAAAATTGATTTTTTATCCGTAGTCTGGAAAGAAATCCTCCATCCAAACCGTGCTCATAAACAGTAATCCTTCCACCAAGATTGTTTCTGAATTTAAACCTTCTAGTTTGAGAAATAAAACCCAAATAACGAGTATGTCACTGCGATTTCATTGAAGCTAAGCCATTATATAACCAGAACCACTATTCTATACCCTCTATAGTTCGTTGGCATAGTAAAACTGTTAAGTTTTCAATAAAAATAACAGTCACTAGCTTATAGCTTTGTATTTTGAATAGTTTGAAAGATCATCATTCGACTTAAGCCCAGACATACGAGCATTTACAAATTGAGGGCAATTATTTCAAAGAGCGCTATGCCAATCTTAATGAGAGACTGGCTCGCAATTGTAATTGCAACACAATTGAGAAAATTCACACTTCATTAATTCTTTTGGCATCGAACTACCGGCAAGAATACGTAGATTGTGCACAACAACACCGTATTAACACCGTTGAAGCCAGTGTTGAATATGATTGTTGAGTGTCCATCGAAATTGTGAAAGATCTTGCGTAAGTATCTTGATTGACACGCTTATAAGATTCAATGGGTGCATAGGGGCAAAAACAGAGGGAATCATTGGAAGTCAGTCACTTTTTTACGCTAACGTTTTTACAGCCTTACCAAATGTGTTAAAAAGTCTAAATCAGCTTCCGAAGTATCCCTTAAAATGCATTGTTTAGACGGTTTTAAGCTAGCAAAGTTTTTTTTTTTAGCGAGGGTAAGTGAAAATCTTCAAAAGGCACTTTGTGGGCCGTTCCCTCATAGCGAAAGGGATTTTTACCCAATAAAAACACCTCCCTTAAAATAAAATAAAATATATTCATACTACAACTAAGTTTGACACTTATCCAGCAGTTTTATTTTCTTCATTATGACGTGTTTTACAAGAGATTCTCCTCTGAAAGTACCTGCAAATAGCGCAACTAAGCGCGGGATGAATTCACCGTGCTAGGTCAAGGGGTTTAGTCTTTTGAAGACGGTGCAATACGTTACTTTCGTCAAGAATTGGAAGGACAGCAGGGTTTATGTGCTCTTCCAGACGACGCTTATGCTTACGAGCAATGTTCTTAGTTTCATCCTGGATTGATGCAATTCCAAGATCTCTGTGGATATCGTCGTTCCATATGTACCACGGTGCGTTGACGATGGTTCTTAGTACTTTGTTTTAAAAAGTTTGTAGTATATTTTTATTACTTTCTTTGGTACAACCCCATGGTATACAACTACCATATGTCCAGACTGGTTTTAGCACTTGCTCATCCCGAGGTATTTCGCTTCATTTCCAAATGGTATTTGAACACCATTTATAAACACGGGCAAATTATTCACGTTGTTATATGTAAAATTAATATGAACGGATTTGGCTTCATCGAGTTCAATTCTCCAAGTTTTTGTCCATTCGTGTACCCGATTTAAAACACGTTGCAGTTTTCTAGTTGACTCTTCGACCGTTTTGGCAGTTACCAAAATGGCGGTGTCGTCAGCAAATGTACCTAGTACAGTGCCAACATTTTGTGGCATAGCAAAGTGATCACGCCATAATTATTTAGAAATAACAGTATTGAAATATTACCGTCATTGGCACCCGGTCCAAGGTCAGAACCAATCATTTTTTAGTCATACATTTTCGGAAGTACGTATGGTTTGAACTGGATAGTGCCGGTGATGTGAAATAAGACGAAATTTCAAAAATGTGATATTTTTTCGTTTCCAAAAGCAAAAAATACTTCAAAAATCAAATAAATTTCAATCAAATAATTACCTCGGACTGTAGCGCCGCCATTATTATTATTATTATATTATTATTATTTGTGAAATAGGGGCCGAAACCATAGAAAAGGTAATTATTTTGACAGGATGGGCTACTCCCAAGCCACCAGAGGCAGTAATTTGATACTGGTTTACTCTTTTTCATGAGGCATCAAATCTTGCCACAACTTTTGTTTCCTTATTGCCTTTTTAAAAGGAAAACAGCAGATGGCCCCACTTTGTACGATTTTTTTTAGATCTTTACGACATGTGCTTCCCGTCTTTTGAGTGAAATAAAACGAATATCTGTTGCATATGTGCCTTTTGCTTCCCCATTCATAATTTTATTATTCAATGAACACACATTTGCCATTCATGTGGATGACCTTTAAGATCGTCCAAACTTCCGCCTCAAAATGAAGTGCATTCATCCCGTCAAACTGTTAAGAATACTTAGCACTAAAAGCCACCAGATACAAAACTTCCCATTTACTTGCGTATTACGTTTGCTTTTTATGTGCCATTCATTCGAATGTAAGGTATACCTGCTTCCTATCGAGCATTAGCTCGTAGGATTTTTCAACATGAGCAATATCCAACAACAAAATCGGCCAGCAGACCATATTTTTCGTATTTAATAGATATTCTCAATAAGGTATTGTATTGCCCATCTGCAATGGGATAGAAAATGAAATACTTTTTTGGATGTCGAGATCAAAATGATTGGGCGGACGTGACCGATTTTTCATTCACAATACCCATATTCCATAGACGTTAAGAATACAAAATAGAAATTGCGGTTGGCTCTTACCTCTGCACAATGCTCCCTCAGACTTCCATACGTACTACAGTTCCACACATACCCACACATGTGTGTACTCGTATATGTATACCTTCTAACGTCTAACTGATTGTCGTGACACATTTCAGTACATGGCATTCTGTGGAGAGACATATTACCAGAAATATTTTCCCCATTCCGTGGCAATAATCCATATCCCCATGACTACGGCTTGAAACACTACAGATACCGTACGGTCGGTTGGTGGTGAGCTTATATACATGTCCACACTGGTGGCTATAGCTATCCGGACGGAAATATTGTTTATGGCAATATGCTTTATTCTGATTACCATAGTTTCGTCCGAGTATTGTGCTTGTCCGCTTTGAAGAACTGCGCGCATCGCAACCGAATGGAGATGTGCAATTCAATTGCAATAATCTTCGAAATTACTTTTTCAATTTTGGCTACGACAGCTGCCACTGGCATTGCCATTCATAATGTCTGTGATGTTTTGGCATGGCTGGACGTTTATGGTCACTGGTGGAAGGGGCAGAGTGTCGAAATATTATTTTCTGTTTTCTGAAAAGACGTTCATATAACACTTCGACTTATTGATCGAATTGTACTTTCTGGATTGTGTATTGTTTTTGAAGCAATTATTTTATAGTAAATATTTGAAGTAGACGTCGTGGGGTAGCGGTTCAGTGCGCGAATGTCCATTGTCTAAGGTTCTATTAGGATTCGAATCGAAGTCAACCCGTTTCTCATTTCAAAGAGAAGTAGCCAAATTAGTGGTAAGGCAACAAACTATCGATGGATGATGCAGAGAATAATTATACACATCCGAACTACAATTTATAGCAAATTATCCCATCAAGGTTTACATCGATGGATCGAAGATGCTGCAAAGCAAAGGCGCGGGCATATTCTCCGAAGCTTTAAACATGAACTCTTCAATCGGCCTACTTCACCAGCTGATGTTATCATTCTAATTGATTTCAAATTCAATTTCGGCAACGGAAATCAAGTCGAAATCCGTCACATGCTTTCACGAAGAACTTAAGGCTCTTGCCTGTCATACTTGATAATAACTTTGTGTGGCTTACCGATGAAAATATATGATGGAGCTGTGACGAAGAGGGGCAAGAGGATTCCCCTCACTACCTATGCCACTCCCCAACCCCAGTCAGTTGAGATTTAGAACATTGGAAGATAACTTCATCGAGTCATCATTTTGAGGTATCTCAATCGAAAAGAAATAGTGCTACGAGGATGGTACTTCCATACAAAAATAAAGTGGACTTCAAACACATCACGTATAAACATACATAATGAACTTCTCTCACTGCAGGCAACGAAGTGCTCGTGAATTTCTTGAACGACCGTAAATACTTACGTCAATTTAGAAACTGACTTTATCATTAATAAATGATATCTTTACCTTAAATTACCTCCAAGCCACGAATAAATTAGATAGGCAAAGTACAACAACAAGAACGTACCCATTCCCATGTGCAACGTCAATTACGACGGTGGCTCTATGACCCTTTGACCACATTAACACCGACCAAACGAAGGTCGAACCAATTTGATTGCTACTGGGTAGTTAATTGAAAAGCGTTACGCTTCCACAACCACTTTCGTGCTTGTCAATTAAATGTTTTTCAGAAACTAGTGCAACTTTTTCACCGACTTTGATCAGAGTTACCAGGGTGAGTAAAAAGAAAAGGGCATCGAGCAATATGGGTCATAATTATTGGTTCAGTGATCTTACAGCACTAAATCTTCTTTACACATACTTTGCTCGAAGAACCTTGACTGGAATTTTATTCGAAGTCAAGCTTCAGTGAATAACTCTTGATTTTTTATGTGGTACTATCATTTCCATAACTGATTGCTTTTAGCTGACTATTCAAATGGTTTGCCTTTTTAATTTCTAGTTGCTTGTGGTGTCGAGGTCAAAAAGTATGCTTCTGTGAGTTAATAACTTTTTTGGATGGCACTTCAGTTTGATGTAAATGGGGGCCTTAACCAAAAAGTCTTATAAGAGAAGTATAGAGATTACGTGTCTATATTAATACTTTTCAATCTGATGGAGTTTTATTTGTACTAGTATTCACTGCGTTAGGCCCTGCCATTCTGTTCAGTTTTATTGGCTTTGCCACTGTAGGCGAATGATTTAAAAGCGATTTACAAGACCGGTACAATTCGTAGTTGAACCTTACTCTTCTCTAGCCAGCAATGAGAATGTTAACATAGATGAGACGCTAAGTCTTCCCTCGAACTGATCACTTTCGATCGCAAATTCCCTAACCCCGATACAATAAAATATACAAACTAAAAACAATGCTAATCAAAGTAACAGCAGTTTACAATATTACGTTTCCTGTAATAATAATAATGGCGGCGCTACAGTCCGAGGTGGACCTGGGCCTAACTTCTCAGCAACCACTCGAGTTGTGCGTGCTATTGTTCTCTTACGAGTGGAGGGGACCTACAGTTTAATGCCGACTCCGAACGGCGGGATTGAGAAGCTTTTTCTAGACAGTTATACTCTTTGAGCATTGTCAGTGACTCGAAAGAGGTGGAGCCGTGAAAAAATGTTTGATGTTTTTTTTTCGAGATTCGAACCGACGACCTCGAGCGTAGGATTCGACGCACCTACCCACTACGCCACGGCGCCCACGTTTACGTTTCCTGTGCCTGTGAAATTCATTGAATTTCATTCTGCCAAACCGGGGTAATAGTGTGCCCTTACATTTTTACTGCAAATTGATGATAATGACCAAGTTGTGGTGTTAGATGTACGAGTATATGTATTTCTATTTGCACTTATTTAGCGGCAGTTTCAATAAGAACAAACGCCTCATTAACAGCCCTTTGTTCATCGTGTCAATACCATCTGCGGAATCAAGTATTAGTTACTGTTGGCAATATAGCAATACAATCCAGCAACCGTTCTTATTGTAGGTGGTGTTGTTTGCTCACGAGTGATGGAAGCTCTCGTGAAGCTTGAGAAGCCTTACGTAGCGAGTATGATTTCGGAGCGTTGGCAATGCCTCTCAAGAGCTGTTGTCGTAAAAATAAAAGTAAATGTTTGCACGTAATTGAAGCAGCTATCTATTGCTTTTTTGCTATTTCATGCTGAACATTTTGACGTGTTTGTCATGACTGTCAGAATGATACATGATGCTTCATAGGTTGTCACTTTCCATATGTGGCCGTAAAATTATCCAAGTTTTGGTCTAAACGCATGACTTCCTCGGTTTCTTTTCTAAAATGTATCGCAGTGTAACAATCTAATCAATGAACTGGTACAATATAAGATCATACGAGTGAGGCAACTGAAGAATGATTAACTACGTTAACAAGAATCTTGTAAAGGGATGATATAGCACGAGGGAAGTCTGAAATGTCCTGAGCTTAATGTAGAAATAAGTATTTATTAAACAAGTATTTGTTCGATCAAATTAAGTTTTGTTCCTCAGGTCGGTTTATTTGTCTCAGTCATGCGCTACCATGTTTAAACCAACCAAATAGACGTTTGCGTATTCCTCCACCGTGTTTTATAAAATGCTTAGTTCTTTAAACAAAAATTTCGACACGTCCACCGAAATCTGAGTAGCTCTTAGTGAAACAGTGCTTTCTTCTTTATTAAATGTGGACGTTTTTGTTTTGTATGGCAATATCTGCCTTTGTTCAATTCTATGACTATTCCAAAAATTGGTCGCACTTTCCGAGCCGTTGAAACCGTTTTTTATAGACTTTTGGTGGATTCAAGTCTCGGCTTCAGTAAATTAATCTAGGAAAAAAGTGAATCGGCTCTGGCTTGGAAATATTCACTCGAATTCGCTTCAGTACTTTTTATATCAATATCTGACAAAAACAAAACAAAAACAAGACGGCTCTACATGCCACAGAGCACGCGTTACACGCTTAATTAGTGAGACGAAATGCTCCAAAAAGTGGTTCAAAATAAGACTCTCCGTATGAACCAAATAAACCTTACTGTGGTCAACATTTACGCGAAACAGTAAATGAAATGTAAATAAACCCTTTGTACGTCTGTTTTCTTTTGACAACTGAAAATCAAGCGCCTCAAAAATTACCCTTTACAATGATTAACAGTTTAGTTTTTTTGGTGTCTATCGATGTCATTAGGCCATAATTATGCTGGTGCGGCTATTTCAGTGAATGAAATACGTTACAGAGCTTTTTGCCTGAAATCGATGCTTTGGATGTGGATGACGCCATATGCCATGCAACTGAAGAAAAATATCTTTATTGCGTAACATGAACATTTCCTGGAAGTGAGATCTCTCGATATGAAGACATAAACTCACCACCGAGATCATACGTATTAGCTACTTGTCCTTTTGAGCCATGATCCACATGAGATCCAAGAGCGTCCAATGCATCCCGAAAAAATCGGTCCATGTTTCTTTTAGAACCACATTGGCAGGGTTATCAGCGTCAAGTGCGATGATTACCAACTTCTTTTGGCCTGTATTGGATGATATGGACACCAACGCCATGTGGTTTCAACAGAACGGCGCAACGTTTCGCTAGGTTTCCACCCGAATCTTGTAATTATTGGAAACCCTTTCGGACCACAAAACATTTCCACTTCCTCGAGAAGGTGTTAGTGTACATAAAAAAAAAACTCTATATTTTCAAGTATGACTCAAATAAAGAACTTATTAAATTGCTTTTTCTTCTCAACTAAAGTTGTGAGGAACAGATATAATCCGGCTAATGAAGGTCAATTAAAATTAATTGCTTTTAGGCAGCCTTGCGTGCTTACAAATTCTCTAAGAGCGCGTTTATCCTTTACCTTTGACGGGCATGTTTTTTAGTACTTATTAATTTGCTTCTAGACTGAGAATGGAGCTCAGTCCAAATGAGTGGTTCGTGTTTGAAAAAATCGATCCTATGTGGTAAACTCCGGCCAATTTACCCATACTTTGTAAGACGTCCTTGGAACGGAATATATCACCTTCTGTCTTTCTAAAAAATAGACTCATAAATTTGTATATTAAAACATTTAGAGAAAAATGTATATTAAAGTCTGAACATGGCAGCTATTCTCATTTTTTAACTCAGTCATCTCGTGACATGAAAAAATGATAATAATCCCAGTTACCAACGAACAAACCCACGAATTGAAAGATTTAATGTATCCTCATGAAAATTAAGCTGGATTAGTAGACAGTATATAAAATAATACCGACGTCTTAACCATGCCGTGAACGGGGAATAGATACGAACCTTCAAATTTGCATTCGTTTAAATTCATAAAAAAGCAACACCAAAATTAGACTCCTTCAAAAGATACATAATCCGCTCGTGGAAAGCAACTCAAAGGGAAATAAGGGTATCTATCTATTTTTTACCTCCTTCCATCATATCGTATTCCACAGAGCTAGATATACGGGCATGTATCTATTCTGCAAGAGAGAAATGCTCTTCATGTACTTGTGCAAGATGGCATGGCAGATATTGAAAAATTAATACAAATGTATCTTATTTGCAATCGCCGCCGTTCAGAGCCACTGAGAAGAACTTAAAGTGAAGAGCATGGGCATGTTTCGCCGTTATTTGGTTTTCCCTTTTAGTATAAACATCATAAGGTGCTGTGGGATGAGGTGAGAAGATGAGAACGAGAGCGAAAGAGTGTGAGGGATGAAATACATCTTTTGGCATTCGGCCAAGTGGAAAGTGCTTCAAGGTAATAGAGAAAAATTAGCACCTTAAAATGGAATAAACTCATGCATGTATACGTGATATCTTTTCTCGCCCAAAGGGGTTACTTGGTAAAGGGCTTCGACAAAGGGGCTGTGAAGTTGCTAATCGAACATCGATTTTCATATTTATGCATGTTGGTTGGTATTGATTTATTATTGAGCCAGAAATGGACACAGAAGAAGCAGCGAAGGCACCCAACCAAACTCATCTCAATGGAATTTCACTTGTATAGGTTTGTTGTTAGAGTTTATTGGCACTTTTTGTAGCCTGGGCTATTATCGTTCGAGTGAATGCTTCCATCGCACCCGCCCAGCAAGGAGGGTATCCTTTATTCCATGGTCATGTATGTAAATGGGGATTCAGGGCAAATTTATTGATAAATTTTGTAGAAAGGTTAAGTTTTGGTATTCTTATCTCTTTGTGTTGTGTATGTCAATGGAAAGGAACTTATGTTTTGAGTTTATTTATGGAGGAGATGCTCAAGAAATAAAACAGATGCATGAATGGGGGTCATTTGAGAAAATTTAAGAAAACCTGCACACGGTCTACAAGCAAAATCGATGTTTAACAGAGAAATGATTCACGTGTTTCTCATAAACAAATCTCCTGCGATTGTTCTTAATTGTAGGTATGCAGTTTTCGCGAGCAATATATGGGAAAATGTTCTGGAATGTGTACGGTGTGAGGGCGGTAGCCGGGCTCATACCCACCCCGGAATTTAACGCCATATAAGGATATGGTTTAAGAGGCTTATGATGTACTGAAGGACGAGAGCGGCTTGAAGTCGAACAAAACTGCCTTTGAAGTCCGATTGTCGCAGAAATCTCTAAAGGAGCTGGAGAAGATCTGATGGAAAGTATGTTCGATGAATCAATTAATTAAATCTCACTATCATTTGCCACTTGAAATGCGTCCTCTTAAACTGCGGAAAGTATCGAGGAATAAGTCTCCTTAACATCGCATACAAGACCTTCTCTGCCGTTTTGTGTGAACGCCTTAAATAGTTCGTCAACAGTCTGATGATTCCTTACATGTCTCTGCCCAGGCATCTACGTATAGATTGCCTAAAGATTTTGTGATTATTAGGACGTATAGAAAACTTAGCTCCGGCCCAAAGAATTTTGAATTTCTGTGGTAATGCAACAGAGAAGGGCCGTTTTCATAGTAGCTGAGAAGAACTTCAACTACTTTTTTTTTTCTTTTGGAGGATTTTAGAAACACTACTGGAGCACTCAGACTCAAAACTGGTCCATTGTACTGCCAGGTAGCAACCTACTCCAGTGCCGTTAATTTGATCCCAACGGCAAATGGTGACTGGACCGATTTCGGAATCGAACCTGGGACCCGTCGAACTTGGGGCAGGCACTTAACCAACTGCGCCATCCAGTCGTTTCTTCAACTTCTTCCTGTGTGCAATTGGAAAGATGGTACTTTGACTTGGGTACTTTATCCAGAAACTTTCTGTGCAATCTTTTAGTCAAACAGAATTAGTAGGATTTACGAAGCAATATAAAACTCCTTTCCTTCAATGTGTACCACAAAGTTGTCATTTACTGACAAAGCAACATTTTTGAGTTTCATCATAAACAGAAAATAAGATGCAAACCCAACAGCTTTAAACTGATGAAGAACACAAGAAGGGCACTCTCCTGCTTAAAAGAGGTAATTGTGTGCAAATCGGGATTACAGCCGCGCATTGCGTACTGGGTATTCGTGTCAATAGTAAGATTCGTACTCATGTGTGGTGTCGCCTTTGATGAAAAGTTGTTGATATAGCGGTAAGCTGGAGCCTGCTCTTCTTTCAACTTTTACTTGGTAGAGTTCTGGGTGGACTTAAGCCTAGCTACTGCGGGAACCATTCGTGTGGTCCGTGGTATTGTTGCCTCAGAAGTGAAGCGGGGCTACAGTTTTATGCCGCCTCCAAACGGCGAGGTTTGAAAGCTTTTCTCTAAGCATTGCCGTTGATTCGATAGGAGTGCTGCCGTGAAAATGTAAGTTGTTGTGTTCGGAATGGACTTCCAATGTAAGAGTCAACGCATTTGCAAACTACCCACCGGCGGCCTCTCAACCGTATGCAATGGTCGGTCTACATTTCCATCAGTGGAGTATTAAAAATCTCAGACTTACTCCTGCTATTTATCCTTAATGGATATTAACTGTGGACAAGTAGCGGCATGCACATTAGCCAGCACGAAGTAGCTCCATTGTCCATCAGTCATCGTACCGCACACTCCGCTATTCTAAACACATTTTAATCCCTCCCTCAAGATGCCGGTCTTATACTTATTCAACTTTTCTTCAAACAAAAACTTCTCAATCAGCATTCCCTCCAGATCTAACTGAAAGTCTGACCTTTAGGCGCTAGATGGTTCTCTGCGATTCATCATATTATAGATCCAAAACTGTAAAACTGTTGTGGGAATGGGTACAATTTTCTTTTCGACGGACGTTAATGCCATTATAGCACCTTTTCTTTCCCAACTATTATAACACCGTTCAGGCGAAGACTATGGCGATGAACAGAGCGCCGAATCGTCGAATTGATCTTAAAGACAATTTTTAACTGTCACTTATTTCCTAATTAGGGCACAAGTCCAAGTATCAGGAGTCACCTCATATCGGTGTCCGAACACTCTGATATTCCAGGAAATTGCGAAGCCGACGAACTTGGCTTTTCACCGTCCGTGGATCTCCCTAACGACAACAAATCTTTTGATAAAGCTTAATGGGACCAGTTACATCAATCGTAGGTGGTTCGAGGGGACAACGTGCCTCATTCATTATAAAGCAAATCTGACCCAAGTTGCTGAAGAAAATAGGCCAAAACCACGCCGGACTATAGCGTCAAAAGAAAGAGAAACAGAGCTAAGCTTCAGAGAACAAACAGGCCAGCACTTCGAAACTTTTAGGCCTTGTAAGAGTACACTTCGAAATTGACAAGCAAGCAAATTAAAGGGGCTCTCTTCTACCGACTAGCAGAACTAGAACTAGGAGTAGGAGTAGAATAAGAAGAAAAAGGAAGCCATTACTCGCATTCTCTGAACTTGCAGTGCCCTATCAATCTAAAGAAAAACTACCTTGGGGGATACTACTTCAACTAACGAACAGCCAATTCAACCACTTTATAACAAACTCAGGATGGTTCAATGGGTAGGACATTTCTGAATCCGCGTGGAATGGACCTAAGGCGGGCCTAGTGTGACTGCAAATTTTGTTTATCGAATTCAAACAAATATAGTTGATCGTGGCCTTGCAATGTTAGCATATGTATGCCTTCAGGACCGATAATAATAACGTCGGCTCTACAGTCCGAGGTGGACTTGGGCCTAGCTTCTCAGCAACCACTCGTATTATGCGTGCTATTGTTCACTCACAAGTGGCGGCGACCTACAATTTAATACCGACTCCAAACGGCGAAATTGAGAAGCCTTTTCTAGACAGTCAAATTCGTTGGGCATTGTCAGTGACTCGAAAGAGGCAGAGCCGTTAACATTTTTTTTTTAAATTGTTGCTTATGCTGCGTTTCGAACCTAGACTTGAAAGTGTAGCACGTATGAGTCGAATCATAAACCCACACCACCCCGGGGCCCACGCAGTCAGGACCGATGCTATTGCTAAACTCAGTTGTAAGATTAATTTGTTGTCGCCCAGTCGTCTTCTTCTGTTGCCTTGGTTTCACTATATATCGGAGGTACAGTATTCTTTACCCAAGAAGACTGGGATTGACGCTTTTAGACGAAGCACATTACTATTCATGGATTTGTCGTGTCCCAATCGACACCTATGTACAGCTCGTAAATTTCTCTTCCAGTCGTCTTCTCTGAAAGCCAATCACCAAACCCACAAGGAACCTCTCTTTCAGAATTTCAAACAATTGCATGACATAAACTCATTTAATGAAAGTTGTCTGCGTGCTCCGGGTTGTAGATTAAATGTAAGCGGCAGCCAGGACCTGCATAAACAAATTTTCGTGCACGACTAATTTATCTACCGACGTCGTATTAACGCCGTCATTTAGTGCATTCAATATGTAAATATGGCTCGTTTGGAGGAGGAGCCTGTCTGGGGGCGAAATCTGTAAAAAAGCAGCAAAACTTGCATGCCCTATTGTCTATTGTGACTAAAGAAGAAGAATAAAGTTTAACTAACTCAACTATTGTACCTTGACCTTAGCTAATTACAAATTAAAGTCCTTCCCCATGCCATGTCCCATTTCATCTTCCAATAACATTGAACAATGAGTTCACATTGAACCATTCTACGTTTGCCAACTGTGAAAGTTGACGAAGCCACTATGCGAAACCTGATAGAGCGCAATCAAAGGATAATCGGCTTTGAAGATGACATCGCATTTGATTTTTTTCTATGGTTTCCAGCGTGAATTGGAGTAGAGCGTAGACAGCACAAAGAAGGACTCAGGAAATTGACGCTAATAGGATTCGTGGTTGCTTTGAAAACTTAACAACGCAGAAAATGTCGAAAGTCGGAAAACTTTACAGGATATTAAATTTCAGTGGGAATTTGTTTTCTCCTAAGATTTGTATTCTCGCAGTCGGAGTCGCTTGAGACGAGGAAAATGTTAATTCCAATGACAGGAAAATAATTATTCTCTTACCTTCACAATCTCTAGAACTTGGAACCTTTGCTGCTGGTGGGTGTCAACTAATGCATGTGCGGTGAGTGATTGTGTGGATTTATGTATGTTCCTTCATTCAGAACGTGTGGACTTGACACGAATTAAGTTCAGATTAGAATTCATGGAGATTTTATAAGTTTTATGCTTAGATTCTGTGTGGTCTGGCACTGCTAACTCTATCATCACGACCACAGTTGGTTTTTTTTGGTTATTTCGTCGAGAATTTAAGATCTTCCTTCTCTGATTTTCAATCAATTTGAGTTCTTCAGTGGGAATAGCTGCGATATCCGATGGTTGAGTATATCCCAGTCCAAAATGAAGTCATCGTTTGTTCGACAATCATTTGCAATGACAGATGATATGGTTACCAAGCCTGCCGATCACCCTTACAGAATCCTGTTAACAAACGCGATTTTTTTCCTGTTTAACAATATGAGCACGAACGTTGTTTTTTGGCATGTTGTTGTTATTTGGCAAGAATATTTTTGCTTGTCTGTTGATTTCGGTTGAGTTTCAGTACAGACTAGTTGCGGTTCGTTGCCAAGCCTGGCGGTGGTATGCCACAGAATGATGTCGGTCCCATTAAGGGAGTGTCAAAAACTGTCCCAGAGAGGTGGTCAATACACTACAATACCACAATACTTCTATAACCTGGCACACAAATGAGTGTCACCCTATTTGGTGTGCATGTGTTCATAGTAACTAAAGAGAATCCTGAACTAGGGGGTTTTCCAATGGGACAGGTAGGTGTTAAAATTGAATAAAGCAAGTTGTGTGTGAAATTTCAACGATTTTGTGTGCTTTATTTGAATGGCCTATCAACGTTATTAGTAAGCGCCGTGGCGTAGTGGGTATATGCGTTGACACCTACGCACTAGACTTCCAGTCTAAGTTCAAGTCCCAGAACAGAGGAAATTATTTTCAAATTCCACGGGTCCACCTCTTTCTAGTCACTGACAAACATTTTTCAATGACCTTCGCCGAATGGCGCGTATTCAAAAGTCCATTTTTGATGATGATGTGTAGCAGTCTATCCAGAATGCATTAAGTTTTGCAAAACGCTTAAAAATTCACTCGAAAAATGTTCACCTGTATCCGCTTTTGGACAGACAGTTGTCCAAAACACGTAAGAGTCGAATGACGATGTCATTTCAAATTGCTTACAATCTCGAACCTTGATCCGGCGATTGTTCAACAAAACCCCGTGAATGTTTGTTGACTATTTCTTCCGTTGTGACAACTTTTGGACGTCCTGGGCGCACGACCGCAGCGGAATTCTATGATTCACTTGCGCACCACTCCATGCAAGGACGTAGAGTCTCTTTTATATTTTTTAAGCCTGTCTTCAGGCTTTTCTGCCTGGTTTTACTGCCCAAAAAGTAGTGGCCAAATCACCACCACTTTTTCTTTTTGTCTATGCTTAGAAAACAAAAGGTATCAGACAAAATCCTCTACGCAATCCGAGCGCTATCTTGCCTCAAAGTCAGTGATTAATTGAACACCCCTCGTGAGGATAGGAATATGAATTTTGTTGGCAATTGCTTGAAGGTTCGGTTTTTAGATGATAACAAAATCCTTGTTGCTTTCAATTTTGGAAATCAATATTGCCCACCCCCCAATCCGTTTTATGAATCAAGTTACAACGGAGCAGTATTATGTTACCTTGAAACATTTGCTTTAATTTTGTGCACTCATAAAGCGTACATAGTCAAACTCCACGCAATAAACTGATTCAGCAATCAGTCATTTCTCATTTCTCCTAACTATTATTGTTGTCATTTCATTTTGCCTTCAGCTCACGCATGTACTCGTATTTTCTTCCAAAAACCAGTCCTTTCAGCACCATATGGGGAAAATCAATTTTCACCCAACTGTTGGGGTATGTAATTAAATGTTAAAAACTTCACCCATAATAAGAACAGCGAATTCAGCCGTCCTCAAAATCACACAGTCACTTCTGTGTCCTGTGCCAAGAGAAACATAACACACATGCACGGGTGTACACTCATTCGTCATGTGTCATAATCCGCACAACAGCACAAATGGGAAAAGGTAGAAAACGAAAAGGAAATTGGAAAAGGCCTCTCCGACTAATGAGGAATATTTCTATTTGAATTCTGCGGTATGCCATGTGTTTTCACATACGTGAGTGTTATGGGTTTTTTGTTATTCTGCCCTCATAATTACAGGATCCTGTCAGCACACAAGAACGCACCACTGCCGTTCTATTCAGACTTTTGAACTACTAAACTGATTTAGTTTTGGTTCAGAATAGCGTGTACGTAAATTGTGTGTTATTATGTGTGCTTTACTGTACACAAAATAATTACTGAGTTGTGTGGACATATCCAAGTGTAGGTCTTTCAGAGATTTCAATGGGAAAATACGTAAGGGTGAATTATTTTTTCAGTCGGAAAATCGAAAAGTCACGCATAAGTAGTGCGAACTAAAGTGTGTACGTTCAAGACAATTGACCTCGGATTTCTTGGTTTAAAGGTTTGATGAAGTTTTAGATAAAAAAATTAAGTTCCATTGGTAGCTCTTAAACAACTTTGAACTGAGATCTTTTTGAAATCTGACTTCAAGTCCTCAAAACTTGTGCTTGTGCAAATTATGTTCACTGTAAGACTAATTTATTTAACTTGCTTTTATTAACTGTACAAATTAGTCTAAGCACAACAATAATCTGTCATTTTTCTGAATAAATTCGGTTGTTTTGTTTGAAGAAAATATCCAGTGCCTTGTCATGAAGCGACCTTGTAATGTAATGTTCAGATGTTCATACACAGTCTGTCCCATTTTCAAATGAGACAAACAATTGCAACACCATCCCTGATTTATTTATTGAACTTTGTAGACATTCATCTATCTTCACACCGAATTTCGAAGTTTTGTTTTGTTTCTTCTTCTTCCTCTTCTTCTTCTTCTTCCTCTTCTTCTTCTTCTTCTTCTTCTTCTTCTTCCTCTTCTTCTTCTTCCTCTTCTTCTTCTTCTTCTAAGGGCGCTACTCTCCGAGGTGGATATGGGGCTTAGTCTGACGAGTTTGGCAGGAATGTCAAAATTAGACATGGCAACTGTATAGCTCGTCTCTATACATGCTATCATATGCGGCCTGTTGAAAAATTGCTATAGAGAAAAGAGCGAATATCAAGTTTTGCTTAAAGTTGGGCTAAACTGATTAAAAAACATTCGAATCGATGAAAAATGTTGCAGAACAAGAAAGCGACAGTTGGTCGCTATACCCGCCTGATCTAATGCCGTGCGGCTCAAATTATCGTTGAAGGGAAACATCTACAGTACGATTCAGAAAGCTTCAACCACATTCTCAAGGCTTCGCTATAATACTCTGAGGTGGATTATTTTGAATAAATATTATATGATAACGAGATTTTGTTTCTTTGCCTTACAGAAGTCTCATCGGAAATGGGACGTACCGTGTATGTTTAGATTTTTCGGTTCGCAGCTGTCTGCAGTTTTGCATGCCAAGTCCACCCTTAGCATGAGTCTACCACCTAAATTAGGGTCGTATTCTATATCCTTGTTTCACAGGTTTCAAGGCTGGCGCATCTTTGTTGTCCATTTCGCCTGGTTAAACTAACATCCATATAATCCGGATCTTAAGTAAAGGCTTCTTCAAAAATAGTCTCAACGTCAAAAAAATTTAAAAAAAATTTCACGACTCTTTTATTCATCTCTTTCAAGTCACAGACAATGCCTGTAAAGAAAAAGCTTCTCAATCTCGCCGTTCGAAGTTGGAATTAAACTGAGGGTCCTCTTCACTCGTGAGAGAACAATAGCTCGCCCAGTTCAAATAGTTGCTGAGAAGTTGGGATGTACTAATAGAAGATATTGCATCTTAGCTATATTGATCAAAACTTGAAGCACTTGCTCTGCTCCTAAACCAGCTTTCGTTAAGCAACAACTTATTACATTCGCAAATGCCTCAAAAACACTGTCTTATTGAAGGCTTTGATGGCAACACTTAGGCTACCTCTGTGAAGTGGTATCACTTTGGACCAAAACTGGTCTACTTGAGGCTCTACAACCACCCTCTTATATAACCAGCTACATTGTCACCGAAGCAGTTCTGTACTTTGGAATTGATGAGTTCATTACTCTGAGCTGAGTGAAACGAAAATGGATTTACCAATCTTTGGCAATAAATCTTTGCAATCTTTGCAAAGCATTTCCCGATGAGAAGTGGTTTGTCTTTCTAGACTTTATGATGCGGTGACATAATTTAAAACATTCGTTAGAGTACTAGTATCCGCTGTGAAGAAACTATGTAAAGGGTGTCACTCAAACAATATTTTTTATAGAAATTTTATTTAAAAGTGTACATTTTCTTATTGTTTTTAGATGCATACAGTGAACACAGTCTTAACTGTTTTTCTAAGCACTCTTTTATTAATTTTTTTATGACTATGACTGTTTTGTGGCTGAATTTTGTTGATAGTCGTTGTGGGTAGTCGTTGGATAGTCATGTGAGCTCCATTTAAAAACGGCCTGAGTGTCTAACGTCACTAATTGGCCCAACCTCATTGAATTGTTATATCAAATTCTTCACAGGTGATCATCTGCTGTAAAACAATTAAATATTATAGCCGCCAAACCACGCTGTCCCGTCATGTCGTTGTTCATTTTAATAACCCTGAGTTGTGTTTTTTGCTGGCAACACTTTTCAGCACAAATGACACAAAATTAATGGTGTGCGTGAACTCCGCAGCTTTCTTATTTGGGGCAGCCAATTGAAATTCATCCCCAGCATAAATGTTTTCATTAAATTATACGAATTATCAAAGGAATAAAACGAACAATTTTCGAAAATCTATGAACAATCGACAATTTTACTAATCAGATGACGAAATAACCGGCTACATCTTCAAGAGAAAAGTGTTCGTAAGATTTGATAGGGTTCGTTGCCTTTTACTTGATATATGTACGAGTATATGCATCTATTTCTATTCATCATGAACGTTCTAACTGCTCAGTATCCGTTTAAGGCGCCAATGAATATGGCGCTAACATTCAAACCAAATCAGAAGAAACGATGCTTAAAATGTGTTACTCTTTGGCGCCAAAACCATACTCGATGAATTGACGTCAACGCTATCATAAAATTTCCCACTTTTGCGTGTGTGGCGTAGGCGTAAAGAAGTGAGAAAATGTTTATTAATTTTTTTTTTGCATCATGAGGGGAAAAATCTTATGTCTGGTTAATGTTATAAACCTTAACAGCAAACTTTACAACAGAAAGTTTATCACTTCATTTAAATCGAAATTAAAATTCCACCAAGAGTTCGTGGGAAGTGTTTAAACATTTGTTTGTTGTAATTGAGAAAGTTCGACGCATCATCAATTATGTACGCGTCACAAATTGAAACACAACCTGTCACTGGACAGTATCCAAATGAAACTGCATGTTGACAGGGAACGCATCTGAAAACGCAACGAAAGTGAAGACAAAGATTTTTGATTCAGTATTGTGAGCACGATTTTGGAGAAAATTAAACTAAGTACAATACATTCATACTTAAATTCGTGGTTAGTTTTTAAGTAAAACAAGGAAAAAAAGTAAAAACCGAAAGTTATGCCCTCGAACGTTTTCCAATCTTTCTTGCTGCATAATGATTACTTGCATAGTTTAAGGAGTTATGACTTCTTTAAAAGTGCCCGTTCTATGAGAGATACAGTCTCTTTAGTTTTTAAAGAAATATTTGCTTTGAGTTGATGAACTTCAAGTCAGTGATTGAAAATCCCACAAAGATAATAGCTGATGTAATGAAGTAATTTCTTTAATTTGATTGAATATAACTTTTTCTAACTAATTAAGAGTCCATTGGACTCCTCTACTGAATATCTAATGAAAATTAATCCGAGTTTAGCTTATTTTTTGATCGGCTTGGGTGGTCATATTTAAACTTTAATTAGGACTTTTGGGATTGCCTTGAAATTGATTCTGAGGTTGCTACAATAACAAGTTGCACGCTATGCCAATCTGAATCCTCACTTACTTTCGGAGGGAGTGTCCATCAACTCAACGCATGAGCAACCTCAAGCAATGACTTGAGAATATAAACATCTCGAAAGGCCTTGCTTTTCCTTTTAAGAAATCCTTACTTAGAGTTACACTTAGCAATTGCGTAATCATAATGCAATAAGAAGTTCAATTTTGTATCAAAAATTACCCCAATATCTTTAACTTCATCTAGGCGATTAAGTCTAAGATCGTTTATAAAATAATCATAATCAATCGGCATTGTAATTCGGTGTGCCGTAAAAATGTTGATGCATTATGTTTACACCATTCCGAGGAACTGTTAATATCCGACTGAAACCCAACGCAGTCAATGACATTATTTATACGTAAAACTAGTTCTAAGTCATACGCGAATGGTAAAACTTCACAGAAGTGAATATTTCGTGAACGTCGTTTAAAAATAAAATAAAAAGCAACGAGTCCAGATGATTACCTTGTGGGACGCCAGATGTTACATTTGTTACCCGAGATGTCAAATTATCGACCTTAACCAATTGCTCTCCGTCTCTTGAATAATTAGAAATCCTCTATAACATTGAAAAGTGAAAGAAAAGGCAAAAACAAAGTGAGATGTACTCTATCAAAAGTTTTCATATATCACTTTTCGTAAAGTACATCGACTGGCAATCGATTCTCCAAGCTATTAAATATATAATTAGGTTAGGTTAGGTTGAAGTGGCTGACTGTAGAAAACAGTCACACTTAGGCCAAATTAGGCCCATTGTGATACCACGCGGATCTTGTGTTCCTTTATCCGAAAAACCATTTAGCGCTTTCAACGAAGCTCTTTAATTGATTGATGCCGACGTTGTGCAATTCGCTCAAGTCGTTAAAGAAGTAGGCTCCAAGGTGTTTCATCCTGCGAGAGGAGAGAGCGCTACAAGTGCAGAGAAGATGCGTTATTATAAATATATAATTAGTAAATAATGCAAAATTACTTGTATATAATCTGTTTATTGGAAAGTTTAACACAGATTGTCCACATCACGATGTTTTTACTATGCTATGTGTCACCTACCCCTTGTCGGTGAAATATCTCCTTGACAAACTCGAAGACCTTGGTGTCTATACAATTGGATGCGTAGATTGCATTGCAATAATGACAAAAGGCAAGCTTATGGCAGTCACTTCAGATATTATGATATCAAAAGCAAGATCTATCCATTTACTAGGAAAATAAAAAAAAATTGGAGTTCCAACCTTTAACACTTTTTGGATCAGAGATGAAAATAACCCAAAAAATGAAGATCTGGGTGTTAAGCTAGACACTAAACTGACTTTGAACTATCAAGAGGATGTCGAAAGCTCGGAGAGGAGATTTTATCAAAGCAAACGAATATGTGGAGAGCGATGGGGAATATTAGAGAGATCAGTGCGCTGGATGTACACGATAATCCTTAAACCAACCATCACTTATGCTTCGGTGGGACGATGGTAGAAAGCCTTCCACCACCATAGACAGATACAACTTTTAGGTGGTCAAGGAGATTCGTTTACTTTGCGGTAAATTAAATGCGCATACGACTGGAGTGCCCCAAGTTGGAGGGGTCCCAGGTTCGAATCCCAGTGAAAACGAATCTGGTACAGTCACCATTTGTCGTTGGGATCAAATTAATGGCATTTGAGTTTGCTACCTGGCATACAATTGACCATTTTTGAGTCTGAGTAGTCCAGTGTAGTGTTTCAAAAACCTCAGAAAAAAAAATGTAATCCGCAAACGACAGTTTAGTGAAAAACCGACGTCCTTGGGCACAGTTGGTTTTGGACTTTTTGACAAAACTCCTGACGAAAGAACAAAATCATCCTTTATAAAAGTCGTATCCTTCCAGTCTTCCAAAGCTGGGCGATATGCGGAACGACAGCGATGTCTAGAGAAAGCTTGTCAATTTCGCCGTTCAGAGTCGGCCTTAAACTGCAGGTTCTCCCACTCGTTAGAAAGCAATAGCACGCACAACACAAATGGTTGCTGCAGAAGCTAGACCCAATCCACCTCGAACTGTAGTGCCACCAACGTCTAACATCTTTTAAGGCAAAATCGCTCTTAGATCTTTACCGGTGGGTGCTTCAATCTTAATTGTTTTTCAGAACATGGAGCAACTCTAAGAATATATTTATTTGGGTTAAAGTGGATCAGAATCAAGATAAAATGTAAAGCCTCTTGCTGACAGAACATCGCCTCTAGACTTTCAGGCATGTTGATGAATTAGCTTACTGTAAAAATATCCAGATATCATATTAAAAAAAATTGCCGATCTTTTCAACCATGTGAAGACGCATAGAAGTAGATTACTTCCCCCAAAAGCCAACATGTTACACCAATCAAAATATTAATTGCGTTAGTGCAGACAAATTGTGTCCCGTACGACGTCCAACGCTGGATGTTGCACACACATTTCTTCTGCCAACCAATCTGATCGTAAATGCTGTACATTCCGGCCCATAAACTAACATAGTAACTACCACCGTGTTCCCACATTGATTTTCCATGTACCTTCAACTTGAATGTCTTTCGCTGACAAACGACAGCCTACCATCCTGGTCTATGGCAACAGGTTTTAAGCGACTAGAATCTACATACCTAGCCCCGATAACCAAAACTGTGCGCCCGCTGGAACTGGTTGATCTGGAAGTGAATGGAAGAAGAAACGAAAAATTCCGTAATTTTTGCCGATTGTTTATTTTTTTTTTTGGAATTGTTCCGTTGCACACTGATTATGGCGTGACAGTAACTAACTAACTGCCCAGTGTAGGCCGACTACACACTCTTGAATCGCAGCAGAACATAAACTTAGAAGCTTAGGAAAGTCGGAAGAAAAACTTATGTGTTTCGCACTTCCACTAACTGGAAATGTGTTCTGTTGACTGCGGGCCAGTCGATGAAGGTACACAGATACAAGTGCATTCATGTGTATTAATTATGAGCGCCGGTGTCTTAGCGCTTTTCAATCCATTTCTACACGTAATTGTCTGCCAGTTATTGGAGTAAGATAAATAAACGAGTATGAGTACGTACCTAATATCTGTCTGGTGGGTTAATGGGAGCAAGCCATTTAAAAAGCATGGCTAGTAGGACAACGCGTCTAAGTTGTCTGGTTTCTTTTCGCATGAGGAATGTGAAAAGAATATTCTGCGAGCGTGTGGTGGATAACAGTTTTCTAAGAATTTATATTTCTGCAGTCGGTCGCCAGCGGCAGCGATGTGTTCGTTGATCATGATTATTTATTTCTTAGATACACTTATGAATGTCAATGTGCACGCAGTATTATTTATTAATTTATTTTCCTCCAACAAGTATCTCATCAATTAAGAATAATTGAAAATAAAAATGTATGAATACCAGTATCAAGAAGACATCATGTACTTAGTTTAATGACATCAAGAAAGCCAGTTTCCTCGCACTTTTAACGTAATGGCATCATATCTTAGAAATTGGATTATTTTCGCACAAATGTTAGGTCGTAAAATAAGTCCGGAGGCTTTTTTTAGTCTGGATCATTACTTTTGACAATATTGTTATATATATACTGATTTCGAACGATGAGAATGATAAGTCCTCCATGACAGTTATACTCCCGGAGCATTATCAGTGACTCGCCGTGAATTAGGTAGTTGACAGTTGTCACATCTAGGATTTTCTGCATGGGGGCTAATATACAGGTTTATCCAATAAGTAGTTCCGAAAGTAAATTTAAGTAAATCACATTTATGATTTAGACTTGGCCAAATTTTTATTTCAATATATTGTTTGAAGATTGCCATTATGAATGGATTACAATTCGTTGACGTGTCCTCCGTTGTAGTTCCTGCAGGACTCGATCCTAACATGGTAATATTCGACATGTAATGGGTAAAAACTCGGCTGTAACTTGACGAATATTCGTTTTCACATAGACTAGACTCTACGGATTGTATGCATAAATACGCTCTTTTACATAGTCCAACAAAAAGAGATCAAGCTGTGGCAAATCACATGATCTTGGGTGCCAGTTGACATCACCGAAACGCGAAATAATTCATCCAGGAAGCTAATAATAATAATAAAGCTAAAACGGTTAGTGTTATGGATTTAAATTTCTTCCACATCCATATCTTCGATTTGGGGCGCAAAAAATTCTATTAAAATTGTGCTTCGAAAGTGAGTGTAGTCATTAGCTAATGTCTTTGTCCTTTAAATTAAGATTGACCGGAATGGTCTACTCCGGACATTGACCCTTCAAAAAAAGTCTCAGAAATCATACTTCAGCAAATCCTACATTTGACATAACGGTAAAAATAAAGCAGTTAATTTAATTAAAAACAAAAACTCTAGCGTCAAAAGTGAGTGTACATCTGATTGCATCGGGGATTCTAAGAGATAAGGCCCTTTTTCGTTTGGAAATGTAACATCAAATTATTGCATAATAAAAGCTAATAACTTGTGCTACCTTTAAGAAAAGATAATTAGTGTTTGGGAGCGAACTTGTTTATCAAAATACGAACGGATACCTCGATTGAAACGCGTAAAATTCTATTTGCGCACAGTACAGTGACCTTTTATGAATACAATGGATTTAAATTTCCGACAATTTTGTTTGTTAACGTATTCATCAAGTCGAAAAATAACTCCGTCATTGAAGAAAATGATGTGTGAAAATTATTGTTCCAAACCCTGATGTTCAAACACACAATCGGTGTAAGTCCTAACGCATTCCGTGGTCAGGTGGCTTCAATTCTTGAGTGATTAAATCTTTATACATAATTGTTTACATACAGAAAATATGCCATAATGTGCCATCAGACAACCTAAATGATGTCCACGCCGAAAACTTAATAGATTTTAAACTTCTTCAACACTTTCTCTAACGACATCCATATTTTCTGTAGAACGTGCATTTCGATGATGGATAGAATATGAAATTACCTTATGGTGGACAATTGCATTCTGCCTTCGCAAAGGTTTTCAACTACTCGGCATTCATTAACTCTTGATGCACTCGTTTGACGCAAGACCCCCATCACATCACAATTCTTATTTATATTTATAGAAGCGGCTCAAATTTTATGGTTTTTATGAAAGTAGTGCCAACTTAGCTAGAATATGGAGTTGTACATCGTCTGTTGGCGTCGATTCTTCTGTTATGTAGTCCAAAAACTTTGCGCAAAATGTGTTGCAAAGTAGCTCTATTTTTGTGTGTATTGAAATGCACACATTTCCAGCTGACGTCGATTCAATTCACTATAGCTGTGCTGCAATATAAACTTTATAAAACGCTTCCGAGATCCATCTGAAAGCTACAAATTGCTTTTTAAACGGCAGATTATTTGCACAATTTAAAGTTGAAAATGAAACAACGCCATTGGCCACAACAAAAATGTTGTTCGACTGTGGTTTCTGGTGGCAAGTGACGCTTGGCGATAATTTGCAAAACAAATTTGTTTTTTGTTAAAAAGGGCCTAGCTCAGGAATTGTTTAATCCACTGTAACTACAAACCGCTGCCTACCAATCGTTTTAACCGTTGAGCTTTTTCGAATTCAATCATGAAATGTAGCTACAAAGGTTAGCACCTTCTTATAAAAATTGTTCACCACAAATATTTTTTTACGTCACTACTTCTGTAGAATGTTGGCACAACTCAACTCATAGCTGAATTAAAACGAAAGGGTGGTATATTTTTTGTTCGGAAAAAAATATCACAAATTTAGTTCACACAATTATGTTTGGGTTTGGGCGTCGACCCATACGCACTTAACTTTCAAGCCTAGGTTCGAGTCCCAGCTCAGAAAAACAATTTTCCAAAAAAAATTGTTCACGGCTCCACCTCCTTCGAATCACTGACAATGCTCAAAGAGTATAACTGTCTAGAAAAAGCTTCTCAATCTCGGCGTTCGGAGTCGGTATTAAACTGTAGGCCCTCTTTACTCGTGAGAGAACAATAGCACGTACAACACGAGTGGTTGCTGAGAAGCCAGGACCATGTCCATCTCAGACTGTAGCGCCGATATTATTATTATTATTATTAATTATATTTAGTACGTTAGAGAGGAAGCCAACGACTTTGTTAATTGTTCTGACACAACCATCACATTTTCCAGATCTCAATCTGTTTGATCATATGAATTTCCATCAAAGAAAATTGCAGTTTTAATGGGGCTCTTACAGTTACGATTACGATTTTGGAATCACCAGAACTCTATTTTGGACAACCAGTCATCATTATATTTCACGCGATGATAAGAAAGGGTATTTGGCCAATCCATTATAAAATTATTTTATTAATTGCTAAGACATTTTCTGCTCTCTCTACCATTCTGAGCGAAAATACTGGTCCAGATTTGGATTTTTACGATTCTCGAAAATACTTTCTTTTGGACTGTTTTCTGTTCTTGCTTTCAGTATAACAGCACACAAGGGTAGATGGTCCTCATCCACCTTGATGTGTGCAAAAGATCGTACTTGTTGAAGAGACTATACTGGACTATAGCGTCATACAATAAAAACGAAAGGAAGGGTTTACCAGCAATAAGTTAAAAATGACAGAAAATTATCGCGACTGATTAAAAATAATTTTTCTGCGAATCCTAATTTTAATCATGCACGCGTAGTATCCTCTAAGCGGCCACTTTCAAATCTAACAGGAATTACTGTATATTCAAATAAAGAGAGAGGAAACTTGTAAGTTGAAGCGCTCAAATACACTTCCTAGCTGAGATGTTGACATATTTTTAAAACTACGTTACATTGGCAGATGCGAGTACCCAACATCCGCGTACCAATTACTCAAGCACTCAGAGGCTGCTCAAAAACATGTAAAATTCATTTAATCGTCAAGTGAAGTTGGCTACGTGACGTAGAGCTAAAAGTTTCCACTCGGGCAACTACTCACACCGCCCTACTCCGGTTTAAACCAAAATGAAACATAAGTTGTAAAAAGGTAAAATCAAATTTAATTTACATTACCGAAACGTGTACATATGTAGGCCGTACAAGGAGCTGATTGGAATATGTGTGTCCTTACAGTCCATCGTCGGTGCACTTTCGTTAATAGTATCCTCCGGATGTGAGGGACGCCGGCAACGTTGTGTATGAAAACTTTCCCGTGGCACATTGTTTGGTGGATGTTCCGACTGGGCCACTTATTTTGAATAGAATAACTATTATGAGCTGCATACATTAAGGACTGCCGCATTGCATGTTCATCACTGAGAGTGTTTTTATTTTGTTTGCCAGCAAAAGCGTCTTGGATCGGAATTCTGTTGTGCTTGCCTTCATTGTCTGAAAATCGTAAAACCCTTCCGGTAAGTTATTCAGGTCATCATACGAATGTAGTTGTGAGCGTATTTAATAAGCAGGATGTGGTGGATGTGTACATACAGCGGCTAACGAAGGTGGTACTAAATGATTTGCATTTTAATTCGGGTATGGAAATGCTAGTTGTGATTATAGCCTGTGTGAATAACAGCACGAAATGTTCATGAGGCAGAATTAATTTGGTGATTGCATGAAGGATACACTCAAATTAATGGCCTCAGACAGTCCTTAACAAATACAATTGAATTGTTTTTATTTTGTAAAAGGCAGTTTAGTTAAGCTGCAACTGTGCATTTGATGAAGGAGTTCATACAACTTGTCTCTGGTAACCACTGCAAGTATTTCTGTGGCCAGCACAATTGGAATAATGAATAAGGGTAAATTTAAGGAAAATTTGCTCAATTTTGAGCTCAGTAAGAATTTAGTTAAGCAGAGGCAACCAAAAAAGAACGAACATCGAGGCGATGGCTTGACGAATGTCGTTCATTTGATAATTTTCACCTTAAATTAAATTAGTTCCCTAAGGCCAGAATGAGAATGAGAGAGAAATAAGCGAAATCGGATAGACGCCAAAATGTATAATAGAGATTGCGAAGCAACTATGCGTCAACTAGACAGAAAGTCTAAACCATTTTTAGAACTACCAATTTTTCCCTTTGGATTTCCCAATGAAATAATCGACTTCAAGCAAAAAGCACTTTTATAAATTCTTTCCGCTGCAAATTACTGTTCTGCTAGGAAACAGCGGAGTTTGGGGTCCGTTTGGTACAAACGGAATCCTTTCGTTTTTTGGTCGGTGTATGTTCGTTGTCAAATTGAATACTCCACGTGAAGTTAAAATATAAAACTCAGAATGAAGACGTATATATCTAACTAAGCCACACAAATTTCTAGATTTCATTTGTTGAAATATACGTAGGAAAAAAAACTACGGTCGTTGCTCACGAAGACTAACATTTGTCCTCTGGAGATGAGGTACATTATCACCGTGTGACCTGCATTTTCTGGTGATGACTAAAACCATCCAGATTTTTTTTATGAATCTCTGCTTTTTCGCATCCGCTTAACCTTATATATGTAGATCTTCCAGCTCGTCAAAGAAATTCTTACCCAGTAGATGCAATCCCGTTCCCATTTGAGCTGAGCAATTGCAGAACAGACGGCGAACAGATTATACTTCACTTCGCTCCATTTATGGTCGCCCGTTCAGCATGAAAAAAGTTGCCGTCGCTTAGAGCTAGCGATCGTAAAAGTTCCCTGCGACTGCGCCTGTATCTGTTTTTAAGCTCACTACTGTTTGCTCCACCCAAACAGGAGACAGAAAACTTCCGTCAAAAGTCGGACTACCTGCCATCAATCCTGGCCCCAATAAGTGTATAGATACGTGCCGATACTTCTTGGTATTTAGGATGTAGAATCAACCCTCGGCTCGCAAATTTAATCCCCACTGGCCAGGTTTCCCAGTATCGGAACCTTTATAATTTTGGTATGTCCGTCCGTCTGTCTGTCACACTTTCTCCGGCTCCTACATCTATGAAAATTTAGGTACGAAATTTTGAATTAGATGCTTTAGACTTAGATATCAGTTTCTATGTATGAAAATATTAAAAGTGGGGGTGTTTGGGAATGGCTACAAAGTTGAAGTGGATTTTGACACTTTGACGCATCCCATCGAGTGAAATGTTAATTGACACGAATTTGCAAATGAGGCGGATTTTCGCTTTTCAACCTTTTTGAATCAGAGTCTCGTTTGCGAATTATGAAGCTCCAAACTGGGTTGTGAGGTGTGTGTCCCCCTCCCATTCCTAACATAACAATTGTTTAAAATTATTTCGAGCATTTATTTGAAGCTATTGACTTAAAACTGGAAAAAATCGACATGCTGAAGATCTGAAAAAGCAGTTTACTTGATATCGATGAAAGCATTAAGAAATAATAAATATCAAAATATCGATTATTATTAAGATTCCGATTTATTTCAGATTTAAAACTTTCTTATCGCACATAGAATCTCTGCTGAAATCGAGAACTTCTTGTTTATTTCTCACCCTCAGTGATATCTGGTATGTATGTATGTACTCGTATTTTGTAATAAATAGTTGATTTGGGCTGTAGTTAGAATGAAATTAAATTTAAATAGTTTGAATTCATATTCACATTTCGAAATGTTTATTTAAGGGACGGAATCTTCGCCACCCGGGTGCAACTCGTACTTCTCCAGTTCACCATTTCACCAAATATTTATTTTCAATCTCCAATACTTTGTTTTTATCATAGATTCATTAATCCAATTATTTGAAAATTTGTAGGTTATGCATCTCTCATTTCTTTGCAAGCTTTGTTCTGGTCAGTAGTTATTTTCTAAACGAATACATTTTATCTTTGTAAAACTTGGTATTGTATGAGACAAAAAACTAAACTTTTCTCATTTATTATTAAGCAAATTTCAGAAATAGACGAAAAATCCTGTCCTTTTTGCATAAAGGAAACATTTTTTTAACATCGCAATAACATTTTTTAAAACCCCTAGAATCTGTAACGCATGTTCTGTTATCGCATTGGAACACACACATACTACTCACGACGTGACTTGGATATTACAAAAAATAGTGAATTAATAGTGTGGTAGTGGTCAAGGTCTTTGTTTAACATTGCTCTGCAATTAACAATACAAACAACATCAGCACAAAGATTATGCACAAAATCACCCTTGCCAATCGATGTTACTTCGAGCTCAGGTGGCAATTATTTACTTAACATGTATTTTGTCGACCCTCTTTATCTCTGTTCTGCTTTATTTACAAAGGTGAATATTCTGAAAAGCGGATAACAGTTATGTGAAATCGAGAGAAATGTTCTACGTGCATGGTATCGCACGTAGCGTCAGGCGTTAATTTAGCAGACAGTCAGGCGTCCATTGTATCGATCAGCCCGTGTAGTACGTACAGACAACAGAGATCCCGCCAAACAAATAAAAAACTTTTTTCCGATTCAGGAGAAGGTACCTGTCACTAAAGTTGGAAACACAAATTAGAAGAATCTTAACCAACTTCGCGTGCTATAATGAAAAAAAAAACCCAGGGAGAGATTGGTCTTATTGGAAAGGCTTGTTGCCTAAAGCCTAAGTGACCGCAAATTGCTACACCAACTTAAAAGAAGGAGAAATTCATAGAAAAGTGTTCCAAATTAGATGCGAAAATATTGGTTGAGAAAATTACTACTCTTTAATTGCACCTCATTTCTTACAAATGAATGTGGGTTTACTGTTACTGGAGAAAGTAAGCCGAAAAAAGGCCACAAAACAGGCAAACTGTCAATACAAACATTAACATCTTCTCGGTCAGCAGAGCAGTGATTCTACGATTTGCTGCTTAGAAGGTAACATCAAAACTTGAAGGGAATTGTCTATAAATAGAATAGGTTCATCCAATTCGTGGTCCGGATGACATCCCTGTGGCAACTTCAAATCGAACTGTATATCGACTGCATATAGTTAATTTAAGATTTCAGATGATTATCAGAGATGAATGTTTTAAAATTGTGAGAAATTATTACAAAAATAGTACTGATTTGGTAGTAGGTACGTTTCGGGAATTTCGAGCAAATTATGGTCGAAGAATATATTGAAGTAAAATTCTTATCGAAATTTTAGTTATAAATGTATTTTATTTAAATTTACTTTCGGAACCACAAATTGGATTCTCGGTCAGCATAGCAGTGCTTCTACGACTCAACGCTTATGAAGTAACATCACAACTTGTATGAAACTGTGTACATATGTTTATCAGGCTTATTTGGATTTAAAACCATTCCACAGTAAACACAAGAGTAGTAAATTTACAGACAATTTTCAGCGAAGTCCGAAGTCAACGGCCCATAAAGAGTTTACATCTCTCTCAAGGGAACAAGTAAAAAAAATGTATTGCCATCAACTCCCCAAATTGTTGGTCATCAAAGACTGGTTACTGACAGGGAAATCAATTCAAATTTGTCAAAGGGAATTTCTAGTCTCAGTAGGGAATTGATAAACATTGCTTCTGACTGAATACTACTGTCGTCTGAAATAAACACTTCTCTAGAATTGACGACGTTACAATAATTCTCAATGGACAGCAATGTTGTTAAATATACTGAAGAGCTTTTTTAAAACATCTGATCGACGAGTATCAGAATTGGCTAGACTACTCGTAAGGTACCAAAAGCACCAGAGTAACTCGAAAGCATATTCATAACAACACTTATGAACCAATATAAAATAGAAAACCGTCCCGGCGTACACTCTCATATCATAGGCATACCAATTTAGCACCGAGATACCCACGCGCCTACAAGGGTTGTGAACGTCTATATTGGCACGACCACTTTAAGTCTAAAGATTGTAGAACAGTTGCCATAAAGGGTATTTGGTCGCAGACATTCAATTGATTCTAATTCTAATCCTAAATCGAACGAAATCACTTGCTTTTCCTTAAAGAGAAAAGAAACAACGACAGTTGTCTAAATCAAAATAAACTGCGAATGCAAATGTTTTCATTTTCCCTCGATTCCATCCAGCCAAACATGTGGGACTTAGGACAATGTTCCTTCTAGTGCTCTTCCGACTTATTCAAATGCAGATTGAAAGTTAATACGAAATGCTGTTTCGTACAGCAAGATGCTTAACGCGACAAGACATTGGTGACTTCTGCACGACGAACACAAAACAGTCCTCAGTTGCCGTTCGAATAAGTCTTTATGTTTATTTTAAACATTGGCTGCTGTCATTGTACGGCTTCCGCTTGGGGGGCTACGAGACATCATCTTGACAGACAACAAAAAATTGCGCATAAAAGGCAGCCAATACGAGTACCCCCATGGGATAACGTCTGGCAAGCGGAAATATGTATCTTCAAAGCGATTCGAGAAAATCTGTTCTATGAATGATTTTTTATTGCTCACCATCAGTGTGCGTCTGAAGTTTGATTCTTTGCTCAATATGTTCTCTTTTCGAATAATCAATTGAGTTGATATTGGATGTTATGTGCCGAATATTAGGTTATGATTTTAAATTGCAATGACATTCAGAAACCATTTAAATGTGGAATTTATTGAATTGTTTGTAAACATAAAGTACGAGTAAGAAAGTTTTTGGTAAATTATTTGCGACCTCTCATGCAGAGAGTAGACTACTGCCATGGCGAAGTGGATAGGGCAGATTTTTGTGAATGTCTCCCTCAAAGGAGGAGGCATTAAGGCAATTTATGGTTCATTATGTAGCCTACCACTTTTTTATTCTATGAGAACTAGAGGTTGTTGAAGATGTAGATTCCCAAGCATAGTTGTCTGAGAAACGCAAGATTCAGATAGTTACTGTAAATGTTGTATTCTAGTTTTTGCCAGATAATGCTCAGGGAGTGAAACCCGGTTAGTTTAGGTAAGGTTCAAGTGGCAAACTGCAGACCGCAGTCTCACACACGATTAGGTCCATTGCAGTATCACGCTGATGGGGTATCTCTAACCCATAAGTTAAGTGCTTATTATGTGGTGTTTGAGGTCTGGCATTCGAAGGCGGCATAAAATTGTATGTAACACGAGTGAATGTCAATTTAGACCGCCGAGATATACAAATTTTTGCATTTTTCAATCTAGAAATAAATTACCTACTCCAGCACTAGACATACAACCCCAAACCATAACAAATCCTCACCCAGTTAATCGTTGATGGACTTGTTGCGTTAACAAGCAGAATTGAAATAGTGTGTATTCGTAATGCAGAAACTCCAGATAAAAGCTGTGATTCGTATTAAAATTGTACGTTTTTGAGATTATAAACTTTTCATTTTTGCTCCACCGTATCCGTTTTTCGTTGTATTGTCCTAAAGGGAACTATGATTACACGTACAACTTTTGTTCCTTAGTTGCTTCCTTTTAGTACCCTGTTACAGAATCAGGATTTGCTTCTTTTCTTCAGCTGGCGCTAAGGTCCGGGGTGAACCTGGGCCGCAGCCAATATTTCTCTCCACCCAGCACAGTATTAAACAAGTTGCTTCCAGCTACACATCCTACATCATCCGTCTATCTGCTGCTTCTTAAAGATTACTCTGACTTACCGCTACTACTGTGTCATCCGTATACACACGTTCTAAACTATAAATAGAATATGGCCCATTTTCCATCCTGGTAAGACTAAGGTAGTAAATGCTTTCTATTCACCCTATAGCCCTTACATCTGTACTTTAAAGTCTCTGTTCTGAATCAATACTTTGCCCACACATCTTGTCCTTTCCAGCTGCTTTATGATGTGCTAGCGGTTTAAGGTACCACCATCCGTTCCTAAACTCCATAAATAAGACTACGACGCCGTGGTTTCTGTCAAGGCTCGTATTCCATTTATTTGCAAACTCTCCCACATACACCGTAAAGTAACAAAATCTTTCCAATCTTAACAGCACTAAAATGTCTACGGAATTAAATTGTTAGGTCGCCCATAAACCCAAATTCGCTTTGTTGCCACCCGTCGAAGATATACCACAACCCCGAAGAGATAAATAATTAATTCTCCCCTTAGCCACACTTGTGGAAGCTATCGAAATAAATTAAACTAAGTTTAATTTACACGTCATAACCGAAAACCATTGGCAATTTATATGAAACACCTGGTCTCAGTGCACTATTGTCATCTGGAAAAATGATAAATGATTCAAATTTATCATCTAACAGATTACCATCGGCAAACAATCAATTTCCTCCAAGAACCCACTCCAGAGCCATTTATAACAGATGATTTTTTTCCCAATTCTTTTGCCATCCCAAGCAGTCTGAAGACATCACTTTATTTGGACAACTTTGATATTGATAGAGCACTAAAGCCGACGGGGTAATCCCTAATCTATATATTCGTATGCCAATTGAGAGGACTTCCATTTCAATGTCAATATGGATATGTCTTTAACGAATCCCTTCAAATTGAATACATAAATACGAGCGAATGTGTGTTATTGGCAAGCCACCGCATTCATTGAGTAATCAAAGGGTCCCTCATCCCTTGGCTTTCCTTTTATCCGCTTGGGGGTGAATATTTGATATTGTTTTCACGCACGTTCGCTCTACTTTAGATAAAGGAACTGAGTTAAAATCTATGTCCCAAAACTGTCAGCAATCAACGAAGTACCCACCGCAACGCATCCTGATTAAGTTTGTGATTGGGGAATTAATTAAAAGTCCTGCTTCGAAGGTAAACATCCAAAAAAGGGACAGTTTCTTTAACGATCTGTGCAAACAGGCGTCCAATTGATAGACTCCAAAGGGTGCTCGAATTTAGTCACTCTTTAAAGGGGCACTGCTTTAAGGAATTTGTGATAAATTTAAGTGGAACGCTACCAATTGCATGACTTCAGTTTGTTTTTGCAGATTATGATGATTCTTGTTAGGGACTACTGAAAAATACTTCCCCCTCTTAAGTTGTTGTATCAATAAGTGGGTGAAGTGACGATGGTGGTGATCTTCTTCTTATTTCTGTCTTCTATCTATTGTGTATCTTTGGGTTTTTTTTTATTTCCTGGAAACGTTGTAGATTGTGAATAGCTTGTACGCCAGAGCCGATTACCATTTATTGAGTTTCATTGGAATTTGTCAAGGAATTTCAATTCAGTTTTGATACACAATAGTTCGAATTCATAAATTCCACTTTGGGAACATTTATATTCTACTAAGGCAGTTTACGCCAGTGTAGTTAAAAATGTACCTATTTGTGTGTTTAAGACTTCATTTGATGGTACGAACTTCTTATTTCGGAGCTATTTGCTTTTTGGTTTAGAGTTTAGTAGCATTTAAAGAACGAAGAACAATTTAGAGAACAAGCTATGATGTGCTAAATAACACGTAACAATTTTTGCTGAAAATTGTTTTAAGTTTTTAACTTAGCTGAATAAATGAGAACTAAGAGATCTTCAAACTTTGCTGTAGTTTTGAGCACTGTCCCATTTCCTGTGAAACTGAAACGCATGAGAAGAGTACTTACTGAAGAACATATTTGCATATACTCCCCTAAGTATTGAAGAAGATCCAAATTTATCGACTCGACGTCGTTTACAGCAACTTGTTGCTTGCACGTCCACTTAATGGACATTTTTACGCAAAGATCCTGGAGACTTACAAGATACAGCTCGTGCGTGAATTGAGACCCAATGAACATTTTTTGCGTTGAAATTTCGGTAAATGACCCCAAAATCAACTGAAAGTGCATCCGCTCTTTTACTGAAAAATTGTTATAAGCGGTGAGATTTAGAAGGCTATCAGAAAAGCCGCTACTGGTGTGCTAAGTTTTACGAAACCATCTGCAACGCCATCTCTGATTCATCTACAGAGCTTTGTAGAAAACTATAATATCTCCACAACGACTTTCACAGCGTTCCCATTGCTCGAAGGTACCTTTGATATTCAAGGCCCGGAATAGCCTTGAGGAAGTCGGTCGAAGCCTTGTGGATTGTACACTGCATTGTGGTGCTGCAAGTGTTCCCCTTAAAAGCTTAATTGAGTGTAGGAAAAAACACAGATGTCGCAGGGCACTAGATCAAATACGCCGGGCTTACGAGCATTGTGATGCTTTTTTAGCCAAAAACACGAGGACCGAGACTCCGGTACTTTGAACTCTGCGCCACAATCTCTCCAGAATACGCGAATAATATTGAGCATTAACAGCATTCACATTATGGAACATATTCCTTGGAATCGAAGAAAAGCAGTGATCATCGTCTTTATTTACATCGATTTGTTTGTCTTTGTTGACTCATCTAGTGACTTCCATTCCATTTCCATTTAGCAATTCATTAAAGTACATTTTCCATCGCTTCAAAATGCCTTGCTTACAAAAAGTGCAGCGAGGTGTGTACTGCGACATGTTTTAGATTATTTGGTAGAATTTCCGCGCATGGTGGGGTCCTCGGTACGGTCCCTAACTATTTTCTTCAATTTCACAGATCAGATTTTTTTCCCAGGCCGCTTTCTTCTTTCTACGATGTCGCTTTTCCGATCGTCTGAGCTTTTTATATTCGACTTCGCACATCAGCGTTCTGTGAGATTTTTGCATTGCTTAGTATGCAACAAACTTACGTTCAGCCGCTAGTTTAGATTTATCATCAAACCAGTCGCATCGAACTCTAAGACTGTTGCCCAAAATGGAGTAAGCAGTACTAATGACAGTATTCTTACGCTTTAAGCGTAAGATTATTAGCCCATTTCTTTTCGAGCAGGGTGTCCATTCGATGTTTGAATGTCTTTAAGAACAATTGTAGTTACATTAGCGGTATTCGACGACACGGCTATTTTGGGATCGGCCAAATCTGTTGCCTCCTGTTAATCCAGTCTCCTTCTAGCGGGGCGGTTAAACTTCGACTCGAGAACAAAGTTCAAGTTGAACCGAAGTCCACGCAATTATGCCGTATTTTCTGGGGGCAAAAGAAGTCAATATTTCTCTTGCGTGTATTCTATTCCATGTCACATAAGTTACCATGACATAATATTCCTTCGTTAAAATGAAAGTATCTTCAGATGGCTTGGTGTCCTTCACGTCACCATCAGCATATGTATTTCCTCGCATTTATTCCAATGCGATGATTTATTTTATGCCCCTTAAGGAACGCCGTGACTTCTCTGACTTCTACATTTGTCAATAATTCAACCAAACATTTATCTACGATTTACGGCTTAGCCGATTGCATTTTTATAATCTACCCTTTCCTCCAAATATGTGCTTCAGTTCCTGATTTAACTGGTTTATTTGCACTTCCCTCGTTTGGACGCTTTATTTATTTTTTTATTAATTTATCTCATCGCTGTTTTGTCATGTTATGTCTCTCGTAACTGGGTTATGACATGCTGTTCCTGACATTCAACATCAGCGGGTAATATCGTGTAAGCGGTGAGATTGAATTGGAAAACTATTGATTTGTGTCCCTCGAAAATATTAAAAATCGATTAGGAGTTTCGTGACGTTGGCATATCTGAAGTTATGGCATCCTCAGATTGCTTCATCCGTGCCAAACATGTGCAGTGCAGGGTATTCGAAGGTCCTTTGTGTGTGTAAAGTGTGTTTTAACATGATATCCCGAAATCATCATCACCATAGAGCTAGTTTTTTTGCAACTATCTCATGCAACAATAAATTTGTTTGTGCAAAGTGGCGAAACATCATGTTACCGCGATCCTTCTTAAAACTAACCGGTAATCGATATCTCGCCTGTGGAGGAATGCTTCTCGTGCATTAGGAAATCAATCAAGTACCACTCCATTTGGTGTCTAGAAATGCTTCTGAACCAGTCGAAATGAAACACAAAGCACATTCATTTAGACAAAAGCATTTCTAATAATTAAAGGATTAAAAAGAAAAAAAAAACTCCTGCAGAGCTCTTTAAAAACATTTTAATATGGAATGCCAGCTAGGAGGCCATTTGCATCGTATCACATTCCTTTGTAAGAATCTTCACTTCCACAATAGATACTCTGCAGTGGCTTTTCTCCCTCGCAGTGCTTTGTTTTTTCTTGACTCAAGCCATCCGGCTCTGGAATTTTTATTAAAAAAATCCCTTTTCCTATTGCCTTCTATCCGTGTTTCGTGCAGACTGCACATCAGCACATTTCCAACTAACAAAACATGAGATCTTTTGTGTGTATGTATTTGCACGAAATGAAGAGCAGCGACAGCAGTCACATTTAAAAACTACTACCATATCCGTTTTCTTTTTTTTAATTTTTTTCCTCTTCTACTTCATTCGCCAACAAAGGATATTTATAATATAGCGATAAAGTGATGAGGAGTTAGATGATGAAAACTCCGGCTCTTCAAAATTGCTTTTGTGGCAAGTGATATAAAGCGAAGTGACGGCGGCAAAAAGTTTTCTCTTTTTTTCTTCTCTCTCTCTCTCCCTGTTCGTCCTTATCCTTTCCATACTCGTAGAGTTTCATTGAAAAAGGAATCTCTTTCGAATTGTTTGATCCCATTTCGCGTACAGAGCTTAGGCTAGTGGTGGCTTTGTTCGGAAAAGTCCTTGTGCAATATTTCTTTTGGCTGTCTATTGCCAAGGAAGAACTCAAATGTATAAAAGGCCTTAATAATTAAGAGGGTGAGAAAAGGAAAACTTGAAAGTTTTCAACAAAAGGCTATCGAGTGTTCTCAACTTCTTTGATACTTGAGGAGACGGTCGCATCGATGACGACAAGCAACAGGTGCATGCATGTGTGCATATGTGAACGAAGTTTCTAATCATTTTTGCGTACTATTGATTTGAATCAATTTAACATTGAAGAGGTAACACGAAGCATTCTTCATTGAGTTTATGCAGGCATAAAATGTAAAAAATGAGCTTATGCCTAGCTTCTCAGCAACCACTTGTGTTGTGCGTGCTATTATTCTCTCTTGACTGGCGGGGGTCTACAGTTTAAAGCCGACTCGGAACGGCAAGATTGAGAAGCTTTTTCTAGACAGTTGTACTCTTTGAGCATTGTTAGTGACTCGAAGAGGTGGAGCCGTGAACAATTTTGTTTTGCTTGTGCTGGGATTTGAACCTAGACTGTGAAAGTCAAAGTGAGTATGAGTCGACGAACAAACTCACACTGCCTCGGCGTTCGCGGTATAAAACTATTGGTGGAGAATAATTGAGGCGACCCAGTCATCTTCTTCTAGCGACACTACTAGCACGCTTCATTCAGTTATCTAGACCAAGCCTTTGTGCACTGGCGATAATCTCTGGACCAAGAGGGTGGAACATCGGGTAAATGCTCTCCACAGCTTTGCCGGGTCACACACCTTTTTGCTCAATTGTGGCTGAATTTTAATTATTTTTTGAGCATAAGTCACATTCTTAAAATAAATTTAAAAACTTCAACCAATAAGGCCAACAGCGTTTAATCTGGACCGCAAATTCTGTCTAACATACATAACTCGAAGTTACATGACCAGGAATGACTGAATTCTTTCTTTGGGTGCATGACATCCATGCCAAACTTGAAGTTAAGGCACAATCAAAACTGGATAGCCAAGTTGGGAAGTATCCCCTGAACAGGCGACATTTTAAGAAAGAATGATGTATACAATACGCTATACAGTGACTCGTTGTAGATGCATTTGTTTCTCAAGAATCAGTAGTGAAGCGGCTAATTCCTAAATTCGATCAATTTAATGATTGACAAATCCATCAAGAAAGAAGTCAGTCCTACAGCTTAAGAACAAGTATCCACTTGTTTTGTTTTATACATCATTCAACGAATTCTCATCACAGTGTGTGATCAGAAGGCTTTAGTTCTTTATTGAATTGCATTTTGTGTGAAGGACACCTTGGGTGTGATATCTCAACGAATTTTTTGTTCTTATGATTGGTTCATATTGAACTAAACTTCATAAATTTTGCATATAATCAAGTATGAGTTTCTGCATACCTGCACATTTTGAAGAAGCTTAACTCTAAAATATCAGATCCGGTGCACCTTATAGTTAGCCACATTTTGTATGAAGGGGACTATTTCTTCGATTTAAGGAAAACACAAATAAATCCATCACACTCTTCTGATCATGTCCGTTAAGCAACCACAGGAGGTGCTGTTTTGACAACTTCCACTTTTACCACACTATTCTCTGTTTAAAGATTCGGTGTGTTTTCAGGCTCTTAACTATTTCTTTTTTTGTAAAATGCTCTTATTTTATGTTTCTCCTTGAACTCCTTTATAATCACGAATTCGACGGCTGTACAAATTTATTTTTTTCACATTTTTCTCCTTTGGTGGCTTAGTTTGCGGTTTGTATGCCCACCGGTTGCCTGATTTATTTGAACGCTTTCGTCATCAAACTGCTGGTTTTTCTCAAGCATGTTTTTTTTTATACCCAAGTGTAGTTTCAAATACTTCCTTGAATTGGTGAGCGGCAATATAACCGTTCCCAGATCTTCTGGACGACCGGAGAATTTTCGTGAATCTATAGCTCAGATTTGTATTCACTTGTATTATTCGGTGTGTCTACCTACACCATGGTGGAGGTACAGGTTCGATTCCGATCAAAGCAACAATTAAACAATTATTTGTTTTATTCTTAAGACTACTTCCCTGCTCGAGATTTATTTTCTAACTGAACTTAAACCTAAAATACATTTATAAAGATACCTCGGCACGCACAGTCGACAGGTCAAATGGCGGATCCTACTTGACACGAGATGTGGGTTTGCCCTGCCAGATTCGATACTGAAAACTCCTTGTGTGTTCCCGGGTACTTCGGTCGCCGGCGTTGTTCCCACATGTTTGGCGTTAACTCAACTATCAGACCCATGGTACCACTTCTCTCGATCACTGAAAATGCTCAGTGAGTATAACCGTCGAGCAAGGCTTTGCAAATATCGCCGTTCGGAATAGGCATGAAACGATGGTTCTCCTCCACTCGTGAGACAATAATAGCACGCACATCACGAGCGGTTGCTACAGAAGCTTGGCTTAAGTCCATTTTGGACTAGGGGATAAAGAAGAATCTGCTTAATTTATTCATCTCACAATACATTCGTTTTAGCCTACTTTAATATAGGCTACGCTGGTTTTGCTAATCGGTTCTCAATTCTTCATGCCTACAGATGATATTGTATTATTTCAGCTCGCTAAAAATAGGATTGCGCATTTGTGACATTCCTCTTCCTCAAACCATTGAGTCACTTCGGTTTCCGTTGAACTGTTTCATCCTTTAAAAGGCCCCAATGTCAACTTCGTCACAAGTTTCTTTAATTGGGTTCGTGTGTGCACTCGAGTGAGCTTCTCAGAACAATTCGCATATTGACGATCATCTGCTGAGAGAAACCGTAAACGAAGTAATCAATGGAAAATCTGCACGTATGAACATACACGTGCACGTAATTGTATTTATCCCTAGCATAGGATACCAAAATGTTGCGAAAGAAACGGATATGTATCTGGTCATGTATCTCTCACTCAGCATGAAGAAATTTATCAAAGAAACGAGGGATGAAACCGAATGTCAATGTTCACATCATCTTGCAAAGGATTCAAGGCGAGTTAATTAAAACAAAAACAGGCTCTATTTTTAGCTCTCACATAAATCAGAATAGTCTTTATGGGCTCAAATATATGTCAGAAAATGCATGGTCGAAAACGATTTATTTCAAAAATGAGATTAACTCGTATAAAAACGGGAACTATTTCTAATTTTCAGGAATCTCTTTAATCTACGCTCTCTTTTAATCTTATAATTTTTAAAAAACATAAAGACTATATTTTTCTAATAATTTTCTTTTTCAAAAATTAATTTTCAGAACTTTTGGGCGAATTTTTGAAAGATTAGCCGCCAGCTCTAAAATTTCCGTCTGCTGGTAAGAAATCATTAATTTTTGCTTTCATAAACACCCTCATCTCATCAAATTTTCGATAATCTTGTCAGCATAAGCTTCTTCATAAGTCCTGTATCCAGACAAATGTCCGAAGGTTGAACCAATTCATCAGTCGAACCAAGTTATTTACGTATCGTAGATTTACTACAGCCGAAAAAAAATCAAACTACCTCAACATATTATTTTTAAATCTTTCAACATTTATCAGAAAATATAGATGAACGTGTGTATGTGTCATCAATAAATCTATAAATAGCTTAAACATATTTTTTTACGCGCCATTGGAGAGATTGTGAACAGTTTTCGCTTTTCAAACGCCTCAGCACGCTTTTCCATTTTTGTTTTCATCGTTACAGCCTTAAATTAATTTGCGAGCTCAACGAAATAAATTAGTGTCAGTCTTGTTCACTGGTATGTATGTATACGAGTGTGTGCGGTTCTGTTCAAAGATATATTAGGGTGTGCTGCTGATTGATGCAAACGTCAATACCGCTGCTGCTTTGGTATCAAAGAATTCTATTTTGGAGAACAGAAATTTCTGCACGCACCTCGTTTGTCTCATTTTTTTTTCTTTTTACTTTAGAATTCATTTTGGTTATGGAGATATTATTGCATCCGGCCGGATGTTTAGTGCCTTCATGCTCACTTGTTGTGCGTTTGGTTGAAGTGTCGTTCATACTCGTGTGTACTCGTAGAAAGGTTACGTGTCGTGAATGTAGGTAGATTAGAGTTGAAAAAGGAAAATACTTTCAATCTCTCCTGTGGAATGTTGTCTAATGCGGCAATGTGCAAGTGGCATATTTCACTTTGAATTCAATTTAATTAAACGATTTCAATTTGTAATTCTGAGAAGGCCCGATAAACGATAAACGACAAATTTCTAGTTATAAAGGGTTATTCAGCAAGAGGTGTTGTATTAAATCAAGAGAAGAACGACAGAGTTTTATGAAAAGGATGATGCTTCTGCTTCTGTATTCTTTATTGTAGCAAGATTATGCATTATTCCTACAACTATATAACTATATACATCAATTTACAGAGATATGGTATACGCTACCTCACTACTACAAAATTTATGCAAATTGTTGATCAATATATTTTGAAGATAAAGGAATTTGAAAGAAAAGCTACAACGCAAAACCTTCACTTAAAGTACTTTTTACATTTTCATGTCAATGTGCCTAAATAGAGGGAGATGGCAACAAGAAACAACTTAATTTCTGTCAGGGTACAAGTAAAGCAAAAAGACGAATAACATGAGGAAATATTAAATAACATGATTAAAAAAAAATAAAATAAATAAAAAAAATGTATAAATAAATAAATAAGTTAATAAATAAATAATAATGAGAAAAATATAAATTATAATTAAAATAATATAAACAAAAGAAATAAATAAAAATGTGTATTATGTTAATAAATAAATAAATATTAGGATTCAATAGCCAGATTGGAAATCAAGAGGTTATCAGAATATCCACATGATAAGTTATATCGAATACTCGCATTTGAAATTATTTCTGTCACTGTTTTCACTTTTGCTGTAACATGCAAATCATCAATGGAAAAGTCCCATGGTAGATCTAGTATCATTTTAAAAATGTTTTGAGTCATTTGCAACTTTCGAATGCGACATTTTGCACACTTTCTCCATATAGGACAACCATAAATCATTATAGCTTGAAAAAGCACCTCGTAAATTAAAGTTTTGTTCTCAACAATCATGAATGATTTGCGATTTATGAATGGATAAAGTATCTCAATTGAACTATTAACGCTCCTTTGACTTGCTGTATATGCATACCGAAGGTAAATGTTTTGTCCAGACAAACCCCTAGGTATTGTGAACCATTCTTCCACTCAGTCTGTGCCATAAATTGTACGTCTATTGCTTGGCACAAGAAAAAGATTTTTCCTTGGTGAAAAACACAGCCTTAGTTTTGGAAGCATTGATCAACATTTTCGTTAAAGTATTTTTCAAATTAATTTAAAGCAGATTGCACGTGGGTTTTAATATTGAAATTAAATGCATCTGATTATGATATGCATGTATCGTCGGCCAACATGGCAAATTGGCAATCATTAAATTAATTAAATTAAAATAATTATTAAAGTCAGTGGTGTAAATGATATATAAGACTGGACCGAGTACAGAACCCGGATGTATGCCTGCCAATTATTAAGAGACACTTCAAAACTTCCATACGTTAGAAATTATTGGGTCATTTTTACGAGGTAGATTGGAAAATGATATATGAGTGATATTTATTTTTTAGTCTAAAGTGCAATCTCTTAGGTAAGTAAAGAAATACAAGATCTGCTTAAAAATATGTGGTACTACAGGTGCCAAATGAGATGTGTTAAAGTCTCCTCCCCCTTAATCGTCTCTGCAACTTCTACAGAACTCGTTACTTGGGAGCGCAGTGTCATCTGTGCCTCGTTACTTGGGAGCGCAGTGGCATCTGTGCCTACAATTATACCGACCAAACAAAATTACTACTTAGAGTTAGGTTTAGGCCAGATTTGCTTTGAGCCACGAAGTATGTTCGGATCATCTTCAATTAGTTGATGTAACCTAATCAAGACTTAAAGATTTAACTTGGCAAAAGATGGTAACTCTCCACTAGGGGAAAGTGATAAGACCTGTCGAGTTCACCGGCAGTGACATTACACAATGTCGCAGAACTCACTCAAATGCTCAGCTATCGCATGGAAAAACTGGTGTCAGTTTAAGGAGGTCTTTGAACGAAATGTGACCAAGTGCAGGGATTTAATCGCAGCATGACTCTTCGAACGTATGACGAGACATCTTGAGATATCCATGATTAAGATGCTCTACTTAATCGCCATAGTCTCCGTTTGACGTTATAATGTTCCGGAAAGTGAAAGAGTATGTTTGCATTTAGATCCCTGGAGTAGACACTTATCCCTACTCCCTCGTCCGTTTTGGATTCACCTTCATACAGGACCGTTCACCGTTTGAATGTCAGACCCCCAGTCCGATCTGAAGGCAATGGTGGTTGAGAGAAAGGTTAGAGTTTTGGGGAAGGAACTCAAATTTATCGAGAATAATGGTGTGGCCGCTCTGGTGTCCCGAGTATAGATGGAGTGTTTTGGGTCTGAGCGCTGCGAAGGAAGGTAAAATACAGATGGTGTTGTTTTTAGAGTTCAACTGACACAAATGCAAGCCGGCGTTTGCACACATTTAAGAAGCTTGCACATGATTGCTTTTTCAAGAGCTGTACTCCGTACTCCAACTCCGTACATTAATCGGGGTCTGACTATTGGCGTGAATAACCAGTCTACGATACGTGGTTGTAGTTCCGATTAGCGTCCAATGGCTTTTTGGCAGCAGTGAGTGCCTTAGGGACATTCCTAATCGGCTCCATGATGTTGAGCTTCTAGCTTAGTTAATGGTCGATAAGGAGACTCAAAAATGTTGCTTTGTGCCACAAAGTGGGGGTCCAAATAGCTAATTTTATATTTCCCCCTAAAGAGTACTAGATCCATTTTTTGCCAAATAACGAGAAGTCCGAATGGTTTGATCCGTTCGGTAAATTTAAGGAGAGCATTGTACGAGCATAATGTCACTACGTGTAAAGACAACTTTGCCAGAGACACCTATAGGAAGATCTTCCGCATAGGCAATCCTTCTAAAATTTACAGCAGTTATGATGAATAGTTAAAGGCATTCACATAAAATTGCAGCGAAGATACAGAACGCGATGATTCATTCCTCAGGAACACGCACTGTCCGGTTTATTTGGGATCTTATATTCAGAGTGCTAATATTTTCGATATCAGTAGGCTCATCCGTCGATATCAGTAGACTCAAGGCTTTGTAACAGTGCATTTCTCTTCGGCTGGGAAGTGCCATTGAATTATTAGCTCCGTATGTGCACCATTAACTAAGCTGATCGTCTAACAGGCGAGATCGTCGGTGATTTATCAACCACCACAGATCAAACTTCGGCGACCAATCAATGTTGGTAACCGTAGATCTTATTAGAAATGTCAAGCATTTTTGTAAATGTACATTTGAGACTACCAGCTTGACGTTGACTTAAATGATTTCGTTACACAACATTCCTTGTGTTCTTTCAAAATAACAGAAAAACACTCCCATCATCATTAATTTCCAGTTAATATATTATTTAAATTTATTGATATAACACTCCCTTTATAAATCCAACTTGGTCAACGTAACCATAAAAAAGGTATACTAGCTTCATTTTTTGTAATGCCGAACAACAGCTCAAATCGGCGGCTATAATCGTTTCCATCAAAGCAACCCTCCCACGCGATACCATTACTGGCAATCTCTGTAAAAGCTGCCAGCAGGAAAATTCATTAATTATTTCGCTTAAGTAATTACGAAATCAACTACAATGAGTCGCTTGGCAAATATCAAATTAGTCAACCAGTTCGAATGTTCCACTATTAAGGTTCACCAATTTCATAAAACGCTCCACTTGTCTGTTTATGTATGTTCGACTAGTATGAGTATTTTCGCGACCGCATCGAAGTGCAAGGGTTTGCCGAATATAAACATAAATACGTACCGTATGCACGAATAAATACGTTGTAATTCTGAAGGATGCACACGCGCGCAGACGGGGAGAAATAATTAAAAAACAATTTAATTCATAAATTTTATTGAATTTAATGAGATTCAATTATGAAATGTTTAAAGTTCGAAATGAGGGAACACAGCGAAGTAAACAAAAAATGTGGAGATTGTTTTTGATAATGAAATTTGAAGGTACTCTGTGTTAATGACGATGGGTGGGAGTATGTAATTATATCCTTTTGGTGTTTATGGTGGCGAGCTAGGGTTTCGCAAGCTTGCAAACTTTGCATATACTTCAGGAATATATGAATGTGGTCTCGTTATGTACAAGGTGTTGACTGTCAGAAGGTTACGATCAATGTAAAGTACTAAAGTTCCATGAATACTGACTTTAATGAAATTACGGAAACACACAATTACGGATGCAAATCGAGTGTCGTAATCATTTCACTTAGGAATTCCAGGATCGAGTGGTTTAGTAGCTTTGAACTATCCTGAATACAACGACTGCAGATAACGGATAATTTAGAACCCAAAGCGGGCCAGATATGCAAGCATATGAGCAAAACATTCGGCAAGAAATGGGTCCTGTAGCTAAAATTGACTAGTTATGCCTCCTGTTCGCACCCACGGTGCTATCACATTATGGTCTGTTTTTAATAAAAAAAATGTAACATTTCTGTATGTAATGTAACTTTCTGACTAACGCTCTAGAAATCATCCTACACCTAGTCCCTCCCGATTTCTTTATCAAAGCTACATATATCTACAGTTTCCTCCGACTGAGAGAATCTGATTGCTGAGCTAGTTTACCTTTAGTCCTAGCAAATGTACGGAAGATATTCCCGCAATCGTTGTTCATTTATATTTCGGACAATAGGGGAACAGAGAAACGGGGTGGTGAAGAGAAACTATGATACAACAATCTACGAGTATACATATGGCTCGAAGATGATCTTCAGAGTTGCCGCAGGCTGCGCGCTTTTCAGAAAAATTACAAGTGTCATGATCTATTAGCCTATTGATGGTGATGATATCGTCCTTCAGGTGATACTCTTCGTGATACAAGAATCTTACCTCCTTTTTAGCAGCACAGCTCACTAAGCCGTAATATCGCTATCTGTACCCAGAATTAAGCAGCAATTAATAATTAAGGCGGCTTAGAATTTTTCGACACTGGTGAAGCAATGCTAATCAGCTTTGGGACAACTTGTCTGGATGACCCTGCACCCAAAGATTTTGAGGGAAATGAAAGGGGGGATGTGCTGCCCAGGAAGGGATCATCTGTTTATAACTCAGTGTTGAAATCAGTCCGTATACCGCACAGACTAGCATCATATTGTTAAGGATTTGTCCCAGTAACAACAAGCCCAAAACGATAAGTCTACTAAAAAGATCAAGAGAAGGCGGTTGCTAACTTCGTAGGCTGTTGGCCGATTGAAGACTTTGTGGTTGGCATCCCCCAGAAAATTTTCTGTGGTAGTTGGTAGGACAAACATAAGAGGTAAGCCCTTACCCACTTCCTTTGCACTTATCTGGGCCTGCAAAAGATCAGGCAGCGTACGCATGTCAAACCATTTTTCCACGACCTCAATAAAGTTTATAATAATAAGATCGGTGGATTGATCATTTGTATAAACTCTCCTAGTTGATCAGTAGTTGGTTAACGCCCAGTTCCATCCCGGCCTACAGCGCCATCAGAAGAAGAAGTTGATCAGCTTCTTTCGCTTCAACCTTTTTTGACAAACTTCTACAATCCGCATACAGAAGTGCTAGTTGGCTCTTTTGGAAGTCATAACCTCTTTCGACATAACCGCTATGTACATACCCAAACCTTAAAAAAATATATTAAAAACGCGAAGATCGATTAAAAAGACTTCAGAGACCGAACTTCGTGGTGGAGAACTTAAATAACAGCTCTATTTATTTGATATGCTAATCCAGATATCGCAAAAAGGAACTCACTCGAGTGAGGTAAGATAACATTGCCACGTCAGTCTTTATTTATATTTGTTCACTGCCCCGTGCGTCATAACCCCAAACGATTATGGTGGTTGTAACCGAAAGTGTCTGTTGGCGCATCGGAGTAAAATTATGTAAACAAAAATGGTGCCATCAAATCAGAGGATCTTGCAGATCAGTAGAAATCAAAGAAGAGATAACGTTATCCGGAAACGACGAAACGTTTTCCAGAATCTGAATAAATTACATACATTTTTAGATAATTTAATGTGGAGCACAATGAAGAGGATCGAATATTTGAATGAGTCGATTCGACATGTCAAGTGTGTGCGTCAATGATATATTAGTTTTTTGTTCTCCGATTGAGTAAATAAAACTCTGGTGTCAAGAAGACCGGTCCAAATGCCAAACATTGTGGGGCACAATTAATTTAATGAAGACGACATATAATGACTGCATCATCTCGCAGATTCTTTCATCCAATTCGTGGTCCGGATTTGATTTGCCACATGGCGATAACTTTAAATTATGCGTTTTATTTCTACGAGTACAGGGTTGGCTAAGTACAAGTTTCTTTTTTAAAATGAAATAAAATGATCAAACTTAAACTTTTGTATTTTGGCTTTATTAGAACAAACACTTCCATTACTTATGAAATACAACGTAGTTCAAGTGGCTGCCTCGGCTGGCTTCGCAGGAGCGCATTCTGTCACCCGAATTTTCCAAGACTTTGTTGATGGTTACGGGCTGTGGCTCACAGATTGTTTGGATGATATTGGCCTTAAGTGATTGAATCATTTCCGAATTTTTGGCATAACATCGGTCCTTCACGGTTCCCCACAAAAAAACGTCCAAAGAGGTCAAATCGCATCTCCGAGGCGGCCAATTGACATCGCCAAGACGGCTGATAACACGATTTGTAAATTTGTTGCGCAAAAGTTTGGTGGCAGCATGGGCTGTGTGACATGGTGCGCCATCCTGCACGAACCAGAAGTCGTCCAAACACATTCCTTCAATTTCAGTAAAAAAAAAAAAAAAACGGTTAACATGGCTCTGGGCGTTAGCTCACCGTTGACCGAAACGTTATTCTCATCTTCATTTTCGATGAAAAATGGTCCAATGATGCCACCACTCCACAATCCGCATCAAACTCTCACTCTTTGTGGATGCATTTGCTTCTCCATAATAAAGTGCTGGTTTTCCGAGCACCAGATGCGGCAATTTTGTTTTTCAATGTAGCCGCAGAGATGAAAATGCGTCTCGTCAGAAAAGATGATTTTTCGTCAAAAATCGTTGTTCAATTCAAGCTGCTCTAAGGCCCAAACTGTGGGCGCCGTGGCGTGAAAAGGTGCGTCGACTCCTACGCTCGATGTTGTCGGTTCGTTTCCCGAAAAAACACCAAACATTTTTTCACGGCTCCACCTCTTTCGAGTCACTGACAATGCTCAAAGAGTATAACTGTCTAGAAAAAGCTTCTCAATCTCGTCGTTCGGGGTCTCCACTCACCCCTCCACTCGTGAGGAAATAATAGCACGCACAACACGAGTGATTGCTGAGAAGCTAGTCCCAGGTCCACCTCGGACTGTAGAGCCGTCATTATTATTCGCCCAAACTTGAGCTGTTGAGCTGTTGAGATCGTTGGCGAGTTGATGTTTGGGCTACGCAGCACACACTTTGGAAACAAGTGAGTCGTTCCTACACTGGTTGGTATCGTTACAGGCCACTGTTTCATGAGCTACTATGCTTGGCCTAGTCTCCATCGAGAAGTGGATCAACTGCAAAGGATCAGCGGTTAGCAAAACCTTGGAGCGCCTGCTCTCCTGGTTCTAGCCAAAACTAAAAGAAACAGAAACAAGATGTTATTCTTAACATCACTTAATGAAATGGATTTCGTGAAGCCACAACTTTTCCTTAAATTCGCTGCCTCAATAAAGGCCTTGATGGTAACACTGTGAAGTGGTATCACTATGGACTGGTCTATGTGAGACTCATACACCGCTCATATACCTAAACTAACATAACATAAGAATTTTCAAAATTTTAGCCAAATCAAAAAAAAATCCTTACGAAAAAAAGTATTTTATTGAGATCAATACTCTTGATCTTATCGTGCGGTATATTCCCTGTTTTGACAAAATTCTTAGATAGGGCGAGCAATAGGAATACAAAAGTGATCTCCCAATCGTCATCTATTTCCTGTGTGTTTTAATACCTGCTTGAAGACGAATTTGGACACGAAAAAATCAATGAAGGGTGGCTGGCTCTTAACAACCCAGCACTTCAAAGCTTATTACAGACAATTAAAAAGCTCAAGAAATGCTATCCTTGTATGGGAGATAATCTCCCTTTTAAACGATTCATCTCCACGTGATGTACGTTATTATGTAAATTATCTTTGGATAATCCTGAAAATAATAGGCGCTACCTAAATTTCGTCTAGATTGGACAATTCCCCAACCAAATTTACAGTTAATTACAAAAGTGAGTATTCACTTATCTCCCACAAAGGAGATTGAAAAATAAATAAAGCGTATTAACAATCGCCGTAAGCGTCGTAGGCGAGCTGACTTCGCGTGGGACATTGATAAATCTTTTCTTTCAGGCTGGATTCTGTAATGTATTTATATGAAAGTAAATTTAACTTAATGGATGTGATAAAGTTTTTGGGGGTACTACTAAATATTGGGGCTGTATACGGCAAACAGGGTTGAACAAGTAAGAAACAGTACTAGAGTGGGTGGTTTGAGATAGTGTGCAGTAATGCGGCTTTCTTAATGTTGAAGTATAATCTTGGTCGAGGAAGTGGTTATATGTCTTTTAGAAATATTTTGTGTCTCTTTGTACATCGATTGTGGTTAAAGAATCCTTTGTGAAATCTTAGCAGACAACAACTATTTGAAATTCAGAAAACTGCCATAAAGTAAAAACTTGGGTCTCTAGCAGGATCTTTTTGTAAAGAAAATGAAGAGAAGGAGCAATAATTGAAGAAAATAATTGTCAAACAACTTTGTTTATGGATATCGCATACCAAACTGAGCACAAACTTCATAGCTGTCAGCAGTCAATTAAGTTGTCGCTGGAAAAAAAATATGCAAATACGAAAATTTAAGAAAAACCTTAGCGTTTGCATTCGGAATAAGTTAAAGCTAAAAGTTTCTTGAATGAAGAACCACCGAAGAAACGACTCACCAAAACAGTTCCATAAGAAAACAGGTGAATGTAATGAAAAACCACTAATTATCCACTAAATTAGCCACAAATGCGAACGAAGTAAGGGAAGGAAACTGAAAATCACTTTCGGACGACATAGTATTCATTAAATGTCCTTCGTCAAGTTAATTAAAACAAAAAGAAACACCTCAGCTTTAAGATAATGAGAACAAATTATTTCGTTACCTTTGCACATTACAATCTGCTATGAAAGGAGTTGCTTTCAAAGGTGAAAGAAAATATTAATTAAAAGCGTTAGATCTTTGAAAGGGAACAACAACAATTTATTTACTTCTGATGCTTCTATAATTTGTTTGAATAGTCAATAGCTGCTGCGTTAAATTAAATAATTATGAATTTCCATGAATTTCACATAAAGTGTATCATACAAAAAGTTTCGGGTAGTGGGTAATTGCGTCGGCTTCTACACTAAGGGCCCATGGTTCGATTCCGCAGGCACTAACTTTCATTTTCACTCCACTACGTCCCTCGAGTCACTGATTATGACTAAAAAGTATTATTACCAAGAAAAGCATCTAAAATTTCTCCGTTCGGTGTCGGGATAAAACTGAAGGTCTCCACCACTCGTGAGAGTACAAGCAAGCACAATACAAGTTGTGGCTAGGAGTTACACACAATTCTCGAGCTGTTAAGCAACAGTATCAAAAAGACCATGAAGATCAATCGTATTGAAAAATGTTGGCAAATCTTTTTTGAAGTAGGGTTTCTTGAAAGGGTTTTTTATTTATGTCAACTTTTGTCATCTTGATCCTATTCCTGATGACACAAACACGAATCTCAATTTCGTGGCGTTACATTTCGCTCACAATATTAGAAGAATATAAATATTATGCAAATATCGACATTGCTTAAATTTGTTTTTCCGAGCGATGTCGACTTGCCCGTTTCGTTTATGCCAGTTTATATTCTTTTGACATTATCAGTGATTGCTGAAAGCTTGTGCAATAAAAGCGCGTTGATCTGGATTCGAACCGCAAACATTCGACGCCGGATTTAATGCACTTACCAAGTACACTCCGGCGAATACTTAACAAGTGCAACACGAGTGGTTGCTGAAGAAGCTAGGCAAAGGTTCCTCTTGGGATGCAATTGCCAAAAATAAGTACAGTCCTAACGTGTCCTTAAACGTGTGCGCCGTGGCCGTATGGGCACTAGACTTTCACAGTCGAGGAACTATCCCAGTTCGGACGATCAATATTTCAAAAAAATTGTTTACGGCTCCACGTCTTTCGAGTCACTAACAATGCTCAAACAGTATAACTGTCCAGAAAAGGCTTCTCAATCTCGCCGTTCGGAGTCGGCATTAAACTATAGGTCCCCTCCACTCGTGAGAGAGCAAAGCACGCATAACACGAGAAGCTTGACCCAGGTCCACCTCGAACTGTAGCGCCGCAATTATTATTATAATGATTATTATAACTTAATCGTGGTCATCGTACGTTGCGTTGTGCCACTGTAGTGTATATGCTTATTTGGGATGAATTTTTTTTGTCGTATGTTTTGTGGAACACTACCCAGGAGCACTCAGACTCAAAAACTGGTCCATTGTACTGCCAGGTAACAACCTACTCCAGTGCCGTTTATTTGTTCCCAACGGCAAATGGTGACTGAACCAAATTCGATTTCACTGGGATTCGAACCTCTAACTTGGAGCAGGCACTTAACCAACTGCGCCATCCAGTCGGACTGATAATCTCTCGCTATATTCTTTTCATAACCGTCACATTTTCGCTTTGTACAGCCGTCAGACTAGACCCATGTCTCTTAACAATCCTTAAAGTTATTCGATACAACTTCTTTTTCAAACAAGAATATAACTAATCGGGCCCAAAAATCGCCCGCTAAACATTGAATCCATCAATTATACTTAATCCACTTTCGACATTGCCCACGAATTTGCGCTATAAAACAAGTCTGATTACTATACCTCCCCGTGATTTTTACGTTCGTCGCAAGAACGTGTTTAAATTATTAAAACATTTTATTTAAATAACCGCCGTTTTTGGCAAAATAGCATTGTGAGCGGCGGACCACATTTCGACTTGGCTAGAATAATCGCTATTCGCGCACCGAAAACCCTCAATCGATACACCCAAGACCACTACACTCCTTTATAATAGAGTAGATTTATGGTGTCCCCTTTAAGCCAGTATCGTCCTTGTGTCATATTTCTTTGAGCATGGTGGAGGCAATGCTGTGACAGCTATTGATGACTGTTATGGGAACATATTGGAAATATATCTTATGCTCAAATTAGATCAATTCAGCCTTAATAACATGTGGTTCTATCAAGACACTTCAGTCACAGCTCGAGCTATGATGCAAAATTTACGAGATTTTTTCTTCCAATAAAATTACGTTTGATAATAGCAATGAGGAATTTAATCTCTCTGTGCAAATGTTGTCATAGTTGTCAACTTGGGATGTGGGGTAGAAATATGTTTTAACTACCCGATGTAATTGTCAGGTCCTATTTTTCGATGGTATATGTTTCGTTTCAACCTTTTCATGGCCAGACAGATTTTAAAAGTTTTCTTTTATCCCCGAAAACACCTAATTAAAATGTTCATTATGTTGGTCCAAGTAAATGTCATCTGCGTTAGCTGAGAGCCATACCGACCCCCGAAAAATATTCTTTCTAGTGAATTATAAATCATTTTCTCAGGCATAATATAAGAAGAGTCGTATAATAGCCCTTTGTCTGCCTATAACAATTTGTGCTATTAAATGTCACGGTAAGTTGGTTAGGAACATCAATGGAGCACCAACTATTGTCTACCGTTTATCTCCAACTCAAGCTCAGTATAGATGTCAAACCTGGGAATAAGGCTTTGTACCCGTCCTTATGCATGTTGTCATATGCCGCCTTGAAATCAAGAGAAAGGCTGTGCTTGCCGATTGGCATTTCCGGGCCCATCCTCAGAATGTGAGACAGTGTGAAGAGTTGGTGTATAATAGAGTCAAATGATCTACCTACTGACAAATAGGCCTTCTCATTAATCCTGCATAAGTTATTGGCGTAGTCATGAAGGACTCCTTTTTCTTTTATTTATAGCATGTCAGTTCACAAAACGTGTAGTTAATTGAAATGGTCGCGTGATTTATTTTTTAATTCAGATGTGTATGCCTTATTGAATTAACTACTTTTGTCTGCTAATTTCAATCAGCATTTCATTTCAACATGCAATCGCTCTAATTGGGGAATCATTTTCTATTTTGTCACACACTATTTATTCTTAAGCTCTGCAGATTGAAAGTTCAAGTCAAAAAAATGATGAAAAAGAAAAGGATACAATTCTACTGATAACCTCATCTCAGCGATACTGTCATCCGTTCAATAAAATGTACTTTATGAAAGTAAATTATAAAAATAGCATCAATTTTCTCAAGGAAATACTGACATCTTTGTCGTGATGCTTTACTCCCAGCAGTGGAAATGCGAATCTACCAATCAAAATTCATATCTGTCGGGTATTCCAATAAAATGCATCAACCGCATGATCCCACAATTCAGTGCAGTTGATGATGGCGTCGCAACATTGCTTCGTATGCGGTAACAACAAAATTAGCAATAAAAACCCAGCTTCGGTAACAACTTCACTTTCTATCTCGCTCGCACGGTCTTTTATACAACTTCAGATGTCATCAAAAGTGTCTGCACCCAACTGAGAAGGAGATCTGGAGCTGTGTGTTAAGACTGTCGCTTGTTTCACAAACACCATCGTCGTCGTCATTGTCTTCCGACACGTATTGTCTTTTTTCATTTGCTCATGGTGTTGTGCCTTTGACTACGGATAATAGAAGGAGGGAGAAATTTCGTCTCACGTCTTGTTTCTTCTTATTGCGCTTGCACTTTCTTTTGCGATGTAAATTTAAATTTTCTTTCTTTTTTTTTGCTGCGCTTTACTCCCTTTACACAACTTAACTGGCGACACGAAAGTGACAGTACGTAATAGTGTATGGGGAGCTATGTAGGTATTTATGTATCTCGTACCAAGCAGTTCCACTTTGTTGCGGATGTTTCTCAGTGATTTTTATGTAATTATTGCCAAATACGTACGTGATACGTCACAATGCGTATATTTGGATCCACACATTTCTCTGGCGCCCTACATGGGCACTAAAATAGCAATAGATTCTTTTTAATGATATTTTACTTACTTTTGCGTTGACTAACGTGGTATTTTCCATGCATATTTAGTCATTTATGTAGAAAATTAAAAAAGGAATAACCTTCTACATGCTCGGGGAAACATTTTAAGGTTCCTAAAAACGATAAATTGTGGAGTGCAATTGTCGTCAATAAGACAATGCCTTCGTGTTTACATAAAAGCTCAAGTTAAAATTTTTTTTTTGCGATACGAAATCCTTTTTATTACATCGCTACGAATAGATATGTATAGCCTTCTAGTGTTTGTCGCTACAAACATTTTTTCGTTTTGCGTGAACGTCTGAAAGTGTCTGTCAACAGTTTGATAAGTAAATTTCGGGTACCCTGATACCCGAACAATTATTCCAGGTATTTTCGGAAACCCGAACTATTCGGATTGTGTTGGATAGTGGAGAATATCCGATATAATGAAATTATCCCAATAGCAATTTCAGGCAGACAAAAAAATCCCCATTGTAGGCGTAAGCACGTAGCAAAAAAAACTGAAAGTTATGCGAGAATTCAAATTCATGTACTCGTATGTATGTAATTAAATTGAGGGATGTGTGTATTGGAACATTAATGTACACCAACTAAAGACATTTTGTATCGAGTTAAGTTGTGAACCGGTTAGTGTCGGACAGGATGATGTAGTTTTAGGTATCCGGATAATTGCACATACCCTATGTGTGTGTGTGCTTTTGTAACTATTATTAAATGCGCGCACGCTATAAACCGAACACAAACAGAGGATATATGCAACTATCAGGATACAAAAAACTATATTACTTTACACGAACTATCCGGTTTCCAACTATCTCGGAACTACACGGATATCCGGATAGTGTCAATATCCGATTGAATGTCACCGCACTAGTCCATATCATATTTTCGTACTACAACAGATCTTAGTAAGGACCAGAGCAAAAACGACTGGATGGTGCAGTTGGTTAAGTGTCTGCCTAAATTAGAGGGGTCCCATATTCACTTTTATCCGGTTTTTCAAACCTGACCCAGTCACCATTTGCCGCTGGGGTCAAATTAACAGCACTATCACTGGAGCGGTCGATCAGTGGTAGTAGTCTAACTGTGGGTATCACAATGGACAAATATGGTGTGCTGGTGAATTCACTTGCAGCCCCCTAACCTGGCCCTAACCTAAAGACCAATACAAGTAGTTCGACACCTAAAAACCTACTCGTAATTTAAAGGTCGCAGCATGTCTTGTTTTGATATTCTTGCCCAACTTATCAGGTTGGCGAATTCTGCCCGCTCCATCAATATCGATAGCGACCTTACCGATACATTAAATGTTGGAAACATGTTGCGTTGATGGCAATTAGACGAAAAGATTCATAATCCACGAACTTACTAGATGTCTACAGACACAATGCCTAAAGTGAAAAGATTATGTAGAGCGTATGATCACAATTAAGGTGACGTACACAAGTTAGGCGCGACCTCACACAACTTGGCGTATGAAATTGGAGACTGCTAATTGGAGAGCTTTGTTGGTTCCCATGTTCTCCATAGTCTGAATGGTCAAAATGAAAACTAATTTAATCGTTCGAAAAACATTTACGTCAAAAAAATTACCTCACATTCAGACTTTTTCTGATTCCCGAATATAAAAGTCTCGATTGCATAAACAGACATTTGCAATAATGCGCCGTCGCCTCGTATTCATATTTTTATCAATATTCATCAATTTTCAAAATTAAAACATTGGCAAAAAAATAATACTAAGCCGTATAGATATTTTGTTCTGAAAATGCCAACAAATGTCAATGTCGTTAAGCAGTATCAGAATTATGGAATTAGGCAGACTTCCGATCATAATCAAATACATAAATCTGCATAGGAAAAATGCCGCAGACGATTTGTTTTTATGCCATGTCATAAAATATTGATTTGATGAGTGAATTCAAATAACGTTCGAGTTTAAAAAGCCTCAACTTCGCGATAGACTTGACATCTGCCGGCTATAATTGTATGTTGACTAACAAAGTTTTTCTTGTTCGAAAGCTGTTACGTAACGTGGTCACTGCAGCTAAACTAGTAAAGCATTGCTCCCAACTTTTCGGGGTCATTTTTAAAGGAAGAATATGTTAAGCAATCTGTTTGTGGTCGTCACAACATGCATTTCTCTTATTTTCCGTGGGCGCACTAGATAAGTTCGCCGAACACTTTTTGCAACGTCTAGAGCTTTTTTCCTGACCGAAGCATTAGGTATTATTACTTAAACATATTAACGCTTCGACTGCTTTTTAGCGTCGTGTTAAATCTGATTTAGATTTTATTTTAATGACTACTCAAAGATATGTTTGAAAAGCATAGTTATATACACGGCAATATTTTAATCCCGAAGAATTCACCCATCGTCACCGACTGAAGTAGTGACGGCACAATTGACCCAATCAGGGTATGAGTGGGTCACGTTTTTTTCACTCGAACATAATCTAACCTAAGGTAACAGACAATTTTAGCTGCCATCTGAGGAAGCAATATATGTTTGTATGCGGTGCATAGAAAGAAAAATTCTAGTTCGACGTGATTGAAACCTTAAAGGATAAACAAATTACCATCGATTTCAAAAAACATCTAGCCAGATTAGGGTACCCTCATAGACGACTGGATGGTGCAGTTAGCTAAGTGCCTGACCTAAGTTAGAGGAGTCCCAGGTTCGAATCCCAGTAAAAGCAAAGTTAATACATTTTCCGTTGGATTAAAATTAATGATAATAATAATGGCGGAGCTACAGTCCGAAGTGGACCTGGGCCTAGCTTCTCAGCAATCACTCGTGTTGTGCGTGCTGTTGTTTTCTCACGAGTGGAGAGGTGAGTGGAGACTCCGAAAGACGAGATTGAGAAGCTTTTTCTAGACAGTTATACTCTTTAAGCATTGTCAATGACTCGAAGGAGGTGGAGCCGTGAAAAATGTTTGATGTTTTTTTTTCGAGATTCGAACCGACGCCCTAGAGCGTAGGAGTCGACGCACCTACCCACTACGCCACGGCGCCACGGATTCAAATTAATAACACTATTACTGGAGTGATTGACGGTGGGTATCTCAATGGACCCATATGGTCTAAGTGCGCTGGTGAATTCACTAGCAGCCCACTAATCCAACCCAGGCTACCATCTTAACGCTTACTCCCGCAGCAGCAAGAATAACTTGTGTAATTTGTGCCTTGCACATGGCACTTGCTATAGTCAAGTCAAGGACATGAGCAAACTCTTTTTTGAATCTCTTGACGAGATCTCTAAGAGGAACATCAAGAAATTATCAATTTTCCTGAACTCAATTCAATGGTTCCAATAATCTCGATAATAAACCTCTACAGCCACCTATCCAAGCTGTGGTATCAAAACGGTTAATAGTACTAATAGGGTTCCTTATGGAACCACAGCTGAACACAAACCCGCACAAGTTCCAAGCTGATCTCTCAGATCTGGGAAAGAGTTTGCCGTGTTCTTCATTACATATGTCATTTAATTCATATATGTATCTTAATCCCCAGTTAATTGCGTTAACAAATGTGCGCAATATTCCACGCAATAACAAAAATCTATATTCTGTAAGAAATTTCAATTTTATATGGTTTTGAACGCAATTAATCGGAAAATACAGGGCTCTGGGATTACTGTACTTTAAATACGTTCGACTGTATGATATTACAAATTTTCGACGCTCGTTTCATAGGCGAAATTTAAAGCCTGAACCTACATAGAAAGTGTATAAAAATAGGGAAAATAATTAGAAATATGGCTTTATTTTAAAATGCCATTGAGGGAATATAAAGAAAGTTGCGCGTTTATGTTTGTATAATAGTTATTTGCTTTTGTTCTTCATTTTAATGGCAGGAATATGCCAAAAAGCTTGAGAAGATCGGCAAATGGGCTGTTTAGATGCTGCTGTGAAGTAAGTAAGTGACCTCCAAACGGACACAAACATTAAACTGGATTAACAGCGTAGTACTGCTACTGAAGGACTCCTTGTTCTTATCAGGTCGGAAGGGGAAAGACACAAAGTTCGAATCAACAAAAATGGTGAAACACAAATCAAAAAAATATTCAGTTTGAATAATCCAAATAGTGTACCCTCTGTGAACATCTTTATATTTTGTTTGGATTCACTATCAGTACACTATCAACCGGGTTAATTTGAACGTGTTGCTTAACGTCACTCCAATTAATGTATTTTGAGCTAAAAATAAACCTATTTTAAAGTAGCAAAGTAAAAAAAACACAAAAATTTAACACCCCTTTCAAATAAATTTATTTATTCCTAAACTTCACAAATTCGCATTATCGCACATTTCATAGGACGTTGCACGAATTTCTTATTTATTACTGAACGTTTTCTTTAAACCGGTATCCCAAAATTGTATCTACGAGTATTTATCGCCAAACTCAAGTTATTAGGTAATCTAACTGATTTTGTAAACATTTAAGCATATCAAAGCAATAAACTGCATTACTTTAGAGCACTTCAATTTCGCGTAAACCATACATATTTTACACACAAAGCGTAGTTTATTTGATCTCGAATTCGAAAAGGAAAGTCATTGGTAATTCACTGTCAAATGATAAAGTTACTCAATAGTCTACTTATCGCTGATTTGCATTCAGCTGTAGCATTATCGTGGCTTTCACTTTATATCAGTGTTTACTGTATTCATTGGAATTCTACTTTATGTCATGTGTGTATCCCCTTACCTAACATGGTTTACTTTATTTTTTGCTTAGTTTATATTCCAAAGAAAGTGAGAGTCCTCAGATGAGAAGTTAATCCGGGAATGTAGATTTTAGATAAGAATAGTTTGTTCTTTTCGAGTGGAACTGGTCGGAATTCACGGTGATTACTGATGTGATTTAAGGTATTTCATTGGTAAGCTACGAAATTAACTCAGAATGATTTATCACTGGCAAACATCAAGACAACATTTTTGCACTTATTGCTAATGAGGTGCGACTTGAGTTTTCACGGCTAATTAATTTTATTTTTGGTACTCTACAATCCTTGACATGACAGTTAGAGTTAACAACTCGGACTATAGAGCCACCAGAAGAAGAGAAGAAAATATTTGGATACTATTGAGTGTTTCGGGATAGCTTAATATTTTGTTGATTTCTACGGATACAGAGGATCATCCGATTTTCTCGTATCGTACAGACTCATACTTCGTGATATTTTCAAAATACTAGCGTGATATTTTCAAAATGCTCGGTCTTAAGGGAAGCATTCGACAAGGACCGGGAAATTTTTAAACAGGAGTTATAAAGATGTCATGTCATAATGTGCAAATAAATCACCTCGACCTTGGCAGACCGACAGCCTCTTTGCAAATTGATGTTGGAAATAACGAGTTATTTAAGTAACCGTAATCAAATATTTTTGACTAATTCCTTCTATTTACACACTTCAAGTGTGTGCCTCCTTAGATTCCTCTAAGACAAGTCATAGCATTCTTGTTTGAACAGTTTCGCTTCGATGCGCCAACAGACATATTTGGTTACAGCTATAATCGCTTCAGCTTATGACGCACGGGGCAGTGAACAAATATAAATAAAGACTGCTGTGACACTGTGTGTTATCTTCCCTCAATTGGGTGAGTTCCTTTTTGCGAAATCTGGATTAGCATATCAAATAAACAGTGCTTTTATTTACATTCTCCACGACGTGATTTGGCTTCTGAAGTTATCTTTACTCTTTGCGTTTTAAAAACATTTTTTTGAAGGTTTGCGCCGAGGAAAAAGACAGGAAGTCCAGTTTCGTCTGCATTTACAAATATAATTGAAGGTAATTGGTATGCACAAATAAGGATTTCCAAAAGGAGTTTTGAATACCAAATCAGCCCTTCGTTGCGCCCGTTTGTTTCCACTGAACTCGTGTAATTAATAGTGGATGTGTGTCAAAAAAAGGGCGCAATAGGAACAAAAATATTAGTAGATCTAGTTGAATTTAAATAAAGTATCGTTTCCCGAACCAATTATTACAAATCTCATTGGACGACCATCCTACTCACTGTCATCGTAGCACCAATGTAGCCTAATTGGCTTTGCTATTGCAAACAACAATGATTAGAGATTCGTCTTGAATAAATTCATGATTTCCAATAAAAAGCGTTGCGCACTGTGGAATCAAAACTAAAAAAAGTAGTTACTTACTCCTTCTCAAAGTCAGCGATCTGTGAAGGTTTTGAGCTCAATGCTGCATACTATCCTTGACGGTATCGAGCGCTCTGCTTGCAGTGGTCAACCAAATAATACCCACCAAAAATGGAGGGACGAATGTTTAAGTCCTTAATTTCAATTTTGTTCTAAAGTTTTTTTTCATTTTCTTTCTTTTTATTCTTGGTTTTAATTTCCTATTCTACTTCAATTTAGTGTCCCAAAAGTCATTTTCCTTTGCCCTGAAATTACCTACAATTTAGAAGAATTACGCTGTTAAGGCACACACGAAGCTCGTGGTTTGAAGATAGCCATTTTCCATATGCACACACACAAATGTGTCATCATTAACATCAATTTTACGTTCATAAATACTTACGAAGCGATTGGTTTGGTGGCCACTTTGCCACTCGTTGTCCGTATCCATTCACTCGCAGGTGCTTAGTTATTAATATCTTTCTCCCCTGCATATCCAACGAAATACATAATTACAACTGAAGTCGCCCAGCAAAAAGGAAAAAAAAAGCATAAATAACCTTATTCCATTCTGCCTACCACATTGACCGCACTGAATGCCGGGCACAAGCCGAATACACAAGCAAACTTACATGTCAATTTATAAGCGGGAATGTGAATGCGACCAGGAAAGGCATTATGGAATCCCTCAAGTAGAGAATCCACACGATAAAACCACAATGGTATGGCTTGAGCTAGTTAAGCACCTTTTTATTTTATTATGCTTAAATTAACCCAAAAGGCCACCAAAGTTAAATAAATAATTGACATTTGCAGCCCATGCGGGGGCCTTTACTTAGCTTCTCAAGATGACATCGGTGTTGTGCCTCTCTCGGAGGGGCAAGAATTCGGTTTTATGCCGGATCTAAACTGTCTCAAGATAGAAGAAGTTTGGAAGAGTTGTGAATCGCGAGAAAATGTGTCACGAAATAACAATTTACTTGATTGTTTTCATGAAGTCTCCAGAATAATAAATTTATTTTCCATAAATTGCACACATGTGCTATGACCCAGAGTCGTGATTCAAATTAAAGCTATCACGTCATCATTAACTTCGCACTTTACATTAAAGTTGTGTAACATGATTGCCTCTCATCGAATAGATTAAGACCAGTGAAGTCACGCAGCAGCTAATAAATCGTGTTTTCTTGTTCTACCATTTACAGGAAAATAAATCTGTTCACCACAATCGATAAATCCGCTGCTGGTTTTGCTTACATAATATTTTTTTGTTTGAAGTCCTGGACAATTCTTGAAGAGTGAACTGGCTTCTCCGGTAACCACTAGTTTTAAAAATTCTTTTTGTTAACTCACGAGCGAAGAGGATCTAAAAATTTCCTAATAATAATAAGCGCCGCTACAGTTCTGGGTAGTCCTGGGCCTGGTTTCTCAGTAACAACTCGTGTTGTGCGTGCTATTGTTCTCTCATGAGTGGAGTGGACCTACAGTTTAATGTCGACTCCGAACGACGAGATTGAGAAGCTTTTTCTAGACAGTTATACTCTTTGAGCGGTGTTAGTGACTCGAAAAAGGTGGAGGCGTGAAAATGTCAAATCTGTTTTTTCGGGAATCAAACCCTTCGAGTATAGCATTCGACGCACTTATCCACTACGCCGAGACGCCCAAATGGGCTCATATCAGCGGTTACTTCAGAAGCTTTCTTAACATTTTTACTCTCTGCCATTCTCAGTTACTCCAGAGAGCTGGTGGCGGAAAAAAAATGTGTCCGGGATCGAAGCATGGAACTTCAGAACTCACTTACCAGCATCTGCTCATTGTACACATGCATCAATTCTTCTGAAAAATATGGTTCAAGGAAAGAATGTCAGAAGATTTCATATTCAGAGGAAAAACGATCCCTTGGACCCTACAAACTTAATGAACCCACTTACACATGAGATCTTTTCTACCATGCACAGATGAAACCAATCGTCAATAGCCTGCCAGGTGCTCATCTCTCCACTGAGACTGATTTACCAATCGAAATTTTTTTCAATTACCAGCCAGCCATATGAGCTGTACTGGACCCTGCAAATATTTAACATCTCCAACAAACAGACAGATTTAGCAGGATAGCAAAAGAGAAGTCAATGCTTCATCAAAGTTATTAACAAAATCCAGCAATACCTTCATAGAATCTCAGCATGACAGCGAACATTTGCTTCTCTGTTATACTCGTATACAGGTATACCGGACCGCAGCTAGGAGACTCTGTCCTCAGTCTCATCTCTTTAATTGGGTAATGGTTCATTGATGGAATTTCTATCCAGTAATGACCAGGAATCTTTTCTTCTGGTAACCAATACCGGGCATTAGTACAATCCAGACGTACTTTACAACAGACATTTAGATGGTGTCTGCAGTTTCCATGACCAATAGGTAGCATCACCACCCGTGCTTAGAATATTTTCTGGGCAGCACCCAGAATAGACATTTTTATGTTCATTTTTGCCTGGCTACATCCTTCCATAGGTAATCATTCCTTTTTTTGCGCCATAGTCCATTTGCTGATCAGTTGCTCAAATATTCCTGTATACCGAATGGTTGGTGATTGATTTTACTAAAATAGGAAATGCATACTGTCACCTAAGAGGTGAGCACGCTCTCTCTCCCTTATGCAACTATACAATAAAGTCCCCATCTTCAGCTTGTTGATTCTGTACAAGGCTCACCTTTATGATCCAGCAGCATGTATGTGATGAAAACTGGATGAGTTGGAGACAAAAATAATGTGTGCGATTTCAACCTGAAGATTTAACCATGAACTATGCGGGCTGTGGAGTGGGCGCCGTGGCGTAGTGGGTAGGTGCGTCGACTCCTACGCTCGAGGTCGTCAGTTCGAATCTCGAAAAAAACATCAAACATTTTTTCACGGCTCCACCTCTTTCGAGTCACTGACAATGCTCAAAGAGTATAACTGTCTAGAAAAAAGCTTCTCAATCTCGCCGTTCGGAGTCGGCATTAAACTGTAGGTCCCCTCCACTCGTGAGAGAACAATAGCACGCACAACACGAGTGGTTGCTGAGAAGCTAGGCCCAGGTCCACCTCGGACTGTAGCGCCGCCATTATTATTATTATTATGCGGGCTGTGGACCGATTTGGGAAAAGTCAAACGCCTACGAACTCAGCACCCGATATACTGTGCCCTGGATAAAGTGATTATTACAAGGATTCTTCTTCTCCTTACTTGGTGGCTCATTTAACCGTATTCATGCGCTTATATGGCGAGCCAGTGTAATCGACGGATCTTTGCCTTCCGGATGACGCCTTCTGTGTGCAGCTCTTAGAGTTCATAAAAATGTATTCTTCACCACTCACGTTCCTCACAAACAGGAACAAATACCCAATAAAGAGATTTTCTTTCCAGGGTACATCTATCTATGTCATCCTGCTTGTCGTCCAGCTTTCGACTCATTACAGCAAGACTGACAAGATAATGGTTTTGTAAAGAATGACTATGGTCCTTAGAGTTGGAAGTTTTGACACAAGTTGTTTGAACATACCAAAGTAGCTGTATTTCTCTCACCTAATCTTGTCGCAGAACAATCGCGATGCGCTTCAGATCTCACCAAACTGTGTCAGTTTCTCCTTAAGAAGAAACCACTTCATCCTTTAGGTAGATAGATAGGTAGTTGATACGGTCCCCTTTCGACTGTGTCGCGGCTCACTTAGACCAACAGTTGCGCCCATTGTGCCCTGGTTATGAGGGTGTACCCCGTGGGACCTACATTTCCACCACTGATTAGAACCACCCAGATTGCTGTATATATCTCAGGAGGTGTTTCAGCACTATCTTGGTCAGATCCTCCAGGTCGTTGAACAAGTTATTGTCTAGTGTTAGCAGTCTTCTCCCCGTATGGCTGGACAGAGCAGAGCAGGTTACGGACGGACTCTAATGCCTCCTTTACAAAACTATATTTTCATACAGATGTGTGGGTTTGCACATAGCAATTAATGAAACGCTGCAGCTATAGCGAGTAATTTGCGCTGTTAACTCTCAAGTACAATTTAGACAATATTCAAAAAGCAGCCCACTCGCTTCTGCTGCTAGATTCGAGTTTGGTGGTAACATTTCCCACATTTTGAAAATGTTTATCAAGAAAGAAAGGGACAAACATTTTAAAAGACCATTGGTCGGGTCTTGTTTTGTCTTTGCTTAGCTTTTTTAGAATCCCCCACGATGTGAGAGCTTTTGTTGTTACATTTTTAGTTAGGCTTACATTTTTATATCAACTCGAAACGACGAATTTTCTCCTGAATCATTGGCAGTACCTATCGAGAAGCAGTGCAAAGCAAGATCAGTATTTACCTAGAGGACGACAAAGTTACGCTCTACCTGTTGGGCATTGGTTTGAGCACCTTATATCTTGAGCTTATTCTAAACTTTGCCTCCAGAGTCTAACTCATTTGGTGCGGACCCAAGACCATAATCCCAAGCAAGTAAATACCATTAGCATGGGGAAGTCGTTTTTGGGACAATGCCGTCAAAAATTCTGCTTATGACTGTGGCAGGACGAAAAATGTAAGACAAGCCCATTCAAAGTGATTTTGGGCATAAACATAAAACTCAAAATCAACAAATTCTACAGACCAATACAATACATGTCCCTGTGAATAAGACATTCTACCAGATGTTACAATCATTGATGTACCAAAATCGATCTAAAAATAACCTTAACCTTCTCATAAAATACTCTTTTTGTTTTCATGATCTTGTTCAAATGTTTGTAACAATAAAATATTCATGTGACAACTTTAACGGTCTCAAAAAAAATGAGAACACACACTTTTTCCCCACCGTTTCACTGCCGTCAGGATTACAATCGAGTTTCATTTCAAGAGAGGATACAATCCCCCACGCTGGTGAACACCAACAAAAAAAAAGGAAAATCACTGACGGTAATGATGGTCATTTTTGAATGGAACACAAAAAGTTGAAACCCAAAAAGAGGGAGGAAAATACTTGTGTATCTTACGTAAAGTACTCGGATGAATGCGATGTTTCTTTCTCATTTTTATTCGCTTACTTTGGGACTTTGCATCAATGAGGATTCGACGTTGTCAAGTGATTGTCTTATTTTTGAAATACTGAATTATTATCGTTATTGTCGCACGAATTCGAGTCACGCGAAGCGATGAAATGGGATAACAGAAATTAATGAAATGAAAGAACGCTAATATCCTTTCGTAATACGCCAATTTGAGGCGAAGTTTCTATGATAAATCTAAATGGTTGTAAAAAGAACTTTGTTTTTAGATGAAAAGTTTGTCAACTGTTACAGTCTGCTTAAATTATTCGGGTAACACCCATCTCATCAATTTCCCGGGTATCCGGGTACCCGGATCAAGCGGGGAATGATCAAGTTAACTGGTACCCGACAATGTCTTTATCTGCAATATGTGTGGTGCTACAATGTGTCCAAGAAAACAAAAAGACGCTGCAATAATCACAATTACAACGCTCACCGACAAGAACAAATTTCGCAAGCGAGTTCCCGAAGGAAAAGCGGGTACCCAATAGTTTACGGTAACACACCATTATGGTACTTGCGTAATACCCAAAAATGCTGATAACCTAGAAATTACCCGGATGTCCGGGTATCAAGAGCTTTGATTTAAATACGACTGATTAAGTGTTCATTTTATGCAGACTCCCAAAAGGTTGGACGTTTTGGCTACACATTTTACAATACACGTCAATGTTGGGTCTTGCGAAAAGGTATTATTGACAAGTTGTACGATATTGCCCCAATCAATATGGTCTATTCTGTCCAGCATATTCTATAAACGTCCGAAGTATTTTGGAATCACACTAATCGGCATGTCCCAGTGTCGCTTTTGGGCCGCAAAATCATCTATATACTTCACTCTTTACACGACTAACGCAAGACACTCCGAAAAATACTTAACAAGACCAAATTTAAATTGGTAAGCATCATCAAATTTCAAAGCCACATAAGACAACGCATATCGTAAATAACTACTTGGTGTGATGGCTAAATTCGGTATCCCATAAAAAATGATCCGGTTGTGTTGTGTCGTGCTTAAAATAGCTCATGCATGATGCAATTTGCATGAAGGACCAGCGAATCGTTTGAATCAAGTTCTAAATTTCGCCAGTAGATGCGTTGTGGCCTGAAATATTTAACTTAATATTGGAGCAGTATGGCGAGCATAAAAGTGGTGGACAAAAGTTTTCGCACAAAGTTGTTTTGAAGGAAACGTGGGTTTAAATAAAACCTAAGTCAAGAACCTTATGGGCGCCGTGGTCGTGTGGGTTTGTGCGTCGACCCATACATGACTTTCACAGTCTAGGTTCAAATCCCAGCACAAGCAGCAATTTTTCAAAAACAAAATTGTTTCCGGCTCCACCTCTTTGAGTCACTAACAATGCTCAAAGAGTATAACTGTCTAGAAAAAGCTTCTCAATCCCGCCGTTCGGAGTCGGCATTAAACTGTAGGTCCCCCCCACTCGTGAAAGAACAATAGCACGCACAGAAAGAGTGGTTTAAGTTTATGTGAAAACTGTTTTTCACGACTGTACATACAGCGTTGGCCAAATGTATTAGGTACCCTTTAACCAAAAAAATTAATGAAATGAGAGGAAAAAATAAAAATGGTTTACAACCTCAGATAGTGTCGCCGAAAACCATAAAAATCAAACTAATTATTTCCGATAAGCGATTTGGCAGCAAAGACAAAAAGATAAGGGTGTCTCATACATTTGGCCAAGGCTGTATATGTCCACTCAACTGTGGGGCTACGAAAACGTCGTCATCGCGAGTTCCCAGGGTCCTGTTTTAGATGCTTTTAGGGCGATTCAAGAACGGGCGAAACAAGCTTCCTTAAACTTATATGCGGATACGACAAAATATGCTGTCGAGCAAATATCGATCCTTCGCTTACCACATGGGACAAAACATCACGATCGACGCCTATAATTTAGGGGGAGTTAATAGAGAAAAAGTAGGGCACATGCATAGTTGATGTCTTATGCTCCACTATAACGTTTCAGTACCTCGAGAAGACGTGTCATTAATTGACTTCTTAGTTGACACACAGTCAAATAATTAAAAGCAAAAAATTAATGAAAATGTAAAAGAAATTGGCAGCTCAAGCTCAATGAAAGGGTGTTTCTTGCTTAACTTCCGCACCGTAGATACTTTTTCCTTACATCAAATATATACCTAAATACATTTTACTCATACATTCGTTTACGTTGATACGCATGTACATTTCTACTCACGTACATAAAATACACCCACAAGACCATTTACAGACCACAGAATACTTTCGCAGCTAATTCCTTAAGCCATTCGGCATAGTGATAGCCAAATTTGATGCCCTCAAATATGTCATAATTTCTCATGTTCTATGTATCATGTGACTTTCAAGAAATCGTCCATACGAGTTTCTCAAAGGCAGACGTATTAAGTGAAGGAATGTACTAACACGTCGTGGCTATCATGAAGTTTGAATATAATTTTGAACCTCTTTGGTGTTGTGTTTTGGCGTTGGACTCTTTACCTCTGGCAAATGGAACGTGATTTGGTAAAGCGGCACGCATCGCACGTGAATTGACTTGACAATCTGAGCTGTGGTGCTCATGTGACTTTTTCTTTAAGGAAAAGGGAAAAATTGTTTTGAACACATTGCGTTTGCATACTAAAATTTATTGCGGTATACTCTCAGGTGTACGGTGAATTAACATTTTTGACTTTGTGTACGCGGGGTGTCAATGCACTTTTCTATTTATGATTAAATTAAGTTAAAATAAGGTTTGTTTAATTTCCTAGGCAGAGAGGGCACATTCTCCAACGTCCCTCAAATAAGAATGAAGTTATTCGGAATTAAGAGTTGTGGGATATGAAATTGAAGTAAAACGCAATCAAGTTGAGTTAGTTAGTCAACATGTTTTTAACTTGATTTACAAATTCATGGCATTAATGATGAAAAAGAATTTCGGGAATTTGACAACAACAAGGGTTTCTTACCTTGAGCCTCCAGCATTGACCAAATCTTTTAGTGTTTACAGTCATACCTCACGCTGTCAACAGACTAGTGAATTGAATAACTCTCGTAGAAAGTAATCCAAATGCGACGAATTGTACAGTTTTCGGGAATATGCAATAACTCCAAGAAAACGCTGGTCTTTTTGAACACATAATTAAAAAAACTCGGAGGTTTCGACTCTAGAATCCAACTCCTGTAAACCACGTTGATGCACTTGTCAAAAGTAAACAAAAAACCGTGTTCTGTTGCGGACGCTTTTGAGAGTGATGTTACCATTTTCTTCATTTTGTAAGAAAAAATGTCTAATGCCAGAAGCCCATATGCCATAGAGTGACACGGTAGCAATAAAAATGAACGAAACCTGGACGATACGCAAGATAGGAGAGTTGATTTTAGGAGACTTGAAAGGAAAGCCACAAGTTAGATAAAGTCAACCGACACACTGGCTCGATCAAGCCGAAACCATGAATAGAAATGCTCTACTCATAGCTGAATCTAGACGCGAGCCCTGTGACTGGTGTTGAACGAAAGAAGATCAATACCAATGGTGAACGTAACGATGTTAACATTGTAGTGGGAGTCCTCACTGTATACTATCCAATAGGTAACCACACAAGGCATCTAGACATCACCCACAGCGACTACTGTAGAAAGTGCGGGGACGAAGATGAAGTAGAATCTGCTCTCAATCTTTTTTGCGATTGCTAAGTTCTATTGAGAAGGATATAGGAGGTACTGAGCTTCCTTGATGCGGTGGAAGATCTATTCAAATGGAGCTGGTTATCATGCTATGATTCATATTCAGATCTGGGTGCTTCTTCAACGAAAACGAGCGAGTCTCGTGGTGGTTATCATCCTTAAGGGCCCAATGGATGCAATTTGATTGTTTAAAAGAGCTTTAAACCTCTGCTGCACTCTTAACCTACATATCTATCTAATGTTCCGCTTAAGAGTATTCTTGATTCTGAATTTGAGAAGACAAGTAGACGATATGAATACCAAGTCAATTCGGATACTTAAGAGCATTATGTTAATGACTGAAAAACTCAAATTTTCGATCATAATAATCGTCCCACTAGACAAGCTGTGCATGCTATTGTCGATAAATTTGTGTTAACGTATTCCCCATTGGATGTTTCTCTGCCAATGAGACAACACATCGGTCGAAGTGCCGGAAATATCGCAGCCATAAGTGCTTCATTTCAAAATAATCCAAATTCGTCGATTCGTTCACAGGAATGGGGAATCTCTCAGTCCATATTGTGATCAATTTACACGATCAACTTAGAAACTGAAGCCTCTTGATTATTTGAAGCGGCGAAACTTCTCCGACTGGGCTCTCCAAAAGCTCGGTTAAAATCTTGAAATCATCTTCAGCGATGAAGTTCAATTTTTGGCTTTGTCAGCAAGCAAAATGTGCTTTATTGAACCGTAAGTCTACATATGCTTCAAGAGCCTCCATTATATTCACAAAAAAGGACCGATTGGTGTGCATTGCTTACCGGAGGTGTGATTGGACCGCATTTTTTCGTTGATGAAAATGAGAGCCACTATCTTGCCTTGTTGGAGGTCTACTTTTTAGCCAGAATTGGATGGATGTAGCACCGGCAACATGTGGTTCTAAAAGAGGGTAACACATGTCACACGCTTGTTCAAAGAATTTGTCTTTTGAAGGTAAAGGTTTGGAATCTCAAGAAATGTTCCGGTCGAATGGCCACCCTATTAAATGCCATTGAGATTCCATGTTGTCTTTTTACGATAAACATGCGACTACACTACTAAGTTTGTAAGGAGTCTCAGTAAATATCAATTTGAATTTGAATTTTTTGGGATCTTATTCAAGGGGTTACGTTAAGTCATTGGTTTAGTCCAAAAAGCCAACAATGTTAGAGCAGCTCTGGGAAAATATCGAACGCGATTTTGCCAAACTTTTAGCCAATTAATTAACTTTCATCAATTAATTATTTTCTGTGTCTTCTCCTATTCAAAGCTTTTTAATGTAAATCACCCCCAATTAAGAACCCCATTTTTCATTTAACGGCAACTCAAATTATAAAAATGTATTTTCTGTTTCGAAGATTTGAAAACAATCCTTGAACGGTCATTGCATCCATATGGTGATGGCCAATAAATAAACAATTTTGAAATAACAATGACCATATTTAAATTTACTACTCTGCCCAAAAGAAAACGTTCAGACCAAATTGAAGACGCTCATAGCAACAATTAAATTTGGCTCTATTGTTCGAAATTTTCTTCATATGCCCAGTTTCTATATTTGGCAGCAAAGATTGTTCACCAAGCTCATGAGGTATGATCTCGTTGAATTTCTGTGATTCGAATGCTTAAAGATAGCCGCCAAAATTACGAGCGCTAAAGAACCAACATATTTGGCAAGAGTCAAAATTTACACAAGGCGTCGTGGCGGTCGTTCAACCCTTTTTGATTTTTAAAAGTAATGGCATGGAGCCAAGTTTGATTGTTTTTGAAATATGCCATTGAAATGTTTATAGACCTTGTTTTCTTTAATGAGGTATTTCAGCAAATAATTCTGCATTTTGATTTTGCAATGCAGCCACAATTTCGCCAAAATTATGAAATGAGATAGAAATGATTTGTCAAAAACCTTAATGAAAAATGCAGTAAATTTTATGTCTTATTTCGTATATCAAAGATAATTTTCGGTAATTAGATTATGTAGCGCATAGCGACGTAATTCTCCGACCGGTTGTATTTTGAACACTAATGATACCACCACCCCATAAAGTGGCATTTTGTCAGACATCTTCGCGAGACATCTTCATAAAGCGTTGTAGATTTTCTTCACTCTAGATCTGAGAATTTTTGTTTATTGACGTTGTTATCAAACCAAAAGTGGGCGCCGTGGCCGTGTGGGTTCGTGCGTCGACCCATGCGCATTAGACTTTCACAGTCTAGGTTCGAAACAAAGTTCAAACAATTTAAAAAAAAAAAAAAATTGTTCGCGGCTCAATGCTCAAAGAGTATAACTGTCTAGAAAAAAGCTTCTCAATCTCGCCGTTCGGAGTCGGAATTAAACTGTAGGTCCCCTCCACTCATGAGAGAACAATAGCACGCACAATTATTATTATCAAACCAAAAGCGAGCCCTGTCGCTGAACAAGAGCAGTTTCGTGAGCTAAACACTGATTTTCGAAGTACCACAAAATTTAACGTCGCGTGCGTGATAAAGGTATCAAGGGCGCAATCATACAAATCTTTTCAGATAGCCAGGCAGCACTTAAGGCGTTATCGTCCAGTCAAATAGACTCCAAAGCCGTCAAATGTTGCCACGATGCTCTGCAATCCCTAGCCAAACACAACAAAGTGAAACTTGGCTGGGTCCCTGGACACAAAGGTATTGCAGGTAACGAATCCGCAGATGAACTCGCTAGAGCGGGTTCAAGTACTGCATTCATAGGTCCTGAACCATACTGCAGTGTCAATTGGGCGACGGCTGCAGCGTTGATTAATGAATGGGAAAACAAACTTCGCCTAGATCATTGGACCAATGGATCAGGTCTCAGGCAATCCAAGCGATTAATCAGACCCTATTCCTACAAGGAAATCCTTAGCTTAGATAAGGAGAGCATAAGAAAGCTAACGGGCTTTCTTACTGGCCACTGCGGCTTGTATTACCACCTTAACAAAATGAACTTGTGTCAAAACACGGAATGTAGATTCTGTCTTGAAGAAGACGAAACATCTCAGCACATTCTATATGAATGTCCGGCACTACTTTGGTTAAGGAAACGTATTCTCCACAGGGAAATACTGACTTCAGTGGAATTGAAAAACTCCACTACAAAAGATATACTATCTTTCATAAGGAAAGTGGTTAATCTTTTGGATTAACTCCAACCCGTCGATACAATAGACCTTTTTAGGTCGCAGTGTCGCTGCCTTTACGGCAGGGTTGTACAAGAGGAAAAAAAAAATCACTGCGTGCCACCGTCGCGTTGTAGTATATAGGTCACCTTCGTTAGACCTATCCTTGAATATGCCAGTCCGGTCTGGTCCCCCTACTATCTTGTTTACATCCAACGTATAGAAGCCGTCAAACGCAGATTCTTACGTTTTGCCCTTCGCGATCTCAACTGGGCTGACAGAATTAACTTGCCCCCTTATTCGGAACGCCTAAAACTTATACGTCTCTTGAAAAGCTTCGCGAAATTGCAAACTTACTCTTCCTCCACCAACTACTTACTGATCACACAGATTGCCCCCAGCTACTTGAACTCGTCTCCTTTAGCACCAACTCCCACTACGTTAGATCACACCGTACTAATTATGGCTTAAACTCCCCTATCTCCAGAATGTTATGTTTTGCTAACATCGCTAATCGCTCATTCGACTTCCACCTCTCAAAATCATCTCTCCGAAATGGTCTTAAGACTCGCCATTCTTCCCCCTAAGTTATGTTTTAGTTCTTAAGTTTAGTTTATTAAGTTAGATTAAGTTCGCTTGTATTAAGCAGAAATAAATAAATGCATATCAGAGCTCGATTCCAGCGTCACCTTATGTCAAAGTAATCTTACCACCTCAACTCTCAACGTGGCTTTGAAAATGCACTCAATTTAAAAGCGTACTAGCAACGAATAAACTGTCAAGTATCAAATTGTCTGTCACCACTGTGCTAAGTTGAAAGCAAAACCTCCAAAAAACACCTTTTAAGTCTTGTTTGTTGTGTTAGTACTACACGAAATGTACTTTACAGCGACTAGAAACAACTCTAGCGCCTAGTTCTACATGGCCTTAGTTGGCAATGCACAGCATTTGAATAAGACAGCTAGGTCCTTATGACGGCGAACACAACCCAAAATTAATTCCAGCTAACCTGGCGAGTAGCGACACTAAAAACAGCTGGCCGGCTGCGATTGGGTGAGCTGGAGGTGACTTCTCTAGACTTGCTTGTATTTAGTCTCAAAAATCTTAGTGACTGACCTATTTGCAGCAGAAATTCTTGCAGTATGAGTGGTATACCTAGAATTAAAGTCTTGATGGAAGTCAACATTTTCTGAGATTAGGTTTTTTTTTATACTTTGAATAAAATAAAATTCTTGTTCTTGCCGGTTCTTCATTACAATAGTTATGTGGTCATGCTAAAAATAAACGTCGTTCACGTTTATATTGTCGATTCACACAACAAAATAGTCAGCTAACAATGTTCGCCGTTATTCAATAAAACAGTCTCATAGTATTTAAAAAAAAAAGCCCAGTCCAAACCCACAAGCTGTCATTCATTGTGGTTGAAGAAGTAGTTCCCCTATTTATCTTAGGTTTTCTTAGACTTAGAAGCGACTATCTTGTTCGTTTACGTAGCCAGATTTACCACTCAAAATATTTTTGTTTTTAAATGGACTTACCTATCAAGCCAACGACACATGAGCAGCCTGAGCAGTCTGAGCCTGAGCTATTGCCGCCTTCCGTCTTTGACGATCACACACTGCGTCCTCTCATCAAGACCAAGTTGTCTTGCTTCCGCGATCTTTTTGTCTTTGTTCCGGAAGTTCAGTTTAAATTCTCCTTTTCGATTCAGGAAGCCAAGACTCTCCTAACTGAAGCACTGATGTCCATACGCTCGATGCAGCGAAGCTAATATAATCGACGGATCTTTGCCTTCCGGACTACTAGTACAGCTTATAGAGATCGCAGTTATGACTTCTCCTCCGTTCGTCTTCCTTACTGAATTTTTCTTTTGAAGACACCAAGTATCGCTTCATTCCTTCATTCCTCCTGGATATAGCAAGACTAACAGGATAAGAGTTTTGTAGAACATGATTTTGGTCATTCGACTTAGGAGTTTTGACCCAACTTGTTTCGACAGACCGATGACATGGTTGTTGGCAAGGGCGATCCTGCGTGGGATCTCCACCAAGATGTGGTTTATGGAGTTCACGTTTGCCTCGGGGAAGAAAATCTTCTTAACAACCTCAAAATACTAGCCGTCGATTGTGACGTTCTGAGAAAAATGGAGCAAGAAACCCATATTTTAAAAAATTCCAGAAGAAATCCTGAAAAAAGTTCAAAGAAATCCTTGGCATTAGCTGAGAATATTCAGATTGGATTTTCATGCTTAGATTCTAATGAGGGGCCGGATTATAGGAGATTTCGAAATTAGGTCTCGGCCTCAAACTAAAAAAAAACTTCTCAAAGCAATTTAAAAGTGAACCAAATTCTGACGGAGGCATAATCCACTTGAAACCCTCAAAAAGGACGAAGACGAGATCCCATTTTTCTCAATAAGTCATATTTCATGTTGGACCTTTTTAATCTTTTTAACCTCGGGACAAGAATACTAATTAAAATAAATGTTTTGCCAACCACAATGAAGACTGATTAAGGGGTTATCGCTGAATCAAAAACAACATCAAGATTTACAAAAAAAAAAACAGCTGGGAAATCATATTTATTCAAATTGCACTCTTTATTTTTAAAATTCAATAGTGTATCGCTGTGTAGACACTCAAAGCAAATAAAAGCCGAGGGGTAGAGCCGTAGTGGTGAGGTGTAGGCAGGGTTATCATCATCCCCACAGCACCCTGTTGATAGCTTGTAATGCATAATTTATTACCCATTACATTTTTTTGCGGACCAAATCGCTCAGCGGTGTTCCCGAATAGGGAAGGGAGATCATACTTAAAAATTGTCCACTCGAGTGCATAAAAAAGAAGATAAACGGAAATAGCAACGCGAAAAAAAATCTAAAATATCATTTAATATGTGCGAGATATCTGCGAGGCAATCAAACTTTGAAAGTGATGCAGTAAATTTACCACTCAAATGTTATACACCGTGGAATGCCTATTGAAACACCTTGAGTGCAAACAGCAGCTAGTATTGAAATGGAGGCCAAGGTAATAGGTACGTTCGCCCGGCAGGCAGAACAGTGTTTATTACAGAAAATTGAAAGGAGTGACGAGGAGGCGCATTGCATTATTTCAACCATGCAGTGATACCTTTAAGTTTGTCGTCGAGGTACTTGTCGTCAACCAATTTATCTTTTCATCATGCGCTTTGAGCTTTCATTCTCCCAGAAGTAGGAAGATTAAGTGCGTATCTGCAAGGCTAAAGAAAGAAAACCAAATACGCCAATGGGCTTTAGACCAAGGACACCGGAATGTGACGTATTTGCATGTTGTATAGTAGGGAGTGAAAAAATTTATCGAACCTTTTTAAAATTTTCAAATTGCAATTCTTGGAATTTAAACATTTGTGAGCCTGCAGTTTAACGATGAGCAACCAAAAGCAAAATGTATTAAGCATTTATGTATAAAGAGATCCAATTATAAAATTGTGTAAAAGTTTGCGATGGCTTTCTAAGATGGATATTGGATTGAAGAGTGAATTATCATTTACGGTCTCGGTAAGTTCGTTGCTGGCCTTGATGAAACAGCACTAATTCTTCATAGTCATCCTGAACAACTTGAGGAGTTTGACAGAAACGTCACAAAGCTGTAAAACGTGGCCTTGAAATCGACGAATAGGTGTTGGGTGGTTTTTTTATCTTTGATTTCAGCGCGGTGAAATTTAGTCTGTTGTGGATTTCTCACAACCTGAAATCACACCGATAAGGATGCTACAAATTGTTGACGAATAGCTTTAGGCGTTTACGGCCTCTACGCGATGTTAAGGAGACTTATCTATCGATAATTAGCGCAGTGAATTAGGAAAATGATACTGATTCATTAATCGGACACTCTTTTTTCTACTTCTTTAAGATCTAATAACCTTATCTAATATTAAGACGAAGATGGAATTTCTTACGATCCGAATAATGTACTTTTAGCAATTTTGTACACTCAGTCGTGTTTTTATGTATATATATATAACTCAACCTGGGAATGTATTTGAAAGTGCGTGCTTGCTCCGAATTCGTAAGAAAACTTTATCACTCCATATTTTTTTCACGAAGACTCGTGCTTGCTCTTTTAATGTCAAACCGGCGGCAATGAAAATCATAACATTAGAAGGACCAGTAAGCAAAATATATTGCGTGACAAAACAGCCCCGTCTTACTACCTCAAATGATAGTTATAGATGACTGAAGAACTTGACGACTGTGCTGAATATTACTATAGAGCTTCCACAATGCAGAGCGTCAGCACCACTCCTCTTTAAAAGCTACACTTATTTAACACCAAAGAAACTGCAAAGCCAATGCTGTATACCTGTGATCCTAGAATGGAAAACGATGAATAGGCTAGAAATAGAAATAAACGAGACAAAATGAGAAACATTACTTATCCCAAATTCACTAGGACACAGGAAGGCACTTTTGAGATAAGGATCTGAAAGATATATTCGTTAACACTATTTTGAGGTATTTAATTGTTTATTTGATTCTTATTCCAGGAGTATTTCTAAAATGGTCAGTGGCTATGTCCTCTGCGGTAAGAGGATATTCCAACACACCTACATACACAGAGGAAGGAAACACCGACATGTCATACTACATAAGCACGCATACAGAAATGCACTTAACCAAAATTTTGTGGTTGACCAGGTTGAGGCTTATGTCAATGTCAAGCAGCTCCAGACCATGAAATGTGTTATCTCATAAATGCATATAGATACCACAGGTTCAACTATCATTTGATTGATGTGGGGAATGGTAGATTTTTCGAGTAGCGTCCAACTGGTTTTCTAAGACTATAATTTGATAAAACCAAACAAGCTTATTTTTCTATACGAATTTGTTGTGTGGTGGAATGTCCTGGAAAAAATGTCTATCACGACAGATAGAGACGTAGAGACTTCAACGTCTAATGTGCATTTGCTTCACTGCATCAGCTGTCTCAATAAGCACGATCATAGCTTGCTGCCAATCATCGTTTTGCGCAGGGAACCGAAGACAAACAACTATAGGGTTAGACCCTTAGGGTGCAGTAGCCTACCTAATATTGCAAATATTAGTACTGATCACCTTCTCCAATCCGAAGTTTTCAATTCGCAATCCGTCCAGAATAAATCACGTCGTTAATCAAGAACAGATACATATATACACGGACGGCTCTAAATAATTCGATGACATTGGCATATGCAGTGCTTCAAATTGCCCGATGGATGCAGCCTAAATCAGGATCCTAGCTATCCAAAGATCAGACAGCCTGGTTATACTGACAGCTAACACATAACAAACTATAAGAACAGTTAAGCTGCGCTTAAGACTATGAAATGCCAGAATATCAAATCCAAATAATCCCAGAGGTCAGTCATAACTACACAATTTATTTTTCTGGGTATCAGGGTATTTTTGGGCACGATAAAACTGACAGGAACAGGAAAAGGAGGATTTCACCTAGATACAGGACCTGCAAGCATTGCATTACCGATTAAGTACCATTTATTTGTAATCGATGCTATACTACAATGCAAAGAATAGCAAACAATAGATAGTCAACGAGTGTTATGGGTACTTAACTTTACAACTCTTATGTCAACAATTCCCAACCGAGGTATTGCAATTTCTGAAGGGCTATGAAAGAAGTGCGCGGTGGTGGTTTTTCATCAGACATAATCCCAGGAGTTTTCACGGACGTGTTAATTAACCATTTGAATTATCCCCCACCAATCCCAGCTAACACAATGCCATAACCTTCTGTATTGCCACTGTTGACTCCTGGCAAATAATGACCGCTATCTTTGACACTTTCAATTGCTGTGCGTTTGTTACCGGTTATAACCCATACCAGAAAAGTCCCGCATCGCAGATGTTCATTCCGCATATGATGTTTTTTGCGCTTAATTCATAAGTACCCCAGTGATTCAATACCGATTGCGATTTGTTTCCAATGGCTAGCTCCATACCAACGTCAACATACAATACTTTTGTACACCATTTCCGCTTTTACCGATCACAACATATATAGTTTATTGTAATTCCTGCTTCTCGTTCTTTGTAAAATGTATTACAAATCTTCACAAGCTTCCGTTCTTCTCTTGATCAAAGGGGTTTATGCAATATATTCACTGTTTAAAAATAGAAATTACTTTACAATCTTAAGCTAATGTGTACACATAATAATTAATTAATAATTTAAAATAATTGTCAATGGAAATGCTCTACCGCCACCTCTTGATAAAGTCCCAGTACCCAAATATTGCCCACCTTATACCAAGATTCTATTCTCAGACTCCTACAGGACTGTCTATTGAAAGTTATCAAACTTTGAAGTTGAAGATATTTTGAAGGAATTTAGGCCGAGCTCCAAAATTGGCCAAAATCGAAATTCGTTTGTCATTTTTAAATTTACAAAACAAACACAAGGTGATGCAAAGTTAAGCATCCAATTTTATTTTTTAATCACTAAATATCAGAAAATGATTTTGAGTGATGGAAGTCTTTATTGGACCTTTACAATTTTTTCTGCAAAGTGGAAAAAATGATACCCGCCAAGTGGCTGCCGCCAATGTTGATACACAACTGTGCCCGTTTTATCGCATTTTCCATGACTTTCGACAAGATTTCCGGTGATAACTGTTCGCATATTCCAGTCGAATATTCTCCTTAAGGGCTGCGATCATCTGAAAGTCTGCGATGGTTAAATCGATCGATCTTGCAGGCCATGTCAAATCGCCAAAACGGGAGATTACGCGACCAGGAAACACTTCCTTCACAATATCCATTCTGGCTCGTGCTGTTGCACCGTCTTGCTGAAACCACATGGTCACCAAGCACAGCTCATCCGGCAGTAAGAAGTCGTTTATCATGACCAATTGCGTGCCCCGTCATCTGGTTGATGTTTCTTTGTTCTCAGCGACATCGACAGCCACAGCGGGGATATTCTCATCCGAACGACGAGTCCGGTGGTGACCACGCCCTGCATGATCTCCTCTGTTTCCAGTTTGTTCGAGTCAAGTAGCTAAACGCCGGAATGTTTGCAAGTTTGGCGCGACACGATTAGGAAATCGAAGTCGAAATTCAAACTGCACTAACACCACCGATCGATTATTGGTAAAAAAATCGACACAATTATTCCACGCTCTTGCGGAGTATAGCGATCCATTGCTTGTTTGTTTATATACTGCAGCTGTCTAGTTCACAAATGTCAAATATGATTGACGTATGACGCCATTTACAAAATTATAACAACAAAATTAAGCGTTCGAATAGTTTGAACGACTTATAAAATATTTGAAAGATGTTAAAAACCAAACATTGATTGTCCTGGAGGCACGCACGCAACATCAAATCATTATATCTGTGTTAACAAAACATCGTTAACAGATGCATAACAGAATTCGAACATGTCACCAACGAAACATCTAAAAGTATGCAATTGATATTTATGACAGCGCTCTAAAAATATGCACTATCTCTATTCGACATTTCCAATAGAAAAACCTGTTCGTTTTAAGTGAATGCCGTTCAGTAATTAATTTCATTATTTATTGGTGGAATAAATTAGGAATAAATTAGCAATTCATTGCTCTAAATAGGAATCACACTAATAATTTAGTGCAGCACTTGTTAATTAGAGACCAAATCAGTGTGTCCCGGGATAAGTGCATGAGTGTGTTTCAGTAATTGTATTATTCGGTTAAATCCATTAAATAAATCGTAGTTGTGTATGCCATTGTTTATGTCCCCCATTAAGACATCGCGGCAAAGCTTTTATATAAAAATATGAAAAATTCCTAATAGTCTAGGGGTGAGTTCTCTTGTTCTCCCAGAGTGCAATTTAAAATCGACATGATTTTGGCAGTCTACTGCCTTAATAACTTAGTTTTTTTCTGGGCCCATGTCAAACCCGGACTGTTGCGCCATCACAAGAATATTTTGGAAAATTTTCCCAGTCCCATTTAATAAAAAACTAACTTCACGTTATTATAACAAGCACTTCCATTCCTCATAAAATCATCCAAAAATAATATTTATTAAAAAAAAATGTTAAGACGCAACCTTTGATTGTTGTATATTTGTCAATTATCAGCAGCGCTCGAGGCCCTACTCTATCTTACCCCTCTTTACATCTTCTGTAGTAGCAGAGCGGCTACAACCGCAGACAGATACAAAAACGTCGAACTACCTGCCACCAGCCGTGACTACCATGAGGAAGTTCTCTACCCGAATTCCGGACAGGAGGAGTTGGGAACAGCTATCAGTCAATGGCGACGAAGAGATCTCTCTAAACGCTTATGGTTCGAAAACAGGTGCAGGAACGGGATCAGGGATCTTTTTGAAAGATCCGTAAACTTAACCGACGAATGTAGCGTTTTCAAAGTGAGAGTGGTAGCAATAAATGAGACGACGCTTACGCTAAAAAAGCTTAATTTGACAGAAAAAACGATAACTATATCCGACAGCCAAGCGGCAATAAGAGATATAACGTCGGATATTGTAAAGTCGAAATAAGTTAAGCTATGCAGACAGAACGTCAACGAAATCTCGAGTGTAAACGCGGTAACTCTGCTGGGTACCGGGACACACAGGAGTTCAAGGAAAACGAGAGAGCGGGCGTGTTAGCAAAGGAGGGCTCTCTAGTACTACCTTATGTCAACATGCCGTTAAGTTTCCTAAGGAAAGAAATAGAGGACGAAGCCTTAGAGGAAGCAAATGAGCGATGGCTGAATCTGGACATTGGGTCAACGACGAGAGAGCCCTATGGCCTACCTTGTCAATTGTCACTTTTAATGCACCATTTATGGATTTTTTAACATGACATGATTAGTCATTGTCATTAATCATAACATAACATTAACTACACAAAATAATGGTGTCCAATTTATTACTTGTTTTATTTTTATTTATGTAACATTACCTATAAAATATTGAAAATATTTCAACTTTCCCCATTATTTGTCTTTTTAGCTCAAAGGACCACTAAATGTGTTTATTCCTTTTTTTCTCATAAAACGGAGATAGCATTTGAGAATAGAGGTAAGACGTTTAAATATATAAATGAGTATAAAAATGGATATTTGGCTATGTATACAAAACTCGAGAACTAGACGGCCGATTAAAATGAAATTTTCACTGACATAGTAGCATAGTTTCGGATCCGATGGAAACAGAATTGATTTCGCCCATACAATGTGCACATAAAGTTTATTTTCACTACGGGTGGGACAAAAGTCCCTTTCCTTTCATGTATAAATCTGGAACAACTTTTGAATGAGAAGATAAAAACTAATGAAATAATTTACAAATAAATGGACATTTTGATTTTACTATTTATGGAAAATTTCATCGGTTAAGTGGCCGACATTAGAATGTCGGCACTCATAGGCTCTTTTGATAGCAGTTTCCCTTACTTTTTGTTCGATTTCTTTTCGAATGTTGAGTTTCAGCTCCTCTATAATGCCAATGGAAATATTTCCTTAAGGTAACCCCATAAAAAAAAGTCCAGAGCCGTCAGATCATGCGATTGCGGTGGCCATTCAAGATCACCGTTTTTTGAGATAATGCGATTTTGTAATTTTTCGTGCAATAAGTTCATTGCCTCACGAGGGGTGTGAATGCCAAATGAAATTGAATGCTCAACAAAAAGTAGCGTGTGATACAATTGTGAAAGCTGTTAGAAGTGCTAGCCATGGATTTCTATTTTTTTTAATGCACTTGGAGGCACGGGAAAAACGTTTTTGATTTCATTGTTGTTAGCAATAATACGTATTCTGAATAAAATTGCATTGGAACTTGCTTTTTCTGCTATTGTAGCCACTTGTTTGGCGGTCAGACAGCATATTCTGCATTTAAGCTTCCTTTAAGTATGAAGTTAACAAGACTCGAACATGTAACATATCGAAAACAATGGCAAAACTTTTGAAGCAATGCATTGATTGTGTGTGATGAGTGTACAATGGCGCATAAGAAATCCGTCGAAGCGTTGGAAAGAACTATGAAAGATCTTAAGGGAAATCCTTGAAGCTTTTTGATGGTGCTTTATTTCTGTTAGCAGGTGACTCCAGACTCTGCTGATAAAATTAATGTATGTTTAAAGTCGTAATTTGTATGCAGATCAGTTAAAACATTAAAAATATTTACAAATGTTCGTGCTCAACTGCAAAATAATGTTTCTGAATTTGAATTTTCTAAACAATTGGGAAATATTAGAAATTGGAAGATTGGCTTGCTGTAAAAAATTTAAATCGGCAGTGTTATTGAATTTAATTGGAAATTCAAAGGTGAACCCGTTGTCACTCCAAGAATTCCAATGCTTCCATCGTTTCATGTTGCATTTGCGGTCACAGCCATGGACAAAAGTTTTCACACAAATCGGTCAAATAAGTTACAAGTTTCGTAGGCAATAAAGTTGAGTGCGTCCTTCTTCCTTTGATCGTTACCAACAGCATGCATATTTTTCTTATTCATATAATAATAATAATAATGGCGGCACTACAGTCCGAGGTGGACCTGGGCCTAGCTTTTCAGCAACCACTCGTGCTGTGCGTGCTATTGTTCTCTCACGAGTGGAGGTGACCTACAGTTTAATGCCGACTCCGAACGGCGATTTTTAGAAGCTAGACAGTTATACTCTTTGAGCATTGTCAGTGACTCGGAAAAGGTGGAGCCGTGAACAATTTTTTTTTGAAAAATTGTTTGTCTGCACTTGGAAGCCCTTCAGGCTTTGCAGATAAATATATGTAATAATTGCGAAAACTGAATTAATAAATAAATAATAAAAAAAAAAAACAAAAGACTGTGAAAGTCTAAGGCGCATGGTTCGAAGCACGAACCCACACGGCCATGGCGCCCACATATAATATTCAAATTCTTATTTATATAATATAACTTAAAACTAAGAGAAGGATATTGTGGTACAAAAAGGACATTTTGGTTTAGAGCTATTCTCTTAGCTTTTAATGGAATAAAGAAAATGGATTGCAACACCATAAAGTTCGAAGCTAATTCACACTTTTTGCAAACGTTACCCCGGCGTGAGTCAAGCCGTGGTATAATGGCAAAGCATATTGACAACAAATCAACTCTCAGATCTTAAATTGTCTTTCACTCCGAACAGTACTACCAAGATGCGAATCAAACCTCTTAAAGAAAAACTCCTTCTATTTACTCTTTGACGCTTGAATACCGTTATTGTGATTTTCTTCTGACAATTTTACAGCATTGCCCTATCACACTGCTTTCGTAATTGAATTGAATAAATATTCTCAAGGAAGATATTTTATTGAGCACCACTGTTAGAGTTTTCTTCAACAGTGCTTGGGAGAAAATGTACTTCATTAACACCTTGACCCACAATATCAATCGTTAAGCTGTCGTATTTAATTTCATCAGAATTCTGTGTATATCAGAAATGACTCCTTCTTGAAATGGAATCCTGATTATGGCTCAACATTTACGTTTTCAAGTTTGTATTCACATAAAACTATGATGCAGTTCTGCAAGGCTGCAATCCATTTAATTCCTTTCAGCATTGCTCGGTTGTTCTTGGGATACACAAAAGCACACTTAACCAACTTATACCCAAACACAACCGTCCTTAGGCAAGACTCCGTTCCGTGGCCCCTGCAATCTTCCATCTATCGTGATTTGCATATTACTGAAGAATTCCACTTAACATAGAACGACAATTTTTCCCCTCTCTTTTTCTTCTTGCCCCCGCAACCGACAAAACTGTGGCAATTGTGCAGCCACAGTGCCAAAGAAAAAAATACACAGTAACTTCTTTACGAATTCTCGACATTCTCAAGCGAGTCCTCTGTTACGTAAATACGTACGTACACACATTCGTACGTGTGTCGTATGTGTGTCGGTCGCACCCACCTCTCAAGTTTTTCTTCTTGGGTTTCACTCTACATTCGCCGCAATTTCATAATAATTTCTCAACTCTGTACCGCAGCAGCCTTAGAGGCCTTAAGGGATGTTTCGAGTGTTAGAGTGCGCAGATTTGCGCAGTAGCGAGCTCGTATGCAGTTCATCGTCAAGGCTATTAAGTAAAATTGGCTGAAGTCTTGAATAATACTGTGAGCACAAAAGGCAACAGTGCAAGAAATCGCCCCAAGCAGTAGGTTAGTAATATTTGTAGAGGATTTAAAGGATGAGGCGACCTGCTATTATACCGCATAAGTGGATGTTAGGTGCCGGGGTTTGAACATTTTAGTTTTTTATTACGACGCCTCAATACCTTGGAAATTTATATGGATGAGGATATTCAAATGCGTGTGCACAAAGTTACATTTCTTTGAGATAGAACATCGCTTTTATGGCCGCCATGGGACTTTCTTCAACTTCGAATCATTTGGGGGTAGCACAATGTTTCAAAGTGTGGGGACTGTCTGGATGGGGGTTAAGTTTAGCATAGCTTAAAGGTTCAATAAGATGTGTATTCTTGGGAAACATTGGACATAAAAATATTATGCCAAATGAGATCCCATACTGAGTCTTGTGTTATGCCAAAGATTTTATTATCTAGCGATGGATTGCCCTAATTGTAGAATGATTTCAAGGGCAGAGTTTAAGAAGAGGGTTCTTGGATAATGAGACCGTCGTCACGTAAAACGTTTTCATTTGATATTTGATACCGAGTTCTTGTCAGCTGGATAGACTCTAAGGCTCACTCGCTTTTATGTAGTCGTCCTTACACTTGTGATAACCCAATTTGCTGTTTTATTGCTATTTAACTCGAGTACCTGTTGTGCTGATGTACTAAATGGGAGTAAAGATATACCCCTCAAGCTGAATTTAAATAAAGTATCAGATCACCGTTCCTTTTGCTTTTGGAGACCCAAGTGAAGTGGCTTAAAAGTAATTTGTCAAGACGAAACTGTGATCATTGCAATGGCCGGGCATCAGAGTGTAACAACGACAGCATATTATAAGGTGCAATGCCGCATTGTCTTCAATCGGGCAATAACTCGTAACAATAGGACCAACCATCTGTAATAAAGACATATTTTCTTTTTCTGTTTAGTGGGTTTATTTGCTTTCGTTTGTTCTAGCTAAATCAACTCTTTCTGGAAATGAAACTTTTTATCAGCCCTTGCTATCCGATTGTGAATAGCTGTAGAAAATGCTAGTCAATATTACCCTTAACCACTTCTAATGAAATATAAACGGTTCCGTCAAAGAGTTGTAATTACGCTCTTGAATTTCTTTTAGCCAGCTTTACCGCTCGTTCTTACTCTTAGCACTACTCCGCCCGGGTATCCAGTCAACTGTCAACATGTCCCAGAGCTGACTGGCATTGGTGTGTGCCTATCGGTAAAAATAGCGATATTGGATGTTTGTGCAGATAACTTGTTAACTGAGACGCAGGCTGCTCGAGAAGACCTAGACACTTGTTGCATGTATGCGCATAAATCCGCTGTCCCTCTTCGAGCCCTCTGTAGGTGCCATCCTTTCGTTCACTACTCTTGTCGAAAATTGTGGTTTTTGAAGTTTGAGTGTGAAATTGAATCTAGGATTACTGAAGATATTATTTTTAGTCATATTTTTGAGGAATAAGTCAATTAGGTGTAAAATGTGAAATTATCCACAGAGTAAGATCAAAAAGTCACAGCGATCGCTAAGCACGCTTTATCGACTTTTGAAAATAAAATCCATTATGATCTTAAGGGAACCATTAAGAACGAAAATTAGTTGTACTGCTGGAAAAATACAATTGTGTGCGTAAAGTCCATGAAGTGTTTATAATGTTGCTGTATTCTTTTATATAAGAGTAATTAGTTCAATTCAGGTACAAGAAAGTTTTCAAGCGTGTCCCGATAATTTTCACCAGTGAGTCTCACATCATCACCTATAGTTACAAAAACTACGGCCTAAATTTGCCGTCATTGAACTAAATGCCGTACCATGCTCTTGCTTTACTAGGGTATACTGGTCTTTGGTTTATCAATTCTTCTTCTTGTATACGCATTTGAGCAAGTATTTAAATTAAATATTTTAATGTGTCCATAATAGATTTTCATCAACCGCACAACTCTCAAATGCTAACCAAAAAATGTTATCGAAATTAAAATTATGACAAATATTAGTGCAAAATATTACAAGTCATCGAGCCACTGGCTAAGTTCGTAAACGTCAACAAAATACGCATCGCATAAGCATCACTGCCTATGCGAAGCGACGCAACTATTTTTTGATGTTGCGAATAGTGATGGGCAATTTTTTTTAACCCACCCGGTATCTATAGGATGGTAAATTCCGAGTAATTTCCCATCATTAGTTGCCATGCATCACGACGCTTTAACTTTGTTGACGTTTCTGAACGGCTTATTGTTTTGTATGCCAATTGTTTCCTTTTTTTGGAAAAATGTCGAAAAATTGGCGGCGATTTTTCTAAATAATTTGGTTAATAATGTTGTCAATTACAATGCCAGCATAGCTAAATATATGTTAGACATAAAAAGGAGACAATTAAGTCGGAAAATAAAAATAATGTCATCGCATTACATTAATCTATGACTTCTGTTTACGCAGCGGTTGCTTTCACCTTACATTTTAGATCATGAATGATGAAACATCATGGCGTAATGTTTGCAATTAAAAACGCTTGACGTTGCAGTACTGCACTTATACAGCGATTACGAACTGATCCACATTCTTAGGACAATGGAAAATTCTTAGAAGACTTAGCGCCGGTCAGATACCAAGCGTGAAGAGAACTGAAGCGTGTTAAAAAATAAAACTAAATTACGGATTTCTGTGGGCGCCGTGGCGTAGAGGGTAGGTGCGTCGACTCCTACACTCGAGGTCTAAGGTTCGATTCTCGAAAAACACTTAACATTTTGGAGGCGCCATCAACCACCTCTATCGAATCACTGACAATGCTCAAAGAGTATAACTGTCTAGAAAAGCTAGAAAAGCTTTTCTAAGTCTTGCCGTTCGGAGTTGGTATTAAACTGTAGGTCCCCTCCACTCGTGAGAGAACAATAGCACTCAGAACACGAAGTGTTGCTGAGAAGCTAGGCCCAAGTCCACCTCGGATTGTAGTACCGCCATTATTATTATTATTAAATTACGGAATTGTCCTTTTTTGACATCCTTCATCCACTGATCAAGAGAACTTAGAAACTGAAAAGATCAAGTAAACGAACGCCATTGAGGCCAGCAAAAAGATCAAGCACACTCCCTTGTTGGTTAAAACAAATTTTCAGTTCGATTTTGTGAGTACGAATGTTCTCTTCAGCACCACCTATGAACAAGGATCTGCAGCCACGAAATAAAGTGTTCTTATTCTCATTTGGCACATAGAAATTCAAAAAATTTACAAAAGGCGACGTAAAGTTTTACTTTTTTTAAAGCTGAGAGTTGGCTGCTCAAATCTCTAAACAAATGGTTTCTCGCCTCAGTAGGCCAGTTCCCCAATGAGCAGTAAAAAATGTTAGACCACAACTAAATTCAATTCGGAGCGGAGTTATAATTAAAATTGAATATTTCCCTCGCAATATTTTAACCTCCTTAAAGCGTCAGGGAGCAGACATATTCCCTCAATCTTGAATTTCAATTACATCAAGAGGAAGTAAGGAACTACATCTCCTTTGGGATGCTGCAAGATTGGATTTTGTTTTTTTTTTTCTTCTTCATTTTTCCTCCAAAAGAAACGGAAAACGGAATAATGTAACAAAATATCCTACCTCAATCGACAAGTTAACTGACAGGGTAAAACTGTGTAAAATGCTCCAAATAACATCAACACATTTCCTTCTTTTCATGTCCGCCTCCCCCTTGCCGCCCCTGCACTTTCTTTAATCCTCTTTCTGTTTCGTTAAAATATTTTTTTTAACTCGCCTTCCGACTTCACAATGTGTGAGTACGAATGTTGTCTGCTGATGCTATCTCAAGAATTGTATCTGCAAGTGTACAGATTTGTAATCAAATCGATTTCCATTAGATTTTCTTTCATTCGCTTCCTTATTTTTGAAAAAGGAAAGAGGGAATATGCTTCTCATTCCCATTTCATTGAGAGAAATAGACCAGTCAGTTTTAAAAAGAGAGCAAGCTGCAAAAGTAAGTTAGGTCGCATGACCCCCTTTCTTTAAGTTATTTCGAAAGTTTTTATGTCGCAACAAAATAAAATAGATGCACGCTTATACACATTTGTTAGGTTATCTTGTCAGGAATCTACAGATCCATTTATATTATTGCCCTTTGTTGTACATTAGATAAGAAGGCAAACAAAGGACATGTCAGCATGTCATCAGTAAATAACCTACAACACCAGGAGATGGCCTCTTCAGTTCGAAAATACACTCGTGAGTGGTATACACAAGGGAGAAATGATTTTAAAACTTATTTTCGAATCATCCTGATGCCATCGGAAGAATAATGATGGCTTTAGCACTCCGTCGGAATTCCAAACAATCACGTCAAGGATATCCGACAGGACAATGGAACGTGGTGAATGTCTCATAAGAGTGTTGATGTGTATCATGATGGCCCCTGACAGGTCATCAATTAATGACAGAGTCCTTGTATCCCAATTTAATTAACAGCGTTCGTTTGTTTTCAAAACGAAAGATACGACTGCTTCAAGGTTCATAAAATATTATCCATTGATATGGTTAATAGTTTATTTCCCTTAAATGAATATTCCTAAGAGGATTCAGTGTCGGCACGAAATAAGGATGTTAAACACAATCTCATTATCGCAATTTTATTACGCCTACACGGAGACGAGCATCGCAGTCAAGTCGCCTTTGAACTGCTGGGGCCGTGTCGGAAAAGAGCGTGAGCAGTAAAAACGGCAAGAACAATGAGACATGATTGAAACAAGGTTACTCCGAAGAGGCGAATGCGATTCGAACATAAAAACGATGAATAAGAGGCTAAAAGGCCGGGTGTACCTTTTTAAAGAATCAAAAAGCGCTATAATTCCTCGGGGGTGATGGGGTATAGTTAACAGCAACAATGATCCGTATTCAAGAAGAGCAATCGACTGTGAATGAAAAATCAGGTCACTGCAACAATGCGGCTAAATTCAATGAGTTAAACATTCAGCTTTAAGCAGAACAATGAAATCCTTGCGATTGCACAGACAAATTCAGTTTGAACCAAAGGTAATTTATAATACGTCGTCCTACCATTTTATGCACACATCCTCCTCTGACAGGGGTGTCTTGTGAAGCTGTTGCAATTTCATAAGCAAAAGTGTCTGGAATTGTCTTTCTTTCCTTTCGTTAGTTTTTTTTCCATCTCCCAGAAGAGACCTCATCCTTGTGCAACATAGTCCTTGTTTGTTGTGGCCTAGTTAAGAAACTTTTAAGCGCACTCCAAATGGATGCAAATATGATTGAGGTTGTGAGTTCCTGGGTACTTACGTAATGCAATATCTTTCTTTTCAATTTCAACTGCGATTCTGACACACCTTCGTATCTCGTATTTAGGTTTACACAATTTACAGTGTTTGCAGATCACTTAAGAATACACTCGTACTCACTTTGTGAGGTAAGACGGCGTGTAGCTTAAGTAATGTCATCCTCATTCTTTACTACTAGACGTTCCGAGTTGGAGACGAAAATTATCAAAAAAAAATAAACATGCTAAGTGCTACGAGGTTATAAGTGCATGGATGCGACCTAATTTGTCGCAGGTGCTTGATTTTATCGAGAAGAAGACTTATAGTATCGAAGTTGATCTTTATTTTGTGGATCTAGTAGATGGCATCGGAGTTTAAACGTTGAAAAAAAATCTAGGTTAGCTGCCAGTTGGTTATAAATAGATATTATGCCCCAACTTTTTGCAGTTGCTATGGAACTGTATTTGATAACTTATTAAGATCACAGACAGGTAGCTGAGAACTCAATGAAATGCTAATGGAAGCCTTGGCCCCAATCAACAAACATTTCCCAGATGGTTATAGATTCACACGCGAGGGGTATTGAGGTGAGTGTAAGCACTTGCGTAGCAGTCATTTGCTACTTTCAAAACTCTTCTGGTCATGGTCATACCATCTATTCGACTTAGGCGCACCATCAGTTTGTGTTTCTGTACATCCCTGCTCTTGCAATACCCGTCAGCGCAAAGGGTGTCCAAGATCGTACGCAGTTCTTTACTTTTAATGTTTCTTCATCCTAAGCCCTCCGTATAAAGTTCACATCGGAGACAAAGCTCGTACCCCCGCTTTTCCATTATTTTCTTATTGGGAAGAGTACTTCTTGAGAATGTTTACTCGAACCTTTTTTTGTTCCAATGTGAGCAAGGGCAGCTAACGCGTGTCCAATTCTTCAGTTCTCTAACCTTGATATTCGATTTTTTTTTATTTTTAGAAAATCGCTGACATTTAGAGGCAAACAGCAATGGGCTTGTAAATTTATTAAATTGTATAGCAACTTTGCAAGAACGTACTTCTTCCGCTCTCGAAAAATCCAAAAAAATGTTGTTAGCAGTTCAAATCGCTTTCATTTTTCTAAATTTGCGTTTTTCCGCTGATTCTTGATAATTTTCGAAAGCTGTAATTAAAAAGATACCAAGTTAAAAGATAATTTCTCTTCAATTGGACAGTTTTTTTATATAAAATAATCCAACCAATGTGGGCGCCGTGGCGTAGTGGGTAGGTGCGTCGACTCCTACGCTCGAGGTCGTCAGTTCGAATCTCGAAAAAACATCAAACATTTTTTCACGGCTCCACCTCTTTCGAGTCACTGACAATGCTCAAAGAGTATAACTGTCTAGCTTCTAAAAATCGCCGTTCAGAGTCGGCATTAAACTGTAGGTCGTGAGAGAACAATAGCACGCACAACACGAGTGGTTGTTGAGAAGCTAGGCCCAGGTCCACCTCGGACTGTAGCGCCGCCATTATTATTATTATAATCCAACCAATGACCGCAAAGCTTCTAATCTGCACTTTTTCCCCGTACTCATAACCTTTTGAACTCAGTCTAAAGACATTGAAATATATACACACACATGCACACATTTAAGTTTTCATCCTTCCAACTAGTTAAAATTTTTAATTGATGCTACCACAGATGTTTCATGTTTCAAAAATCTCTGCACGGTCTTATTTTAGTTACGTGACGTTCACAGCATTCACATGCATACGTACAATACAACACTCGGTTGGGGACGAAAATAAAATAGAAGAACTCTGAAAATGACAATGGATGTGCTGTAGAATAAATGGGTGATTGCATTTGGGCAAATACAAATCATAAATCTTTTGATGTCATGTCCAGCAGCTAACTGAATGCACATCTGGTATTTGCCAGTACAGGAATGTGAGGACATTTGCAAATACCGAAAAAAAAGTGAGAGATGAATTGTGTTATGGAAAACCCCTTGTGTGACAAAGCGAAATTCATGTTTCTATTGAGCTGGTCATTTCAAAATGTGTAACATATTTTTTATTACAACAAAATCGTTGTTTAAATCAAAAGGACAAATCGAATTTTTTCGAGGGGCATTTGGGGTTTATGCGAGTATTGTATTCACAAATATGACGCAAAACAATAATCATGTTTACCCAACAAGTTTCATGGGTTTGTGGCAACATTCGGTTTTAATGAGATTAAAGTCGGATAATGATGCGTGCCTAAATGACAGTAGAGGCCGTGGGGAGCGCTATGGCTGTACAGATGTAGAGAAAGTACATCGGCAAGATGTGTGGGAAGTTTCGACGGATGTTACGCCCTTTTGATTATCACATATAAACAGCTCATAAAACCAATACGGACTTTCAGAGATTAGCGCTGTTGTTTTAATTATTTTAGTGGCAAATAAAGATACACGTATGTACACATCGTGGGTATAAGTTGTGTATCCACTCCCCTATGTATGTTCATCTGTCGCATTTAGAACATTCGAATCGATTGTTTTTCTGGCAGATATTCAAGTATCTTCGTATGTTGAGTTTAAAATATGGATTCGGAACGAAAAAGTGACGAAAAGAACTTAATGATAAACAAATTGTTTCATGTGTTTTTTTTATGAAAATTATAGTTAATTTTAATTTATGTTCTACTGAGCGAATATTAAAAATAATTTAAAAAAGTGATTTCCATATATGGGGTATTTTTATTTTATTTGATCCTTTCCAATTTATTTGGACTTGTTATTGAATACAAGTGGACGTCTCTATTGACCAAAGCACAATGTGACTTGCTGCGTTTTTCATCAGTTTTTCGAGCATCTCGGCGGGTATAGCGATGATTTCGGCACGAATGTTTGCCTTGAGCTCGTCAATAAACCGACGCTTGCTGGCGTATACTTTCTTTTTCAAATCAGAAATCCGGAAGGGTCAAATCTGGAGATTTATGTGGGCAGTCGATGTCGCCATTTTTTTTTTTTTTTTTAGAAAGCCTTGTTGACACAAGCGCAAAAGTGGGTGGTCTTACATATGTGATTTTGAATTTTTGTGTTGCTGATGGACGCCGTGGCGTAGTGGGTAAGTGCGTCGACTCCTACGCTCGAGGTCGTCAGTTCGAATCTCGAAAAAAACATCAAAACATTTTTTCACGGCTCCACCTCTTTCGAGTCACTGACAATGCTCAAAGAGTATAACTGTCTAGGAAAAAGCTTCTCAATCTCGCCGTTCGGAGTCGCCATTAAACTGTAGGTCCCCTCCGCTCGTGACAGAACAATAGCACGCACAACACGAGTGGTTGCCGAGAAGCTAGGCCCAGGTCCACCTCGGACTGTAGCGCCGCCATTATTATTATTATTATGATGGAAATTAACTTGAATTTTCCCTGTCGTCGCGAGAAACAGTACACTGCGGAGATGTTTGTTGTGTCCTGTTTCATTTTCATGTTTTTATTGGCTTTTAAGATGTGGAGCGTTTCGAGAATGTACCTTTTCACAAAGTGGCTATTTTTGCTGAACTTTTACTATTGACATCGTATTTGTGCCCAGCGAACCTCTGTCGCAGGAACTCTTAGTTGTGCTAACATATTCTTTTGAAATTCTTTGCATTGCTAATTCTTTTAATATCTACGGGTAGGAAGTTCCAAAGTCTAACAGAGTTGATAAAAAACATGCGGAAGGAATTTAAACATTTTAACGAAGGGATATTAATTTTGTGTATCTTCTGTGCAACCATCTATGAAGATATTCAGTTTTTTTATTGATTACTCTGTAAAGAAATATACAGTTACGTCTCATTGAGAAAAGTATTGGGTAGAGAGCTGAAAACCAAAGGTCTCTTAAAAATAGTTATAGCATGATCTTGGATGGCAATAAAGTGAATCATGCAGTAATTGAGTTGTTGCTTTGACTTTGTACTGTTTTTTTAAGACTTCATATCGTCCGTGCTCCATTATCTGTTATTAGCTGAGCAGCCGTATTTTTAAAGAATAATTGTCAGATTTGGTAACAGACATAGCCTAAATATCAAACATTTTCATTCTGTGGCATTGTTTAGTTATTGAGTCAATTGCACTTCGAAGATACAAATCTTCCATTAAAATACGTTGTAGAGAGCTTTTCTAAAATCTGTCCATTGCCTGCAGTGGAAGATAATATTTCCGAATTCACAGCAATTCTTCCTGGAATTACTTCGAAGTTTTGAGTTTAACGGCTTGTAGAAGGACGCCCTTATCTAATCTAATCTCTTCACAATTAAAAGAGTTAAATCACTATTCCGTCCATGAGCGAATTGTAGCTTTATTTTTTTAAATTTCGCTGAACTGGTAAATCGCATTGTTCGTTCGTGTAGTACTCACTGATAGTATCCTAAGCTATGACGCTCTTTTTTTCGTTGTCAACACTTTGCACAAGTGTCTCAAAATTGAAATCTGCTGTGAATTTCCGGGCACCCTTTACGAAACTCAATTCATCTTCTGAAAGACTGTTCTATCATGCCCTCTACACTGGTGAATTCATCTGCATATGGGCACAGTGACTTAGTTGGTAGGTGCGTCAACTCTACGCAAGAAGTCTAGGGTCACTTTCTGACCGAGACTACTTTTATATTTTCACGCCTCCACCTCTTTCGCGTCACAGACAAATACTCGAAAAGCTTCTCAAATTTCGCCATTCCGAGTCGTCATCAAACTGTAGGTCCCCTCCACTCGGGAGAGAAACTTAGCACGCGAAACACGAGTGGTTGCTAGTCCCAAGTCCACCGGGAGCGCTACAATATGATAAGTATTAACCAGTCAGGTTGGTCTTCACAGGTATGACGTTAAAGAAATTACCCTTTCATAGACAAAAATAGATTCTTGGACTTCTAATAGATCAGAAATTCAGGGAAAAGAATATCTTTAAAATGACTCCCCTCAAATAAACATTTTTAAGTACTTCATTAAGTTCATTGAAAAAAGAAAATCAGTAACGTATTTTGTGTCTTATGCGAATGACTGCCTTCCAACAGTCTTTCCTCGTAATTTTTTGACCATCTTATGCTACAGAGTAATTGTCTTTTAAAAGTCATTCTATTTCTAATATCATCCTGGTCGAAGTTCAGCTTCAGTTCATGATGATGCCATTTGATTATAATTGGCTATTATCTTTTAGACAACATGAATTTTGAAAGCATATAGGCACGCCTTGTGTAAACCATTTGGCTACACTCACTGAGTTAATGCGGCGATGTTGGCTTTTATGCCTCATCAAGATTACATAGGTTAAGGCCTATTAAGTATCGTAATTAAGCGAAGAATTTAACTGTTGCCACTCATTATTGTTTCATTTATCGTTAATAGAGTTATTTCATGAAGTCGATTTAATATTGTGGGAACTGCTGGGCTCTCACTCGTAGTGGGTAATGGAAATTCGCTTAAATTCAATGTTTTTATGGCTTTTGCTTGATTCACCATGATAAGTGGAGTAGGCCTAATGGACTTCATTTTTTGTTGATGACCCATTTTTATATATTTAATTTTTTTAGGGTTGTGGTCATCGTATCGTAGTCCTCTTAGTATTGATGCTGATTTTATCAACGAACTTTTTCAACCTTGTTCGTTTATATCACGTAAAAGTTTAGTCTTTGGTTAATAATATAATTTCATAATAATGAGGAATATGCCTAAAACATTTTTAAGAGCTTAAAAGAGTTACTGCCGCACGAAAGTCCAACCGGGGAAGCTATAATCTGGAGGATATGTGCTTTTTTAGATGCTTGTTTTCAACTTGGCAGCACTCTTCGTTGTGAAAATTGATTTCTTGTCAGTATGATTTACCGAGGGTTCAGCAGGGGGCCCCACTACTAATAGAATAACACGCTGTTACATCCACAAAAATGCACTGTTTATTGTGCTTTAAGATGGACACTCATTTTTTTTCAAATTTATGTTACGGTCAGTGGAGAGTGCAGCAATCACTAATTGTTTCGGTCCCCAAATGAGTACACAATGTGTGACTCAATCGAGCCCTATTTATCGCCCATTGAACTAGTGAGTTGACTTCAAAAGCAAGTGATACCCCGTCTTAAGATTTTTTTTCTGTAAATTCTTAGTCTGTAGTGATGACCTCAAAAATTGCTATACGTGTTTATGCCTCATCTCAGTGATCGAGTATACTATTTGGATACTCAATTTTTTTAAGATCAATAAATTTCTTATCTTTCCTGGAGCGCCATGGCGTAGTGGGTAGGTGCATCGACTTCTACGCTCGAGGTCGTCGGTTCCAATCTCGAAAAAAACATCAAACATTTTTTCACGGCTCCACCTCTTTCGACAATGCTCAAAGAGTATAACTGTCTAGAAAGCTTCTCAATCTCCCTACAAAAATTTGGTCGCAGACAGGCACTTCTGGACTAGAAATCCCCCACCCTTTGAATGATACTTGTATCTTTTCACGGATGGATAAAAAGCGAAGGATCGGGTTGATAATCACAACGAACTGAAAATTAATCTTTTCGCCTACCTACCTATCTAAAGTGGTAACAAACTTCCGTTCACCTTTAGATGATATGGCCGAACAGTTTACTATTCGCTTTTACTGTGTTGGGTTCCAGGTAACAGAGACATTCCATGTAACACAACCAAACTTTCAGCAACAATGAAATTCGGCCACATATGTTTGCCTCTCGCTACTTGTAAACTCTTGTTACGAAAAGATATGACTCTAAAAACGAACAAAATGTGGATGAGAGACACAATGTACCACCCCTCCAGAAAAATCTGGCCTAAACTAGATCCTAAAAAATCAAACATAATGATATGCCAACATAAAAAATCTGCATCATGCTTGGTGTCATCACTAGACACTGTCTCATAGGCGAACATGTAAGAAGTCGGCGTTCTGGCGAACAATTTCGGCAGAAGCTGTTTAGACGGGGAAAAACTGGAGAACAGTTCCCATCTTCTCTGTACGTGCTCGGCCCTGACATCTCACCGACAACAATTTTTGGAGGCCTACTTTTTCGAGAGAGGCACCTATTAGCAATCTACCACGCTTTATAGAAAGTTCCAAATGCTTTTCTACAAGTAGTAAGATGGATAAAACCATGTTTCAATATACGAGTATGTGGCGGCACAATGGAGCAACTCTAATCTTAGTGCACTTTTTCAGCCATTTCATCCTTCCTACCTAGCCTGCAGTGATAACCTAGAATTTAACTTCACGTTTACAGAACACCAGAGTCCCAGTACAAAAAATTCTATCGTAATGAGATACTATACAACAGCGCGAATAAGATAAGATAAGAGTCGAAAATTCTCTGACCAAGATGACTCGTAATCATATGGCAGGAATTAGTTCTACGTGTCGATATCTTCTTGTGGCGCTATCGCTCGCAGTTGGCCAAAGCCTCAATCAACAAGCCTCCCTAGCTCACACGATCTTTCGCCAGCCGTCTACAAATGAGCACATCAAGTTGGTTGAGATCCATCTACACTTGTGTACGCCACCTTAAACGTGGACGTCCTATGTTGATTTATCCCACGAGCTCAGAGTCAAGGGCTCTGAGTTAGCTCAGTTTACATGAGCTAGCCATCTTAAGCATCGGATGTTTAGATTATAGACTTCAATTAATGTTTCAATTAGACCTTATAGGCATTAAGCCCAGGAGATTTTTGTAAAATGTGGTGGAAGTTTGTCGCGGATACGTCGAAATGGACACGTCTGGTTTGTCAGGCACACTCTCAGCTACGACGGCGGCTATTTTTCCATTTGAAATTGTCAACCCAACAAGAGTTGAAGTCTTCACATCACTGTCCTGTCCGAGACTTTAAAACTTATCGATTAAAATGCATTTGATGATGACCATAAACAGTATGAACTTTACGAAATACAACACAAACGTCTTTGTAGTGAATTTTCACTATTTTAGCACTTTATGCGATTGTGTATTGATCCATTTTTATAATCTTTCTGTTTTTACTTAGCAAATATGTGTAGTAATTATAGTGGAATGCTAACAGTTTAACACTGGGGAGACATTTAAAATGAAACTCCTCGTTGAATGACCCTACAATTCTAGGGATTTGTGAGTTTATACATCGTTAATCCGTAAACAAGTCAGATTATAAAAATCAATATTTAATGCTTGAAAAAGAAAGTGAGGGCATTGAAAAATAGAGCAGCAGTATGCGACACAGTCAAATAGAAGAAGAAGAAATAAGTTACAGTTTAAAGAAATGGATTCCTTGGTCTTAAGGTTCTCTTCTACGTGGAGGACGGTAATAGTACCAATTTCAAAAGTTCGTCGAACCCTGCAAGCAGTCCCATTACACAAAATTTCCCTAATACTTGTCAAAAATAGACCACACTCCAATTAAAAAAAAAATCATAAATGCCATTTCCACTTGGACGTCAAAGCTGGCACAGAAATACTTACTGTCAAGAGAAAGCTTTTTATCCGTGTGCGAGCAAGCACAAGCGACAAATGGTTACCAGTGGAATAGACAGATAATTACCAAATATTGATTTTCACACCACCCGAATTCGCAGTGAAATCCCCTGCATGGATAAACGAACTTGTAGATACGCATGAACGAATATGATGGTGAGCAGGACGGATCGGGGCGAAGGAATAGATTCCTTGGTGTGCAGTAAGTAGATAAAGCTGTTTTAACTCGTTTTTAATTAATTTTTAGTGCTATTATCCTGCTACAGCACATGACGGAAAATTGTTTGTAAATAACGTAACGAGCGTAATTTTGAAAGAGTGAACCACAATTGAGTGCAAATAATTCAATTAATTTTAAACGGGTATGATTTTGGGTTGATGAAATTTAAATTTAAATGAAATAAAAAAAAAATATATGCAACAGACTCCAATGAAATATGTGGATGGCTTTAAATATTTAAGCGTTCTTTCATGAATATGGACTATTATTCAATTTGCTATAGTGAATTTTAAACTACATTAAAGATTATTATTATTATGGACCCCATTGTCCTTTCTCTAGATGTGTAAACAAGCAAAACTTACATTTGGAATTCCGTAGATTCAAGGTAGGTTAACTTACCTAAAGGGTGCACTTGTGACTAGACCAACAAGTCAAACATTACATTACAAGTCAAACATTGTACATTTTTGTGCAATTTTGGGCCAGTTTTGAAAACGATGCTGATGAATCCATTTCAGTTAATGATGATGTTGTTGATCGCCTATTTTTGACTGAAAGTAATGGGAGAACGTTTATTTTCAGTTGGACGACGTGAAACATAGCTGATGTAGCAATGGCTCTATTGCACGACAAATTTACTAGACGATTATGATTTAAATGGAGACCACGTGCGACCGTGCAATTTAAAACTATTTGACCACATTCTTTTGCTAGCTGTCTCCAATTTGGCACTCCAAGTTGGTTTAGGTCCCTCTCCACTTGGGTGCGCCACCATAGACGTGACCGTCCTCCATTCCCACTGGTTCAGAGTCAAAAGTTCTCGGAGCTTGTGCGTTTTGTGCGTTCTACATGACATTGTCATCATAGGCGTTGGACCGTAGACGCCTGGCTAAACTAATGTCGATGTACAGCCCATACAATTTGTGATTGAATTTTCTTCTCCAAATACCATCAAAGCAAACGACCAAATTCGCAAACAGGTGATTTGCCAAAATCGTTATTTTTCAGTTCTATACATTATATAGTTTTTGAGCAGTTATTTGATCAGTCAAATTAAAGAGTCAGACGACTGTTGATTTTCATACTAAGGTATTTCTTTTCTTAAATGTGTCGTTGCAAAAATAAAACAGTCTTCGTGGAATTCTGCTTAAGTCTTGCTTTATAAAAATTATGACAAAGAATGCTTTCATTTGTGGTTTTAAAGTCGATGAAGACATGAATATGGAATTCACTGCCCTTTTTCCAGCTTTATCTAGATGCGCAAATTTGGTCTTAATTTGATTTACCAGTTCAGCAAGCCGCACATTATCAGAGTCCAGTGATTGTGATATTAAAGGACCACTAAAACCATCATTATCATCATCGTCGTTTTCAGCGACCCGCATGTTCCACTAAAGGGGTCGCGGCCACTCGATCCTCCGCCACCGACTGTAACTCATCAGGAGCTATGCCCAGGCGCAACCAGGCGAGTTTTTGGACTTGGTCCAACCATCTCGTCCTGGGTCTGTCAAGCGGTTGCCTCCCTGATGGAATCGCATTCGCAAGAAGCAGCTGCTCAACGTTAAGTTCCCCGCGCACTTCCGTGGGCACGAAGAAATCTCATCTCGGCAGCTTGTATTCGCGGTCTTATTCTTTCGGTCATTACCCAAATTTCATGACCATCGGTGAGAGTTGGAACAAATACTGCGTTAAAAACCGCTAACTTGACTTAGCTCGGCCTTCCTGATTACAGATCGACCAAGCTGTTTCAAAATTGACCCAGCTTGGCCAATCCTACAGGAAAGCTCAGCATTATTCCTCTCATCACTCGTGACGAAGACGACTAAAACATAAAATCATATGTACGTTCGGTAAATTAATGACCATTATTTAAAACAAGTCCAATAATGTGGGCACTTACATCTCAGTCCATTCAAAACAACTGGTCAAAAAGTACTTAAGATAAATACGGTGTAGACACGTTAAATAGGACTTCGGCATCGTAAAGTTTTATATTTTATCATACGTGTGCTATTGGCGTTTCTAAGAGATACTCTAAAAATTAATTTCGGCCAAAAATTCACATGAATGGTATATTATACATTTTTGTGCTAGGAATTTTTATGATTTTCGACGTTGAATATAATCAACTCACTTCGACTTTCATGATAAAGCACCATCCCGGCCCACAGTGTTTCGCTGATTTTTCAAATTTAATCGTGGTCGTTGGAGCGAATCCAGGACGAATTGCGTATATACTCGTACTATGGATAGATCGTCATCATACATTTGATAAAGAATGATTTGATATACATATAAGATTTCTTGAATGGCGCCTAACTTGGCAATGGGTCAAAAAGGAAAGCAATGTTCATTGATGAAAACAAATAATAAAAAAATATGATCGCGGTGAAATTTGTAAAATCGTGACGTTTGACAAATCTTGGATATTTTGGATATGAGCATGAAACTGAACAGCAGTGTGTGTTCTGCAGCGTGTTCAAATCGCAATTATATAGCCAGGTCAATATACACGAAACAGCAACAAAACCAGAAGTGTCGATAAAGTAGTAAGTAATCAGAAGTATTGATTGAGTACAGCTAGATGAGAAACTATTCACGACTACTACGCCTTAACTTACTGACTAACAGATGTCGTCCTGCTAAGTTTGTAAAATATATAGGGCGCGCTTTCTTTTATGTTGGTACACGACTGTTTGGCCGTATTTCAAGCGACGTGGACGGTCAGTCTGCAATATTCTTTGCGTCAATTGCACTTTATACAGAAATCCAAATCTAAATCAACCTTCAAAATGCGCTGCAAGGTGGTTCGACTGACGCCAAAATGCTGAGCGCGGTGACAATACGACACATGTGGGTTATCGACAATACTCTCTCTTACCGCTTTAACCAGTTTTTGGCGTTGATGAATGGCATGTCGACGATCTCCCACTGTCCTGTGCTCCACAAAATTCGACACCAAACGAAAAACAGTGTTTTCAGACGGTGCCTGTTGACCACGATATTTTTGACGAGAACTGAACGACTGATTTAAATGTACGGCGCATTGTTTCGGTGTGAAACGATTCGTGGTTAAAATCGTCAAAAACGTGTCTTCTCAAGTAAATCGGTTAATAAATGTCAAAGATATTCAATTTGTATATACCGATATAGATTTTGGCATACCCTGTACTTCAAAAATCTGAATACAAACCAACATTTTGAAGTATTTTATTGTATACATATATTTTATTTTATTGCATAATTTAACATGTAATGCCATTGCAAGTAGCTATGACCACAAACTTTGAGTTAAAGTGAGTATGACCGTTTTATTGAAAATTGTTACTGGCAGGTCACTGAGCGGAATGAATAAAAAACGCCTTAAAGTTGTTCAGCCAATGCTCACCTGTTTCTTGCAAAAGAGCAAGCACCGCCCCACGATGCCATCAAAGCAACGTAGAACGATCAATTTAGAATAGTACATCTCCATTTTTTCGCCAAAAGTCTGTGGAGGAATATCAACCGCCGAACATGATATATTCCACCACAACAATGTGAGCTCTAAAAACATAACCTCAAGCGACTTTTTGAGCACTCAAATATTGAATTAATGGATAAACCGGCATACAGCCCCGACTTTTCACTCCGTGACTCATTTTTATTCCCGCATATTAAATATAAATTGCGAGGTAAACGTTTTTTGAAGCTTGAGGCATTTACAACCCATGTTTCGGAGTTATATCATTCGAAGCGAAAAAAGTGCTTCGAAAAAAAGTGCATGCAAAAGTGTACGATGATAAATATTTGTTTTTATATGATTTTCTTAAGCCTTAAGTAGCAACCCCCGTAATGTATTCAATTTGAAAGCAAATGAAAGTTTACGTGAACGCAAAGATATGCGTAACTATCACGTAAACACAAAACAGCTTTGGTTAAAGATACTTAATTCCATTCCCTTAAAGGAAGAAGCAAAGCCAACACCCCACTGGTCATTTCATTTTAGCAAAATTCCTTCAACCCCCGCTTCTGCCATTTAAACCATTTTAAAGAGGGTGAACATCCTCAAGCCGAAAATCCGTATTTTACTTAAGATTTATTTTATACATTTTACGTTGCTTACTTTTCTACGTTATTTATCTGAACCTCTCGTTGCTTTATTTACTCTCGCAATTTGAACGTAAGATATTTAAGGTTTTAAATCTCCTCCATGATCCTTACTAATAGCTGTGTGTCATATAAGAAAGAAACTGACGAAGTCCTTCAAGAAAAAGAAACGGAAGGAAATTGAGGAGAACAACAGAGTCGCCAAAAACCGAATCCCACATTCATTTAGACTTGGTTAAGCTTAAATTTTAAGAAGATTAAGTTATCAATTCGAGCATACGTCCAGGTAAAGGAATCCCATCTAATCTCCCAAAGGAAAGTCTCCCGTTCGCTTTAATTTGAGAAAAAAAAAGGAAATGTTTTTACGCTTGACGATAGGCTCGTAACAGTTGAAAAGGTACACGAAGAATCGAATTTAAATTCGTATGCAAATTAAGGGAACACACAAAAACCTAAGAGATATTTTTTCAGCCGATGTGGTCCACAAAGCCAATTAAAAGCTTTTTGATAACAACCACGAACATTTGTTCGGTTATTTTTTGCATTCTATTTATAGAAGTATCTGCAACACAGCTCTTAATGTATTCGGTACGTACTTGTGCGCGTACAAACACAATTAATGGCTGTGGTGTCAGTAATGGCGGCGGCATATAAACGTTCCGTTGTGTCCTATTAGATCTGGTTAAACTTTAATGGGCATCTGTCAACGATTTGATGACAATGATAAGCGAAACAGAATTTCTGTGAGAACTTTTCTTATTTTTTTCTCGAAACAAATGCACAACAACTGGCGTATTATTTAGAATGCGTGGCAGTGAAAGAAGACGCTGAACCTGTTTTGCGTTCTATTGTTTGAAACATAATTATGCCGAGGCTAAGTATTTTTAATTAAGGCGAACATTAACGAAATGATTTCCCGAGTTGGCATTAAATCAACAAGCTGTTTATGTAGATTCAGGCGTTTGCTGCTGCTTAATTGATTTCAAGTCTAAGAATTATGTTGAATGGAAATGTGATGATGTGCAGATAAAGGGATTTGGGTGCAGCTTCTCAGCAACCACTCGTGTTGTGCGTGCTATTGTTCTCTCACGAGTGTTTTGAATTTGAATTTAGTGGGTGAACAATTTTTTTTTCAAAATTGTTTGTCCGAACTGGGGTTTGAACCTAGACTTAAAAGTCTAGTGCGCATTGGTTGACGCACAACCCCACACGGCCACGGCGCCCACATAAAAGAATTTAGAAAACAAGAAAACTGCAGGGCGTTGTATTTTTTCCGAGTCTGCATGAAAGTGTTAGTAAAAAGGTGATCTGGTAAAACAATAACATTGGGTGTTTTTGTAGAAATTGAAAATGAATAAAAACATCAATGTCTTTAGCACAACATGCATGGTATTGATATTTTTTGAAAAACAATTTAATGGTATTAAGTTTTTCGACATAATTTCTGACAAGTGTCTATAGCACCCGATTCCAGTAAATCTAAACGTTAAATTTTCCACTAAATTTAAAAGTAGCTGAGGCTGTCTGTCTGTAATTGGATTCCAGGTGATCAAAACTCTCTAATTTATCATTTAGATCACTAAGATCCTAGTGGTGCGATGAAACTATAGACTATTTCCACCAAAAATTTTACAGAGGTGTTGTATCACTTGGTCTCCTTCACTAAATTGATTGTTTCGCGCATTGTTTGGCCTCCAGCGCTGTCTTGTTGAAATCGTAACACTTCCATATTAAGGTCATTCAATCGGAATATATGATGAAATCAGTCATCATTGATTTTCATGGTCATGGTTTTCATTCATGGTTTCATAGTCTGTAAAGCTCTGTTGGTCCTCATCTTAAAAGAAGTATGTGCCAATGATTCCACGATACCATGAAGTAGAGCAAACAGTTGTGAGTGTCTGCATAAAATCATCTGGATTTTTTTTCAATCCAGACTCGATCTGTTTATTGACTTGACCGTTTAAGACAAGATGAACCTCGTCAGAGACAAGTCACTGTTTCCAGCGCAGCGTCCGAACCTGTCTCGAAAAACCAATTTATGTACAGCAAGCATGAAGGGTCCTATTAGGGGTCGAAGAGCAAATTTCTATGGATTATTTTTGGTCTTACTCGTATCTGCATTGGTGGTATTTAAAGGAGAAGATTCAATGATGAACAATTGAATAGAAACTTTTTGGTTCTAAAGGATTTCGATGGCAAAAATTGAAGTCACCACGCGTAGGAGGGTATTTCGACCAGAAATCAAATATTAAAGAGATATTCAGTGTGTCTCTTGATTTAATTTGACAGTGTTTTTCATGCGTTTTTTTTTTCTATGAATACATGAGGGCTGTTTGAATCAGGTGATAGCCATCCACATTTAAAAAAATGAGGCTCTTACCTAAAATATGTCTCATTGTTTTAACGATAGTTCAAATCTATATTTTCAACAAGAAAATAAGTACAGAGATTGCATTCACATGAGCTATTGCATATTTTTAATTTTATTTACATACGGAATATTCATACATTTTATTATTATTTATTATTATTATTATTATTATTATTATATGTTGGCATTGAAAATTTATGAAATACAGTGCCTCACAAAAATATTCGGAATTATGTTTTTTCCTGGATCCTAGTTTGTTGCATTTTGTTGTTGTTGCAGACAGAAAACATACATTATTTTTTTTTTAGTATTCTGGACGAATAATTGCGAACAAAATACATATATTTTTTTGAAATAGTTGCTTAACGTGAGCGATTTCTATTGCTTTATAAAAATTAATGAGAAATTGATCTGATAAATAATAAAATAATATTCAACAAGTAATTATTATTTATTTATTTAAAAATCGTTTTTAATTATAGATACTGCATTTCAACGATTCAAGCAAATACTTTTTAATTTTCAAGTGTTATTTCACACGTGAAGGTATTATCACTCGAAATAATTAAAGCCTTTTATTTGCTTACATTATATCTCCAATTACTCATTAAACTTGATTCATGTCACAGTTTTAAACAAAATTCTTTATTTGCTTAAGGCAGACATTGCGAAACTAATCTCTGTATGATTTTAATCGTGGCCAATTACACGCATTTTTCGTCGTTTTGGTGATTAATCCAGAAATTTTGTGAAAATATATGTGAAACCCAAACAAAATCAAAAATTTGACAAATGGTAAGGGGTAATTCTGGGCGAAGTTGGATGTCTTTAGAATTTGATTTCTGATCTCGACTCTCTGGTGGCGCACACATATAAAAACGTGTCAGCTAGCGGTGGGTAATTAAAACCACTCAAAGTTACTTGTACAAGAAGCAATGTTGCTCGTTTCTACACGTGTTTTATCGCCATTTCCAATGAATGCTTTAAATAAAAGGTTCTTAAGTTTTTTTTTTCCGTCAACTTGGATTCAATTGAAAGTGACAGTAAGCTAACGTATATGCAATAAATGGCGAGCAGTTATTATTGGCTTTTCTTTTGAATAAACGTGACGTTACTACAGGTATTAAAGAAAGTTATTGTTAGAAGCTTTTTCTACTTTTTGGTTTGTATACTTAATGATTTACTGAGAATTACCAAGACATCTGTGTCCACAAGAAAATTGTCTCAGGAAATAATGTAATTATGTCAATTCGTCGCAGACTTTGTGTCAACAAAAGAGAACAAATGAGGTACACGTTCATCGGAATTGACTATAATTAGGAAGTGTGTTAGTCCTAACAGATAGTGGGCAACCCGTCATGTACTGTGAGGACTGCTTAACAGTAAGCCTTCAAAATATAATGGAAAAACACAATAAATTTGTAAGGCTAGAAGAAGATTTTAAAAGTTAGCTGTTTTATACTGAGTAAAAAGAGCCATTAAGCATAGATGGTCCGAATGCACCACGAACCTCATTACAAAACAAATCTGTCCAAACTGAACCCTATCTGTTGACCCTGTCTAATCAGAATGGACAGGTCATCCCGCAGGACTCTTATCGGTGTCATCACGGGACACTGTGCCATTGGCGCACACGCCTTAAGATTGAGACTCTCTCTTAACGACTTCTGGAAAAGCTGCGGGGACGAGGAGGAGAAGAAAACTGCAACACATCTCCTCTGCATTTTGCAGCGCCCTTTTGACCCGTAGGAAAACTTAAGCGTTTCACAGCAAGCATCAAATTACTTAATTGGTAGGAGATACTCGATCCGAGTGATACGACAAAGAGCCTATTTGCGACTGCTAACCTGCAGTCGATCTCTTGAACCTAACCTCTGAGCACTGCTGAGCTACGAATTACTTCTTCATCCAGAACACGCAGGTATTCGCTGTTTCTAAACATTGAAAAATGGTTCATCCCCGGATTACATGAAGATGATTGTTAGAAGTAATTAAATGATGTGCATAAGGATAGTTTCGGCAGATAGTTACAATGGAAGGCGTGTAATCAACCGTCAGTTCTTTTTACTCAACCCCGATAGGAGATCGCAGGTTCTTCACTTTAATGTTGAATCCCTTTTCCTGGATGTATATAGAGCATAACATTTAAATGTCACTGTCATAAGAAAACCTCAACGGTTCGTAAATAGTAACGGAAACGAAACAAATTTTGGATGTCCTAGTCCAATCGCATATATAACGAACGTTCTTTACGACAGAGGGACCCAGTAAAACAACATCATACAAAGACTTAATTGTCAGTGGATTGGTTATACATTACGAAAAGATGATAGGTGCATAGCTAACTAACGCTCTGTAATAGATTGTCTTAACACAAAACAGCTAAAGATTTGAGGATGCCACATGGGCGTAGTGGGTAGGTGCGTCGACTCCTTCGCTCGATGTTGTCGGTTCGTTTCCCGAAAAAACACCTAAAATTTTTTCACGGCTCCACCTCTTTCTTGTCAGTGACAATGCTCAAAAAGAGTATAACTGTCTAGAAAAAGCTTCTCAAACTCGCCGTTCGGAGTCGGCATTAAACTGTAGGTCGCCTCCACTCGTGAGAGAACAATAGCACGCACCACACGTGTGGTTGCTGAGAAGCTAGGCCCAGGTCCATCTCTGAGTGTAGCGCCTCCATTATCAGTGAATCGTGGAGTGCTTAGTATATGTAATTAAGATCCTATCCTAGCCCAACATAAAGGTTGTCGACAAAATGAATATAAAGAATATAAAAACCTTGGTGAAAATGGTTGTTCAAAAAAGATTGCTCTTCGAATTAGAAACAGTTCCCCAATGAAACCAATGAAACCAAAAATGTTTGAGTTGTATCTGAACAATTTAATCAATTCCATAACGCCTCCCTCTGTGAAAACATAACCCTATAAAGGATTATTCACCGCAATTAACTTTTTCCCAAATCCACTTTAAGTAAAAACCTTAATTGGTTATGCAGACAAGTTATTTTATTTTTGTTAAAATTTCAGAAATAAACACAAATCGAAATTAAAATTGTTAACCACCGTTTTCCATTGGAACAAAGTCCACAGCAGTCAATTTCTAACGCATACTTGGCAAAAATCATTCCCGAGTCTCGTGAGTGCCCTCTTAACTTAACTTCACACACGAGTACACAATTTCCGCCGCATTTCTATATAACTATAATACTGGGTGTAGGTGGAAAATCACTGTTCTCTAACATTGCAACAGATACAATTCAGGTACGGTGACCGTACACGTGCATGTGAATAATTAAATCAAAGCTTAGTTCGTAAGCGGAGACATTAACACTGGCAGACATTGATCCTTTTAATTTACTTAATGTGCACACACACTTTGATGCTTACATTTTTCATTTTCCATTCCCCACTGGCTTTTGTTTTTGAATCGATGCGACTGGCAGAAGGAGCACATTTGCATTTAATCCGAATCCAATTACGGTCTTATTGCTTGATCCTTTTTCTTCATCAGGGCGTGTGTATATAGGTAATACTTCTCCGACTAATTGGAGAATCGTACATAATTTAATGTCGTAGCCCTGATTTAATCAGTCACAGTCTGGAGAGAATTTTAAGACTTTCAAACAATTAGCAAGCATTAAAAAATATAGTTCGCAGACATATTTACATCTTTAGATGGCGTGGCGATTGTTTTGAGGAACTTATAGTTGCTAGGAGTAGTTATCGTATGTATGTACTTATCAGTATTATAAAGCTGTACATTTTATTTTATGACATTCCCTTCTTAAGTGGGATTAAACCTAGATAGGGTTGTCGTCTAACAAGAGGTGTTATTTTAGATAAATAGAAAAATGTATTTATTCATCACTGCAGTAATTTTTTTTACTCTCAAGTCAAACCTCTGAGGTTAGCGATGAAATGCAATATCTTCCAAATGCCCGCCTCGGCTAAGCCTACATATAATATCTATCACCACGTTTTCACATTACTGCGACTATATTTCGCGAATAATAGTTTATTTTGGTGTAGGAATCGTTAGCGAAGCATCGAAGAATAGGAAAAAATCGTTGGATGGTGAATGGTGTTACATCGTTGGAGATATCGGCGTCCAACTGCAGTATCTATGTCGAGAAATCACATGCCCAGATATTTTATCCAGCATCACTTTCAGACAAGAAAACATTCATTCACCATCGGTAACGTAATCCATTCAATGATACGGTCGCCCTAGCATAAATTTCAAAAAAAATATGAACCAATGCTTCCTTCAGCTCAAAAACGACACAATTGTCATTCGCTTTATGTAGAGATTCCCAGATGCGACAGTTTTGTTTATTTAAGTACCTGGAGAAGTCGAAATGAGCATCATCACTCAGAATTGTTTTACATAAAAATTTTAATTTATTTTCAGCGATCTTACTCACTAAATTACTTACCAGGCCAACGGCCCATAGAGGTCTGAACATTTACCGCCTCATTCTTGACGAGCCCGGGTGAAGTCTCCAACAATCAAGATCAAGTTGATTTTGATCTTTATACCGTAGGTTCGGGCATCCTTTTTTTTTCAAACCAGTAGGCTTGGATTCTAAGACTTTCTTAGCTGGAGTATTGTTCTTCAAGCGCTCGATATGGTTGGGCAAGAGAGTCCGCGGATCTTTGCCTTCCGAACTATATCCACATATTTGTACTGCTCATAGAGCTCGCGGTTGTGAAAAATGCTTCCTCGAGCATTTGGTTCTTTTCAAAGCCACCAATAATCAGGTCTACAGTCTTGCTTATCCTCCAACTTTCGACCTCATATAACAAGACAGTCAGGATTAGGGTTTCGTAGAGCAAGATTTCGACGCGAGTTGTTTTGACAGACAGTAGCAGTGCTTGCCAAGGCGATTCTACGTCGAATCTCCACCTAAATGTTATTTCTACTCACGTTTGGTCCAAAGTAGACAAACTGCTTACCAACCTCAAAATTATAACTGCCGATTGTGAAGTTTTGTCCTCTACGACGGGCCAAGGATCGGTTTTTGCTCTGCACTTTATATTTTGTTTTCCTGTCACTAGCCGTAATACTAGTTTGTTTCGTCTGTCCTTCAACCGCCGTAGAGGACAACAACACGCTGAGAACCCGTGAAAATGTCAATTTCGTCTGCCGAACTCAGCAGCTAGACCGATTTTACGAAAATAGTGTCTTCCGTGTTTGCAACTGCTCGCGCAACTGTATTTTCCAGTATCAAATTACAGAAGTCACATGGTAGCAAGGGTTCGGAAATTTAAGAACCGAACTGCACGAAGAATCGATTTTTTTTTTCACGTGGCATAACATAATCGGATATTTTTCTCCGAGATCCCGAACTGGTATAGGATCATATTTGAGTTTTCACTCACATTGCCGAACGAACACCAGTTAGAGACTAACATAGTAATTGAATCTATTCTCCGACTACGACATTTGGCTCCATCTTATTGAACACAAACGTCATTTTTAAAGGAACTACACTTTGTGGTTAATTAATTTGTTAATGTTTCGTAACAACGCGATGTCTCACACAAGTTATTGTTGCTGAATAGCGTATATTTTTTTAAAGCATGTATTTCATCTGGCTAATCCCAGTAGCTGTGGGCGCCGTGGCGTAGTGGGTAGGTGCATCGACTCCTACGCTCGAGGTCGTCAGTTCGAATCTCGAAAAAAACATCAAACATTTTTTCACGGCTCCACCTCTTTCGAATCACTGACAATGCTCAAAGAGTATAACTGTCTAGAAAAAAGCTTCTCAATCTCGTCGTTCAGAGTCGCCATTAAACTGTAGGTCCCCTCCGCTCGTGAGAGAACAATAGCACGCACAACACGAGTGGTTGCTGAGAAGCTAGGCCCAGGTCCACCTCGGACTGTAGCGCCGCCATTATTATTATATTATTATTATTAATCCTGGGTCAATCTATAAACATTTTTCATGTTAACACCTACTCGCTGTACAAACTAATTCAGCACTTGGTTAAAGTCGTCAGATGAGTATGCATTCCCTTGGTAAAATCTCGAATGCTAAGACTTTTTTGGGTGCTGCACGTTTCCTATCGCAGTGTAACGTATGGAGTCGACTGAGTATATTTAGAATACTAAAAAGTCGAAGCTGACCAAATTAGATAAGGTTTATATTTTATGCATTTTTAAAAAATGGGCCTTTCTTAAGCTGGGAAAGATTGACACGCAAAATTGCCCAGTTAACCTTTGAATTAGTCACACGACTACATCTTTTTTCCACTGTAGACAAGCGATGCCATCTTTATTAGCGCTACATGCAGACATCGTTTTAATATATATGGCCTGCAGAATTTGAAATGGCAGAAGTTTATACATCGTTAAATAAATCAACCGTCTTTAAGCTTAAAAGTCTTTTTCAGTTGTGTGTCAGAATTATTGTTTCATATATTTGGCAACCGCTGCAATTATTATTTATTCAAATAATATTCAAAAAGAAATTGTTACAACTAATACTAAAATTGATATTAAACTGATTCCTCAGTTCAGAATTCACGATGCTTGATATAAGAAATTAAACTTAAAAATATTCAAAAGTCTTCATCTATATTTCCATTTGCATAATTACAGATTGAAGCGGATGTACTAACGAAATGCTATTGCCTTCGGGGCATGCTATCAATGAGGCCCAGCCACCACAGTCTTTGTCCACGCCACAAATCGAAAATGGCTTGGCTAAGGCGCCGATAACACAACTAAAGCAACATTCACCACTACAGCGCTATAACAATGGTGCATCTGCAGGAAATGTAATCATAACAGCGGGAGACGATTTGACAAAGGACACTGCAGCAGCAACGACAACATTGTTACCATCAAATTGGGACGAAATCAGAAGACATATCGATGTACTGCAGGAAAAACTGAAAGATGGTTGGAGCGTGCATACGAGCAAGGATGGCAGATTATATTACTGCAAGTGAGTTAAATATTTTTACATTCATTCAGTTAAATGGTAAGGCTTTAAATAGCAATGAAGTTTAAGTTGTTTCTGTTCCATTACGATTTCATTCATTTCATTCATTCATTCATGAAATCTGGAATAATCTTTTTTGTTTTGGGCATTTTAGCGATTATTACTGGACTTTTCGAAAAAAAGTACACCATATCGAAATCCTCTTGTCCTTAATAGGACAACAGAATAATTCCGAACTGTAGAGTTTTCGAAGAAGAATAATACACAACAAATTAATTTTGTGTCTACGAAAAAGGTTCTAGGCGTGGTCAGCAATAGATTTTGTATGGTTGTTATATGTACAGGGTGGGCCATGTAGTGGTTTTTTTGGCTCAAAATCTTGACAGAATGTCAAATCGTTATCAGCCAACTTGGCGATGTCAATTTGCCGCTTCGGAGCTGCGCTTTGACGCCTTTGGAGTTTTTGTGGGGAGCCGTGAACGACCGATATTATGCCAACAATCCGGAAACGATTCAAACACTTAAGGCCAATATCATCCAAGCAATTCGTGAGCTGAATACAGTCCGAAACCATCACAAGGTCTGGGAAAATTGGGATGACAGAATGCGCTACTGCGAAGTCAGCCGAGACAGCCACTTGAACGATGTTGTTCTTACTAATAAAGCCATAATACATGGAGAAAATTTAATTGTGTTTATTTTATTGTATTTTTAAAAAGAAACTTGTATTTGGCCTACATTGTATAGATCCAAACAACTCAAGAACATCTCGTATCATCAACAGGATGCTCGTTTAAAAGGTGAAAGCATGTATTTTTGTGCTGGTTAATGCTGGTAACATGACTTGCATCTTAAAATTCAAAAATGGGAACTTCTCCACGTTTGAGAATATTACTTTAACGACGAGAAACGATTTTTGAAAAAACTGCAATTTAGCTTGAGCAAAAAAATGTACCTTGTCCGAGATAATGATTTTTTGGATAAAATCCGGATCTCCGTTCAACATTTCCAGCGCTCAAAAAGCGGTGTTGCCCGGTTATGGTCGCCAATTCTTGCGTCAGTACAATCTCATACGGATGTAGGCCCAAATTCAACCGCAAAATAAGCTAATTTGACTCTTTGACGATTCCAATCGACATTTCTGAGTCTTCTTATGTTTCCTTAATTTCCCACCAATTTCTGGCTTAAGGTCCGAGAGTGTACTTAGACTCAAACTTTTTCATGGTGCGACGAATTGCATACACACTGAAGCAATGATTACAACCGACTTCGCGACAAAATTCATGTTGCGTATTTACACCTGATTCGGAATTTCGATAATATATTTGAATAATTTTTGCACGTTTGGCAAGCATGAAACGATGCATTATAAAATGGTACACCTTATTGAATAATTTGACAGCTGGATGTCATTAGTACGTTTGACAGCTGCTAAAACAAAACACTTGCGAAAACCATCATTGCTTTCTGGACACCCTTTACAACATTACTGCTTAATTGTGTAACACCAACCATCGAATACACTAAAAAGGAGTGTCCTTAAACTTGGTGCTCACTAGTAAAATATAGAAAAAGATCTAATCTTCCGAAACTTTCGCCTCCATACGTTAGTGAATTACACTACATCAGTACTTAACCCATCCAGGTCAGGGATACTGAGGGAGGTCGAGAACCAAGGAACCGGAAGAATGTCATCAAAGCCCAACAATATGAACTCAAACAAAAACCGCTGCAGAAACAAACAATTTTTCAGTAGAAGATAAAAAATCCGCAAAAAACAAACCACGTTCGCATCAAAGAGGATGTTGACACTTAATTATTCTGAAATTAAAAAAAAAAAAAGAATTGAATAAAACCATTTTGCGCATTCCTAAAAAACAAGCAGCGAAAACTTTTGACATCCGAATTTGAATCCAATCTCTAAAGGAAAACCGTCACCCCGTCATGTGATCCAATTTTTATTTTATCAAATTATTCAAACCAAGCTGTTAAGTTTCAAACAAACTCACAAAAGTGCCACACAGCCCAGTGCACATTCACAGCGCACATACTTAAGTACAAATTTACTAAACAAACAGGACTCCACTTCCTGTTTTTATATGTGCACGTGCATGCATATGCGCAAAGTGTGTACATTTATTTCGTCAAATAGCAGCTGACAAGCTGCTTTGGTCTACTGGTTGAGCCTCTTGTCACCCCCGCAGCTCTTGACAGCCTTATATATTCAAATTTTATTCGTTGAGTGGTTTGTCCTGGTCTCTTAGTTTAGCCAACTATGCAAGAGTAAAAGTTGTGCACACTTTATGAAAAGCTGAATCAAAACTTTGTAATGATGGATATACCTATGTGCATATATATATATTTTGTTTTGACTCACAGAACGCATTTAAATATGTCAAGGAAGGAGAAACTTAAATAAACTTTACGGTGCTCCTAGTGTTCCACTTGTTTTGACTCATTGTAATGTGTTTGTTTGTTCTTGCATTGCTTTCCCGACATAGAAATACTTGGGGTTTTTAATAAATGGTTGCTGGTACGAATTTCTGCCGCTTCTTGATTTTATCCTTTCTCGCCGAGCTTTCTTAAATAAATTCATTCCTATACATATGTATGTATACCGGACGCACGTTTGTATGTTTTGTTATCCCCTCTCAATATATGGTTTGAGCAGGGCTAATGAATTTGATTTACTTACTAAATAAGGCCAACGACTCATGGAGTATTTGAATTTCAGCGAGGACTACCTGTTCGCCTCGACTGTCCTAAGACAGCAACGGGTTTGGCATCTAGATGGAGTCTTGGTTTATCTGTTGTCCACGAAGAATCATGGGATTCAAAGACAGTGCTGGATCAATTATTAGTACTGTTCTACGAAAAGTGTTTGATTGGATGTAATTAACGGATTTTTATCTTCTTTGATCCGGGGAAATGGAAGAAAAAATGGACCGACATCTTCACATAATTAAAAATTATTAAAATTATTCTGGTTTTGATATTCCTGTCAATAGAAGGGCAACAAGTGTCATTTTAAATTTCGCTCCATTCTTGAACTGTCAATGTTAAACTATCATTGCGATGACTTTTTATAAGTAAAAACTAGGAGATTATTAAATATGGATCCATAAACACTCGCACATTGGCGCCGTGGTGTAGTTGGTATATGCCGCCGTGGTGTTGTGGGTTGAGTACTACGGACTAGTCTTTCAGTCTAAGTTCAGTTCCCAGCACAGGCAACAATTTTTCAGAACAAAATTGTTCACGGCACCTTTCTAGTTGCTGACAATCCTCCAAGATTGTAACTGTCTACAAAACTTCTTAATCTCGCCGTTTAGAGTCTTTATTGAACTGAAGATCCCCTCCACTCATGAGAGAACAATAACAATATAGCACGCACAAAACGAGTGGCTGGTGAGTCCACCCGGACTGTAGCGCCAACATTATTTTATTATCGTAAGTTGATTGCTTCGTTTGGTGTAATGCACGTAGCGCCAACTGCTAGAACTACATTCCCACATTCTTGCTACTCAAGCGCAGAAGAAAAAAGTCAATAATCACGGCTCTATACCGAATAGCATTGACCGAAACACACTGATTAGCCTCATCTTCAAAAAAAATATGATCCGATGACTCCACCAGCTCGCAGACCACAGCAATGTTGTGTGTAACGACGTTTTCATAATCGTATGTGGGTTATATTCGCTCTAAGTGCGGCAATTTTGCTTACTGACATACCCATAGGGACAAAACTGAACCTCATTGTTGAATATCTTTCGATAAGACAGCGGATCCTATGCTAATTGATTGTGGGCTCATTCGCAAAGTTTTCTAAATCAAAATGGCACTGATAGTTTGCAATTGGTTTGACAGTGTTTTACTGTGTTAAAAAACACCCAGTACATTAATTCGTACCACGGGAAAGATTGTAAATTTGCCTCTTTTGTCACCTGCAACAATTTTCACTTTATACATAAAACATTAAATATGTTCGTTTATTTCTTCTACACACGAATGATAAAAATATATTTCTTTTACTCTTGCTCTTTATCATTAATTTTGTATCCAACGCAGCACAGCAAAAGTTTTTTTTTTTTTTTTCTGAATTTCCCTTGTGACTTGCACAATCGAACATCACAATTTTGACAGTTCTTGTGAGTTTTCGGTCAGAACATGAAAACATTTGTGACTCACACGTTCTTGTGAGGTCGTTCTGATTTATGAGACCCCCCAGATGTTTCTAAGAATACAGACATAAAATAAAAATATCACCACTGGACATAAAAATGTTCCGTTTTTTTTATTGATTTAAAATAACACCTCTTTCTTTGATAGCCTGTCAGCCAACCATTCAAAATACTCAGCCCTGTTGCGGAATTAATTGCGTGTTTTAAATAATGACAGCACTGACAGTTTCCATCAAAGTGATGCAAAATCGGTAGTTATTTTAAGAAAATCGAAATAGGCAAAACAAATTCTGCAAATTTGGTTGTTTCTCAAAAAGCGATACAGATTTTTATTGAAATTTGCAAAAAACTTTCGGTGATTTTCTTCGCCTGACTCAAGGAAGTTTGATCCTCTGTACTCAATGAGTGGTCTATTAAATTCTTCTTCTTCTTCTTAGGGCGCTACAGTCCGAGGTGGACCTGGGGCTCACACAACATGCCTCTCCAGCCAGCACGATCTTTCGCAAGCTGTCTCCAGTTTCGCACACCAAGCCGGCAGAGGTCCCCCTCGACTTGTGTGCGCCACCTTGTTCGTGGACGTCCTCTGTTGCGTTGTCCCACAGGCTCAGAGTCGAAGACTCTTCGGGCCGGAGCTAAGTTGTCCATACGCTCTACATGGCCTAGCCATCTTAGGCGTTGGATCCGTAGACGACTGGCTAGACTCATGTCGCTGTACAGCCCATACAGTTCGTGGTTGAATCTTCTCCTCCAAATGCCATCAACGCAAACAGGACCAAAGATCGCGCGCAGAACTTTTCTCTCGAAAAGACCAAGAGACTCTTCATCCGCTTGGGATATTGTCCATGCCTCTGCGCCGTACAGCAGGACTGGGATGATCAAGGTCTTATACAAAGTCAACTTGGTCTTCCGAGAGAGGGCTCTACTACTCAATTGCCTTTTGAGCCCATAAAAACAGGGGTTGGCAAGAGTTATTCTGCGTTTGATCTCGGTACTGATGTTGTTTGTACTGTCGCTTCCGTTTCAATGCCAGCAAACGCATCATTGACGGCGCGCTGTGTTCTCCCAATCACGTCAATGTCATCCGCGTAAGCTAGCAGTTGAACGGACTTTTGGAAGATCGTGCCTCTTGTGTTGGCCAGTGAGTTTTGCACAATCTTCTCAAAAATGATGTTAAAGAAATCATTAAATTATCTTCTCTAATTTAGCGTCCGGAAATTAAGTCATCTAAGGACAATGCCTGAAGCATAATACAATATTTGATTGATGCTGGCTCTGAGAGTATACAGAACAAAAGAACAATCTCCTCCAGTAGATTTGTGTATTTCTTTGATTTAACAAAAATTCTTGTACAAGGGCGGTATTCATTCGCCTTGTTTATAACATTTTACTGGTCGCCTTATTATGGTGGCAAACTGTTTGTACCACCCTCATTGAGATTATCCAGAGTTCCTGCTGGCTGCCGTCGGGACTCACATTTTACACCGTGTTGCGGTTCCTTTCTTGCGCAGGAGTGATAGGAACTTAGGGCACAGGAATATATCAACGTCCATATTATTCTGCTCCTCCATCTCTGTAAATTTTCTGTCCTAATTCAGAAGCTCCGGCTTATGGCATCAACTAAGTAACCAGAAGCATCGTCAAAATTCAAAGAGTCCTGCTTATAGAAACTTAAGGAAAATGTAGCTGTCGACTGACATTTGCTTACGTAAAGACCGATTCGCTCGCGCGTTTATTACAGTCATAGAGTATGATTTTGATGTATTTGCTCGGTAGCTTAAGTCCTCTTAAATATTAATTTTCGTAAGTTAATTACACTTGGCCCTTAAGGTGGCATGTTCTTTCCCTACGTACCTCCTAGGGTATGTATGTGGGTAAGACCTCGCAGGCAAGATCTCACCCTAATCTGTAACTCGTAGGACGACATTAGGCCACTATCTTACCTGTTTCTTCAGCCGTTTGATGTTATTTTGCTTATCGCATTCCATGAGTTCAATTCTCTTGACGGTAGTCAGACAGGGCTGATTGATGCAGTCAAGGGCTGATGACCTCCTCTCTCTTAAAAAAATGCATCATTCACATCGGAGAGGATGAGCAGTTCAGTTAGTTACAACACGTCCTCAGTAAGTCTACATTCGGAATTACCACCTACAATTTTAGGGGGAAAAGACTAGTCTAATTGAGCGCTTTTGTAGATACACTCACCCTCTCCGAGAATTTGTCCTCACGACATCAGTTTGAAAAGCGCAAAACTCGCGAAGCAGAAGTCGTTTTTCCCTCAATCACTGCACTGCATTCAACGATGCCAATCTCCCCACTGCTGAATATTTAGAAATACACAAACTTCTATTCTGGTGTAAGTACACTGCAAGTGTTTACATAAGCCACGATCTTTTCGCCTTTTCTCTTCAACCAGTGGTGTCTTTTTACACTTTTTCATAACATTGTTTAACCTAAAAACGCTTGCGAATTAAGAACAACAATGACTGTTTAGAACATTTCAAAACAGCTTAAATTCGCAGTTGTATCTCCGGGGAGGGGGTTGAGAAACGCCCGACAAATATTCCACTCTGTCAAATAAGTACTTCAAAGTGCCGATAAGATATATTTTGTAGCAGGAATTTCCCATGAAGACTAAGTGGAGAGCTTCAATGTAAACCAGCATAAACAACAGAGCGAACATTGAGTAATTTCGTGTACACAGATACATGCTAATGTATGCATAGATGTGCAAGGGAACTAATTTTTTACATCGCCAGCAGTAATTAAAGTTCTCTTACCCATATCCACACGTATGTTCGCACAAGCACAAAGCCATATACACCATTGTACAATAAAACTCTTTTGTCGAAATAAGAAAACACCCTGAATGCTTGTCGGTAAATGGGGATATGAACTCGAGACATTAACCAGCAAGAGCTTATCGGGGATGTTTCTTTAAAGGCAACGAAACGTTTTCAATGAGCCGCTCCCCTCTGCTTGTCAAAACATTCTTTGAGAAAACCTGTATGGGGGAAAACTCCACCGTAGCAAGGAAGTGCCTTGTCGAATGTAAGTATATGTACGTGTTTAATTGTTTTACCCTCCGTGGTTAAATTGTTTTCAATTTAAAAGTGCTGCGAAGTTTACACCTAACCAGAAAACAAAGCGTACTTTATTTTGTTACATAAGTTAGAGGTAAATATGACAAAGGAACTACATAATTCTTTGTCGATCTTGGGGATAATATTTAAAAGAGAATTTGTTTCTTTCGGTGAAGGAAGACCTCTTAAGTTTGCCATGTAAACGCATTTAAAATAACAGGACAAACGTTTACAAAAAAACGACTTCATTTGATCTTTACAAAGTTGTGAGAAAGGACTTGTATCTAGGAATGCTTCCTGAAAACACAGAAATCACTCGATGGAGAAAATATGCAGATATATGACTGTTCAAAGGATGGAACAACATTCATAGATATTTGAAGCATTACCTTCAGCTCCTACTAAAGTCGAAGTCGATACCAAGAATATAGAAGAGTTAATGGCAAAGAAGGAGATCAAAATCAAATATTTGCTGTCGATCTGGTCTCATCACTTGTATGAATTTCAATTAAAATGATCATATACCAACATTCTGCCCATACTACTTAGACAAGATCAGTGTTACAGGTCATAGAACTTCAAATCGTCAAGCACCACCTATTCATCGATGATGACGGCTTTTAATCATTGGCCAAATTAGCCTGTTAACACTGAAATCATGTCCTTGCTTGCAAAAACGATTCAACAATTACTGAATACAAGGGGAAAGAGAAAAAGATTCAGACACTGAAATTTAATCACCTGTGTGGTTGCGTTACTGAGAAGATGACAGGCTTCTTAGCCTAAGAAACCTCAGCCGAATGTATTTAATGGCAGCGCTACAGTCCGATGTGGACTTAAGCCTAGCGTCTAAGCAATCATTCACGTTGTGCGTGCTATTGTTTTCGCACGAGAAGAGGGGACCTACAGTTTAATGCCGGTGGTGAGATTGAGAAACTTTCTTCTAAAGAGTTTTACTCTTTGCGCTTTGTATGTATTTTGACGCTTCTGAGAATATGTGTGAGCAGATTTAGCAGTTCATCTTTGAGCCGCTTTTATGGATCACTAACAGATCTAATCAATCTACTGTTTCAGCATTCATTTCGTGTCAAAAATTTTACTTAGGAGCGGTTGTCGAAGTACGATGTAATCGGAAACGCAATCAAATCTTTTGATTTGGATTTCAAGATCCTACCGCGGCTGTAGGGTCAACTAACCAAGAAGCTATCCAGATTCTCTTATCGGGACAGCACTACAGATAGTCGTTTCTTTGATGGTGATGTCGAGAATATCTTCAGTCGCTTCGAATCGAATGTCCCTCCAAATTTTGTTGAGGATAATAATATTGTACTTATAATTTAGGGCAGGCAATAGCATCATAGATAAGAATCAAACCCATAATGACAGTGTAAATAAGATGGATCTGCATACGCTTTAATTCTGTCCCTGTCAAGTCTCACCAGGGTTTTGTCCCTTACTCCTCCCGGACTGTCTTAGACCTTCGCTGCCTTTTGGTTTACGGACACCTAGAATCACTTGTATTTTACTTGATAGGTCTGGAAATAAAACAGAATAATCCTAAATGGGTCACCACGTCCCACTCACTGCTTCACGTGAGTGAGTGCTCTTTCCGCACCACCCTTCTTAAGTCACCATCAATTCTCAAAAAGTATTGTTTAACTGGAACACTCGTACAACAAGAATGGTCGCTGTAAAAGCTAGGCCTTTGTCAACCTAAAACTGTACTTACTAACGGAGGGTCCGAGCCTGAGCAATTCCAATCATCAAGACCTTTCTTTCTTTTCTTTTTGTGGGAGTACTCAGACTCAAAAACTGGTCCATAGTACTACCAGGCAGCAACCTACTTTTCTAGAATTTCTTTGCATTCCATTGGAAAACCAGTAGGCGTTTCTGCGATGAGGAGCCTACACCACCAGCTCTCACCTCATCAGCACCGTGCTCTGCAGTGTCGTTGCCTTCTTCACAGACGTCACAGAGGGTCGCCTAGGCCAAGCACATTCAGGTGTTTGGCGAAGGTGTAGTGGGCCGTTCGTACGCCGGTAAGTTATCCGCAGTCATTTCTGTCAAGAGATAAGAAGAATGCCGCGGATTTCTTCTAGACGTTAGGAAGCATGTGCTTGGTTTGTCTACATTTTAGAGAGTCATGCCAGCTCCGCTTGTGGTCTCAAGAAGCCCAACCATCGATAGAAGCCCTAACTAAGAACACAGGCAGTCCCAGCGCAGGTTTAAGTCCTGAGTGCTGAGTACTGCCTCTGATCCTTGTCTAGAAGCTAGCTTTCGATTGTGACTGATCGGGTTTTGCTGGATTGTGTATATTTCGTCTTCTACTTATTAATCTTAAACAAGCTGCGCGTAGTGCGTCGACTCCTACGCTCGATGTTGTCGGTTCGGTTCACGAAAAAATCACCTAAAAATTTGTTCACGGCTCCACCTCTTTCGAATCACTGACAATGCTCAAAGAGTATTATTTCCTAGAAAAAGCTTCTCAATCTCGCCGTTCAGAGTCGGCATTAAACTGTAGGTCCCCTCCACTCGTGAGAGATGAAAATGTTATGCGTATCGATTTGAAACTCACTGGTCTTTTCCAGGATTTGTTTTATATACTATTTGCCGGACCGGAAGCCGTAAGGGTACGTGCCGATTAGTGTGGTGCAAAATGGCTATAAGCGTTCAAACAGTACGCTGGATAGGATATTGTAAGCAACATTGAGCAGAGATACGCCTCTACAGTTTTAACATGAGATAGGTACGCCTTTTTTGTGGGTAGGGCATATAGAGTTGATATTCTAGTCGTCGAGCATACTTGCCTTTTCCCAAATGCTACAGATGACTTGGCACATGCCAACTGCTAAAACATCGCCACCAGCCTTAAGTCTACAGCGTTATTGGTCATCATCTTCAGCTTTGACTCATCAAGAACCGCACACTATAGAAGACCGTATCTTTATTTCAATGCTATACGACAAGGTCCCCGCAATCAATATCAGTAATTACATCAGAATTTTTACTGATTTTGAATGCCTGACCAATACCGTCGCTAGCTGCATACCGCTGTGGCGTAATCGGCGAATGGAGATCGTCACATTGCACTTACGGGACATGTAGAAGCTTTTTCTAGACTATTATACTTCTTGACAGACAGTTATTGTCAGTGACTCGAAAGAAGTGGAGCCGTGAAAATATCAAAGGCAAACCCAGACTTCGAGCGTAGGAGTCGACGTATTTACACACAACACCACGACGCTGAGTGGTGATTCACATCGAAATTACATACGTTTTCGCGTTCATATTTATTTTTGGATATAATTTATTTTTCTTTCCCTTTCAGCCACAATACACATTCATCAGGATGGCTACCACCATGCGAGAATTGGAGTCAGTGCGATGATCTGCCATATGGATGGGAAAAAGCTGTTGACTCAAAGGGTCGCCCCTATTTCATAAAGTAAGCATTTTACACACATCATTACCACTCGATGATGAAGATGAACAGTGTAAATAGCAATTTAATAACAACATTCATTTTTTTATTTTGACAGTCACCTTAACAAAACATCCACCTATGAGGCTCCAGACTGTGTTCGGTGGGACGAAAATCCCCCGGAGCCCAGAGTTGCGGTCCTTAAGCGAAGCCCCAGTATGGGCTTCGGTTTTGTTGCTGGAAGCGAACGACCTGTGATAGTCCGTTTTGTCACGGAGGGAGGACCTAGTATGAATAAGGTGAGATATCTATAATCATATGGATGCTTTGTGGATCCTATATGTCAACTGAGAACTTGTGATTGAGGGTTCAAAGTCAATGGCAAACTCCACCTTATAGAAATTTCAAACGATGAACAATTTTACCTCTTTACGTACACATATCGTCTATTTCACTGAGATGTAATTAAAAGAAGATTTTAACTGCAAGCAAAAACAAAACCTGTGAATATGGTTATAATGAATAAAATATTGTCACATCATATTTCTCTAGGCCCGGGCATTCCAATGCAATGTTTGTGGCTGTTTATTTGAATTTTATTCACAAACTTAATACAAGCCGTAAGCAACTATGACTAATTATTTACAATAATTTACTTAAGACTACTTAAAATTACTTCAAATATATAATTTTCTAAGCAAAGGGCATGTCTTAGTGAGCTCTTGTTTGTATTAAAATCAAACGTGCTTAGGGTCTCGTTGGTTATACGCAACATTCGCGACATAGGTTCATTTCGCCCATAATCAGTACGATGGTACTTGAGATGGAAGATAGGCACTACCCTAAGGGAGCGAGGATTGGTGTTGAAAGATATCTTTTGAAGCAGTGCAGGACAATCAATGATGCCCGATAATAACTGGTGTACAAATAATACATCAGCAACTTTTCTACGTTTTTCGAGTGATTGCATGCTCAACAGGCACAACCGATTCTCATAAGGGGGTAGATTATATCTGTCGGACCAAGGTAGTCCACGGAGAGCAAAACGAAGAAATCTCCGTTGGACACACTCGATTCGATATTTTTGCGTAACCTGATAGGGAGACCAAACTTGACTAGCATATTCCAAAATCGGCCTAACAAAAGTACAGTAGAGGGACTTCGTTACGTAAGGGTTCGAGAATTCTTTCGACCAGCGTTTAACGAAACCGAGGGCAGAATTAGCCCTACTAATAATATTTTCGATATGGGGACGAAAGTTAAGTTCTCTATCGCAAATGACACCTAAGTCACGCAGTAAAGTAACTGTGGGAACGGGTTCGTCACCAATAAAATAAGTTCGAGGGGTAGCCGAAAGGCGCTTACGAGAATATGTGATAGCTTGGCATTTTGCAACATTTAGAACAAGAACATTTTTTGTACACCAAGTTTTTTCGACTTGTTCAAATGCATTTGAAGTGCATAAGAGTCAGCGGAGATAGAAATTTCCTTTTATGTTTAAAGATACCATCAACAACAACAGTAAAACATAGAAGGCTTGAAGATAGTGGCAAATGAATATAATCACAAGCACTGCGACCATAATAGTTCTTTTGTTTCCACTTAAACTGTGACGTGAGTGCTATTTTTAGAAATTTGATAACTTTCCTTTACTTAATGGAGAACTTGGACACTTGAGGTGTAATGCAGTAAGTTTCGTATCAACCTTTGTGGTCGAATACGATGATTGTATCGTATGTGTGGAGAAAATTTTCAATTGTACCTATATTGCTTGGTCGAACTCTATCTACCGAAAACCAATGGTTGTATACGATAAATTGTATCCAATCTGTACCGTTTAAAATGTTAAAAAATTTAATTTTCGCACATAAATTTCATGCTGTGGTCGACCTCTCTATACGTTGATTGGTGTTATCTCTTAGATCGATCTCAACCCCTAAATGCCCAACAGAAATGCACACACACACCGCGGGCATGAGTAGTAATTGGGTATGATGGAAGGGATTTTCTGTGTTGGATAAACTTGGATAGAGACATATGTACGAGTATATGCATGGATGGATGTATGAATGTAGTAATGAATAGTTGATTTGGGTTGAAGTTAGAAGAAAATTCAACTGAAATAGTTTGGAAACGTAGTTTGATATTCAGAAATCATCCATCAATATTATGGGACGGAACCTTCCCCGTGCGAGTACAACTCGCACTTGCCCAGTTTATTATTTATTTACGTTTCCACGCGCAGCTTCTTCAGTCACCATTTCTGTTGTACGTACTACTATTCTCATGTGAATGGATCAGCTCACAGTGTTTTACCGATCGCGAACAGGGAGGTTTGAAATGGTTTTCATGGCAAATACATTAGGTATATGTCTACTACTCTCGGAGTAATGACTTTCGATAAGTTGATATTGCGGATTCAAACCTGGAACTTTGTACATATAAGTCGACGAACGCACTTAAACACACCAAATTCAAAGTCTTCGAGAATTTACAGAACAAGCAATCTTTGTACTTTAATAGGAAAGAAACAATAAAATGTTCCAATTCGTCTAAATTCAAACAAGCTCAGATGATAACATTAACTGATACACCTTCGAAATGTTTAAATTATAAGAATTTAAGTACAACCATCTAAGTGTTCATGGGAAGCAACTGCTACACATAATGCTTCATATTATAGCATGCAGATAAGATCCAAATAAAAAAAGCCATTAACAGGATTTCGAATAAAAGAAAACTGCGGAAAACCCTGTAATGAGTGCTCGTTCTGTATCATTCAAAGAAGAAAAGCATACACATTCGATGTTGGTACAGTATAAACAGACTTATTTAAAATTAATTTCAACAGAATTGCTCTTTTAAGCTGCAATAACCGTCGTGCATATCCCATTTCACGGAATTATCCTTCAAAGAGTTTCTTCTTCGACACTGCAAGGCACTCCTTATCTTTGTGAATGCATTTCAAATTCAAAACGTGAACTTGTGTGCTCATTTGCGGGAGCTTGGAGTGATATCGTGAAACCAAAAACCACATTAATTAAAGTCTCTTTGAAGAGTATAAGACATTTTCACTAACGCTTTGCTGCGTTGTTTCATATGACATTACGTGATAACACTTGTTAGGAAATCAAGGCTATTGACTTAAAATAACCCCCTTAGTGTTCATGCGGTGATTTCCGTTCATATACATCACAAAGCAACAGAATGGACTTTTGTATGCCGTGCCATAAGTGTTTCATTTATGTTTCTTTAGAACTTCTGCTGGTCAGCACTGAGCCGAAAATTGAATTTCGTTTCCATGGTGGAAAAGGGTAAAACAAATGTTCATGACATAATTTAATGAAAACCTCGGCACTCTCAAGCCGAGCCACACACATGCGATGGACAAATATTTTTCATGACCTATTGATTATTGACAAAAAAATTGCATGCTAATGGCAGAGAGTTAATTGCATGAAAGGCCGTCAAGTTGATGTTTGAACGATCCGAAACCTAAAATATTTCGCTCTGTGACTGTTATTAAATTTTCTCATCTGCGGTGATTTTGGCAAATACTGAAATAAAAAAATACAATCAAATCAAAGCCGTTTTTGTGTACACATTCAAACTCGTATATTCACTCAATTAGGCAAAGACAATGTACCTATTTTCAGGCAACACCACGGGGAATTTTTTCAGTAACCAATTTTGGAATATTACCCGGAAGCGCCGGATATTTTCGTAGACCAGGTTGTCTGCGTGTCCTTTTTGTTTACGCAGTTACCATGAAATTGTATTGGCAACCTTGCTTGTGTCCATTAATGGGTCATTATCGCGGTAAATTCATTAGGGCTGTGTGTTCTATTTCAGGGAGCAGAGGTGATGAGAAAATGTGATAATTGTTGAGTGCATAAGGAGATTACACACTTTCTCTTTGCTGTTAAGCTCTTAGAATGACAACAAATATCGTGTTTGCTGGTCGAGCGCTAAATTTAACGGTATAGTGAGCATTCTTTATCAATTCGAAGACTTAATAATTTCTTTAAGAAATTTAATTGAAGCCAAATTTTGCTTCAATTTTTAAAATAATAAAAACCATTAATGCTTGCCCTGACGGGTGATAGTGCTCGGGAAAAAACTCCAACTGATTTGATTCTTCTGCCATAGGAAATATTGAGTTACAATGTAACAATCCCGCTGCACTGCTGTAAATTAATTGTGTTCCGCATTTTGTGAGATTCAATTCATCAATATACTTCCTGAAGGATTTTTGTTGCAAGGAATGTTTGTTAATTTGTTAACTTTTTTACATAATGAATTGTTCTTTTCTTTAAGAGTTTTAATGATTTCCAAATCTTTCTTGAGTGAAATTATTTTGCTGTACAGAACATCAAGTTTTTTTTTTTATAATGTACGCGCGCAAAAGTGGTTACGAATACCCTTAAGTGCCCGGAATCAAGACACAGCACGGGCCGAAGGTATAGAGGGAGAAAGGGAGAGGAGGTACCTGTGCACATTGGTCTTAAATGTCTGTGGATTGTAGTGAGTGGGAAATATTAGGCTGGGAAGAGCGGCTAAAAAACGACTCTCTAAACTTAACTGTACGTCCGAAAGCATCCTTAAGGGTGAACTGCTGAGCATTCCTGGCGAGACGAGTATTGCGGGTGAATTCATGGAGGGGAGGAATGCAATTGACTAACTCACTTGAGCATCGTTTGTTAAAATAGCGATAAAACAATGACAAGGATGAGACATTACGGCGATGTTCGAGCGATTCTATTGACTTCGCGATATTACTGTCTTCTATAAGTTTTATCGCTCGCTGTTGTATTCTATCAAGTAGGTGCAGGGAGGTCTTAGGAGCACCAGACCAGATATGAGCGTTATACTCAAGCTTGGGGCGAATGAAGACCTTATAAATTGAAGCCAAATCAGAGGGGGTGAAGTATTTCTTGCATCGCTTTAGGAAACCTAGACATTTCGCAGCATTTTTGGCGACCTCGAATATGTGATCATTCCAACTAAGTGTTGAGTTGATACACATACCGAGGATGGAAAGTTTTTCGGTTTCTTCGATGCAAGTGCCATTCAGGGATAATGGCTGATTATTTTGGGATCGCTTGAGTGACAGTAGACAGCATTGAGTTTTGGAAGCATTAAATTTCACTCTATTGTTTTTACCCCAATTAAATATGCTGTCAAGGTCGGAATTTAATGTGCTTAACATACGCTGCCGCTCCAATTCTACGGCCGAAGGATAGGGTCGTAAGTCTTGGAACGAATATGAGAAGCTGAGAGTACTGTCATCAGCGAAGGAGTGGATTGGATTAGAAGTAGCAGACAGGAGATAATTTATAAAAATGAGGAAGAGAGTCGGAGACAAAACAGAGCCTTGGGGAACACCAGCATTAATTTGGTGAAAATCAGACTTGAACACATCCAAAACAACTTGAATTGAACGGTTCGAAAGGTAATTTCTAATCCATTGAAGAAGAGACTCATCGATACCATAAGCACGCATTTTCGACAAGAGAGCTTGATGCCAAACTCTTCCGCGATTCAAGATATTTCATAAGCTGACGGCTTATCAGCGTTTCCATGACCTTGGAAAGAAGGGACGTTAGTGCTATGGGTCGGTAGGAGGAGGGTGACGAAGATTTGCCCTTTTTAGGGACGGGCTGGACAAATGCTGTTTTCCATCCACTCGGAAAGAGACCAGAAGAGTAGGACAGATGAAAAAGCTTACGCAGAGATTTTGCCAGCGCAGAAGAACACCTCTTCAGAAGTATGGGGGGTATACCATCCGGGCCAGCGGATTTATGCACGTTGAGATCTTTAAGTATTCTAGCAACTGTACAAGTGCGGAAATGGATTTGTCCCATGGTACAATTGACGCTCTCAAGTACAGGCGGAGACAAGGTCGAATCTGGCAGCGTTGAGCTGGCCGCGAAATGCGCAGCAAGCAGATTGGCTTTGTCTAAAGAGCTGACAGCTGGAATGTCATTGCAAATGAGCGTGGGAATTGAAGATGAGGCTGCATTCCTTATATTTTTTTAACAAATGACCAAAAGTTTTTGCTACCCTTGGGACATTGTAGCACTTTTTGCCTCAACTTTTGGTCATATGAGAATTTCACACGTCTTATTAGTGCATTGCAGTCATTTCATTTTTCCGGAAACTCAACTCCCTTAACCTGATAGCCTCTTTGCAGCTCGAGTCATGCCACGCATTTGCTTTGGGTTTGATACTCTTCACTCTATGGGGAATGAAGGATCTCATACCCAGCATGTATTGTATGATGTTCTATGATGTATAGAATGATGTTCGTGATCGTATCAGCAGCGGCATCCACGTCACTATCGAGGAAACATAGTGACCAGTTAAAATTCCTAAAGAAGTCTTTAAGGCCGCTCCAATTGGCTTTCTCGTATAGCCATACGGTTCTTTTAGGAATTTGTTCTCCAACTGTGTGGAGTGAATACGAGAAATTAGCTGAAACGACACAGTGGTCAGACGAGCCTAGAGGCGACAATATGTCAGTAGAATATTTATCAGGATGAGAGGTGAGAAACAGGTCCAGGGTGTTGGCGGAATGATCTGCAATGTCAGGTATTCGCTGGGTCAGATTATTTACGCTCTTTGTTTTCATGTAATTTATTTCACTTTGTTTTAGATTCACACATGTTAAATGGTAATAATTCTTGCACACTGCGCACTGGATTTTCGTGTCAAGTTTATCAACTTTACTACCGCACTTGCAAGGCATCATCAACACTTAATTAGTGTAATTTAGAGAAAATTGGAGAATGACTATTTATACACGACTTCATCGACACAACTGTCTTATGACATCGTTGTTGTACGTGGACGTCTTCTGTTGTGTAGTCCCTCAGGCAGAGTCAAAGACTCTTCGGGTTGTCCATACGCTCTACGTGGCCTAGCCATCTTAAGCGTTGGATCGGTAGACGCCTGGCTAGACTCATGGACTTCCCTCCCCTGAGACCACACTGATACGGATCTATCAGATTGGTGACAAAAGGTTTCGAACGTTCACAAAGAATGGCAGAAAAGATTTTATACGCGATGTTAAGGAGACTTTTCCCTCGACAGTTGACGTAGTCAAAGGGGTCTCCTTTCTTGCGGATCGGGCAGACGGTACTGAGATTCCACTCACCGGGCATGCTTTCCTCTAACCATATCTTACGGATTTGAGGACGTCACATTCCACTTGCAGAACCGAAAGTCATTGTCCTTTTTCCGTTTGCTGGGGTCGTCAACAGTCAATCCGTTAATATCCGAGGCAGGTTGTTGTTTCAGAACTCGTTTCTTTTTAGGTGGTGAGGAAGTTAATCCCACGCACAACCTCCAAAGGGGAGGACAAGTCCATTTGTTTAGCCCCCGGACAAAGGGGTCCGGAAGGATCCTGTGTCGGTAATCTCTTGCAGGCTGTGAGCGTCACAGTTGGTCCTAAGAGAAAGACTCATCCGCCTCCGTCTCTATTCCAGGATCCTGACCTAACGATGGAAACCAGCTCCTGCTGACTGGAGTTGTGAATGCCGCCGTTGGTCAATCGGTTGATCCTAAAAAGAACGAAGAGTCCTGGTAGGCTGACACCCTCTCTCATTTGCAGCCACCCAGACGTTCCACGAGGGTCGAGGGTTGGTTACCCCATCTTCTGTCGAGGGTACTCGGATCCCGGATTTCACCACGGGGAGGTAAGAGTAGGAGTTCGTTAATAGAGGCTAGGTGCAGACGCTTGTGTCTGCATGGTTCGCCTGTCAACGCTTCGAAATCCGCATTTAGTTGGGTGATCAAAAATCAGTGATCTTTGATCTATAGCGCTCTCCATTGACTGTAAGGGTTTGATCGGACTTATCATTGAGAAACTAACTTCAACCCAAATCAACTATTCTTTACAAAATACATACATACATACGTACATACATACAAACATTTACGTACACGCAGTCATAAAAGTAAGTATACACCGTAAAAAATAACGAATCTTGACCGAATCATCAACTAGAAAGCGAAACTGCATAAACTTTAGGTAGCATGTTATACATATTTATTTTGCTATTTATAACAATAACAGAAATATTAAGAAACAAAGTAAGATACTGCTAAAATTGCTTATTACAAAAGTAAGTATACACTATTAAAAAAGAGAGATTTATCGCAAATTACTCAAATTTATTCGTAGTTGGATATCCTTAAGCAGTAATAACTGCCTTTATTCTCGATCCCATGGAGGTAACAAGCTTTTGAGCTGCTTCCAGACTTATTTTTTTCCCATTCGTCCAGTATAATAGCCTTAAGCTCGAATTTGGACCTAATGTCATGGTTTAGGATTTAACGATCGAGATAATAATAATCCCATAAATGCTCGATAATATTTAAATCCGGTGACTGAGGTAATCGTATCCATTCATTGTCGTCTCAATATATACTAAAATGCCAACACCAGATGCCGCCATACACCCTCAAACCATTGCTAATCCGCCATCATGCTTCACCGTACCAGCCATGTACTTTGGATCTTATTATTTGGATAGAGCCAAATTTGTCTAACACAAGAAAAAATTCTGCAGTATCCTTTGAATCATACCCAATCACTGATAGTGTCTACTCTGTGTATATTCTTGTTGGATATTAAGAGTTGAAACGAATGAATTAAAACCGACTTCTTCCATATTTCTCAAATGGTTCTCTGGATGAAAATGTCTTTAAGCAAGCCCCCACTTCATTTCAAAAGATCCTTCGATTGACTTATCCCTCAAGGTTCCGCAAATATTTCAAAATCCAGGACAAGTTTGGGATCAAACCCCAAATGGCCCCAAATTTGCGTCCATGAAAAATGATATCTAGGCCTAAAGCATTTAATTCAAAAATTGCATGTCAATTTCTTTATAAATGTAGGAAAAACAGTGTAACCGACGAACGAACGGACGGACATAATGAAATTATAATGGTTCCTTTTTTTTGAACTGAACCTTAAAAACTCCAGTTTTTGTTGCTTAATTTTCATTTTTTTCACTTTATTTCGGTATCTCTCACTTGTGACGTTAAAATCACTTTGATTGAGTGATTAATGCGCTTCAAAAAATGAAACCATCGCAACTTGATGCCTTTCATAAAATTATAAATTGTTAAACTTTAAATTTTATAAACTACGTCTGAACGTGGTCTATATCATCATTTACTGTTCCTCAGGTTGTCACATAAACGCTACTAATAATGAAACTGAAATTATTCAGTTCATTTATCGTAAATTGTTATTTTAATAACTTTGACGTTAAATCACGCCTCCCTACCGTCTTTCCCCACTCTCAACTCACTCAAACTCCCAATGGAATTTATTTTACAATGTATTTATTAGCGAATATCTATACAACACTACCTCGAGAGTTTGTTGTACTGCAAGAGTGTATAAAAGGTTTTCCATCATCCTACCCACAATATGCTCTTCTATAAAAGAAAGGAGAAATTTCAAGAAATCTAGTTTCCACTAAGAACATCCCCCAATAAATTTTAAAAGTTGTCAAGTTTACGACTCGTGTAATAAAACCCCCCCACAAGCATTTATTATGACACAAACAAACCCTTGAAAAAAGGAGAGAACAAAATCTCAAGAAAGTGTACTCTAAGATATAAATCCCCCAAAAATTATATGTATGTATGTAGGTACCTTGGAGCCAATTTCCGTTACCCAATGTGCGGTAAAATATCCGTTCAAGCAGAAACGTCACTAACCACAAGTGTGCCCAAATATATGTGTGTACTATATACCAAAGGGAAACGTAAGGCTTTCAAAGAAACCGACGCTCTTAAATCAAAATCAGAAAATAAATGACAGAAGTAGTGTTTTAAAAGCTTATGTAAGCATATAATGTGACATAAACATTTTGCTCAAAGTATTTTGAGAAGAGATAAATAATTCACCCCTACAAAGGGATCTGTCAGTCAGAATTTAGATAAATAAGGTTCGAACGTGTCGCAGAAATGATTTTACTTTTTTATCCTACATCCAGTTACATCCTCGCACTCACGTCAAGGTACATAAGAGTGGAAGTATCTCTTTCAAAAAAAAATCAGCCTAGACCTAATGGAGTTATATACAACATCTAAATACCCATCACAGTCATGTGTGAAGTCCAGTTGTCTGCTCTCACTTCGATAACGTCTTCACTGGACTACAAAAGGCGGTGGCCAGCAAAGTCCTCATTTCCTAATCCTTTACTCAGTTAACTCCCCTTCTCTGTACTTTATCCTTTTATGCACTTATTCCTTTCCCGGCTAAAGGAATTTCAATATAGGTCGAATGCTTATTATTTTTATCCCTTTTGTCTTCTTGTCCTCTTTACTGATCCATTTCCTAATTTGACCTCCACATTTTTTTGCCTCAGCCGGCAAAAAACAGTCACCGCCAATGATTTCCTTTTTATATAAATTGCACGTACATATACCCCAGGGCCAAAGGGAAAAATACAAATAAAAGAGAGAACTTGAAGAAAAAAAACAGTCAGTAAACCGGAACTTTGAACGGGAGAGGACTTTTGAAATAGAAACAATACCTGATAGAAGAAAATTCTAAAACGGAAACCAAAAAAGGGTTTAAATGACGACTGATTATGCGTTCTGGGATAATAAAAATCAAAAAAATGTCAATGAGATGAATTTCACTGCTTAATTGGAGTTGATTTTTGTGACATTTGGAAAGTTTAGGGACAGGAACAAGTTTTAAATAGCGATTTCGTCACACATCAACAGACAACGCAACAAATTTAGATATTGTCGTTCAATGGCTTAATCTTTAGGGAATTTGAAAAACGGTTGTTTTCAGATTCCCTCTATGGTGATCGGATTTAAGACTACTTTTCGCAAAACCTCTGCTTCCAAAAACTGTTTGCTTCGCCAAATAGCAAACAAAGCCCCACCAGTGGTGATCGAATCCTTCTCCTTCTTTGGGTGACATTGCAGCTCGAGCTGCACTTAGACCTAGCTTCTGCGGCAACCACTAGTATAGTGGATGCTATTGTTCTGCTACAAGTGTTGGCAACCTATATTATACCTACTTAGCAGATTGAGAAGCTTTCCTTGGCAATGAAATTCTCTGAACATTGTCAGTGTCTCGAGAGAGGTGGTTTTGTAAAAATAAAAGTTCTTGTATCCGGGGCCGAACCATGGATTTTAAGCTTAGAAGTCGGCGTACTTTTCCACTACGCCACAGCGGTCGTCGAATGATATAATAATGGCGGCTTCTCAGCAACCACTCGTGTTCTGTGTGCTATTATTCTCTCACAAATGGAGGGGACCTATAGTTTAATGCCGACTCCGAACGTCGAGATTGAGAAGCTTTTTCTAGACAGTTTCACTGTTTGAGCCTTATCAGTGACTCGAAAGAGGTGGAACCGTGAACAATTTTTTTTGAAAAATTGTTTATCTTAACTGTGATTCGTACCTAGACTTGCAAGTCCAGCACTGGCGTATGGGTCCACGCACAAACCCACACAGCCACAGCGCCCACTTCATTATATCTCGAAGGGCGATACAGTAGCCCATTTCGCGGTGCATTGTCTTTCGAGTCAAAATAAGCCAGTGTTTTATGAGAAGCATAACACATGGAGCCATCCTGTTGAAGCCATATATCATTCGAATTATTGTCATCTACTTTTTTAAAGAAATAATCTGTGATCATTATATGAGAAGCAACTACAAACGCAACATCGAAAACGAGAGCTATGTAACAGAGAAGAAGGGAAGATACACAGCTTCTCAAGAGAGGAAAGAAAGAGCATAAGATGATCGTCATCGAGAAGATGTACAAGCGATATGACAGGAATGATGTCCGAAAGATTTCGCACGGAAACCAACCGGGACAAAGATGGAAGATCTACATGTTGCTAATGCTGAGAATTTGAAAGAATCATTCCTGCGACGTAGACCTAGAATCATACCGCTGTCGGGCAGAACGTTCTACCCAAACTGGACAATGTTATTCGAGAATTCCGCCTCCGACCTGGATAAAGTTAAAATAATAATATTTAAATTTGTTAAGCATCTGTCGCATCTGCTGTGGACGCCGTGGCGTAGTGGGTAGGTGCGTCGACTCCTACGCTCGAGGTCGTCAGTTCGAAACTCGAAAAAAAAACATCAAACATTTTTTCACGGCTCCACCTCTTTCGAGTCACTGACAATGCTCAAAGAGTATAACTGTATAGAAAATCTTCTCAATCTCGCCGTTCGGAGTCGGCATTAAACTATAGGCCCCTCCACTCGTCAAAGAACAATAGCACGCACAACACGAGTGGTTGCTAGGAAGCTAGGCCCAGGTCCACCTCGGACTGTAGCGCCGCCATTATCATTATTATTAAATAAAATAAAGTCAAGACTCGGTTAATAAATTATGCACTCATTGTGTTCAGTGCACTCAATGTACTCAGTGTATTTTCTGCAGTAAACATTGCACTCATATGAAACCCCTCAAAACATTGATATGTTTCAGAGAGAGAGTGAATAGTGCACTCATCTTGCTATCAGGTGATCAAGCTTGGTACAGTATTTGTCTCTCATGTTGTGATATTCGATTTCAGTGTACAGCTTATTGAAAAATGACAATGAATAGTATACACGGAAGTACTGCACAAGTTTAGAAAGAGCAAATGAATGCATTCATACAGCTCTCTACTAGACAGCTAGCGAAGGATCGTGTTAGCTGAAAAGGATTTTTGGTTGAGACCTAGATCCACCGCGGCTGGAAGCACTTTGAAAAAACAAGAAGAGATCATGAATAACTTCGCTCCAAATCGAACTTTACCCTTGTCTGGACTCAGAAGTACTGTCGATTTGAAGATAATATGGGCGAATAAGCTGGCTCGCAGGGCCACACCTTAGCAAATCTCTGGCATTACCATATTTCACTAGGACTGATTAGGAGTAATATTCACCAACATTTTCAAAAGCTAGCCCACGTTACATGCCAAAGACTAGCGAACTTGACAAATCAAGAAAGAGTTGACTTAAATGCAGCAAATCGAAATCATCGAACCAGCTAAACAGATGTAGAGACTACATCACGTCGTTGTTAAAGCCGATCTAAAATCATGGGCCAAAACGTGGTATAACACACTGTGTCAGAAATAGGAAAGAAAGGAACATTTTATTTCCAGATGTCCGGACTTAAGAATGACCTAAATGAGTAGGTCGGGTTTAGGTTTAGCTTTAACGTCTCGTATCGTGTTATTATTCTCTCAGAAATTGGGAGAATCTGCTGTTTTCTGACGACTTTCTTGACAGTTACGTCTCCTCAGCATTATCAATGACTCGGGAAAGGTGGTGCCGTGAAAATGAAAGTTGATGAAGCCGGGATCGAACCATGGACCTTCAAAGTAGGTCTCGACGCGCTTACCCGCGGCTCCTGGGCATTCTTATTCAATACATTTGACACAATTTTTAAGCTGGGCAAACAAGTGTCGTGCCAGCAATACGACACACGACAGTGTTTCTTTAGTTTCTCTAAAATTCAACGCCTAAGCCTACCTATGCTCTATCACCAAGTATGACAATGAATTCATCACAGTTTCTTTGTAAGCTCAATCTTTGTTTCAATGTTCCAACCAGCCCCTTTCATATTTTAATAGGATGAGAGAAAGATCGCAATTAATATTTGCTGACGAAATTCGCAGGCTTTGTGAGTGACGTTTAGAAAAAAAACGAATCGTGGTGAAAAAACATTCTCGCCCAATCATGAAAAGCATTCTGTTGGGTTCTCTACTCCGCACTCTGCTTCAGAATCCCTACTTCCAGGCTTTTCAAAAAATACTTTTGCTTTTTGTAGTTCTTTTGCATACAAATGTCATCTTAAGGTCTTAAGTTTGAAGGAGTGTGGTAACAGCCAAGGAGTAATATCTACTTTAATCCTTTGGTTATTCGCTTTCTTGCCAAAGACTTGAACCAATATATTCTAGGGACTAAATTATTTCTCAAATTACGGTTCGTTAAGATTCCCGCAAAACAGATTTGCGTTGTTGTTATACTTCTATTAAGAAAAAGAGCAAATATAATAAAAGCTTAACACTGAGAAAAAACTCTTTTAACTCTTCGTGCCAAAGCCTAACATCCTCGATCGTAAAGGTTGGCTTCGTGTCCTATCACTTACATGTCATCGTGAATCGAAAAATACTCCCCAAGTGTTGAGGATGGCACGAACGGATGTGCAAATGTATGCCCATGAGTGCGGAAGTATGTACGTCCTTTTATTATAAACATTTTTGCGTAACTCATGTTGTGTGGGTTGTGCACACAATATCCTGTTTTTTTGTTCAAGCCACATTTCACACTCGTAAGAAGGCATCTGCAAATGAAATTCCAACAAAGTGTGATGGCATCTTTTTTTGAACAATTCCGATAAAGGTATGAATGGCGGTTCTGTTTTTTCTTTTTTTTCACAAGGACCCCGCTTTCGTCTTGGGTTATGTTACGAAAAAAAGAAAAAAAAGTTCTCAGACTTCAAGTAGAATTGCAGAAAATCTCCTTTTAAGTAAACTTCAACGATTTTTTTAATTCATACAATTTCATTGAGAAAAGAATCAAAGTCCTCGCGGGTTAGGGTGTGCCGAAGTATGGCAGTGCTTCATGAAACGAAATTCATGTGCCGTCGTCGTCGATGAAGGTTTTGAAGTGGCATGTATTTACGTACGTTCATGCATACATTAATGGTATTTTTATGAATACCGTCGCTAAAGGCTACATCCTTGAACGGTATTTCAGGTGACAACGCAGCGTAAAATTAAGAAATTCAATTGACAGCAGAATTTAGATAAATGCCAGTGGTTGTTGCGGGCTTTGTAAATTATTTTGTGCATGAAAGGAGAACATGTGTCGTTGAAATTTACACGTCAGTTTGCGTTTTATTGAAATTAAATCGACCACTGTGACAGTTGAAAGCTCTTCTTATTTTGTATTTAAGGGTGAGTTTCCTGGTCACGATTTTCTTGTCTCTATTCAATGCTGTCAAATGGGAGTTATAGATTTATCAATGATGGTCAGGGCCGCAGGGAAAGTGAAAATCAATAAATCTGTTGGATGAGTGAAATAATAAGAGGCTAATTATTTTTAATTATTCGCTGGAAGCCGTGTATTCGATTATCGTTGGAATTAAGAGCTATTTTGTAAAATAAACTGAATACTTAACATTATTGTGTCGCTTTAATGAAATGTGTTGTAAACATCAATTAAATATATTTACCGACTTATTAAGGACATTGAGTTGGTGCAACAATTGTAACGAGAAATCAGAAAATGTAATGAAAATTAATTGATTTATTACTGTACCTTAAATCGAATATTTAATGTATAGGGTGTTTTTTTAAGTCAGTACTTAAATTGACTTTGAACAAAATTAAATATCATTAAATGGCCGTTTACATATCTGCATTCGAACGAGAGAATGTATTCTGCGATTAGTTTTTAAACACAACTTCGGGAATATGCCGGGTCGTTCTTATGAATGTCATCAGAGAGCCAACGATTTGGACCCCTTTTCCAAGCATTTGTTGCTGTGTGAAAAAATGTTGGCTTCGAATGTGTCGATTGTTGCTGGTTTGTTAACGTATGCAAGTGCATTTACGTATGTATATAATCAAAAGAAGTCATATGACAAAATCTCGGATACCGTAAGTTGATTGTTTCGTTTGCAGTATAGGTCTAGCGCTATCCTGCTGGTACCGCATCACTTCCACATACTTCTTCTTCTTCTTAGGACGCTACAGTCCGAGGTGAACCTGGGCCTCACCTAACGTGTCTCTTCAGCCAGCATGATCTCTCACCAGCTGTCTCCAGTTTCGCACTCCAAGCAGCCCGAGGTCCCCCTCGACTTGTTTGCTCCACCTTGTACGTGCACGTCCTCTATTGCGTTGTCCCACAGGTTCAGAGTCGAAGGCTCTTCGGGCCGGAGCTAAGTTATCCATACTTGGCCCAGCAATCTTAGGCGTTTGATTCGTAGACGCCTGGCTAGACTCATGTCGCTGTACAGTGCATATAGTTCGTGGTTGAACCTTCTCCTCCAAATGCCATCAACGCAAACAGGATCAAAGATCGCGCGCAGAACTTTTCTCTCGAAAAGACCAAGAGACTCTTCATCCGCTTGGGATATTGTCCATGCCTCTGCGCCGTAAAGAAGGATTGGGATGATCAGGGTCTTATACAAAGTCAAATTGGTCTGCCGTGAGGGGGCTCTTTTACTCAATTGCCTTTTGAGCCCAAAAAAACAGCGGTTTGCAAGAGTTATTCTGCGATTGATCTCGGTACTGATGTTGTTTGTACTATTTACCGCGGCGATAAGGTAGACGAAGTTCTTAACTACCTCAAAGTTATTGCTGCCAAGTGGCTAGAAAGTTGTGCACGATCTTCATCTTAATCGCCTTGTCTAAAACCTTTTCTGACATTGAAGGTCTTGGTTCGTTACCGACCTTGATGGCGCAACGAGACTTCTCCATCATCATCCTGCTTAGTCTGAAGAGTTTGGCAGAAAGATCAAAACTAGACATGCCGCTGTATTGCTCGTCTTTATGCACGCTGACATATGCGGCCTTGAAATCTACGAATAGATGATTTGCATTTCTTGGGTCGTCTCCAGGATCTGCCGCAGTGTGAAGATTATTACTATTATTTTTGGCTTTATTTCAAACAAAAATATATTTACAAAGATAGTATAGACATATTTGGTTAATACATACATATGAATGAAATAGTAAAAGTACATTCAATTGAAAATGACAAGTGTTGAATGTATCTATAAGAACATTATATAACAAGATAGAGAACTGTTGATGGGGATCGTATTAAGTAATATAACAAAAAAATAAATAAAAAAATAGAAAGTGTACATACAGATAAGTTTCCAATAACAAAAGATAAAATGAAAAGGCAAGAAATAAGATTAATAAAATATATAAATAAATAAATAAATACATAAAATGCAAAATCAAGGAGATCATCCAAACAAGATATAATACATAATTAGACTAAATGCGCAAAAGTAATTCAATCCGAGAATAGCTAAGAGAAAAGAGCCACTCCTGAATATTTCTCAAGAAAACCGTTTCCACTCGTTCGCATCGTAGATTAACAGGAAGTGAATTGAAAAACCGAGGTGCAGTTACAAAGAAAAAGGAAGAAAATTGACTCTTCTTTATTGAACTGAACTGTCACCGATCATAATCGTCTAAGGAACCATGTCATGAAAATGAGGCTCACCAATGACTAGAATGCCAAGAGATAACAAGAATGCCGCGGATTTCTTACAGACGTTGAGGAGCATGCGCATGGTCTCTTTGTCATGACACCTCCGGTTGTGCTCTTGAGAGATCCAACCATCGATGGAAGCCCTAACCAAGGACGCAGCCAGTCCTATCGCAGGTTCAGGTTCTGAGAATACCTCCTCTTATCCTCGCCTAGCAAGTTCATGGGCGATCTCATTTCCTGTGATCCCGCGGTGAATCGGGACCCAGACAAGTCTTATCGAATTTAAACTGCCCATCAAACTCAGAGAAGAGTTGCATTGCTGTTGCTGTTTCCGGTTGGAAAACCGACGCAAATTTACCTAACGAGGTGTGCAGTCTAATGTTGTCGCTCTACAGGAAGGCGCCAGCACATTGGTCTTGGAGCCGTCCGTGAAGATTCGACTACATTCCTTTCCTGGTTTAGATTCTGGCCAGAGCCAATCCTGAGTGCAGGGAACCTCGACTTTGTGTGTTCGTCGCAGCTGGACTACTGGTGTCCGTGCGTCAGACAGCATGTCCATAAGAATGGGGCCAAAGGAAATGCGGTGCGCAAGGTCATCGAAACTCCAGTACGAGTTGTACCAAAAACCACTTCTTTTTTAACGGAAAATGGAATTGTGAGTACACTCCATGATGTGGATATCATACGGACAATTTAAATGCAATTTAAATTTTTGTGCACTGTATACATATATTACTACATGCAGGCATTGCTTCTGCACCTCAAAAGAAAAAAATTTTATCCGTGATTAATGAAAATGCGAATTGATTCGGTATATTTTGATTGGAGGGCTTTCCAGCATTCCTGATTTTAAGACAGCATGTCTAATTATTTCCACCTTCAGATCCATTTTCATGTCTGGTGAGGATATAAATGGATCCCTTAAAGCAGCAATAACAATCTGTCCGTTTTCCTGGAATGCTGCTTTCCTCCTCGTGCCTTTATTTTCTTGAGCTTAACCACAAGCATTTTCCTCGAACATCCAACTGCTGTGGCAATCTCTCGTTGTTATGGTTATGTACCTGCAATCTGAGCGAATTTTCTGATGGTTTGCAATGAATTCCACGAACTATCCTGAGATTAAAGTAAATTGCAATAAAGAATATTTTTGATTTGAATGAAATCAGACGAATGACAAATTGATTCATATCCCTCTTCACGTTAAAATTAAATTAAGAGTTGGAATGGTCAACCAAAAATGACATTTTAATTCACAAATGATGTGGAATGTAGCGATGTCTCACTGTGCGTAATGTCAAATCCTTCTTGGATAAAAGGAGCCTTTCCGGAGTAGAAGATTCCATAACGTAAGAAGGTGGAATGAAAGATTCATCCCAGGCAACCATTTATTTTCGAAGATACCATATTTAACTTAATACAGTCTGTATCTCATCAATGCTGCCCTTAGACTAGAACACGTTCCTAGTCAATGGAAAGTGGCAGAAGTGATTATGGTACCGAAACCTGGGAAACCGCCAACTGATAAAAAGTCATATAGACCGATCTCACTTCTTCCGATAATGTCTAAAGTATTTGAAAGAATTCTACTTAGACGTTTAAGTCCGGTCGTGGAAGAAAAACGCCTTATTCCGCACCATCAATTCGGCTTTAGAAGTAAGCATTCTACTATCGACCAAGTACATCGCATAACTGATGTAGTGGAAAAAGCACTGGAACAAAAATATATTTGTTCGGCAGCATTTCTCGATGTTTCTCAAGCCTTTGACAAAGTTTGGCATGAAGGCAACATAAACTAAGTCAATTTCTTCCGGGAAAACTTTTTAGAATTATAGCGAACTATCTCTCCTATAGAATGTTCCGTGTAAAGTATGGAAACGAATACTCTGTATTCAAATCTATAAAGGCTGGAGTACCACAAGGAAGTGTACTTGGTCCTCTCCTTTACCTACTTTATACCAGGGATATACCGGAAGACGAAGGCACCGTATTAGGCACATTTGCTGACGATACTGCCATTTTGGTAACAGCCAAAACGGTTGAAGAGTCAACAATGAAATTACAATGTGCTCTAAATCGGGTATACGAATGGACAAAAGTTTGGCGAATCGCGCTTAATGAAGCGAAATCTGTTCACATAAACTTCACATACAGGAACATAAATAGTCTACCTGTTTTCGTAAATGGTGTCCAAATACCCTTCGGGAATGAAGCGAAATACCTCGGGATGACCCTCGACGTTAAACTTAAGTGGAAGGAGCACGTCAAAAAGAAACGTGAAGAGATAGAGAAGAGATATAGAGATATGTACTGGCTCATTGGATATAATTCAAAGCTAAGTATTGACAACAAACTGCTTATATATAAGGAAGTGCTAAAACCTGTCTGGACGTACGGTGTACAACTCTGGGGTTGTACCAAACCAAGTAATAGAAACATACTACAGACTTTTCAAAACAAAGTTCTAAGAACCATCGTCAACGCACCTTGGTATATAAGAAACGACGATATCCACAGAGATCTTGGAATTACAACAGTCCAAGATGAAATTAAGACTTTTGCCCGTAAGCATAAGCGCCGCCTAGAGGAGCACGTTAACCCTGTAGTCCTTCCGATTCTTAATGGAAGTAATGCTATTCGCCGTCTTCAAAGGACTAGACCACTTGATCTAGCACGGTGAAATCAACCCGCGTGTATTAGCGGTGTAAGCAGGAACTTTCAGTGGAGAGTCTCCTGCCTAATGTCTCTAAATTACGAAATGTAAACTGCTGGATAAGTGACTAACTTAGTTGTAGTATAAATATAATTTATTTGATGGGAGGTGTTTTTACTGGGTAAAAATCCCTTTCACTATGAGGGAACGGTCTCCATAGTGTCTTTTGAAGATTTTCACCTACCCTTGCAAAAAATAAAAAAAAAAATAAACTTAATACAGTCGTAAGGGTCTAGTTCACTGTAAGGCTATACTATCACACCACGACTAATTGGACCAACTGGAGCTTACAAATAAGTGACTGATCTGATAGATGCTTACATTCCATAGCTTGGTCAAATTATTGAACAGATATGTTCTCAGGTAGATCTTTCTGAGGAGTGAGAATGTGATTGTGTCCTGGCACTTAGAAGATGTGAATGTTGAACTGCTCGACAGCCTCGTCGGCAGCCTAGAGCGGCCTTTTACAAGAGAAAGGTTATATCAGGGGATTTGATTGCAGTCAGTGTAAGTAATGATATCCCTTTTAGATACCTTATTGTGATTCACCCAATACAATGTCTCTTTGGCGCCTGGAACACAATATTGCGTTAGTGCTACCGTCGAGTAACGTCTAACTTCCTGCACAAGCAATATACAGAACGTAAGTGCACAGCCCTAAATACTGAGCTGTTTGTTAAAGAATGGGAGTAACGTTGTTGTTAACATGTTGCAACATATACGTACGTTTTGGCACTTCCTATACAATTTGCAATTTTTTGTGTGTCTTCAATTTTTATTGTAAAATTTGAAAAACGAAAAAAGGTAATATATTAGGGTTGTCATTTCAAAGTATGTCCGAAGGACTAACAAGTAACGCAAAATCGGTAGCACCAACGCAATATTTATATTATTTTTGCTTGGAACACTCCGCCTAGATATGTGTATATTAAGGCTCGTAGTACACTCCCAATCCCATATTCGACTACATTTTTGATCCGTCTACACAGAGTTTATAGGGTTTGGGTCGAACAATCTTCTTTGATTTGAATACTGGTGTTAACTTTATGTCGTGGGCGAAGATAACCATTCTGAAATTGAAAAAGCTGACGAACTGCCAGCTCAAATCGAATTGCTGAAGTCCACTGAACAGGGCCTTGCTCGTTACCAAGAGAGAGCGAATGTCCCTTGAGGAATAAACTCAAATTGGTTATTTTTTCCATAACTCAAGGCTTTAGTCCCAAGACTTTAGGGATATAGACCACATGGTAAAAATCTTCAGGCCACCAAGATGACCACGATAATGCAAAAACGACGGCAATGAAGAAAAATGTCAGTAGTTTGAAACTTGTAAGTCCATTTCATTGACCCAAATAATACTAAACCATTTTTAACTCAAGCAGAGGTTATTTCTAACGTATTCGTTACATTATATTTCCTTTAATCCTAAGATGAAATGTCTTTACTTAAAAATGCTTTTATTCAATTACTTATTTCAGCTTCAACCTGGTGACCAAATACTCGCCGTCAACGGTGAAGATGTTAAAGAAGCTCCCAGGGATCATGTCATCCAATTAGTACGTGCCTGCGAGTCTGAAGTTTCACTATTAGTATGCCAGCCAGCGAACAATCATGGACCTGGTCGAAAGTCAACTCTGCTTTCAGCAGGTAAACGCGCTAAACTACGCTCCCGCCCTAGCCGAGTACGTTTCGCGGAGAGTGTATGCGTGAATGGAGCCCCTCTATTTCCGGTAAGTTCAACAACTTCACACATATATACAACAAATGTTTGCGTTTCGGGGATTTAAGGTGAAATTGATGGACATTTCCCCATTAAGGGTATTTTTGTATTTGATTCTCATTATTTAATATTGGGTGGTTCTTTTGCTTTGTGTAACGGTAAATAAATAAGACGGATAAGCCTTTTTGGAGTTTGCTTTGCGCAGTTCTTCAGTTCAGTTTTTCTCTTTGTTTTATCCCCGTTTGTTCAGCGTGTGCTTGGAAAAAGCACTGAAGACAAATTAAATGATTCCTTCGGTGATGGTTTGGTGTCGTTATCTTAATTAACTGAGACGCTGGTATTAAATAATGGAGGCATTCAAACGGTTACTTGGATAAATAGATAAGCAAACAAACACTTTAAGATAAGCAATTATGTGAAGAAGAACAATTTTTCGTAATTGAGAAAGTGTGCTTTCACTTTGAAAAGGTTACTAATGGTGGCACGGAATTCGAAATGATATTTATTATCTGTCAATTTGTAAAACATCATAATACTCGTAAGACGATACTTCATTTATTCTTGGACGGGGATTTTTCACAATTGGAGAGTATTGTTTTTTATTCTTAAACGATTTTTTTTTTGGTTGAATTTTGTGTATATTTTGGTGCAAGGTATCTTTATGTTGCAGTTCGGTGTTTTAAGGATGACTTACTAGACTTACACTTGGCAATGTTTCTTCAATGTATCTTTCCTGCCCAAATATAGGTAGGTAGGTAAAAGTGGTGGTTCGGTAAGAACCTAATTAGCACTATGTGCCGTTTTACTGTCACAGCTCTGGTACCTTTAATGTGAAGTGTATTTGGAAGATATCACTAAATTCAAACTGACATATTTAAGAAGGACATTAGTTCTTTAATATCTTTCGTAGAAATCTCGTCAAGTGATTTGCGCTCACTGTCTGGCTCTTGCAAAAGCCGGGCAAGTGCAAAACAAGTGGGTTAAGGTCTCCCTCTCAGCTATGTTGTTGCAACAGCGACAATATGTGTTATGTGGGATACCAAGTTTTGTGGCATGATCTCCAATCGGCCAGTGTGCCATACAGACCGCCACCAATCTAGTGGTGTCATGTCGAGTTCGCCGAAGGAGATCTTTTGCTTTGGATCGGTTTTAATCAGGTCATATTTTGTCAGTCTGGCTCGTCTGAGGTTAGCTATTTCAAGGAAGTGGGTATAGATATAAGCCTGGACTACTTGTATTGGAATGTGCACCTCCTCTGCAAACGAGCACTGAAGGGCTGATCCCTGCCTAGCTAATTCATCGGCCTTCTCATTTCCTGGGATGTCACTGTAACCTGGAACCCATATAAGGGAAATTTTGAGCTGGTCTGTACTAGTCGGCAAAACGAACATAACTGTCGATGTGACAAGTCGTTTTTTTTTATAGTGCTCGTTTTCGTTTTTTGTCAATTATATTGGTGTCATATTTAAGGAGATGATGTCTGGATTCCGAAAATGAACGCCAGTCCGCCGACCATCGGGCTTTCCAGTCGTCCAAATGTCTAACTGTCTAACAGTCTTTAATTTCGCACTCCAACTTGGTTGAGGTCGTGTGTGTCCTCTGCTGCGTTGTTCTTCAGGTCCGAAAAATATGTTTGGTTTTTGAGGGCTCGTTTCGAGTAATCGAGCTGTTCAATTCAATTCAATTTTATTAGTAAAAATAAATACACGTTTTGTACATAAGACCAAGTCTTTTAAGGTACATACATAGAAAAAATAACAACTTTAAGAGTTAACATTAAAATTAAATCATAAGGATGAAAAATTTACAATGAACGACTGTAATTTTTTGTGACATTTGAAGAAAAGAATATTAATGAAAAAAGAAAGAAAAATATAAATATAATTATAACTTAAAATGAGGTAAATGTGGAGATATCAAAACAGTGTTATTGCTCCTGAGAAAAATAATTGAAAATCGCATTTTTGAAATAGTTTACATTCTTAATTTTTTTAGTATCTATGGGTAGAGAGTTTCAAAGTCTGTCAGAATTTACAAAAAAACATGCGCGAGGAATTCAGATATTTAAACGAAGGGATATTAATGTTGCATGTCCTAGTAGACAGAGACGGCATCTAACGACAACTTGTCTAAAAGCAATACTGCAGAAACCTCAGCAACTATGATAAGATCAAGGAGACTAGGTTTGGATGTGGGAGAAAAATGAGTTGGACTTGAGTTGATGAGCCATGCGAGGCCATGCGAGGAACATAGATCAGAAACTTGGCGAGCTTTTGTGTCACGTTTCAGCAAATCCGCATTGAAGTCTCCACATATTATGATGTGTTCAAAGGTAGATGGAATTTCAGAGAGTATGCTAAAAAACGGTTCAGATGAAGAATTGCGATCGGGATTATAGACACAACCAACAATACACTTAGAGCTATGGTCAGAGATTTCCACAATTAGGTACTCAACTTGAGAATCAGTAGACTTGATAAGAATTTTACAACTGAGCTCAACTTTGTAGTGAATTGCAACACCCCCACCATTTGTTAATGTTATCCTATCATTACGAAACACTCTATAATGTGGCAGCTCATATTTTTTTGTCATCTACAATTGACTCAAACCACGTTTCACTAACACAAATAACATCAATATCTGATCTCGTGAGAAGGTATCGTAAATAATCAATCTTTGTTGGGTTCAGACTTCTAGCATTTAAATAACAAACTTTAAGACCATCATGCTTTTTAGATAAAATGCTTAACATCGCTCCTGTAGAGAGACTATTAAATAAAACTCTGTCAGACCTAGTATTGTTTAAAAACATTATTTGAAAATAAGAGAAAGATGTACAGCAAAAACAAATTAAATGAATGTATCAAAGATATTTGAAAGAAAGTTAAAAATAAAGTAGAAAGTAATAATGTTGAAAAGAAAGAAAAATAAAAAATAGTAATATTAAAGAGAGGTAATTTAAAAAGGTAAATAAGTTAGAACAAATAATAATAGCTTAATCACTACTGCGGTTATATGCATGCTCTGTTCGCTGTATTCAATGAATCATGTGTCATTAAATCCAAATATTTCAATTCCAAGGTTCTCCACATTATGCACAATCGATGCACCAACTAATTTGTTAAGGCATTCAAGGGAATTGACAAGTATAGGCCCACGGTGTGTATATGCTGCCGAAAAGCTTTTTCTTTTTTTTCAGCACTAAAGCTCGCTTGAGGATCATATGGTTCTGTTTTGTAATAGCTTTGTGCAAAAAAATAGAAGCCTCAGAATCAAGTCCCAGGTCACTTAGGCGTAGTTGAGATTGCTTTCTCTTGCAATGCAATGCAATAGATTTCAGCAAAAAGTTCTTGTCATATGCTGAATTGAACTTTATTAGAATTGGCGGGTCCACTGCCTTATACGAGTAATTGCTTCATGATCGGTAGATGTTATTCAGGGCGGGAGCTTTCACCGATAAACAATAACAAAGATGGTTGAACATCGATTTCAGATCTTCATTCGGCACAAAGGGAACTTTATATAAAAAAGGATCAGCTGCAATTGCCCGATTTTCTTGAATGAAACCTTTCATGAGAGTGTCGGCATTACATTGGTTTGCTTCCAATGTTGATACTCTGCCAGTAATTTGTATTATTTCTGACTTAATTTGAGTTAGTTCAGCATTGATGGTTTCACGAATTCTTTGCTCAGATTCCAGTATCAGTGAAGATAATTGCTTAATTATTAACTCACTCTGTTTGGAGCATTGCTCGACACTACAATCAATTGTTTCACCAATACTTCCAGCTAATGTTTTGGGTGTTCTGAGAGCAGTGGTAGCAGGAGAAGATAATTTAGTGCGAGTAGTTGACCGAGTTGAAATCGAAGCAAAAATGTGGCAGAAACTATGAATTTTAGAAACTATGAATTTTATGAATTTTATTTTGCAACTCAAGTTAATCACAGTAGAATTGAATTTATGAAGAAATTGAGGAGCGCTTAGAGAGCAAACAGAAAAACACGACTTTACTCTTCAAATGTCAACATGACAATCAACGTGTTGCAGTTCGAACTCAGAGAGTAGCTATCTTAAGGTGATGGTCTCGAAATATTTGCAATTCAGCTCTTCGCTTGTTTCATACCACAAGAAGACTGCTTTTAAAAAGTCGGGTGATGGTGAAATGATAGCTTTAGTTAGACTTCGCTTGTCGAAAACTAGAATCCCAACCGACTTTGTAGCAGGTTTTGTGCTCACTTTCATTGAGTAGCATGATCATGTTACCAAAACTCGTCAGGTTTTGCAGGATGCCGGTGGAAGCAAATTCTGTCCAACATTGAATACATTGTTTGGGGATTTTGCACTTGGATACTACGTAGGTATCCCGTGCATTTGTGTGGAATACATTTGGGGTTATAAGGGAAAAATTGGGTGTATAAAAATATGACATACTTTTAGGTTCAAATGCAAAGTGTGATTGAAAAAGTTATCAACAAATTAAAATGCATTATTTCTTTATTTATTTACATTTTTCGAATATAACTTTTGTTTCATATGAAGGAAATAATGTCAAATTTAATTGTTAATAAAATAAAAAAGTATGCTTATAGGGTATCTGACACAGGTGCATGGGTTTATTTGTGCGGGACATTTCAGCGATCAAAAATCAGAGTTCGAAAAACGAGAGTCTAATTGAGTTAGGAAATGTCTAACGCCTTTGGTATTATTGTAGTTAAACAAATGGAAAAAGAAAAAAAAAATTAAATTCAATGCCATGTGATTCATCGTAACATTTATTTATTTATTCTTATTTGTGTACTTATTTATTGACTATTTAGTTATAATATCACAATTACGGTACATTTGGATGGCCTTGGGTCTTGAGCAGGGTCAATGTTGGCAGTTCTCATGGAATGATCCCATGGTCCTTGGTCGATACCGATCGTGCATTCCATTTGACAAGGGACGTCGTCCACATCCATATGTGATGTAGACTCGACGTTCGCTTCCATGTGATGATCACATGGGTCTGGATCGACGTCCATCGCAGATTCCATTCCACTCACTCCAGCCACGAAAAACGCTGTTTGAGTTGTCCAATTGGAAAAACCATTTGTTTTGGCTGGACGTTGGGCACGTTTGCGCCTTCTGCGACTTTGTACGCAAGTATAACGTGTATCATGCTTTGACATCAAATATGGTGCCATTTTCGTTAGATCTACTCTTATATGTCCCCACGAGTTAACTTCAATAACTTACAGTTAAAGTTTGATTGGTGTATTGGAATGCAGATATCAGCTTGTTTATGTATGTAGAGAAACAGCAACAGGCTTTCTGTTCTTTAAGACCCTAAAATATTGCGTGGTGTTCACCACGAATGTTCAAAAAGCTACTGAAAAGATCTTTCAACATAGCCTTCTTCAAAAATGGGGGTATTGTAATTTTTAGTCCAGTTTTTAGCATTTTGCTTATTCAGCAGCGATTTATAACTAGGCATCGATTGATATTTATCGAAGCCTTATTATCAGAATGTAACTTCGTATATTTTTTTTTTAATTTCTTCAGGTTGTTAAGTGACTTCCGAAAAGCCAAGATTTCCCGCCAAAAAAAAAATGTATCAAAGAAGAGACTACGTGTCAAGCAGCACATTTGTATTGCATGAACACAAATAAGTATTATTTGAATTCAATTGCTTACTTTTCTAAATTTCTTTTGATAATCTAAAAGATTGCTAATTTCGGTTATTTTTCAAGCTAATTTTTTTTTTTTCAGTCGTCGACACCTTTCTTTTTTTTGTATTTCATCAACAGAACCTCTAAAATATCTGAATCAATGTTTTCAATATCCTCTTCTCGGTGTGACGCTACAGTACAGGACCTGTGCCTCAACCCACAAACCTCTCCGGCAAGCTAGTTTTGTAGTGTTCGGGTATCTGGCACAGGGTTTGCATGGGTTTGTTTGTGTGCGTGCCACATGTTTGTTTGGGTTTGTGCATATGTAGTGTTGGAAGGAGATGGATGGATGAACAGCGTTATCAGCAATAGAGATTGCATTCTATTAGCTCAAATGGCGGGTTATTAATATGGTGCCGATGATTTAAAGATCTTTTGGCCTTGATACATTTTTTTTTTTTTTGGCGGGGAGATATGTCAGATGATACGAAATATGGGAGAAGCTGCTTCCCGATAAATAGGAATTCGAGATACATCCGAATCCATTTGTTTAACTAAAATAATACCAACGGCGTTAGACATTTCCTAACTCGATTAGACCCTCTCGTTTTTCGAACTCTGATTTTTGATCGCTGAAATGTCCCGCACAAATAAACCCATGCACCTGTGTCGGATACCCCATAAGCATACATCAAAAGGTTGAAGAAGCCACGTGTCGATCATAATGGCGAATATCGATTACTTATGAATCAGATATTTAAATCGTCGGCACAATATTATTAAACTGCCATTTGCGTTGCTACATAGACTATAAAATGAAAGCAAGGCACTTTACTTATAATTACTACAAGCAAACATATGGTACACACACAAACAAACACACATAATTGGAATGTACAGGTTTTGCTTGCACCTGTGCCAGAAACCCCCTAACACTGAGCCCAAAGAAACAGTGATTTGCCAAAGTTATTCTACATTCATTATCGGTATTGATGGTATTCGCACTGTTTACTTGAGAGGCGAGGTAGACGATGTCCTGGACTACCCTGGAAGTATATCTGCCTATAATGACGTTGTTGCCAATTCGTCGATGTTGTTTATCATGTCTTGAAGACACCATAAACTTCGTTTTACTTCAATGCCAGCAAACGCCTCATGACGACTCGCTGTGCTCGATTAATCACGTCAATGTCATCCACGTTTGCCAGCAGTTGTACGGACTTTTGAAAGATCGCTCCTCTTCTGCACGATCTTCTCGAGAACTATGTTTAAAAAAGTCACTTGACAGCGCGTCACATTGTTGCCTGTCATTATTAACCTTAATAGAGCAGCGAAAATTCTGGATTGTCATCCTGCACAGTCTGAGAAATTTGGCAGAAATGTCAAAACTAAACATGACGCTGTACAGCATGTCCCTATTCGCACATTCAGACACACATATGCGGCCTTGAAATCGTCGAATAGTTGTCCATCTGCATTTCTTGAGTTTTTTCCACAAGCTGTGTGAATGTTTGATCCCTAGGTGCCTAAAATTGTTAGGGTACCCTTTGCTGAATAACGAAGTCCCTTGAAAAAATGTTATTTGTTGATTAATTTGAAGCCAATAATAATCAATCTAGTCATTAAAAAAAAAGGAACCCCGTCCGCAGACTTAAATTTGTTGAAGTGTTTATATGTATGATGAACCTATGAAACCTCAAAAATATGTCTTTTAAATTTATTAAATTTATGCATTTTTTAAACATTTTTGTGGTAAAAATCTTATCGATTACAAATTTATTTAATTTTAGCCGTCAGCGTTCTCACTTGGAGACATATGCGTTCCCCCAATGGCAAATGTTTTGAAAGTGTTTCTTGAGAATGGTCAAACGAAATCATTTAAGTATGATGCAACAACAACTGTACAGGTATGTTCTGAGACTTATTTTCCTTCTTATTTATACGAAATAATTTATTTATTTGAACAGGATGTGGTGTTATCGCTTTATGACAAATTGTGTATATCTGCTGGCGAGCACTTTAGCCTTGTATTGGAGCATGTAAAGAGCCTGAAGAGAAATAAGCTCACACTGTTGGATCCAGGAGAATCATTGGCGAGAGTAAGTAAATGTTTTACACAAAATTCTGTCAAATATTTACAAAACGAATTGCTTAACTGTGTCTTGAAAAATGGGTTTTTTTCTATTGAATTGAAGAGAAACCTATATCTGCTTGTAACTGTATACTTCACTTAAGCAAGTCTTGTCTAAACACAAAATTGTTCAAACTTCTGGTTATATAAACTATGCAACTTTACTATTTTGCCGCTGCTGAGTGGTTTTTCCACTGCGGATTGGAATTGAGTATTTCTTGCATGACAATTGTCCGCCGACACGGAGTGAGTAACTGCGTCGACTCCTGAAGGCCTAGTTTCAATTCCTGATACATGAAAACATTTTCATAATTCTCGGCGCCAACCCTTTCGAGTTATTTCCAGTGTCCAAAAAGTACATTTACACAATCTGTCAAATTTTGGATGAGACTGGTTTAAATTAACATCCAATTACAAAACCATCTCTGATTCATCTATCTTCGCACCGTAGCATTCCCATCGTTCTGTCAATAGTTATGACATTGTAACCAAACGTCCAATACGTCAATCTGCCGAAAAATCGCTAAGTTGGACGAAACTGCTTAACGAATCGATGAAAAGCATTAACAGTGCACTGTCTCTATCCCTTGCACAAGTATTCTGCTAGTTAGACCTTGAAGATGACGAACGTTCTCTGTGAACCTGGAGGAGTGAAGAAAACATTGGGAAAGTCAGAAAAATTATGGGCTCTGAACGTTGTGTCCGCGATGATGACTGACATTGCTGAGAGAGACTTATTGAGGAGGTGACTGGTTTTCCTCAGTGTGTTGTCCGATGATATCTGCAAAAAGGACTCTGTTGTCTGTCGCCACTGGCAAAGAAACGTGGTGACTCCAATACAAGCCAATCACCCAAAGACAGCTCGAAATGGAAGTCATCAAATGAACCAAAAGAGAAGAAAGTGTGGATGCAGAAAAATCATTCCATCCATAAGTAATTCGTTCCACAAAGTCAGATTGTGAATGCTTAATATTACAATGGCGAGCAAAACCGGGCGAATAAATGAAAAAAATCCAGGAAATCTTTTATTAAATATTTACTTATAGTCCTACTGGGATTTCTATTGATTTATTTTAATTGTTGATGTGTGAACAGTAATAAAAACAAAAAATATTTCATTCAAATAACAAAAAAAAAATCAAAAAAAATCCCAAAAAAAGTACAACTATGTTCATTCGTCCGCTTTTGCACGTTTCGCCTGTAGTTCCTACAATGCGTGTAAATCAAAATTTACCGCTATATTTTTGTCTTTCTCCTTCCATACATCTGCTCTCGCATTGACTGTGTGCATCTTTAGTTGAATTTTCATGTGAGAAAGTATTTTTGAATTTATTTTAAAAAATTAAATACAGTTTAGAAGATAGTATCGGACTACTTATCGGAAAAGGTTTGTCTGCCAGGAACGCCGAAAATTAGTCATTCCACAGTGTTCATGGTAGAAAAAAAGACGTAGATTGGAAGCCGATAACAAATCAGGTGGTCGCCCCAAGGCTGTTATCAGATGGGTATGCGCGTCTTATTGAACGTATGGAACAGACTAAGACCCCAAAAGAAGCCGCAAAGCATTAAATAAGAATGTCAGCGAGTGGACGGCCAGAAGATCACTTCGCAGAATCGCAATTAAAAAGAAAAACCCGCGTTGTCTGACAAAAACCATTAACGCTTGGTTGAAGTTTTGCAAGGAACACAAATCCTGAACCATAGATGATTGGAAACATGAAGTGTGGTCCAACGAATCAAAAAATTAAGCGTTTTCAATCATATGAGAAGGAATACTTTTGTCATCGTCCCTACGAGACAGTATTCAAAAACATCATGCCTGTCAACGCTCACTGCAGCCTAGACTTGATCGTCGTCTGTGTTGGGTGGACGTCCAGAGCGAGCAGCATCAGCAAGGTTTGTTTTTAAGGTTCCGTCTACAAAAACGAAACCTTTATAATTTCGGTGTGTCCTTCCGTCCGTCGTGTCTGTCACACTTTTTTATCTCCGAAGTTTATAAAGATATCGGCATGAAATTTTGGAATTAGATACTTCAGGCCTATATGTCATTGCCTATGCACCCAAATTTAAAAAATTGGGGCCATTTGGGGGTGGTGAATACTTTCATTTAAAACAATTTCGAGCATTCTGGACTTAATAGTCTTCGAGATATTGGCCAAAAACGGTCAATCATCGACGTGCGAATTTTGAAGATCTGAAAACGCAGTTTTGAAGACCTCAGCGTTAGCATTAAGAAATGATAAATTTCAAAATATCAATTCATGTTGAAATTTTGAGATATCTAAGATTTAAAATGATAACTATTTTCATTTTCACACATAAATTTCATGCTGTGTTCGACCACTCTATTCGTTGATGAGTGTTATCTTTTGATCGCTACCCCTAAATGCCCAACAGAAATTAACACACACAACGCAGGCATGAGCACTGATTAGGTAGATATGTATGTATATATGATGGAAGGAATTTTTCGTGTTGGATAAGCTTGGATAGAGGTATAGATATGTATATGGATGAATGATTGTTTGATTGGATATATGAATGTATTAATGAATGGTTGATTTGTGTTGAAGTTAGAAAAAAAATTCAACTGAAATAGTTTGGCAACGTCATTTGATATTCAGAAATCATCCATCAATATTATGCGACGGAACCTTCCCCGTGCGAGTACAACTCGCACTTGCCCAGTTTATTTTCTGAACGAAAGCTTATAAACCACCGATGGCAAGTGTCAGCGCTTATAGTCGAATCTCCATACACGTTGCAAATCTCCCATTACGCATCTGTCGCTTTGACACCATTTTTAAAGAAAATAAACTTTTTTTTATAAATTTTTCAGATTTTTAAACACTTTGGTTTAGAAATGGCAGTGGGGGACGCATTAAGAATAACTTTAGAGCTCTATACTTTTCAAATGGAACTTTGGATCAAGAAACGTTGAAGCAAACCTCCACCTCATTTAAAAAAATCTATCGATTAATATATCACTCGAGGGGGTGCGTCAAAGTTTCAAAATCGACGACAACTTCACCCAAATAGCCCCAGTTTTAAAATTTGGGTGCATGGTCAATGATATCTAGGCCTGAAGTACCTAATTCCAAAATTTCATGCAGATATCTTTATAAACTTCGGAGATAAAAAAGTGTGACAGACGGACGGACGGACACACCGAAATTATTAAGGTTCCGTTTTTGTATACAGTAGCAGTTAAGGCCTAAGGTCTCGAAAAAAAAACGTCTAACATTTTTTTACGACTCCACCTCTTTCGATTCACTGATAAGGCTCAAAGAGTATAACTGTCTGGAAATAGCTTCTCAATCTCGCCGTTCGGAGTCGGCATTAAACTGTAGGTCCCCTCCACTCGTGAGAGAACAATAGCACGCACAACACGAGTGGTTGCTGAGATGCTAAGCCCAGGTCCACCTCGGACTGTAGCGCCACCATTATTATTATTATTTTTAGCAGTTAAAATACTTTTTCCTTTTCCTAGTACTTTACAATTAAACACAATGCCGATACAAACATCTCGATGTTTCGTTTATCGTCTGAAAAAGTTCCTCAAGAGATCATACACTGAGATACCTACATCCTTACGTCTGCATTTACATTAGAAGATACGAACAAAGAGGACAAACACATTCACAATCGGGATCATCTTCAAACGAAAGAATGAAAGAGATTAAAGGATATTGAAAGCATTAGGATGCTTAGAGATATATAACCAAGCAAATTGAAAGCAAAGTAGGTGGAGCAGATAGTCATCGACCCTTCACCTAAACCTCTTGGTTGACGAGAATCTATATTTAAAGGAATTTATGCGGACAGAAAGCAGACGCATAAGTTGACCGACATTCGTTCGTTATTAAGAAACGAAAGATTTGAACTTTGTATCAATGACATTTATTGTACGTGCACGTGAAACCTTTTAAATCTAGATCAAAATCTAATAATCCAATTTTAATAACGTTTGAGTTATTAAATAGAATCCATCCAAGGAAAGAAAATCTTTCATATTTCAGTGAAAATGAAAATGGTTCTTGGAATCATTCTGCTAGCCGATGGATAGAGTTTGTGTGAAATAAATAAACGTGTTTTTTTTAAGTGTGAGAAAACTTTTTTTGTCACAATCGACAGCTTATAGTTTATTTATTTGTCAGTTTGGTTTGCCATTTAGCCCTTAATTTATATATCAATTAGGCATCTCAGAAAACCACACAGCTCAGGCCCGAAGAATCTTTCACGCGTAACGTGTGAGACAATAGTAATAGAGAAAGACGTCGATTACAGTGGAGTCCATAAGTTGAAGGGGAACTACCACAAATTTATATTATTTTTTGAGTTGATATTGCCTTCCTTATTTCACGCATTGTAACAGTTCAGAGATTATCGGGTCCTTAACCGATAATAATTAATAGTTCGCGAAACAAATTTGCTGATATTACCTTTGACTTGTGTACGCCGTAGTCGTAGTAGATTTCTCTTAGTTTCGGAGTCGAAGATTTTATCAAAAATTCTTTGGATATGTGTTTACAAGCTTTACGTGGAGTAATTAATGGTGTTTCTGTTTCAGATTTAGATAGTTTTTAAAATTTTAAAACCACTCGCGTGCGATTTCCTATTGTATGAACACCGTTGTCAAAATGGAAACAATCACGGCCGCATTTAAGCAAAACATTTAATTGCATTTTTTTGTCCAAATAATCGGTAAAACTGAAATATCTTTAAAAAACAGAACGATTGAGTGTAAGGCCAGTAGTTGGACTGGATGGCGCAGTTGGTTAAGTGTCTGCCCTAGGTTACAGGGGTCCCAGGTTCGAATACCAGTGAAAGCAAAGTTAATACACTTTTATCCGGTTCTTCAAATCTGGTCCAGTCACAATTTGCCGTTGGGAGCAAATTAATGGCACTATCACTGAGCGGTCGATTAGTGGTAGTAGTCAATCCTGATCGACCGCTCAGTGGTAGTAGTCTGACTGTGGGTATCACAATGAACCAACATGGTGTAAGTGTGCTGGTGAATTCACTAGCAGCCCTCTAACCTAACCTTTCCTAAGGCCAGTATTTGAGTAATAAGTAAGAATTTCTTGGGAGGATCAAACGCAGACATCCCATCTTATTAGTTATGCTATCAGCAACAACAACATTTTTTTTCATAGTATAAAACCGAATCTCGCTTGCTTTCTATGCATTCGATAAACGACGAGCCTTTTATCGTACAGACAGTCAGCCAGTGATCAATGCACTAGATACGCCATCCAGAGATGATCAGAAGCAATCCGATTCCTCGATGATAGGGCTTTCATTTCGTCAGGCAATAAAAGCACTGACGAGTTGGTAAAATTGGGGACGGATATGTTGCTATCACTTTACTTCAAAGCAATTACTCACGGAGACACTTAAAGCAACTAACTCTGGATGGAAGGTCTAGAGTCTTGTAAAATATCTATACTGATTTCGACTTCACTTGATCTTAAAAGGACCAAAAGAGTCTGGGCAGGGATTAAATTAGCATTGTCATAGAACAGCTGTAAACGGCCCATATATATGAATAGAAGTTCTCTGTAACCACTAATGTAGAGGTTGTAGTGATGAAAAAGAGGCCACCTCGTAATCTCCCAGTACGTCCAACGAAAGCAACTCTAGGAGAAGATTTCTTCTTTGAGAAACTAACGGATGTGGACATCCGAAGCATTAGCAGATTCACAAACGTGTGCGACCGGTTGTTGAATTGCGATGATCTCCTAACTAACTTATCCAAAGGATATTCGTAATTTGTTATTAAATCCGTTAAGGTCTGAACTTGGAAATTTTGGTTACAATAAGTTCTCTGGTGTTTCTATGATTTCACAACGGATCCAATTGCGAAACCCCTCCGTCACAATCATTTTACACAACCTAAGTTATGATGCCAAATGAGCAAAAAAACTGATTTAAGAAAACCACGCAGCAAATATTTGCCGATTTTTCGTTGGTATATAGTGTACATGTACGCTCACTCACAAACTTATCCGTACTATAGTTTTCAAGGACCCGACAAAAAAAACTGATTGCCATACAGAAAAAATATTTTTTTTATTTAAAAATGCAAATAAATGATATTATCAAAAAATATTGCAGTTTTTACTTTCACTTTGATACGGATGCTTTTGTGAGTGTGTATATATTATGGCGCTACAGTCTGAGGTGGGCTTGAGCCTAGCATCTACAGAAATCAATCGTGTTGTGCGTGATATTTTCTTTACTCACGTGCTTAGGAAGTAGAGTTTGGGAAGCGTTTTCTTAACATTTGCACAATTTGTCCCATTTCCTATAAAAATTCGCGGCAAATTTTGGGAGTTGTGCGACCGCGGTTTGTCAACCAACGAAACCTAACTGTCAACTTCCTCGTACTCCGGTAGAACATGATAAATTCTGTCTACAGTCTCTTCAGAATACCCAAATAATATTGAATTCATAATCTGGTAGCGGAATGAATGCCTTATGGGTAATGACTTGGAATCAAAAAAAAAAAACGGTAAACATCGTCTTGATTCTTTACTCTTCTCATCTGACGACTTCCACGTCGCACTGGAATCGATGGTGTTATGAACAAAGTTGCTTACCTTGCAGGCTAATACTCGTACACTGTATTTGAAAGTCTTACCCATAGTTTTCTCTCTTTGTAAAAGTGATAATTGGCTAACGCCTGCATAGCGTCATAACAATTTTTTTACGCTTTCCGTTCATACATTACGAGTACGTCTGCTACATCAAAGGCTATTGGTTAATGAATGGGAAAAGATATTTCCCAAGAAAAAACGAAATAACGCGTTATACATATATTCCAAACGCTTACACAATCATATATGCATGTATGTATGATATATCCCTTTCAAAATCTTGAAGTGGAAGACATTTTGATCACTGTTTAAGACACCTCAGGAATAAGTTGTTTTTTGCTTACGCCGAAAGCACTTCATCATCTGATATCCCATCCTTATTTGCGTACAAAATTAATTACATTTTAAAGAACACTGATAATAATAATAATTTAGGCGTTACTGACGAAAAACAACAGCAATATACCAACACACAGCCATTTCTCATCTGCGAATCTTTCGAGAAGAAGCGCTCATCCCCTATCGAGAACGACAATTTGTGCAATAAATCAAAAAGTTTGAACGCAAGTTAACTCAAATGAAGTCACTCACAAGAATTTCTATCCTTTAAAAACAAAAAAACAGTCAAGTAGGCATTATCCCCACATAGACATGATTGAATGATGGTAGGGGGCCATTAAAATATGTATTTCGGTTACAATAATGGCGTAAGCGTAACGGAGAAGTCCCTTCGCCGCTTGTCGTGTTATCGTAGAGAACATTGATTTTCAAATCTAAATTGTTTGAATTTCTTTTATTTCTTTTATCCCCTGAACTGTGTGGATGCGTGTGCTGCTGGAATATCACCTGGAGTAGCTTAAAAAATGTGACAATACATACTTGAGAGAAATAAATATGAAAATGTATGGAACGTATGCCAAGTTTCGTGTGTATGTTTAAGTCCTTAACGATCCAGATACGAGCATGTGAAGAGGAGATTGGAGGAGGAGGAGGAATGGGATAATACGTAACATTTTTGTTTCTAATTTAAACCATTTTTTAAATTTGATTTTGCATATACAATAGCTGTTCGATAAGTCTGTGACTTTGAAATGAAATACTTTCTTTTTGTTCAAAATTGAATTTGTTTTTCAACGTAGTCTCCTTTCAGCTCGATAGGCTTTTCCCAGAGATATTCCTACTTTTTCAACCCTTCCAAAAAAAAAATTTCTCTCTGGACACATTTTTGAAGAACGTTCGCATTCTGTTTTGAAATCTTCAACCGAATCCGTTCTTGGTCCATTTGTCGATAATTTTTTCATGCCCAATTGGTCAGTATTCGAATGACCGTACCATTTGAAATTGCTACAATCTAAGTAATCTCAGGAACCGTGACACGGCGATCGTCGAACACAATGTCGTGGATATTATTCAGCATTTCTTCCATTGTTATGTCATTTGGATGTCCTGGGCTGTATAAGCACCACCAACTTGGTGTAGTCTCGAGGCAGAAAAAGTTCTTAACTACCTCTAAGTGTTGATTTTGAAGTTTTGTACCAGATGATGAGCGATGGATCGATTGTTTGCTCAACAGTATACACCTTTGTTTCTTAAAATTTACTTTAAGACCAGCTCGTTTCCTCTGATCTTCAATGGCTCTGAAAGTTTCTACAATCACAAGTTGAAAACGATTTCAATGTCATCTGTCTAGCCCAGCACCCGGACCGATTTATAGAAGACAATGCTTTCCGCGTTTACATACGATTCACGCCCAAGTAACTTCTTAAGTAACAGATTAAAGAAGTCACACGAAGGGTGGAGGTTTCAAACGATTCGGAAATCCAAGAACTGAGTTGCCTGAATCGTCAAGATGGACTTATACTCGTACGTTCCAAAAAATTCAGCACAGAAGACTGTAGACGCTGCGGACAATCAAAGGGAACTGTGGAACACCAACTCATCGAATGTCCAAATCTGGCATCAAGCAGTTTTAACATAATGAACAGAACTACCTTAACAGGAATGGACTATCAGAACATTCCATCTAGAGAAAGCGCTCAAGCCTTAATTTAAAGAAGGGGCCACAATACCCCTATTATGGTCGCAGTGCATGTGATAGTTATATTCACTCCCCATTATCCTCAATTTAATTTAATTCATAATAATCACATTCCTTGGAGTCATGGTCAGATTAAAGAATGGTTAGATTCGATGTTTGAACATCTAGGATATTTGTCGACCCCAAAGAGTTACACATTTTCCCATTAGATTAATGTCCGGTGGCTGAAGAAAATTCAAATCTAAATCTGAACTGCCAAAGAGCATAATGAAGCAGTCATTCGCGCATTTGCATTACCTCTTGTTTTGGCGTCCAAATGTATAAACGTATCCCCAAGTGAAGCTTGTCGGTGCCCCTCCCAAATTACAGCGCAACAAAATCAATGTGCTTCACAGCTGTCATATGCCCTTCAATAAATGTTTGCTTTCTCACTCCATTTGCTGTCCTAACCCCCAAACTAATGCCCTCCTTCCACCATGCTGCACATTTCGAATTTCTAACTCTGTGTTGGGATTTCGTAAAAATAACGAGTTCTCAAATCTCTTTCGGTCTACTCAAATCCTTTTTAGCGAAGTTCATACTTGTTTTCCTACTTCTTTTCAAAACAAACCCTTTCTTTCTGCCAACCGTTTTTTAACATTTTGCAAAACATTTCGAAGGGTGTGCTCACAAAAGTATTTTTCCGTTCTGTTTGCCACTTCTTCTGCCACATTCTCGGTAAGCCTTCTGTATCCACAAATCCCACCAACATACGTTAAGCAATTCGAGCATACATTAATTAAGTAAACCTCAATCTCAATCGCACTTAATTTAAATAATTTCTTTTAAATTCCAGATAGCAGCTCGTCCCGGTGCTCACAAGCTACGTTGCCTTTTTCGGGTTACTTTCGTGCCGATTTCCGCAGCGGAATTGGCACAAAGAGATTTAAACACTCTCGACTATCTGTACATGCAGTGTTGCAATGATGTAACACAAGAACGTTTTGCTCCCGAACTTCAACCTGAAGTGGCATTACGTCTCGCTGCACTGCACATGCATCAGCATGCCCTGGCAAATAATGTAGCGCCAGCGAAGCTCACTGTTAAAGTTGTGGAGTAAGTTCTCGTCGTCGTCGTCCCGCATTTTATAACATTAATTTTGCATTCTCTGTGTCTTTTCTCGTTACAGGAGAGAATTCGGTCTGGAGCGTTTTGTGCCTTCATCACTTGTCGAGGGGATGAAACGGAAGGAATTGAGACGTCTGATTGCGCATTTCCTGAAATTAAATTCTCAAATGACTGGATCATCGACAAAAATGCTGACGCAACTTCAAGTATGTACATATAGAAAACGTTTCACACAAATGTCGCACACGATTGTAGGGACACTTGTATTCACATCATGAAGCTTGCGTTGAAAAATTATGCCCTGCTCACGCTGTCAGTTCATTTCCCTCACACCGTGTGCACATTTCCATTTACGTACGTCCTCCTTTAAAGCTCCATTCAATGCAGACAATTAATCAATTTTTTTTTACATCAACGCCCCGAGATATAGCCCTTTGCGTAGAGTGTCAACACTTTAGAGCAATCAAACAAAGAGCCAAAACATTAGGTTCCTGTGTCTTGAGCATTTCTCGATTGAAACACCTTTTTTCTCCTTTCACACTCTTTCCAGGCAAAAATTCATTACCTCGACATCATTTCCGGGTTGCCCAGCTATGGAGCCAAATGCTTTAGCACAAACCAAAGAGAAGGTGTCGAAAGGGTACTGCTGGTTAGCCCCAGATTCGGCCTCAGTCAAATTGCCGGTGTGCGGAATTCTGTAGTAAGTATTCTTTATCCAAATTAATCGCTTTGGGGGATGAAAGTTAAAACTGTCGGCTTAATGAACCTACGTACATGTTATTTTTAAATCGAGGGGTGAAGCCGAAGTGGGCTTATGTCATATTAATTACCGTAAACAGCAAACGGAAGCGGTTCCTCTTAGAGGAAATTTTGTAATTTCTGAAAATAATGTTGAGTTTTATTTTGAAAAAAGGCGGAAGGATACCATCACCAAACCTCTTTTGAATATTCAGATACAAATATAACCATTAAATTAAATTGGGAAAATTGTACTTCGGAGTGTTAACTGATCTTAAAGGGGATATCCAATTGGACTAGGCAAGGTGTACTACTTGCAGTATTTGTCTTTAGGGAATTATTTTGGTGTTACAGGGTGTTTTCGATAGGTTACAGGTGTTTTTGCTTTAGCTATGCTGTGGAAGGTTATGTTGCTGTAGGGCTTCACTGTCGTCATTTGAGGAGTCCAGAGCAAGAATTTCAGCAGTCTTTCAGCCATTATTGGCGACTTTCTTAGCGTTTCAGACTGTTCAAATGGTGAATATGGTGATAAAAAGCTTCGCATTTCCAGGATATACATTCTTTTCAAGAATCGACACCTTGTACCACCACTTAAATGCCACTCTGGAAAGAAAACAACACCCTCAATTTAATTCGATAATATACCGCCACAAGATGGCTCCTCTCCGATAGCCGTAAGCCTTTACTGGCTGCATTTTTTGTAATCCAGATTGATATTGTTTCTTTAACAACTTTTAAATGAAATGCAATTTTGTAATTCATATTTCATTGATCGAATAAATGGTCTTTAATATTTTGTACGGAATATGATGTTGGTAAAGTTACCGCCTCAAGATATGGCACAAAGGCAAGATTCTTTCAGCACATTTCACGGGAATTGCGATTCGTATGTTGTCTTTAAGCATACAGGTTGTTGTTGTTTTGTTGGTGTATACCTTTTCCTTCAAGTACCCACTGGGGGAGCGATAAAATCTGTGGATTGTTGGGGCCAGTCGATATCACCATCTTTTGACATTGTTCAGGCGGGAAAATATTATATTTCCCGCAAAGTTTGCATCGCAGCACAAGCTGTGTGTGATATGACACTCTCTTGTTGTGACTATATGTACTGTAGGCCTTATTGATCCATCTTCAGCAGAAAAAGGTTTTCCAAAATGTCCCGACAGCGTCATCAGTGACAGCGTTGCCCTCTTGCATCCTCAAAGAAATATAAACCAATGCCACTGATGATGCCCAACATGCAGTTAGTTTACGGGATGTGGTCCTTGGTGTATCAATTCAGGTTTCTCGGTGGCAATAATTGCTAATCTGTGTATTGATTCTATTTTGTTTTCAGTCAATTCAAAATGTACTCGTACGTCCAAAAATGATAGTTCTCACAATAATTTTTTTTAATAATTTCAATACGCTATTGTGGGCCGTGTCGGTTTGTGCGGCGACCCATGCGCATTAGACTTTCACAGTCTAGGTTCGAATCCAAGTCCAGACAAACAATTTTTCAAAAAAAAAACCTCTTTCGAGTCACTGACAATGCTCAAATAGTATAACTGTCTAGAAAAAGCTTCTCAATCTCGCCGTTCGGAGTCGCCATTAAACTGTAGGTCCCCTCCACTCGTGAGAGAACAATAGCACGCACAACAAGAGTGGTTGCTGAGAAGCTAAACCCAGGTCCACCTCGAACTGCAGCGCCGCCATTATTATTATTATTATAATACGCTATTGCGACGTTAGTCGCTGCATCTTTAGAAAAACTCAGCTGGCAGAATACTTCCTTGACAATCAATTGAACAACATCACACGAATTAATACTTCAATGCTGGTGTACTGGGAAGGAGGTATTCAAAACCGCGTGGTATCACTACGGACGTAATTGAAGTCTACTTCTGGTGATTTTTTTTAGATTTTTAAACATTTTGGTATAGAATGGGGGGTGCCTGAATTTTGGAAGTTCATACTTCTCAATCGGGACTCTGAATCACAAATTTGGAAAGCGAACCTCCACTTCATTTGACAAGATCTGTCGATTGATATATCTTCTTCTTCTTCTTGTTGTGCTACAGTCCGGGGTGGACCTGACTCTCAACCAACAAACCTCCCCAGCTACGATCTTTTGCTAGTTGTCAGTTTGTGCCAATTGCGGACAACAAGTTGGTTGAGATCCCTCTCCACATGGGTGCCCCTGGTTACACTCATAAAGCCCATAAAGTTCGTTGTTGAATATTCTTCTCCAAATGCCATCAATGCAAACAGGACCAGAGATCTCACGCAGGACTTTTCTCGAAAATACCAAGCACGTCCTCATCATGATACTTATGTCACTCCAGCAAAATCAAAATCTACGCTAACGTTATTTAAACTGTAATTATGTGAATGGAACCTTAAAAATGTGTAATAAAACGATATACAGTCAACGTCAAAGTAAGTGAACTGTCAGTCATCTGCTTTATCCTCGAAAGTTTATCCTCGAAATTAAAAAATCACCGGAATAAGCTAGGACAGACATGGATACATCAAATTATTGCTTCAAAGTCAAACTTTGAATTATACTGTGTATTGTTATTTAACATCAGAGTAAAAATAAGACAATTAATAAAATTTAGAAGAGAAAAGTGCTAAAATCCGCATTCAAAACTGAGTATACATATGATTGTGGCAATTATTGTAAGACTTAATGGCAGATACGAGAACTGGAGAGAGTGATAAAGGTATACAAAGTACGAATTTTTTTCAATAAGATAAATCTTTTTGAGGTAGACGTACACTCACTTTTAACGCTGGCTGTATAGATACCCGAAATTGAACATCAAATGGACCTATGTAAAAACCCAAAATTGTATACAGTCTGTTTGATAACATCGTGCACGACAAAAATTAAAGAAGAACTTATAATAATAAAAAAAAATCAATCGTACTGGTTTATTTTGTTTATTTACTTGAATGCTTTTCAATTAATATGTTGTCAACTCTCCTCCATTATCAATAATTGCTTGGAGTCTTCGAGGCATGCTTTCTACTAATCTTATAGCATAATCTGTGATGCGACTGTGATGGCCAATCTAAAACATCGACGTCATTTTCTTGTTTCCACGCACTGCACAAACGACTGCGATGTTTTGTGTCATTATCTTCTTGCAGTAACCAATTTTCATTCCTTCTTTTGAACCACCTTTGGGCAGATGGTAATAAAGCCTTCTTTTAAATTTTGACCATGTTGGATGCGTTTAAGTTATTTGTAAACATGAACAAATTGCCAAATTCTTGTTTTGAGAAGCATCTCCAAACGTGCACCTTTGCCGGGTGTTTGACGGTCCGCTGGATTAATTTATTGGATTGTGTACACCAGGTATGAGTGCTAGGAGACCATGCCCAGAAAGAAGCTTCATCCGAAAAAGTAACGTTGTTCCAATCTCTGTCCAAATTCTTCTTGGCCCAACTCAGTCGTTTTTCTACGTGTTTTTTTGACAGTAGTGGTTTCTTTATTGTGCTTTAAATTTTACATTATTTGGCTAGTAAACGTCTTCGTATCGTATCACAACACACATATAGATCCCTTTTACGTAAAATCCCTTGTCCTCCACCTAACGATAGAAGAGGATTTTTTTCAAACACGCGTAGAATCATTTTGTCCTGCTTTTTTGTTGTTTTTGGCGTAGACTAGTGGCGTGGTCTAGTGGTGAGACAGTACATCATGTTGCAGGTCAACCCACTGGCGTATTTCGCGTCTTGTTGAAACTATACTCGTCGCGGAAAGAACTTAACAGCCATTTAATCGTGGAATGGAGAAATCTGTGGACAATCTATGGCGCTCTTCATTGACCGCAACAATTCAAATTACTGTGTCTAGGGATACAAACAAGGATAATGTTCGTTTGGGAGCAAAGTTGCCGCAGAGCTGATTGCATTATTTCAACAGAGTGTAGTCAAAAGCGAACCAAAAATACATCGAGATCACCTTGCAGAAGTCAGTAAATAGTTCTGGGGTGTCAGTTTATCCAAATATTATGGAATATCCCGAAACAGAGACCATCGAACCCAAAAAAGGTTTGATTTATTTGAATTTTAAATCGCAAACCACAAAATCAATAACCCCGAAAATATGTATACGTCCCTGGCGTCCGTTATCGCCAAGGAAAGGAACCAAAGTGCGAATTTAAGGAAGGAAACTATGGTTCAGTTTCGAAATTCCACTTGGGACTTGAAAACAACCCCCAAGTTGCTTGATTTTTGGTTGAATTTTACCAAAGGGTCGAAATCTACACTCACCCCATTTCCAAGAATGTTTTTCCAATTCAGTTTTTCAACGTAGCTTTAAGGTTTAAAATAGTCTGTTTACACTTTTCTCTTATATGTTTTTTTTTATTTCCTCCAGCCGCAGCCTATATCATCAATCGAAGACTTCATACGCGTAATAGTCAATCGTGAGGATGACATAAGCTGTACAGTGGGAGTATTCATGCTCGGCGACCGGGTGGTTAAGTTCTCGATGGAAGACCGCGACGCCTGTGAGTTCTCTTTGGTTCTTGCTGGCTATTATCGTCTGCTAACAGGTATGACCATCAAATCCTCACATATTCCACATCTCATATGTTTGTTTCTTTTGATAAAACAGGGAAGGACCTACCAGTGGATAGAGAACGTGAAAAATATGACGACGACAACGCACCCTCATATTTAGCTCAGCACACAGTTCTTCCGACGGTTTGGAGCTATCTTCCTCCATTCCATAATCGTGCACATAGTATTAACTTTTTGCTGCCACCACCCTATCACCCGGCGGAAAAAATCACAGCGTCAGCAGCCAGCGCAACTGCAATGAACACAGTCAACGTGACAACGTCAACGGTGTCTAGTCCGATGAGGGCTGCCGATAATCTGAAAGGAAATGGAGTGGGCGTGACAAGTGGTAACCAATGCGACCGTAACATGAATATGGCAGGCATTACCAACAATAATCAGAAGTCAACACTTACGATGATGCCAAACGGAAGGGCAGGCGGTCATCCCGTGCCACATACGCTTGACTTAGACATCCACAGCGTGATGGCAATGGAGTTACTCGAAGACGCCAAGGACTCTGGGCTGAGTGATAGCAGTGGCGGTGGAAGTAGCTCAGCAATGTACTGCCCGGCATCGAATGAACTAATTGAGGCACGCAATGAAGAGGTACTTCGGCGAGTGGCAGAGATGCAGAAAATGGTTGAAAATTCTGAGCAGTACTTGAACGAGCATGGGGAGCTCGTTGACGATGAGTACGAGGAGATAACAAAAGGAGCCTACTGTGGTTTGCAGTCACGATGGAATAACGACGGCAACGCCTATTCACCGAGCACCAGTGTGGGTGGGGGCGCAATAGAATTCGTTGACAGTGACTGTGATAGTCTGAATAGCAGCAAAGTGTCATCGAATGAGGATGCACCGCCGGCAGGCGTGCTGAAACACAGCGACTCCTTGGTTCTTTTGGCGGAAGCGATAAATCAGGATCTTAGTGGGATAACAAAAGGCCTTAATTCCATAAGTGGTCGCAATAATCAGGGTACAGATAGCGGTGTGATGAGCCAAAGCGAGTCCACTCCCAAGCAGTCCAGGAAAATGAATGGATTGAGTCAGCTTTTAAGCGACTTGCAGGCGCTAAGTCACGACTGCTCACAGAGTGAGAGCGATTCGGAGTCAATCCACACGCCGAGCACATCGCCCACGCACAAAAGACCAATGCAGACGCAAAAGCAGAACAAGAAGAACGTGTACAGAACCAGTTTTGGACTGCACAGTCCCGATGGCAGCTCTATAGGGAACGATGCCAAAGACTACAACTTAAAGGAGTACCTTAAGCAATTAAAGGAATACAGCAAAGTGGATAGTAATAATCAGGACACCGACCTGGCAGCGAAAAAGTTATCAGAAATCTATGGTTTCGAGATAGGAGAGGACACATTCATTGAGACTGACCCAGATTTGATAGATTTACGTGCTATTCCACCTCCTCAAACGCCAGATGAACTCGATGCGCTTTCAGTGTTGAACGCAGCTCCGAGGGGCTTCGGTGATAGTAGTAGTAGCAATCGAAGCGAAGATAGCGATGGGGACTTGGATAAGTTCTTAGCGAAAGTTATCATAGCACCACCGACCCAAAAAGCGACTCCTGCTAAAGAGCTTACACCAGAGGAGATCATGTCATTTATCATTCCTCCGCCACCCAATCTAGAAGAACTGGAGAAACGCAAGAGCATGGAGCTAGAGCGCAACACCGAAGAGTCTCTGTACAGCAATTCAAAAGGAGTCCCCATTGAAAGCACTACACATGAGAACAATAATGGAACCATCAAACACGCAGCTGTGGCTCATGTCATCGAATATGCCACCGTCGAACGAAAGGGAGCATTTTCATGCTGCGCCAAAAGCAAAAAGGACGAATCATCGTGCAGTGTGTCTCCAGAGCCAGAAATAAACCAGCAAATTCCCACAAACAGTTTAACACTTGCGCTGCCTCCTAGGCGCTGTACTCATTCGGAAAGTTGCAGCCCCCCAGCGCGACCCCCGAAGAGTGCAGAGCTTCAAAGTCGTTACTCCCCAAAGAAGCAAATATCATTCGCTCCAGATATACGAACCGAGGGCATGAAACCTATGGACAATAGCCATAATCCCCCACTTCTTCCGCCGCGATGTGACGAACGTAGCATTTCACCATCGGTGAGTGTTCCTCCAAAGAAACCACCACTACCTCCTTTAACCGCTCGCCCCATTCTACGTGCTGTACAGCCATTGCCGTCAGCAACTCGACCATCTCCAAGCAATAGTGGCTCCCCAGTAAAATTCGCTGGGATTGGTTCCCCACAGTTTCATCGGAACCTGAACGTGTACCGTGATATCGATAGTGCTTTCAATGCCACACAAACAACCCTTCAACAGAACCGCTCCAACGGTCACTATCGTTCCAACAGCGATTGTCCCCCAGTTTGCCTTCAGAATCCTCACCCAGACAATAAACCACAACTCTCCCTGCTCTGTTCCCCACAAATGTCGCGTAAATTCTCAACCAACGCCTCGCACAATGAGAGGATCATCACCAAAAACGGCTACATAATCGATGTCGAGGCTCTCCTAGCCAAGACTGATGTTGCAATGGCCGGTTTGCTGGTGAAGCTGGACCAAGTTGCTGCTCAGTGCACCGCCGCTCAAGCTGCTGGCGGCGGTTCGAACATTAACGAAGACAAATTTCAAAGAGCCCGTGATGAACTGACCGAACAGACGTTAGCCTTAGTGACCGCATCAAAATTGCTGGTTGTAGCAATGTCTGATATGACACTAGCCGCACTGCCCGAACATTTGACCTCGTGTCTGACAGCCATACGAAAGATAACCGAACTAACACAAGACATGACGAGGCACACATCTTCACCCTTGCAGACCAGAAACATTGTCCTGAAAGTGCACGATGTCGCGTCAAGTTTTAGGGAACTAGCACAAGTGCAAATTGGACCATTAGGAGCCGGTCAACTGGCCTTGCAAGCTGAATGCTTGGCTAATGTCTTGGCAACCCTGCTTCGCAGTTTAAGAGTGTTTTCTCCATAGCGTCACTACCAAGCCTTTAGATAGACTAACAGTGTTCGTGTGAAATGCTTTAAAATCAATTGCGAAACACGCTAACATGCTTGCTTTAACTTAACACTTGTTGATTGAGATTGATTGACTGCGATGAAATTGAAATTCTATCCAATATGAATCTCTTCGTTTGCATGGATTTATGATGACAGTTGGACATGAAATTCGTGCCTACGAGCCTTTTTCTGTCACAAAATGTTACTCTCCAGTTGCGTTGTCTAGTGGGCAAACGACTGCTATGGCTTTTGCAACTGTTGGCTTATGATATGATAATTTTATTTGATTTTTCTTAAATATACATATTTTCTGCCAACGCATTGGCTCAGTTCATTTGAAGAGCACCCCGACTCGACTGCAATATATTTAGTACTCACCCTTAGCCCACGTTACCACAGTCAAAATGCTGAACAAGTTCAATAAACACGAAGAAAGACGCAGACGATGCAAGGAATCTCGCACCCCCACAAGACCCTTTGAACCAAATTCCCTCAATAAACTACACAAGAAAATGCACATATCTAATACACACCATTCTATTACATTTCAATATTAATCCTTTTCATTCACTAATTGCAGGTTTAATCATTTAACTTACATTGCTCTGGAATTCAGGTGATTACATTGACAATCCACAAAGAACACTTTTAATACAACACATACCTTTTCTGCCTTGTAAAGTTGGTAAAAAAGCAAGTAAAGATGTGTGTTTTTGTATTTATATGTTGATTGTGTGGTTATAGCACTCTGTGGTGTGATAGTAGTCCTTGTGCAGCACTTTTCCTGTCCCCATTAAGCCTTTGATACCAATCTTTGTGCATGTTTATTATTGAGACGCAGTGAATTGTATTTATTTGATTTTATTAAGTGCTTAGGATCGAATGTGTTCATTAGCAAACACGGAGGTATCAATGAAGACTTATTTTTCTGACACGTTCAATTAAGTCTCAAAAAGTTGGGTCGCAGTTCTAGCGTATAATTGTTGATTTACGCATTTATCAGTAACTGCATACGGCAACCATATTCCACCAGAAAGTTTGTTGGTTTTCTGCCTTACTCATTTATCAGCTCAGCGACCCGTAAAAGGTCTGAGCCTGAGCAATTGCCGCCTTCCATCGCTGACAAGGTCCGGACACACTGTTTACAATCAGTAGAACCAAATTGTCTTGCGTCCGCCTTTATACCGGAGGTTCGGTCTTACTCTCTTTCTCGAATCAGGAAGCTCAGATCTCTTGGAGTTTTTTTTCCTTCCGGACTGTATCCGTACGCTTGTACAACTCGTAGATTTCGCTGTTATTTCATCTTCTGCATTCGCTTTCCTCGCAGACAGGACCAAATATTTGACGATATTTCGAAGGCCAAGAACCATCTCTGCGTTCTTGCTTATCGTCCAGCTATCGGCTTCATAAAGCCTGGGTGTGAGTATTAGCGCTTTATTATACAAAATGTTTGTCCTTCGCGTCAGGAGTTTTGACCCAAGATCTTTCGAGATACCGAAGTAAGAGCGGTTGCCAAGGGCAATTCTTCGTCGGATCTTCACCAATATTTCGTTTGTTAAGTTCACGTTCAAGCTCCTCCAAGCTTGTAGCTTTCAAATGTAAAGTGTTGTCCTAGATGAACGATTGGACTAATATTTGCCCGACAACATATATTTCGTCTTCTCCTTGGTTATCTTAAGAACAACTCGTTTCGCCTGTTCTTCAATCGCCGTGAATGCTTACACGGCGGCACGTTGAGAACGCGAGACAGTGTGAATGTTATATGCGTAACCCATCAGCTGGAGCGGCATGTAGAAAATAGTTTGTTCCGTGTTTTCAACTACCCGCCGCAATATCTTCTCGTGAACTCGATTAAAGAGGTCACACACGACAACGCATCTCCTTGCCGAAATACGGTCCAGGTTGTAACCAAAATTCTAGAACCTAATTACTCGTCGCAATGCGTATTTTTTAGTGTCGCGCGACACAACTCTGCTGTCAATTTTCACGGGATCCCGACTTCGGTTATCGCATCGAACAGTTCCTTGCGATGAATGCTGTTGTATGCGTTGTTGTTGTTGTTGTATGGCTTTAAAATTGATGAAGAGGTGGGGAGTTTATATTTAATGAGCATTCAACTTGACGCCGTCTTTTCATTGCGTATTTTAAATTTTTACATTTGGTAAAGATAACAGTGAACGCCGTGGTGTTGTGGGTAGGTGCGTCAACCCCCATGCACTTGACTCTCAACTAAAGTTCAAATCCCAGAAAAAAGTAAAGTCACTGACAATGCTCAAAGAGTCCACCTCGGACTGTAGCGCCACTATTATTATTACTATAAGTGCGCGTAATACTCGTAAATCATTCTTGATAGAAGCTGTTGAGAATATCAGACGACGATTTCAAACGATTTTCCTTAGTATTTTTCTAAATTCAACCAAATTAAACTCTTCATTACGACATGCAAACAAACATCCATACATATATCTATTGAAATTTATCTAACACAAGAAAAATTCTGCAATATCCTTTGCATCATTTCCAATCACTACTCAAGGTTGCTGTGTGTATATTGTTGTAAGGGATTAAGGGTTGAAATGAATGTCCGAGATCCACTGAGACTCGTGTCGAGTTGTCAATTTTGAATGCTTTTTTTCTCTGAGATCTAAAAAACAGTTTGAAAATTCGCTAGATGTTTTACAGTTTTTGGCCAATAGACTTTTAGAGCCTGAACACACTGTGAGTGATTCGTTTCACTTTGGTTACAGGGTGGCGCATAAGAAACGTTAAGATTTATTTTGATTTATTCATCGAATAATAAGATTTTTCTTTCTGATTTTATTTAACCTTGACATTTATTAAAATTTAAATTATGGTTTGGAAATATGTTTCAAGATAATATCTCTCAAATGATGCCCATTGTTTGCTTCAACCTGACGTGCTCTTTCCAAAGCATTTTCCATTACTTTTCGTAGAATTTCAGGTGCCAGCGCCCTCAGTTCTTCTCGGATATTGGTCAATATGGTTCTTGGCTTATTGGCATACACCTAAAATTTTAGGTAGCCCCAAAGAAAAAATCTGCAGCCATTAAAACGGGTGAACGCAGTGACCAGAAAAAACAGAAAAACCCGATAGTATCGATCACAAAAAATTTCTCTCAGGAGAGCCATAGTTGGACGAGCTGTGGGAGCTGTGGCTCCATCTTGTTGGAACCAAAATTCTGAAGGATTCTCTACCTCTGGCCTTAAAAAGTTTTCAATCGTTGCCCGGTATTGAAAACCATAATCATTAATCGCGACTTGTTCGTCGTTTTTGAAAAAATGTAGTCCAATGATTCTTCCTGAGGTTATTCCACACCATACTGTGCATCTAAGTGGCAGCATTTGATGTTCAATAATTATTTTTGGATTTTCGATGGCCCCATATTCTGCAATTTTGTTTATTCACGTTATCGTTGAGTTTGTGAATAAACTCATTGTTCTCTCGGAACAAGTCTTGAAAACGCCTAGCATACTGAATGCGTATTTGCAGATCATTTGATTTCAACCAATGAACCAATTGAATTTTATATGGAAAAAGGTGTAACTGCCTTAAAATTATTTGCAAAGACGGCCTAGACATCACCAACTGCTGAGAACGTCGCCTGGTGGAAGTTTCCAGGTTTTCCACAAATACTTGCTCGCACCCGAGCAATGTTCACATCATTTCGAACTGTACGAGGTCTTCCAGCACGCAGAAAACGCTGTATAGGTAAATTGTTGGCGCATTTCGAACATGAAAGAAATATCGATATAATCTTTGTGTCTGAATAATTAAATGTCGACTTTCAAAATAAAATTGAACCACTTTGGTTCTTTGTTCTGTGCTGAATCTTTCCATTATAAATTTCCAAACTTTTTCAAAGATAATTCTGAAAAAAATAAATAAAAATTCAATAATTAAATCTTAACGTTTTTTATGCTCCACCCTGTACATAATATGTATAACGGAGTGAGTCAAATTCTCAAAATCCACCTTAACTTTACGTATAACGGAGCCTCCCCCAAATACCCCCAATTCTGTGAATGAAACCTTTAGAAGCGACTACTGTCACTGAGTCACAGGGCGACCTCAAACTGTGTGTAGTAACTGGGTACAATGTAACAAGTATCAACTTACTAATTGTTAAAAATGTCTCCTACATCTTTCTTCCTTTTCATATAAAACGTTAAAAAATGTATCACAGAATGTCACTGTCGGTATCCTTGTTTTTGAATCAAAATAAAAGGCAACAGCAAATTAACAAATGAATTAGAACTCAGGAACAAGAAAATAACCGCCAATGTAACAATCAAATGAGTTCACGATGTTCAGTGTTTGTTCGTACATATTTTATTTTATCATTTATGAATGACCTAATTTTCATATTCATATCCACGTTTTGCTGACAGAAAGCACATTCTCAGTCCCTATTTGAGGTGTATTGTTAGCATTGATTGTGATATCCTTGTTTGTTTGCATGCGAGTGTCTAGACGGGTGAATCTCATTGTGTTTGTTTTTCCCAAAGTCAAATAAATGCCAACAAAATTGTCACTGCTGTAGGAAATCACCAAATGAACTCTCACATAGAGCTACATTCAATCATTCATGTACATTGAAATTTCAATAAAAATGGCATTTCACATTCAACTCAAAAACATTCCTTTAAGTTAAACATAAGAAAAAAAGAAAAAAAATAAATTCCCGGGTTTTCAGATCTGCTACTCGCTGTTCCCATATCATTGTTGGCCCAACATAATTCATTCGCATTTTCTATGTTATCCACCCCATATCTGCAGAAGCATGTTAGTGGTTGTGTACATAAATGAGTAGGAAAATCCTACTTGTCGCATATCTTATCTTCAAACTCGTGTGTATTCAATTGCAGGACAAATAAATTGAAAATTCAAAATTTAGTTGCTCTTTATTGTACTAGATAGATTTAAAAGAAAATGAAATAAGTCATAACTTTGCACAGTCGCTTAGCAAGTCTGATAATCATTCTGTTTTGAAGAGCATATAACCAAAATTAGATTAAAATTTAACTTGTTTTCCCCATAAAATAACACGGTGCAAGGCAGCAGAATATCTTAAAGTCATTCGAATACATGTATAGATGACAAAAAACAAAAACAGAAAAAATAAAAGAGTATATGTATGTGGCTGCATATCAAATATTAGGACTAAGAGATTATTTAAAACACTAAATCTAATCTTAACCGCAAATTAACTGCAAATTAATACCAAATATAGAAAATATTTTTAATGTTAATGACAAGATGGAAATCACTGAGTTTGTTACATTTCTTTTTAGTTTTTGGTACAGTTGTTATTAGATCAATTAATTGCTATTATGTATGTATATATTATTTTTGTATAAGCGTAATAAAATTAAACAATTGTTAAACAGTACCATGAGGTAAAATGTGCAAGACCATTTATGAAAGTTGTTAAAAGAAAAAATTCAATTAAATATATATCATTCATAGTTAGTTTATTACTTGGTTAATAAATAAATATTTTACAATATACGCGTACACATGCAAATACATATATATGATATACACTTCTACATACCTGTATAGATTTTTTAAACATATTCTTTGTTTTTATTTTTTTATTTTGTTCTTTTGTTAAGATCGAATTGCAAATACACTTTTAAGTACATTAACCTTGAGATGAAATGTATACAAGAAAATGGAATATAACAAAAAAAAAAACAGAAAATGTGAAACAGTTTCCAACATATCCACTACACTATAATACGTACGTTATGTAACAAAAATAAATAATTAATTAAACCAAAAATAATTAAATAATTGAAATTAACAAGAGATATACAACACACTGGACTAGCTTATTGAGTCAAGCTGAGTACTATGTTGAATTTAACATACGGAGTCTGAAATGTAATATGTGTATGAAATATTAATAAATATTTGTTAAAATGGAAATATGTGTTTAATTTAATAGAATTTGGTGGTTACTTTGGGGGGTTTACAATGACCTACATGTCGGGAAGATAGTCGGATGGACTCAAATCTGATGATGTAAATGCAGAAAACGCATCTGTTTGATTTCTCGTATGGTTTTCAAATATTTCTCACATATTGCAAATTGAACAGACTCATAACTAAGAGTTCAAACTTTGGTCTGACTGATAGCGAGAAAATTTCGTATCTGAAGTTGAAATTAAAAAAAAATGCTTAGAAATGGTTAAATAAAGTTAGTGGCTGTTTACAAACAACTGGACAATCCGCCTGGGCAGGCAAGATTTTCAGCGTGTGGAACACACGAATTGGTTCAATTGCATCATTCATTTCACCCAGTAATGCTTTACAGCGAATTGAGTAATGTCCTTTTTCAAATTCGTATATCTTTTTTTAGGTGCAGCAGCAAAGCTTGCTAGCATACACTAGTATATGTGTTACCGCCGTCACTCTGTATTTTTCGAAGTTCTCATTAACACTTACATATGTACATTTCTATTTACACACATGAATTTACTATAAAAATACACACATTTGTCATATTTCCAATGTAAAACTAACACAATGATAAAACTAACAGTCCGCCTTCAGCGGAACCTACAGGCAAATTATTTGCAACATTTGAATTGAGTTGAGAAAAAGCCATTAGTGACGCAGGTTGTCTGCTTAAAGTTTTAAAGCGCTTTGCGAATTCTATCATAATTGAACTAAGATAAATATATATGTACATTTAAATTAAAGTATAGAAGTGCTCTTAAACCGAGTGATGTTTTTATTTTTTTTTCCCAACAATATGCATGCAGTGAAAAATCATTAAAATTGCAGTTAAATCGTCCCCATGATAAATTTTTCGAAAATGCCACATACCATGCGTAAGGATAACGGAACGAAAAGGGATGAAAACATGCTAGTTTCACTCGATCCATCCACTTAGAAAGTGGAAACTTATAAAACTTATCCGCCTCGAATCCCTTGAAAACCGTCGTAATATTGCCGATTTGCTTTTTCTCCACCAGTTACTTACCGGTCACACTGATTGTGCTGCACTACTCGAATCTAAGATCCACGTCGCTCTTCTGTGTTAGATCACATCGTTCCAACTATGATACCTACAATCGTACTCACCTATGTCCAAAATGCTACTTGTGGCTAACACTATGGAATACTCATATGACTTTTACCTTAGCATAACATCCCTTCGCAACTCACTCCAGACCCGTTCTTTTTCTTAGCTCTGCCTATTCACCCAGGCAATTTAGTTTAGCATTCATTTCTTAAGTTTAGATTGTTTAAGTTCCTTGCGTAATAAATGGGGGTATTGCCCCCACTAAACTAAACTGAACTAGATTCAAATGCCGAAACAGCCAATAATTTTCATAATTCGCACCTTCACTTCTTTCGAGTCGTTGACAATGCTCAAATAGAACAACTGCTTCTCAAGCTTGACTATTCGAAGTCGGCTTGAAACTGTAAAACAACTTGTGGGAGAACAGAAGCACGCACAACACGGATAGATGCCTTAGAAGCTCGGATTGTAGCGGCACAATATATGTATAATAATAATAATGGCAACGCTACAGTCTGAGGTGGACCTGGGCCTAGCTTCTCATCTCAGCAACCGCTCGAGTTGTGCTATTCACAAGTGGAAGGAATCCATAGTTTAATGCCGACTCCGAACGGCAAGATTGAGAAGCTATATTTGCTAAAATGAAAAATTGATTGCCTCGTTGACTTACCGGTGTTGACTCGAATTTAACCACCAAACGTCGTTGTCATCTTTTAATGCTCGGAACATTTTTTTTTTTTTGGAAAAAAATGATTTGTATGCGTCATTCAACACTTTTACATTTCATGGTTATTTTCCATACATTATCGAACAAGTCACAATAAATTTGACATATGTCATATAAACAAATGCCGCTATAAACAAAGAAATTTCGGACGTCTCTATTGAAAGACCCCATATCCAAATGTTCTCCGATAGAGAAAGGAAAAAATCGAATAAATAAATTGACCAAAAAAAAAATTCTAACTAAAACTTTCTCCGATGAACACATTTGTTTACCATTTTGTGACTAATAGAAATAAAATACGTTTCAAAAATATATGTCCGGGGAAGTCCAAAAAAAAAGTTCGCCAATAAACGTCATAAAACCCATAAAGTTACGACTGACTTAACTGCGAATCAGTTTCAAGCAGCATAACATTCCTACTGGTAGTGTGTCACTACAAAAGGCCATTGTACTTCAAATACTTAAACCTACGAATGCGAATGTCAGATAAAACCGAAACGCAATGCTTTTGCATTTGTAGACAGGGTTTGTATGTACGTCCCTGTCATAGTTTTGAAACTTTTAAAATCTTAACTTTTCTAATTATTTGCCTTCAATTTAACACTTTTCTACTCACGAAGCGGGGTGTATGAAGTGCACAAGAATAACTTGAATGGGAAAGTTTCCTCATTTATTGGGTTTCTTCATTTTTTGTTGTTTGTGAAATTGTGAAATGGTCGGTAGTGTATCTTTCGAAGGCGAACTGCCTTCGAAGATTTCAAAGAATTTTTTAATTTCTCTAATGAAATTTTTTAGGCGTTAATGTCTTTTGTACTTGTCTTCTCTATTTGCTGTTGTCCAGTGGACTTTTTTTTTTTATTTCAGTCTTTAAGTATTTGCCTATGCCTTTGTATTCGGCTATTTAAGAATAAGTTTGGGTTGATTTTTCTTTGTTTGCCATAAATGATAGCTGATTGAGAGCAGACTGCATATATGTATATGATATATGATACCACGCGAATAGATTTTCTACGCATTGAACCATCCAGAGGTTGTGATGAGGTTTTCGAATGGGGTGATACACTCTGAAACTGCTGAAGTAGTATGCTTTCAGGAGAGTATTCCCACGAATCAAGAGGGCACTACATGTGCAATGAAGGTGAGTTTTGGTTTTCAGCTCCTTTTTATCTCCGCAAAAAGTCGTTATAAGAGTCGTTATAAGAGTGAACCATCCTATTGGTCTCACCGTTCGGAGTCGGCATTAAACTGTAGGTCCCCTTCACTTGTGGGAGAAAAATATCACGCACAATACGAGTAGTTGCTAAGAAGCTAAGCCCAGGTCAACCTTGGACTGTAGTGCCGCCGTTATTGTTATCCTATTGGGTTGCCATTTTCAGTATCCTGTTACAACGCCGATAAGTATCGTAAGCGCTGACCTGCTCATTCTGATTAGGCACAAGGGCGATTTAGGACTATAACAGGCCAGATTAGTCCTCGGATCACCTACCTAAGTTGCATGAGCACAATCTCTCCCTTGGGCAAGAGTGAAGGGACAGTGCCACAATTAGAGGTTTCGCCGACTTTTCAATTTTCTAGAATGAAAAAGAGAAGGAATAACTTCAGGATAAATATTGGTAATATTTTCTGTTCTGTAAGAAGGGTCTGGTGCCCATCGATAGATCATATCTTTGAGAGGATTTGATGGAGCGCAGGGATGTGTGGTTCAATGCCGGATTTAGGGGACGGCAGCCTGGGTCCACAGAATTCGAAAAAAAAAAAATATTTTAAATTTAGACGAGTAAACACCACACAAAAAAAAATAAGCCAGGGGATCTCCACTCATTTGTTGCCCCAGGGCCTCCAGACCTCCAAATTCGGTCCTGGTGTGGTTAATAACGTAAATGAATCGCTTACAAGCTTATCTATGAAGTTTTTTATGAAGTCATCGACGCTGAGCCAGTGGAACAAGTTAATAGAGGACGCCCATATCTAAGATGGCGGAGAGGGACCTCAACCAACTTGGTGTGCGCAATTGATGACAGCTAGCAAAAGATCGTGCAAAAAAGCCTTTCAACATCTTATGGCTTCAATTCATACAGCACAACGATCGGAAATGGTTGATTCAGCGACCATAAGTGTATTTCCAAGTTCTTCTTGCTTCCACCAAAATACGATGACTTTTGGCTGCTTTTTCTTCATATTGAAATACTCTAGTTAAACCCGCAAAAACACTTTATTTGGCACGAAACTCGATATATTCAGTGAATTGAAAAGTATTGTTGTTTACGCTTGAACTAAATGACACATATTGATTCTGAAACTACATGACAGTGGCTTTCCAACAAATATTCGGAAAGGCGATTCAAAGGAATAGTAATCAAGTGTCGCCATCTGTTGTAAAACCACATGAATCAACCGGTACATTAGAAGAAATTAAAAATCAAATACCTAACTTAAGGTTTTTCCTTGATCACTAGAATAGCCGCAATTACGTTGATTTTCAAAACAAGGAGACTTTGAATTGACAAAGGATTGATTAATGCATTTTTTTTCATCCAGACGATTGATTTAAGCTCCAAATATGGTGAAAATGGCAAAACAACAATCACAATGTCAATATACAAAGCGCGGCGAATAATGTATTACTGCTTCATTCCGTGCACTACTGTCTCCTAACGCAGAATAGCTATGTATTTACTGCTTGTAAATGTGAACCGTTCCAATTTGGTAGCTTATTTGGGAAACCTGAATCAGGCAATCATATGTTGAACTTGTTTTTGTTTTTACACTAATAGGAGAAGCGACAATTTCATGACTAATTTAGACTAATTTTAGTACCCAAAATACACTCGTACATACAGTGCGACCTCAATGAAAGCAACCCTCGATACGTGCAACTCCTCAATAAAAGCAACACCTTAAATCTTACCATTGCTGACTCAGTAATTGCAACTCTTCAAAAAATGGCGACTCAATAAAAGCAACTATTGTTTCATGAACTCATGAATACATATTTTTATAAGGGACCAAATCCTAAAAGAACCCAAAATAATATCATCGATTAAAGATTTGTTTCAAGAGTTGACAGTTCCCAGGACATAACTGATTCGATTGCAGAAAATGAATCCAATTTGGAAGCGACTAGTAGTAATCCGGAATCAGAAGTCGAAAGTGATGACGAAAAAGAATTTGAAACAGAGGCTGCAATTCGAGCACTAAACATTTGCCTACAATGAGCTGAAGAAAATCATGCTCATAAAGTGTCATAATTTAAAAAAAAAACAATTAAAGTTTGAATTTTTTTATTGTTATGAATTAAATTAAATTATCAGTTTTGGTCTGCTTACCAATGGAAAACACGTTCTTTTTACAATACTGACATACTGTACTGACGTTTTTAACTTTTTGTCTCATTTTTGGCACCTACAATTTTTTGACTCGATTATTGCAACAAACTCAATAAAAGCAACTGCCCTAATTTCTATTAGTTGCTTTTATTGAGGTCGCACTGTAGTTATTTTCAGATTTTTTTCCAACTTGATACCCACTTCAGCCATTGTCATCGAATTTTGCGTTGTTTAATAATCATCCGACTGTAGTTAAGCACTTCGTATATTCTACATAGCCTAGACATTTCACACATTTTGAAACTCTTGGGTGGGTGCCGTGGCCGTGTGGGTTCGTGCGTCGACCCATGCGCATTAGACTTTCACAGTCTAGGTTCGAATCCAAGTTCAGACAAACAATTTCTCAAAAAAAAAATTGTTCACTGCTCCACCTCTTTCGAGTCACTGACAATGCTGAAAGAGTATAACTGTCTAGAAAAAGCTTCTCAATCTCGCCGTTCGAAGTCGGCATTAAAGTGTAGGTCCCCTCCACTCGTGAGAGAACAATAGCACGCACAACACGAGTGGTTGCTGAGATGGTAAGCCCAGGTCCACCTCAGACTGTAGCGCCGCCATTATTATTATTATTATTATTATTAAACTCTTGACCGGGTTCTGCATGATTAGATATTTTGTTTGGAATGATGCAAGCTGACGCAAGTGTCGCACGAAGAAGTCTTCTCTCGTATCGATCAAGCTTCGTAATCCAGTTTCGATATAACACATGTCCCTATACCGTAAAGAATGACTTCAGTTTTGAAAGTCTTGTACAAAGCCATCTATATTTTTAGAGGGAGGGTTAATTACACAATTGAGCCCGAGAAAACGGCGACTAGTAAGACAGAATCTTCATTAAACGTAGTAACGAGTGTATTCTATCATAGCAGCCTATTGTGACGTTCTGGTCAAGTCACCGTTGATGTGTGTCGTCTTTCGATAGCACTAAACACTGTTTTGAATGGATTTACGACTAAATCCATTGTAGCCGCTTCCATATCGGTCCGCTTTATATCCAAATCACTTCAAAATCGTCCGTCTTTATTGTGATCTGAAACATTTAACAAAGATATGTCAATGTCTAACAATGCAGCGTTTTTTGCTTCTAGTGGAAAAATCAATAAAAAATACTCAAATTTGATGGTAATAATTGACGAATGCGTTTTCTTGTATGTATGTTAAAGTCCGTAGATAGAACAGGTTATACTTAAAAAATTGGTCTGCAACTGGTGGAATTTCTGGCCACCACTGGTTTAATTAAAGCTGGAAAGAAACGTAATTAAAGCAGGTGCAGTAGATCACTCCATTATCGCATTATCAATGCAAGTTCATCTGAATGACCTTATTGACTCGATGAAGTGATAAGACGTTTAGTTTGAATCGCTAATCATTGGCTTCCGAGAGTACTTTTAATACAAAAAAGTTTTTATCATCTCTACAGGCGGATCCATTTCCGTTTTGGAGAAAACCGTCGAAGTGGATTTGTCCGCCGCACGAATAACTCTAGGCTAACATTTCGGTTCTGAATCCAATCTTTTATTGTCCGTGAGGTATGTAGCGGTGCGTTGTCCATCGTTGTTCACCAAATATTTCATAAAACTTCGGAGAAGCACTTTCCAGAATATGAAAAGATTAAAAAAACTTGTTGCTCTTTTGGCGGATTTGGCGGAGTGCGAATATTTGTTCTATAGTCGATTTGTTGGAAAATTTGCCGGAAACTGCACTGGTACGTACCGATCCACAAAATACGCTGGATAAGATCTTGTAGGCGACATTTATTAGGAATATACCCTTTTAGCGACTTGATGGCGCAGTTAGTTAAGTGCCTGCCCTCAGTTAGAGAAGTCCCAGGTTCGAATCCCAGTGAAATCGAATCTGGTCTAGTCACCATTTGCCGTTGGGATCAAATTAACGGCACTGGAGTAGGTTGCTACCTGGCAGTACAATGGACCAGTTTTGAGTCTGAGTGCTCCAGTAGTGTTTCGAAAATACTCCGAAAAAAAAACATGGTCTAAGTGTGCTGTTGAATTCACTAGCAGGCTCCTAACCTAACCCATACCCTTTTAGTTCTTGCATGATGTAGGGTGCACAGAGCTAATTTTCCAGTCATCGGGCATGCTTTCGTCTTCCCAAATTCTACAGATGATCTGATGCATGCTCCCTACCAGACCATCGCCGCTAGCCTTGACGAGCTCTGATGGCAAACCATCCGAGCGTGCTGCCTGGGTGTTTTTCAGCTTTTTGATAGCTGTCCTGATTTCTTCAATACTGGAAGGGGGAACCACCTCAACGACTGGAAATGGGATCTCTTCATTCTCAATCATTGTATCCTGGTTGTGCTCATTAAGCGGTTGCTGGAAGTGCTCTTGTCGGCGGTGGGAGGTAGCCAAATGTGTTTTCGGCTGCTTCCTGTATGACAGAGCAGCAATGCAACCAAATATTTTTGGCCTTTGTCTCTGACGTAGGCATACCACGAGGTATCTCGCTAAGTTGCTCTTCGTAGGCTATAGCAATTTCCGGTGTGCTCAGGCGTCCAATGTCGAGACTCCTATTTGTTGCCAGGTTTCTGACATTGGACAGTCAAGTTATGAATCGGTCTGTAATCAGAAAATGGTCAGAGTCGATGTAAAATAATAATAATAATTGTGGCGATACAGTGCAAGGTAGACTTGGGCCCAGCTTCTCAGTCGATGTTTGCTTTTCTGAATATTCGCACATCTAGGATATCTAACGCGTGTCTTACGTCAATCAGAATCTGGACGATTTGGTTGGCGGTCCGACCATCCGAGTATCACCAGGATGTTGTGTTGATTATTTTACGGGGAAATCTCGTGTTGGCGTTGTAGCCGCTATCTGTTGTCGTGTTGTGGAGGTTGTGCTTTCCGATCACTCCGCCAAAGATTTTGTCCTTACCGATTTTGGAATTGAAATCACCGAGAGCGATCTTAAAATGCTACTCCTCTCCATATACACCTTCCAAAAATAGAAATCGTTTTTGATGGACTTAATGAAGGTTTTTAGTTGCTTTTCCTTCAAATTCATAATTAATTCTGTGATATTCTTTTAAACAAATTGTATTAATATTTTAGTAGTAAGATTTTTGACCAAATCTCTGTAAACAAATATTGTTAAAAGAATTGTAAACTTTATGCCACAATAAATAAACTATAATAATAATATATTTTTGATGACGTTGGGAAATTTGTCTTGGATGCGGATCACAACCAGTCATAGCTTATCGACGATGTCGATGACTCTCGATTTAGTCCCTTTCCCACGACAAATCTCAATATGTGCAACCCTTTGTGAAGTTGTAATAATTGTCGGATTCATTTTTCCTTATCATAACTGTTCCTATCCAGCGCACTCAGTCCATCGCAGTAATATCCCCCTCGTACTGCGTGAGGATATTTTCCAATTGATGAGCCGATCCGGGAGATTCCACGAGCACACTCCCAAATCATGTGCCTTTATCCCGTCATGTTGTCCTTCCGTGTATCCATAATCCATCATTATATTGTTTTTAAGTGAGTGGGTTGTTAGCCCTTCGCTCAACCGCTCTTGTGTTCGGGATATAGATACGTCCTATTGCCTATGATGTTCGCTACATACATTGGTTCACATCTCAACGGTTGCTGTAGTTGCGCCGAAGCAACAGCTATCATAACCCTCCTTAGCCAAAATTTAACTCCTCGGAATATACTACAATAATTTTGACAAATTGGCTTAAAACGCAACTAGAAAATAACTTGCAGCAGGTTTTATTTCTTCAAGTCATTGATTGACTAAAAATATTGCAATTAATGCGAAAAATTGTGAAATTCGGTGGCCTCAACTGTTTTTGCAAACTTCGATCCGCAAATAAAAACTTTCGGATGATTTGAAAAACCCCCTTGAGCGCACCAGCAAACGTATTATTTGTGAGAAATAAAGGAAACAAAAGAAATAGGATACCTCGTAGAATGATTTTTTTTTTAAATATACCTTCCGTAGAATTATTTCAGAAGTCAGAAGAGCGAATGAATGAAGCAAAGATTAATTTTCAGAATTTGGAAATTTGTTGTCATTCGTGTCAATCGTGATCAATCGGCAGGAATGTCGGAATCAAATTGTTTGCACCTGTGGATTTGAACTTACCGCCGTTTAAACAAGACAAACCCCGTAACACAATCCCACATGTGGAATTATGTATAAAGTTCCCAAGTAAGATTATTAGAAAAAGAAAGATAATTCGATGTGAATGAAACCGCAAACGGAATAAATTACCTCTAAGATACAAAAACACATTTGTTTATGATTTCTACTTTAAATTTTTCACAGCCAGAGAGCACCCATCCAGGGAGTAGAATTAATTCGAAATAAAACAAATTTTGAACCCTACCAAATGACGCTCTTGGTTTAACCAGGTTCTAAAATAAATTGAAAGAAAACCCAATTCGCAAGTAGACAAGTTTGAAACTGCACCATAAATTTCAAAATATTACTCATAACTAAGGAGTTCAATACCTTATCTGCCATAGACAAATACGCATTTGACTTGCGAACCCACGATGCTCACAAAATCAGCTTTTTGGCCAAATCACTACCCTCTCTCCAGATGATTCATGAGTGCACGGCAAGGGAATATACCGAAACACAATGATCAGTAACAATTGATTTGCAATTTTTCGCGTATATTGTTTTTAAATTTGATAACATTGCGATTGATCAGCGCTTAAGTGTCAGGGTCATAAAAAGACGCCAGGCCTAACGTACATTTTGGAGGCGCCTGAGCTTGCCAATAGTTCATACACACGATAGCTCAGAAAGTGCTAAGAAAGAAAACATCCATTCGGTTATTAAATTGTATTCTTAATCACTGGGAAATCCATAATCTTCTCGTACATGTCTGGTGATAAGCATGAATAAATCACCCCGAGACCGAAGATAATCCCCGACTAACGATAGAGAGGGAGAGATTGAGATTGAAATAACCTGATTTAAATGACTAAACCAAAGTCGAGTTAGAGTTAAACTCAAACTGTTTGTACTTCTCAACTTAATTAAGCAAACGATGGCATTGTTATTTTTGAGTGAATTTATTACGGAAAGCACCGGAAGAGGAGTGAAGTTGCTTGTGTTCTGTTGAATTGCACAGAAAATATATTTGAAGGGAGGAATGTTTTTTTTAAGGTTTCGTCTACAAAAACGAAACCTTTATAATTTCGGTGTATCCGTCCGTCAGTCCAAAAAATCTTACGGTAGAAATCGCAGACGAGGATGTTCTGATTAGGAATATGAACCAGTGAAGAAACTTGGTGAGGAAGACTTGGATCGAGTCGCAGTCGCCGAAGACTGCAATGATTACTTCAATTCAACGGTGGTGCTTGATTGTGAATCAATTTGAAGACGAGTATGTATGTAATAAAAAGTTTCAGCCGAAGAAAATGATCTACTGTCAAGGCTAACTATAAAAAATATTAGAATGATTTGTGGTAAGATTGTGCCAAATGAAAATAAACTGAGCAAGTGCGAGTTGAACTCGCACGGGGGAGGTTCCGTCGCATAATATTGATGAATGATTTCTGAATATCAAACGACATTTTTTCAAACTATTTCAATTCAGTCAACCCAAATCAACTATTCATTACTACATTCATACATCCAAACAAATAAGCATCCAACCATACATACATATACCTACATTTCTATCCAAGTTTATCCAACACAGAAAATCCCTTCCATCCACACCCAATCAGTGTTCATGCCTAAGGTGCGTGTGTACATTGCTGTTGGGCATTTAGGCGTTGAGATCTATCTAAGAGATAACACTCATCAACGCATAGAGTGGTCGAATACAGCATGAAATTTATATGTGAAAATGAAAATAGTTATCATTTTAAATCTTAGATATCTCAAAATTTCAACATAAAACGATATTTTGAAATTTATCATTTCTTAATGCTTAATGTCTTCAAAACTGCATTTCAAAATTCGCATGTCGATGATTGACCGTTTTTGGCCAATATCTCCAAACCTATTGAAGCCAGAATGCTTCGAAATGGTTTTATATAAAAGTTCTCAATGAAGCCAAGTTTTTGTGATTTTTTCAGATTTTTAAACACTTTGGAGCTCCATATTTTCCAAACGGTACTTTGGACTGTTGAAGCAAATTTCATTTCAAAAGATCGTTTTGATATATAACTGTCGATTGATATATAACTCGATGGGGTGCGACAATTTTTCAAAATTAATGGCAACTTTTTAAATTTGGGTGCATGAGCAATGACATCTAGGCCCGAAGTACCTAATTCTAAAATTGCATGCCGATATCTTTATAAACTTCGGAGATAAAAAGGTGAGAAAGACACGACAGACGGACGGACGGACACACCGAAATTATAAATGTTCCATTTTTGTAGACGGAAGCTTAAAAAGGATAGCGTAACAGCTGACATTTCAGGGTTGTTTAAAATGAAGCTCTACACAAAAAAATTATCCTAAAAATAATGCAGGTTTGACAGCAACATCTACAGTTCGCGAAATATAGTCGGAATATTGATTTAATTTCAACAATGGTGAAATCACTACTTGGGAAGACTTAGTCGGGCTCTGACCGCATGTCAACAAGTCAGTCAATTTAGCAAAGTACATCGAAGCAGTTCGTGAGATTATTCAGAGTCCAGGAAAATCAATTCGACACCTTGAACATTGTGTGAAGCTCTCTACAGATTGGCATATTCATGCAAACAAAGTGCAAATGGCTCAAAAACTAAAATCTACTGACCACGCAAAGCGTCGATAGTTTGTTGTATGGATTATGGAACAACATTTTTCCAACGAAATCATCTTCAACTTTTTTCATACTTTTTATACAGATTGTTCAATTTGGGATTGATGTCAAATTTACGACTGAATCCTAAGGAAGAAAATGTGTACATAACGTATCACTGTTTTGGTGTGGATTTTTAATGTTTGAGCCATTCTTCTTTGAAAATGAGACCGGTTAGGAGAAACCATATTGGTATTCAATATCGCAACGTGGTCGTTTTTGTGTCTACATTGAAATGTTTAGATGTGGGCCACTTTGGTTTCAACAAATTGGTTACAAATACCAAACAAGTAACAATTAATTAAACTTGGTCACCCAGATCATGCAATGTTGTTAGACTTTTCTTTGGAATTGAATAATTTTCAAATTTTACGGCTCCAATTCATTCGAGTCGCTGACAATGGTCAGAGAGTATAACAGTCAAGGAAGAGCTTTTCAATTTCGCCGTCTATGTCGGCACCAAACTACGGGTCTTTTCCACTCCTAAGACAACAATAGCATGAGTGGTTATTGCAAAGCTAGGCTCAAGTCCACCTCGGACTGTAGAGCCGCCATTATAATTATTATTATTAAGACTAATGTCAACTAATGTGGGTGGCGTAACCGTGTGGGTTCGTGCGTCGACCCATGCGCATTAGACTTTCACAGTCTAGGTTCGAATCCAAGTTCAGACAAACAATTTTTCATAAAAAATTGTTCACGGCTCCACCTCTTTCGAGTCACTGACAATGCTCAAAGAGTATAACTGTCTAGAAAATGCTTCTCAATCTCGCCGTTCGGAGTCGGCATTAAACTGTAGGTCCCCTCCACTCGTAAGAGAACAATAGCACGCACAACACGAGTGGTTGCTGAGAAGCTAGGCCCAGGTCCACCTCGGACTGTAGCGCCGCCATTATTATTATTATTAATGTCAACAAGCCTAAGACCAAGCACACACTCTCTGAAGGAACAGATTGATTGTATAATCGAAATTCAGATAGGTTAAGTTAAGGTAGCTTCAGATTAACAGTCTCATTTAGGCCAATGTAGGCCTATTGTGGCAGCACGCATATCGGATATCTCCTACACAGCCAGTTCGGACTTGCTTTAAAGCGCTCAAGCTGACTGATGCTGTTTAAGTGAAAGAAGTAGGTTCCCGCGATATGCAGTTTCTGCAGAAGTCGTTATATGGAAGACCCAACTTGCATGCGTGTGTTCTGTGGCATAGTGTATTATAATGAAAATTTTGAGTGCTAGCCTATTCATTCTAATCAGATAGGATGAGTGTTTAGAGTTTAGTTTAAATTAGACTTGCGTTGCAATGTGGTACATACGAGTACGTAGTACATTTCAGTACCTCACATGAGGTGAATGTTAATGTTTAGCCATTAAATCAGGCAGGTCCTGGAATAAAATCTAACCGATTCCAGATATTTAATCCCGGCCGGGCTGTCTGGCCATATGATGATGTCGCTTTTTACATCCCAATGTATTTAAGCCGTAACATGCCTTTCTAATCGAGGCGGCCAATTGACATGGCCAAGACGGCTGATAACACGCAAAAGATCGATTGGGGCACAGGCTATATATCATCCAAATTCATGTCGTCAATTTCAGTAAAAAAAAAGTCGGTTACCATGGCTCTGTAACGCCCACCGCTGACCAAAACGGTATTCCCAGACTCATTTTCGAAGAAAAACGGCCCAATGATGGGACCACTCCACAATCCGCACCAAACTGTCACTCTCTGTGGATGCATTGGCATTGGCTTCTCGACAATAATGTGCGGGTTTTTCAAGCCTCAGATTCGGCAATTTTGTTTGTTAAAGTAGCCACCGAGATGAAAATGCACCTCATTAGAATCGATGTCCAATTCAAGCTTCTCTAAGTCCCAAACTGCAAAGCTATAACGAAGCGGATGGTCACGACTTCAATTGCTGTGTCAATTGGACCTTGTAAGCGAAGAATCCCAGATCTTTGTGCTGAATTCTCCTCAGACTAGTGAGTGAAATGTTGAGCTGTTGAGATCGATGGCGAGTTAATGCATGTGAATTGAGTCTCACACTCTCGGTCACAGCAGCCACATTCTCACCTGTGCGCACCGTACGACGACGGGGTGACCGACCATGAGTGTTTTCCACTAGCATACCAGTCTCACGAACTTTTTGCACAAACTTGCGTACCGCAGTCTTGATGGGTGCTTCATTTCGGCCAAAACTTATTTTCAAAAAACGCACTGTTTGGACTACACAGCATTCATTTTGAAGGTAAGTTTTCCAACGTTGTTCAAGCGTAAAGCGGTTCATTTCGTTCTACGTAGGTATGGTACTGACTTTCTGTCAGGATTTCGAGCGGGAAACAGCTGTCAGTGTTAAAATAACCTAGAATTAAAAAAAAAACTCTAGATGGCCTGTACATGGTGTTGATGGCCTTTTTACCTGATTTCGATGTAACCACACATTGAGTAGGATTACACATTCATAACCAAATACTCGTATGTCATAGCGTCCATTTGCTCTATCCACATTTCACTAATGCATTTCCGATTACAACATTTCTTTTCTGTAAAGTCCAGATGACAAGTGCAGTACCTGTCAATATGAGTAGATTCTGATACATCCATCTCAGAAACATGTTGGCCTCTGAAAAAGCATTCCGGTCACAATTTCTCTTACGATCATCGCTCGGTTCAGTCGGTTATCGGACGTGAATTTCGTTGTTGTTTTGATTTGTTGCAAGTGAAGTTATAACAGTTTGAAATATTTCATTTTAATGTCGATATACTATAGTCGATAACAACCGTGAGCATGAAAGGTGTGTACTTCAAGATTTCGGATAAACGCGGCTTAGGTATCGCTATATTGTTGCACTTGAGCTAAATTGAAACTTAATTTACTGAATGATGTACATCTAATTATACTTCAGAGTCAATCAGGAGATAGTTTGAGCATTCCAAATGCACGTCGTCTTTTTATTCGTTCGTGACCTTGGGTCAGAGCTCGGAGTTATTAGCACATTTCTTTTTCTGTTCACATGAGATCAAAGCGATAGCAGAGTAAAAACTCAATCTCATCTCGGTTTGTACAACTAAGTGCTGTGTGACTGAGATAAGTGAGCGGTAGTTGACTTAGAAAAATACAAAGTGCATAAAGTTAGCAAACTGTCTATAGTTGCTGACGCACATACATCTGTATTATCTGAAGTGGATGTCAATAATCATTAGTTAGGCATAACTATGTGTGTGTATTTCTGTGTATAAATTTGGACATAGTGGGAATGAAGGTACACTTCTTCTAAGTTGTGTTCGGAACCCGAAAGTATAACTTAACGAAGAGCAATTTTTGCACTGAAAACTTAAAATTTGTTTCTTCATGTAAATTAATGTTCTCAACAAAACTGGATATAAATGGGAACTTTGTGAGCGTTTGATCTCTTAAATGCTTTTCTGTATGACTAGTGTTAAGAGATATTTGCCATTTAATCACATTCAGCTGCAATGTCAAGAGATGAAAGATGTTTTTAAACTTTTTTGAATCCAGTCGGTACTCGTAGTTCTTTTTGAGGCGATTAGTGATAGATGGGAGCAGCAAAATGCAGTCACAATGCTTAGGCACGTTGTTATACCACGCGGATCCTATCCAGTGAACCATGCTAAGCTTCCAATGAAGTGATTGAACTGGCTGACGCCGACGTTATTTCACTTGTTCAAATTGTTAATGCAAAAGTTTTCCATTATTTGGGAGATCCGTTTGCTATTGCGTCTGGGAAGGAACTAGTTTCTTTTTTAAATGGAATTAGTACGAAATCCAAAACAATTTATTTGTTTCCGGATGAAATTATGCCATCGGCTGAGAACTTTTGTGGTTTTTGGTCAAAAACCAGAATCAAGAGGCGACACAAATCGGAACAAGTAATAGTTAAATGATGCTTTGCATGCACAACTCGGGGGATCTGGTTAAAAACCAACTCAAAGCTGAGAAATAAAGGAAATAAGAGTGTAGTAGTATAGAAGGACCTCTCATCATCATCATCATCATCATTTTCAGTGACCCGCATGTTCCACTAAAGGGGTGCGGGGGTAATGCATGCACGAGAGATTTCCAGACCAATTGATCCTCCGCCATCGACTTTAACTCATCAGGAGCTATGTCCAGGCACAACCAGGCGAGTTATTGGTCTTGGTCCAACCTCTCATCCTGGGTCTGTCAAGCGGTCGTATACCTGATGGAATCGCATTCAAGGCACGCCTCGGAAGTCGTGATGATGTACAGTTAGAAGAACATCTTTATTAGTAAATTTGAAGTGTTTTCTTTCATTTCGAGTGATTCACAATAGAATTGAAAATTATTCTTTTGATTCTTTAAATATTTATATTTTTTTGCAGCAAATACTCAGTGATGGATGGATAGTGGTGGCATAGTGTCCCAGTGCGACGATTCCTACACATAAGGTCCTAGGTTGGCCAACGATTCGATTCACCAGAGCAAATATCTAGTACTTGTAGGCCTCTAAAGTCCGATGTGCACCTGGGCCTCATTCAACAAGGCTCTAATACCAGCACGATTATTCAGCCGTCGCCTTTTTTTGAGGTCCTCCTCAATTGATGTTTCAAAGACTCTAAGCCGAAGATTCTTCGGGCTAGATATAAGTTCTCCATGCGCTCTACATAACCTAGGCATCTTCGGCGTTTAATCCGTAGACACCTGACTAGACTCATATACAGTCTGTAAAGTTCGTGGTTAAATTTTCTCCTCCAATCACCATTAATGCAAACTACATCAAAATCCAACGCAAAACTTTTCTCTCTACACGACTAAGAGTCAGTTTAGTCTTTAATAAGAAGGCTTTATTACTCAAGTACTTCTTTAGTCCAAAGAAACAGTGATTGGTTAGAGTTATTCTGCGATTGATCCAATATGGACCCGATGTAGACGAAGTTCATGACTACCGCAAAGTTACCTATTGTGAGATTCTGACGAGTCCTCCATTTTATGTGTCGTTTCTCGATGACAGCATGTACTTCCTATGGTTGTCAACCTCAATGATATAGCGAGATACAATTTGACAAGTTTGGCAAAAATGTCAAAACTAGACATTGCTCTGTATAACTCGCCTCTATACATACTCTCATACGCAACATTAAATTCGAGGAGTATGTAGTAGATGTCGATCTGCATTTCTTGTGTATTTTCCACGATCTGTAGTAGTGTGAAGATCCTGTCTATTGCGGACTTTCCTAGCCTGATACGGGTCTCGCCCCTTCATTTCTGTCCATAGAGCATTCGTCGTCAAACCAGAGGTTTTATCTCAGTGATGTTGTAAAACCCATGACATCAGTAACGGCTATCTGGTAGATTTCAGACAACGTTTCCTTTCTTCCTCTATTGTTTGTGTAGATGGCGTCGAACTTACAGAGAGTTTCAGTTCACTACCAGCATCTTGCGATATTAAACCATTTTTTCTTTCTTGACTCCTTAGTTTTCTCGATATCGTGTGCTTACCTTGGCTACAACAAGGAAATTATTCGAGTCTATTGACTCCTCGGAATGTTCGGACATAAAGAACACTGGAGGAGTGTCTAAGGTCGATCGCAACGTGATCATTTTAGTTGACGGTTGAATGATCAGGGGAACGCCATGTTCCTTTATGAATGTTGAGGTGTGAGAACCGCCTGCTAGCTACAGAGAGGTTTCGCTCAGTGACGAAGTCCACCAGCTTGAGTCCGTCTTCGTAGTGACGTAGTGACGATGACTCTAGCAAAGATAACTCAGTTCACTCTCCTAGAATGATTTCGAGATCGCAGCTTTTGAATTGATTGTAAGTTCTTTCTAGAGCATCAGACTTGATGCGGTTTGTTGGGAGGCGCTCGCTTATGTACTTGAAGCTTAAGACTTTTTGCCTAAGTTTGCCTCGAACAAACGAAGAAACTCGCATCCGAATCAGCGGATCGGTCTTTGTAGCAATCGATAGATATCGCAGTTTTCCATCCTCATTTTTCCCGGTTCATCCGACCGAAATTCCTGGATTGACATCTTGGGCCTCCGCGAGTATATCGAAACCTGACGTTATTTCTTTATGTACTAAAGTAAATAAAAGCAATTCACTAAAGTACATTTATCTCTTTATTTCAGTGAAAATAAGTTCGTTGGCAATTGTGTTTCTTGCGCTCTGTCATACACATGAAACCAGCGCGCAGAATGCTCGAACTGTTGTAACACAACCAGTGGTTAACAACGAATTTGCGTGGAAATTATTTAAGAACTCCAAGCCGGTGAACCGAAACGCTGAAAACTTTGTACTTAGCCCAATATCAGTCCAACTGCTACTGTCTCTTTTGCAAGTGGCGGCAGACGGTGAAACTAAAGAACAACTTAAACAGGTAATCAACAATGCCGTTGCCGCTCAGCTATACTCCACACTGAATCCTGAAGGCCCCGAACCTGAAGTCAAATCAGCAAATGGCATCTTCGTTGATTCAAATGAAAGGGTCAAAGAGAACGTTGCGTTACAAATCTACATAAATGGCGGAGATGTTCACTCCGTTCCATTTTTAACACACTCAGCTTTATCCAAAGCCCACATCAATCAGTTTGTTTCAAACGCCACCAGTGGTCACATACCGGATCTTCTTACCGCTGGTAAGTGTATTTCGATTCCAATATCAAGTTATGTTTCATTATTTCATAGATGTCGACTTATCCCGTATTAAGGCAATGCTGGTCTCTGCAGTATACTTCCGTAGCACGTGGAGATACCAATTTCGCCCTTCTCAGCCGAGAAAGTTCTACACATTCTTCAATGAGGGAAAGCCAACGGACTTCATGGAAGTTGAAGCCTTCTTCAAAGTAAAGTCCATTGATTTGGGCAAAAATGTTCACGGAACTATGATCATTTTACCCTACAAGGTACAAAATTGTGTATAGCTTTTAACAGATCGTTTTGTTTTTATTCCTCCCTCCCCTTCTTTATTCCAGAACAACACGTATTCTATGTATGTCATAGTTCCTGGCCCCGGAATAACTCTTAACAAGTTCCTAAGCAGCATGGACCACAACACCTTCACCCAAGTTCTCCGCAACAAAGACGATTTGGTTACTTATAAAGTTCATTTGTCTATGCCCAAGTTTAAGGTCTCATCGAGGGCATCATTTCTCGCACCACTTCAAAAGGTATTCTTAAGCTTCTCAGTGATTCTGAACGAATTCAACTTTTGAATTTACCCACAGATGGGCTTGGTGAACATTTTCTCAGCGACAAAGTCGGGAATTACGAATCTCATCCACTCGCCAGAGCCCATACGGATAAACGACATCATACAGCAGTCCAGATTGGAAGTGGACGAATCTGGGACTATTGCGACATCAGCCACAGCGTCGCTCTTTGTGCCTCTGAGTGCAAATGAACCCGAGAGCAAAGATTTCATAATAGACAAACCATTCATTTCAGTGATTGTTGACAACGCTTCTGAGATTCCACTGTTTATAGCAAAAATAGTAAAGCCCAGCGAGGTTTGATTGATAAGTGAAAGGGATAAGTGATAATTAACGGTTCCGTCTTGAAATGTGATCAAATTTCCAATTTAACTTCAGTTCAGTTTGCTGCTGAATCGATTCGTTTACTTCAACAAAGGTAACCAACTCAATTTGTCGCATGAGCAGATCAACGGAATTTAGAGAACTGATGCCTTGCAACATTATCTTACTTTCGTTCGATGTGATCATATATCAGAGCAGGTTTTAAAGTTCCCGATTATTTTTAAGCCGAGCGACATTTTATTCAAATAAAGCTGAACTGATGATAACCTTAATAATCTCGCTTTTTGCTTCTAAGATGCATCTCAATAATATGTAAAAAAAAAAAAAGATCTCTCGAAAATCACCGGGGTTCAACAACAAGGTTCTTTGATACCGAGGCATCACGCCTGATTCCAAATTAAACTGGAAAGAAAACATTTAGAAGCACATCAGCAAGGCATACGTAGCATTCTATATTTGGCAGCAAGCATTAGGAAATTATTGGGGTCTTAAACTGTGGTGCACTAACTATACACACAAGATCGGTCCTTACTTACGAATCAGCAGTCTGATGGAAAACGCTGGAGAATATCTTTCAAGCGTGATGAAGATGCAAAGATTGGCGTGCTTAGAAGTTTTTGGAGCTTTAAAGTCCAAATCGACAGCAACACTCGAGGTCCCTCTCAACATCTTCTGCAACAGTACAACAGGTATGACCGTCATTAGGCTCAGACAAGAGTATGTTGAACGATAAGGCCAATGGAAACGCATCCATCCTGAAGATAGTCAGTGCCAAACGCGATGTCCGGGTTTGATTCCCAAAAAAATAGCTTTCATATTTTCACGGCTCCACCTCCAAAGAGTATAACTGTCCAGAAAGAGCTTTTCAAAATTCGCCATTCGGAGTCGCCATTAAACTGTAGAGAGAAAAATGGCACGTACAACACTAGTGATTGACTATATGGAGGTTATTGGACACTATTGTTAATCAAGATGATGTTGGAAATTATCCTTCCGAATTTTTGATTTGCCAGAATTGCTTGTACATAATCTAGAATCAAAATTTGGACCTCCAATATTCATGCTTCGCAACATAAATCAAACGCGACTTTAAAATGGTACCAGACAAAGATGAAGACGTTTCGATTCCACCAGATTTGCTATTTCATTTTCAATGGCTTATATTTCCGTTGTTCGTTTTGTTTTTGTGATCACTATAAAAAGGCGCGATGTTGTTCGTTTTGTTTTTCTGATCACTTTAAAAAGGCGCGATGTCAATCTTTGGAAATTTCCGAAATTGGTAACGCTACTAAAACCAGTGAATTTTTCCCGTTCTTATAAAATGTTCGTTAACCACACTTTGTACCATAGGCAGCAAGCATAACCAATGCTTCATTACCCATTACCTGTGCAATTGCACAACACTCTGGAATTTTTTTTGGATTACAATTTTTGGCTAAATATCCATAAATTGGTTTTTCACTGAGCCTAATATCCTTATTTACTTCTTATTTTTGTTCTAAAGTTCATGGTGGACCTGGGCCTTACCCAAGAAGCGTCTCGAGGTAGCACGATCTTTTTTTTTAACTTCCACCAACTTGTTTGCGTCGCCTTAGTTGTGAAAGTCCTCTGTTGCGCTGTCCGACTGGTTCGAAGTTGAATATTTTTCAGGACAAAGCTTAATTCTCAATGGACGCTACTTGGACCAGCCATCTTAGCCTATTCGTACTATTTACCGCGGAGCCAAGATAGACGAAATCCTTAACTACCTCGAAGTCATAGCTGCCTATTATAAGATTCTGGTCAAATCGGCATCGGCGATGTTGTGCGTTCTTTCTGAACGATAGCATATACAGTCGCTTCCCTCTAAGTCGAATTTTCGCGGGATATCAAAATTAGTTCGAGTTAGAGAGAGTTTAATTTAGAGGATGGTTTTTTGTATGGAAAATTGATGGGAATGTCAAAATAAATCTGGCGAAAAGATTCGAGTTAGAGGGAAATCCGACTTAGAGGAAGTTCGACTTAGAGGGAGGCGACTGTATTTCATTTTGCCCTGTTTACCGCCAAACCAATTTTAGCCGCTTTCTTTTCAATGCCAGCAGCATCTCATTGACAGCTGCCTATGTTCGACCAATCACGTCAATGCTCTCCGCATATATTCTGGATAATCTCTTGTCCTCTCCAGCGAGTTTTGCACGATTTTAAGAACGATGTTGAAAAAATCACATGAAAGCGCATCGTCTTTTTTTGACATGAAAGGTCTCGTTAAATACGTTATAGACAGCGTGAATTATCTTTATACACGGTCTCATAGACGCATAGTTGGTGTGTATCGATCTGTATTTCTTTTCCAGGATCTGCCGTAGTGTGAAGGTCTAGTTTATTGTGGACATGGCTTGTCTGAAACCACATTCAAGAACCTATCAAATTTTTGGCAAAAGGATTCAGGCAGCAGGAAGGATCATATACGCGAAGTTAAATGGACTTATTCCTCGATAGTTGGAGCAGTATCCCTAATATTCATACATAGAAACATGTAGTCTGCTCCAAGAGGACCACAGAAAAATTCAACTCATCTTCAAAAACAAGCAGCTCCTAAAGTGAACAGCATAAAAAATAACCCCATTAGAAATGGACTACCGATATCCCGATACCGCCCTTTTACCGGTACCACTAACGCACTTTGGTGTGTGAACTCTTTAGAATCCTACCAATTTCTACTCTCTCAGCAACAACTCTCAGGCTACTTGTTAAAATTCAAATTTTACAAGGACTACATGGACAGACGATCGATGAAGCTAAAGTGAAATCCCTCTCAGACGGATGCGTCTCTTAGGTGGACATTTCCCTGAAACGGATATACCATGTAACCAACGTGTTTTTCAATTTCCTTTACCGGATATTCAGTGGGTGTAGACAGAAATATCGAATATTTACGAGTTCGATAAAAAATGTTCAGAGATGGGAATCATAAGGTGAAAAATTTAAGCAGCCCGAAATGAAGAGCCATTCCGTTAATTTGCAGATAAAATTGTATCTAGCTGGTCAAGCATATGTACATATATATAAATAAATATTAGATAAATATGGACATTCTTTGTGTATTGCTCTTTATCATATCTAATCAGTACCCTGTGTCAAGTTCGTTCATTGGCTGTGGTTTATTTTGGGGGATGTTTGGACAAATCTTAAGGTTTCCTACTTAAAATACGAAATTTTGATTAAGCGTGCGTGCAAGATCTTGTTTTAATTCCTGAAAAAAAATTCCTGATATGCAGACCGTTCGAAAACACTAGGTAAAACTTGGGAATAGTGGATATATGTTATGTATATATACATAACACGTGACACAAGGGATTTGTATATAAATTCACACACTGTTGTCGTTTTGAAAAAAATATTGCATGCAAATGCTACTTACATAAGCAATGCCCCTTCTTCTTTGTATTGTGCTACATTCTGTACAGGTCTAGGTTCAACCAACAATATTGTCCAGTCAACAAGATATTTTGTTAAAAAAAAGAACAATGTAAGATTTAAACAGAAGTGTAGAATCCCTCAAGATAGCAATCTAGGGCTCTTCCTATACCAAATCTTCATAACAGAGATTTTCACCCTTGTAGGAAAAACGGCAACGATCGCAAAAAAATCTGAGATATCGTTATCTTTCCTCACCTATCAACTGAGCATCTTCCCCGAATAATTACTGCCAATCTCTCTCTTTATTGCAATGAAACAAATTGACATTTTGTTTATATTTTTAATGAGTAGTACTTTCAGTCTGAGCTTAACTTACTTATAAAACGTCACTGATACTTATGACTGTGTGTACTCTATATCCAAATCAAATCCTAGGTCCTCCTTAAACTCCGGTGTGGTTATTTTTCCCGACACAATGACAAACTGTTCCTCATTATCCAGCAGGAAGTACAAGAATGGCCGATTGACTTCAATCTTCTTTTCCTCCTCTTCCTCCAAAACGCGGCCGCCCACACTGTTGCTTCCCGAAATTGCACTCTCCGAACTGCCTCCCTCGTCGACGCGCACACTCACAAACTGAACAATCTCGTCGACGTGCAAGTCACGATCATCAGAGAGTTTGGTCAAGTCCGCCAGACCTCGTGTGAACAATTTCTTCAGACCGAGACCTTTCAGCATGAGCTCAGATCGGGAGGTGTCCTCGACTTGGAACTTGGGCAGACTTATGTAGATCTCTTGCTCGGTGGAAAGCTCATTGACTTGAGAGAAAATATCTGCGTTCAAATTTTGAAGTAATTTGCGTAGTCCTTCAACTTCTTTCGGCACAACTATCAGCAGGGAGTAGCGTTTATTCTGATGAGAACAGATGTTTGTTTGAGGTTAGCAAAAACACAAAAATGCTGAGTTAATGAGTGCTCACCTCGTAGGGGAAGGAAACAGCACAAGCATTGAGATCCTTCAACTCGGCTATGCGATACTTGCCACGTGCATGCATCATTGGAACTTGTATCGATTGATCCGACGTCAGATGGAAAAGTTCGTTTGGGCCAGAGCGCAACTCCTGGAACGGATACGCCCAATTGCCGCGATAGTACAAACCATTAAAAAGCAACATTTTCGTCCTGGCGCCAGCGTCCCTTCCCGTTATTGAATTTGCACTCAACGCCGATGCTATATCATCCTTACGGAAAAGGCTTCGTGCTCCACTGAACTGAAAGTAAAGGAGAAAAAAAGCAATTTAGAAGAAACAAGGTCAACAATACCATGGCCAGTGAAACGTACCCTCCTCGATGTAAAGTGGGACTCGAGTGCTTGCATTATTTCGCTACCCCCATCTTCGAGCTTCTGTAGTGGAATTGTAACTTTTTGCGGTTCATTGGATTCTTTATCGGTTGCCGGTTGGACCTCCTCCACCCCAGAGTATGTCTTGCGAATTGCATCGATTTTCTCCTCGTCCTGAACAGTCTCGTTTTCCTGCACGTTAATATCATCGTCGCGTTTTGAGATGATTGCCCTAGTTTTCGCCGATTCATCTACTACAATTGAATCATTAATCATGTCAGTGTCACTATCAGTGGTCGCTGGCTCTTCCGCTTCATTGTTCAACTGTTGCTGTTCCTGGGGCCTTTGCAACTTTTCCCGTTCGATTTCCTCCCTAATTAATGGTACCTCAACATATTGCTTATCATCCACATATTTATCAAACTTAGAAGCCTCCTTGTTCGCTTCGATGTTGTCGATTTCATCGCTCGTTTGCTCGTCGGTATTCAATTTCTTGAGAGTTTCAAAGCCAATGACGTCCTTACTGTTTGTCGTGCTGGACGTTTCCTCTGAGCTGTCAATTGAGGTGTACGGCTCGTCCCAGTCGTATTCACTCCGATTGATATCCTTCACCTCGACAAAGTAGCTACTGGCTATTTGCTGCTTAAATTCTTCATGTGCTGTGTAATTCCGATAGATGTACAGCCATGTTTTGAAAGATGGACTTTGGGGAGACTCTATGATTGGTGTTTGGAAGTTGCTCAAAATCCGCTTGAATGATTCACGAAGATCTGATTTTTGGTTTGGAAAATTAAGTGCTGTCACGAACTCGTCGTATGTTTCACCGTCGGAGGCTTCGAAGAGGATTGCTAACGTGGTCGCCACACCGAGTGGTGAGAACACATTGTTGCTGTCGATGTCCATGTTGTCCTTTAGGAGATTTATTCCAATAAGTCGTGACAGTTGGCTAGCATACTGGAGATCTATTTTTTGTTGATCGATTTGCTGATTAGAATCTGTAGGGAGAGTCAAACTTCCCCCAATCGACAACGCCAATAAGAGCAGTGCTGAAAATGGATCATTTAATTGAAACATTACAAATCATGTCACAAGATTTTGATTAATACACTTCGGACTTCTAAAGATCGATGGAAAGTTTCTTTTTTAAATTTTGAAAAACGATGGAATACAGTGACGAACATGTAACAAGTTTACCGTCGTTAATTAGCACGAATGCTAATTTACTTTTTTGGCAGTTCTTTTTTCAAATCACATTCTGTACTTCTGATTCCGACGAGTAAGACTCCTCACATCCAAAAATTGGGATCACTGGATAATCGTGGAACCCCTGTGCATTAAAATCTACATACACACGTATGTAGACCAACAAAAAAGTGAATGGACAAGGCATCACTCTGCCATTTGGTGTAGAATATTCGAGTGAAAAATGGATGCATAATATTGTGTTTACCACAGAATAAGTTGACCTCGTTAGAAAGTGCTAAAAGGCCCTGCTAACAAGAACTTCAAATTTAATATCAAACTTAGTCAACTGCACACACCCCAAGAACTAATGCACAATTTCCAATAAAACCATCCACTTTCAATGTTCACACACAAGACTGCATCAGATTTATCCAACAAATTGCGTATCTACCTGGCCAAACAATTCCAATTCAAATCTTTCCATTCGCATCTGACTATTGCGAACTTTTCCACGATTCATTTCAAACACAGATTAATTAATCAAACGAATGTCCCTACTCGCTGTACATTTTCCATTCGATAACCTGTCCCCAATTGATGCAACACAGACCACTAGCATAAATACAAAACTAACGCACAATGACTGCCACATTCTAACACGGTTTCTTTTTGTTGCTGTTACTGAAAACTTACTCGTTAATGCCTCCATATTTCGATGCGAACAGACCGAAACCACAACACCGAATGAGTCAACTGAGATCAAGTTAAAGAATTTTATGAATACTCTCAAAACCAGAAACCTCAAGTCCAAGTCCAAGTGAAGTTGAAGAGACACGAAGAGGAAGTCACTAAGTCCGCTGTTGCGTTACACATTGTTTGACTCTTGAGGTAAGACCCAAGTGAGTATACATAGAACTTGTTTGCAGAGATCACGACGGGAATGATTGTATGCTGTGGTTGAGTTGGGTGCATGGTACTGAGGTAATGTTAAGGTATGCATATGGAAGGTACTCGTATCTTAAAATAGCCAGATGATGACGTGCATTTGTAAAACGTATTAGAACTGTGAGCAGTGGTGGAGATTTTGAGTGGGAGCACTTAGGGAGGAAATCATTGTATGATATTTGCAATTCAAAGAGAGAATGCAACTACCTGTACTAAACGTCGGTTGTTAACTTCCTTTCACAAGTACACTTTTATTTTTCAAAAAAAAATGAGCACATTAGCTATGCATCAAGAGAATTTTAAAATGGAACCTGAAATATGTATGCATTTAGGTCAAATTTTGCCAAACATTTGCATTGTTCGATGAGAAAAAAAAAATTGACAAAACTATGCAGATGAACAGAAATTTCTGCAAAATGTAATAAGCAAGTTAGAATAGGAAACTTCACCCATCCGATGGCAATGGCAAATAAAAAATGTTAGGGGGGGCGTGTTTTCTGTTCCATATTGATTTTGTTTTGGGCGCCATTTGGGGTTTGAATGACATTTGTCAGTCAGTCATAGAGAATGGTCAATATGAATCAGCTAAAGCCACAACTACGTGTTAAAATCATTATAACAGTCTCGCACATGTTACATTTACATTATTTAAATAGTTGTTCGATTGTAAATAAACGAGAAAAAAGCATTACGAGCAATGAAACATATTTTGTCTTGGCTGGCAGTATAGCAGATAAAAGGGCACCAAAAATCATCTATTGATACACCAAAGACCACAATATCTCCGTAAGAAACTGAAGGGTGCGCCATTTAGGCCGGAACCGTATGTACCGGAATGTACTGGTGTCCGGTATTGGGACATATTGGAAAACTTTCTTGTGCGTGAATTGGGTTAAAAAATCCACACCACAAACAGCTCGCGCAACAATGCAAACTTTAAGAGACATTTCTTTCCAGATGAACAATATGAGAAAGTGGTAATATCGACCTTCACCTACATTAATTTGATTCTTGGCGAATTCTTTCTCTGAGGGTATTTAAAGTAAAAAATGTACACCAACAATTCAACCAAAAAATTAATGCTTAAAGACAAAATTCGAAGCGAAATAGCTGAAATAACACCAGAAGTCTTGACCAGAGACAGTCACTTAATGGAACTAATAATCCATATATAATGTTAAAGAACAATTTCAATCAATAAAATACTAATTATAAAATCTTATTTTATTTTAAAGTTAATTAAAAAAATCATAGATATTCAAAAAGTCGACTCTCGATAATTTGACACTCCTTAATTTAAATCTCTCGATAATTTGAAATTTTTTTCGGTCCCCCGGAAAATACTGGATAATAAAAAGAATAAAATCTGTAATTTTAAGTTGAAGGAATAGTATTTTGCTCGCCGACATTCAATAATTTGAAGTCGAGTTTCTCCTACACTATAGTTTGAAGCGAATTTAAAGAAAGTGCCGGTTTGAGCAAACCGAAAACGAGGAACAGTCATTATAGAGAAAATTGCAATATCTGACTTTTACCTAACTACGGAGTATTAAAATTTAAGAATTATACTCATGTTGACGATGGCATCAGTGTCCACGGTGACCTAACCGACGCTGAACTGCTGGATTTGGCGCCTCTGGATAAAGACGGGGAAGAAAACAGCGAAGAATAACCGCCAATTCTAGTCACATTGACCGAGACAAGGAGATCTCTTACTACCCTACGCTTCTACGCAAAATTCTACAAAAAATGACGAACTTCTTTTCAAAATGAAATGAAATGTTTGAAATAATAAATCACGAACTTTAGTCAGACTCTTGTTTATTTGATTATTTAACCTCTTTTTATTTTGAACCCTTGGTAATTTGAAATTTTTCTCTGTTCCCTTGAGTTTCAAACTACCGAGAGTCAATTGTACCTACCATTTACCAACTTAGTATTTTTTGGAATATTAAACTTACAACCAAATCAGATTTGTTTTCTTCTTTTGATAGTATTTTTCCGCGTTTGATCTTTAAGAAGCAACAACTCGAATCGAATTTTGAAATACATTTACGAATCTTATCTAGTCGTATCAAAATCGCCTGAACACAAATGAGATCAGTTTCGAACACAAGAATTTCGAATGGAATAGAAGGGTTTGTATTTTTGCGGTTTTGTACGAAATAACTTTATCGATAAGTATTATTGTCAATAAATTCTAGACTTTCTGATAAAAACCCAACATATTTAGTTTCCAAAAGATCTCGCACCTCAAATGGTGTTTTTTAGACGTTTGAATTTCGATTTGGCAGCACTGTTGGTAGTGATGTGCAATTCGACAACTGAGATTTGTCAACTGTTTTCTTTTAATTGTGGCACTACAGTTCAAGGTGGACGTAAGACTAGCTTCTACGGCAACCACTTGCGTTGTGCTTGGTATTGTTCTTTTGTGAATGGTTGGGACCTACAGTTTTATGTTTGTTTTTGATAAGTTTTTTCTTGACAGTTATACTCTTTGACAGTTATGCTATCTCTTGTCACTGCGCTCGAAAGAGGTGAGCTTAGGAGTCGACCCATTTACCCACAGATCCGAAACCTGTTCAACTACGGGGACCACTTTTCGTTGAATGGCTACATAGACAAAATCGCTATACTTGGAGTGAAGAAAATACACAACCATTTATAAAGACGCTGTTACATCTACGAAAAAACGCTGTTTGGTTTGCTTTATGAGCTAATGGAGTCATTGATCCATCTTTCATCAAAGGTGAAATAGATCGTGATTCAAAATGGAAAGAAAAAATAACAACGGGTTTTTTTAGAATGAAGAAGGTTTGGCAACTACGATTGGCAAATTTCGTACAAAATATGGTCGGAATATGGGTTCGCCTTAATCAATCGTGGATGTGTTTATTAATTCAAAAATTCGTTGAATGAATTATGAGGAAATAAGTGGGTGTTGATTTTACAAAATCGGGAAAGGATTTATATTTATCTTGTCGAACTTGGGACAACGTGTCACTGTTTGGTGCTGATTTTGTACTAGAGGTATAATCGGACAAATACTTTTTTTGGAAATGCGGTTAGTCAGGCAATAATATTTATAGGTGCTCCCTATGGCGACATGACAAATACAGCCCAAGAAACAATTCAATTACAGCACCGTCCGTCCCATTTTCAGCAATACTTTCATCTATTAAACACATCTTAATTTATTATCACAATGAATTTCGTAGCGTTCCCATTGTTCTGTCAAAAATGTTGGCGTTATCACCAAACGTCAAATATGTCCATCTGCCGAAAAATCGCTTGAAGCAAAGAGTAAAATGTTGTTTTAAGCTGGGCAAAATAGCTCAACAAATCGAACAAAAAACGTTTACGGTGACACATGTGTATCCCGTGCGCCACTTTGTCACTGGTGTGCTAATTTTCGTAATGGTCTTGAAGATCTTGAAAACGACGAACGCTCACGGAAAACTTATTCAGGATATGACTGGCGTTCCTAAGAGGGAGTCAATGGTATTCTTACCGAGAATTTGGGAAATACTTATATACAAGGTGGCGCAAAATTAATTATCCTATCGGAAGATGTTATAATTTTTGCAAATGGCGTCGTACATCGATCATATTTGACACTAGTAAACTAGACAGCTGCAGTATACAAACAGTATACAAATGTCAAGCCATCCTTAAACTCAACAACAGAGAGGACGCTTTTGTGTCGAAAATCATCATGAACGACGTGGCGCATTTCCGTTTCACATTTTCGTTTCTGGGGTACTGAAAGTCCGCGTGTGGTGCGAGAAGAGCCAGTTACGTCAATAAAAAACATTTTCGTTTCTGGGGTACTGAAAATCCGCGTGTGGTGCGAGAAGAGCCATTACAACCACTCAAAGCCACTGTGTAGTGCAGCGTTCATGCGGTAGGAGTGATTAGACCGTACTCTTTTGATATTTTGAGACATTTGCGCGCGATTTGTTAACCGAACACAATGCTCAATATAATTTGGCGGTTTATCCTGTTTGACCGGAGCACAAGGAAGTTAGCAGTTGGTTTTTTCTGCATGCGCAGTCGCATAAAACCCTAATTGCACGCGAGTTTTTGAGAAAAAAAAGTATCATAACGCTTAACCACCCGCTTTAAACGCTGGATCTAGTGAATAGCTTAACTCTTAACTCAAGTTAGCGTTGAATGTTACGATTCTTAGCCTACCATCCAGAAGGCATCGACCGACATTCTGTCCTCGAGTACCAACAAGTACGCGATCACGTTTTAAACGGACAAATTGCAGATGTATCGATCTCCTATTCCATGCATAACCCTATTCTGCATATTTTACGAATCAATACAAAAAATAATAACGTATTATTAAATGCCTGTGTTTTCTATCAAAAACTACTTTTTTGTGTGGGGTTCGGTACACCCTTCATTATTACCTGTCGTCATCTAACCTATTTAATTTAATTGTATTTAAGACTTTATTTGAAAACAAGGAGATCAAAAATTGAAAAAAAAACTCGCATGTTGCCTACTCAAACTTCAATAACTTTAGCATAAGAAAGACTCCCTTTCAAAACGTTCAATCTCGACGCCACTGCGGATTTGATCTCTTTCCTCGACACCTATAATTCGGTTTATATCACCAACAGTATATTTAGCATAATCTATCCAGATGTGCCAATTGGACTCAGTTATTGGGGTCTTCGAACTCGGTACTCGCAAGAAAATTCTTGCCTCCGATCACAACGCTAATTCTCTCACAGAAAATCTCACCGCATTTGATGGGCCCTCGAATGGAACGTGGGCGGAATTGAAATGAAAATGTGCATTAAACCGAGAATATTGGCTTTGAATCAAGATTCCGGTTTTCTGATGTTGCTTTAACTCAGCGTGCGTTAACCCCTTCCGTCTGAGGTGATTCTTATCAGCTCGCTGACCAGTGCTAACAAATTGTCCGTCTTCGTCACATACAGGCAAAACTTCAGACTTGCGAACTGTTACTCATTACTATTCCGATGTGCCCTCTTTCGTTACACTTTTCATGCCATGCAACTACTTTCTTTTCTTCCAGAAATTCGTTCTTTGTTTTGATACTGTTCTTTCAGCGTAAGCTTTCTTTTTCTTTTTTTCTTTTTTTTTGACTTTGTCATTTTCATTCTTTTCATACATATGCATGTGAATTGATGTTTTTGTGTATGGTCGTGTTTTGTGACCACAATTAGCCCATTTAGCTGGAATCGTTGGAATGAAAATAGAGAAGCCTGAGGGCAAGATTCGAGAGAAAGGGGAAATATTCCTGTTCCTCATGTGCAAAGAAAAAATCGAGGACAGTGAACCCAGTTATGAAAACAGCAGTCGTTCCCTGCTGATCGAGTGGTTCTGTAGCTGGTCTGCAAAGCAAGTTTTATGTTATGCATCCCATTCTAAGAGCTAACGCACGTACTTGGTGGGTTATCTTTTTGCCAGATACGTAAGTTATTCTATCAGTCTAGTGTTCGTGAAGTAAGTGCTTGAGTTTGTGCATAATTACATACTCGTATGTACTGCAAACGTGTAATCAATCTCGTTTCGGGTACGTTCAAATCTCCTTTGCTCAGCTTAATTTATTTGATGATTATCTAAAACACATTGTTGCTTTCTTGTGATGTGCTTTCAATTCCAAATATGTATATTCAGATAGATATGTTTCAGAATGTTCTTATGTCCATATATCGGGTAGAGTCATTGTTAAACTGTAACCACTGCAATGACTTTTGAGGAGTAAGGATTAGAACCCTATAAAATATGGATATGGAATTAATATTTTGACTGGCCATTATCCACTATAGCACGCATCACCCGTCTGGGATGATTACTACCCCCGAAATTCAAGTAAGGTCCCTCAAAGTTGGGGCTATCGACTCGTCATGTAAACCCTGACTGACGTTCTGACATTGACAGACAACAATTTTTTTAACGTGCGATTCTTTTAAAATGCCGCATTGATACTTTCCTATTGGAAATCCCTTCACATAACAACCAAATCCTCCAATCTTGATAATCTTGTCAAAATAGGTTATATCGACCTTCAAGGGACTGACGAATTTGGTCGTTGTAAACGATTTATTATGCTATTGGATTACATATAATGGAGCTTAGGCGGGACCTAAGAATTTTGTCGTTGTAACCGATACGTCATTATAACCGATGTCGTTCTAAGCGATTTTGACGGTATACGGAAATAATATACATAATATAATGAAAGGAAAATAAGAATAACGAATATATTATGTAAGCTATAGTAACGACCAGCATAATTTTTTTATAATTTAGGTCAATATTTAAACTGTTACGAGATAATAATCTGGCTAAAAAAATAAAATATCCCTGCCCTAACCCATTTATAGATCGCATTGCGACCCAAAAAAGGAAAAAAATGTTTCATTTAATTGGATTCCAAGGCTATGTATCAATTATTCAATCCAAAAGCGTATCGTTTCGCATGAAATTGTGCATAAAAATCGCGAGTATCACGGAGATTTTATGAAAGTCAATTGATGTCGAAGCATTATCTGGTTGTTTCAATCAAATGCTTTTATTTATCTATTTTTTTTCGATTCGATGTGTTGTATTATTTAATCCAACGGTGAGTTGGCAATAAACAATTCTCAATCTGCAAGTCTTAACACTACCGTCCTCCTAAAGCTGACAATGAAATAGGCAAGAAGCCACTAAGAAGAGTGCATGATAATGAAGACAATCACTTTGCGTCGTCGGCGATTTTATTAGAATACTTAGGTTCGCCGACTTTTTCACTTTTGTCATTCACCACACCGCATAAGTTCCCGAATTTCTAATTTTATGTTTTACAAATGCAGGAATGTGTTTAACAGTAAGGAAACATCTGGGACAAATGGTTGAAAGCATTTTATATCACACCTGACAGTCTTACTTTCGTCCTTCTTTCACAATTCATCTTAGGCAGGGAGACTTCCTGGATTTCTCCACAGTTCTTATGGGATCTCGATTTCCTTTATAAGCACGTGAATTTACTTAAGAAACCGTGTGCTTGTCGCCTGAATTTCGTTCTGAATAAAAATTCAGATGTTAGAGCTTCCTTAAGCAGATTCAGGCGCAAATATGGAAAATGACAAATCATTTTTTCTCGCCCAACCCGGGCATTGACACAGCATGTACGCCGGAATCTCCAAGAATTTTCAAAACACCCCATTATATTCAGACCCATAGATAGCATCAACACCCATTTCTGTGCAGCTCCTGACGCCATATTTGTTGTCAGTTTCCACCTTTTCCTTACATTCGATCTCAGGTCTTGTTAAATTTCCAGGGTTCATGAACCGAGTTCTCATCTGTCACGTTAGTGTCCCACTAGAATAGCTTTTGTTTCATGATTTCTTGACTTTTAAACACACCTACAAGCGCGTTTAGCTTTATCGACTTATACAACTTATACAGTTCTAACAAATTAGTTTTCAGTCTGATTCATATTCCTACTCATAGCGCCTTCTAAGTTTAAACGATCAATAGTATTCGCGATTGAAATGTCTTTTTGTTTTGTGTTTAACAATCGGTGTTTCTTTTTCTTCTTTCTTCATATTCACAAAAAAATAATTTATACATGTTCAATATTAATTAGAAAGAAAGATATCTTGAATTAAAATGAATTTAACTTCTAAAACAAAAGAAACGTCTATATCATGAGTTTATAGAAAAGTTAGTCATCTGTCAGTTTTCTGTGACAGTTGAATTATGTTTGAAGACGCAATTATGGTTGACGAAGAGTGACAGGGTTAGGAGACATCTGTTCTACTAGGTGGGAAGTTGATGCTTATTAACATGCAACGAAGTATGTTATGAAGTTGTGACATATCGCAGGCATAGTCCTTGCTCTCTTAATCTTTATTCTTTGTGGAGGCATAAGCTGATGTTGCTACATTAGTTCACAACATTGTTTATGAAGGATATAGTATTTATACTCAAATCTAAAATACAAACTCTGACGTTAGTAATAGAAAACAATTTTCGCAAATTTTTTCGTCGGGTTGTTCTACAAATAGTCATTTTCATATCAATTATCAGCTCTGCAATTTTCTTTTACTCCATGAATCGTTGATGGAGCATTGGCGTAAACTGTATCCTTAACACAACTCCAAAGGAAAAAGTCTAACTGCGTTAATTCGCACGATCACCTTGGCTATTTCTCAATTTCGTGAAATTACGAGACGAAAAAGTTTGTCACACAATAGAATCATTGCTTCAATAGCTTTGAGATATGCAGCGTCGGGCAGAATAAAAATGTCCTATACGTCCATAGGCTCTGTTTCTAAGAACAACAACGGAGAGAGTTCCCTTTTTCTAAAAAAAAAAAAATCATTATTTGACTTATTCATTTCCGACACCGAAATTATAGCGTTATGCATGGTCATGCTGGCCCCAATCCTTTTATAAGCTGCACAATTAAACTTGAGATCTATATGGAAGAAGTAGTGCAAAGTGGTTGTGGATAGGCTCACTTCCTCAAAGTAGCCTCAAAATGAACATACCGCCCAGTTACTGCAGCGGTAGTTTTAACGGTCTAAGCTCAATTTACGGTCTTCTCATAATAAGTTCACCCAGAAGTTCGATTTATCGATCAAATTAAAAGGCCAACTATAATAGCCATTCGAAACTTATGTTATAATAATAAATTCGCTACTCACTCTCAAACTAAAACTTAACATAAAAATAATAATGGTTGCGCGGCAGTCCTAGGTGGACTTGGACCTAGCTTCTTAGCAACCACTCGTGTTGTGCGTTTCTCTCACGATTAGAGAGGACCGACAGTTTAAACTTATGTACTCGTATGTAATGTTCGAAGCTTATGTTAAAATCAAACAAAAAGTACCCAGAACCATCATGTTTCAAAGTGGGCATAATTGCTTTCAGAAACTTAAGGAAAATTTTGTAAATGAGTTGAAGCTTCCACATAAGTAGCTAAAAGTGAACGAACTTACCGAAACTGGGCGAAGCGGTTACCACTGTCCGTACATATTTATCCAGCTCCATAGTTTTGACTTATCTAAATTCATACCCATGTTTATATCAATGAGCCGCAAGGCAAGAGATGAACTTTCTTCCCTTCTAGGTAACGAACTACTAGGACTATATATAAAGTCGTTGGACTTATGAAGGCGATGTTGCAATAGCCATTTCTTGCAAGTGTGCAACTTCCCGCATGGAGCAATGCATGTAGACTTGGTTTTAATCCAGAAAAGGCAGACCTAGCACTCTTTGCGAAAAAATCTCAAATTCACCACTTCGACTTCCCCCGCAATGTGTGCCATAAAGTTGTCTCCTACAGGTAAGGCAACATTTGTGGGACTCATTGTCAACCATAAACTGGCCTGGGATTGGGAGAGCCATTACAGCACTCTACTGCTGCAAAAAGCCGGTGGATGTAAATGGGGACTGCAGCCATGTATCGCAGACTCTATTCACTACAAAACTCGAACCCATACTAATGTACGGAGTCGCAGTGTGATGGACAACTCTTGCTAAAGTTGTCAACTTCAACCTTCTTAACCGTGTGGAAAGGTCGATTTCCATTTGTGTCAGAGGGGTATTAAAAAGAGCACCATCTGCTGCAATGAACATATTCTTCCACCTTGCTTCACTGGATTTATATATCATAGTAGAGAAATAGCAGCCAGCGGTCACAATCAAAACACTCCATTTATAGTCTGGACACCGGTCTGGCCGGTTTGGACACACCACTATTCTCGATGAATTCAAGTTCCTTCACCAAAACGCCGACCTTCTACTACTTCAATCTCTGTCTGCAGTCAGCCACATGAACCTAACCTACTTCTTTGAAATCAAAACGGTGCGGGAAGACGAATACAGCGGGTAAAATACACTTTTTTCTTATAAATGTTTTCAACAATTTACAGAAATATTTTTAGTACCTTACTACTGAAATATTTATTGAATCTGTTTTGAAATTCATATTTATTAATTTTTAGAAGTTTCAAAGGAAGAGCTACTCCAAAAAAACGGTATTTTGCTTCCCTTAAAATCTATTTGAAAAATCGTTCAAAGCTCGAGGTCTCCCGCTCAAGGTCTCCCGCGTCAATGCAATCTAGGCATGATTCTCTACAGAAATCGCTGTAATAGATTACGCAATTTATCACTTTTCACTTTTGCAGCAGTATAGAGCCTGCGCAGGTTGGTTGCCCGCACGCGATATGTAAATAGAGTTATTATTCTACGAGCAGAACTATACATACGTACACTTTACGTTTGTTTGGATAATCAGATTTTGTTCTGTTCCTATCTGACGCATATTCTTGACTCGTAATTAGTTACCCAACCTGGGACAAATTTTAAAGATTAAATTCGTTTTAAAATCGGTTTTCGGTATGTAACCGTCGCCCATTAGCATTTAAAAGCGAAAGCTTACGTCGACATATACATATCTTTATCCCATGAATATTATCCTTTTATAGATAATATAGATAGTAAATTGCGATAACGGACGAATAATTTACGTTCTTTTTTTGTATAATTCTTCTCGAAAATGTAATTAAATAATTTTTCATGTTTTTTTGATATTAACGACTGAACAAATCTGGGTCATCACATAACTTTCGCGATTTTTGTTGTTTTATTCTTCAATACAAAGGGGATAGACATTTTATTCACAATTATTATCCAAACCGTTGAAGCTTACTCAAGCGATTATAAACTCAGGTCTTTACATATCTTTGATCTTTAATTATGAGTTTGCTCGTAAAAGTCTCAACAATCATTTTTCGTTGTCTTATGTCTGTCAAAGTGATTTTTTTAAGTGGATGCAATTTTTTTTTACGTATTTTTGTGACTCGCTTTACATTTTCATGGAGTTTATCTTCATTAAGAGACAAAAAGGGTAAAGTCTCATACGAAGTTGTATGCATGTGTATTTGAAATGTTGTTTTGTAGGATTCTGTACTGGAATTGTAAAAAAAAAAAAAAAAAAAATGGTTTCATTTCTGTCGTAACACGTTTTCTGTAATTAACTTTTGAACCTTTTGAATTTAAGACATTTTGAAAGGATCATATATCTGCCGATAACAGATACTACCGTAATATTTTTTTTAGAAAAGTAATAGATTGAGAAAAAGTTAGTACCAAAACCACCACCTTTAAATTTCCTTTTTATTTATTTTTATGCTATCGAATCGGTCTCGCAAAATAAAACAAAGGTTCCTTTTCTGTACGAGCTGTTCAGCGACATTGACTTAGCCAGAAGGGTGAAGATCCAACGATTGAGATGGCTAGATCATATAGAGCGAATGGAAACCAATGCTCCGGCCCGGAAAGTCTTCGAATCCACCCCCAAAGGACAGCGTCTGCTGCACGGAAGACCGCGACTCAGGTGGCGCACGCAAGTGGAAAGGGACCTCAACCAACTGTGTGTGCGAAACTGGAGGCAGCTAGCTAAAGATCGAGCTGGCTGGAGACGCTTGTTGGTTGAGGCCCAGGTCCACCCCGGACTGTAGCGCCACCTTAAGTAAGTAAGTTCCTTTTCTCAAAGGTGAAAAACCTTGTGCCCCACCCTGTTCGATGCCATTAAAAATGTGAAAAAATATTCAACTAACATAATTTGGTACAATATTTCTATCAAAATTAATTCGAGAGTTTTTGGAGCTATTGTTCAAAAACCGAAAAAAGCATTCGAGTTTTAAAGATCTGAAAGCACAGTTTTGCAGATCTTGGGTGAAAGTATTACAAAATATAATAATAACAATAATGGCGGCGTTGTAGTCCGAAGTGGACTTGGGCCTAGCTATTCAGCAACCACTCGTGTTGTGCGTGAAATTGTTCTCATGAGTGGAGGGGATTTACACAGAACGGCGAGATTAAGAAGCTTTTGTAGACAGTTATTCTCTTTGAGCATTGTCGGTTACTCAAAGGTGGAGCCGTGAAAAATATTTGTATGTTAACCATTATTGTGGTAACTTGTATTTTACAGAATAAGATAATTGCGATTATGCGAATTAAGGAATTTCTTTAAAGATTGAATTTCGATAGTGAAATTCTTCCAAATGTCATTTATTTGGGACGAATTTCTACATCAATTCCTTAAAAATTCAAAAATGTTCCATTGTCACTAAATTTAGGGATGCAAAAAATGCTTCAATTCCGTAAACAACTGTTTCACAATACTGTAAAATTAAGAGAAAGTTATAATAAAATAATATTGACTGAAAAATTATTCACATTATACAATAGTCATACTAATCAATAAAACACAACCAAACAACTTGTTTTCTCGTCAGTCTCTGATGTTCCGTGATCTTGCGGCTGCTGTGGTAGCCAAGTTGGCTATGAAGATTAAGGAATAGTATCAGCAAACGGCCCTTATAAGTTTCTGTCACAGTTATTTCAACTGTGTAGAAACAACTCAAGCCAGACGATTGCAAGACATTCACAAGAAATTATGTCTTTCTATGGCTTAAAGTAAAGACAAATACTTAAGTCATCCAATTTAGTGTCAACAATTTGATAGTGAGCGCCGTGGCCGTGTGGGTTTGTGCGGCGACCCATACGCACTTGACTTTCACAGTCTAGGTTCAAATCGCAGTACAAGCAACAATTTTTCAAAACAGAATTGTGCGCGGCTCCACCTCTTTCGAGTCACTGACAATGCTCAAAGAGTATGACTGTCTAGAAAAAGCTTCTCAATTCCGCCGTTCGGAGTCGGCAGGTCCACCTCGGACTGTAGCGCTGCCATTATTATTATTATTATTATTATTATTTGATAGATCCTCATCAGTATGATTTCTGACCACGAAAGTCTTGAAACTTCAATACAGACAAACGGAAAAAACCAAAATAATTCAAGTCAGTACGCTAGCTAAAACTTGCATTAAGACAAGCCTCATTTCTAGATTTCATATCCTTGCCAAAATGTGCAGGATTATGTTGGAGAATACTTACCCCTCCATTAATTTCGATCATCCTTTAAAGTCAAACATGTTTTCAGTGTAAACAATGAACTCTAATCTTCGTATTCTTCAACATCATCCTTAACAGGTAGCTTAACTGCTCAAATCTAAAAACACCACTAAAGGCTCATTCATTAAACATATGAATAGCATATGCGCGATTGGTCCAACACAATTAAATGGATTAAAAGGGGTGCAGTTAATATGTGTCTGACGATAAAAGAGAGCAAAATCAATGACGTGTCCAGAACCCCGTAATAGAAGTAAAGCAGCGAAGGATCTACCTTCATCTACCACTAACAATATGAAATCCTACACAACATAGTCAATAGGTCATAGTGATTTACAATCAACTCGGAAGAAAAAATCAATTAAATAAGAAATCAAGGAAACTATATTAACAACGGATCGCAGACACTCTGATCTGTCTTTTAACAATTTTTTCAACACAAAGCATCAAAATAGTTCGTAAGATGTTGCCGGGAATCCAAGACCATGAATTTAGCATGAATTGTACATTTCGAGAAGCGCTCTACAGCATGAAGATTTTGCACCTCCATGCATACAAGGTGCAATTGAATTAAGAACTAGAGGCTGCTGATCACGCAAATCGAATAGATTTCGCTGAATGGATTATGGCACTATGGACGGTAATGTTCAAACACAAACATCGATAAGGCCAATCACTCATCAATCATTTAAGCAACTTGAACAAAACATTCGCCGCGAAATAATTGACTTGCCTGTGTGAATGCATACATTTTTAATTTCTTTTTTTTTTCGTTTCCATAAAGTTTTAGAGAAATTGAGTATTAAACATTTCCGTTAAGCATGAACATGTGTGTGTGCACATGTAAGCATAGATTAAAAGCATATCCTCGCAGTCTTTTTCATGGGAGTTTTTGTTCAACCTATAAGCTTCTTATTTCAAGATAGAAGCTTTTTACTTGTCCCATATAACACCCACATGTGCACACATTTATGCACGAATTCCCTTCGCCTTCTGCACTCTAGATTACAGGCAATAATCCACTGTCCACATAAAATGCATCTGAATCATATTCACATTCCTGATATCCTGCAGACAATTCAAATACAAACCATATGCGCATACACATCCACACATAGTCTACATATACACGAGATGCTCATCCAGCCAAATGCATGTACATACATACAATGTGTTCCAAACTTTTTACACAAATGCACACCGACGTTTGTTCGGAATCAATGCCTTTCTCTGCCAAGTACCGGCAGATGGTGAATTGCTAAGAATATCCGCAGAATACCGGTATTATCCTTGATTATCCTAGTTGGACAGGAAAAGACGTAAAGGCTTATTGGAGGATGAAGGAGGAGGACAAAATTAATTCTATTTGCTTGGTTCAATAAACTCAAATCAATAATTCAATTGCATGAAATTTGAATCTCCTATTGTTTAAATAAATCGCATCGGCATATGATATTTACGAAATCATAATTGATATCTGAATATTCTATGGTGCATCCTTTAAAGGGTGAGCCAGAACCTGCCCACTTCAAAACAAATGAAAATCACATTGATAGGGTGGATTTACTTTATTTTACAGTGAACTAAAAAAAAGCACGATGCACTCCTGCAATATTTTTCAGTTATGCAAAAGTACGATTTCGACAGTCTTTAATTAAGGCATTCATTTAGACACCGAGTTCGAAGTTTATCTTTTGCGTGCGCTGTAGCAATATAATCTACTGGAAAGACTTGTGTTAGCTAAATCTCCTCCTCTTATTGACATAAATATAAACAAAATCAAAAAAAAAGATGAATGACACAATTTTTCTGCCGAATCGACCAAGCGCATCATCGGCATTCTATATTACCTGTAAACCAAGACGGAGATGGATGAGGTCTTATAAAGGCTCACCTAAAATTCACGCAAGAAGTTATTTAAGTAGAAAACATAGATTTTTGATAAAAGAAAATTCTTTAAGAAATTAAACGAATTGCATATCGGCTAAATGGCCTACACGAATATGCTGGCACATACTGAATCTTTTTTTTATGTCAAGAAAGATATTGGGCAAGACGACGCGTTTTTTTAACTCAACTTTATTCTTGAGGAATTGTGCACTCACTAGGAGAGCACTTCTTCCAAGAGCTGCAGAAAATCGCAAATGAACCTTTGACATCTTTTTTCAGGTTTAAAAGATGGCTGAGGAATGACTAAGGACAAGAATCGCGGTACGGAAGAGGGGACATAAATCTTCAATTTGCTTATCACAATGGGTTCTCGAGAGAGACAAGGCTTCTGCTCTTCCACCCACCAAGCTTCATTAATCGCCAGTCATAGATGCCCATTAAATTTACAAGGTCATCTTCCACGCAATTATGCTAAATGGTTCCCCTGCATGGGGAAAATATGCTAAAAGCCACATTCGTAGGTTACAAATAACCAAAAATATAACAATGTAACTAAAAATTGTAGGTCCCTCCACTCGTGAGAGCACCCAAAACACAAGGGGTTACTGTAAAAGCTATACAATGGCTCTTCATGAGCAGTTAAGTCACAATTAATTTTATCAAATCGAATAAAGGAAACTTCTATCTCAGTCCCTTCGAGCAGTATAATACTTTGCTTAGAAATATCTCCACGTATTGTTATCAAAGTTTGTTTCATTCACTTTGCAGTAGATTCAAACGCTTTCCAAGTAATTTCCCAGCTCTTTTGAACATTCCCGATATATAAGCAATAATGAACATAACGATTATAAAATGAAAAACGAAGAAATTCGAAATATTCACGTACGTAAGTATATGTGCATGCATGTGGTTGCCCCGTCTTTGTGTGCATTTAATATATGTGTTCGGATTTAAGGATTCGCTGCCACGATAGTTTCATCCTTTATACATTCCTATACACCCAGCTATGGCTGCAGTTTCCGTTTGAATGAGATTTTCGTGTTTTTGTATTTGACGATGAATTGCTTAATCTCCTTTATCCATTTCTGCACTTATTTACCCAGAGTTTGGTTGAGCGTGCAGCAACGTAAAGCACATATTGTAAACGACCCGACTTCAGATGTGGTGAAATTTATTTTAAACACATACCCGTCTGTGCATGGATGCGAACTCCTTGGGGTATTTATAACATGAATTTAAGATTTTCATTCGGCCAAGGAAAATTGTCTGCTGATAGACTTGCTTTCAAGTAATGTATATAAAACATCTTATGTATTTAAATCCACAATTTTTGAACTGTAATCCTTTACAAATTCAAATTCATACACAGCATAATCTCTAGTTGAAATGTAAAGTAAGACCCAGAAATGAACTCGATTTAAAATCGATCAGCAATCTTTGGATTACTCTCATAATTTTTCGTATGTTGAACTAGATGAAGTTATTTAGAAAACTCTGCTATAATTAAGCAGGTGTGGTCCGTCTACAAGGCAAATGACACACAACAGCTCTTGGTCAATTCTGGGCATGACACCTGCCAAGCCAAGACTGACCTGCTCTTTAAGACGACCTATTGTAGCTTCACATTCTCTTTCGGATCTCCACCAAGATGTCGTCTGTAGAGTTTGCACCGAATTAGACTACCTCAAAACTGTACCTGTCGATGAGCGATGATCGGTGATGAGCGGCAGATCGATTTTTGCTCGACAGCATATATATTTTGTGCTCTACTCTTTATCCTTAAGGTTTGCTTGTTTCGCCTGTTCTTAAATTGGAGTAAAAGCTTTGACAACGGCTCGACAGTGTCGTTTCAACCGAACCAATTTTTCCAGGACCTTAAATTCGGTGGGCGCCGTAGTCGTGTGGGTTTGTGCGTCGACCCATACGCACTTGACTTTCACACTCTTGGTTCAAATCCCACCACAAGCATAATCAACAATTTCTTAAAACAAAATTGTTCGCGGCTCCTCCTCTTTCGAGTCACTGACAATGCTCAAAGAGTATAACTGTCTAGAAAAAGCTTCTCAATCTCGCCGTTCGAAGTCGGCATTAAAGTGTACGTCCTCTCCACTCGTGAAAGAACAATAGTGCGCACAACAGGAGTGGTTGCTGAGAAGCTAGGCCCAGGTCCATCTCGGACTTTAGCGCCGTCATTATTATTATTATATTATAAATTCGGTCACCGCATGAAATAGTACTTTCCGATGAATGCTGTCGTTTCGAAATCGATGAAAACGTCGTGCACTTAATTTCTGGACACATTTAACTGCTAGACACTGCGACCTGCGAAAATTATAACACTCGATGCACACAAGAATTTCTGTGGTCGCATGTAGCTGCAATTGCTTTACATAACAAATCACTAACATATTAATTTTTCAGGAGTAGAAAATCTGCAAATGTATGAATGGCGACTGCATTCTGTGGATCTCGATTTCAGTTTGACAAATCGAAAGTGGAATGTTTCAATCGCAGAACCTTGTTAATTTTAATATTTAAAACTAATTTTCTAAATTTCGATAAAAAAAATCGATCATTAAGGGCGCATATTAAAAAGTAACACTTATTGTTGCTGAAAAGTGGTTATTACTGAAAAGCATTAGGCATTAAACTGTGGTCCCCTCCACTCGTGAGAGAACAACAGCACGCACAATACGAGTGGTTGCGGAGAAACTAGGCCCAGGTTCACCTCAGATTATTATTATTAACGAGAAGAAACGATAATGGCTATCAAATATTGTGAGGAAATCGACATATTGCATGCCAAATCGACTGAAAAGCAACCTGCGTTGGACAATAGGCACGGCCTGATCCTCTTGCATGACAATGCTAGACCCCATACCCCACAAGTAATAATGCAAAAACTGTTGCAGTTGGGATTCGAAATTCTTCCGCATGCACCGTACTCTCCTGATATTTGACCAACGGATTACGATATTTTCCCCAAGCTGGGTTCATTTTGCCGGCAGAAAGTCTTCTAAAACCGAGCAGAGGCCTCAAAAAGTCAGCAGTTCTATGAAAAAGTAATATTTGATCTTGACCAACATCGTCGTAGGAAAAATGTCATAGATGGCAGCGGAATTTTGATTGAATAAAATATGTACGGAAAAATAATATTGATTTACATTTTTACTATAAAATTGGGCATTTAATGTTATACAACTAGGGATGCAAACGATACATCGATGTTTTGCAAACATCGATGTTTCGTTCATAAACATTTGCTAACCGATACATCGCCGATACATCGACGGCAAAATTGTCAAACATCGACATCGTTCATTCATTTCGTTAAACATTCCCAAAATGTGTTATATATAAAATGTGCTTGTATTCTTGTAATAATAATGGGGTGTAATCTTTTACACCTACACCTGCTAGAGATGCGCAATACAATGTAACTTTTTGCATATCTTAGCCTCTCCTTTTTAATATCCTACTCCGAACCTCCAAGTGGTTTACTTTGGGCATCGAGCAACCCTGAAGGAGACCGGGTATACAACTTCTATGGAACTGTGGGCTAATCGGAGAGGGCTCATGTTCCGTCATGTATTGGCTGGATGCGTAAGCATGGCAGACCTTGTGTCAACAGCCAAACTAGCGCCTGTTCACCAACGGGGTGCGGCTGGGAACGGGTGTCGGTCTTTGAGCAAGCGACTCGCTTTATAAACGTGCATGAAGGACCCGCTCGGGAACCCAAATCCCGAATCGTAGAATCCTCCAACGTTACTTTGGGTTTTTCGTTGGCCCGATAAGCCACAAAGTAAAAATTCAATCATCAACGAAACGGAAGATGGAGAAGGTTTTTGGGTTGAAACTGGTACGACTAATACGTTTTGTTGTTTAGGTATAGTACATCGTAAATATAGCCAACAATTCGTGTGATGTAGAATATAAATAAAACATCGGAAAAACATCGATGTATCGTTGTTGATACCGATGTTTTTTTAACATCGATGTTTGTCCTGGAACTATCGATGTTTCAAACATCGATGTTTTTAAGAACGATGTTTGCATCCCTATATACAACAAAAGTATTCGGAATTATGTTTTTTTCCTGGATTTTAATATTGTTAAACAACAAATAATTATTATAATTGAGAAGATTTTTTCTAGACAGTTATACTCTTTGAACATTGTCAGTGACTCGAAAGAGGTGGGGCCGTGAACAATTCTTTTTTTTTTTTTTTTTAAACATTAAAACTGTAGGTCCCTTCCACTCGTGAGAGAACAATAGCGTACACAACACGAGTGGTTGCTGAGAAGCTAGGCCCAGGTCCACTTCGGACTGTAGCGCCGCCATTATTATTATAATTATAATAAAAAAAACAGCTTCAGTTCAACATTTATTGTCTGTTAACAAAAAATCAGAAAAAATAATGTATGTTTTCTGTCTGCAACAACAACAAAATGCAACAAACCAGAATCCAAAAAAAAATTGTTTACGAATATTTTTGGGAGGCATTGTATGTAGGCAACTAGAGCTGTCGTTTAGTTTTAGGATGGTGCTCTCGATTATAGGAAGCCTGATTTTTTTTAAATTTTTTTTTAAAAGAGGAAGAGACAGAGTAACCATCTTTAATTTTACTATTTTTACAGTTCTTGTTACATGTTTCTCGAAAGTCAGTGCGAAATACTTTAATTTTTTTTTCTCTCTCATTCACCCTAAAATTCACTTTCAAACTGGATTCTCGAGTGAAGTAGGCATGTTTTCATCCCTTTTCGTTCCGTTTTTCACATGTTTTCCTCATTTTCTGGTGATCGGTGATCGAGTAAGACCTCACGCATGCTGCGGGCATTTTAGGAAAATTGATCACAGGGACGATTTTATTTTATGCATTTTAAAGTTTTTTTACTGCATACATATAGTACTAAAAGCAAACGTTGCTGCTGCACCTCAAAAAAAAATTGTTTATCCGTCATTCATGAGAATTTTGAATTTAAAAGAGGACATTACTCAATTCGCTGTAGAACATTACTGAGTGAAAAAATTATGCAATTAAACCGATTCGCGTTTTCCTCACGCAGAATATCTTGCCTGCCCAGTCGGATTTCCCAGTCGCTTGTAAACAGCCACAGAACTACAGTCGCCTCCCCCTAAGTCGAACTGCGTCTAAGTCAAATTTCCTTCTAACTCGGATTTTTTCGTCATATTTATTTTGGGATTCCCCTCAATTTTCTGTACAAAAAACCATCCTCTAATATGAACTAATTCGAACTGATTTTGATATTCCGTGAAAAATCAGAAGTTTAAACAACCTTATTAAAGTCTTTGAAAGTAGTTAGCCGAGAACATTGTAGGACCGGACATCTGCATGGAAAAGTGTTTTCTTTTCGTCGCTTTTCATGCCGCTAGGGCAGTGCATTGCGGAACTCTAATTTCGTAGTCAAAGTCTTCCATCCTATAACGTGTAATATCCCCTATTATCTTTTCACCAGATTTAAGCAGAAGGTTTATGGTTTTTGAATTTTTACAACTAGTCCAAATCGTTCCTTATATGACACAGGCACGGGATTTGGATAACCGATTGTCCTTCTAATGGAATGCAGATTGAAATGCTGTTCACCCTTTATTTATCTAATTTGTTCTCTTATTTCCCCTCGAAATCATTGGCCGGCAATCCATTCAAGCCCGATTTCAAATGTGTTTTGCAAACAGCAGTTGAATTGGAAAAATGTCGTATATTATGAAAACGGAAAAGTGTAGCGATTTGACAAAAGAATTATACAATCTTTTTTTATACAATTCCATGCTATTCCCTCCGTCATTTTTAAAACATGCTATCACCAACAAAACTTTAAAAATTATCTAAAAATGCTTACTCTTAACTTTTCTACTTTACAGACGTTAAAAATTTAATCTTAACACAAAAAAAATGTTTGGCATAGTATCATAAATCATAACCACTGCCATCTAGTTTGTCAACACTTAAACACTCCCGCAAAAATGTTGACGCATATAAACTGACAGCTGAATGACATTGGTTAATTTAGAATTTAATAAAATCTACTGGCGCCACGGTTTTTTGTAAACAATCAGTTGATGATTTCTAAATTTTTAGTTCAAAGAGAACAGTTAATTTGTTATTTTATTTGTTGAATGAGAAATCAAAAAAACCTTAATCAAAACATATAATGGGTTTCTACAATGAAAATCTGGGCGTAAGTTAGATGGATAAGCCGGTGCCCGGTGGGAACATAACCCTTATCAAATTGCATTCCACATTGCTTACAGAATCGAATCTTGGAACTCCTTAGTCAGCCAACATTCGAACGATGTGCAGAACTTGCTTTGCTTTTCGACCGCTGCAGCATTCGAGAAATGCAGGAGTTATTTCCAACGATTGTCAATTCGATATTTGACCTCACCACTGGCGGCATTGGCTGGGGTCTTCGTTCAACTACGAAAGAGAATTCTATGCAAGCCTTTGAGATACTTCATGATTTCTTCATCCCTCATGGACCAATGTTTCGGCTGTGCTATCGACTGTTGAATGATGCGATCAAGTTTGATTTTAGCGTTGATCTTTTACCAGTATGTTAAATAGCTAAATTCAATAGTAGACTCACACAGCGCTTCTTTTTTCAGCATAAATTGTGTGAAATGTTGCAGACCGGACAGTATTCGATGTTTTATTCAGATATTATCAGTGTTGATCCATTCCGTCGATGTGTCACGGCACTGTCACTGAATGCGTTTGATTATTTTATTTTAAATTTTGCTATTCACGGAACATTTCCATTACACAAGCGTTATGCAGCAGCTCTGCAGGTGCACAATGAACGAATGAAAACTGTTTACTTCTATTTATCAGCTCAGTATTTGTGCACATTCCTTCCTGGGAGTCCCGATCAGGTTGTTATGCCCACAAACATATGCACAACAGTCAAAGCTCCACAACCGATTCCCGTGCAACCGCTGCAACCCACAAGATCACCGAAGTACCTTAAGATTCCAAATGTTTCGCCGTATTCGACAGTCAATAATCAAGCTGCCCGCACAACAGAGTCACCCCGAACATTCGCCTGGAGAACTGAGTCAGTCTTGCATTTATTCATTGACACTTGGCTGCGGTACGATGTGGATGAAGCTAGGGTAAGTTGGCTTTGATTGTAACGAACTGTCTCCAATAAAAGAGGTGCTTCTATTTGAAGGATCTCCCTAGCAGTGAGTTCATACGCGTTGTTCGCATTTTAGTCAAACAAATGCACACGTTCAGTAACTGCGCGTTTTTGGATACTACCCCGATGGCTACGCTTCGAAAACTATCGCAACCTATGATGAAGGCGAGGATTTATTGCTTTCTAAAGAGCATCATCGGACGATGGCCGCTGGACAGTTCCTTGTCGGTTGTACTGGAACTATGGCTGAGCTATATACAGCCTTGGAGATACACCTTCGAATGGCAGAAGCATAAGTTTGTTTATTCGTTCTAAAGCTCACGTTCACAAGTTTATGTCGACATTCAAATCTTAATTTTTAGTCAATCAGGCGCAGATATTCAAATCAGTAACCGCTTTGATGGTTTCATTCAAGACAATCTAGTAATTTACACTCAAATTCTTGTTCACATCCTTCCGCGTTTTGCCCGGCTCGACTTTACAACGTTCAGAAACGTAATCATGCTGCACCGCTTAGTGAAGGTAAACATAACTTCCGAGTTCACATATGTAAATTCAAATACTCCTTATTCGCTCAGGTGTTCAGTCAAACGTCTTTGCCCGAAAAGTTGTTCAACTACGAACAGGCGTTATTTGCGAACAATGCATTTGGAATGACCCTGGACTCACCGCAGATCACGCATCATTATCGGTAAATATTGCAATCAAATTGATTTTGTGCATTAATTCAGCTAAGGCATCTCAGTTCCCGAATTGAAAACAAAAGTGGTGAATGGGACACATTCTTCAACGAGGACAGTTACACACCAATATTTGGTCCGGCTTTTCAAAGTGAAATTGGTCACTTTATAAAGTCGGTGCATATTGCGAAAATGTATGTGCTGCAGGAAATCCAAATGATACGCAAGGAGAAGCTAGAGAAGCAGAACAACATGGGATTCTTTACGCGAATCCTAAGAAACCTATTTGACGATGCTTCGCCAGCTGATTTGAAATTGCAAGAACTGCTAAAGATCCCTGATATTTTGGATTTAGCTGTTCGGTCGTTAGGTATCATATTCGATGTAAGTTGGGTTGAGGTAGTCTAAGAATGCATTTTGTACTGACGATTCTCGATGATTAGGTTGAAATCCCGGACGAATCGGTGGAACCAAGCGTCTTTGCGGAACAAAGTTTTTCGAATGCCAATCTCTCCATTTACGATAGCAGTAACTGTCTTGATATTTCGAGATTTTCTCCGATGAAGGTGAGTACAAATAAAATAAAATAAAAGTTTATCTAACATATTCTGGTGAAATTTGCTCAAAATTATAATTGGCGTGGACTTGCTTCACATCATATAATAATCCTCCATTTATGACGGTCGTAAATTAGAGCTTGCCACTTGTCATGCTCCGACTATCAAAAAAGATTTTCAATGTTCGCCGTTCTGAGTTAGCATGCAATTTGGAATCCCCTTTCCTCAATTTACAGCTTCAGCAGCCGCCATAAGTTCTCCGTGAGCTATAATTGACAGATGTACATTATGTCTTTCACAAATTCGAGCTTGTGACCATTGATCGGAGAGCATTTTATCAATTTCTCTTTCCTATAAGTATGAAGTGATGTGATTAGGACAAAATGAAGTAGGATTTGCAGGAGAGGTCGTACGGTTTAATAAAATCGGTACTGTTTGTGAAGACGTAAGGAATACTGTTCAACGCTCTGAACGATTTTCATTGCTCCTTTTTAAACTGGCAAACTTTTTTTTTTCTTCGGAAGTTTTTTTTGCAACACTCAGCACTCAGACTCAAAACTGGTACATTGTACTGCCAGGTAGCTTCCTACTCCAGTGCCGTTAATTTGATACTAACATCAAATGATGACTGGACCAGATTCGATTTCACTGGGATTCGAACTTGTGACCCCTCTAACTTGGGGCAGGCACTTAATCAACTGCGCCATCAAGTTGTCCCAAACTGCAAACTTTTACTTTTATATCTGGTAGACTGTAGACTTCTCAAGCCACAAGCGAATTCGAGCAGTGCTAAACGGAATAAATACTCTGCTTTGCATAAAACATAGTTATTCCGACGATTCTTTAAAAATGTGCGTCGGCTACAACGTTTTTAAAAATTTCGATTCGATATAGCAAGTTACAAAACCGATTTAATGAAGGCGTAAGAAATCACGTCGATCTTATTACTCGACGATAGCCAATCCAACTCACTCTATTACTATACGTCTCGTCTTCTCATCCCCTCTCATCACATATTGTTCCACACGTGCAGGGCATCCTGCAAACTATAACAGCTTCCATGCAAATGTGGCCACTGACCACTAGACAATATTGTCCGATGCTGCAAGGTTGTGAATAGTTATTTGCCTCATCGAACTCCTTCGCCTTTATAGTCCTCAGTTGTCCTAAATCATCCTCGCTATCATTGTAGCAAGAATCCATTGGCCCCGTGACGGTGTACCAAGGATAAGACGATCGGTAAATAAATGACGAGACAAACCTAAGGGGTACTGACATACTTCACTGACGATGATCGCTCGTCCACTTACGCCGGTGTCGTAATCGGTTTGTTCAGTGCGAACCACCTGCTCCTCAAGCTAACATAAATACATGAATATGCTGAACTTGGGCCTTGCTTCTACAGCAACTGTGTGTGTGATATCGTTCTATCACGAGAGGAGGTGACCTACAGTTTTATGCCGACTCCGAACGACGAGTTTCGATTCATTTACAATGCTCAAAGAGTACAACTGTTTAGAAAAAGCTTCTCAATCTTGGCGTTCGTAATCGGTAGGTCCGCTTGAGGGAACAATAGCACCCACAACAGTAGTTACTGAGAAGCTAGGGCAAGGTTCACCTCCGACTGTAGTGCCACCATTATTATTATAAATTCCGCTCTTCTTTTTTTACTATTTTTCGGAATAGCAATTTAAAGCATTTAACATTCGTCTTTACTAAAGTAACACAGCGGAAAAGCCTGAGAGTCAAGACTAAGAATTCAATCACCAGCGAAGGTTAGGTTATGTTAAGGTGGCTGGCTAACAGTCTCACTTAAGCAAACGTAGGTCCACTGACTACCACGCGGACTGGGTATTTTCTATCCAAAAAAAACAGTTGATGTTCGCTATAAAACGTTTAAGCTAACTGATGCTGATGCTGTTCGGTTAATTTAACTCGTTAATGAAGAAGGATCCCAGATAAGCTTTCCTGTGGTTAGAGAGAGCATTGGGTGTGAGGACGAGATGTATTACAGTCTCCTCCTCTTCCTCGTCTATGGAACTTCTGCAGAAGTCGTTATAAGGGAGTCACATTCTAGAGACGATTGTGCCGATGGCGCAGTGTCCTGTAATGGTACCAATTAGCGTTCTGGGTGCTGGCTCATTCATTCTGATTAGACTGAATGGTCACCTGGAATTACATGCGGCACTTACTGCCTTCGAACCATTTAGAAAATGTTTAGCTGTAACAAAAGGGCATGGGCGGTAACTCGCCACTAGGCAAAAATGATGAGACCTTTTCTGGCCTGACGAGCTTACCAGTTTCTAAATTTCCTGAAATGTAAAAGTGTTAGCCACATCATCATGATATGTCTAACATCATAACATCATTATCAGGAGTTATGCGGCAGTTCAGGGAAGTCTTGTAATGAAATGTGAACGAGTCTTGGAGTTTAATCACAACCTGAGTTTCTAAAAATATGATGATGTGCCTTTTGGATATTACATTGTTTTTAAGCCTTGACAGGGCTTATTTAATTATTAGTCTCAGCTTGAAAAACCCTAATTTACACCTATTCCTATGCCATTATGAGCGAAAAAATTAACAGAATTAAGAGTAACTGACAGTAATCCCCACCAGACCACCAGACCAGACAAAATGGAATTTCATTCAGTCGTGCAACATGCACTGCATATATAACAGTTTTCTCCGTTATTTCAAACAATATAAAAGTCAACATTGTTTTATATGATTTAGCTTTATTTAATTTCATAATCGTATCACAATGGAACAAAACTGGTCAATGTGAAGCGCCTCCACCACCTCCTAACCTAACCTAACCTTACTTAATATAACCAAAATGTTTCTCCAATCTTTCATAGATGAGAAATAATATTGCTAGTATAAAACCCACAATTGATCCCGCCTTACTTCCGATTCAAAGTCTGGAGTGTACTATCCTCGTGCGGTTCTTACATCAGGTTTCTTGTAAACTGAATGAAATGGTAAGGCAATCAAAGTCTGATGAAAAAACCTGTACTCAATTTATTTCCATCTCCAGTTTTCAGATGAAATGCATAAACTATGGATGCGATCGGACATTTGGGGTAAATTGTCCCGACAAATTCTAAGCCCGCCCATGACGACGCAATGGTTCGACAAACCAAGAGGTGAGCTACTCGTAAATGAAGAAATTTGTAAAAATATAATCAATTTTCTCTTTCGACAAAGTAGGTGTTTCACAACTCTGCGAAGATCAACTTCCACCAAGAATATGCCTTAGGCCGTTGGCCTCCTACAAAACTCTGTTCGCTATTGTGGCCTCACTCATCGCTGGGCACCTTCTGTGGGGTGCGCCTAGTTACGGACTTCTGGCATTTGTTCTTTTAATATTTACTTATTTATTTATACTAGCGGTAATATAATTTAAACTACATGTGTGCAAGTTGTTTTAGTTTTGGCTGTAAGAAAAATTTACATGGTTTATATTAAAGTACTTTTGCAAAAAAAAGGAAAACTTGTTTTATTCTTCTAGAAGTTTAATTCCTAGTCGAAGTGGATGGCTTGGCACTGCAACTAACCGAAGAATCACATCAATCTCTTCTTCATTGAAGCACTTCACGTGAAAGTGTTGATTTATCTGAAATACAGAAATACATTTCTGAAACACGGAAAAAAGTTATTGAATCTCCTTCAACTTACTGTGAGCAGTAGGGAGCGCATCTGGTTGATTGCAATTTTTCTTCCTACGCAAGAACGACTGCCAACAGCGAATGGAAGCGTACCATGTGCTTGCAGTACACCTTTAAACTGTCCATTAGCATCACGCGACCATCTCTCTGGATCAGCAACCAAAGGATTTGGGAAGTGCGCAGGGTCTCGACCGGATGTGTAAAGAGAAAGAAGCACCAATGTCTGATTTTATTATATAGCATTTTCCACGTATGTCACTCACTTACATCTTTTTTGATTTGATATCCTCCTATTACAGCATCAGAAGCAATGAATCTTCCAATGAATGGGGCAACTGGATACAGTCTTAATGATTCCTTAACCAAACCACTTAGAATCTGGTTGTCATCCTGCTCTTTGCACTCTGCTCTTATCTTCTCCTGAAGTTCATCTCTTTGCGATAGAAGATACAGTGCCCATTGACTCGAGAATGCTGTCTGAAATACAAGTTATCGAAAACACATGAATTCACATGTTATTTTTTATGCTACAGTGTCACCAGCTGCAATAATGAGGTCAACGAAAATGCGTTTGATAACTTCCAAAGACATGCCAGCCATCAACATTTTGGAAAACAATCCATCGTCTTCGCTGTAGTCGCCTGCCTCTTTGGTGTGCATGTCGATTATATTATATCCCATGTGAAGTACGTCGGATACGTCCTTTTCGAATTGTTTCCAAATTTGCATGTGCAAGGCTCGAGCTAGTTTAACAGGGAAATTCATCAGCTTAGCGCTGTTATCGAATATTTTGTGTACGTTTTTTGAGAATATGTCCAGTGTCTTTGTTAGTTTTTCAGAGCATCTATCTGTTCCGTAGCCAAACATAATCGCCGAGATAACTGCAAATGAAATACAAAAAACTTTGACTAGATGAAATCAAAAGGAAAATTCAATCTATTCTGTTCTTATTGTTCGGATTGGACCTGGGCTTCAATCAAAAGGTAAAAGGTAGGTAGGTATATATGCACCACCATAATCGTGGACGTCCTCCGGTGCGTTGTCCCACAGACTCAGAGTCGAAGATGGGTTTCAAAGCGTAAATTGATAAGCCTACAGCTAGTCTCCGTCTACGACCTCCTGCTCTCACCTCCGCGTGGATCCAAGAACCTTAACAGAAGATATGGTAACTAACTGCCGTTGTACATTCTTTGCGACTACAAACGAGAGAAGGTGGAGAATGAGTCTGTATCGGCTCATCTCTCTTTTAAGATGACGAAAGAGGAGCTGAGAAGCTGATTGGCCAACGGTGGGATCAGTAACTCCAGTCAGCAGAGTTCTAGTTCTCAAAGGATTTTTCCAAGGTTAGGTCGAAACCATGAAATACAGACAGCGGCAGTTGAGCCCTTTTTTCAAAGCGATGGCGCCTACAACCTGAACGATGTTACGGACACCGGATACTCCCGGATCCCTTATCTAGGGGCTAAAGAAATAAATCTGGTCTCTCAGTTGGGGGTTAACTTCCTCACCACGTAAAAACCTCTGAAGGACATGAGCTTGAGCTGCAGCATGACTCTGACAAAAACATAAATGACGCATTTGAGAATATAGCGGCGAACAAACGCACCATTCAGCGTTGTTTTCGTAAGTTCCGTTCGGGAGATCTAAGCTCGAAAACGAGCCGCGTGGGAATCCGGAAACGGTAATTGACGACGTTATTTTACGAGAAACTGGATGCAGGCTCAACAAAAACGGTGAGGAGCATTGCACACAACATGGTAGTATCCCTCATTACAATAAGTTGACCCCTATATCAAATAGGAAATTTTTTTACAAAAAATTCGGCATTTCGTTTGATACAACCTAATACTTTACCGAGGTCGCAGATATTGTTAAAGAAGTAAGCTTCCAAGTGCAAGCATCTAAAAGACACAAGTGCTATCCTCCTCTTCCTCATTGTCCAAACAACTCTTGCAGAGGTCATTTGAGAAGATCCCGAATCTTCTGATATTTGTAACAAAGATATAGTGACCTATTATGACACCTACCACCTCTTGAGAGAAATCAAACTTTTGGTTTTAAATCACTTCACAGACAGAATCGTGAAGTTGACCAGAAATGGAGGCATTGGACTGCCATTGAGTCGCAGTCGAGAGAGAAAAAGGAAAAAAGAACTAGAAAAAATCTACTAAGCGACGACAAGGGCCCAAAATGCCGCTGTCAGGCAGAGGGTTCAACCTTATCAAGACAATAGGTGAGAATCTCATCCTCCCATTCTATATAAAGGAAAGAAATGGAGACTAAAGTTAAACAAAGCTACTGATGTAGAGATTGAAGCTGAAAATGTTTAATACAGCTGGGGATGATCTTGTTGAGGGCATGTACAAGCTCATCTGTAAGATATGTTCAGAGGTATGCCCGATCTAAGTATCGTCTGTCTTCGACTGTGCCAAGTATCGACAGATTTCCTAAACATCGCCTACACGATCTTCCTGCTGCTTTGTGTGAGCGCCTGAAACCACTCTTGAATAATCTGATAGGTTTCAGCCCAGGACAGTCCGCAATAGACCAGATCTTTACACTATGGCAGATTCTGGAAAGACTCAATGCAGACCGATACCCACAACTTATTCGTTAATTTCAAGACCGCATATGACAGCGTTTTGTAGACGCGAACTATGCAGCGCCTTATTTATTACCGCCATCAGTACCGAGATTAAATGCAGAATAACTCTTATCAATCGCTGTTTCTTTGGGCTTAAGATACAATTGAGTGGTAGAGCCTTCTCCCAAATGCTCAAGCTGACTTGACACCTTGATTATCCCTGCCCTGACAATCACAAGACCAGACGGAGTCTTTTGACGAGAGAAGTTTTGCCCTCAATCTTTGGTCCTGTTAGCGTAGATAGCATTGGAAGAAGAAGATTCAACCACGAATTGTATAGGCTGTATAGCAGCCAGGCGTCTACGGATTCAACGCTAGGGTGCAGACACCGATGGCGCACACAAGTAAACCAACTTGTGAGTAATTTGAGGCAGCTGGTTAAAGATCGTGCCAGTTGGAGAGGCTTGTTGGTTGAGGTCCAAGTCCACCCGGACTGTAGCGCCATCAGAAAAACAAATATCTAAAGCAATCCGTAATACAGTTTATTTTACAGATTGGAACGATCAGCTAATGATGGAGTGATTGAAATTCATTCATTGACTTCTGCTATTAGCAAAACCCCTTTGTTTTTTCAAGGTGGGTGCTTAAATCTTATAATCCAGTATATGTATATGTAATACAGTATATGTACTTTAAATCATACCAAAAGTCGCACACTTACCGTCTATAGACCATCGATAGAGTTGTTCTTCCAAATTTTCGATTATCAGATAACCACTCATATTTTCTGAATTTGTCTTCCAATTTTCCACTAGTTTCCGTGTACAATATTCAATGTGTACATTCATCCAATCCAAATTGCCATTTATTAAAAATCGATTCATGATCTTTCTATTTGCGTGCCACTCAGGTCCGTTCCTAAAACAAAAGCGAAAAAGAAAAAGCAAACTTTAAATTATTCCCTCACCCAAAATATTCAAATGAATGCGACTTACATGAAAAACAAACCACGTTGACAATCGTGAAGTTTATTAAACAGCAACCATGAGTCTGGAAGGGGATGTGTGGGGTATTGCCCCTCATACAGGAATACCGATCTCATTAGATTTGCTGATGAGACGAATACTGCTTCTTGGGAACCCAGACGCTCCCGAAATATGTGACCGAATTGCTGATGCCGTCTATCGATGTATTTATGCAAACTATTGAGAATAATAGATTATTCCAACAATGTGTGGTAATACATATTTATTAAACTATTTATAGAAAAGGATTATTCTTTTCAAAGAGATATCGACAAATATTATCGTTTGGATTTATCTGCTGTTATTTTGTTCACACATTTTTGGCAATGCAGAGGAAACATTGAGTCCTAAAAGTTCATTACCTAACTTTTGTTCAAGTCAAAATCAAAAATTACAAGTCATGACAACCAACTGCTGTGCGAATGATACGTGTTCACGCGATATTATCTTTGGTGTCACTCAAATTTTAGTGAATATGATTTTGTCTTTAGAATTGAATGAGAGAGAGCAGAGAGCATATTGGCATTTAGTAAGACCACAATATTCTGTAGGAAACATATTTTCTACCTGGTTCATATATATACCGCATTCAGAGATATACCGCAAAACGTAGGTAATGTATTATAATAATAATAAAAACAGCGGCGCTACAGTCCGAAATGGACCTGGGCCTAGCTTCTCAGCAACCACTCGTGTTGTGCGTGCTTTGTTGTTCTCTCACGAGTGGAGGGACCTACAATTTAATACCGAATCCGAACGGCGAGGTTGAGAAGCTTTTTTCTAGACAGTTATACTATTTGAGCATTATCAGTGACTCGAAAGAGGTGTAGCGGTAAACAATTTTTCTTTTTTGAAGAAATGTTGCTTGTCCCGGGATTCGAAAGTAGAATTGAAAGTGTACAGCCACGGTGCCCGCGTATTATGTATTATGTACTTGCTAACAGCGCCATATTTTAAATAACAGCCAAAATTGTTCAAGAGTCTAAAAATAAAATTACGACTTGCAGTAGAACGGGTGAATACTTAAAAAATATATTAATCAAAACGGGAAGGAGCACAATGGACCTACCTTGGTCTTAGTCCGTTTCTCCTTAAGAAATCTTTAATATTTCGAGGGAAATTAGCAATGGAAGCCATGCCGCAGTGGAATCACCATACACATTACAACTTTTGAGGAAGGCAAAATAATGAGCAAAGTAAATAAGGAACTCCTTAACACCTTGTCTAGCCGCACCAACTATCCTTACTTTCTAGCAGAATTTTTGAAAACATCCGAGATGAATTTTAGCAAAATCTGAAAATTTATTAACTTTATGAGATTATGTGAGTAAGCAGACTCTGGTGCCAGCATTCAAAATTTTTTTGGACTAAGTGAAGGGTGCCTGGTACGCAGAGCAGCCGCATCATCTATCCGTAAATATCTGAAAGCTGAAACATACTAAAGCATTAAAAAAAATATGGGTTACTTTTTATATTCCAAGCCAATTTCGGAATGGATGTCATTTGTCAGTTGGCATATGACATTCGTATAAAATGGTTTTTGATACCATTTTCGACAAAAAACCATAATAAGCAACGGAGCACATTTCGACTTGGCTGGCTTCGTTAATAAACAAAATGTCTACTATTGATACACCAAAAATCACTACGTTTGCCTCATATGTGCGGCATCATTGAACCAAAATGTTGTAAGGATGCTAGACATAATGCTGCAAAAGTAACTCGTGAATGATCAGGTAGAAAACTTTCTTGTGACCGAGTCACGTCCCGTATACAATTTTTTTATTATTTTTCCCGTCCATATAATGTCAAAAAGTCGTAATATCGACTAACCCCTACTATCCTTTTATTTGAATCTACTCGAATTCTTTCTATGGAAAATAAAAGGGTATACCACAACTTTGACGCTCGCCAAGATTTGAAACGGAATTGCTGAAATCAGAATTCCGCAACAAATGAAATCATCACATGTATTGTACTATAGCCATTAAGGGCTATTGTGCGCTGGTTCGAAAATCGCAAATTTTGACAGTTCATTCAATGAACATTTCTTTTGTTACAGGTAACCGTTATTTCTATATACCTAAGAACATTGAAGTTTGAATTTTTCGCGGCTATAGAACGTGCGATTTTTTTAATCGTGGCGGCCCTTTCTTGATCCTTTGCTAACTTTACCGTTATTGTAGTAACAGCCAAGTAACCGTTTTGGAGTCAATAAAAAAAGCTTACAGTATGGACGAATGGACAACAATTTGGTGAATAGTTTTTATAAAGACAAATCCATCAATTTTGGTTGAGAAAAGAATTGAAAATATGTACTGACTGATAGGAAAGCATGCGAATCTACATAAGTATTGACAAAAAATTCAAGTGCTTAAACTTTTCTGAACGTAAGGTGTTCTAAATTTGGGTTGTACGAAAACAAGCAAGAGAGACATACGGCAAATTTTTCAAAAAGAAAAACTGCTAAGTGCTGTCATCAACGCACCTTGGTATATGAGAATAGACTATATAGAGATATCTTGGAATTATAACAGTTCTGTTAGGTTTTGCGCCGTCTTTAACGGTCTAAACAGCTTGATCCAGCACAAAAATCCGTGTACCCCGTGTAGTTGCAATGTTAGCAGGAGCATGCAGTGAAGCGTCATTTGTGATAAGTTTCTAAATTATGAAATAAAAACTGTTGGATAAGTTAACTTAATAATAATAAGCGCTACAGTCCGAGGTAGACCTGGGCCTAGCTTCTCAGCAACCAATCGTGTTGTGCGTGCTATTGTTATCTCACGAGTAGAGGGGACTTACAGTTTAATACCGACTTCGAAAGGCAATTTGTGAGAAGCTTATTTTTAGGCAGTTGTACTCTAGCATTGGCATTGTCAGTAAATCCAAAGAGGTGGAGCCAAGAAAAAATGTTTGATGTTTTTTTTTTTTAGATTCGAACCTTAGACCTCGAGCGTAGGAGTGGATGCACCTACCCACTACGCCACGGCGCCCACATAAGTTAACTTAGTTGTAGTATAAAAATATACCGTGAAACCTGTTAAGTTGGGCTGAAAATGTTTGCAAGAAAGTTTCATACGAAATATTTAAATACCTGTTTATACTTGTCTATCTTGGAACCTGGGTGGAAATAACCCTATTACTATCAAATCATGAAAGTTGGCCATAAATAAAGCTAACCATTTGAACGCACATTCATATTTGCAACACAGTAATTCCAGGGAATTTCGCAAGAAACTGAAACAACATTTTGTATGTATTTTGTAGCTCCAAGGGTTTCAATGTTTTAAGTTTTACAAACAATAAAAAGTATTACGCGATGAAAAAAATTAAAAAAATGTCTTTCGCAATTGCATAAAGAAAGATTTACAAAACAAAAATTAAATTTTTGAATTCACTCAAAAAAAAGACACATTTACAAGCCCAACTTGAGCAGAAAAGTTTGCACCGCAGATGGCCAACTTTGTATGGTTTCACTGTACTTTAAAAGGAGGTATTTTTAATAAGTAAAACTTCCACACCACTCTCAACGAACGGTCCTTATGGTGTTTTATGCAAATGTTCACCTATGTACCTCCGTAAAAAGAAAACTGAAGGATGACATAATAAGTTTAAAACGGATGGTATTCATCTTCACATTTGACACCACTTAAGGATCTTGCGATGATGTATGCATTAAAGTCTATGTCATTTCACCACCTAATTTACCAATTTACAAGAGCAGATTTAAAGGGAAAGTAATTTGCATTCTCAAGAGTTACTAAGGCCTTATGACAGCTGCATTAAAATAATTAGGACAGCTGCATTAAAATAATTTTAACATAAAAGAGGTGAAAATGGGTGTTTAAAAGCTTAACCTGATCTGAAGTTGTATAAATTATTATACCTTTGGGATAATTTATGACAGGTATATTTAACTGCAAAAGAGTGATACAGATGTTAGAATATTACCAATTTGATTCTTTCAAAATTTGATTTCTTACAGTAAACATCTTCATAAAGAAAAACGTTAACAATTTATTCACCTTAGTGGAAAAGTTAAAGAATAACTGGAGGATGATATTTTAACACAATCAACACATGGACTAACCTACACCACTGCCACTTTCATTATCATTTCTGCGTACTTTAACGCACTTAAATGCACATATTTATAACGAATAACGTATCTTGTTATTTTTTTTTTTTTTCATTATAAGTACCACTGTGATAAGGTTTCTTTCATTTTAACTTGAAAATCAATACTCTGTGGAACCATTTATTCATTTTAAAATAATTTCCCAACCAATGTAGCATTTCATTACAACTTTTTTCAATCTCTATATATTAATATATCTCAATATATTAATACACGTACGTACATAATGTTCTGACACAACAAATGCACGAGAAGAAAAAAATATAAAAAATAAACAATAATAATAAAAAAAAAATTCACGAATTTCTGATCAGTGTATTTGTTCACCCAAAGTTGAATGGCCGAAAAATAAACTGATGAACTTAACATAACCAACAACGGCCACAAAGATAAACCACACAATTCTCAATCATTCAATGGGATGTATGTATCACTGTAATAACATGCAAGTTCTTGTGCGAAGAACAATTTGCAAATGTATTCACACGAAGTACTCACTTTGGAGCAGAGCCGGCTGCGATCAAATCCAAAGTGGTACCGATCAGTGGCCATCCTTTTGCTGATGGTATATCTTCAAAAGACCGCACAGTTTTGTCGGTTTCATCGGCATTTACTGCTGTTGATTCATTCGAATTTGAAACTAAAGGACCCTGTGACTCCGTTCGTGGTTGACCGAAGACAGACCATTGCCTTATACGCGTTATCCACTTTGAAAACCAAATATTTTGAACCCAGCCACATGCCAGACGAAGAAACACGCGCAAATAACTCAGCAGAAATCGATCACTGCCACTCATGACCGTGCCACAACGAGATTGTGAGAACTTCTAATAGATCCGGTGTTGGCTGCAAACGTTGACAGCGTCACTGGCCTGGAATTAATCAGCGGGCCTCGACGCTCGGCGTTGATTGTCATCATCTTTATCGGTTGTCCTCTTCGTCGCCTTCTCAGGCTGTCTCTTAATGTTTATATTGTATGATGTTATTATCGTCGTCATGAATGTCGTGTTGCCGAATTATTGTGCCGATAAGTGTCAGTAGGATGGGTACAAAAAAAGACACTGAAAATCCACAATGGATAGCCCTCCAAGAGTGTCTAGATGGTATCGGATAGATACTTTGCGTATGCATATCTGATACGAAAGGCATATGATTTATTCGTCTCACACAACAACTACATGAATATCCGCAATGTGAGAATGGGAAAAGAAAAAGGAGGAAATGTGCAGAGTTCGTGTGACTTATCGGATCGCAGAGTGCATCAGTGTACAAGGCAAAGGAGACACATAAAAAAGAATAAGAAAAAAACTGATGATAAGGCGTGCAGCGATCAAATTAACAAAACTCTTACTTGCACATTGCGTATATACTCAATGTCATTGCTGGTCAACTGAAGAAATTAACTTTAAATTTGATTATCCTACATTTTTTTAAATCATTGCAATTTTATTTTTTGTGTGTATTTATGTTCAAGTACAAAATGAAACACATAAGAGTTAATGTACTGAATAAAACAATATTTTATTTACCCCAAACTGCACCAAAGTAACCAAAAACGCATTCTCTGATTTATAATAATAATAATAATAATAATAGTGGCGCTACAGTCCGAGATGGACCTGGGCCTATCTTCTCAGTAACCACTCGTGTTGTGCGTGCTATTGTTCTCTTACGAGTGGAGGAGACCTACAGTTTAATGCCGACTCCGAACGCCGAGATTGAGAAGCTATTTCTAGACAGTTATACTCTTTGAGCATTTTCAGTGACTCGAAAAAGGTGGAGCCGTGAGTCGACGCACCTACACACTACGCCACGGCGCCCTCTGATTTATTTATGATAATTCGAATTCCAAAAAGGGGATCTAAAAACGAATTTTTGTATTAATACCAGATTTTAAAAAATTGTTAATATAGGGTGTTCATTTTTAAGGGTTTGTTTTTCAACTTGGCAGCACTGTTTGTAGCGACGGCCAGTTTTGCAATTTGATCATGCTTGAGAAAGACTTGCAAGTTGTGCGAATTTACTTCGAAAATCATGGTTCATTCGCAAAACTTACCGCACGCTACAATTTCAAGTTCAACAGACTCACTTCTGGCCGAATATGTCTTTAGAGTTAAGAACTGAATGAAGACAACGTAACACCAACAACACGAAAATGTTTGGTGTGAATTATAAGCTTGAGGAGTAGGTGGTCCAATTTCCTTCAAAGATTAGGCCGACCAGAGATTGACGATCAGTGGAAAGCTCTACAGATCAGTGACAAACTCATTTTTTCGTTCGCCGACTGAATGGTCTTAACGTGGTTTCAAGATGATGCTCGGTACCATAGACAGAATAATTTTTTTTAAGAAGGCCGTTGATGCGCTCAGCGTCTCGCGAAATAGTGAATTCCTTATGATATGAGTCCTTATGATGCTAGTCCATAGTTACAAGTCAGAGACATTGTTGCTGACGGCATCAGATGTCGGAAAATGTAGAGGGAAATTTGATTCCTAAATTCATCCAAAGCACAAAGTAGCCGCGGTAAATGTATGGCAGAAACCGTATTCAAAACGCAATGGCGTAAAACCAGCTAATACTATCGCCATAACTATTACGTTCATGCACTGTCTTTAATTTTGAAGTTTTATAAAAACACTTACTTACTTACTTACTGTCATCAGATTAACAATTATTTATTTCACACACAGAAGTATGAATTTATTTGAAAGACTACAACAAAAAAATGTTTATGGTACCCAAAACGAAGCAAACACAATCCTTTTACTTTTGTCTGTTTGTCGTCACCATTCTACTCATTCCCCTTCCTCTCACGCTAGAGTCTAGGGGTGGACCTGAGCCTCTCCATCTCTCTCGAACTGCGCAAACGAAGTTGGTTGAGTTGGCTCTCAACTTTTGTGCGCCACCTTAGATGCGCTCTATGAACATGGCCTAGCAATCTTAGGCGTTGGATCCGTAGATGTCTAGCTAGACTTGTGTCGATAAACAGTCCGTATAGTTCACGGTTGAATCTTCTTCTCCAATCATCATCAACGCAAACAGGAGCAAAGATCGTACGCAAAACGCAGCTGTACCCTTGATATTAAAGATCTATTCCCGTATCTGTAAAAAAAAAAAACAGAAAAAAATAAAAAAAATTACGCCAAAAAAAAAACACCCTTTACAAAGTTCTTTCAATTATTGTGTATGTCAAATTGGATCGTACTCGGATACTTCAATGCCAAAATCGGTATGGAGAACATCTTCAGCGAAATGGTCGGAAAACGCAGTCTCCACGACAGGACAACAGATAATGGCTTCTGACTCACGGACTTTATTAAAAGAGTCCCCATAGCAACCCGACGATACCCGGATGGTCGAACAGCCAACCTAATCGACCATGTACTGATTGATGCAAGTTTTCGAATCCGTGCCTCCTGGTTTGAGACGGAGAGGAAGATCGAACCTCCTCTAAGCGATAGCGGGCGCTAGACATCTACATATGTCTACATGACTGTATTTGACGTTTAAAAGTGCGAGCTTTTGTTGTTCAATGTGTCCTCGTACCTTTAGCGGTTTCTGCCTCTCTATGAGACAATTTCATTCCCACTTGTTGAAAATTGGGAAAGGGTGCTTTTTACTGCGAAAGTATGGGGACGGACCTGATAAGAGTAACTACGATTTTGACATAAAATGAGCATGACGGTTTTATTAAAAAATACTACTGAGCTGGCTACACAGTTCTGAATAAAGTAAGTCTAATAATCGTAGTGAATTCAACGAAAAAAATTAAATTCAATGCTTGCTATTCAGAATCGCTTCTTTAAATAAATTGGGCAAGTGCGATATTTGTTCTCACGGGAAAGGTTCCGTCGCAAATAATTTTTGATAGAAACATTTCTGTTTAAATTATTCCAGCTGAATTTTACTTACAAATCATTACAACATACATACATACAAACATCCATACATACAAATACGTATATCTCTAACCAAATTTATCTATTGGTCTTTTATGGTTGCAATCAGGGCTGTATAAAATCAAGTACCAGTACCAGTACCTGGAATTGTACTTGTACTTCAGTACCTTGGTACTGGTACTTTAATTGAATCAAGTACAAGTCCTTTTTACTAAAGTACTTGAGCAGTACTTTCAAGTACTTGAGCAGTACTTTCAAGTACGTGAGCAGTCTTGCTTTCAGTGTCTCAAAACTCATAACTGTGCATAGATCGAAATTGATAAGGCAAGCTTATATTGCTAGTACTTACGACTAATTGCTAAACACTTTTTAATAAAATACTTGCCAATATTTGATATAATTTAAAGTACTTGAAAGTACTTGTAGATACTTGAAAGTCAGATAATACTGAAGTACTTTACAACTCTGGTTGCAATGAATGTACGAGATCCACTGAGACTCGCCTTGAGTTGTCTATATTAGCAAGAAATGTACATATGTGCAAAATGGGAAGTGTTAAGTTTTTGATAGCCCGAAATCTGCACATAAATCGATATTTTGATATTTATAATCAAGACTTTAAGGCCCAGAATTCTCGAAGTGATCTCAAACGAAAGTACTCATTAAAGCCAATTTTGTTCGTGATTTTTCCAAATGTTTCAACACTTAGGTTTAGAATCTGACATCGCCAGTGGGTAAATCTGGCTTATTTTGCGTTACATTTGGGCCTACGAGTACATCCGTATAAGATTGTGTTGACGCAATAATTTAAGCCAGACGGACGCCAGTTGGACGCAGATCCAGATTTTTAAAAAATCAAATCGGACGAGGACCACTTTTGTCTCAGCGGCTATGTCAACAAGCAAAATTGCGGTTATTGGAGCGAATACACAGCTTCTAGCTTACTTCTCAGCAACCACTCGTTTTGTGTGTGCTATTGATGATTTTTTTTTAAAAGCGAGTCCATACATAGGGGCATGAATGTAAATTCGAAATAAAGTCAGAATCGGTTTTATATCTCACACCGCAGTTGTTCTACTTAAATTTCTTTTCCTATCGTTCTTATCTGTGTACATACTTCTAGAAGACAGACATTTGGATGTTTCGAAAAAAGAAGTTCCAAGAGCAGACTATGAGGCCGTATTCAATTTTTACTTAGAATGTTGTTGGTAACTTTACATCCCTTGTTTTTAAACCGGGCCCTGAAACATAGAACGGGGAAAACCCACAAACTTTGATTTGGCGGCAGTTTAAAATAAGTTTGGTAAACTTTTGCGTTTAAGAATGACAAACAACACGCAGAGAATTAACACAGTTACTTTTTATCTAATTATATTTATTATATAAACACGTATTAATAAATATTGAATAATAGCCAAGCAAACATAAATAACACGTTTCCATTGTTTGCACTGCTACTGTCCTCGTTGGTTTTATACACACGAAGTATAACACTTAATGGTGACAATAATGTGATAATAAGTATGGTAATAGTATGATGTGACCAACTATTTAGAGAACACACATTTTTAGCGCCAGCTCTAGATTGTATCAACTTCAAATTAGATAGACATCAAATCAAATTAAATAGACATCAATGTTTCTTGATAAACCTAAATTGACTACAAATATAGAGTAGTGGACGGATGATTCACAAAAGTAGATTTTGCATGGAAAAAATTACAGTGCTACAAATTCGAAGTTGAGATGGGGTCAAGATAGAGGGTAATTAAACGTGCATTCAAATACTATTGTGGACGTGGCTAATTTCGCTCTCATAACATCTGCCAATATAATACAAAGAGTTCATTATCTCCGATTTTTGTAGAGACAACGGGTTGTCTCCAGTTTCGAATACCAAGTCAGTTGAAGTCCATTTATTCTGTGTGCAAGGTAATTCGCAATCGCAATTACTAACTTAAAGCCGAAGATTATTGGGGCTCAGAGATTTGTTGTCCATGCAATCTATATGGCTGGATGGAATATGGATATTAGGTGTTGGGTCCGCGCACATTTGGCTAGACTCATGCCACTGTACAGCACTGTACGTATAGTTCCTGATTGAATTTTCTTTTTCAATTACAATCAGCGCAAACAGGACCAAAGGTCGCACCCAAGACTTTTTTCTCGAAAAGACCAAAAGTTTCTTCACCCGCTTTTAATATTGTTCATGTGTCTGCACCGTAGGGCTATATCGTTTGCCTGGCCTTTCGAGAGGGGTCTGTTTTACTCAATTGCCTTGTGGGCCCAAAAAACAGCGCGTTTGATCTCGATACTGATGTTGTTCGTACGGTTTACCGCGAAGCCTGGGTAGACGAAATCTCGGATCAACTTGAAGTTATACCTGCCTATTGTGACGTTCTAGTCACGTCGGCGATGTTGTATATACTTTCTCGATGAAGCCTTCGTTTACCACCAGACCCATTTTACCCGCACCCGTTTCTATGTCAGCAAACGGTCGACTGTGTTCGATCAATCACGTCAATTTTATCCACGTATGCAAGCACTTTTACGGATTTTTGGAAAAACGTGCCTCTAGTGTAAGCTAGTGAGTTTTGCACAATGTTCTGATGAATGATGTCGAAAAAAATCACATGTCACAACGCATTCTTTTGCCTAGAACATTTTTTGATATTGAAGGTTTCGGTAAGTTCGTTACCTCGTGAGGCCTCAAAACCGACGATTATGTGGTGGGTGTCGATCTGCACTTCTTGTGTCTTTCCAGGATCTGTCATAATGTAAAGATCTTGTCTATTGTGGACTACTCTGGCCTGAAACGGCACTGATAAGGTACACAGATTGTTGACGAAAGGATACAGGAGCTCACACAAGACAGCATGCGATAATAAGACTTCGGTAATTGCAGCAGTTAAAGGATCTTGCAAATAATACTGAGATTCCACTCATCGGGCATTCTTTACTTCGAACATATCTTACAGATGAGCTGGTGCATGCAAAAAATCAAATTATTTTCAGCTGCTTTAACAATTTTTGAAGTTTCGTCCAGTAGCTTTGTTAGATCGCAGTATCGATATTGTTATCTTCACCTCGTCTAGATCGGCGGAAAGGAAGTCCCTTCCATTATCGTTCAGATTATGTGGAACATTATGCCTAACAACGGTAATTGGGTCTTCACCGTCGTTTCAAGTCTGCGGAAATACTACCATAATATACATACTAACAGGCTATTCTCCGAACTTTGTATCCATTACAAAAATATTTTACCCTCTGGTAAATGTTAGGCTAGGTTCAATCTCACTTAGGCTCATTATCGTATCGTGCGAATTGGGTGTCTCGAAACCAGTAAATCATTTGGAGCTTGCTATGAAGTGCTTAAATTAATTGATGCAGACCTTGTTCAGCTCAGCAAAGTCATCGAAGAAGTTAGCTCCTATGTAAGTTTTCCTATGATTAAAGAGGGAACTATACGACTGTAAGGCGCAGTTGTTAAGTGCCTGCCATAAGTTAGAGGGGTCCCAGATTCGAATCCCAGTGAAATCGAATCTGGTCCAGTCACCATTTGACGTTGGAATCAAATTAACGGCACCGGAGTACGTTGCTACCTGGCAGTACAATGGACCAGTTTTGAGTCTGAGTGCTCCAGTAGAGGTTCAAAAATCATCCGAAAAAAAAATGGGAACTACACATGGAGAGGAGATGAGTTACAGTTTCTTGCTCTTCCTTGTCTCTGGTAATTCTACAGAAGTCGTTGTGATGGAGTCCCAATCTTGAGGCGTGTGTGCCAATGCCACAGTGTCCCGCGTTGACACCGATGCAAGTCCTAAGTGGCTGTTTACAAACGACTGGGAAATCCGACTGAGCAGGCAAGATTTTCTGCGAGTGGAACACGCGAATCGGTTCACTTGCATCATGTTTTCACCTAGTAATGTTCTACCGGGAATTGCGTAATGCTCTCTTTTAAATTCGTATTTTTCATGAATTACGGATAAAAACAATTTTTGTTTAGGTGCAGCAGCAACGTTTGCATGTAGAACTATATGTATGCAGTGAAAAAAACATTATTATTGCATTTAAATTGTCCTAGTGATCAATTTTACTAAAATGCCACGTAGCATGCGTGAGGTGTTACTCGATCAGCGATCACCAGAAAATGAGGAAAACATGTTGGAAACGGAACGAAAAGGGTTAAAAGTATACCTGCTTCACCCGAGAATCCGCTTTGAAAGTGGATTTTCGGTGGAAGAAGTCCAATTTTCAGCACATCCAACCCATCTCCCTCTCGCTTGTGAAAATCGTATATTGTATCCCTCTCAATCCTGCCTTTTTCCGCACATGTAATCAGGCACTAAGAGATGACCTGCCCATTCTGATTAGACGGAGTGAACGTATAGAATTGAGTTTTGACTAGATTTGTTTTGTAGTGAGGCACGTGGTTGTAAAACCTTCGGACGTCAATCCTGGCATGCCACGTCTTTATCTCCTCGATCTCGTAGTTCGATGCAGCGTTGCCTTGTATGCTTCTTGCTTTGCTGACTGCCTTTAATCGTTGTTTTGGTTTTTTCTTGGTGGTGCGGTGAAACCCTGCAAACCAGTGGCCTTTTGACAACATTTCCATTATAGTATAGAAGAAGATACTTTATGTGGGCGGCGTCAAACTTGCTATGAGTTTCTGGAAGACTTGACCGGCGATTGTAGCATTCCGACGTCAAACCATAGCGTTCTTCCTCGACTCCTTTGTTCTCTCAAAATCCGTGTTCTTAGCTTGGCTATAACAAAGAAATGATCCAAGGCTATGTTGGCTTCTCGGAAGGTTCGGACATCAAACATGTTGGACGGGTGTCTGACTTCAATCGCAATTCGATCAATCTGGTTGGCGTTTGATTGATCAGAAGACCGCTAGGACCCTTTATTGATGTTGAGGTGTGAAAACCGCATGCTGGCTACGGAGAGGTTCCGCCTCGTGACAAATCCCATTAGCCTGAGTCGGTTTTCGGTCGTATTGTCGTCCAGGCTCCCCTTACACAGCTCAGCTTTCAAGTCTCCTAAAACGATCTTGGTGTCGTAGCTGGGGCATCGAACGTATGTATATCCTTCCTAGGAAATCATAGTAATCATCCTTGCTGTTGTCATTATTGTCCTCTATGACGGCGTGTGGGCAAATTATTAGCTGATGTTTCCGAATTTTTGTTTGATGCCGATTGTTATGAGGCGCTCGCTTAAATACTTGAAGGTTAAGACATTTTGCATAAGACAGCTTCCTACAACAGACCCACGCCCAAATAAGCGCTACTTCTGTTTTCTGTACTAGCCGCCGATATAGATGTCGCATCTTTTCATTCTCGTTTCTCGTATTGCCCGAGCTATCCCACTGCACTTCCTGGATTCCTGATTGAGTCTAGGTCCTCCGAGAGATCATCGGCTGCACGTAGTCTGTTAATGTACCTCACGTTCCACGAGGAACCAGGTCTTAATCTAAAACTCTTGAATAAAGTGCTCCAAAAAAAGTCGGTTTTAGTAGCCTCGTCCAAGTGAGCGTTGCTGTTATCCCAAAGAAGAAGGGCTCATCCGCCACCGTCTCTGTTCCAAAGTCCCGACCTAACCTTGGAGAGATTCTGTCAGATTTTGGTTCCAAAATATGTTGGAGTATATCTAAAATGGGCCTGGCCCCAGGTAGGTCCTACTGACTGAAGCCCTTGACGTCATTTTCAAAGTGATATGAGCGCTGGTGCCGACGTGCCCACCAATTTATAAACATTAGCTTCTTCCATTCAAGCGCTTTCCATTGAATTTCGTGTCTTATTCCGCCTAAAAATCCTCAAATAATGTGAAGGGTTCGGTTAATACCCAAACCACTGCCCATATCGGATCCAACAACCAGGGAATTTCCAAAGCTTAAAGTTTTATGTTAATGTTCTCTTTTTGCAGATGAGCAAGAATGCAGAACACAGCACACAAAGAAAAGAAACCACATGGTTTGTTTGTCATTTGCCGATTTCATGAATGTGTGGAAGGGAAAACGTCAAGCAAACTGTAAAAGCATCAATATGTAAACCCACACACGTGTACTTTGTAAAAATTACTTTTTATTGGAAGTAGGAACATCAGTTTCTTTTCGTTCGTGTAGAAATAAAGTTGTTTAATTGGAGAAGTGCTGCGTCTCGTCGCGTGAATTTTGTATTAATTTTATAATTTCTTATGTGGCCGTGTTCTTTTCGGTGTTCCGTTTAATTGTTCTAGTTTATTTTTTCATTGCACTTTTCGGTCAATCATTATTTTTTGCTGATAACCTCTAGTGAGTAGAATCTGAATCCGCATTTGTTTTAGATGTACCGCAAAGTGATTGACGGAGGCGTTGATGTTCTCTTTCCACTGTGCAAGCAGTAATTTACCGCTTTTAAAGTGTGTCATCATTACGATCAAGACGATTATTTGATTATCAAACAGAAAGTAATACAACAGAATATTCTTCTCATTGCGTGTTTCAATTACTAATCACTTGCTTTATGACATACAATCAAATTATTTATCAATGATCAGTGCATATGTATGTTTATGTTTGTAAAAATGTAATTTGGCTATACAGCAATTGGTGAAGAATGAACAAGTAAAAATAATGTGTTGTGCAATATGTGCTTTGATCAACCAGTGTTTTTCGAATAAGTCAAATTTCTTATAAAATTATGAAATAGCAGTTATACGTGACAAAAAACACTTTTTTTGTTTTTAAACTTCTATACTGCTTCCATTCTAGAATTGGAATACGACACTTTAAAGGGTTCGGGTAGGGATATTTTGAACGCATTGTTGTTGCACGTAGTGAACATCCACACAAGTAATTGAATAACACGAATTTATTATTGTAATTACTTTTTCCAAGCCAGTGTAGTATGATATTAATCTCTGGCAATGTTTCCTTTCAAGTTAATTGAGGGACAGAGAGTGAGTATTATTCTTGAAACATAATACTAGCTCAACGATTTTGAAAACCATCAAACGGCGCTGAGGTTAATCACATAGGAAATTGTAATCCCACATGTACATGTACCATACATACAGTCCAAAAAATCTTCCGTATCGAATATTATGCAGGGAAAAGAATACTAACGCACTACCACAATAATACAACTGGCGCCTAATGACCTTCCTTAATATAAAACAGGATGCGTTGACTTATATTGATTTTCTTACCTCCACCTACCCAACCAAAAACTATCAACAGGTCTGCTGGAAATGTGCGTGTCATATACGCCAGTATTCAAAATAATACAGGGTGCTTATGTCGATTTCGCTATTTCAGTTTGAATGACATTTGTCATTTATCAGTTGACATTTGGCAGCCGTAAAGAGTGGTCGATAACTGTTTATAATTGAGTAGCTGACGTCGCAACATCCTTATGAAATAATTAAAAACTTATATTTACGTAACCCACATTCTTTTTTGCAAAGAAACATTATGATTGACTAATCATTTTTTGTCTTGGCTGGCTTTGTTAGGCGGGTTTTACACGAGCACGTCGCTTGCTTCAACTATCGGGCATTCTCTATTGCAAACACATCGAATTGTTCAAGAAGTGCTCGTCAAGAACCAGCTTTAATAAACAGAATAGGTTATTGAGACACCGACAGCTACATTTTGTTATATTCACTGAATAGTGCCTCATTTAAGCATGTGGCGACATCATTGGACAGTATTTATTTGATGATGCTAAAGACAACAATGACTAAAGTTACTGGCGAATGCTATCAAGAAAAGTCCGAAAACTTAATTGTTTTCAAATTGGACCAATAAAGCCTACAGGACAAGTGGTTATAACAAGACGGTGTCACATCCCACGTATCTCACGTTCTTCTGCGCCATGGACAGAAGCGCTACATGACGGACATACTGATCATATTCCATACATAATATTAAAAATCATATATCCAATCAATCAAATGTAAACTAAGATTATATTTCATTTAAAAGTTATTAAGGACAAAATATCGACCTGGAAAATAAAACAAAAGCACCCTATAGTTCACTAAAAACCACCACTTGTAGTACAGTACAGTATGTGCATGACTGGGAAATGTTTGACAGAACAAATAAAAAGTCAATAAAAATGTTATGAAAATGGATAACACAAAGGCACCTGCCTTGTCTGCTTCGAATGAAACGCAATCTGGAAATACTGTTGAAACCAGATATCTTTCAAGTTAAGCCTGGAGTTAGTTGGTCCTGGAACTGCGTTCAGTTCAGAGGATAAATGCTTGAGTGGACGTTTAAATTAATGGTTTAATTTAAGTCTTCTGTGAACACTTCACTTAGCTGAATCTACATGATTAAAGCACTTCAGTGAGATGAAGCATTTTCTCCACCCCTAATAGAGGCCATTCAACGGGTGATTGAAGTTAGTGATCATTGATCTGTAGTATTAGTTCCCAATCAGTGGAGGATGCTTCCAAAAGAGGGCATGGGCAATGTCAAGATAGTCAGATACAGTTTGAACTGTGAATCGTTGGTTCAGGCAATTCAAGTCTATTTCAAAAATTAATTTCTTCTGTATTTAAATGTTAATTAAGGCGTTAGAAAGAAACTTTTACAAGTCATTTATAAATGTAATGCATTTATACAGCCGAATCGCAAAAATTCATACCCCGATAAATCGAAACCACAATAATTCGTAACAAACTGCTAGTCCCTTGAAAAATCGTAGCTAATTCGTAAAGTTTTGATACATTTTGCTCCCCTCGTTATTTCGTATTTTATTTGCAATGCAAAGAACACAAAACCTCTTATAAATCATACCTCGTTTTTTAAACCTCTTATAATTCGTAATACAAAACGCAAAAAAAATCTTTGCGGCTTAAATACCATTAACTTTTGTAGACAATATTGTTGCTTTGATGTCGCCTTACACACTATACTTTTTAAATAACAAATGTTTTCTTGACTTTTTGTATCTTAATGTTATTTTACGAGTATGTTTCCTTTTTTATTTTTTATAAATGTATAGTAGTACATATTTAAGATGTAATTAAATATATGCGAATTGTTTTAATAAAGTTAAGTAATATGTATTGGAAAATCATATGAAATGCAAAACTTCCGTTACTTCTTATTTTTATGTTTTCCACCTCGTTAAATCGAAATCTTGATAATTCGTAACCTGCGGTAATCCGTAAAAAATGCTATTCCCTTGCCATTACGAATTATTGGGATTTAACTGTACATCACTCTAACGTGATGCCAAACAAAAATTCCAGTCCTTGCGTTATTTTAATACAATACTCAGCTTTGCGTGCTTATTTGCTAAATATATATATTTAACCTAAATCTATATAGTTCCAAAATTTGGTCTCCGAAAAAAAAATCTGATGAAATAATTTTTCGTCTTATTTCGCCTTCAAACCGACAACAGAGAACAAAAAGGGCGTAGCAGAATTGAAAAACATGGTACGCAATCTATTCATCGTAAACCAGACGAATTTTGAGAGGAGTGAACGATATGACAAAATGAGCGCATACTATGCACGTAGACTAGAACATTTCTGGATCAAAAAAGGGAAATCATACGCAAGGTTTGAAACTATTGCTGTTTTATTTTTGGTGCCCTTTTCAACAAAATGTCAATAAAACCAACGGAATGTCAATAAACATTTGCAATTATTCTTCGACTGACATAAGATTTTCCATGCTGTAAAAAAGGAACTATTGGTCTACAACTTTCTCAATTATTCGAAACGCGGTAAATAATTCGACCAGTTCAAAAAGTACACTAAAGATTAATTTATATTGGGTGTAACGGCATCATAAAGGATCATAGATAAAACGTAGCGCAAGTCAAGTTTCACGAACTGATCTATGATTGTCAGGGTAAACTAGCACAATTTACAAGCGCTGCTCCGGCGTCAGTCTATTCACGATAAAATGAAATGCATACTGGCGAGAAATCAACTCTATTTTCAAATTAGCTGTCAGTGTCGTTAAAACACGTTTGTTGATCACGGTAATTTAAAAACAAACTATTTGTCACTTTTTTATGCACATTAAGCAGATATTCGTTCAATATCCGAATCTTTCTTTAAATCGTCATCAACATGGGTAGACGATGAGGCTGTGCCCGAGAATTGTTGAGATGTTGATACGGAAGAATCAATGGAGAAGCACTTTCCATTCATGTCAAAGTTGAAATCATGATATTTGTATATTAAACCTTCGAATAAACTATAGCACTTACATATTGATAAGGAAAACTGCGTCGGCGTCAAACTATCAATCAAACTATCAATCAGTAACTACACTTAAGTTCTCGGAGCCCTAAATGCGATACTTTTGTTTGTTTACGTACTTAGACAAATGATATTCCTTAATTTCCAGCACTCAATGCGTACTATAGACCAATCTACTGGCTTTTTCAAATGGACCTTATAAGCATATAGACCAAGGTATTTGTGCAAAATGGTTCCCGGTAGGTACGTTCTCGGATACAGATGCGATAGTTTCAGCAGTTGTGTTGGACAAATATGAGTTTTTATTTGTCAAAAGTCAACTCAATGGTGGTCAATTTTTGACAGTTCAACAATGGCGTAAAATATAAAATGACGCCTCTTGTTGGATGATACTTTATATCTAACAAATTTGATTGGTTTTTGTTTGCTAAGACTAGTTCATCGACTTGTTTTTTTTTTAACGCAAGCCTGAGGCTGAATTAGATTCAGTTCGATCGCACCGTTGAGTAATTTATCTCCTGGTGTTTTTGTCGTCAAACTTGAGGAGAAAAGTAGAATTTGCGATCTTTTAAAAGTGTTCCCAATTGTTCGGCCTTGGACGTATGTATTTCAAGGATTTCCCCGAAGCAGTTTCATGCACGATAACAAATCATCTTCTAATCTGAACAACGATAACCTAATATAATGCTTAGAATGACAGATATGTGTTGTCTAAACAAACAATTACTCGTCTTTGTTAGTCTTCATATTTTCGCACAATGTCGTGTAGTCTTTATTTATTTTTTTCTATTCTACTATTGGTCGCAAACATTCACTTGAAGTGCGTACGTAAATACATACATATATAAATATTTTGTTTTAAACCCTTATTCACGAAAGATAATAAAACAGTCTTTAAATTATATTTGTACTCTTCCTCTTTTAACTAATTAATATTAACAAAACATTGACAATAGTATAAACAAATAAAGATTGAAATGCGTACAGTACTCGTATATCTTTTTATGAGTCATCACAGCAAATCTCTTCTGACGAAACAATTAATATGCTCATACTTATCTGCGAGAGTGCACTTCACACTGGAGGAAAAACGATTGGGGATGTTATTAAATGCTCCAAAGAAGTACAGATAACAGCACTAGTGAAACTATTTATGGCTGAGATATTTTATTAGGTCGAGAGACGGAGATGAAGGTCACATTCGTTTGGTACGCAACAGATTGCATTTATTGATATCGCACTTCAGAATGAAAACTTTTGGGGCCGGATATTTCCCCGTACCCTAACTCTTTGATTTATACATACAGTCAAAGAATCGCTGACTAAAATAGTCCGACTATATCCGAATATATTCGAAAATGAGAGAAAGACGAAACCTTCTATTAATGACCAAGTGATTGTGGATGTAGCTTAGGTTAGCGAGTTGTGGCCGCTAAGCTTCAAATAGACCATTTTTTTTCATAGTCATAGCATCTCACAGAGCGTTTCACTGTTTTTTCTTTTCTTAATAATAACATAAGAAAACAATTCCAGAAAATTTCAATTCATTAGGTACAACAAAACTTAAAATATTTGAATCATATATCCCGTTTTGTCTGCTTGTTATAGGAGCGGGTGAATCTCGTATGCATTTGTCTGACTATCCTTGTTTTCCACATACATACATAAATATTGTACTTTATCATACATTTATACCCTTATTTGCATTTCACTTAATTTTTAATTTATGTTTTATTAGATTACTTTATTTAATTAAATCCTTAATGAAACTTGTTGGCTAAATCCAGTACAGAACCCACTAGGTATTAAGGTGTCACAGGGCGCTTTTGTACGTTTGTATGTTTTGAAACACCTTAGGGTGTCCATTACTTCCACTGTCTATCCAGGATTTAACAAAATTACCCCAACATATTCATGCAATAGGAAGTATTGATTTGCAAATTTTCTAGAAAAGAAAAAAACGGGGAGAGAGGAGAAACAGAGGATATTTTCTATGAACATAGCATTGTTGAGAATGTTTGTTTGTGTCATATGGGGGCTCTAGCGGCTCTACAAAGTAATTTGAGTGTTGGTCTGTTTATGTTTCGGTCTCGATCGATTATTATTATTATCAAATCACTACAGAGTTGAAAGAAAGAAACATACATACGAGTATGTGTAGATGTATGTACGTTTTTACACATCACATGGATACATTCGTATGTACGCCAAGCTTGTCACTACTGCGATACTCTCCCCTCTTATGAAACCTGGCGGCAATAGAAAATTAGTTGCCCGTAATATTAATTAATATGGAAGGTGTTGTATCATTGAAGGAGTATTGAAACGAACAACTTCAACTTAATAAAAACATATATTTATAAAACGAACAATCGAGAATATTTTAGAAGAAGATAATTTGAATTGATATTTAGAATAGATGACCGGTTGTTGACAAAGTTAGAATAGGAATGAAAATATGGAATTAGTAATTTCATATGAACGAATAATATGCCTACTACGATTATTTTACAACAAGTGTTTTGCAGCAAGTGCTCATATAGTTATAACAATTCTCCCCCACTTAAACGAACATATAAATTTGAAATAAAAATTTATCAGTGAGGCAAATAATCGCTGAAATAATTTGGTTGCCTCCGTTGTCTTCCGGATGTACGACGACTCGGAATTGGTTCGGCTTCAACATCTGGATTTGAAGATTCTTGAACTGGTACTTCACTTTCATTTGTTTGTGGTTCTGTTTCACTCGAAGTACTTGGAAATGTAGAAGATTCGGAAGATACATTTGTTGGCAACGCCGGTATTATAACTGGATATTGAAGAAGTTGTTGATCTTCTCTTTGACCATTTTCAGGTTGCTGACTATCTGTAAAATAAGGTTTTTGAACATTGGTTGATCTAAGTTGGTTTATATGGCGTTTGAAGACAAATCCATTGTCGAGTTTAACAAGGTAATGAAGACGACCAAGTTTTTTGGTGATAGTACCAAGTTTCCATAAAGGCTTGTTTGAAGTATAATATCTCGCTTGTACTCGATCTCCCTCACTTAGCTGTCTGACTGATATTTTTGTGTCAGAAGATTTGCAAAGTTTCGAGGGTTTCAAAGCATCTAATTGAATCCTTATTTGTCTTCCTAGGTACTGTTCTGACGGTGATTTTCCATTTCGAAATGGTGTTGCTCTATATTTGAATAAAATGTCCCTTACCTTCATTGGTATTGGAGATGGATCATCTGACATTGCAGCCAGTCGCTGTTTTAAGGTCTGCACATTTCTTTCCGCCAGCCCGTTTGTTGCTGGATGACCAGGAGCAATACATTTTTGAAAAATTCCCAAATTTGTACAAAAAGTTGTAAATTCTACGCTTTTGAATATAGGAGCGTTATCAGATACCATCACATCGGGATATCCATTCCTTGCGAATATATTACGTAGTATTTCTATTGTTGAATTCGATGTTGGTGAAGATGAGCATACGCCTACTTCTGCCCATTTAGACTTTGAGTCAATGACTACCAAAAATTGATATCCATGGTAAGGTCCCGCATAGTCAATATGAATACGTTGCCAATTTTGTTCTGGTTCCTCCCATGGATGCAAAATTACTTTAGAAGGACTTTTCTTCACGGAAGCACAAGCAGCACAAGAACGTACGAACCTTTCGATATCTTTGTCAATTGAAGGCCAATATACATATTGTCTCGCTAATTGCTTCATTTTAGTGATTCCAATATGTGTATAATGCAATTCGTCTAATACAGATTGATGTAGTGAAGTGGGTACAACAACTCTTTTTCCCTTGAACAAAATATCACTATCAATGATGTATTCGGTATCAATAATATTTGTATTACGCAAATCCGACAATATTTTTTAAAGTTGTGCATCCTTCTTTGTTGCCTCTCGAATAGATTTGAAATTTAAATTTGTCGAATTAATTTGAAATAAGGTAGATTCGCAAATAGAGTGTACTTCTATGTCTACTGAATTTTGTGTGTTATTACCTGAATTTGTGGGTGCTCTGGATAGACAATCTGCATTGACATTGTCTTCGCTTCTTTTCGTACATACTTCATAGTTGTAGCCAGTCAAGAAAGCGGCATAACGTTGAAGTCTTGATGAAGTCATTTGTGGTAATTTTGAATTTTGATGAAAGATTCTAGATAATGGTTGGTTGTCTGTAACTAGTTTGAAGATTCGACCGTAGAGATATTGGTGAAAATGTTGTACAGCGTACACTATGGCTAGGGCTTCGCGATCAAGTTGTGAATAATTTTGTTCAGCTGGAGTTAACGATCTTGATGCAAACGTTATAGGCCTTTCTTCGTCATCAATCACATGTGATAAAACAGCTGCTATTCCTGTTGGACTAGCATCACAAGCGAGCTGTAACTTCCATTTAGGGTTAAAAGGAATAAGAACGCGATCGCTGGCAATCTCTTTTTTTAACTTGTTGAACGATTTTTGGCATTCAGATGTCCACTTGAAAACTGAAGTTTTGCGTAACAACCGTCGCAAAGGTGTGGTTATTGTTGAAGCATTCGGTATAAATCTTGAATAATACGTAACCATACCAAGAAAACGTCGAACTGATTCAATAGATTTTGGTTGTGGCATCTCCAGAATAGCCTTTACTTTTGAAGGTGATTTTTGAACTTTATTTTACTGTATCGTATGGCCTAAAAATTCAATTTTGGTTTCGAAAAAAATGCATTTTGAAATATTTAAATGAAGATCAAATTTTTGTAGTTGAGCCAAGCACAATTTCAAATTATTTTTGCACTCAGCCATTGTTTCTCCATGAACTACAATATCATCGAAATATGATTCTGTCTTTGGTATTTCACGTAATATCTGGTCAATGATTCTGTTAAATTCAGCTGGAGCGGTTTTGATTCCAAAAGAAAGTCGATTCATTTGAAATGTTCCCTTATGTGTTGAGATGGTTTGTATTTCACTTGAATCTTTATCAACAGGGACATGTAAGTAGGCTTTGTATAGATCAAGACGACAGTAGTACCTTGAACCTCTGAGACTATTAAAAATTTGATCGATTTTTCGAATTGGGTAATGTGGGTCAATAAGTCTTTGATTTACTCCAACTTTATAATCAACGCAAAGTCGTACTCCTCCGTCTGCTTTTGGAATAACCACTAATGGTGAACCCCAATCACTGTTAGAAACTTTGGTGATTATACCTCCTTTCTCTAATTCTTCCAGCTCTTTATTTACGCGTTCTGTTAAAGCATAAGGTATAGAGCGCTCTTTTGTGTAAATTGGCTTGGCATTCTGCCGTAGCTTTAATGAAACTTTGTAATTGGGTATACATCCGATTTTTTGTTCAAAAACTTTAGAGTAAGCCGCCATAAGATCTTTAATTTCGTAAGAATTATTGATACAATTTGTCGCTAGGATGTTTGAATTAATTTCATCTAATTCATTCAGATTGATTCCCAAGCGACGTATCCAACTTCGGCCTATTAATGCTGAACATCCATCTGGAACTATGTACAGATCATCGAAAATTGATTTGTTTTTGAATTTTATGTTAACTTGGACTTTCCCATCTGGAACGAAAATATCTTGGGTATATGATCGAAAAACAATGTTAGTAGGTGTTAATTTGCTTGTTAATTTTAAATCTTTGAACAAACGTCTTGGTAGAAACGAGTATCCGGATCCAGAATCTACTTCGAAATTAATAACTTTTCCATCAATTGATAAATTTGCGTAGTAACGATCGAAATTTGTATTTAAGTAATCATTTCGGTAGACATCGACAATTTTGTAGACTTCATATTGAGACTCGTTGCTTCTTACCTGATTTGTTGCGTTTTTATTCGGTCTAGCCCTTTTTCTGTCATTAGCGCCATCCGCCAAGAGAGAAGCAATGCAAACTTTTCCTACATGCCCTTGCTTTGAACATAAATTACATTTTAATTTTGTACCGGAACGACATTCTTTTGCAAAATGATTGTTTTTGCCACATCGTAAGCATAACCCTGCAATACCCAATTGTTCATAATTTATTTTTCTTTTAGACTGCACTTGGTGGTTTTTAGCACGATTTGAAGTGATTTTACTTTTAAAAACTTTATTAACCATTGCACCGCTATTTAATAAACTTGTAGCGTGTGACAATTCTTTGGCATCCAATTTTGCTGCTTCTAATGCCAACGCTTTTGTAACGATTTCGTCGAACCTGGATGTACTTGATTGAAGAAGTTGTTCACGTATGCTGTTATCTTGAACTCCACGAATAAACTGTGCCCTGAGAAACACATCAGCAATTGATTTTTTGCATTCGCACGTTGAAACAAATTCACAGTCATTAATATCTGCGCGTAGTGTGGCCACATAATCTGCCACAGATTGTCCTTCGCTCTGATACTTCGATAAAAATTTATGTTGTGCTACTAACACATTCTTTTTCGGTGCCAAATGTTCCCCTAATAGCTTCAATAATTCTTCAAACTGCAGTTCTGTAGCTGCTTTTGGTGCTGCCAACGCTGTCACCATATTGAAATATTTCGCACCAATTGAGTTCAAGAGTAATTTCGTACAATACCCCTTATTACTATCAATACCCTTCATAGTTACATAATTTGAAAACCTTTGAATATAATTTTTGTATGTCTCCTTAGATGTATCAAAGACGTCGAAATTGGGTACTAGTATTGTGTTGATACTACTATTGCTGCCTTGTTCTGCAACTGAAGAAGTAGCACCAACATTCAACTTCGAAAGTTGTTTGACTAAGGCTTCTTGCATCTTCATAAATGCTGCAAATTGACTGGAATCCATTTTATTCTGATGTAAGCTTGCACTTGCTTCAACAAAAGAAAAAAAAATGTTAATTTGAAAAACAATATGTATTTGAAATTAGTTTTCACTCTCGTCGCCAAACTGTTGTATCATTGAAGGAGTATTGAAACGAACAACTTCAACTTAATAAAAACATATATTTATAAAACGAACAATCGAGAATATTTTAGAAGAAGATAATTTGAATTGATATTTAGAATAGATGACCGGTTATTGACAAAGTTAGAATAAGAATGAAAATATGGAATTAGTAATTTCATATGCATATACACTACGATTATTTTACAACAAGTGTTTTGCAGCAAGTGCTCATATAGTTATAACAGAAGGAGTCTGCCTAGGTTTTTGGCTACGCAGGCGATGTCGCCATTTCTTTTATATATGCATATATTTCTGCTAAATTCACCTCAACGATCAGAGATTTTATGTACAATTGGTTTTCTAACCCCGTCGACTGGACCAAATACTGGAGCTTTAGTTTATACATTGAAGACTGAGCTAATTATTTTTATTGGAAAAATCTTTAACGCCCCTGCGAAATCCTTGAGGCTAATATTAGTCAAAAACTGACCTGGAGACTCAACATTCTCGAACGAATCTAGGAGTCCACAACGACTCTCTACCGCTCCAAGGAAGTCATAAGCTGCAAACGGGGAATACACCCCATTGTTCTGTGTCATATTATCAGAACCAGTCAGATTGCTAGCTTAAGAGAAGATAATAATAATAATAATGGTGATGCTACAGTCCGAGGTGGACCTGGGCCTAGCTTCTCAGCAACCACTCGTGTTGTGCGTGCTATTGTTCTCTCACGAGTAGAGGGGATATACAGTTTAATGCCGACTCCGAACGGCGATTTTGAGACGCTTTTTCTAGACAGTTATACTCTTTGAGCATTGTCAGTGACTCGAAAGAGGTGGAGCCGTGAAAAAATGTTTGATGTTTTTTCGGGAATCGAACCAGCAATATCGAGCGTAGGAGTCGACGCACCTTTCCACTACGGCACGGCGCCCCAGCTTAAGAGAAGATAGCTTACTGTAATATTCTCAGTTGTGTGCAAAGGTCGGAGTGTATCTGAATCAGCGGATGTGTTCGACCTTTCCTCAGTCGAAACACACTAAACAAGTGCTGGTAAAACGGTCTAATTGAGATCATTTATGGACCAGTCCTCAAACTCGTCACTTAACAATACTCAAAATTCTAGGCTATACAAAAGGATACAGTCTATACTCTCCCTTAGCTTCACTTCGACAAAATTTTTTCTACCCACATTCAGCCCAGAGGACAGGTTTTCTAAAGTTTTACGGATTACAAATTGTGTCGGGAGGCACGAATAGTCTTAATATACAAACCCCTGGGATTTTGTTGAATTCAACGTCTTCAAGACAGAAGGAAACTTCTACATTCACCTCATTTAGATCATGCACAGCACACTAGGTCCATTGTGATACCCACAGTCAGACTACTACCACTGATAGACCGCTCCAGTAAAAGTGCCGTTTATTTAATCCCAATGGCAAATGGTGACTGGACCAGATTTGAAAAACCGGATAAAGGCGTATTTTTGTTTGCTTTCACTGGGATTCGAACCTGGGACCCCTCTAATTTAGAGCAGGCACTTAACCAACTGCGCCATTCAATCGACACTGACGAAGAGGAAACATGTATGCTAATCCTTAGTAAAAAACTCAATACAGCTTTACGCTACAAATTTCACCGGCCGTAGATGAAACGAAGCCTCCCCGTGTCTCAATGCATAACAAATTTTCCCTTCCTGAATTTTAAATGCTTTCTCCTCTTGAACAAAATGAGATGATCAACAGTAGAGGTCCTGGCGGTGCCATGACATAACGCCAAGCGACATAAGACCAAATTTTAAAACTTGGCCTTATGTCGCTTTGTCAAAGTGACATAAGACCAACATTTTGCTTTGGCCTTATGTCACTTTCACAAAGCGACATAAGGCCAATTGGCTTTATGTCGCTTTCCGCTGTATATCTGAATGAGGTTTACCTTATTAAAATATACCTCCCATTAAACATTCTGAGACATTTAAGAGGAAACGGGTAAAAAGCGAAATTGGTTTGGGGGGGCATGCTGCCCCCCTGCTTGGCCAAAGATATTATTTGGGGTAGGTGCACAATTGGATATATGTTACTTTTCCAAATCCATTCTAAATATGAAAATAAGGAAACATTGGATACCACCAACCTCGCACCTATCCGAAATCTTATCTGCGGCCAAGCTAGGGGTTGCAGGGTGCAGCATGAACTGTCATATTTCACTTTTTACCCAATCCCTCATACTAACTCCATTGTTCAATTGCATTTTAATTACACATATACATGTTATTAAGAGTTGTGGAATTATGACCCACTTGATGTTTATTAATATTATTATTTGGTGTTATGTCTCAAAAAAATTTGGCTTTATGTCACTTTGAGAAGGAGACATAAGGCCAAATGCTAGAATATGAATCAGTTACTTATTAAATAACATCGCAATGAAAGTTGACGGTTAAACAATAGCAAAAAATTTAAAATGACACCTCATGTGCCATCGATCTGTGCAACGCTCGTTTTTTCCAAAATCAAAAATGTTTTTTTTTTTTCTTATTCTGCTGTTTGATTGTGTATGAAATATATCTGCTAACCCAATTTTTGTTATGAGTTTGCTTTCCAGCTTATTGTTTCCTGTACGTTTAATACCTCTTTCAACAAAAGCCATCTTTAATGCTTGCATCAGACAGATCGTCGTAGGAAGTAAACCAACATTTTGACCAAAATCAAAAGCCAGAGATAAATAAATGTAGCAACTCTTGTTATCACGAATCCCAGTTCGTTGCCACTGTAACTCGTTATTTAGAGTCACCAACGTGTGCGAAAACTGAACTGATTTTGTTAAATGTTGCAGATTCTTATCTATATTAATTCACACTTAAATAATGGGAGGTTAAAATAGCTGCTATTAAAAATCAGAGCGACGTGTTTATTAAGCTTAATCTTTTTTTAATTAGCGTTCTGCAACCACGTGGCGCTCACGCAGTACTCACGAGACTGATGACCAAGCACACGACACCATGGAAAAGTAGCAAAAATCTATGCAAACTGATGTAGCTTGAATTGCCTGTTGTGGTATTAATTGTTGAGAACTTGTTTTAATTTAAGACGAGATTTAGTCGCCTTGTGAAGATTAGTTCACTTGAAACACAATGAATTGCAAAAAATATTTGAATGCGCTTTCAAATGTATGCATGTACGAGTATGTATGTATTTCCATCGGAACGTGAACTCTCTGAAATCAACTTCAAATTTTTATCGAGTAATTAAAGCTCATGTACATATTCATATTGGTGTTCGTTAACTATCAAGTGTGGTGATGGGATTTACACTTTTATGCCGATTCGAAAATATAAGTCTGTGATTAGCCCTGTCAAGAGTTACGGAAGCAGTCGGCGGACATAATAATTAACTCAAGGCTGAACATCTACATTTATACGTTCCAACATACATTTGCTCTGTAGTCAGAAGTAGATTATTGATGTGCAGTTTCTGTGTTTGCTCGGTAGACAAGTCCATGTTTTTTGTTCTTCTAAAATTAAAATTAATTTAATATAGACTCCATAAGATCATTCAGCAGACAATCTAGAGCTTTGTAACATAATCTCTGTAACATAAATAAAATCTGATTATCTTTTTTGCATTTTCCAAATTGCGTCGAGAATTCATTAGGAATCCGCCTTCTCCTTAGTCTGCCGCTTCCAAGCTTCCAGCTCAGCTATTGAAATTAATATATCCTATCAAAATATTCGAAAAGAACGACGTAATGCTGCGTATTTAGACGTAGATGTTGTAGTTGTCTCTACCGATTTTAGTAAGGCCTTTGGACCTTGAACCAATATGTTCGAAATGGTTAGTTTCTAATTTGGAAAATCGCTGCCACCGTTTTCGTTTTAGATTGGCGCTCTCCATTCCTTTCCTAGCTTCCTCTGGCTTACTTTAAGTCCGTCACATAAGTTCTCTTCTTTTCATTCTTTTACTTGTTTACTTTGCTCTCATTTTTTGACAACCGAGATCGGTAGCACAGCGTAGTATTTCAGGCTGTGGCATTCTATTGCTTATGTTAGAAGTTATAATAATAATATTGGCGGCGCTACAGTCCGAGGTGGACCTGGGAATAGCTTCTCAGCAACCGTGTTGTGCGTGCTATTGTTCTGTCATGAGCGGATGTTAGAAGTTGATACATAATAAAGTTTAACTGTGGGCACATGCTCCAACTCATCTGTAAGATATGGTAGTAGGAAAACATGCCAAATGAAATTTGTGAAATTTGAGTATCGTTTCCCCAATCCACAAGAAAGGAGATCCCTTCGATTGCGTCTTTGACTCAAAGGATAAACCTTTTAAACATTGCATATAAGGTCTTCTTTGTCATTCTGTGTGAGCTCCTGAAACCATTCGTGAGTAATCTGATCAGTATGGTTTTAGGCCAGGAAAGTCCATCATCGACCAAATCTTTACTCTACAACAGATACTGGAAAAGAGCCCTCTCTCGAAGGCCCGCTCTATGGCGCGGAGATATGGACAATCACACGAGCAGATGAAGAAGCCCTTGTTGTTTTCGAGACAAAAGTTCGGCGAGCAGTCTTTGGGCCCGTTTGCGTTGATAGAACTTGGGGAAGAAGGTTCAACCACAAACTGCATGGGCTGTACAGAGACATGAGTCTAGCCAGGCATCTACGGAGCCAACGCCTAAGAAGAAAGAAGTTAAACATCATTCGAGAATATAACCGCGCAGTATTGTGTTTCATTACTCCGGAGGTCTAATTCGAACGCAATCATTTTCGACGTCAATCTTGGCACTTTCTCCCTAAAACCCCGTGCTCAAAATTCTCCTATTAATTTTTCGCAATCTTAACTTTAAGATACCTAGTTTTTAGTTAGATTAAGTCATAATTTTAGCTTGTATTAAACCTAATAAATGGGGGTGTTGCCCCCTCAAAATTGTTATTAAATCAACACAAACGAAAAGTTGTTTGCTAACAGCAGTAAAAAAGTACATTAGTATAAAAATTCTTACGACAATATAAGAGTAAAATTGAGTGAGTAAATTTTGCCGAGAGTATATCACCACAAATATTGGGGAAACAACAGCCGATAAAAAAATGTTTAATTGTTATTTAAAAGAATCAACAATATAAACGAGTTTCCACGAAACGTGACCGAAGGGGAACTCGTATTTTACACATACATTAGCCAGGCTTTTTTCATTCCGAAGGTTTCAGTAAGGGGTGACTTGCTGATTCATTCACTTACTATTCGCGGTAGCTTGGAATTAAATGTAGTCTTTGAAGACTTCCGATCTTAAGATAATCATACATAAATCATCCCCAAATTGGTGAAATATTTTAATGTTTCTGTACATATCGTAAATGAAGATCTAGTGTGGCATCGAATACGCTGCTCGTATAATAAAATCATTGCTGTTCACGGATGACATTGTACCTTTGTCATCATCACATGAATCATTGCAGCTAATGATAAGTCTCCTTTTTCAGTACTGTGAACTTTGGAATTTGATTGTGATCACCAAATATGGAGGAGACCGAAACTGTGCAAACGAAAAATGGCACTTCAATTGTTAGGCCATTGAAATTGTCATGGAATTCAAATACCTAGGAGAAATGAATGCTAAAGACGCAATCAGCGCAATTTGCAATAGATGTTTTTATAACAAAATTGTGGCACATAGCAGCAAGTTCAGGTTTTTTGTAAGCAGCCAATTGATTAAAATTTACCTTCCACAACTTCGAGCGTTGCTTTGCTTGTATGGTATGTAGCGCCGTTTTGTTGGAATTACAGCTACGGATATATCGATGTTGTCGAGCTCAGTCCACAAAAAGTCGGTTAACATCGCTCTATACCTGAGACTATTAACGGTAACGGTGTTTCCTTCCTCATTTCGAAAAAAATAAGGCCCCATGATGCCGCAATGCCATAAGCCGCACCAAATATCAATCTTTGTAGATGCATTGATATTTGTTCGAACACTTTTGGATTGTGTTGGCTCCAAGAAGGGCAATTTTGCTTGTTGACATAGCCGCTCAGCTACAGTGGGACTCGTCCGAGAAAATTATTTTTTGGCCAAAATACGGATCTCCGGCCAACATTTTCAGCGAATTCTCGGCGTTGTTTTTGATTGTCCGGTGTCAATTCTTGCATCAGCATAAATTTAAAGGGATGTAGACCCAAATCCAACCGCAATATAAACCAGGTTCACTCTGGCGATGCCCAATTCAGGTATTCATTCTTTATCATTAATCTCCAAAATTAATATTTTAATTAAACTACTTCTATATTTTAATTAAACTAAATACTATCAGTATTGGGTCTTTTTGACATTTCTGGGTCTTTTTCGATACAAGCTACGGCGGTTTTCTTCATTTCGAGCCGAACTCTGCCTGTTTGGTGGCTTATGGTCCAAATGAGTGTACTCAGACTGAAACTTTTCCTCGGTCCGACGAAATACCTGTTCACTGGAGCCATGATGACGACCGATCTCACGGCGAAGTTCACGTTGCGTAATTACAACTGAACCGAAATTTCGATATTTTTTTAATAATTTTTGCAAGTTCAATAAGCCTGAAGCGAAGCATGATGAAATGTCAATTCTTACTGAATATTTTGACAGCTGAATGTCATTGGTAGCTTTGACAGCTGTTGAAACATATCATTGCTATGGTCACCCTTTATAATAACTACCGCGACATATAAAAATATTCAAAAAACACACGCGAATATATTGCATACTGTTATACTCATTGTTTGGAAATAATTTCTCTCACCCTCTGTTCTTTTCGTACCGAGTCAATTCTGCTTTTCCTTAAGTGGTTGTTTTTTAATATCTTACTTTTTGCATTATATACACTGCCAGAGGCTTGAACTCATTTAACTACATTTTTAACTACATCTATATGTATACTTTATTTGCCTAAGCCCAGCCAATGGATCATTAAAGTTTGAATGTTTCAATAGCTTTTCGATAGTGAACTGATAGACCGAAATAGAAAAGGTTACCCAGGGTGATTCTAAGGCGGATTTCTTAGGATCTACTTAAAGGTATGAGCACGTCCACGATGATAACGGTTGACAGTTAAAATTTATTGTGTAAATCTGTATGAGGAAATAACTCATTCACGAAGATTTCTCAAAGACCAGAACGCTTATCTTCGATAAATTTGTTACGCGTCTGAAATTGGTTGTAGTTTCTTTTTTTTTTTTTGCATTTTTTTTTGTTGTTTATTTCTTATTTAACTTATTATATCCTAGACAAAAATACTTAAATCTAGCTCAACTATCTTAACAAATGTTCTTATATCTAACTTACTGACCCTATACGGGTACTCTAAGCTAATCTATGTTATATTTAATATGCCTTTCGGCCTAGTCTATCTTAATTTAAATTTAATTTTAAATGTCCTTTATTTTCTTATCCAAGAAAATTTTAATAAAACTTGGACGTACTACATTTCTTTTTTATATTTTGTCTTATCCTAATCTTAACTAACTTAACCTAAACTAAAATTTGCTGTCTATTTACAAAAACTTACAACTACTTATACTACGCTTAACTATGTCCGTAACACGGACGCGTGAACCAGGGCGTAGCGAGCGACGTCCGTCTCGTATTGAAGTCGCCTGTCCACTGTTCGGCGTGCGACATGAAAGATGATAGGACATCCCTCCGTATCCTGTATCAGGCCTTTCGCGTCCAAATAGAGGAAAGCTTCGGGCGGAATAAAGCCGTTAAGGCGCACCTTCGCATGGTACAATATGTTAGGGTAGTAAGCCCCAAAGATCAGACTGTTGGTGGAAGTCATAGCACGTGCAATGTGACGCCGAATCAACTTAATAATAAAATTATCTATCCTTATCAGGTTTGCCTCGTTGTACAAGACCACGTTGGGATAGAATTTCTTGTGCTCGGATTCAGGTGTGCGATACAAACGGAGGCAGGCCCGAAGACACTGCCTCTCGAACACCCTCATCTTTTCCATCTGGGAAGGACTCACGTTGAACCACACTGGACAACCATACACCATGATTGGCCGGATAAGGGCCATGTAGCAGATCACCTTCACTCTGGTATCAAGTTGGCTGCTGTAAAACAACCTACTTGCCACAGCGAAGGCTTTCTTAGCCTTGGTCAGCGCTGTATCTGCATGTTTACCACCATACAGATACTGGTCCAACCAAATGCCAAGATATCGCACTACATTTTTCACAGCTAACGGCTGTCCCTGTGGGTCAACTATGCCGAACTTGCCCCAGTTTCTCTTCGTGTCCCTTGAGGCCTTGGACAGCGGGGTTCTGAAAAGGATAGTTTCGCACTTCCGGAAGTTGATCTTCAACTTCCAGTCGTCGCAAAATCGTTGGATTTTATCGAAGTCACTCTGCAACAAATTATTTATTACTTCGACCTTCGGACCTGATCTGTACGCGATTAGATCATCGGCATACGCAATTAAGTTTGGCATGGAACCTATAAGATCGCTAGTGAGTATAGCGAACAGGATCGGCGAACCAACTGCCCCCTGTTGCAACCCATTTTTTATGTGAAAGGTCATGGTAGAAGTTACATTGCCATTTTTCACAACGAACTTCCTACCAGTGATCATGTCATAGATCATATATAGCAATGGTTTACTGATGCCGAGCCCGACCAACTTGAGGAAAAGGCCTTCTAACCATACGGTGTCGAACGCCTTTTCCATGTCTATCAAGCAGGCACCCGTGCATTGGGTCTTATTCTTATTCCACTGAATGTCGGAGACCAATTTGGACGCGGCATGTATGGTATCATGCCCCGCCCTGAAGCCAAATTGGTTGTCCGGTATAATTTGTTTTTCCTCAACCCACTGTTTCAGGTCTTTAATGACGATTTTTTCAAAGACCTTGCTTACGCACGGAAGAAGACTTATCGACCGGAGATTTGTCGGAATGGAGGTATCTTTGTCCCGTTTGGGGATAGGTTGTACCACAGCTGTCTTCCAATGGGCCGGGTAATATGCATTACTCAGCGCATTGTTAAATAGGACTGTGTATACATCCACCGCCTCAGAGGGCAGATGACGCAGAACAATATTTGGTATCCCATCGATTCCAGCTGACTTTTTTTTCTTCAGTGAGTTAAAGATACCCTGGAGTTCATCTTTCGAAATAAGGATGGAGTTATTTCCATCATCGGCGACGGCATTATTTGCCAGGAAATCGTCACTGAACCTGGTAAAACCAGGATTCTCGGTTCGCCATTGACTTATTTCATTTCGAAGATGGGAGTGGTTTAGCAAGGCTCTGTTCTCCAAGTCGTGATTCGGACTACGGGGTTCGTTGACCGTGTACACTTCTTGGAAGACAGCACCAATTGCTTTCACCTTCTCCTGGGGATCCTCAACTATGAAGAAGTCGTTGTCAAGCACTGCCCCATCTGGATCGATGCCAACTGACGTCAGTAGGTTCGCGTTGCTTGTCGTTCTGTCAAGTCGGACGGTCTGAATGTCGTTCTGATCTTTTCTCCGGACAATTTTATTTACTTGCGGGAACATGCTCGGGTTGTTGGATCTTACAGCCCGAATCTTATTGCCCCAGTGCAAGCTTACAGCTAGGCTGTACTGTTGGCGAATTAGCTGTTGGAGAATTTTGATCTCCGACTTCAATGACCGTACTTCAGCGTTTTGCGGATCTGTAAATCGTCTGTACAAGAGTTTGAGTCTTGACAGCAATCTACTCTTTTGCACGTGAAGTGCATCGATGGTAGCGTTCCGATAGACGTCGCCGTCATCGGTTTGTGCTACCTTTGGAATAGTTTTGTCCATTGTACGTTTTATTATGTTGTCCATTTGTGCGAGGTACCTGTCAACCTCTTCGTTCGTCAGGTTTCTGTTCGTAGGTGGATTGATAGCACTCGAACGTAGTTCCCTGGATAAGGCTCTAGAGAAACGAGGCCAGCGTGTCTTATTATAATTATAAGGATACGACTGGACATATTCCTCCAATTCCACCAGCTCGTTCGGGAGCTGAATAACCGCGGCAAGACCACAGTGATCACTGTCGTACTCGACCGTTGTTAAGCAGTTCCTTGTGCGCCCTTCCCTGTTAAGTATCGTTAGTCGTCTGTCAGTTAGAATCACATCCAGGTACGACCCGCTTCTGGGAAACGATGGTTTATCGGTTGCAAGCAAATCAAGCCTGAACTCAATACTGTTCTGTTCCATCCACCCTAAGAGAGCGTTACCCCTCTCATTCGGAACATTGTTACCCCATTCGCCGTGCTTTGCGTTCAAATCACCGGCTAGGATATAATAGTTTTCTTCCGAGTTTAAGCGAAGGCTGGTAAAAAGAGCCTCGAGCTCTGAAATGAAATTAGGGTTTTGAGTGTCTGGTGCGTAGATAGCGATCACAAACAACTTCTTTCCACTTTGAAGGGGGATGCTTGCAATGGATGCTTCTAACACACCAAATCTTCGCACTACATTGCTATATATGATCTTATGACTAATGCCTTTTCTAATTAAGAGAGCGACTCCGCCTCCTCGAGTGGATTGGGGCCGATCTCTTCTAATTATGTGGTAATTTTTGTACCTGAGTTTGCGCGTCTGGTTTAGCTTAGTTTCGCTAGCCATCAGCACGTCAGGATTGTGGGTATGCAACAAGTTAGAAAGCATTATTTTTCGTTCGATCCTAATCAGCGAATTTACATTCACTGCTAGGATCTTAAGGGTTCTTGCCGCGCGTGAGCCCATTATATCTACGTCGCGTTTGGCTCGCTGAACAGCACCGAGCAGATAGTGTCTACTCGGGCCGTCTGCTTAAGGAGATTGGTGCTCAACTCGACCATCTGTTTTTGCATAGCGACCATCTGCGCTTGCATCAACTGAATGGAGGACATTACATCCATCATTGTGGGTACTACCTCAGGCTGCCTGGCTACTGGGACCGGGGCAACCTTCGGCGCTGTCTGTTGTGCCGGGTCTCTGCCTGACGCCATTTGGGCGTAGGAGATGGCCGGCGTAACAGTGGTAGCTGTAGCACGGGCCACTGGCCTGGCTTCTACCCTTTTTTCGCTCCTAATAGCCTTTACTCTCTGTCGGAGTTCTTTAATACGCGGACATCCCCGATAGGTAGCAGGGTGTCCGTTCTCTCCGCAGAGTACGCATTTGAGGAGCGCCTTATCCTCGACTTCATCTGTCCCTAAAGGACATTCCCCTTTTTTGTGGCTGATTGTGCATCGTGCGCAGCGGAACTCCATATTGCAGTTCTCTGCGACGTGCCCCAGCCTCCTGCACTTCGCACATTGAAGTACGTGGTCAGACTTGTTTAATTTTTCCCACTTTACAGTATGACCGCCTACGAAACGAATTTTCTTTAGGCTGTCGATTTTACTGCCGTGGGATACCTGAACAAGGAAGAAAGGTAGTTCCTTCTCTTCCTCCTCGCTGCCGCAGTGGTAAACGGCTTAACTCCTACGAAGCAGACCTCGTCGCTCTCGACTTGGCGCAGCTCCTCGAGGATCTCCTTCGGGTCAGTAAAGGGATTCCTGCCCTTGAGGAGCACCGTCTGTGGCCTTTCTCCTTTGGGGGTATACGTATAGAAGTCAACGTTCGACGCCGCTAACTTCTCTTTTAAGATTTTAAAGTCTTCCATTGAAGAGCAATGGACCGAACTATTCTGAGGTGTTTTGTATTTAATATAAAAAGCACTTTTTAGAGCCAACTTACATAAGGTGGTGAGCTCCTTCGTCTCCAGTGCGAAGATGTTAATAGGTGGACATCGGTAACTTGCCTTAGTTTGGTTCTGCTGTTGTTGTTGTTGCTGCTGCGGCTGCTGTTGCTGCTGCTTTGGCTGCTGTTGCTGCTGCTTCAACTGCTGTTGCTTCTGCTGCTGCGGCTGCTGTTGCTGCTGCTTCAACTGCTGTTGCTTCTGCTGCTGCTGTGGTTGTTGCTGTTTCTGCTGCTTCTGTAGTTGTTGCAGCCTTTGCGCTGCCTTGGATGTGGATGGCAGCGGCTGTTTTGGTGGTCTCTGCTGTTGTTGTTGTTCCGTCTGCAGCTTTTGTTGTTGCTGCAACCGTTGCGCTGCCTTGGATGTTGTTGACTGCGGCTCATTTGATTGTTGTTGCTGTTGCTTTTGCTTCTGCTTCTGCTGCTGCTTTTGCTGCAGTTCCTGCAGTTCTTGCTGTTGCTGCTGCTGTTTTTTTTCTTTTTCTGCAGCTTTTCTTGCAGTGGATTGCTCGAAAAGGAATTTTATATGGGCGTCGAGCTTCGCCCTTTCTTCGTCGAGCTTCTCCAGCTTCTTTTTCTCCTCCTTTATATCTTCATCCTCGTCGTCGGACTCAGAGGTGGCAAGCACCTGAAACGAGTTCTCGCTCCCCTTGCCGCTACTCCCCTTGTAGCGGCATTCATTGCCCTCCGATTCACATTGGAGGGCTTCAAAATCCTTGACGGCTGATTTTGTAGCCAATCTTGTTACTGCTACTGCTACTACTGCTGCTGCTGTTGTTGTTGTCTTTCTTGCTGATCTGCTTCTGTTTGGTGCTGCCGCTTCTTCGTCTGACGTCACTGTTGTCGTCCGGCGCTTAGTCAGATTCGTTTGCGGCTGCATCCTCTTTCTCCTCTTCTTTGCATCACTTGGCTGGCGGCTTGTTGGACTAGCCACCCGTTCACTGCCGTCACTAGTTTGGTGGCCTGATATCTCAGCCACCGGTGTTTTGAAGTCACCCGATTTGCTGCTGAGCTCGGGCCGCTCGTCGCTATTCATTGTTTTTCACTTTCTCACACTTCGTGTCTTTAATTTTATTTTTAAAAATAAAAAAACTTTTCGTTACTTTCGGGAATCAAACCCAGGATCCCGCGAGTCACTTGCACCCTAGTGCCCTACCGCCAGGCTACGCACTTTCTTGGGAAAACTGTTTTTAGTTGTTACCACTACAAAATTATCGAATTTAATTTACTAGTCGAAACACGTCCGTTCGCTGTGAAAGTCTGTGAACGACTGTGGTTGTAGTTTCCTGCTACAAGGAATGGCTTGATAACAAATGTTGCTCAACAAAGCCGAATGTGTACATGTTCTCGCCTATTGCGCTTTCTCTACTTATATACAAAGTAGACAGTTGCGGTAATACATGTATTGCTTGCGTTCATAAAGTCGATAAGAATAGTATTAACAAGACTTATTATTCATGTTTACAATTTAATTTATTGGCTATATACAGTCAACATCAAAAGTGTAGGAACAGTCAATCATCTGCTGAAAGCTTATCCACTAAACTAAAATTCACCGGAATCAGCTAGGCCAAACATGGATACATCAAATTAAAGCCCCAAAGTTATACATTAAAATGTACTGCATTTTATTTAACATAAGCAGAAAAGGGGCTAAAAGCAGCAGTCAAAAGTGAGTGTATCAGTCCGGCCGATTTTAATTCAGGGGACAAACTTTCAGCTAATGACTGTTCACTCACTTTTGACGCTGATTCTTTATACACTGATGGAAAAAATAATACAAATTTTTTTTTTCTGCGCAATTTATTAATAAAATTAGAGTACACTAGAATCTCGAAAAGATGAACATACACGTATATAAAACAGACTCATCTTTTTGAATTGTTCATCTTTCTAAGCGTCTAAATTTAGTTAAAGAAAAATGTAGAGCCTTACATAAAAGAATTGAATAACAAAATAATAATTCCTTTTATTTTTATAAAACAGGAAACATAAAAAATTAAAAAATTGTTTATTAAAGGTAAGAAATCAGACTTATTTAGACGTTTTTCTTAAAAAATTGCTCTGTAGTAGACTGTCCCCAGAAAGAATGATGGTAAAAAAATCGTTCATCTTTGCGAACTGTTCATGTTATAGTACCGTTCATGTTTTCGATATTTTACTGTATTTCGATTTGTTTGTCTAATCGTGTTTGTTGAAAATGTTCCTCATCGTCATCAGAGTCGGTGACTGAAAGTCAAGGATTGACTCTGTACATAGAACTTGCCGTTTTAAAATCCTACTTCTCTGAGTCTGTGGGTGGTTGTAGCCACTCTTCTGTTGCAGAAAATGTTTTGCGTTTGCATGTAACCTAGTCATCAATATTTTTTCCAAATATATTTACAATCTAGCGTAGGAAATGTAAAATGCATTATAACATTCACAGATGCGTTAAAACTCACATTCCCAACAAATATCGTTGCAATTGTTCCATTTCATTCAAAGCAAGTGAAATTCAATGACACGTGTTCGTTTGCTACTCATGTCTGCTTGCAATTCTGTACTTGATAGGTCAACAAACCCTTATTTTGATTTCGAAATTTCTTTATCAATTGCACAAAAAGAAGCAATAATTAAATAATTATCTATCAAATTTTGTGTTCATTCATTTAACGCATTTCAAGCATAATTGCTGTGATTCGATTCTCGAGCGATTTTCAATTATGTGTGACACATTAGACATTAGTTCACCGGAAAGACTTTCTTCTTCGTCAGGTTCCTGTCCACCAAACCATGGATTTTGATGGTTCATATTTGGCGATCGTATAAAATTGACGTGACAAATTTTTTAATGAGGACATGTGTACATTTTTCATAAACCAAAATATTTTAATGATAAAAACATTTTATTTATTTCTGTGACGACGGGAAAAAATACGTGAAAAGCAACTACAACTTTTATCGTTTGCTTAATAATTAGGTAAAAGGGTTAGTGCGTAAGTGTAAATGTGGTACTCTATTTAGTGTATCGATGTCATTGACCTTTACTTTATGAAGATGAACTCGCCGTTTTAACTTTTTCTGGAGGACGTACATATGTTATCACGAACATAACCTTTTGATATAAAAAATATGCTTTTGGGCTAAGGGATATGTTTTAAAGGTTATGGGTTTGTGACTCTAAATTAATTTGAAATCCTCTTATATAGATTGAAAGAAAATATACATTTTTAACTAAGACATTGATAACCTTACATTTTCAGATATGAACCAAATGTAGGATAGGGTATCAAACCAGGAAAATCACTGCCACTTGCACCATGGACAGTTCCAAGAAACCAGACAATCAAAATCCTCGTAAAAATGCAAATATAATATCTCAACTACTATTTTTTTGGTTGGTACCCCTACTTTACAAGGGTAAGAAGAAAGGTCTTGGACAAGATGATCTCACAAAATGTATGCCAAAGGATCGTTCTGAAGATCTAGGTGACAAACTAGAGCAGTAAGTATAATGCTTTACCCTAGCAGTCACTTATATTAATTGAGAATTATTTTAGACAATGGCTTAAAGAAATTACTCGTGCTCGGCGAAAAAACAAATCACCGCTCCTTCGAAATGCTATGCTTCGGACTTTTTGGTCGTCATGCGTAGTCGATGGGATGATATGTTTTATATACATTACCTTAAAGTAAGTTGTGTAGTGTTATGTTGTGAATACGAAGAGTAAGGATATTTTTTACAGATCCACAATTCCAGCTGTTTTGGCACAGCTTCTCCTTCAGTTTCAAGTACAAATGGAGCCAGTTGAAGTACAATCCGGTATAGACGGTTCCACCGAGAATACTCTTCTTAATCGCACTATAAGAAGCATTTCAAATATTGGCAATGGTAAGAAATTGAATTTAAACTGTAAATTTGGTAACTTTAAATAACTCCACTTGTCACTTGCAGTATTAAGTGACAAATATTAAAATCGTTGCATGCCTAAATCAGAACGCGTCAAAACTAGAAATACTTGTCAACTTTTTAGGAAAAAATAGTATCCTTAACTAATAAATTTTGCTCCTGGTCGCCGTGGCGTAGTGGGTAGGTGCGTTGACTCCTACGCTCGAGGTCGTCGTTTCGAATCTCGAAAAAAACATCAAACATTTTTTCACGGCTCCACCTCTTTCGAGTCACTGACAATGCTCAAAGAATATAACTGTCTAGAAAAAGCTTCTCAATATCGCCGTTCGGAGTCGGCATTAAACTGTAGGTCCCCCCCACTCGTGAGAGAACAATAGCACGCACAACACGAGTGGTTGCTGAGAAGCTAGGTCCAGGTCCACCTCGGACTGTAGCGCCGCCATTATTATTATTATTATTAAATCAAAAACTGCGCGTCCAAATTGACTGAAATTTGAGGTTTGAGTAGTTGGAAAATTTCCGCAACCACATTCTAGCTTTTATTGACGAGTGTTGCCATCGTCTTATTTTGGGCGAAAACTTTTCAAACCGTATAAAAACTTAAAAGCATTAATAATCTGAACTACGGGCTACTAGAAACAGAAAAAGAGTAGTCTGTATGTGTTTTTATGCTGTAATGATAAAGTTAAATTTAATATTAAAGATTTTCATGAATAGTTTCACTCTGGTATGCTTTTCTGAGTGCAAACTTTCTATTGAAAGAATGTAAGTATATCAAAAAGTCCTTAGAAAATGTAATAGAGGCCTGACTTCATAAAAACACCACCTTTCATAAGAATATTATTAAATTGCCAGCTGCAAGAATTCGTCTTCTGTTTTAACAGATGAAAGGTAAAATACGGATGTCTGATTTCACATACGTTTACTGTTAGATGTTTTGATAACGGTTAGGCATTTTCCCTAGCATACACTTGAAATGAGTTTAGGTTAGGTTATTTTGGGGTGACTGTGTCAGTAAGGACATTGGCTCACTTAGATCCTTATTGGATGTGAACTAGGTGTTACGCGTTTGTCGCCTATGATATACTTGCGTACATTTAATGCTCCGTTACAAATTAGAATACTGGTAAATTTAGTGAGATTTTTTTAGGTAGTAACACTTTAGAAGATGGCAATGAGAAGACAATGGATTTTGCTGCACAAATCAAGGAAACCGTGGAAAAAACAACGAGCTTTGGAATTGAACACATTTGGTTCGATGTGCATTGGCTGGCTTCAATTTTGATCATTGCCACTCTTATTGGATGTTTTCTGAACCATCACGTTGACCTCCGGCAGAGATTACTTGGCGCAAGAATGAGAATTGCCTGCTGCTCCTTGATCTATAGAAAGGTACTTTAAAACAAAAGCGAATGCGAAAGTTCATATTATAGAATGGTTTCCTCTTTTTAGACACTTCGGCTATCGAAAAAAACGGCTGGAACAACACCAGCCGGATATCTGGTTAACCTTCTTTCAAACGATGTTAATCGTTTGGACTATGGTTTCATATTTGTGCACTGGATATGGATTCTTCCATTTCAATCAGTACTCATTTGTTATCTCATATGGCAAAAAATTGGAATAGCAGCACTAGTTGGGGTGGTTGGACTTCTTCTCAAAACTGTTCCCGTACAAACAGGTTTAAGCAAACTCTCTTCGAAACTTCGAATGAAAATCGCACAACGAACTGACAGCCGCGTGGGGATTATGAATGAAATAGTACAAGGGATACAAGTTATAAAGATGTACGCATGGGAGAAACCGTTTCAAGCTGTTGTTGCCGAGGCAAGGCGACGGGAAATAAAACAAATTCGTTATGCATCATACCTGCGTGGCTTCTACTTAAGCACCATGGTATTCACTGAACGTTCAACACTCTACATTACAATTGCTGCTGCTGTCCTGCTTGGTCGATCTATAACAGCTGATGTAGTGTTCTCTATGGCTCAGTATTATAATATTCTCCAGGTAAACACTGAGCTATGTTATTATCAAAAACTGAATGAGACTAATTGTTTTTATTAAGCTGGTTGCAGCTATTTGGTATCCTCTTGCAGTTTCATTTGGAGCTGAAGCTCTTGTTTCAATTGAACGCATTCAAGATTTTCTAATGATGGAAAGTCACGATGAAAATGCTCAGAATTTAGTACAAAAGACTGACAAATCTACTATAGAAAGTAATAATAAGGCAGTTATAATAAGCCAGGTCAATGCAAACTGGGACAACACCAAATTGACACCAACTCTGCAAAACATTAACATCGACATTAATAAGGGTCAACTCTGCGCAATCATCGGCCCAGTCGGAGCGGGAAAGGTAAGTCTTCGCCTTCCAACTTCACATCAAAGAATAAATAAATCTAATTTTTGTAGAGTTCACTGTTGCAATTGTTACTCGGAGAACTGCCTATATCTGGGGGTGATGTGGTCATCAATGGAGACGTTTCGTATGCATCACAAGAACCGTGGCTGTTTACTGGTACCGTCCGCAATAATATTTTGTTCGGAGAAACTTATGACAGAAAGCGTTACCATGATATAACGAAGTGTTGTGCGCTAGCAGCAGACTTTGAGCAATTACATAATGGAGATAAAACCGTTGTTGGCGAACGTGGAGCCTCATTATCAGGTGGACAAAGGGCACGTATAAGGTAATCATCTTTTTTAATATTTTAAGCGATTGTATTGGCATAATAATATTGGTGGCGCTACAGTCCTAGGTGTACTAGGGTCTAGTTTCTACCGCAACCACTCGTGTTGTGCGTGCTATTGTTCTCTCACGAGTGAAATTCTCTCATCTGCAGTTTAATGCCGAGTCCGAACGGTGAGATTGAGATTGAGGCGGAGCTGTAAACATCTTTTTTGCCTGTGCTTAGACTGAAAGTCAAGTGTGCAGGAATCGCACACATACCCAGTACGCCACGGCGTCCAGTCAAATAGTAGATAAACAACATATGTGCAAAGAATTTTGAAAAAGTACGCAAATACAGATCTGAGAGGTCATAACTGCTTCCAGCGCGAGAACCCGCTCAGTTTTGACTGAAGTAAAAGCAAATCCAAAAACAAGTACCTCTAAAGTAACGCAGAAAGTTCAATACAATACAACTCAATAGTTTGGAAATGCAGGTAGCAGTTTTACCACTAGAAATGATAACCTTAACCTGAGAGGAAAAAACCTTATATTTCAAAAAATAACAAGAAATCGGATAATTTTCCTAAAAATCACTTGCCGGAAATTGTTTGCACACTGTTTTTTAAACTTTCAAATAAAATCAAAATTTGCATGTTCGGATTAATTGAACGCATTATGCTATGTAGAAAATGAGCAACTGTTTGAACAAAGAAGATGTATTCCAAGCAGGGAAATGTAGTGGTGGTGGACAAATGGTCGAGGCTATATCGGTTTGAGAAATTGAAATTGAATTATTTAAAAATACGTAAAAGTATCAATCGGCTCAGTTTGGGTTATGACTTTATATTTTAGTAATATAATCCAAAGACTGCCTACGGTTTCTATAGCGTTCCAAAACAGTTGCATTCACCCTCGAAGTCCTTTCCTTATCCGCATACAACATTTTTGGGAGTTGTTTGAACGGCGAGTTCATCTGCTAAGCTTTTTGTTGCAAAAAAAGAAACCAGCAAGCCTGCGGTTTCACGGGTTAACTCGTCGGACGAGGCGGTTCGCCACTACCCTGGGATTTAGAGGCTCCTGCTTTTCCGACTGAGCTAGCCGGGTTAAATATGCTCAAAGCAAAGCTGGTTAAAGAATGATAAACCTAAGGAAAAGTTTTGGGCGATTCAAAGAAGCAAAATTTAAAAGAACTAATTTTAGACTATTACAAAGGTGTTTTTTTTTCTTTTTTTCTTTCTCACCCACCACATGTTATTCGCAACAAACCAAAGAAACGCTTTTTGCAGAATGTCTGTCGATGCCGATACTATATATATGGTAGCATTGTAATGCATGTCCGTCAAACCCAGTCTTTTCATTTATGGTACTAAGAAATACGTATGGGATTATCGCTCTACTCAATAGTCACAGTGCCGACACAGTCCTCCTTCAAATAAGAGCCATGTAATACTTCTTTTCGCATTAAGCACGAATTTGCAGTATACGTACAGATGCATCTTATCGTTGATCCGACCCCATTATACCCAAAAACCATTAAAACAATAATGGGGGCTAAAGTAATCCAGTAATAATAGTTAAAAGAACATCAAATAATAATTATGTATCTAATTTAATTTAATAAAATTTTAAGACTAAAAATTTTCAAAGCTTTGACTATTTAACTTTCTGTACAAAAAAAAGCCTTTAATTGAGGATTGTTAAACCATTGCAGCATATACTATCTAGCAGTATTCATAGTATATGTTCTCCTTTCCTCAGCTATTTTAAAAATGCGACCATTTAAGAATTTAATAATAATAAGTATTTGACTATGCAATTTTTTTTTTCTTTGTAGCTTGGCACGAGCGGTTTATAAGCAAGCCGCAATATATCTCTTTGACGATCCTCTTAGCGCCGTCGATGCACATGTTGGCAAGCATCTCTTTGATGAGGTCATTGGACCACGCAGCCGTTTGGCTAATGAAAAAGCCACTCGCCTCTTGGTCACACATCAAGTTCATTTCCTTACAGAAGCTGATTGGATTGTTATCGTTGAAGACGGTCGCATTTCACGACAAGGCACTTACAGTGAACTGGCAAATAGTGATTTAGATTTTGCCAAGTTATTAGAAAGACCAGCAAGTGAAAGAGATTCCGAGTCCACTGACGGATACCAAAGCGAGGACTTGACAATCTATGAAGACGAAGATATTCCATACATCGATGGAGTTAAAGGATATCAAATGCTTAGACAACGAAGTAACTCCAGTACAAGTTCTTTTAGAAAATCAGTAATTTCCCTTGAATATGTCACATCACAATTTCTAAGAATCATCATTTCAGGCCAGTTCTGATAAGGATTTTGGTGAAAACCAAGAGGTTGTAGAGGAACAAGCTCAAGGTGGTGTATCGGGAAGAGTTTGGTGGGAGTATTTTCATGCTGGAGCCAGTGTTACCTTTCTATGCGTACTTGTGTTCGTGATGATCTTTTCCCAAATCGTTTGTAGTGGATCGGATTACTTTGTGAATATTTGGACACAACAGGAGTACCTTCGGGCTGTGAATGAAACTACATGGCTGACAACTTATGAGTGCCTCTACATCTACGGTTCGCTAATTTTGGGTGTTGTTTTTGTAAGTTTAAGATTTGCCTTGTATGACTATTCTAAAACAGCTTCTTCCCTATGTAGATGACTATTGTTCGTGGGTACCTCTTCTTTAAAGTTTGTATGCACGCATCTAAAGTATTGCACGATCGAATGTTTGGTTCTATACTCCATGCGACTATGCGATTCTTTGACACGAATCCTTCGGGGAGAATTTTAAACAGATTCTCAAAGGATATGGGCGCAATTGATGAATTTTTACCCAAAGCTATGATGGATTTCATTCAAATCGCTTTGGTTATGTTCGGGATACTCGTTTTAATTACAGTCGTCAATCCTATTCTCATTGCCGCACTAGCTATAGCTGTCGTTGTGTACCTGTTGGTATTGAAAATCTACTTAAGACCTGCTCAGGATCTAAAGCGTTTGGAAGGAATCGGTAAGTAGGCATAATCATTTATGTTTTGACTTAAGTTCAAAAATGTACTGTATTTTACAGGTCGAAGTCCAGTGTTTTCACATCTCTCTGCCACTCTCTCTGGTATATCCACCATTAGGTCTCGGCATTTACAAAGTCTTGTAGCCCGGGAGTTTGATGACTTGCAGGATGTTCATAGCGCTGTTTGGCACCTAACGATGTCAGCAAATACTGCTCTCGGTCTGTGGTTGGACTGCGTTAGTTGCGCCTTTCTATCTTCAGTGGCCTTCAGTTTCATAGTTCTTCACCATCGTATGTTCAAAACGCACGGCATTTAATGTTTTTTCATCAATCGTTTTTATTATTTCAGAAACGTTTAGCGGCAATGTCGGCTTAGCCATTTCACAAGCAATGATTCTCACCGGGATGGTACAATATGGTGTGCGGCAAGTTGCTGAATCTCTTCAACAAATGACTAGCGTAGAACGTGTTCTTCAGTACACCGACCTTGAACAAGAGCCAGAAATTCAGAAAAAGCCACCAAAGGACTGGCCAGCAGATGGAAAAGTTCACTTTAAAAACATGTCATTACGCTACGACCCTAACAGTCCAGCAGTCTTAAAGAATTTGAATATATCCATTAAACCGGGATGGAAAGTTGGCATTGTTGGACGAACGGGTGCTGGCAAATCATCCCTCATTGGCGCACTCTTTCGTCTGTCCAATATCGAAGGAGAAATCTATATAGACGACATTGAGACTGGTTCCATTTCACTGGAGTCTCTGCGTTCGAAAATTTCAATTATACCTCAGGATCCAGTTCTTTTCTCAGCAACTATTAGGTACAATCTGGATCCGTTTGAACTGTATTCAGATTCCGAACTGTGGCAAGCGCTGGGTGAAGTAAGTTTTCTATCTCCACCAACATCCAATCAAAACTCTTCATACTTTTTTTTTCTTGCAGGTTGAACTCAAGCAGTCAATACCAAGTCTTGATTATATTGTCACTGAACGTGGAAGCAATTTCAGTGTAGGCCAGAGACAATTGGTTTGTCTAGCGAGGGCCATTTTGCGCAACAACAAAGTCTTAGTGTTGGACGAAGCTACTGCTAATGTTGATCCACAGTAAGTACCAACTGAACATTACTTTTATAACGCCTCAAACGTTGTTTTCTTTTTATCGTAGAACTGACAGCCTTATCCAGCGAACTATTCGGGTCAAATTCAAACAGTGCACTGTACTTACTGTTGCTCATCGTTTACACACCGTTATGGATTCCGATCGAATACTAGTTATGGACGCGGGAACTGCAAAGGAGTTTGACATACCGTATATTTTACTTAAAAATCCAAACGGTGTGCTTCGACAGATGGTGGAAGCAACTGGTCCACATGATTCAGAAAATCTTAAGAAAATAGCCCGTGAAACATACAAAAACTCATCTGACGAAAAATTATGAAGAAATAGTTACTTAAAAAGTGGGAAGCAAATACTTAATTTTTTATATCTACGTATATATTTATGAATGTCAATTTTGTACGGCGATATGCACAAGATTTGCATATTATTATTGATATAACTTAAATCGGCGATATTCTTATGCTCTGTGCCTTTTGAAAAGATTTATTCATTTGTTGATAGGTTAGGTCTTGCAAACTATACTTAAGGATTAAAAAAGTTATATATTTACCATATATATGTTTTGTATACACGCTTGCAGCAATGAATTTCTTAAAGTAAGTGAAAGCATTTGGATATTTTTTTAAGTGGCATGTATTTACTTAATAAAAACATGAGTTTATGAACAAAACCATCGAAAGAATTTTTTCTGTCAGTGTAACAACTTTTCTTCTTTGTTTTTTTTATAGGAGAGTTGAGGTTGATACTCATTTAATTGACTCTTAAAATCTGCGTGGCGCTTGTACTCCAATCCTAGAGGTCAAAACGATATACTTTCTGTTCGAAACAATGAACGTATTGCGTAAACTTTTTCTAAAATATTCTCCACTCTCTTTTGAGATAGAATAAATTTGGACACATTGTTGATGAAGTTGTAAAAATTCATATATATACTAGAGTCCGAGGTGGACTTGGGCCTAGTTTTTCAACAAAGACTCGTGCTTAGTGATTGGCAACTTTTTTTTTTACCGTTCCGGTGGGTATTTATGAGGAGGTAAATACCCAGTATTAACCCAAAATCATCCATTATCTCCTGTATCCGAGAACGTACCTACCGGCAACTACTTTGCATCGCAATTTGCACAAAGATCTTGGCCTACATGCTTATAAAGTCCTGTTGAAAAAACCAGTAGATTTGTCTATCGTACTGGAAATGAAGGGATATTATTTGACAAGTACGTAAACAAACAAAACTGTCTCATTTAGAACGACGAAAACCCAAGTGGGTTTCGGAACGCTCCACAATTTGGTGAGGTTTTATGAACTGGCAAAGGTTTTCCTGGTGCCAAAGCCGATGCAATTTTCTTAATTAATATTCAAGATGAAGTATCTGCTGAATGTATACAAAAAAAGTGACAAGTGGATTTTTTTAAATTACCGTGATCAACAAACGGATTTTAACACCACTGACATGCAATTTGAAAATTGAAAGTTGATTTTCGTTAATCTTTGGTGTACTTTTTGGACTGGTAGAATTATTAACCGTGTTACGAATAATTGAGATAGTTGTAGATCAGTAGTTCCTTTTTTACCCCATGGCCCCACGGCGAATCGGAAAATCGTACGCCAGTCGAAGAATAATTGCAAATGTTTGTATTAAAATACTTGCTCCTTTGTTCTTGTGCAATTCAGAATTTCTAATGTTACGCATTCTTCACCAGATCTGAGGTTCTGGCTGCAGTCTCCGATTATGCGTTTCTCAATTCAGCTGAAGCGCCAAGTCTGTTCGTATTGCTATTTTAATTTATAGAAGGGAAGCATTTTATTGGTTTTATTGACATTTTATTGAAAAAAGCATCCAAAATAAAACAGCAGTAGTTTCCAACTTTGCGGATTATTTCCCGCTTTTGATCCAGAAATGTTCTAGTCTACATATATAGTATGACTCCTTCGGAATGGGCTTATTTTGTCATATCGTTCACTTCTCTCGAAATTCTTCTGGTAGCTCATTGACGTTTACAATGAATAGATTGCGTACTATGTTTTTCAATTCTGTTACGTCCTTTTTGACCTCTGTTGTCAGTTTGAAGGTGAAATAAGACGAAACATTATTTCATAAGATTTTTTTTCTTTCAAAGACCAAATTTTTGTATGAAAGCTCAGATCTTATCTTCGTACTCAAATTATTTGGGGACTCCCGATCCTTGCAATTGTAAATTAAGCTTGTTAAAGTGGGCGCCGTGGCGTGTGGCACTTGACTTTCACAGTCTAGGTTAAAATCCCAGAACAAGCAACAATTTTTCAAAACAGAATTGTTCACATCACCAGGAATGGACGGCAGGATAAGCTTAGACCCTTCATGGGTCGCTGGCTGGAGAAAGTAGATGACTGTCTCAATCTTAAACAAAACTCAAACCAAATATTTTATGTCAACGTCCGTCTAAAGCTAAAGTTTGGACCGTGACATTCATCTTTAGCGTCACATTTTTCAGGCAACAATCTAGAAGTTCAGGTTAATAACATTTTGTCGTTGTCATAACTTCTGTATTTCACTTCAGATACACGACATCAACATTTATTACAAACTGATGCAATATTTAAACGTTTTTATACTCACGAGTGTTAAGTTGACTTTGATCTTTAATGATTATTGGTCTATTATATTATTTTATGAAACTTTTATTAAATGTCAGTACCTACAATTTTGATGCTTTGTTTTTTTGAGAAATGTGTCGGGTGGTAACAATTTATAAAGGCTTATCCAAAAGCACTTCTATTCCCTAGTTGGGTTGAATCGAAATGGGTTGATTCTTTTTGCGAAATGGTCTCCAAGAATCATGGTCGTTTTCGTAAAAATGTAGTGCTTTTAGTACCAATCAATACTGGATGCGTCTGAAACGTAAAACATCTTCATCTTCATCTTAGTTCGCTGCCTTTTTTGCACTATTTATGCCACTTTTATATATATATCTTTCCTACAATACAAAGTCAGCTCACCGAACTTCTGAAGCATTCTAAACGTTTCAATTTGATTTCGTTAACAAAATTTAATGCAGCTTCTTTGCTGAACAAAATTAAAAGTAGCTCCAACACTAAAGACATTTAGGATGTAAAATTTGGCACTGATGTCTATTACATAGCTACCCAATTAGAAAAAAAAACTTAGATTCCCAAATTAAATTGATTGATTTATAGACACAAAAGTTAATTCTACAAAGAATGTTCTAAGGGGCCAACTATTATAGTTGTACGAAAAATTAAACTTATGGTCAAAACGAAAAGAAAGGATCATCAAATTTCAAACCGTCCATAACTGCTTATAGAAATGTATTGCTAAATGAAATGTGAATTTAGCTGTCGTAGAGAGCGATTCATTTCGCTCTCGTGTAAGTAGACAAAAGTGAACGAACTTACCGAAACTGAAAGATGCGGTTACTGTGCCACAGTATATTGTTTTCTTGTATTAATTTGCTTCAGTTTTCTTAAGTTTTCATACTGCCCTTAAGTCTGGTCTTGTTTGTATCTCCGTATGTGGGGTAAACAAAATTTGTTAAGTTTAATTATTACTCACATTTACAAAAATTCACTAGTCATATAAATCAGTTCGGCTCAACTTATCCTAGGAAAGGCTGTCCTTAACTGACTTTTGAAGCGTGATCGGTGCCGGGACACCGACATTCCAGGAATTTCAAAGCCGACGAACTCGCCAGAGTTACATTCTTGTAGAGAGTTACCGCGTACGCACCTAGCTACAAATAAACACTTAATAAAGCTTGAGGAGATTAATTCTTCTAATCTAATCACCAGGTGTCTGAACTACATCAGCATCAGTTAATTCACCCGCTTCATAGCGAGCTCATAATGTTTTAATTGGTAGGAGATAACTAAATCCGCGAGGTATCACAATGGGCATAATCTGGCACAATTAAGACTGCAATCTGCAGTCTGCCACTCATATCTAAGACCCACTCGTCGTTAAGATTTCAAGATAGTCACGCGTGTTGCCTTATTCCGTGATAACTATAACTTTTTCAGTGCAAACATTAATTTTTAGAACTCATCCGTCCAATATTTAAATTCTTGTTTAAAAAAAATTATATGCCACTGAATGTCGCGAATTTTTAACTAAAGCATTTCCTTCGTGCATATCTATGTCAACGTAGATAATCACAGCCACAATGATACCAGTTTAGATTTGTTGCGTAACTTCGAGGTACGCGACGCGTCTCTTTGATAAATTCTACGCGAATCCAAAATTCCCAGTAGTTTTCTGGCGGAACCTGCAGTAAGAATAGTGCTGCTTGATAAGTGTTAGTGTAACGCAACGAAGTCGAATGTGGACAAATTCACACTTTTCGCGCTTTGCCTATTTATCTACATTCTAGCTCTTATCCGCGGCATCACAAACCTATCAGCATTTTTTTTATAATGAGTGATAAAAAGTAAGTAAGCAAAATTGTACAAATATTAATGAGAATTTAGGTGGTTGTGTGTGGTAATATAAACATAATAAATTGCAGCCATTTAAATGAAATTAGAAAACCCGTCTTAAATAATTGAGTTTCGTAGTACCGATTTCCTTTAGTTATGCCACTACTTATAACAGGCCCCACAATAATCCGGTCCAGATGTTCTTTTTTAAAATTGTGCCGTAACACGATCGGAAGTCCAAGCTTTAAGGTATAACAGACCTTTTTTTTCGGAGTGTTTTCGAAACACTGCACTGGAACACTCAGACTCAAAACTGGTGCCGTTAATTTGATCCCAACGGAAAATGGTGATTGAACCAGATTCGATTTTACTGGGATTCGAACCTGGGACCCCTCTAACTTGGGGCAGGCACTTAGCCAACTGTGCCATCAAGTCGAAAACGAAACGCCAAGAAGAAACAAAACGCTCACTTCAGTTTTAGAGAACTATCCTATTGCCTATAATAATCTTTTTAAAGTGACTCTAAAGCCCGGGTGGACTTTGACCTAAGCCGTTTAGTCTTTAGCTTGCTGCTTTCAATTACGCACGTTTAACTAATTGAGGTCACTTTCCAGCTTAGCCGTACGGAAACATGAACTGAAGCAACCAAATAGTCAAAAATGATACACTATAACCATAGTAACCACTACGCTCAGTTTCGGTAAGTTCGTTCACTTTTGGCTACTTATGCAAAACTGAAAGTTGACACCAAAATTCTGCTTAAGTTTCTTTAGGGTCGTTCACACTGTACTACAAGTCGTACGAAATGCGAATTCGATGAGGCAACATCAGCGCGGAAGAAAACATATTGCGTTCAGTTGTCTTAATAAATTTGCAAAACAAATTAATTCCTACTTTTTATCTAAGGTTTATTAACCCATATTCCCTTTTGCCTTCAAACTTTTCTCTCATTTTCTTCGACTTTCAACTATATTCACAATTCGAAATGCCTGTCATAAACGAAGTCCATCAGCATATTTTTGATAGTACAATACAACCAAGTCGTACGACATGTAGTTGTGTCAACGGGGCTTATTGACAAGAAGCCATTGAGGCACAGCACCACGTTGTGGGATTTTTTATCCCTACGAAGGTCCATAGAATTCTGACAGATCGTAAGCAGGAACAAATTTCCTTGGAATCTTTCAATTCGGTCGTGATTTAATGCGATATTATCTATTAGAAAATTAATGTTTTTAACTACAGTGAATGTTTTAATGTCGAAAGCATATGCCTAAGTCTGAATTTAAGTGGTTGTCAAGTGACTATAAGCGACAGTTCAAGTATAATAGTGCTTCGGAAATATAATTGATCAACAAACACACTTTGCATTATTTACTAAAACTAAAAAATTCAATTGAATTGAATTGTGGGCGCCGTGGTGTAGTGGGTAGGTGCGTCGACTCCTACGCTCGAGGTCGTCGGTTCGAATCTCGAAAAAAACATCAAACATTTTTTCACGGCTCCACCTCTTTCGAGTTACTGACAATGCTCAAAGAGTATAACTGTCTAGAAAAAGCTTCTCAATCTCGCCGTTCGGAGTCGGCATTAAACTGTAGGACCCCTCCACTCATGAGAAAACAATAGCGCGCACAACACGAGTGGTTGCTGAGAAGCTAGGCCCAGGTCCACCTCGGACTGTAGCGCCGCCATTATTATTATTATAAAAAATTCAATTGAACAAGAAAAACATACAATTTCCTCGAACACACGTTTTTTGCTTGCATTTTTCAAAACACAATTGTGTATAACTTATCACTTCTAAACACTTTAAAGCCAACAGTACCAAAAGCAACACATTTTTACTCTACATTCCACAATAAATTGTATTTGAAACTAACAATTTTATGTTAGCTTTTACAAATTTATTCCTCCACCAAATTTCAAGTTTCAATATAAATTTATTCCCGCCGTTGAACTGTCAGAATTCTATGGGCCTTGGTAGGGACAAAAAAATCCGCCAGAAGTGCTTCAAGTCGTCAATAAGCAATTATGGATACTCTGAAATTTGACAATGCTTCTGGTTACATTTCTTTTGATTTTGAGATAAGCTAAAAATATCGTACAGCTGTTACAGTTGATCCTTTAGAGTTTTCAGACCGGAGCGTCTATTCGATACACATTTCCCAGCAACCTGAGGCGAAAACCTCCAAGTCGTCTGTCTAGATCAATGGCTCTGTACACTTCATATATTTTGACGTTACGGTGTACTTTTATTTGTAACCAACCGTAACCGAGTACTCGATCGCAAAAAAATCTGATAATCACGAAGCAGCAATGACCCTCACTTATCATTATTTTTTTTCACTGACGGCACTGTTAGACAATGACTTATTTACGAGTTCTGTGCGATAAGTCAATGACTTTGATGCAAAGTGGCGCTCGGATTGCATGAAGGTTTTTTCTGACATCTTTGTTTCGATTTGCGCATAGACGAACAAATAAACCTGTCAAACAGTGATCGAAAGATTTTTGGTTTGTGAAATTTGGACAAAATGTAAAAGGTAATAATAATAATAATGATGATAATAATGGCGGCACTACAGTCCGAAGTGGACCTGTGCCTAGCTTCTCAGCAACCACTCGTGTTGGGTGTGATATTGTACTCTCACGTGTGGGGAGGCGTACAGTTTAATGCCACGATATACAGAACACAAGGTATTATCTTCCCGTCACTTAATTTTTCCACTTGTTTTGCATGTGACGTCATATGTAGCATGAAATTTGTTTTGCCGCGAACAATTTGAACAGTGTTGTGAAAACATTTGTGATTGATTTTGTGAAATTTGTGAAAAGTTTAATTAAAAAAATGACAATTTGTGCAGTATTTGGTTGCAACACCAATGGATGGCGCAGTTGGTTAAGCGCCAGCCCTAAGTTAGAGGGGTCCCAGATTCGAATCCACGTGAAAGCAAAGTAAATACGCTTTTATCCGGTTTTTCAAATCTGGTCCAGTCACCATTTGCCGTTGGGATTAAATTAACGGCACTATCACTGGAGCTGTCGATCAGTGGTAGTAGTCTGATTGTGGGTATCACAAGTGTGTCTAAGTGTGCTGGTGAATTCACTAGCAGCCCCCTAACCTAACCTAACACCAATAATAACAAAAATCAGAATAATAACAGTGACAGTATTGGTGTAGAGGTATTCAAACAAATAAAACAAAATAAAAATAAAATATAATGCCTTGGAGTACTTGACAGGGTATTTGCTAAATAGGTTCAAAACGAAGGTAGATAATCCGGTGGAAAACTATTCAGACCTAGTGGATAAAGCCAGGAATAAATTATATTAATTATACATTATATATATAATGTAAGATTTAAGTTCCAAATGTTCTTCAAATCCAATAATTGTAAAAGCTTTTTTTTAATGTACAATGTATTTTAGAATTAGAAAAGGAAACAAAAAATTTAGTGATAATTCCCTTTGTAAAAAAATGCATCTGAAAAAAATTAATTCGAATAGGTTCATAATCATACCTAAAGTGCAAAGAAAAATCGAAATTATGGTTTCTTTTGTATATATTACCAGAATAAGAATGCATAAAAGTTAAAAAAAATAATAACATTCCTATTGTTTATAATATAACCAACGTTTTTCATTTATTTAATGCTGCAGAAAGTATATACGCAATCATTGTAATGAGTGAGTATAGATTTGAATTCAATGTGAAGTTTCCCTGCTACGTGTGACGTCACACGAATTTGACAGATGGAAAAATATAATACCTTGCATTCTGTATATAGTGGTTTAATGCCGATTCCGAACGACAAGATTGAGAAGTTTTTTTTTAGACAGGTATACTCATTGAGCATTGTCAATGACTCGAAAGAGGAGTAGGTGTGAACAAATTTTTTTTAAAAATTGTTGCTTGTTCTGGTCACTTTCACGGCGGGCAGGTAAGTAACGTGTTTTAGTAAAGCACTACTTTTTGCGGGGTGAAATCAAAAAAGAGACTGCACAAGTGGTTCATTGAATTTCGTTGCGGTCGTAAGAGCTCAAAAGATGCTAAGCGCCAAAAAAAAACCATAATAACGTTCGTGACATTTTTAAGATTATAGCCATTTCAAATAATACCGTCATTCAAATCCTGCCCATTTAAGCATGAAAACATTATCGTCAAGCTGGGTGCCGCGTTTGCTGACAGTGGCCCAAAAACGCATTCGGGTGACGATTTCAAAACAAGATTTTGGAACTCTTCAAGCTAAGCATGGCACTGGTAAATATGAAAAGGCTGCGTTGGAGTTCAGACAGGCGACCTAGTAGGTCGTCTCAGTTGTATGCACAGGCAGTAAGCGCAAGAATGAGTTCAGGTTCAATCAGGCAGTTTTAAGGATGCAAGTACAAGACTTTCCTAATTCTAGATGCTGCAGATACTTTCTCTGTTTTGCACAGATTTTCTACAACTTACGCTATGCTTTTCTCAGTTTGGTAACCTTATAACACACAGCTTCTGATACCACCACAGAGGTTTAACTATCCTCTTAGTTTGCTGATGGCACATGAGATGCATAAAGCGTGGTTTTGGATTTTGAATTGTCAATTTCAGTGAACTACTGGGAGTGGAGATACTGATTTTGGGCAAGAATATCGAGTTAATGTCTATATACCTCGTCCAATTCGGAATGCCTATCAGCTTATTTTAAAGATTTAATTGTAGGAAATATATTTTGCACATTGTGAAACTGCGACGTAAAATAAATTCGAAAGCGATAAAATAATATAATATAAAATAATTTTAATATAAAATATGGATACGTCTTTTACAAACACATTGATAACGTTTTACTTTCAGATATAAATCGAATACAAGATGTAAAGTAAAGAAAGGGAAAATGCTGCCACTTATAGCCATGGACAGCTCTAATAAGCCAAATAAACAAAATCCGCGTGAAAATGCAAATATAATATCTCAATTACTATTTTTTTGGTTGGTACCCCTACTTTACAAGGGTAAAAAGAAAGGTCTTGGACAAGATGATCTCACAAAATGTATGCCAAAAGATCATTCTGAAGATCTAGGTGACAAATTAGAGCAGTATGTTTAATGTCACTTATTTTGACATTTGACATTTTGACTTATTGACAATTATTATAGACAATGGTTTAGAGAAATTACTCGTGCTCGACGAAAAAACAAACCACCGCTCCTTCGAACTGCTCTGCTACGGACTTTTTGGTCGTCATATATTTCCAATGGATTAATGTGTTTTATATACGTTACGATAAAGTAAGTTTTGTAGTATTACTTTGTATACATGAATATTATGGGTATGTTGTACAGGTCTACAGTTCCAGCTGTTTTGGCGCAGCTTCTTCTTCAGTTTCAAGTACCAATAGAACCAGTTGAAGTACAATCTGGTCTAAAAGAATTCAGCGAAACTGTTCTTCTTAACCGCACTGTAAAAATCATTTCAAATATTGGCAATGGTAAGAAATAGAATTAAAACTCAACATTTTACAAATTAATTTTTACCGTTATATGTATGTGTATAATTTTTAAGAAAGAAATGCCTCTGCGTCTTTTTCAAATATTACATTTTACCGCTAAAGTCCTGTTTCCTGCTTGCGCTACTTTTAAACGCATCTAGTTTTCACCATCGATGAAAATGGTGGGCAGAAGGCTGCCGAGACGAGGATGATCAACTGGTGGTAGAGTCGAAGTCTGAGAATTTGGATGAATCATTTCTGTAGACTGTTAAACGACACAAATACCACCGTTAGGCAGAATTTTCCACTCATTTTGGGTGATGGCAGAAGAGAATTCTGTCCCCCGATCTAAACGGAAATTTTAAGAAAGAAATGCATCTGCGTCTGTTTCAAATATTAAAATATAACATTTTACCGTTAAAGTCCTGTTTCTTTTTAAATATTCAAAGCAGATGGGTACGATCTGGTTGGTCTCATGTAAGATATGGTTAGAGGAAAGCTTCTCAGTATCGTTCGCTAGATACACAAGAAAGGAGACCGCTTTGACTGCACATATTATTAAGCGATCAGTTTTTTCATGATCGCTTATAAGATCTTCTCTGCGGTTTTGTGTGAACGCTTGAAACCGTTCGTCAACAATCTGATAGGCCCTTTTTAGTTTGACTTAAACCGAAGAAGTCCGAAATGCAGAGCAATACATTCAACCTATTCGTCGATTTAAGGCCGCATATAATAACATGCATAGATGCTACTCAATCAAGGTCGGTAATGAACGGCAACACGCTGTTATGTCATTTTTCAACATCTTTCTTGAAGAAATTGTGCAAAACTCACTCACCAACATTTTCAAAAATCCGTACAGATGGCGGATAACATTGGTCGAACTCAGCGATCCGTCAATGAGGCGTTTGTTGGCATTAAAACGGAAGCGGCTTAAATAGGTCTAGCGGTAAATGGTCCTGTTTGCTTTGATGATGACTGGAAGGGAAGATTCAATCATGAATTATACGATCTGTACACCGATAGAGTGCATGGACAATTTTGCTTCGACCGGAAGTACCTTCGACTCTGCGCCTGTCGGACGAGGCAAAAGAAGATGTCTACGATTAAGGTTGCGCACATAAGTGGACAGGGACCTTAACTATCGTGATGTGCTCAGCTGGAAAAGCTTGTTGGGTGAGACCCAGGTGCACCACGGACTATAGCGTCACAAGAAGAATAAAAATACAAACGTACCATTACAGTTTTTTCATGTTAAGTCAATGTCAAAACTTCTGACAAAATCGCAAATTCAATCAACGAGATTGAATTCCGTACTTAAATTGAACAGGTGCATTAGACTTGAAATACATTTCAGACATATTTCGCAATTATTTTGTGTATTATGTAAAAATATGTTTTTATTGAAAAACACTGAAAAAAAATTAAATCTATCTATTTATATACTCGTTTTTATAAAGTCGAAGAAAAGCAACAATTTTTTCAAAAAACAAAATGGTAGCAGCTCTACCTCTTTTGAGGCACTGACAATGCTCAAAGAGTATAACTGTGTAGAAAAAGCTTCTCAATCTCGCCGTTCGAAGTCGGCATTAAAACTGTAGGTCCCCTTTACTCGTAAGAGAACAATAGCACTCACAACACGAGTGGTTGCTGAAAGCTAGGCCCAGGTCCTCCTGTAGCGCCGTTAATATTATTATTATTATTTATAAAGTCGGGATTATCTACTACTATTTTTGTTTTTATGTAATAATTTCAAAATATTTACAAAAATCTTTTAGGTAGTAAAGCTTTAGAAAACGGCATTAAGAAGACAAGCGATGTTAGGGAACAAATCAGACAAACTTTAGCAGGTTATGGAATCGAACACATTTGGTTCGATGTGCACTGGCTGGCTTCGATTTTGATCATTGCCACTCTTATTGGATGTTTCCTGAACCATCACGTAGACCTCCGACAGAGGTTACTTGGCGCAAGAATGAGGACTGCCTGCTGCTCCTTGATCTATAGAAAGGTTGTTTATGGCAAAGAGAAATGCAAAATTTCAGAATATAAACTTGCTCTTTTCAGACGCTTCGGCTATCCAAAAAAACAGCTGAAACAACACAAGCTGGGTATCTGATCAACCTTCTTTCAAATGATGTCAATCGTTTCGACAATGGCTTCGTGTATGTGCACTACATATGGATTCTACCAATTCAATCAGTACTTATTTGTTATCTCATATGGCAACAAATTGGAATAGCAGCACTAGTTGGGGTGGTTGGACTTCTTCTCAAAACCATTCCCGTTCAAACAAGTTTGGGTAATCTCTTTTCGAAACTTCGAAAGAAAATTGCAGAACGAACTGACAAGCGCGTGGGAATAATGAACGAAATAGTACAAGGAATTCAAGTTATAAAAATGTATGCATGGGAGAAACCGTTTCAAGTAGTAGTTGCCAAAGCAAGGTGTCGAGAAATAAAACAAATTCGTTATGCATCATACCTACGTGGCATCTACTTAAGCACTATGGTTTTTACGGAACGTTCAACGCTTTATATCACAATTGCTGCTGCTCTCCTGCTTGGTCGATCTATAACCGCTGATGTGGTATTTTCTATAGCACAGTACTATAATACTCTGCAGGTAAACACTGAAATATTTTACAAACCAACAACTTAATGAAGCAATTTGTTTCCTATTAAGCTACTTGCAGCTGCTTGGTATCCCCTTGCACTTTCATTTGGCGCAGAAGCCCTTGTTTCAATTGAACGCATTCAAGATTTTCTTATGATGGAAAGTCACGATGACAATTCTCAGAATTTGGTACAAAAGACTGACAAACCGACTATAGAAAGTAATAACAAAGCAGTTGTAATAAGCCAGGTCAATGCAAACTGGGACAACACCAAATTGACACCAACTCTGCAGAACATTAACATCGACATTAATAAGGGTCAACTCTGCGCCATCATAGGCCCTGTTGGAGCGGGAAAAGTAAGTGTCTACTTTCCAACTTCATATCGAAAAACAAATCAAAGCAATTTTTGTAGAGCTCGCTCTTACAATTGTTACTTAGAGAACTGCCTATCTCTAGTGGCAATGTGGTCATCAACGGAGACATTTCGTACGCATCACAAGAACCGTGGCTATTTACTGGTACCGTCCGGAATAATATTTTGTTTGGAGAAACTTATGACAGAAAGCGATATCATGATATAACAAAATGTTGTGCGCTAGCAGCAGACTTTGAGCAATTGCTGAATGGAGATAAAACCGTTGTTGGCGAACGTGGAGCCTCATTATCAGGTGGACAAAGAGCACGTATAAGGTAATGATGAGTACAATTCTTTAAAACGGCTATATGTATACATTTGTTTACATTCTGGCGATTCCACTCGTGTAGTGCATTCTATTGTTTTTCATGTGTGGACGGGACCTATAGTTTTATGCCGATTCTGAACAGCGACGTTTGAAAATATTTTAGTTTGTCAGTACTGTGTATTGAACCAAGACTGAAAGTCTTATTTCGATTAACTGGAGAAAAATGTTCATGTGTATCCCTAATATGACAGTGCATTGGGTCTAATAATTTGGCAACACGTAAATATAGTGTTCAAATTCAAGAAGGTCTGATCCAATGAGATGAAACGGGCTCTGATCGAAATACCAGATAAGACAGTTCTCAACCAACTTCCAGTTCACTTGTTTATTTTTTACAAATTAAAAGGCTTGTTGCCAGGTGACTAGCTATACATTTTAGCACATTACATATTACCGCATATTGGGTTACATTTAGCGCATTTTTGCGACTATATGTATGTATGTGGTTGTTCTTTCCAATCTTCATTTATTATAGCCCACCTGTCAGTTTGCCTGATCACTCAAAACATGGTTTATTTTCTATTGACCCGAAAAGCCTGCTATTTCTCTACAGGTTTTACAAAATTCGCTTAAAAAATAACATTTTGGTGAATAAGTCTTCATCTCTATAAAAAATAATCCGTTGAAAGCCACTCGATAACTGTTAGACTTTTAACAGAAATGATTTATGCATACAGCGAAGAACGAAGTGGAAGTCTGTTATTATCTTTTTTATTTTTTTTTTTTGATAGATAGATAGCTTTATTTCGTTATAAATTTACAATGGCTTTGTTATTGCACAATATACTATTAATTACAGAGATTTGATATTTTTATTATATATCTTTCTTCTGAGAAGTTATTACAAAAATTTTAAAAAGGAAACTAGACAATAATTAGAATTTTGAAGGAAACACGACAAAACCTTCAATATAAAAAAAAAATAAAAAAATAACAATAATAATAATAATAATAGTAATAATTGTAATAATTGAAATAAATAAATAAAGAAATAAATAAATAAAAATATTTTTTTAATAAATATAATGGAAGTGGTTTATAACGACGGTAGAGGAACCGATGAGAAAATTAACAAGTATTTTTGTATTTTCTTTCATTTTTCTTTATTCTGTCGTTAAAACCGACGACAACGAGTATTTATTTTTGAAAAGGGTCGTTGTATTCGACGTTGCTATATACGACGCGACGACATTATATCCAACGGTATGTATAACACAAAAAAACTAACCAAATGAAATAACAGTAGTCGTTATAAACTGCTGATCGTTATGAACTACGTCAATATAAGCGACTTCCACTATAGAATAATGTTTGAGTCGAATTGTGTAAAGCGAGCTTTTGTTCGCTTGTCTAACAGCATGAAACAACGAAGTAAAAATGAAAACAAAATGGGCATTTTATTCTCCTTGGCTACATTTTCTGAATGGAATAAAAAATTGTTTCTTTTTTAATTGTTGGTCAGCCCATCATATTTGCAAAAATCATACCTTTAAAGCCGTTACCATTTGGGTGCTTTTATGGCATTTTCTTTTGTTTTCTTCAGAACTTCAGGAGATAATTTTTCTTTTTAGTGAATGTTCTTCTTGAGAACTGCTGTGGATTTTCTGGCTTGTTTTCACAAATCTGTGACTTAAAATAACCCTATAGAAAGGTGTTCTGGGCGGTCAACTCTGACGACCTTGCGGGCCACTACAAATAGTTAAAATGTGATATGAAACGCTTGCTTGCTCGTGCAGTATGTGTCGTTGTTTTGTTTTTCTCAAGTCTAAATTCTATGACTGCTTGACCCGCACAATTCGCAAAAAAATTATCCAATAACTAGCATGACACTGTGACTTACACATGGATGTAAAGGGACATTTGTAAATTCGATGTCACTTTTCGATAAGGTCATTAATTAATGCCCGACTTGTGTGTTTTCTCCTATCATCAGCTATTTTGTGACTAATTTCATTAATTCAATTACTCCCAATTTTTATTATTATAGCTTAGCGCGAGCGGTTTATAAACAAGCCGCAATATATCTCTTTGACGATCCTCTTAGCGCAGTCGACGCACATGTTGGGAAACATCTTTTCGATGAGGTTATTGGGCCACGCGGTTGTTTGGCTGATGAAAAAGCCACTCGTCTCTTGGTCACACATCAAGTTCATTTCCTCACAAAAGCCGATTGGATTGTAATCGTTGAAGACGGTCGCATTTCACGACAAGGCACTTACAGTGAACTGGCAAATAGCGATTTAGATTTTGCAAAGTTATTAGAAAGACCAGCAAACGAAAAAGATTCCGAAACCAATGGTGGTTACCAAAGTGAAGATATGACAATCTTTGACGATGAAGATATTCCATTTATGGATGGAGTTGAAGGGTATCAAATGCTAAGACAGCGAAGCATCTCCAGCGCGAGTTCCTTCAGAAAATCAGTAATTCCCTTAAATATGTCACATCACAATACATTTCTAGGAAACATCATTTCAGGCCAGTTTTGATAAGGATTTTGGTGAGAATCAAGAGGTTGCGGAGGAGCAAATTCAAGGTGGTGTTTCGGGAAGAGTTTGGTGGGAGTATTTTCATGCTGGAGCCAGTGTTACCTTTCTATGCGTACTTGTGTTCGTAATGCTCTTTTCCCAAATCGTTTGTAGTGGATCGGATTACTTTGTGAATATTTGGACACAACAGGAGTACCTTCGGGCTGTGAATGAAACTACATGGCTGACAACTTATGAGTGCCTCTACATCTACGGTTCACTAATTCTGGGTGTTGTTTTTGTAAGTTTAACATTTGCCATGTATGACTAACCTCAGAGTTTCTTTCCTTGTTTAGATGACTATGGTTCGTGGTTACCTCTTCTTTAAAGTTTGTATGCGCGCATCTAAAGTATTACATAATCGAATGTTTGGTTCCATTCTCCATGTGACCATGCGTTTCTTTGACAAAAATCCTTCGGGGAGAATTTTAAACAGATTCTCAAAGGATATGGGCGCTATTGATGAATTCTTACCCAAAGCTATGATGGATTTTATACAAGTTGCTTTAGTTATGCTTGGGATACTCATTGTTGTAACAATTGTGAATCCTTTTCTTATTGCGGCACTAGCCATAGCTTTCGTCGTGTACCTGATGGTATTAAAACTCTACCTAAGACCTGCTCAGGATCTAAAGCGTTTGGAAGGAATCTGTAAGTATGCATCATTTTTATTAATTCTTTATTTATCTCTTCCTTTATACAAAATACTTACAAGACTCTAGAGATGCATATTAAATAATAAGAAAGATGAATTGGAATCAATTCTGAAGACTTATGTATAAGACTAGTAGCGAAGACAAGCTAATTTATGTGTGGGGTATATCATTCTGTTTTTTCTAAAAATTGTATAAAAATTAATGTTTATCTGTATGTTAAATAATAATAATGACAGCGCTGAAGTCCGACGTCGACTTGGGTCTAGTTTCTCCGCAACCACTTATGTAATACAAATGAATTGAGTGCTTTTATGCGATAAAATGTTTCGAAATTGAATGCTTAACAAAAGTAGCGTATAATACAATTATGGATGCTGTTAACAGTGGTATTGGTGGATTTTATTTTATGGATATGCCTGGAGACTGGAAAAACTTCTTTGATTTCATAATTGTTAGCAACAATACGTATTCAGAATAAAATTGCATTGGAAGTTACTTAATCTGATATTGCGGTCGGACAGCACATTCTGCGCAAATCCAACTTATCGAAAACATCTGGAACAGCAAAACTTTTGAAGCAATGTACTTCTTACAAATGTTTGTATTCAAATGCAAAATTATGTTTCTGTAAATTAATTTTCCTAACAATTATTGAGTATTGGAAATGGTGTAATGCCAGTAGATGAAACTAGATTCATATCGTTGCCAGAAAATGTTTGTCATTTCACAGAAACCACAGACATCGAAACTAAACAGCACAGCAATGCAAAAATCATGTTTGGTTGAACGAAAGAGCAATTTTGGCAGCAAAGAAAAAAGACGTTAATGATTTGAATTTTGGCTATAAACTTCAAAATACCCTGTGATTTTGTTTCGTATATGTCTGTATATACCGTTACCGTGTAAAGATGATCTGGTGACTTATCCACCATAATTTTTGAATTCATTCAATAAAAGAGACGAATGCAATTTAGATTTTTGTTTACAAAATTTAGAGAAAAGACAGAACAGAAGACCCCACCTCATGCGTATATTATGTTGACTTAATTTCAAAAATGTTTTGTCACTTTATTTACAGGTCGCAGTCCAGTGTTTTCACATCTCTCTGCCACTCTCTCTGGTATTTCCACCATAAGGTCTCGGCATTTACAAAGTCTTGTAGTACGGGAGTTTGATGACTTGCAGGATGTTCATAGTGCTGTTTGGCACCTAACGATGTCAGCAAATACTGCTCTCGGTCTGTGGTTGGACTGCGTTAGTTGTGGCTTTCTATCTGCAGTTGCCTTCAGTTTTATTGTTCTTCTTCAGCGTATGCTATAAACATTCGGTATTTTACATTGTTCATCAATCCATTATATTATGTATTTCAGAAACATCCAGCGCCAATGTGGGATTAGCCATTTCACAAGCTATGATTCTAACCGGAATGGTGCAACACGGTGTGCGACAATTCGCGGAATCTCTTCAACAAATGACTAGTGTAGAACGTGTACTTCAGTACACCGACCTTGAACAAGAGCCGGAAATTCAGAAGAAGCCACCAAAAGACTGGCCATCTGAAGGAAAAGTTCACTTTAAAAACATGTCATTACGCTATGACCCGAACAGTCCCTCAGTATTGAAAAATTTAAGTATATCAATTAAGCCAGGATGGAAGGTTGGTATTGTTGGACGAACGGGTGCTGGCAAATCATCTCTCATTGGCGCACTCTTTCGTCTGTCCAATATCGAAGGAGAAATCTATATAGACGACATTGAAACTAGCTCAATTTCACTGGAGACCCTGCGTTCGAAAATTTCAATTATACCTCAGGATCCAGTTCTTTTCTCAGCAACTATTAGGTACAATCTGGATCCGTTTGAACTGTATTCAGATTCCGAACTGTGGCAAGCGCTGGGTGAAGTAAGTTTTCTACCTCCACCAACATCCAATCAAAACTCTTCATACTTTTTTTTTCTTGCAGGTTGAACTCAAGCAGTCAATACCAAGTCTTGATTATATTGTCACTGAACGTGGAAGCAATTTCAGTGTAGGCCAGAGACAATTGGTTTGTCTAGCGAGGGCCATTTTGCGCAACAACAAAGTCTTAGTGTTGGACGAAGCTACTGCTAATGTTGATCCACAGTAAGTACCAACTGAACATTACTTTTATAACGCCTCAAACGTTGTTTTCTTTTTATCGTAGAACTGACAGCCTTATCCAGCGAACTATTCGGGTCAAATTCAAACAGTGCACTGTACTTACTGTTGCTCATCGTTTACACACCGTTATGGACTCTGATCGAATACTAGTTATGGACGCGGGAACTGCAAAGGAGTTTGACATACCGTATATTTTACTTAAAAACCCAAACGGTGTGCTTCGACAGATGGTCGAGGCAACTGGGCCACAGGATTCGGAAAATCTTAAGAAAATAGCTCTTGAAACATACAAAAACTCATCTGACGAAAAATTATGAAGAAATAGTTACTAAAAAAATGGAAAACAAATACCTAATTTTTATATCTACATATACTTATCGATATAACTTAAATAGGCAGTATTTGAAAGGATTTGTTTGCCTTTTGAAAGGATTTATTAATTTTCTTGATAGGCTAGGTTTCGTAAACTATACTTAAGGACTACAAAAGTTATATATTTACTATACATACGTTTTGTATACACGCTTGTAGCAATGAATTTCTTAAAATAAGTGAAAGGCAATTGTATTTTCCTTTTAAGTGGCATGTATTTACTTAATAAAGAATCGGAATATTTGTTTTAGTTAGTGTAACTATTTTTTCTTCGTCGGTTTTATACTAGAGAGCTAATGTTAGGGTAAGTTAGGTCATGGGTGGCGGCTGAGCCCCACATATGCAAATTATAGTCCGTACTGTAACCACATCACAATGTAAACATGTTTGATCCTGTCGAGATTACGACTCCTCTCTCAGCTAGTTCGTCAGCTGTTTTATTTCCTGGTATTCCAGGGACCCAAACTCAGCCGTACGACTTGTAGTACAGTGTGAACGTCCCTAATGACTATTCACTCACTTTTGGCTGTATGTTGATGTGGGTACAGACAAGGTTATTTATTAAGTTTTTTGCTGCAACAACCACAACTTCGGTTTTCCACTCCAGTTATAAAGCCATCATAATATGTTGTATGCAAACAATGGGTTCGATGTATGAAATTAACATTAAATTGTGTTGGACCGCACTAAGAAGGGGTTATTGTTTTGTTAAGACCTAAACTTTAGCTTGTTTATTCAATATTAATATAAGATAGACATCAGAGATAATAAAATTGGTGCGAAAGTCATCAATAAAATGCGTGATTCTCATTCAAACATACAAGTTTATTCTGGAAAAAGTTAGATGCTCTCAAAACAAAGTAAAAAAACCAATACCTTAAACTGGCGCCAAACTCCAGACAGGCCAGATAAAACGATATCTAAATTGTGAGGCTTACTGAAAACGAGCCATTTGCAATATTGACGTAAATAAAAGAACCCACCTAAGCCTGGCTGTAAACACGTCAACAATAGGAATAGAAGCCCTATTAACCACTAACTTTCTGGTAGAAGCCCATGAAAATTTCCATTGCTAGCTTCTCAGTCAACACCAAACTAACCTGACCTAACTCCTCCACACCGTCAAAGACGAAAACGCTTTACACAAGAGCACTTAAATTAGCCAGCTCCAAAATAGCGAAATGTCTTTTTTTCTGATGAATCAAAGTTCAATATGTTCGGAAAAGACAGTGACGGACAGTTTCTGCAAAGTCCACCACCACTATATTTTCTACGTTTATACCGTTTAATCGGGGAACGAAAAAGTCATTAACCACGGCTCTTTAGGGAATACTTTTTTGCAAAAATATGATCCGATGACTCCACAAGTCCACATTCCGAAACAAACTACATTCTTTTTTGATGTAACGGTGCTCTATAATCTGATGTGGATTATCTTCACCCCAAATTTAACAATGAGCAAAAAAAGGCATCATTGCTAAACACAACTTTTCCATAAAACAGCGGGTACAATGCCAGTTGATTTTGGGCCCATTCATCGAAATATCGACCCAAACGATGGTCATTCGCCTTCCATTCTTGTTCGAGCTGTATGTTGTAGACCTTCAAGATCTTTTGTGATAGACCTCGAATGCATTAATTTGGATATTCCTCATTCTTCACTCTTCTGCGCGAATGCAATATTCTATTGACTATTGACGCATTCTTCTTAACAATCTTGCACCTTGCAAAAAAAAATTAGTGAAAGCCGTCAACATTAAGGGGAATAGCGGTATCAGATGTTTGATTGTGTCTTGTGGTTTAATGAGCCAATATTGGGAGCAGACAGTGCCATGCAGCTTGTGCGAAGTTCACGAAGAAAAGAGTCTTGTTTTTGTTCTACAATTTATTCGCATTTACACGCACCTATCATTTTACACACCACTGTATGTCGACATTAACTATCTTGTAGTTGTGGTTATACACATGTATGTGCCCAACTACTCAGTAGTTGTTGTGACAGAAGACGGTGAATATAATTAAGCCGGTTCGTTTTACTGCAGAACTCGTATGCATTTTGTTTACGCTTTGTTTGCGTAGGTGACTGCTTGATATGCAGGTTCGTTGTCCTTCATCCCACAATGCCCAAGAATCCACAAGCTTTTTATTTTCTGTGGATTCCTTCTCTGTAGGGTTCTTATCTCGGCAACTAGCGATATTGCATTGTTACCTTAACATCTGACTGTACAGATGATATATTTGCTACGCTGTTACTCCTGCTGCTTAAAGAGGCTTATGCAGTAAAGGTGTATGCAAATTCTGGCAGTGTAGTCATTAGCTAAGACCATTAGGATTCCGGTGGCATCAAATAAGCGGGAGTGGTTATGAAGCTCCAAAGTTACAGTATTACAGTCAATGACCGAAGGTACCTCATTTGGTTCGATAAACTATAGACTTTGTTGAAAAGGTTTGCTCTCCTGAAATAGAACTTTTTTTCCGACATGCAAGTTTTACTCCAGAACAGCTGCAATTTTGTACCCGTATGATTATCGTCCATTTCAACGTAGAGAACTCGTCAGCTACTCCATTTAGCGATAGTTTAGAATTAAAACACATCTGTACTCTTTCGTTTATGGAACTATTTATTTTTTTTGTAACGTATGACTGGAGTATAACTAAAACGTACATATTTACAATTCACCGGTTATCAATTATATTGAATACACGCATCAACACGTTTCGTTCATCAAAAATGACAGGAAATGATTTGCACACTTTGTCTTTTTAGTGCTAAGATAATTTAATTGCCTTCTACTTATCCAAATTTGCTAATTTTATCAGGAATCTTCTTCGGTACATGTTCAATCTGTGGAGAAAGTTTTGAACGCGGTCTGTAAAGACGCTATTTGTTTTCATAAGTTCTTGCTCTTTTTGATTTTTTAAGTGGTACAAGTGGCTGGACGCTTTTTGATAGGCGAATATACCCCCAAGAAAATTCCAAATCGTTATTTGTGGCCAGAGAATTTTGGTAAAGTAAAGCACCGTTGATGAAAGCTGTAGAAAATGAAATACAAAGAATTGATATTAGACATCTATTCAGGCCAAAGTACAAGCACTGATAAGCATTCACAATCAAAAACAAAAATGCGTGTACAAATACATGAGTATATTACCTGCCACATTAGGAAATCACTGATACGGGATTCACCGGAAGTACGAAAAAGCAGATCGGGAGGAGGTGATTGACGGTCATACATGTACATACATTCGCCTAAAAGTTTTTCATCAATGTCCTCCGCCTCCAACAAATCCGAACCGTATTCTAAAACGGTTTCCACAGCCTGTGTCATTTCATCATGTGACGTGTACGAAAATGCAATATTCAAAAACAATTTGTCATTTCCTTCAGTGCACAGTATGGATTTTGATATCAATGACTGAAGTTCTAAAGGCAGTAGAGTGATATTTCCGATCACACGTATACGAACACCATGTTCTCGAAGTTTTTCCTCCTCGGATAATAGTTTTTCAAATTTCTCTGTGGCCAAATTGAGAAGACCACTTACTTCGTCTTCGGTTCGTTTAAAGTTCTCTATGCTAAAGGCAAATGTTGTAACTTCTTCTATGCCGACATCGAGACACCAGCGTAAACATTCGGCCAGTTTCTCAAATCCCTTCGAATGGCCATCAATTTTGGCAATATGCTCCGATTTAGCAAATCGCCGGTTGCCATCCATTATAAATGCTATGTGGCGGGGAATACGCCCGCATCGTATGACGTTCATGGCTAACTTTTCATACCATCGATACTGATAGTCAGACACCCAAGACATTGGAAATGTTGTTTGATTTTATTTTTATTCACTATTTATGAATTTAACTTTAATTTATTTACAAATACTTTAGATAATAGCTTTCGTCCACTTAGTAGCGTAAATGCATCTCTTATTCTACACAAGATAACCGAGTCTTAACTATGCAATATTGATGATACTATTCAGTACATGTTTACTTTAAGGTATAATGTAATAAACTTAATTTTTGTTTAATTGAAAATATTTTCAGGCAATCTTGTGACATTTAGCCCTTTCGTCGAACCACCACACGATGATGTTGACACTTTTCGAAATAAGATTTTCACCACTAAATAGAATTCAGTGACGCATGTATGACATTTATGAGGTGTGACGAGTTCAGCCGGTATAATCCGAAAGCAAAATATAACAACTTTATAGGAAATGTAAAATGACGCGGAGTGAAATTTAGATTATTTTACCAATGTGTTATATTGGGCAAAAACGAAGTAAAAACAAACTCTAAGCAACCCAGAATAAAACCATCAATACTATGCCAGACTTTATAATTGCTTCGCATTTGCTTGCACAAGAATTTGACTGTCATCTTATTTATGTCGCTTTAAATGTACGGACGAAATTCTTTGAAAATGAATTAATTTAAAAACTTTGTAACTAGTTTTAGGTTTACCTTAGACTTAGTTAATCGATATACAGATTATAAGCAGAGATCCTATTAGTAGAGTTTTGATAGAATACAAAATTTGTCGCAATGACGATATGGATCATAGATGTAAAATAAAGGAGATAAGCTAAAGCTCCATCGAATAGAAATACATAGAAATGTATCTTGCTTTCTAAAGTATAAAATACAAGCACAAATAGCACGCAAAGTAAAAGATGTATGTGAGCAAATATGGACGTGAATGAGAAAGAACTTATTTGTCAATTATCACTTTATCACTTTTATTCGAAAAAAAAACATAAACTAAATACAAAGTTCAGCTAGCTTTCAATCAATCCTTAAACAGAAAGAATAACTTTAACTTTCAGACTAAAATATCTGCTCTCCAAAATACTCACATCAAGTAATGATCTAGTTTTCGAAGATAACTATAAATCATTGTAATTCCATTGTGACACGCCATTGAATTTAATCATTACAATATTCAAAGAATAAACCGAAAAACAATAAAAATAAAATTTCTTCCAAAACACAGTTTGAGAACCACAGCAACGTTTACCAAAGTTGTGCAGCAACTGTTGAACAAGCAATTGACAAAAAAATACGAATTCAAGCAGAAAGAGAAAAAAATGAAAAGCAATGGCTGACGACGGACTCCCTCAATAGTTTTGTGTAATGTGAAAGAGAAAATAGCTTCAAATTTAAACTAGAAAATCTGACAATTACTGCGATTTAAATGTCCTCAATTAGTTTGCCCCCGAAACCTCACAATAAATATGGATAATAAACAATTAACACAAGAAAATATAGTGACTCCAGGTAAACAAAAAAAGTTGCATACAAGAATTCCGAGATGAAAAAAATCTATCCGACAATCAAATTTGTATATTTAAGAAGCAAAATATTAAAGAAATCGTTAATTTAATATAAATAAATGAATTATTATGTTCTTGTTGCAGAGTTATACTTTCTGATATCAAAATTTTTGGCAGCTGGACCTCTTCAGGAAACTGCAAAGGTAGTTTATATTCTTATAATCGATCACAATATCACCCTCTAACAATTCCATAAAAATTTCAAGTTATCAATAAACAAATGCATCCTTTGATTGCAGGTCCTCATTCAGGAGCTCGAACAGAAGAAGGTATGTAAATTAAGTTGATTTCTCAATCCCCGGAATACGCTCAAGACGAACTTTTCGAGGTCTAGACTAACTTTAAGGCTTTTCAATTCTACTTTTGTCGGTTCGAAACGAGACGTCTACTTGTTTCAAAGTCTAAAACTATACTAAAAATTGGTTCGAATATTGTTATGGTTAAGCACGTGCTTTTGACCTTTTTTCCCGTATTTTACGAAAGAAATATAGCAACAAAAGAATCAAACTTGTTCTAAAAAAGGTCATCTCGAAATCCTGTCGAGAGTTTTGAAAAGGTCACTGGCTCATGCGAACCATGTCCTTCCCGATCATAACTCCTACAATTTTATTATTTAATTTTAATATTGCATCAAATTAATGTACATATATTTGTTTTATGCATGTACGAAGAGCGTGTGACACACGATTAAAGTTTTTTTTGCCTTCTCTTTCGCACAGGTTCTCCCGAGGCGCACCGATTGGCTGGGCAACGAACATGACCAGTCCTTTGATGAATTGGTAAGTACTATTGCACTTCTTTTTTATTTACCTAATCAGCACGGCACGTCTTTGGAAACGTCCTTAAATTATGTTGTTTTGATAAGCGATTTATTGGCTTTGATTCCTATGCATGCATACATACAGACGTGTATGTATTCAATCATTTATCGTCTGGAAGTCTTCTCGCATAAGAATATTGTGCCTGGGAAGATTCAAATAATATTTGTTCGCTTGATACATAGTTATCGTCTCTTCCTGCAATTTATGCAAAATGTCAGTTCGTAACCTATGATAAAATAGTCGGTGTTTTGTAGTAAATTATGTAAGCTCTCATTGACAGCACCGACATGATTCACCATTTTGTATTGGTGGTTTTTGTTTATACTCGTGCGTAGAAGACAAAAAGCCTAGGCTAACAAATAGGAAATCGAAAGAAATTAATTAAATGATTTGCATTTAATTATTAAGTTGCATGAATTAATTGGAAATTTGCAAATTTATTCATAAGTGCATTCTGCTTAAATGTGCAATCATGTTTGGTTTTTCCAAACTAATGAGAAAACTAGAAAACATGACATGGGCGTATGGACGTTTTTCAATAATTATTTTTCTTTTATTCTCCAATTTTTATGTTCAACAGACATTTTTTGCGTGAATAATGGAGAATTCTTCATATTGTCTGAGTGAGAGGCTGTTGTGTTTCTGTATATGGCCATTGCATGTTTGGTTGTCACTTTTGTTTCTTTTCTAAAAGAGTCACTCAAACTGTATAAGTATGATTACGCTAGTTTTTAAATGGTGCATTCACAATTACTTTAATTTGATATTCGCTTAAGGGTTGCAGAATTTGATTGATTTAAAGCAGCATAAAACTATGTACACACATACAAATTTATGTTCTATGTGGGTAAATGATTAATAAAAACAAACAACACGGTTTCCTCTACTGATTTGATTATTTAATAACCAGTAAATAAATGGGATGATTTCTTTCTTTTCTCAAATTTCTAAGGCAACAAGCTTTTTTCTTAACTGGATTTTGTATATCTATTCCCTGAGCAAAAGAGAGCAATAATACGTCGGTTATGCAAAATTCCACTGTCTCGCGTGAATTCACCCACACACATATAAATCGCTACATAAACAGCGGTTGTGTCTTATTGGTACATTTTATCTTTACCTTGGGGTTAAACTGATTGGCTATGTATAGTTAGTTGATGCTTCATATTTTATTATACATCGATGCATACATCCATGTATATCTATTTTAATATGGAAGGAGCTAATTGCAGAGATACAATGGAGTACACAATTAAAACAACTTGCTTTCCCTATAAACATGCATTAGGACTGTACCTATATAATCGAATTATTGTATAAGGCTGCATTCGAATTGATCTAATTCTATAATTGCTAATTTAAACAGACCTCAGGTTATTTTCAAAGTCAATTTTACAAACACCTTCGGCTCGAACAGTAGAATGTAATATTTTATTTCACTGGTTTCGCAATCGCTTAAACATGCATTTGATATAAATTCTCTTCATATTAAAAACATATTTTTAACCTTATGGCGCTACAGACCCGGGCTTTAAACAGCAACCTTCTTCAGCTAGCCTGATTTTTCGTAAGTGATCTGCGAACACCAAGTTGTATACGCCACCTAATTGTGGACGTGGTCTGTTGCGTTGTCCAACAGACTCAGAGTCGAATATTTGACTTTTTGCTCTATTTATCTTTAGAATTTAAAGTTTAAGTAAAATAACTTGAATGAAAATGATGTAGGAAAGAAACTGAAAATCTGAAAATAATCTTAAATCTTCAAATTAAAAATAAAACAGCGAATAAGGGCTTTGACTTCGCTTTTTTGTTGTCCTTTTCCCGTATTGGGTGGGCGCAAATGACATTTCTTAATTTGAAAACCCAAATTATGAAGCATTGTGTTAATCGGTTGAGATTAACTCGATACAACCATTTGTATGACTTTCTTCTTTGTCTGGTGTTTTTCAACCAACTTTAGTGTGAATCCGCAACGATTTTGGTGCGGATCTAATGTCAACTTTGTATGAAGAGTTTTCATTCGGGGGAATATATACATATTTTATTGAACTCATAAATTTGGCTTATAATTGTCTAAAACCTTTGCCTTCCTACTTCAGCAACAGTTTTATTCCACCTAAAAACGGTGCATCAAAAGATATCCATTACCGTTATTTCTTCTTCGTGGCATTACACGTGCTTTCTATTGTTGTTTTACGTATGGAGAATGATTTTATGTCTACTCCAATCTGTGTATTTTGAGAATTTTTTGTTAATATCTGTACTGTCTGAACCCAGAGAGTTATTGTCAGGGATTGAGAAAGACGATGCCGTACAAATTAAAGTTATTCTGTTGAAAAGCGAGTCTAGACTTTCATTATCGGAATCAACCCATTTGCACATTATGCCACGGCTGCCACCGTTATTTAGCAAGGTTTTATACACAGTTGACTTCAGGTTTACACCCGAGCTGTTCAAATTGTTAGCACTTAAAGCCATCGTTCAAGTTGATCCCTCGACAAATGAAGAGTGAATTCCTAAACGCAATGCTGCTACAGTACTATCACGTCAAGCGTTCTTCTTTACACGCCGACTCTACTAGAGATCTAGATCTCCAACTAAGTGTTTGATATCTACATATAACATGACGGTTTCTTTTATCTGAGCTGGACAAATTACATTATGACATTTAATTTTGGCACGAGAGATATTAGGTGACGTTTTTTGTTGTGGACAGATAAACTATGCGGCTGTTTGTTTTGTTTGCAATCAAATTTTCACAGACGAGGCGTCACCGACAATCATCGGCATTAGAAGGCAAATTAAAGAGACAAAAAATGCAATTTCCAGACACTCACATTTGAATTTTTCGCGGGTAGAAAATTTGAGTTTTTTTTGTTTTATTTGATAAAAAAAAACTCGATAATTATTTGGCGCACCAAATTTATGACTTTTTGTTGATATTTGCTGAGAGGTGAATATTTCTGAAAAATCGCACTCGTAGTTTCATTTGACACTATTTCTGATGCACACTTTTTGACGTCTAGGAATTCACATAAACTGTCATTCACGGTTAAGATAAAAATTGACACCTGTTGGTGCTGATAAAAGGAAGAAAAACAAACATTTAAGTAATGCAAAGTTCGAATGAATCATCGAAGCGATTTAAATTTGACGTTAGAGTTCAATTTTAAAACCTGCCAAAAATACTGTGCATTCTTGTATCATGTGGTTAACGTCCATAGTTCACTCCTGGCCACAGAAAATTTCAGTTTACACCATACAGCCTCTTTTGAGTCTCCTAAGGTTGTAAAAGAACAATAGCATGCACAACACGATTTGTTCTTGGATAAGTTCACCACGGATTGTAGCGCCACCCAAAGATGAAAAAGAAATACGATTTATTTTACTTTCAATCTAGGCTACATGTAGCCGATTTTGCTTTAAATATAAGTCCTTGAATGTCATAATGTGTTCCCTTACACATTCTTCTTGGCTCTTTATATTTCAGCCGCAAACAAAATTTGAAAACATTCTTCGAAAATAAAATGAATTCTTTTTTGTCTATACTTCAGTTTCCAACATGAAATTAATATATTAACAATGATATTATTTGACTTGCAGGAAAGTAAATACTCTCATATTGGAGCAAATCATTTATTGGAAATATGCTGTCGCATTGGACCGATACTTGATAATGAGCTTACGCCAGCTGTTCCTGGTATAGTTTCTTTGCTCGGCAGCGGACGACAGAGTTTATTACGTACGAAAGACAGCATATTTCGCCCAAGGTCTTTGTTAGATTACTGTACTAGAATACATGGAGTATCATTGCCGGACTCTGCCGTAACAAAACCTGTTCACAACATAGGTAAGTGCAAAGTATAACACTTTATGAAGAAACTGCATTATTAACAAACGTGTTTTAACAGATAAAGTTCTCATTGGGCGAGAATATGGAGGTCCAGTGCGAAGGAAGCTTGTCATTCCGACGAGCTTGTACAGTAAAACACGACTTTTACGTCGAACTGTGGGTCACTTATCATCGGTCTATTGCGTTCTTTTTGATCGCACCGGTCAATACATAATAACGGTAAGAAAAACAATAATGCTCGTTATTTTAAGGAAACAGTTTAATTGATTTTCCACCCATTAGGGTGCTGATGACCTGCTAATAAAAATCTGGAGTGCAATTGATGGCCGCCTTTTGGCCACATTGCGTGGGGCTTCAGCTGAAATAACAGACATTGCCATCAACTTAGACAACACAATGTTAGCGGCGGGTTCCCTGGATCGAATTCTTCGCGTGTGGGATTTACAAACCACATCGCCAATCGCTGTTCTTTCCGGACACACAGGAATGATTACTTCGGTGAACTTTTGTCCATCACCCAGAGGTGATTTGAAGTATTTGGTGACAACAAGTACGGATGGTTCAATTGCCTTCTGGCAGTATACAACTCCACGGGTTGGAAAAACGATATTTGCTCCAAAGCCAATACAGTATCATGAAAAACTAAGACCTGGTCAAGCTCAAATGATGTGCACATCGTTTTCACCCGGTGGCATGTTTCTAGCGGCTGGCTCTGCAGATCATCATGCTAGAGTGTACATCATGTCTGAGGATGGTCCAAAGAGGATACTCGAAACTGAAGCGTATACAGATGCTGTAGATTCGGTGCAATGGGCTCATCGAGGTTTGAAGTTCATATCTGGCAGCAAGGACGGCACAGCACATGTTTGGACTTTTGAATCTCAACAATGGAAAAGTTTAAAGTTGAATATGACTGAACGATTGGCAACGTAATTTGAATATGCTTAAATTGCCATTGAGTTGATTTAATAATGATTTCGTTTTTGTAGCTGCCCAGAGCCGGAGGAAGGCAAGAAATTAAAGGTCACTATGGTTGCATGGGACTGTTCCGACAAATATGTCATAACTGCTGTCAACGATTTTACTGTAAGCAACAACCTGAACGCCAAATTGTTTTTGGATTTAATATTTCTTGTCTCTTCTTTGTTTTCAGATAAAAATTTGGCATTCGCGATCGGGAAAGCTACATTGCGTGCTACGAGGCCACAAGGATGAGTTGTATGTCTTGGAATCAAATCCAAAGGACGAATACGTTCTGCTCTCTGCTGGTCATGATGGACAAGTATTCCTTTGGGATATCGAGCAAGGCACTTCTGTAGCTCATTTCGTAAACCACATCGATGGACAAGGACATGGTGGCGTCTTTGATGCCAAGTGGTCACCAGATGGGACGATGATTGCCGCTACAGATTCTCATGGACACATACTTATTTTTGGCTTGGGAATCGGTCCGGATCGATTTAAAAACGTATGATCCTACGAATTGGTTTTTGTGCATGATATTTTTGAATTTCCTTTATTTTCTAGCTTCCGACGGAGCTCTTCTTTCACACAGATTATAGGCCTCTTCTGCGAGACGCTCAACATTATGTCGTGGATGAGCAAACACAAATTATGCCTCATCTCATGCCGCCTCCATTTTTAGTTGACGTTGATGGTAATCCGCATCCTCCGACTTATCAAAGATTAGTTCCGGGGAGGGAGAATTGCCCGACTGATCAGTTGGTGCCGAATATAACTATGGGCATTGAAGGAGTAGAAATTGACGACAATGGAGGCTACTCGCACATTGACCGTCTCATTGAAGCATTAGCCAATAGGCAGGGACAAGATCTAGCTCCAGACTCAAATAATCGTGGGCTTAATGGCAACGGCAACTCGCCGCGTGGAGCTGGCGCAATCGGAAGGGCTGCGGCTATTGCACGCCGAACTGGCGACGTGGAGGGAGTTCGCCAAAGCAGTGGCAACTGGCAAAGGGAAACAAACTTCAAGTTTATTCGTCGCATTTACGTTCGCCCAATGAAATATTCTCAATTGCAAAACTTAAGACAAACAGTGTATGCAGCAGGACAATATGAAATGGATCAGTACAAACGTGAAATGCGTCGAAGGCCCATAATGATTAACACGTCTAATGCAAATACAGCTCTCCAAACATCTGGTCGGCCAAGAGGGGTTAGGAATGCTCGTCGAGGAAGACGTCCGGCTTACCATACCAGAGCTGTACGTGGTCAAGAACACCGCGAAGAGCCGCCCGAGGAGGAGGAGGAAGAAGAAGAAAGTAGCAATTCCTCAGGGGATACCAGCTATTCGAATGTAGAGGAAAATCTCAGTGAAGAAGACGAATCATCAACAACAGATTCTGAGTCATCTGATTACTCCGACTGGGTGGCGGATAAGCCAGGTCCCAATCTGGAGCCACCAAAACGATCTAAACGTAAACCGGTCACCCGGCGAAGTTCATCTGGCAGCAGTGATGATACGTCTCAGCCAAACACTTCAACTGCTGCCACTTCAAAGAGTCGTCGCAAACGTTCAGCAATACCTGACAATATCACTGGAGAAATTCCAGAGGCATACAAGCCTCCAGAATGGCTATCCGAGGTCATACCACGGAAGACCCCTTATTATCCGCAAATGGGCGATGAAGTCGTTTATTTCCGACAGGGCCACCAGCGTTACTTAGACGCAGTGCGGTCGAAAAAAGCATACAAACTCACACACAGTTCTGAACCGTGGAACTTTCGCGAGCTACGAGAGCACGAATTAGTTCGTGTTATTGGAATAAAGTATGAAATTCGACCGCCTAGGTTGTGCTGTCTAAAATTGGCAATGCTTGACGAGGACGGCAACATGACCGGAGTGACTTTCAAAATCAAATATCATGACATGCCAGATGTTCTTGACTTTCTTGTGCTTCGACAAACTTTTGACCTCGCTGTTCAGCGTAACTGGGGTATTGGGGATCGGTTTAGGTGAGTCAAACTCTTAGCCGGCGGGTTCGAATTGAATTTAAATTATTTCTTATCTTTCAGGTGCATGATAGGTGATGGGTGGTGGATGGGACAAATTGAATCACGGCACCTTCTCTCGACAGAATATCCAAACTCGTACTTTATGTGTTTCCGAGTTCGATGGGACAACGGAGAGTATGAGTACATGAGTCCATGGGATATGGAACCCATAGATGAAAATCGCTTGCCGGACGAAGTTGGTGGAGCAGTTCCCGTTTTGCCGGAGGAAATCCGAGCGACACTTTATCAGCCCAAATCGGAGGAGTGGCACAGAGGAGACAGGGATGGATCCTGCCGACGCATCATCAACGGCCTCGAGCAAGTGATGCGACTGTCAATAGCTGAGCCATTTCTTGCCCCTGTTGATTTAAACATTTACCCCAATTATGCGTATTTAATTGAGTACCCCATTGACTTGACAACAATCAAGTCACGTTTTGAAAATCATTTCTACCGTCGCATAACTTCCGCTCAGTTCGATGTAAGGTACTTGGCCACAAACGCCGAAAAATTCAACCGTAAGCACACCAATATTGTGCGCCACGCTAGAATCATAACCGATTTATGTCTACGTATAATACGGTATTTATAGAAGAAAATAAACTGTAAATGAATTGCAAGTAAACATCCACTCTTTCAGGGAACAAAATGACATCGATGTTGCACCAGTCTACCACCAATTAGTCGATATATATATTTCTTCAGAATCAGAGAATGAGAATGATAATGAGGCTGGACCATCAACAAGCACCGCTGGCCCATCCTGTTCAAACACTTCCCGCAGATCCAATGGGAACAGTAGAAGGTTGGTATAACGTTCTTTGCCTTCTCCTACACGTTACGATGAACATGCAATGACTTTCAGATCTCAAAGAACACGATCTGGTGGAGACTGGCGTTCAGATTGCCGTCAATTATTAGATATGATGTGGCTTCGTCCAGATTCGACTCCATTCCGTGAACCAGTCGATACAATGCAGTTTCCAGACTATTTACAAATCATTGATACCCCAATGGATTTGCGTACAGTGAAAGAGGATCTACTTGGTGGCAATTATGAGGATCCACTAGACTTTGCGAAGGATGTTCGATTGATTTTTCAAAATTCTAGGAACTATAACACAAATAAGAGGTCTCGCGTAAGTAATTTATTTTTTATCATCAAAACAAAAAATTGCATTGAGTTTTGAGTGTTTGATGTTTAATTTTTCTGCCTTCGTGCGGAATCACATCTCATTGCTCGGCACTTTGCTCACTTTAATTCATCACGAAAAACAATTCTTCCTCCCTTTTCCATTCATGCTTTCTTCTCCCGTCTGTCTGTTGTGTCATTGTGTGTATAGGACCAGTCTATGGTAAGATATGTATTTGCTTTTTTTTTTTTTTTTTTTTTTTTTTTCAACTAAAATTACTCGTTTTTGTTCTATATTAATTTTCACTTTCTGTTTTTGAAATTTATTAGATGCATTTATGCGAATACCGAATGGTCCTTCGGTTAGCAAACTTTTGTAGGTTAGATTAGATGCTAGTGGCAGGCTGTAGAATGTAGAGTCACACATTGGCCATTGAAGGCTCATTGTGATACCAAGTGTTGTAGATTCAGCAGATTTTTGTAATCAAATGCTATGAGGAACACTTATTTAGGAGATGACAGGAAAGGCAACAGTCCGGAGTGGATTCGGCCCATACAATTATTCATTATTCAACACAGAGATGATTACAGTAAACTTCCATGACATCTTCGAATTTAATACAAATTAAAGTCTCCAATGTGTTTGATAGATCAGGAGTTTTATAAGCCAATAGGTTCTTTCGAAAGATGAGCTCTATCACTCAATTGCCTCCTAATTTGTTTGCGGACGTTATATCTGCAATTAACTGCAGAACCGTAGTAGACGAATACATGATCACATCAAAATCATAGCTTTGAGTTAATTCCTAAACAATGCGCATCATTAGTGAATGGTGTCTTTTGTACATATATCTTGCAACAATACCTTTTTACAAGAAAGCATCAGGTCAGAACTTTGACTTTATTTGCGTATCCCACGAGCTAAGACTGCGTTTAGAAACGTAACGCATTGCATCACTGCCAAAATGTTGTGTCTTGAAACTCTTAACGTTACAGTTCTGAAGCAACCGAGCGATTGCACAAAAATGATTTACTATAACTATAAAAAAAAACAACTTCTCTGAATTTTGTTTGGTAAGTTCGCTATCAATCTTTATTGAGCAGGAATAATTCTCTATCGCCCTCTCTACAGCTTGCATGTGTTTGTCAGTCACCATTTTCCGTGGCCATGTTATTGATGGGCTCATTTGCTACCCATTCAGCTTTAGTGAGTCAAGGGGAAATCTCCCACAGGATTTCTATCCGATTGAGATCAGAATACCGTACCTTAACTCCAATGTTTTAGAGTGTAAGCTAATCACTTTGACATTTTGGCAGTATGCTCTGCGCCGTTGTCTGTCTAAAGCATTCCATTCCTCCTCAGCTTGAGCGAGTATAGTAGTTTCGAGGATATTCTTGATATCCCAACTGTTTTATGGTTCGGACCAATTCCATGTCGTGAGAAGCATTAACAAACCATGACACTTCCTCCCACATGCTTGACGGTACCTTTGCAATAACGAGGTCTTACAGCTTCGTTGATTAGCCGACAAAAAAGTGAAAGCCAGCCATCCGATCCTTTAAAATTAAAATTCCTCGGGCAATAATCTAATTTTCCACTTTTTAATCCTCCATTTGATGTGATCTTTAGCAAACTACAGCCTTGCTTTCCTACTTTTGGTTCAAATAAACGATTTCTTTACGATTTTGAAAGATGCAAAACCATCACCAGTGGCTCTTCGGCGAATTATCCTGAAACTTGCTTCTAAATTTGTCGAAAACATTCACTGACTGGCTGACGAACCAACACTGTGTTATGATAGAACTGTGCTTAGACCTTAGGTAATAAAAGGAGCGAAATAGATTCCGTTAACAGGCTCTAGCTAGTAAGGTGTTGATTTTAGACAGGTTAACTATGTCTCTTAGAATTTTCAAAGTTTATGAAAAGCAAAATAAGGCATGAGATTATTTTTAAAATGAAACTTACTAACAAAATGTCATAATTTCCTTAAATGAAGATTGTTTTTATGCCAGTGGCGAATTATACTTGTGAGCAATCACCTTGATTGCTTTTCTGCGCTGCAACTCCTCATTTGATTTGACCGATTTGATTTGTAATGTGTAATCAAATGCAAAGTTCTAGTAGTTCATCATTGCTTAAAACATAATGGTGTTATAGATTTTATGATTTAGAATACTTACTGTCGATGTAGCATCAAAGTACTAAAATACTAAATATTTCTTATGCTTGCAGATTTATTCGATGACACTTCGCTTGAGCGCTCTTTTTGAAACTCACATCAAACAAGTTATTTCGAATTGGAAGGCAGCACGTCGACGTGCAAATATATCTAGTCCTAAACGAACGCCACCAGATAGGAGTCGCAATCGCTCTGGTCCATCAACGAGAGCAAAAACCACTAACGGTCGAACTAACAACCATCACAGTTCGGACGATGATGACGATGGAGATGATGATGCTGGGCATTGTTCTACAGCAAATGGTAGGCAGCATCGTAACAATAATAGGAAGCGTTTGCCACGAAACGCATCTGGTACAGGAACATTTAGTTCGAATCGAGTGACGTCGTCCAATCAAAATGAATCACTGCCTGGTCCGAGTGGCCATAATTTACGCCGTAACGCATCCCGTCCGAATAGTCAGGAGATAAACGGGAATAGTTCTAGTGAATCGAGTACACTTACAAGTGATACATCGTCTTCTTCAGAGGAGGATAGCGATAGTCATGATGACAACCAGGGAGGTGAAGGCAAAAGCCGAGTCCCAAGAAAAGTTGGTAGTTCTGGTGGAGCTACTGCTGGTGGTGGTAGTGGAGGTGCAGGTTCAACAGGTGCCAGTACATCGAATCGAAACAAGGGAAACGATTCAGAGGATAGTTACAAGCCGAATGATCGCCGGGGATCTGTGAAGCGAAGAAAAACACAAAAAACCAATCGGGAGGCTAAGAGGACTCGTAGGATTGATTCCGATGACGGTGAAAATAACAGTTTAAAGAGAAATAGACGAGGAAATACAAAGCGATCAAGTGCTGGAGCTGTTGGTGTTAATAAAAAAAGACAACGCAGGAAGGACCATACCTCCGAGGATAACGAAGAGCAAACGATAGCAAATGAAGACGAGGTACCAGTGCCTAGTATTCAACAAACACCAAAGAGACGAGCCGGTCGACCTCCCAAAAATGTATCTCAACCATCTACGTCTGCAGCAGCAATAGCGGCGGGAACCTCTGCTCAAGAGCAAATTGAGAGTCCATCTAGAGCAACGCGTATCAGCAGTCGTCGTACAGCTGCCGAAACAGATCATAGCTATCATTTGCCAGTGCGAAACTCACGTAATGCGATTATAGACTCTGAGACTGAACATGAAACAACGCGACCTACAAGATCCAGCACACGACGAGCTATCTTGGAATGGGCACGAGGTAGTGCTGAAGAAGACGAAGAACAAGACGACGATGAAGACGAACCTGTAAGTTGACGAAAGATCGTGTGTTATAAATTGTACTAACATTTTTTTTAACAGATTGTTCCTACACGATCTCGCGCAAACCCTCGGTCTGTGAAGAAAACATCTGACTCCAGTCAAGATGCAGCCGGTGGCGTTGTTGTAAATGGAACTCTCAGTGTTCCATCTACTAGCCGTGGTCCTCTACTTAATCGGCAGTTGAGAACAAATCGAAATACACACGTTCTATTCGATGATGATGACGACGATGAGAGCGATAATGAACCACTTGCCTCAAACCAAAATCATCGAAGACAAAAGTTAGGTAAGTAATGTCTTGATAAAGACCGCGCATCTGATTTGTAATCGAAAGCCTAACCATTTATTTTATTTTTCTTAATTACAGAGCATATAAGCCAGGGCGGTACATCAACAAGAAACGTGCGATTACCAATTGCAACTAATTATCGCAGCACGCGCTCGAACACCTCAAATCAAGACACAATGCCATCTTCCTCCTCAGTTGTGGTACGAAATGCTTCAACAAATTCTCATCATCAAGTTCAAGTTGATCACAATTACGACGAGCCAGGACCATCTACAATTCGTAACACTCGGCGAGTTCTTTCGCGACATCAACGAAACGCTGATGAACTCGATATAGTTGAGGATCCACTTGAAATGCCAAGTCTCTTTGGAAATGTATCATCCCGCCTGCGAATTCGTAATAATGTAAACAGTACTACTCCAATTGAACTCCCGACGGCGCCAGTGATAGCCAGGCGACGAGGGCGACCGCGATACAGTCAAGAAGCTAGTACAACAGAACCGGAAGTCGAAGAGGACGATGGTAGAGTCGCTGAAGAAGCGGAAGAAGATTTAGGTGGCTCTGATGAAGGCACAGATGGAAATTCTAAAGATTCTGATTCCGAGGACAATCAGCCGCTCACGTCTTATGTGTCATCTCGACAACCACAGCCTTCAAACCCGCGCTCAGCAACCACAAGTAATAGGCGACCTTACCGCCGTATGCGTCAACGAAGGAAAAGACATATCAACTCCGACGGAGATGACGACGATGTAGATCACCCATTCGATGATGATGACGACGATGAGTATCAGAGTAGACCACCACAACGTGGATCCCGAAATACGCGCAATCAGAAACGACCTAGATACAATGAGGACTCAGATGACACGGCCGATAGCCGTGCTCGAAGAAGAGTACCCTTGCGGCACGCTAATGGAAATCTAACAGCCATCACTGCAGATAGCAATGACGATGAACCTGATAGCGATAACAATGAGCACAGAGTAAGTGTGAGTAGCCGCGGCAGGGTACGAAAAATATCCGCTAAGGCGAGGGGAATATTTAGAGACTAGCATTCACCTTCACGGTCGGCCGTCGGTGCCCGCCGTATAGTTGCATCTGCATCAAATGTTAGTACTTCATCCGTCAGCAGCAACAACTCGCGAACAAGAACAACGTTCTTGCGTTTCTATTGAAAAATACTGATCTTGAATCATTTATTCCACCGATTTATTTTTTTTTTCTTTTCTTGACTAAGTTTAACGTCACATCATCTCATTGAAAGTTTCTGTATTTAGTGTCGCCATCATTTATACCGATGTAAGCATAATAATCATCTTTGTCGTTGTCTTTGAAAATATACTGTGCATCTTCGTGTTTAAATATTTCTTTCCCTTTTTAAATTAGTGGTAAACCCAAACAAACATATACACAATTTTGAGATATTTTTGGCTTGAAGCGACGTTTTGAAACGAAAACACTTATTTATTTGTTTATATTCATGTGAATCAATTATTTCTTTAAAATATCACTTGCTTTTGTGACAAGTTTCTGTATAAATATAGTTTGGAAAGCAAAAGCTTATTAAAAATATACTTATAGTAGAGAAATATTAGCGAAAGAGAAAGGGAAAATCATTTTTTTCTTTTTTTATGAATATAATATTTAGACTTGTAATAAGTAAATTTAATAACCAATAACAATAATACTGTCATAATTATGGTAATGTTATAAAACACACAAAACATAAGTGAATAAAAATTCATTTTTAAGCTAAAAAATATTGTAAATGAATCGATTGTTGTTTTTATTGTTTACGTGGAGTAACTTGATATTCTACATCTACACACCCAAGTCGGTTTGGTCTTTCGAGAGAAGGTTTTATTACTCAACTGCCTACCCCAAAAAACAGCGGTTGGCAAGTGTTATGCTCAGTACTAATGTTGTTCGTTCAAATCTTCGACTCTGAAGCAGTTGGAAAACGCAACAGAGGACGCTCACATTTAAGGTGGCGCACCCAAGTGCAGAGGGACCTCAACTAAATTGGCGTGCGGAATTGGCGACAGCTAGCAAATGATCGTGCTATCTGGAGAGGTTTGTTTGTTGAGGCGTAGTTTAACCCCGGACTGTAGCGCCACAAGAAGACGAAATTACGACATTCTGGCCAAGTCGTCGATATTATGCGTCTTTTCTTGAAGGCAGCATATGCAGTTGAAAATGTTTCATATGGAACTCCAATAACCGGAAGCCTCGTATAACCGACATTATGTTTAAAAATGTTTTTTTAATATTCCCTCTTATTCGGAGAAACCTCTAAAATCCGAAACATATGCATACCCATTCTCACATTTTCGTGAGAGGTACATTTATTATTCTTCAATTTTGTCTAAGATGGAAAAATCGGGAAAGGCGTTGTCTCCTAGCATTCCGGATAAAAGAGTTTTCGGACTTCGTTTTCATTTGCTCCCAGATCCATTTTACATGCTTCTATTTAAATGAAAACAAAGGGTTTTTTTTTGATAATTCACGTCATTCCCATCCGCATATACCAGAAACTATACTCACTTTTAGAAGACCACGGTCGGAAATCTTATTTCTGACAACGCTTCTAGTGTTAGCTAGTTATTGCTGCACGATCTCCTCAAGAATTGTGTTTAAAAAGTCACATGACAGCGGGTCTAAAACCTTTTTTGACATTGAGGTTCTCGATGGGTTCGTTACCGACCTTGATGGAACAGCAAGAGTTCTCCATCGTCAACCCGCTCAGTCTGACAAGTTTGGCAGGAATGTCAAAACTATACATGGCATGTATAACATGTGTAACTCGTCTCAATGCACGCTGTCATGTGCGTCATTTGAAACCGACGAATAGGTGGTGTGTGTCGATCTGCATTTCTTGGTTTTCTCCCAGGATCTTCGGTAGGGTGAAGATCTGGTCTATTGTGAACTTCCCCGGGCTGAAACCACATGGACCTATCAGATTGGTGACAGGCGTTCACACAGAACGGCAGATCTTATACGTGATGTTAAGGAGACTTATCCCTCGATAATTGGCGCAGATGAGTTGGTTCGTGCAGCCAACCAGCTACTTCAGCTACTTTAAAGATTTCAGCAGACAGATCATCTGCCACAAAAGGTTTATTAGACCTGAGTTTCGATATTGCTACCTTGACCTCGTCTAGATCGGGAAGACGGAATTCTCGTCTATCTTTCTCTAAATTGAGCATTACATTCTGCCTGACAGCGATATTTGTGTCTTCATCGCCATTTAACAGTCTGTGAAAATAATTCTTCCAAATTCTCAGTATCGACTGCGCCTCTACTAGCAGTTACCTATCCTCGTCACAGTAGACTTCCGTCCGAAATTATATTCATTCGGTTAAACTTTCAGACATTATTTCTGCCACAACACCAGATCATCTCATTGATCTGGTTGACGGTTGAGTGATCAAGAGACCGCCAGGTCCCTTTATGGATATTGAGGTATGGGAACAGTGTGCTAGCTACTGGGAGGTTACGCCCCGTGACGTGACAAAGTCCAACAGCGTAGTTTCATGCAGACCGTATTTACCGATGATTATAGCAAACATGTGGGTGCCGTGGCGTAGTGGGTGGGTGCGTCGACTCCTACGCTCGAGGTCGTCGGTTCGAATCTCAAAAAAAACATCAAACATTTTTTCACGGCTCCACCTCTTTCGAGTCACTGACAATGCTCAAAGAGTTTAACTGTCTAGAAAAAAAGCTTCTCAATCTCGCCGTTCGGAGTCGGCATTAAACTGTAGGTCCCCTCCACTCGTGAGAGAACAATAGCACGCACAACACGAGTGGTTGCTGAGAAGCTAGGCCCAGGTCCACCTCGGACTGTAGCGTCGCCATTATTATTATTATTATTATTATTATTATTATTATTATAGCAAACATATCCTTCTTCAGTCTCCGACTGGCAGTCAAGCCAATAGCATCGTTTCGTTTCCTAGTGCGCTTTTTTGTCGGAAGTTTTTCCCGTTTTCAATTTGCTGCTAGATTATTATCTAACCTTCTCTTTCTAACCCGCCTTAACCCTATTTATTACTTTATAAGAATAAAAAGCAGAAACTCTTCATAATGTCCCTCCGGGGCCACGTGCCTCCGGGAAATCGGTTCGATGGCCTCGATATCGAGTCGCTATCTGAACCCAACACAAAAAGAAAAAAAAAGCTAAGCAGTAGTGTTATTAATGACGCTTTTAAACCTTAACCAACCACTTCAAACTCATCCGACCCCAAATTTATTACTCTACGCGCGAGTGATGAAAAGAAACTGCTTACTGCATACAGTGTATTCCTCCTGAAGAAAAGCATAGATAGCATCAGCACCGGTTACGAATCAATCTCGCAACTTCGAGATGGAAGCCTCCTTATCCTATGCAAGAATCAGAAAGTTGCTGACCTATTTAAATCAAAAAAAATGCTGTCAAACATATGCCCTATCAATGTTGCGCTCCACAACACACTCAACTCGTCCAAAGGAACTGTTTACGCCCCTTGCCTAATACAGGTACCAGAGGACGAAATAGTTAGAGAAATGAAATCTCAGAAATCAGCGAAGTATTTAAATACACGAGGAATCAAGATGGCGTACAACGTGCAACCGGCGTCATGCTTATAACATTTGACCGCTTCCGCCCACCTTCAACGGTAAACATCGGTTGGTATAATGTCAAGGTAAAAGAATACTTCCCTACACCCATGCGCTGCAAAAACTGCCAAATGCTGGGGCACACTACAAAAAGGTGTAACAATCCAACTCGCTGTGACAATTGTAATCTACCTCCACACGACCCAGCTAACTGCACTTTAACATCCTGCGCAAACTGCTCTGAAGATCACCCACAATATCGGAAGCAAAACAAATTTTTAAATATCAGAATCCTTCAAATTCTCTCCCCACCTCATTTGCAACAATGGTTAAAACCGTTTTCCCGGCACAACCCGTGCAGGCAACTTCATCTTTTTTTACCAGCCGAAAACACAACATCTTCAGGACCACACAAGCAACAGGAAAAAACTATCACCAAACTAATCAACATCGAACAACACAGTATTTCATCTAATATTGAAACTCATAGCTCACACAAAAAATTAACTAAACCTATCATTCAATCCACATCATCACCCATAATTGCTACAGACAGTCAACCAAATCCCCCTCAACAGAACACAAATAGACCAAAATCACCAATCACAGATCTGACACAAGAACTCATCAAAAACAACCAATACTTCACCTCCAATATTTCATCTCAACCCTCGTCAAGCTATCAACCACAAAACAAGAACAAGAACACTCAAAACATCAACTCTCTCTCTGGACACACACTTTCGGAACAAGATGACTTGTCTTAACCACCCTAAATTTAGCACCGTTAATGACCCCGCTGTCCCCAAACCGCCCGGTTTGAGTTCAACCCTGAGCAAACACCATCCAAGCTCTGGATGGCGGGGTCCCTCCAATATCACCAAATTATCACCCACCACAAATCATACACCACATATTATCCATGCTTTAAAGCTAATACAGTGGAACATCAAAGGCTATTTAAATAATTATAATGAATTATTAATCCTTATAAATACTATCTCTCCCAAAATTGTAGCTCTCCAAGAAACACACCTAACCTCCACAGACAATATCCCTATCCCAGTCAACTACCTTCTTATCTACCAAAACCAATCCCTAAACTGCTATGGTGGAGTTGCTTTCCTCATTCATTCCTCTGTACAGTTTGACCAAATCAACCTTTGTAATGACTTCGAAGCCCTTGGTATTTCAATTACATCAAAATTAAAATTCACTATTATAAATGCCTACATCTCCCCTTCACATTCATTTAACCTACAAAATCTGAAAAATGTTCTCGATTCTCAACATCTACCAACTCTTGTAATTGGCGATTTCAATGGCTGGAACTCAAGCTGGGGCTCGCCCAAAAACAACACCCGTGGCAACATTATATCTAAATATATTACAAAATCTGATTACCAACTATTAAACGATGGATCTCCCACCCACTTCAGCACCCATTCTACCCTCACCAACGTTGACCTTTCCTTCTGCTCTCCAAGTCTAACCGTTTATACCAAATGGTCTATTTTTGATGATCTATGCGGTAGTGATCACTTCCCCATTATTATCTCCATGTTCCATTCAATTTCATCCCCCTTCAAAATTAAACCAAAATTTAAAACAGATGATGCTAACTGGAACTTCTATCAACACCTTTTAGATTCTCATTCAATTGATTATCCCATCAGCAACAATATCAATAAAGAAGCAGCGTTGGATGTTAACCCACAAAATTATACTTCAAAGCGCCAATAGATCGATACCCCAAACTTCAATTTCGACTAGTAAACCAAGAGTCCCTTGGTGGAATAAAGAATTAGAACAGCTAAAAAAGGAAAATAACAAACTTTGGAATTCCCTTAAACGCAATATCTCGAGTGATAACGTTATTAAGTACAAAAGAGCCAACGCCCAATACAAAAGAAGAATTAAAATTTCGAAATCTGAATCCATACATAACCTCACCTCCGAAACTAACACCAACACTTCTACTTCTAAAATCTAGTCTACTATTAGAAGATTTTGTGGCATTACAACTTTTTCCCCTATTCATTGCATCACTCCCCCAAATTCCTCTAATATTAATATTACTAACCCTCAAACCATAGCCAACAACTTTGCAGAATTCTGGTCGAAAGAATCGCACGACTCTAACTTCTCCAATCTGTTTTGCCAAAATAAATACCTTTCTTCCCCCTCCTTCTCTTATTCCCCTTCAATAAATGCAAAAATGATTGACGGTGACATCAGACTCTTGGAACTTGAGATCACATTAAACAAATTAAAAGGCAAGACCCCAGCAAACGATAGAATTTCATACCCCATGATCAAAAATTTCTCTCCTTCCATGAAATCCAGACTTCTCAAATTTTATAACTCTGTTTTCCAAAACAATATCCCCCAATTATACAAAAATAGCACAGTCATACCGATCATTAAACCAAAGACCGACAAATCTCTTCTGGAATCCTGTAGACCCATTTCTCTTAACCCTTGCTGTGCCAAAGTCCTCGACAAGATAATCGCCAATAGACTCTGGTGGTTTGTCTCTCACGACAAACTACTCAGCAGTCAACAAATGGGCTTCAAGAAAGGCAAATCAGTAACAGACTCTCTCTTGTATCTAGACCACCACATTGCAGACTCTCTCTTCAAGAAAAGCCACCTTTCCCTTATCTCTCTAGACTTCACAAAAGCTTTCGATAGAGTCGGTATTCACTCAATCATAGACCAGCTTAAAACATGGATAGTAGGTCCAAATATCATCAGATATATATTCAACTTTATGAGTAATAGAAAAATTTCGGTTCGCGTTGGATGTGCCTTATCCTCATTTTTACCCCTCTCCAACGGTATCCCCCAAGGCTCTCCCTTATCTGTCCCTCTCTTCCTTATAGCCTTCAACAAACTATCCAGTACCCTATCCCTCCATAAAGAAATTAAGTTCTGTGCCTACGCTGATGACTTCACCATCATCGAAAAACTAATTAAAAAATCGAATCCATCCATAGACCTTAACTCAGTTTTCAAAAATATATTATCCTGGTGCGAATATTCTGGAGCCAAATTATCCTTAGCGAAGAGTAACCACCTCCACATCTGCAGAAAACATAAATGCACTTGTAAAATGTTATCGAACATCATAAATTTAGAAATTGTTGACAAATTGAAAATTTTAGGCATCGTTATCCAAAAAAATTACAGATGGAACGCTCATATTAATTATATCCTTCCCGCTTTGGGCAAAAAACTAAAAGTAATCAAATCCCTCTCTTTTAAAAAATTTAACTGCAATCCATTCTCCCTAACCTCTATTATACAATCCATACTAGTAAGCAAAATTGAATACGGCTTTTTCCTTTACGGATACTCTTTTAAAGCGAACCTTAACAAAATTAAAACAATATATAATGCAGCAATAAGAAAAGCACTTAACGCATATCGAACAACCCCCATTAACCATCTCCTAGTCGAAGCAATAATGCAACCAATTGAAGATCTTAGACATCAATCAACAGTAAAACTGTATAAATCCACTCTTTTCTGTAATGATTCCCCACTTTGTGAACTATTAAAAAAGAAAAAAAGATAAGAAAATTAAATCCTGTCTAGAACGCTCCACAGACCTCAGCAATGAGTTCTATATCCCTAATCAGCCCATTCGTTCCTGCCCTTCTACTCCTCCTCCATGGCTATTTCAATCCTCTTCCATCCTATCCTCATTAAGATTTTATAAAAAAGCCCATACACCCCCTGAGGTATTCAGGACTCATTTCGCTAGACTCAAGAACAAATTAAGCAATCACTGCTTCATTTAGACAGATGGCTTCAGAATAGCCGACAGCATAGGCTTCAGTGTCACTACCGATAGAGAGACCATTTGCTCCTTTTTACTACCCCCATTTTCCTCAACATTTTCATCCGAAATAATTGCTATCCTTCATGCTTTACAATATTCTAAAAAATCTAATAAAAAATTTGCCATCTGCACTGATTCTCTGTCGTCTATTGATGCAATCCTTAACCCCAATAATCAAACCTATTACCCTTCCTTAATCGTTACCTGCTCAATCTTCAATTCCCTAACACTAAGTTAATATGGGTCCCAGGCCATGTCCAAATCGCAGGAAATGAATTCGCCGACAAAGCAACCAAAGAGGTACTCAAAACCCCGTCAATTTTCTCCCCTAACTTCAACACCATTGACATTAACAACTTCATAAAAAAAAATCCTGTTTCTTCCAATCTCCTCTGGGAGAAAACTTCGGATTGGTACAAAACAGCCAACAATAACAAACTATCCATCAAAGACTATGCCCGGCATTTAGAACCTTCCAAATTTTCTCGCCAAGATATTACCAAAATCACTAGACTCAGACTCGGTCACACCAGGCTTTCCCACGAACATTACATTAATAAAAACAAGTCATCCATCTGTACATATTGCAATCAATCACCCATTAGCATCCGCCGTATACTTTTCCAATGTCCACCATTCCAAAACCATAAACCTCCCTCCCCAATAAATGAACTCCTTTCTAATCCCAATCATAATAACGTTAATATTACAATAGATTTTTTGAAAACGACAGAACTATACAATATATACAATTTAATTAATATTTATATAGCCTAAGGCTCTTGGTGCTCTGGCTACTAAGCTATAATTCAAATTATATTGTAGTTACTCAATAAATAAATAAATAAATAAATATCCTTCTTATCCAGCTTACCGTAAAATCTCCCAGAACGATCTTGGTATCGTAGCTGGGGCACTGATCGTATGTTCTTTCTAGAAGATCATAGAAGTCATTGTAGAAGCATGTGCGCAAATCAGGCTGAGGTTTCCGAATTTTGCCTGATGCGGATTGTTATGAGGTGTTCGCTTAAATACTTGGAGTCTAAAACTTTTTGCCTAAGTCTGCTTCGAATAACAAACCCACATCCGAATAAGCGCTGCTCTGAGTAGCAAAGCAATCGCCATAAAAGATTTCACAGTTTTTCATCCTCTTTTTGTCCGGCCAATCCTACTGCACTTCCTGGATTCCAGTAACGTAACGAAATTAGTTTCGTTTGCTGGGGTCGTCAACAGGAAATCCTTTTGTATCCGATGCATGTTGTTGTTTCTGAAAAATTTTTTAGGTTCTGATTAAGTTAACCCTATGCTCATTCCCAACTGGAAGTCCAGGGCCATGGACAAAGGACAATGAGTCCAGGGATATGTGGTGTAGGTAACCTCTTTCAGGTTATGAGTGCCGCTGTCGGCCCTAAGAAAAAGGCTCATCCGCCACCGTCTTTAGTCCAGGGTATCGACCTAACCTTGGAAGAATTATTTTAAACCTTGGTTACAAAATATGTCAGAGTAGCTCTAAAGGATTGTGAACCAAGTAACTTCTGCTGACTGAAGCTCTGGATGGCACCGTTAAGCTATCAGCTGATCAGCTCCTCCGCAACCGTCCTAAAAGAACAATAAGCTACGGCATAGATTCCCCCTCCCCACTCTCTGGTTTCCAGCCGCAAACGACCCATGGTGGTTGTCGAGGGTACTCGGCTCCCGGATTTCACCACGTGGAGGTGAGAGTAGAAGTTTGCAGAAGTGGCTAAGTACATGGATTGCTTAACCGCTACAAAAAAAAGAAAAACTGTGGTCAAACTGCGAGGTTCTCCAAGTTTACTGAAACCTGGGTCAAAGTGGTCCATTCTATCAGAAGGAGATATGCAAAACCTATTAAAAATACAGGTTAAGCGACGAAGTATTAGAAGAAAAAATACGCTATAACTGTACTATCATTGGACTTATATCGACCATTTTGTTACATGCAATGGTCTCTGGTATACAGCAATATTAGCGAACTTTCTGTAGCCAGAGCTCGGCAACATCGGTATATCCGAGCTGTGATTCCAACAAGACGGCGCTACATGCCATTCGAAATTCGCCGACTGGTTCATCTCGCTGATAGCGTTCATCAATTATTTTCGCTAGGACTGCGTCAACAAGCCAACCACTTTGGACGTGTTCGAGACAAACATTCCCTACTCCTGACGTTATTGCCGGAATAACACCGCCGAGTCGTCAAATATTGGACTGACAGCTTGAAGCACTGGCAGCGAAGCCACGGCAGGTATAATGGAATGAATGTAGCTTCAAAATAAATCCAGAATCAATTGTGTATCTTACACCGTTGTTGTTTTATTTAAATTTATTTTCCTATCGTTCTCATCTGGTCACCCTGTATAATAAGTCTCTAAACTCTGTTACCCTCGCAGAAAAGGAATATTTTCTTAATATCTCAATACTAAGTAAGCACTTGATTCTAACAAGCTTGGGTACGTCAATATAAAATTAATTAATTTTTGGACAAAATGTGCAGATTCTTTAGGGACATGTTAACAAGAGTGGATTACAAACGTGTCTCTTGTAAAAGTTCGCTTTCGATTTCGAAGCTAAATCGAACCATTAATTGACCACGATAATGGTGTGGGCTGATGATATCCTATTTGTACGAGAAACTTATTTTTCTCCCAGTTTAGGAGACACTTAAGTTAAGCGGATCTGATCGGTGTCACCAATCGCGATTTCTCTTCAGCTGGTTTTAGTCCCACTCGCCAAGTTGATTTAAATCCCCTTCCACTTATATGCGTCACATTACGCGTGGTACTCTTCTGGTTAATCAGTGCATGGGATTTAATTTGAAGATTTAAGTATAAACTTGCTGTGTTCATATGCTTTACACTAGACGCTGTATCATTACAGTTTATGCAAAGTATTTGAATGCGTGTACATTCGTATGTCCGCTGTAGTACCGAAGGTTATTAATTTACCTAGGCTAAAAAACGTGCCTGTGGCGCCACAAAGTGGATGAATAGTAACTGGTTTCAAAACAGTTTTAGGTATTTCTTTGATGACGCACTATTGTTGCTGACAGCCATCGTTGAATGAGTATCCTTAACATGGCATACAAGATCACTTTATAATTTCAGTGATGTACATGGGCTGTATGGTCGTTAATAAATTGTAGTATTGTTTCATCTTGAAGAACTATTTCTTCTTGACTGCCACTGCGTTTATTTTAATGAAGAACACACCTTCGCTGTGTTGACTGTATACTCCCTCCCTAGACGAAAGTACGGCTACTCGATAACGGTGTGGTATTCTGACCTTACGTTCGGATTTAGCCACCTTCGTCGTTTTGTTATTCCAGGTAGCTGAAGTAGGAATCGGTGAGACGCATTGTAAGAGGCGATGCCATGCTTGCCGAATGGGTTGAATGTGTCAATACTGGAGTCGATTCGCTCTCTTCATCAGAACAGTCGTTATTTGCTGGCTCTAGTCGGTCGGATCGTGGCGTAGAACCGCTGCCTTGCATGTTATGTTTAATACGGATGATATGATGTGTTGTGCTTTGGATGGGTGACCACCGAATGCATGACCAAACGAATCATCAGTCATCAATTTGGTCGTAGCTCGTGCAAAATGTAAAAGAAAGTATGTTATTCCTAATCTTGCTTCATGAAGAAACAATTCCATTGAGTGACGGTTATACTTGTTGTCCAGATCTTGCTTTGGTTTACGGTTTACGATTTAGGCACGATTCCCAACCAACAATTTTTGTGGTTTTATTAACCTTCTTATTCTTCTTCTACTTATCATCATTATTATTCCAACTTATTAAAAGCCGGAAGATTCTTCAGTTCTTTCGGGCTGGTAGTAACATCTGACTAAAAGGGTGAGGACATTTGAGCACCAGGCCTATATCCCATTAAGAGGGTGGAGAGGGTGTTCTTGTGGCGTGGGAGGATAGCCCTGCTGATGATAACCGTGCCTTGGTTGCCTCCAGGACCTCGAAGACCATACAGCTGTCCAGCAGGCGGAGCGACAAAGTTGCTTGCGATCCGCTTGCTGCTGCCTGCAGCCAAGCGTTAAATGAGAGTGGGTACGAGGAGGAAGGTTGCAAGACGGGAGTCTGTGTAGATCTGTTTGCTGGAGCGTTTGGTCCATTTTTGGGCGTGACCAATTGTTTTGGTAATCAGTCTGTCCTGGAATTGCTCTTCTTAATGCTGAGCAGGCGGAGAATAAGATGGTGGTAGGGTAGATGAGTGAGGTGGTTAATATGGCGAGATTTGGGGACATGCGCCTTGCCTGTAGTTTGAACAGGCATTCAGGACGCCTGACTCGGAGCTCATTGGTGGCGGTGAATACTGACCTGACTCGGCGGTTCGTCTAATCCACCACCACCAGGTCGACTACGCTGCATCGGTTACAGCAGATGTTGTGGCAGATCGTCATGCTGAGCGAACTGAACGAAGCTTCTGGCGGTACGGCCGGCGGATGCTGCTTCTGTTTATACGCCACAGACATTTGGCAAGCTGCTTAGACAAAACAGTGCATTTTATACTATTGTCTCAAGAAATCTACTTTGGAGTTAATATATTCCTATTGTCATGCAGATATATTCGTTAAATGTCTGTTAATAATTAAGGGACACTCAAAACCAGATTTCATATCGACTGGAGATCATTTTCAATTCGAGTTTTATGTAAAAAAGAATTAGTGAGTTGCAGAAATATACGCGCTCGGAAAAAGGCACTGTCATGTTTTAATGCCAAAAACTCAGAGCCCATCATCGGAAGTTGAAAAAAGTGAACATGATGAATGAATGTTTGCATTATGTGACACATTATGTAAGCAATTACTGCAAGAAATCGTTTTGCTGATTAAAAATTCGCTGCCGGCTCCTTCTGTTACGAAACGAATTTTATAGCCCAATTAAAAAAATATGTATATTGTATTTGTGTAAGAAAACATACACGTATGTGAGTGCATACAATACAATTATAAAATTACCCAACATCATTCTTTATGTAGTTTGAAAACAAACAACAGTCGTCAAAATACGTATCGCTTTCTTGCACTGCCAAAGAGACGAGAGCTAATGGCATAACCAGCATAACAAGTGTACACCTATCATCGACGCCTCTTTCACCATGATGCTGCCTGGGCTGCGGCGGCTACAGTCGACTCATTAAGCTAATAAAAGTGAGAGTACCCAAACTTTTGCGACAACAACAATCCGAGAGTAAATTGATCCCAGAAATAAAGTCGTCACCTCTTTAAGAAATTGGTTGCAGCTCATTCGTATAAATTAAGCCTAGGTATTGCAAGGCCATGGTCGTTTTGCTTATGTCTCTACTGAAATTTTATTTTCAACTTGTTTGTGCGTTGTTCGTCCATAAAAGAAAGTTGTATAGTGATTTCTAAAGCATCTCTGTGATCGCCACAGTCAGTGTCGCTTTTTGCACTTTACATAGCGGACGTGTGAAATAACGCATTTAATTTCGCCGCAGCCAAACTGGTGTTTCGTTAAAATTAACTCTTGAAAAGTTGTTGTTCCGTCGCGAAGGAAATTGAAAATATGCTTGTGTTTCTATTGTTGATGTTTTACCTTTCCCAACGATTCGTTCCATCGATATGTACGGATAATGGTAATCGAGTGTGATTTAATTTTCAACCCCTATATGAAATCCGAATAATTGTACCTGCTCTCAAAAGCAGATTCTCCACCGTAAGGTTATTAAAGATTTATTTATTCATGTTTGAACTCAGGAATTGACAAAATTGTGTGCACCGGAGTGGACTGAGTTTAATCACTACCGGTATAATTGATTTAATGTATTTCTTGACACATCGTTTATGGGTTTCAACCAGTTTGAGTCCGAAAAGTCTCTGTCGGTTGTATTTTGTGGACGAATTTAAATATACAGTCACTACAAGCGAAATTCCCTCACTTTAAAAATAAAAGTTAAATGCTAAAAACTTTTGAAATATTGAATATACATATTGAATGAGAAAATATTTTTTTTACAAATTTAATCTTAATTAAAGCAAAGGGAAAAAAATAAATATTCAGTATACAATTTAAAAATGAAAGAAAACTCATAAAAACCATGGTTATGGCCTTATTGGCTTTATTCAAAATGTAATTTTATGTTTGATATGATCTTTACATCTGCCCGCTGCGATTTTAACGATAAAAATGCTATCTGGACGTTCAATGTTTCATTACTTTTTTCAGTAGCTCAATAGTTCATCGGCAATGGTGGTGGTCCGAAGTCTCTGGTTTGTCACTATAGACTACCAATTTTACATTTCCTCACAAAAAATAGTCCAAAGCTGTCATATCACAAGATATTGGATGCCAATTCACTGACCCATTTTTTATCAAAGACCTTCTTCAATAAATTGATTGTGTCCTGCATTGTGTGACATCTTGTTTAGACCAGAGTTCTTCCACGTAAATGCTATTCATTCGGGGACCAAAAAATCAGTGATCATTGTGCTCTCTCTCTTGTCGATATAGCCTAAAAACCACAGCTCAGCTTTGTACAATAAGTCAGTGATGGGTTATTCTCGACAAAGACCAAGTCAACTGCCGTCCACCAACTTATAACTTTTTATCCAGCGTTGAACAGTGACCGCGATCTTTGAACACGACCTGTACTTTATCTAGTAATTTACGCAACGCGTGATAAAGAAATTTATGATGTCACTAGTGAAATTCTTGAAGATATTATTTTCTGTCCCAGAAGAAGTCACATTGTTGTTTCTGACAACCAACTGTCTATTGCCGCGCATATCACATCTGATTTGAACACTTTTGTTCCAAAAAACTTAAGACGAAATTCATTTAGAATGCAACTATGGAACGAAGCATAACTTCCTGTTCAATAATAATATAAAAATAATAATAATGGGTGGACTTGGTCCCTATTTTTATTGACACAAGCACATAGCTGGTGAAGCAAGGACTCTATGCGTAACAAATTTCCTGAACGCGTAATTTCTTGAAACGGAGACTTCAATATATCATACCATACCCTTGGGACAATTTTAAGGATAAAATCAACGGTTATGCTCCAACAAGGATTCATATAAAAACTAGAGATCTTATTCTCAAAATACAACCATAGTTAGAGCACAGAGGCGAGACGGATATTGTATCTCATTACTAACCTCAAATTCTGTACTTTAAGTTAAAATAAAAAACACTACAGTTTTAACACAAATTTCAATTTTAAATAACTCTTTTTATTGGATAACTTTACGTTTACTTCCCGTTTCTATAGCAAATATACGGAACTCGTGTATACTCAAAGTAGACATATGTATAAGTGAAATCTTCTGTCGCAGGATCCTTTCAAATTTAACTAGCTTTCAACTATGAAAAGGACATTCAAATCAAGCACTAGTCCTGTTGCTTTTATTTTACCCGCACTCAAAATATAAAAAATTCATATTTAAATGTGTTTTCACGTGTTATGTTATTGGTTCGTTACCCAGTTCGAAACTTCTTAAGTTCCTGTGGGTCGTTTAACATAAACTACTTCTGCCTACCCTTCTCCACCTCAAACCCGTTATCGATATACATAACTCAGTCTGTTTCGAAAATTCTATGGACGGACTTTTCAATAGCGAAAGTGAGTTTCTTTTCATGTTTTTCGTGCTCTTGTTACAGCATTTAAAATGTGTGTACTATGTCTGGTGTTTCACTCCTAAACTTAATACTTTCATATCAAATCTTCTTCGTCTTTAGTGTTTGTGTTCGTTTACCACCTGTTGGGAAACCTCTCAATTTTATTTCGCAATTATTACTCAGTAAACAAAAATAAACAAGAAAAGAAAAAGAAAACAGAAAAGTTTCCCTCTCAACGGAAGACTTCTTATTTTATTAACAGCTTGTGTTTACAGTTTTTTTATTTGTAAACAGTTGACATTTATAAAAAAAATCTCTCTAAATAATTTATTGCCATTTTTGTATTTATTTATATGCAAGTGTATCACCAACATATGCAGTGATGTTTGTCCGGTTATATGTGTGGGAAGCTTTAAATGTATCATTAATTTTACAAGAAGCAAACAGGCTTTATCCAAGTTTCAACATTCCACAAGGCATCTACTAAACTAGTTAGGAAACAGTACTTTCGTCTCTTTTAACGCGAATTACCCTTGTGAATATACATACATATATCATAGAACAATTTAATTTCTTGTGATAAGTTGCATATGCTTGATTTCGCATAATTTATATCATACGTCACAAAATGTGGGGACCCGAGCGCTCTGGCGTAGTGGGTACTCTTGCGCAGTAGACTTTCCATTCTAGGCTGAATTCCCAGCACAGACAACAATTTTTTAAAACAAAAAGTGTTCAAGGCCTCACCTCCTTCTACTCGAGTCACTGACAATGCTCAAAGAGTATATGTAACTGTCTAGAAAAAGGTTCCGACACTAAACTGTAGGTCCCCTCCAGTTGTGAGAGAACAGTACGTACCACACGAATGGTTGCTGGGCCCCACTCCTGCTCGGACTGTATTATTTATTATTATACTGATAGTTGTTAACGACTCCCAATATTAAGCTACAACAAAAACAGTTTTCTATGGTTCACTATTAAACCGGAACAAGCGGAACCCTTGCGATTGTATCTCGTTGTCCGTTTTTCGTTACCATTCTTCTCCTTCTTCTTCCTATGACACTGCAGTCTGAGTGAGCCTGGGTCTCGACCAACAAACCTCTCCAGCTATCAGGATCTCTTGCTAGCTGTCGCCAGTTGCGTACGCCAAGGCTGAGGTCACTCTCCACTTGCATTTGAATTTACTAAAAACTCTGCGAACTATGTAGGTTTCTATAAGTGATGAAAAACGTTAATTCATCCTAAACTGGAGTACAACGCTCACGTCTGGTCTGTTGCCCCGAAATCATCATTGCACTTGCTAAAGAGAATACAGAATTGCGCAATAAAACTTATTGGGGATAGAAACATTGCGAAATCATTTGACTCTCTAGAATACATTCGTAATGCATGTCTATCAATTTTTTTTTCGATTTTTTCCAACTCTTCTTCAGTTTTCCCACAATACCCGCCTTGCATGGAATGCTCATTAGTTTACCCTTAAGCCTGTAGTAATGTAAAGCTTAGAGCTTTATATCTTAACCGCACTACACGGTTGTGGAATGTCCTACCACACTCGGTTTTTCGACCAATGTGCATCGGAATTTCTTATGTTTCCCTCTCTATCCCTTTCCACCCGCGCAGTGTTACTTTAATAATATAACCAATAACCCCTTGAACATGTATGCATATTATGCAAACCTCTAATGTATAATAACAGAAAGGTAGTCGAATTAATTTGAATACAATATGTACGAGTAAGTCATATTTATTTTGACCATTTGATAAGACCCGACGATGTATGTATATTTAAATATGTATACAAAGATATTCACAAAACAAAAACTTTTAGTTTTTTTCAGCCATATTAAATCACTATTGTTAATGATGTTATAATAAATTATCGTCGAGCCTAAAACCACTGATCTTGCCTTCCTTTTTTGCTCATATTTCTTTCCATCCCCATTTCTTACGAGTTTATAGGTATTCTGCTGTGACGACTGTACATTGCATAAAAGAGTACAGTGAAACCTGTCAAGTTGGACATCTGTAAAGTAGGGCCAAATACTTTTGCATAAAAAAAATTCATACAAAATGTCTGTCTGTCTATCTTTGAAATTGGATGAAAATTTCCTTTTTTTATCACCCCATTTTTTTATTTTGTGGTAGATTTGTTTCAAGAGCTGAAGTGTTCTATATTTTTCAAATTAAGAAAAAGTATTACGAGGCGGAATAAATCCAATCACCAAAAGTAAGGTGTTGTTCTTGGTCTGCTCGCTTAATTTTTGTGTCAACTGAACCCTAAAATCATTTAGTCCAAGATCTTTATTAAAAAGTGGTTGCGCATAGATACACTTCCTGTGATCTCCAAAAGAAAAAACCCGAGCTTTCAGTCATGCTCTCAGCTACGGACGAACACGTATTAAAGTCTTCACATCAATTACATACGTACCTTCAAATTTATTTATTAAGTTTATTACAGCCTTCGAGAAGTCACTTAATGATGGCAAAAAACATTACGAACTGTACTAAGCGCTTCCACGATATTTCAGCCATTTTTGTAGGGTATTTTCTCTATTTTAACAAGTTGTACGAGTTTGTGTCCATTCACATTTGACAACCACCTAGTTTTTCCTATCAAAAGTTATCGCAATAATATCGGTTTATCGGTTCGAACATTTTATTACTTTTTTGAAGTTTGCAGCTTTCATTGAACACAATTTTCGATAACTTGGCCACACATTTCGACAGAAGTTTAACGTTTCGTTTAACATTGGTTCTGAGCTCGTTCTGAGCTTCATTGAACACAATTTTCGATAACTTGGCCACACATTTCGACAGAAGTTTAACGTCTCGTTTAACATTGGTTCTGAGCTCGTTCTGAGCTTCATTGAACACAATTTTCGATAACTTGGCCACACATTTCGACAGAAGTTTAACGTCTCGTTTAGCATTGGTTCTGAGCTCCAGCTAAAACATTTCTAAATATAACACGTTCATTGAATTGTATTTCAATCAGTCGATTATTACACCCATTATTCTTGTTGAAACCACATAACAACCATGTCTAGTCCATGCAACTGACCAAAGAAATAACGTTGCAACATGTCTCTGTAACGATCTACATTGACTCTAACGTGACAGTAATTTTTATTAACGAAAAAACGGTCCATTGTCACCACCAGCATGAAAACCACACCATACAATTATTTTTTAGGATGAAGTGTGTCTTGAAGCACATGAGGGTTTTCATCTGATCAAGAACGCATATTCTGTTTGTTGACGAGACCGTTTGGCCAAAAATCATTACTCAAGATTACTTTGCGATGAAAGTTGCTCCTGATGTTCCCGTCACTGACTCACAATTTTTGTGATAAATTTTAATTATTTGTCCATGAACTTGAACATAATGGAAATGTTGTATTTACTGAATGTTTGACATTAACAATTTTGTAATTGGTTTAAGGCTATCTTCACAAGGAAAGTTCAAAGTTGTCAAGTCCCAATTGGAAACCAATTTATCTATAAAAATCGAAATAATTTACAAAATGGCAGTTGGCAACTTTTAATCATTTTAAGTCCATTTTTTTTTTTGTAAAGATCCATTTTATTTTTACTATTTTTCAGAAATAGACATCGCATATGAAGCCACCAAAGAACTTGGAATACTGAACTCAGACCTAAACAAACTCTATGCAGAGGAGGAGCCTAGACAGATTTCATCGATAACAAATGCCTTAGGCCAACTAACAAGTCGAATTCCATGTACTTGCGATCAAGGCATCTGCAAGTGTTGCACATGTAAAAACAAATAATTTTATTTCTATCTCTAAATACTCATAGAAACAATTGTTCTCACAGCAATGCTTTCGATGATCGGCATGAACGGATGCATGGAGGTCGTGTACAAACCCGAAGACTTTGCCTTTGACATTCGAATGAAAGTGAACAACCACGTCTTATTTAAGCAAAGAGTCTCAGGGAAAAATCCACCTCCTTTTTGCTTTAGACCGCCACGCTTTGGATTCGCCAGAGCATGCATTACGTTTTATGATGTGTACTTCTTCGGACGAAATATGCATGTCTGTATGGATTTAACTGGATATTTCCAGGGTTATGAACTTTTTGAGAGGTTAGTCTGTCAAATCAGTATATTCATCCATTATTTTAACGTATTGTTCCATTTTATAGGTCCTACGATTGTCTACAGTTCGGCACAAAAGGAGTCAAAATCGTTAAGCCAGAAGAAGGCTATCCGTTGCGTCCAAGCGACGTGGATATAGACGAAGGAGATGATGAAATTGAGGACTATGATGAAAATGTTCTGAGAAGTGCCAATTAGCTTAGATTTAATTTAATTCCTAAGTAGATTGTGAAATCTAGTTATTTATTTATTTATTTATTTATCTATTTATCTGTGCAGTCATTAAATTATTTAAAAATTGAAGCATTCCTTTTATTTCTTTTATGGCTGGCGGTGCAGTCCGAGATGGATCTAGAGCTGAACCATAATATATTCTAGAGCGCTTAAGCTAACTTACTGCAATGTCCCAATACAGTTTAATGGTACCACTTTAACATAGTTTTGCATTTCGATCGGTTTCGCCAAGTTTCGTTAACTGAAGTGACCAAGAAAACTTAAGGAATTATCAAAAGAAGTAGCGTTAAATTTCAAAGTGTCCTTAATTGGGTTTGGTAACTTAAGGATAAATTAGCTGTCAACTGACATTTTGCATACGTAGAGAAAGATTCCTTTCGATCCCGCGGAAGTAATCAAAAGTGAACGAACTTAACGAAACTGACCGAAGCTCTTACTACAGTTAGGTTAGGTTAGGGGGCTGCTAGTGAATTCACAGGCACACTTGGACCGTACGTTGGTCCATTGTGATACCCACAGTCAGACTACTACCACAGATCGACCGCTCCAGTGACACTGCCGTTAATTTGATCCCAACGTTTGCCGTTGTTGGCTGGACCAGATTTGAAAAACCGGATAAAAACGTATTAACTTTGCTTTCACTGGGATTCGAACCTGGGACGAAGCTTCGGTGTAGGATTCGACCCGACCAAACAGCAAGTCGGTCACAAGTCCAATCACTTTCCTGTCTGTTTTGGAAGCAGGACAATTGATTTTATGAACATAAACCCACTCCTCATAGCTCTCGCCAAACATTTTCAAAATTCCTTTGTTTAAATTTCAAAAACTGACACAATTATCGCAAAATAAGTCTCCTTAACATTCTGTACAAGATATTGTCTGACGTTTTATGTAAATGCCTAAAACCCTTTGTCAACATCTGAGTCGACCTCATTTGTGTGGTTTCAGGCCAGGGACCAAACCTTCACACAATGGCAGATGCTGGAAAAGACCTAAGAAATACAAATCAAATCACACCAACTACTTGCCGATTTTACAGATGTGGCAAAATAAATGGTGGCGAGTCTTATTTGCACTTCTCAATAGTCTATTACAACTCACGGACACTCCACTATAAAATAATAATAACATTGGTGGCGATACAGAGATTATGACAATTTGTGAAACACTGTCCTGGCTCAATGAGGCTCAACGACCTCAACGAGGTACCTATTAGAAGTAAAGTTCGCCTCATAGAAAGCTTTAATTAATTATCATAGAGTGAATAAGTGCATTTACTTCTCGGAAATTCACTTCCTGTACAATGGATTTTTCTTGGATTAAGTGGGAGCCAAGCGCTATAATCCATTTATGAACAGAACAGTTCGAAAGAGAGTAAAGTTTGAATTCGAAGATGCTACTTCACTTACATGTTTTATATAAGAAAAATACTGTAAAACTTAAACAACTGTCTATGACATGGAATCCTAATTATACGATTATTAAAATCAAACCCGGGATTGAGTGCGTATTCTTATTGTGTGGCATAGTTTAGTGGTCAATGTTAAACCTTTTTAGGCTCTCTGCACAAACATCGAGGAATTAATATATTTTGTTACTCCAGATTGCAATATCTTTTACAACATTAATTAAAAGCAACCCACTATCAGCTCATTAATGCACCCCTTCAACAAAAGTTCTAGTATACTAAGTTCTTCGTCAGAACAGTATAAAACAGAAAGTTTGGTTCTGCTACAATCAAACATTCGGTAAAAATGTTGTGCGCTATAACATTTCTTTGCACATATTTTTTAGTATTCTCGGAAGTTTCCAGCGCAGCGGTTTATTTCGAAAACTATTATGAGGAAATTGACCTGGAAACCGATCCAGCTACTGCTCGGAACGCCATAAGATGGGATGTCCAAAAATGGCCAAACAACGTGATCCATTATATCTACACTGACGACTACACTCCAGAGCAACAATCATGTGTAGATCAGGCCTTAGAGTACTTTAACACAAACACATGTGTAAGGTTTGAAAAAGATAACGACACTCGAGCAACAAACAATCAGCGAAGGGTGGTATTCAGTCGAAAAGGAGACCGATGTGGAACCAGAGTCGGATATCAAACCGTTCCGTCAATTAGGCACAATGTTTACCTGAGTCCTGTTTGTCTAACTATACCTGGTGCAATTCAGCATGAGGCCATGCATGTTTTGGGTATTTATCACGAACAAAGTCGCTGGGATCGTGATCAGTACGTTGATATCGACTGGAACAATATCGACTTAAGAAATTATCACAATTTCATAAAAGTGCCAGAAGAGTATGCAAAATCTTATGAAATCCCCTACGATTATGGCAGCATAATGCATTACTCGGGCTATGCCTTTGCGAAGGACCCCCAGAAACCGACCATGACAGTACGGAGTGGAAAGGACAATCCTTATTCCAGGTTGGGCCAGCTGGACAAGCCGTCAGCGGGTGATATCGAAAAAATCAAACGGATGTATAGATGTCCTTAATTTTCTTTGTTCTTCAAAATCCAACATGATTATTAATAAAGCATTAACCAATTTAAACAGTTTTTTTTTATTTAATACTTTTTAAATAGTTCTTTCTTTGAAAATAAGTGTAAGATATCTACCGTGGTGGACCTGGGTCTGAACCAACAAACCTGCCCAGGTAGCATCATATTTTGCTAGCTGTCTCCAGTTGAAAACGGATATACGGTACATTTATTATACGTTTTAAACCGAACACAGCTGATTCTTTACTGGTGACAGTGCCACCTGTCTGTTGGTGACATAACTTGACAAGGGGATTATGAGGATCTCTTAAAATATCACTCACATGAACCACGATCTGCGAAGATTGCAAACACTCATATTTGAAAAGTTTCGCGGGTAGAAAATCTGCAGAAAAACAGTAAAATTGTTAGGGTTGATATTTAAACAAATTTTCTTGGGTATCATACCAAAAAATATAACTTTTTGTTGATATAGAAAGTGAATATTTCTGTTCATATGAATGGCACTTAAAGCATAATGTTATATATTTTTATTTTCACAAAATATGGAAAAACAAACAATTTTATCTATCATAAAAAATAAATTATAAATTTAATTACATTAATTTTATAAATTTCAATCAAGAATGCATGCGAATATTTGTTATTAATCGATTAAATAAGGAAAAGGTAAACATTTGACACAAGTTCACACATTCACCCCAGTTCTGTTTTTTACACTCGAATGCGACTGTGTTCGAATTTTGATTTTCCATAAGTTGTATTCTGCGAACATACTCGTATTCGCAATTGTCAACGCTCGAACGTCATGCGTCGCATTCGAGTCTCGTATGTCGGATACAGTCGCATTTTACTCGAATTTTAGTCGCATTTTTGACGTCGGTGGGTAAACACACGACCGTTAAGAAAGATAATAAACCCGAATAAAATGGAAAGGAAGCGAATGTGTGTACTTTACATTTGAATATATTGAAAAAATAATAATTGATTTGTTTAAAATTATTTTTTGTCTTTCTCGTGATATAGAAAAATTACAAATCCAAATCAAATGGAAGTCCTTGTATCTGCTATGGAACAAAATGCTGAAGTTGCACGGGGACGTGGAAAAAATGGACTTGAAAAAATAAATTCAAAAATCTTCTGGGCTAATTTTGCTGAAGAACTTAATAGTTTGGGACCACCTATGAGAGATGGAACCGGCTGGCTCAAAGTAAGTTATTTTATATTTACATACGAGTATAAATACATATGCATGTATCTACATACATACATCATAGGTCGACATTTATTTACAATTTAATATTCTTCAGGTGTGGAATGACCAAAAATACTTGGTTAAGCAGAAGATCAAAAGAAACATTGAGTTGAAGGGGACTGGAAGAGTACCAAATAACTTTGCTTTTTTGAGTAGTTCGGAGAAAACTATTGCCAGAATTATGAAACTTGGAGATGTCGTCAACTCAGTATTTTGCATCAAATCTGACAACACTGAAATGGTCTCCAACTCGGACGAAAGTACGGATAATGAAAGTGAAAGTAGTAATATCGCACAAACTCCATTAACATTAAAACAATCCAACGGGAGTATCAATAATATTTTCGTATCAGTAGATGAGGAAATCCCGATCTTAGATGAGCAGACGAAACTCCAAATTTCCATATTGGAAGAGCATAAATGCACAAATATGTTGCTCGGGAAAATCTTAAAATGTAAGGAAGAAAAATTGTGTCTTAGAAAAAAAGAATATTTGGAAAAGAAAAGATTTCGAAACAGAATATTGCAACTAAAAGCTAAGAAATTAGGAATTTTAAAAATGCTGTCCATTTTTGGCAGTCCTAATTAGTGAATACATTTTTAACATCATCCAAAAAACATTTCCAATGCTCGATTTATAATTTGCCTTAACACATCAACTTACAATGGCTTGCAATAATTGCGAAGCATTCTGCGCTTTAGCGCTACATCCCTAGTTGAAGTTTCATTGTCATCAAAAAAAATAATGCTACAGAACTTTGTTTTGTATTTAGAAAAACATAAACAATAAATTATTTCAATTTGAGTACAAAGATCGAATGTCATCTGCTTCACAATTATCTACTTCAAATGATATGTGTATACAAATACACGTGCGATTAAATGAGTTGAAATTGAGTGACACTCGCATGCATACAATTCGACTTCGAGAATAGCAAAACAGATGGAATACGACTCTTTACACCTGACATCTGACTAGAGCAGACATTCAACAATCGTAATAGGGGTGATTCAACCAAACATTCAAGAGCCATACTTGGATATCTTCTATATCAATTTAGCTTCTGACAAATAAGTCAAAATTCCTATAACTTTTGACAGTTCAAATACAATTACAATGCAAGTTCTGCCAAGTTGTTAGCACGAAATTACTAAACAGGGATGGTCGTTATTTTTTGTGAAATTTTCGAGTTAATGTATACACCAGAAATCAGCTACATAGAGATACTCAACTCTTTCCCTTCTACCCTCATGACGTCATCTGACAGCGTTTTTTATAACATTTTTTCGTACAGCATCCGTGAATACGTGTGATTTGTTTTGAACAGCTGTTTGACTTCCCCTCCAAACAAATTCATACAATACATACATTTCTTATCTACATACATATGGGAAGAAATCTATCAGGGGGTTGGCCATACCCCCACTCTCCTTTTTTTCCAAACGCTATCACAAATCCTTTGCAATACGTTCACCACGAAAAGAAGGGGAAGTTCAACGAAAACGAAATGTTCAGTAAGAGCATTCATTTTACATAAATAATTACGACTGGAAGGACTATTGGAAACTATTGATTATCGGTTATTTTTGAATTGAAGTTTAAATTATTATATTATGAAATATACGGAAATAGGTTTGATATATTTTTTATTTATTCTAATTTCATTGGAAATACTGAAACAATCAGAGAGATAAGTGATAAATGTACTTATTGACGTTGAACCTGAGAAAATCAAATAAAATAGTTAACAAAATTTAAATTCATCCTTAAGTATTGAAATGACCGAAGTATCTCCTTGTGGTCTTCAGCTTTAAGAAAACAACTGGTTTGTTTTTTCAAAGTGTTCCTTTATTAAACGTTAATATTGAAATTCAGAAAATTTTTTTGTTTTGAATTCCATGGATTTATGCATTTATTTTAGTTTTTTCGTGATAATGCATTAATCTTTCAAAACATCCTTAAAAAGGACAATTTTATTTCCAACATTTTTATATTTTCCTTTGTTTAGGAATTCAAAGGCTATATTCACAAATAACTGCGGATGAAATTAAATATGCATGAATCTATATAAGTATATGCAGTTATGTATACAACTTGTTTTTTTAATTTATTTGTACTTCTGCAATCGTGTTTTTTTTTATTTGAAGAATTAATTTTGTTATTTATATACAACAATGCAGTGTAAATGTGAATAAATACGGAGTGATAATTATGAAATATCATCTTACACAATTAAATAGTATCCAAATATACAACATATACAATTTTTAATGTCAATATATTAAGCAAAATTTTTACAACAATATCCAACGTTTTTTTAATATTTGAAAAATGTTCGGCCTCATGAACACAACCAGTGCATTATTCCAGTAGTGGGCAAATTCGACAAAAAATGACACTATCGTGGGCAAATGTCCGCCATTTTCGTGGGCAAATGTCCCAGGATAACGGGAGTTCGTTAAACTCTGTGGAAGTGTGCGTAAAAATTTGGCAGTGTGAGTAAAAATAAGGCAGTATGCGTGAGTTTAACGAAAATATTGGAAAATCTGGAAAAATATTGGAAATGGACGGTCATAGGCGAGACGAAAAAAGCTCGAGAGTTGAGTATCTCTCTGTAGTTGATTTCTGGTATACACATGGCTTAAAAACAGTGTGATATCCATATGTTCAGATCGCGATTAAATCCCTGAACTCGGTCACTTTTTATACAAAGGCATCTTATTATTATGGTTGAGGGTATATTGCACCGCGACCTTTAAGATCTATTGTGCCTCCTTTCAATACCTTAGCACAATTACGAGTTATCTCAAATACAGTTCTTTTCAGAGTTTTATTGAGGGTAATGGACTCCTATTGCGCATAGGTTAAGAAATCTGTTCTAGAGTATTCTCTCTAAGCCAGTTTCCTTCAGGAATCTGAGAATGAGAGATGGTTCTAGTGATTGCATTTCTTCTTCTGATAGTAGGTACTTGCCCAGACTTCTTTTTTCTTTTGCGGGCTAGTGCCTCACAAAATCCCAGTATATAAGTCATCTTTGAACTCCCGCCTGTATATGATGAGATGCCTGAGCATTTTTATATTCACTTCATGTGGGTGCTGGTACACTGTGACATTCCAGGAAATTTCGAAGCCGATAAACTCACCAGGCGCGAAAAAGTCTCATTGATTTTGCTACATTCAAACATCTTCTAAAACTTGAGCCCATAAGAACCACTAATCATAGATGGTCTAGTATAAACTAGTACTTAGAAATCTGTCAATTTAATAATAGGACGATGCCATCGGCACACATGCCTCTCGGTTGGGCCTCTCATGTAACGACTCCTGCAGAGACGAGGAGGAGAAGACTCTAACACATGTCCACTGCACACCTAATGTCCTCTTCTTCCACAGGATCGATGTATCGATGTGCCCAATTCTTCGACGAGAGCTCAAACGCTTTATAGAAAGCCCTTTTTGTTTTTCCTTTGAATATGAGATACCCGATCAATAGTATACCCGATCCATGATATCTCCTACGAAAAAGAGGGGAATGCAAGGGCACAATGGACCAACGTTGGTTTAAGTAAGACTGTTAGTCTGCAGTCAACCAACTTAACCTAACCTAACCTGTGTAAAATAAATACCTCTGTTGACAGGCAAATGAAGGAGTTGCGATGATGAAGTCGAAAAAGAACACCCCTCACTATTGTTATGACTAACTGATACAAAAAATAACTAACATATCTACGAGTAGCTTTTGCAGGTTTGTTACCTACCCATCTACTTGTATAGACAAGATGAGCTTATTTAATACCATAGATAATTGAAGTTTTGCTAACAATTGTCTGTCGGTTGGCAGTTTCATTTTAGTTTGTTTTTAAAAAAAGGTTTGCTAAACAGGGCAGCAGAATCATCCTAAACAAGATAAGGTTAGGTTTCGTGGCTTCCCCTCTACAGGGAATGCACTTAGACAGGCAAAGGTCCATTGTCCAACCGCATTGGTCTCAGAATACTCTTCCGTGTCAAAATAGCTAATCAGAGCTTTTTATAAAGCGCAGCAGATTGTCTCCGAGACGACTGCGTTTACTAAAGAAATATGTTCTTAAGACCAATCTTCTTAAACCGAACAAGTAGATAGGAGGTGGAATACGTCCTCCTTTTCTTTCTCGTCTAAGAAACGTTTGGCCTTCGGGTCTATGGGCCAATGTCCTGTAGCGGCAAAAATTGTTGATCTTTTCTGGAGATTTCTAGAGCATTTAGGATCGAGTCTAATCAGATTAATCTACAGTTTATTCACGTGGTGGCACATGGTGTCTTCTCAGTGGATGCTCGTCGATGCGAACTTCAGAGATTCAGTGGCTGCCTGATTACGTTTGAAAATACCACTATAACGGGTCACGTGTGGAATTATGTTCCATGACATTGTTTCCTCAGGTCCACTGCTTCTGCCGAATAAAAATAATTTCCCATTTCTTACATATTCAGAGGCAAACAAAAAACAACTCGCTTTCAGTTTTAAGTATACACATATTTATTTAAATTCTTATATGTTAAATTTTGTGTAATTTGTTTCCAATTGTTGTTTCAATTTGATTACACTTCTTTCAAATATTCTAAAGAATTCATGAATCATAGTCTACACAGTTTCGTGAAACAGGTTTACATAATGCATCTTAAATTGTTTTATTTTCTTTTATAATTGAATTAAAAATCACAATGTTTTTGTTCGTTTCAATTTGTTTATATTTTTTGTTTTTTCTTTTTGATTTTCAAAAATAATTTGAAACCAGAAATATACGTTTCGATATAACATTTATTTATTTTTTGTACATATGGGATGAAATAAGTGAGAAAATACTTACAATAATTTAATTGTCAGATTTGTTTTTTTTTTCTTATATTCGTTGAAAATATATGAATCGATGATTATATGCATAAAATGTATATTTCCATAAGTCTGATAAAAACAGCTAACTTTACAAAAACAACATTTTTTTTTATTTAATAAAAATATAAAAAAAAAATTGTGTACAAATATATGTATGTAATAGTATTTTACTTAAGCATATTAGTCTTCTAAATAAAAGTGTTCATTTTTACTGCAAATGTTGGCCAAAGTCTGAGAGTTGTTTATGCGTTACATATCCGCATATGTTTCCGTTCATTGGTTGGGGCACTTCGATAGCTTTATTGCTGCTTACTTTGGGGTTGGGTAAGCCAATATTGCCTGCTGGAACAATTGGATGGAAAATGGGTTTGCCTCTATCATCCAACTTTGTGTATCCGTTAAATGAGGGAATCTCTCTGGGCTAGAATATTCACAAAAAGAAAATAAAAATAACGATCGCACATTTGTTTTTGAGGACATAAAACGCGGATGATGGAACTGGCTACCAAATAAAAACTGACAATCGTCAATGTCTCAAAAGAGGTAGGGTCGTGAAATATTAAAGTTTTCTGTGCCGAGTCACGGCGCTAACTTTATTTGTATTTGCTGTTTATCACATACAATAATAAATTTTGTGACTGCTAAGTAGCAAAATGAAGAATTGAATCAAAGCAACATCTTTTAAAACAAATTAATGAAGCTTCCAGTTCTTGCTTTCTCTTTCTTAATTTGAAATTTAAACGCATCATACATACCTTTTGAAAAGCCTGCGCTTGAATATATCCATTTGTCATCATCATTGGCTTAATGTATCCATTATCAGTTGGACGCAATTGAATGGGTGTTGGTTGAATAACGGGCTGGACAACATTTTCAACTTCATGTGGAACGGTTTCGTGAATGTTTGCCTTTGGACTTTGCGATGGGGAAGACGTGTACGAGCAACTGTTTATTTCAGTTAGTTCAACTGAATCTGTACTTTGAGAGCTTTTTTCACTATCATGATGATCAGAGCATACATGAACACTGTTTTCATCCAAACATTGACCGCTGTTCAAAAAACCAGAATCATTGCCAATTTGTGACAATAGGCGGTGGCTCTCTTTGTCAGATAACAACTCCTCACTTCGCATTATGTCTTCACATGGAGCAATGCCTTTTGTGGTGGGTGTGGTTTCATTAAGACCTTCTGGTAATTCAATTCCTATGCTCCTCATTTTTTCGACTTTCTTATTTGCAAAATATCCCACAGCTAACATTATAAGACATATAATGACTGCCGAAATTGCAATCAATGGCAATTTACTCATTTGAACCTCCCCACATGTGTAATACGCGCTCGTTCCCCATTCTGAATAAAACGGCTCAAGCAGTATGGGCATGCATGTGGACAGGTTGCTCGTAAATATCAAATCTTTGCAATTGTTATTATCATTAACACACGGTGTTAGAGGTGCCTCTGAAGTATCTGTTAATTTTAGTGTCGATCCTTTCGTGGATTTGTCAGGTCCATTTGAATTGAGATATGTACTCTCAATTGATGAGTTTATTTTAGAATGACGACGTCTTCGCGGTCCACCTTGATGTCTTGCACAGGAGCTTGATGCATCTGGTTTGATTTCATAATCAATTTCGTCACATTTGGCTAAGTTTACAGCTCGTACTTCGAATGTGTACGCGTAATTGGGCTCAGAGCAGGACGGGAGTCGTAAATCATAATATTGTCCCTTTATGCCAGATATTTTACATTCATCTGTTTTATTATTTCTAGTGATATTTATGCGTATTTCATAAAACTCAACTCTTCCTGATGGTACATCCGGTCTGTTCCAATTCAAAACGAGACCGTTATTACTTTTAGTCAATTTTACCGATTGCGGCGATGATGGAACTGAAACAAAAAAAAAAACATTTTTAATAAGTTTTTTGAAGAATGTACAAATTAAATTTGAAAAAAAGCGAATTTTCTTACAAATATTAATATGTAATATTTCTAAAATCAATTTTATCTTTTACAAATAGTGTACGTGTTCTAGTAGCATTTCTATGATGAACGAGCTTTGCCGAATCATGGTAGGAGAGTCGCCTATAAGATTCTGTCCGATAAACTCTGTGAATGCCTTTTGGCACCGCATTATTCTACACGTATCAGTGCGGCTCCCAGCCCGGCTAATCAAAAGTAGATCAAATATTCACACTTCGAAAAACAGAAGAGTCCAGCGAGCTTCAAATCGATGCGCATCATCTTTTTATCGATTTCAAAGCCGCATACGATAACAGTCAACGCAAGGAACTACTCATAAAACATAGCCGATGTACCATTGTGCAATTCAGTTCTAGGACCAATGAAAGCGGACTTCTACAAGACGTGCTGTGTCGTGTGACTTCTTCAATCTCGTACTGAATGAGAAGCTTTTTTCAAAGAGTTATACTCTCTGAGCATTATCAATCACTCGAAAAAGGTGGAGCCGTGAAAATATGAAAGGTATTTGTGTTTGCTTGTGGCGAGAAACGAAACTAGATCGTAGGAGTCACAGAGGCTCTCGCAAATTGGGCCCCAAAAATTTCGGGGCCTCGGGCAGGTTCTCCACTTCTTGCTCATCTAAACTTCTGCAAAAAAGCCGAGTCTTCTTGTATGTGCGCCTATGAGACAGTATCCAATAATGACACCTACCATGATGCTAATCTTTTTCTGTCGTTTTCGTAAATCTTTTAGACCAGACAATTCATCATCTTATCTAATGATCAGAGGCAGTTTGTCACCACTTTAGAGTTTTGAGACTGTCCGTGAAAATACTAATATCACGCACGGATATTATATTATTATGAGAAACTAATATTCAGCTCGCTGGAGAAGACGTCACTGCCAACCCCATCCTTCGTCTTTGATCCAACCGTCAAAACTTTTAAGGGTGTGGGATTTCAGAAGTCCCTGTCTAGGACCAGGGTTTTGGAAGTTCCTGTGGGGGAAATATTGAGGTGTAGCTTGGTCGAGATTTTTTGGTATGAACATGTTTAATCTTAAAGTAGTTAGTATTCGAATGGTATACTGCACCATAGAGATGAGGCCGGTAGACTTATAGCAGTATTTGCCCGAGTAAATCGAGGGAAGATTGACGATGACGTCCAGTGCATCTGAAGGGCTGGTTCTCAAAGCGCCACCTATGCAGATGCAGACATGACGCTGAACTTTCCTGAAGTTCTTATAATGTATGGTCAGACTATCCCTCCATACAGCAGGATGGGCCGTACAAAAACGTAGCTAAAACTTAGATCCATTAGATCATGTGTGGTTGTAGACTCCATTTTTGCCAATAGCTTTGTTACTTGTGTAGAGAACAAGCAATATCATCTGCATGAGCGAACACCTTGTTTATTCCTTTATGGTATCACATTTGTAGGAAACTAACTTGCTGTCGTAGATAATTTTGTTGGCTTAAACATAATGCATAAAAGTCTAAGCTTAAATAAAGACAATGGATAAAAAAATACTTACAGCCGATCTTTGTTGATATATGAATATCATTGCTTCCATGTGACTTCTTCACTGTGTGTGCGGTAACATATACCTTGTAAGAAGTGAAACTTCTTAAATGCTCCAGCGTGTAGACCATAGGACCTTCTGTATCATTGATTGCGCTAATATTATGTTGTTCATTGTTTACCCTAAAAAAACAGACATCCTGATGAAATTTGATAAGAAAATCAAGAAATAATCTTACCAAACAGTATAAGACCGAAGATTTCCATTGGTCTTTCTTGGTGGTAACCAAGATATAACAGCAGATTTACTAGTTACATTGTAGTACCTTAAACTGTGCGGAGGTGATGGAGCTAAAATAGAACAGAATTTGTTAATATTTTCCTTCGAAATCAACAACAAAAATAACTTACCATCCTCTGTAGTCATGGCTAATAAGGGATTGCTGACGGGACCGTCTTTTACTTTCGAGGACATAGAAATTAAGATTTTATACGTAGCGAACGGCTCTAAATTTTCTATTGTGTATGATTTAGCGGTACTGGAAATATTTCTTTTCTCTTCCTGACCCTTACAGTCCGCTGAAGTCTCAGTTGCATTATTTTCAACAATGCAGTAGATAAGATTGTATCGCTCCAATATCCCAGTGTATGGACATTCGGTATTCCATTGGATTTTTATGCTCGACGATGACAAAGGTGTGGCCACCGGATACATTTTCATCAAGTCTGTAGATAAATCCGCAGTGCACATTGCCCAAATCATGCCAGTGCTGTAGGTTCTATAGTTTGCCGATAAAGCGAAGTTTAAGGCATGATTTTGTGCTTTCGTGGTGTGATTGTATGTATTTTTATCAAAATGCATGAAATCAATTGTACCCTAAATAGATGTTTTATTTTTAATTCGCTTTCGATTCTATTCAAATAACAAATTACCATGCATTGAGTTGGTGACTCCATTCTAGATTTGCACCAGAAAAGAGTGAAGTTAACCAGCTCAGGGGAGAGTAGTTGATGCGGTTGCCATGATATAGTATACGTTTGATTATGATACACTTTGTTTATCAGTTGCTTTCCCTCGGATATCAAATACCAAGCTCCTTGAGACACTTTTATTACGCTTGCCTCCTTGGACTGCCCTTCTCTATTTTGACTTTTTATTTTGAATTCATATTTCGATGAGCTGTTCCATTTGAATGTGGCTGAAGTATTATCAGTATGGGTCCATGACACATTCCTGTTAGAAAAGAAAGGAAGAAAGGGTTTATCAGGTGGAACAAAACTACAAAAGTTATATATATAGTTACAAAGGAAAGGAAGAAAGGGTTCAAGAGGTAGCACAAAAGTGCAATTTTTCTTACGAAATTGTGCAACGGGTGGTGTTTTTTTCCCCCAAAGAAAAACCTAAACCTGTTTCAGGAAACATATCTTTTGCTTGTTACTTACGTGAGATGTCCATCTTGAAGAACTTCAGTTATAATGTATTTAAATTCTGGTCCATTCTCAAGATATTCAGGCAATTGCTTCCAATACAACCGAAGTTTCTCCCCTTTAGGATCAATATAAAAGCTGCCTATGTCAACTGCTGGTGGGTTATCCGGACGCTTTGCTTTTGTTTCAAACTCATCAATAAATGGTTCACTCCACATTGTTTCATTATTTCCAGCAAGTCCCGTCCTAACACGTATCATCACCTCATAACGTCTGTAAGCGTATTTTAAATAATCTATTTCTATTTTGAAACTCGACGCCCTATTTTTGTTCGTATAATATTTTTCAATCCAATCGAATTTTTCCGGACGCAATCGAACTTGATAGTACAGGCCTGATGTATAATCAATATATTGGAATATCTTGTAAAGACTGGTAACATTCAAGATGGCGCTGTTTGTGGATATCTCCACAATATTGACTTTCGGTTTAGCAGGAACCACTGAAATACAACAAGCAAGTGAAATAATAAAGTTAAAGTAAATGTACAGTGCTAAGAGATCCAACATATTGACTCATCATATTTGACCCGCAATTTAGTTACACAACGACAAATGTGATTGTAAATTCTGAAGGTATTCGATAATACTCACTGTTGCTGTACTGATCTATTTTTATATGTTGTATTAGACTGCCAAGAGAGTTGTTTGAAATTAAGGTAAAATTGTAGTATCTATAGATTGGCTTATAGTCTGAGTTGATTACACAAACTCTTTTAAGTCCAACACTTTGCAGGTTGCAGTCGTTACTGTAGTTCTGGAAAAAGAACACAGTCTTGTATTTCTTATTAATTCGGTTTAGTATTTTTTCCTGAATAGTTTCAGGATACATTATTTCGTTTGTATTCAAAAATTAGTACATATTTATTTGTTTCCAATTTGGGAAATTTGATGCAGACAGTTGATGGTGTTCATTTTATTGTTAGTAATGTAAGTAATTTAGTTTGTTAGTGTAATAGAATCCGTGCAAAATATAAAAGAAACAAAAAAATATTTTGTTAGTTATTAAATTCAATAAATTAAAATATACTATTACCACCACAAAATTTAGTCGACAGTTAAGCAAAAGCATCAGTATATTCACACACAGGTTAGTTAAACAAAAAAACAAACCATTTATCAGTTTTTTGGGCGCCGTCGCCGTGTGGGTTCGTGCGTCGACACATACGCAAATACAATTTTCAAAATAAAAAAAATTTACCGTTTCCATTTCTTTCGAGTCACTGACAATGCTCAAAGAGTATAACTGTCTAGAAAAAGCTTCTAAATCTCGCCGTTCGGAGTCGGCATTAAACTGTGTCTGTAAAGGTCCCCTCTATTCGTTAGAAAACAATAGCACGCGCAACACGAGTGGTTGCTGAGAAGCTAGGCCCAGGTCCACCTCGGACCTGCATTTCGTAGCGTCTTTCTTTTTTTTATAATTTGCGCACGGTTATGAATACCCGTAAGTCAGGAATCAAGACACAGGCCGATAGAAAGAGAAAGAGGAGAGGTACACATTGGTGATGAATTGTAGTGAGTGGGAAATATTGGGCTGGGTAGAGTATTCAATAAACGATTCTCTAGAATTTACTGTACGTCCGCAGGCAGGCTTAAGGGTGATCTGAGTGCAGTGACAAGGAAGGGACACTATGGCGATGTTAGAGTCTTTTGACTTTGCGAATTTACTGGAGTCAACATACTATTGCAACATTATCCTTGTAGGCACTGCAGCCAATCTCTTCTAACATTAACAGCAGTTCTTTAATCGCGATGTTACCTAGAAGAGAGACTTTGCTATCTTGCGATCTGCCTCTTTCAACCAATCTTCGGATCCCAGCATCACCAAGTTAGCGGGAGTTTCTCCCGTTAGTAACTAACTGGTGAATAAAGCTCACAAGAAGCGCTTCGATTCCGATACTGGCAAGCCCATGTAAGCTATAGGTTCGATGTTGTTGAAATGCCCTTCGGAGACATATGACCAACTGACATTTTAAGTTTTCCAAATAGATTGCAGTAAGCCCTTTTAATGAACACAACGTGAATGCAGTTGATAGTTTTTAAAAGACAGATTACATTTGACAAAAGACTATTTAAACATAATTTAAGATACAATCTACTACATACACATTAGAACAATAGTTACAGGATTAAACAATTTATTCACATAAAACACATTTCATGATATCCCATAAACCTTTCAAAAGTTATTTTGTTTTTGTCATTTCTTTGTTTCTAAACCGACCAAATTTATAAAAAGTTCTCAGTCACGACTGATAATGCAAACAAGAAAAGTCTGCCACAAAATGTTTTTTTTTGTTTCCGATCATCTTTGGCAATTAAAATAGAACTTAACAGAAACAAAATAACTTATCGAATATCATAAGAGTGGTGGGTAAGCAGTTACAAAATGTTTTCCAAAACAATGTATACAATACATTTGTACGGACATCTCAAATACTTATTTTGTTAATATTATACACACGTTGTTTCTTACCTCAGTTGCAGTTGTAAAGGAAAGTTTGTAATCTGTAAGTATGTAATTCTGAGGAGCAGTGAAACTGCATGTCAAATTGTCAAAATCGAAACTTCGACACCAAAAATCACTTATATTGATTGGTGGAGATCCTGCAAATAAAGCATATGACAAGTTAGAAATCAATTTTTAAACTATAATCGTAATGAATCAAAAAAATGTTTTGTGGGGCTAATTTTGTAAATGAAACGAATATGTAAAGGGTTATCCAATTGAAACTTGACAACTTCGAACTTTCACTGTGAATGGGCCTTTACGCTAATGACCAAACTCTTAATGTCAACACATTTATTGAACGTTAACAAAATGTATTACCAAAATTAGCGACAATTTTTAGTCGTAATTCTCGTAGATAAACAATTCATAGTCTAATGAAAAAATTCTTGCCTACATTTTCTCTGCTGGGTATTCTTGTGCCAGTCAAGAAACCGGTTGACCCAAATGCCGAGAATATTGCTGTTGTTCAAGCGATTGTCGAAAACACCCAATTCCATGAACGTGTTACATCGAGAAATGGTCCTGTCGATTGGCCGCCTAGATCGTGTGATTTACCTCTAGACATTTGTTCATGGGACTACGTTAAATAATTGGTCTATGTCAGCAAGCCGGCGTCGTTAGAGGAGCACAGAGTCAATATTGATCGAGAGATAGCGGCTGCTTCCATTGAAATGTGAGGCCATGTCATCGGAAATTGGGTTCAACAAATCGATTGCTGCAAACGTGCATTTGGTGGACATATGAAAAACGTCGAATTCCATACATAAATGTTTTGATTGTACTTCAAACCAATAACATTTTCGAGACATCTCAAATGTATTGCATTTTATTATTAAAAAAAAGTTGTCAAGTCCTTTTTGGAAAACCCGATTTTATTTGAAATTTGAAATAATACTTACCCACGTAAACATTAACAACATGAATTCCGTGCCCCCCACACATGCAGGTGTAGCGATAAGTCCCCGGCATAGCATTGCTTATCATAAAAACAACCGATGTATCATTGATGATCTAAAATGTAAACAATTTATTCAATAAGCATATCAAATCGTATTCAAATTTATGGAAATTTTTTTTTGTCTTCTTCCAAATAATTGTTATAATTGTCATGTACCTTGTTCAATTAATATATTGAAAACTAGATCTTCTTATAGCTTATAGTCCTAAGGCGAAAACAACAAGTTCTATATAATTGTTTGACTTGAATTTAAATTAGAAATTCAATTTAAGTTAGCAGCAATGAATTATTTTATTATCAGAATATTGCTGCAATTCTCTGAGAAACAAATCGAAAACTTTTGAAAAAAACATCTTTTCGAGTGAGGAATCAATGAAAAATCACATAGTTGCTGAGTAAGTATATTCTAAAATCACAAATTTAAAAATAGAATCGATAGCTCGTAAGTTGAAGGTTTGTTAACCCGAACTAGATAGCCAAAACCGCATCAACTTAGCTTGGGAAAAATCGAGTAAGTGTTTTAGACGTATCGATTATAGTTGCAGCTATTCTCTGTCATTGTATTTTGTGTCTGCCTCATACTTTTAAATATAGCAATTCTTTATAGGCAATTTTCCACTTTCCATCCCACTCTTCCGAACGATTAGAAGAGAGCAAGTGCACAAACTTGCAAGCTCGATCTACCGCCCCCACTCTCTGTCTCTGTCACGCTTTAGGTTAGGTTCAAATAAAGGGTGACCAGATACCAATGATAGTTTTTCCAATTGTTATGTTTCAGTGGCTGTCAAAGTTAACAACGACATTCAGCTGTCAAAATGTTCAGTAAGATTTGTCATTTCATCTTGCATCGTTTCACGCTTTCCGTACGTGCGAAAATTATTAAAAAATGTTATTGAATTTCCAGCTCAATTGTAAATATACGTGAATTTGGTCGTGAGGCCGGTCGTCATCATGGATTCAATGCGCAAGCACATCGTCACACCGTGGAAAAGTTTGAGCATGAGCACACTATTTTGGACCTTAAGCCACCACTCAGGCAACGATTGATCCGAAATGAAGAAAACAAAGCCGCCGTAGCTATCAATATCGAAGAAGACCCAGAAATGTTATCGCCAGAGAGCGAACCCGACTTATTTTGCGGTTGAATTTGGGCCTACATCCATACAAGATTGCACTCGTGGCTCATTATTTTTGGCTCAGCGGCTATATCAGTAGCAAAATTGCCGGTACTGGAGCGAATACAATCAACAAGTGTTCGACCAAGCATCAATGCATCCGGAAAGATTGGTGTAGTGCTGTATATGGCATGACGGCATCATCGGACCATATTTCTTTCGAAATGAGGAAGTAGACACCGTTACCGTTAATGGTCTCAGGTATTGAGAGATGTTAACCGACTTTTTGTGGCCAGCGCTCGATAACATCGATATATCCGAGATGTGGTTTCAACAAGATGGGGCTACATGCCATTTAAGCAACACAACGCATGATGTCGTGAAGGAGAAATTTGCCAACTGGGTCTTCGCACGCCAAGAATTCATCAATTGGTCACCCGGTCATGGATCTACAACAGCTATTGCCGGAATAACGCCGCTCATATAGGATCGAGTCATTAAAAATTCGACCATATACACTTGAAGCAGTGCTAGCAAACTCGAGGCGGCTATTTGAATAAGACATATGCCATTGCATAGATAATAAAACGAAGTGGCTTCAAAATAAATTGAGAATCAATTTTATATCTCACACCGTCGTTGTTTTATTGAAATTTATTTCCCTATCGTTCTTATCCGGTCACTTTCTAGTAACAAACAACCAATTATTTTTGGCAACTCTGTAACACCTGGATCTATGCAACAGTATTTAACACGAATGGAAAATTATTCGCCCAAAACGTGTTCATAAAGAAATTGCAATTCTTTGAGCTTGTGGTCTATCGAGAAACACTGCTTCTACGTATACGATTTTAGGCTTAGATGGTAGATTAAAAAATTTAAAAACTACTTGTCCCAAGTCTTGTACTCCAGGCGCCAAGCAACAGCTGACAGGTGAGCGCGATGAGACGATGATGCATAACTTCTAAAGAGATAACAGTCATGTTAATGACGTGTGGGTTTAGAATAAACAATCATTAAGCAAATATGCTGCGATTAAAGAAATCATTTCCGCTTTTTAAAAAGACTGATAAAAACCATTCGTCATAGTATTTCACATTAAAATTCAATTGAACATCTGACAATCATACTTAAATAATCATGTGTACATTAAAAAAAGACTAATTTTCCCTGGAAGTGGTTTAATGTCTTTTAACAGGAAATAAAAAGATATACTGCAAACACGCAAAAATAACAAGGCTAATGGAACTGCAATTCAAATGAAATTTCATCTGCATACATCAGATGCACATGCAAGTATCACAGCTAAATTCAAAAATCTTATCCCACTCCCACTTACGGGGGAAAAATTATTTCAAATGAAGCCGAATGCGCAATTCCAAATAACAGAACTGTTTAAGATCGAGGAAAACCATGGGATTCGATAAACAGAACAGAATGCATCCGTCCCGTTGACCCAAGAGAACAAATAAACAACAAAGTTAAAGAGAAACGAGAACAAAGAATAAAACAAAAAAAAACATACATGTATCTGCTCCTTCGGTACTGCAGGAGGGTTATCAGGCGAGAACTTCAGACAAGTGCTGTCACTCCCATTGAAGTAATTCCTATTCATACGGCATGTTATGTTGGCACTGCCACCACTTATAATATTAGTACGTAGTGGTTCTACGGCTGAAACAAGAAAAAAAAACAAATTTAAAGATAGAAAGCAAATTATTTATGCATGTGGATGAGCAAGTGCATCAAATAAACATAGGTTAGCTCATGTTCTTCTGGATTATGGTAGGTATGATTATTATGGATGCATAAGTATACCAACTGAGTAGTGATCACGATGAAAGACTTCAAAGGAAACAAGGGCATTGTGATACATACCGCCAACTTCTACATATGCGAGTACGTGTTTCGCAAACAAACACGCAAATATTTGAAGTGTGAGGAGTTGCCTGGAAAGAAAGAAAACATTAGCAAACGATATAGTACAAAAGTGAAATTCAAGATAATTATACTGTCATCCAACAAGAACTGTCAACTCTTGTTGTGATGACTTTTGACAAATAAAAACTAGGTTATTGAATACGAATCGATATACAATCGCACAACGCTTTAAAATGGGGAAGAGAAGAAGCGATGGAAATATTTCAGAAACATTTCCTAAAATTCCTACTTCTTTTGGTCATCAAGTGCCTTCTAGCACAGCTAATCGATAAAATAAAACTCTTGCATGGATTTGTGATGTGTAAGCTCATTGGTCCTGCAAGGTCAGCTGAAATATCACCACCGTAGTAACTGAGAATTTGACGTAAAACCCAGATATCTACTTTGAATTACATGTCCGAACCCATTTCGCACTACGTCATATTTTCGCTTATTGACTGATGGAAATGAATACAAAAAACAGAAATTAACGATCACAACATTTCCAAACATACAAAACGGTCGCATGTGGACTCAAATATTCCAAGACAAATAGTAAAACGAAATTGATGCTATATATATTGTGGCATGAACTTAAGTCCAGGTTTTACAGAGACCAACCATGTTTTTATTTCTATTGTTCTCTCACGAGCAAAGGTATGTTTTGTGCAGTTTTGAGAAGATTTTTCTTGTTACTCTTTGTTTTAAAAAAGAGGCGTACAAATATAAAATTCGTTTTTAAGGAATCGAACCTAGAATCGAGCGTATGAGTCGATGCATTTACCCAATATGCCACGGCGTTCACTGGTATAGACGTTTTTTTTCAGCAGGACGATGCCTTATCACAGGTATCAAAAGAATGGCTCTATCGCGTGTCAAATTTTATAGACTTAAAAATCCGGACATGTCCTTGCGGTTTAAACAGAAAAGTTATCAGTCCCCACCAACGGGGTATAATTTGTTGGTTTTTTACTCTGGCAAATTTGAAATTGGAGACAATATTGTCCTATCACCTTTGTTTGGCAAGTTTCGATACAGATACCGTATATTAGCTATAGTACGTTTTTAGCCTCCCTGGCCGTTCAGAGGTTCAGCCAGAGATTATGGTAATTCACGAAGCAAGCAGCCATAAGATACTTGGAACTGATCTTTTTAAATTCGTAGATGGTAACATTTTTCTAGTAGGCGCCGTAGCTTTGTAGGTATATGCATTGACCACTGCGCACTAGACTTTCAGTCTAGGTTCAAATCCCAGTGCAGACAACAATTTAAAACCAAATTTTTTACGTTATCACCTCTTTTGAGTTACTGACGGTGTTCATAACTGACTAATCACTTCTTAATTTCGCCGTAAATTATAGGCCCCCTTCACTAGTGACAGAACAATACCACGCACAACACAAGTGATTATTGTAGAAGCTAGGCCTACATCCACCTCAGACTGTAGAGCTATTATTATTATTATTATAATATACAGTCGACTCCCTCTAAGTCGAATTTCCCTCTAACTAAAATTTTTTCGCCATATTTAATTTCCTCTAAGTCGAACTCCCTCTAACTCGAACTAATTTTGATATCCCGTGAAAATTCGACTTAGAGGGAGTCGACTGTAATTACATGTTGCTCATCTCTTGACGAAATTATGGAACAGCTCAGCACCAGCACAGGCGGGTTGCTGTGGCATAGAGTGAGAGTGGTTGTAGGTAAGCACAAAGTAGATTAACTTGCCAGGCTTGCCATCATATTGCCTCTATTATCAAAATAGGACCACAATATCCTGAGAATGCTCTTAGTTACTTGGAAACTGTTGCTTCGCGAATTTGTAATAAAACGCAAACAAAAACTGGGAGATTGTTTCCATGTGTCATATTTCCACAACGATTTGGCCAAAACTAGATTCCAAACGCTGCATAAGATGTATCTCTCTTGAAATGTTAAAAATTGGCATTATAGAAGGTGCTATCACAGGACACTTTCTCAAAAACAAGCCCGTCAGAATGCTTGGTGTAGTTTAGACGAAGAGGTGATGAATAATGCGCCTGTCCGGCTCTAACATTTCTTAGACGTTCCTACTTCTTCAGCTGGCGCTACAGTCCTGGGGGGACATACTCCTCTCCATCCAGAACAGTATTGTTATAGTTGCTTCCAGCTACGCACGTTCAGCTGATTTAATTCTCTTCCTAACTGTGTATACCACCTACAAAAGCCCAAATCGTTTCTCACAAGACGGTTAACTTCTTAGTGATCCAGATGTAAGCACTACGGACCTACTTCGATTGCATGCCACGTCCGATTGCGTCCTCCACTAGGTGACGAGAGCCACTACCTACTTATCACTTTTTCGGATCTGTGCAGTATTTTTTCAACATAAAAATGTGAAAGCTTTCTTTTTCAATTAAAAGCAGATGAATTCTTCACCGATCGCTTTTTGACTACACAACAAATGACGAAATATTGTCAACAATATCGTATATTGGTTTAAATAAATGTACACACTTATACAACTTTACTAAACAGATATTCTGACTTTTTTTAGATTCCATATAATAATAAATAAACCGTGTGTGGGGTTATAGTCTCCAGCTGCTTATTGAATTGAACACTTATATGATGCTTAAGACATGGAAGAAAATAACACTTTCATTCGATCGAGTCCCATATATAAGAATATGCTGCGTTTACTTTCAGCATCACACGTACTTTTTCAAATCATTAATAAAAAATGTATTCAATTTATATGTTACCAGCAAGAATGTGTAGAATGGGTTTGAATGCTTGCGAATAATCTATGGTTTTATTAAAACCGAAACCTTAGACGAATTAAACTTATCGCATACCGAAAACCACTAAATAATGTACATAAAGTATCAAGGAACGAGTAAATGAAGTGCGAAACGACTCTTATATTATTTTGAAAACCGTCATCAAATCTCATAAATCTAACAACAAAAACTTTGAAATATAGACAGCGACAAACATAAGAAAAAAAATCAAACAAAAATAATTCTCACATCGATAAAAGGAAATAAACAATATCAACAAGGAATTACATGGTGACTAGCCGGACTATTCGCGTTGAAGTCGTTTAGTAGTCCTTCGGAAAAGTTAATCAGTATAACTATTGTATTTACACTCTTTGATATACTTCATTCTATGCGAAGACAAAGTTTACTAAATTCGATCTATATTCTCTTTGAAAAACAAAGCCCCGAAGTTCCAGCAGACGGAAACTGGAATCTCATGAGTTAAAAATAAAATTCTTTCGAAACTCTGTGACGTTAAACACGACGAGGAATTCAGAAGTCTACGTAATCGCGAATAGAGCTGCTAAAGATAAGTATGTTCAATCGAAATATAAGAAATTAATTAAATCGAGGGCATCGATGTGAACCATAAAAATTGTACGGTGGGGCGATTTCACCAAATTGCATTTCTTCGCGGTTGAACGAACGAGCAATGACGAAAGATCGAATGGCGATTGTTTATGAATGGCGTGACTTCTTAAGTTCTACGGAATGACTTGAAAATAAAAACACCAAAGTTCAACCAAAAATAACACACATTTTAATAACAATTCGAATGAAATGAGATATTTTGCCGGATAGGCAAGCAAAATTCCACATAATTTTCTTTAACGAAACGCAACAAAACTTCCTAGTGGAAAACCTCCGCACATGCCATAAGCTACAGCCAAACTTCTTTTAAAGAATCACACTATTAAAAACACAATGTTAAGATGGTCAGATGGTCAGACTACGTGCCTCATCACAAGGCAAATTTGGCCTAAACTTGATCTAAAACGTTCACTCTATCTTCTTAGAATGAATAGGAAATCTGTAAGGACCCTAATTGGCATAATAGTTTCTTCTCTTCTCTTCTTCATTCTAAGACCTGAATTGTTCATTTTGATTAGACAGAGTGAGTGCTTAAGGATTACTGCGGGGCAAATTTCCTTTGTAATAAGATATCGTCTACTTTATCCAGCTTTTAGTGGTAGCTACGGGCGTGAACCGAAGTTTTCTATTGCGAAAGAGTGAAGAGACAGTGGCATGCCTGAGAAGTTCAATAAGACAGTGCCATCACAAGTAATTTCCTAGAATATAGAAGTACAACAAGACAGTGCCACCACAAGTGATTTCTTCGAATATCAGTGTCGTCGTATATTTTAATTTTAATTTAAACTTGTGTTAATTTAGGTAACAAACAACAGATCGAATTTTCTCATTAGCAGTGCATTACTTTGCTGCAAACCTCAAGATTTCTGTGGTGGAAACAGGTCCAACCGTGCATTTGCTATAGCTACAAAATATATTGATGTATTGCATACATCCTGTTTCAAATTATTTACCGTTAATTAAAACAACGAATTTTAAATGTGGGAGTGTAAAGATTTTCTCCACTTGTTAATCTCTGAAACTGCGGCAGGAAGATCCAGAAGATATATAGATTTTCTCGTATTGATCAAACTGAGTGAGCGTTTAAAGTTTATGAAGGCCATATTTTCTAAGCACTAGAACATTGAACAATTGGAAATTTTACACAGAATAAGGTCCGGCAGGCTTTACTGAAATCAGTCCTTTTTAATTCACCCGTGTATCAAACTTGCTCCTAATTCTAGTTGCTGCGCCTAGCGCGCCCAGAATCTTACTTCATCATCTGAAGTGTATCTTTCTGCGGAGCGAGGGAGAAATGCACGTGCATTTTAAGGTTAAGGATTGTTCCTCCTCTTCATTTTGACTAACGCAAAACGCAGAATTTACTTTTCAAACATTGTGGATGAGAAGACGGCGTTTACAGTTGTATTAATTCTAGCAAAGTCAAAATCAGCATTTATACTATGAAAATATAACTTAGCTTTAAAATACATACTTAATACAGTGTTTAAGTTAAGGACGTATACATATACCTAAACAGTAATAACTTTTGACTGACAAAAAAAGTTATTAGATTTACTCTCCATTGAACAAATGTCCATAAAATAATTGACCAGAAATAGCTGGGAAGTACAAATAAGCGTTGTCAATGGTTTGATTGTGTTGTTTTGCTAAATTGTTTGCTTGTATCATTCCATTGTATTATAGTTCGACGGGTTATCTTAATTCTAGGAAGATCCACTTGGAAATATTTAAAATCTCAATTTACGAGAAATGGTAAAAATATATGTTGTTTGCCAGCTCACCACAGAAATTAAAACCATTTTGTGAACACAATGCAAAATGTAATGTAACTGGTGCAAGGACGTTTTTCTAGTGCGTTTGCACGATATTATGTACATACAATCATACGTACACATACGTAGCCTCTCTTCCATCCAAAAATCGGATACAGACGTGACTACGAGGTATTCAATGATATAAATTTTATGCAATTCCTGGTATTCAAAACAAGTTTCACAATTAAAAATAAAAAAAACGTTGTTTCCAGTCTCGAGATAACCTTATATTTGAGTTCAACAATATACCAGGCAGTTTTTCTAGGAAACACCTCCTCTTTAAATAAAACATGCATGTGTGGATATCAACCTGTACTTCACTCCCAGTCAAGGAAACATGTGTTATATAGTACCTAAGAATGCACGCAATTTCATCTACACCATATCAATTTTTTGTAATACATTTAAAATGCACCCTAGCGTTGAAAACAGGACTACCGATGTGTCCCTCTTGTCAATTGAAGAGACAGCAAATGGCACACAAAAATATAGGAGTTTTATAATATATAAAACAAAATTATGTGACAAAAAGAACTTACCATGGACTGTAATTTGTTATTCGCCTAAAATCAACTGATGTTGCCATTATATCCTTTCGTTGTATAGGTATTTTTACTTAATATTTATGTCCAAAACAAAACTTAAGACTGTAGTACTTTATATAGATTACAATTCGTTATCAACCCCAAAACATATATATGCTCATCTGCGCATAGATTCACCGGCCTTAATGCGTAAATAACAAAATAAATTTTCTGTAATGCTTATGGCGATCATGTATATACATAGCCTTTGCTGCTCGTTTTCCCCATTCATGTCATAATTCTAAGAATTCACTTCTTTTCTAGGAACTTGAAAAGAGAAGCCCGAATTGCTTGCATAGGAATTTATTTTAAATCCAAAGAAATTGGTATTAAGAACATTTGTTGGAAAGGAATAAGTAACTTCACCGTTTCAATTAAAGTAAAAAACAATAACAAAAGCAATAATAATGTAAGACTTTGTTGGAAAAAAAAACTGTAACATAGAATTCCAGGAAATATTGAATCACTTTTAGATATATAATTGGACAACGATAAAGACGTGAATTATGATTTACTTAAAGATGATATAGTATTTTTGTATAAAATAACACTTATTTTGAATAAATATTTGGTTTTTAAGAAATACGAGTTGATATTATTCGAAACGCCAAGAACAAAACTAGTATCAGTATATAATCCGATGTGAGTGGGTAGACATGTGTCAAAAGGCGATGTTCGTTTTGTTGAATATGGTGTTGGGAATGTGAAAAAAGTCTCCACTACCCACAGAGTATAATTTGAAAAGGGTACATTCTCTTACGTCTCTAATATGAATTTACTTTCATGAAAGAAGCGGGTATCATATATGTGCATACTAAAAGTGCGTACACGATATTATAAATTTGGTGTTGTATACAATAAATATATCGTGTGTTTTTACACAATCGACAGCTGTTCCGATATTACCTTTGAGTGTACAACGCTGTCGAAAGGAACAGATTGCATGGAAGTTATATGGTGCTTTTTCGCAGTACATAATTTATTTTATACATTTATTACTCCTCCATCGTTAGATACATTTGTCAAAATTTAACTCATAAGATACATTTTATGCAGCTTCATAGAAGGTTGTATTTTTAACCTCCATATACACCGCAAAAATGTTACAAATTAGCCGATAACATGCCCATAGAAATAAAAATTATGTCCGGTGCAGTTTGCAAATACAAGCCAAAAAATGTGTAAATTTGAATATTTGCTGTGTTATCTGATGTTAATTTCTTTTCATACTCCACTGAATTTGTACCTAGCAACTCCAAACCTTGAATATCAAGATTTATTTTGAAGTCCATGGTTTGAGCTTCCGTAGTCCTATGTAGTGATACTCAAGCACTAGACTTAAGCACTTTAATATAATAATGGTGGCGCAACAATCCGAGGTGGACTGAACCTAGCTTCTACTGCAACAACTTGTATTGTGCATGCTATTGTTCTTTCACGAGTGTATGGGACCTGCAGGTTAATAACGACTCCGAACGGCGATTTTAAGAAGCTTTTTCTAGACAGTTATACTCTTTAAGCATGGTCAGTGACTCAAAAGAGGTGAAATTTGAAAATTATTTTTTTTGTTGTGTTGTCAATTTACCCTAGACTGAAAGGTTAGCTTCTAGGAGTCGACTCACATATCCAATATGCCATGGCGCCTACAGCTAAGTGCGAAACATACCGCTAGTTGCGTTTAGGTGTGTCTGTATTATCGCTATTCTACTGCATTGGTTTTCAGAAAGTGAACCGATAACCTCATTGTCAATGCTTATTAGCGAATAGCCGCCAATTTGCAACATAAGTACACAAATATAAAAGTGCAGAATAACCCTCGTAAATTTCGGCGAAGTTCTTTTTATACATGGATCAAAATAGGGGCTTTTTTATATTCCATTCTGGTACGTTTTTAGGTCAAAACTGAAAAATAGGAAGCAAAACAAGTACATTTCTTTTGTTTTACGCTTTGTTAGTTCAAAGCTTTTTTTCAGAATGGATTCAAAATTGTTGACACTTATGAGGTATCATAGATGTAACTACATAGGTGTTAGAAATTCAAACTGTTCCTGTTTATCCTATGGGCTAATGCTTGTATGTAGCTGTGAAAGAGTGATGAATATAGCTGGAATATTTACTATTTTAAATTTGAAATAAATTTATTAATATATTTTAATTTTGGAATAAATTTATTAATTTATTTTAATTTTGAAATAAATTTGTGGAAACGTCAAAAATTAGCTTGAGGATAGTGTTTTAAAGGATATGACACACGGCCTAATTTGAATGACATATGAAATTTTTTTGATATTTCGTTTTTTTCGTTTAGTTATTTTCACTTACATAAAGCACTTCACTCCATATTGAAAATAACTTTTTTTTAAAAATTCTTAAACTCTATATTTGATACCAGAAATCAATTACAACTGATGACTGATTCAATACGTACTTTCTGAGTAATATTTTGACGTTTTCCAACAAAGTAAACAAAAGTCTCCATGAACGGGATTGTGTGAATCTAAAGTTGTATTAAACACTAATGACTCTGGAAATACTGGTTTAAAGCATGAATGAATTCCAGTGGAATGCTTGACTTGTAGTTTGTATTTTTTTTGTCGTGGTTGTGAATAAAACAACTTTGAGAAGAGCTGCAAACAGGTGCAGGGAAGCAAAAAAGAAGAATTGTAAACAAAAACAGAATTATGGAGCCTAAATCTTTTCTCGTTTTTGCAACTGGCACAATTGAATCTGCTATATTCCCACTTGGTCCCGAAAGTAGCCAAGTTTTTTGTCGCTTTGAAGTGGTCACTGGAAATAATTGGGAACTCGTCTCAGGAATAACAAAAGGAATCTCTCAGGCAGCTATGCCCAAAACACCAAATGATAAGATAGTTTTTAATATACCATTCGAGTGTATCTTCAGAAGTAGGAATCCATATGGATGTAAGTTTTGCATAGTTGATTAAATTTTCGACTGATATATGATTCTCTTTTCAGGGCCTCAGTTACTCGTAAGTATATACGGAAAGAACCGCTGGTCTGTTGAAACCACACTTGGATATTGCTGGGGCTACCTGCCCGTCATTGGATCTGAGGTTGAAAAATCAACGCAACCAATACGTGTACCAAAGGACTCCACCGTAATGGGTGAACTCTCAAGCTGGATTACATCTCGCAATGCAGAACTAAAGAATCCTAAGATCCTGCTTGATGCCTATGAAAATAAAGGCAAGACCAAATTGATAATTTTATCTATATAAATTACTCACTGTTTTTTCTTATAGACTATATATCCATGGAGAAGAATGGAGAAATGAAACTTTCACTACGCACACTTTGTCGTGGCTCCAACGACGTCTCTGAACCTTACCAAAAAAAAGTTTATACGAAAACTCTCAGAAAAATTTAGTTAGTTATTATCTAATGTATTTCACACTTCTTGTGAATAATAAATGCATTTTTATTGAGTTTAAATCAACATGGTAGTTTTAAGTTGCTTCTAAAATGTTTTGGGCGGAGGACAATTACATATATAATAATCAAATAAACTGATAAATTGAAAGCGATCAGGAATTCTAAATCATTTCTTCAAACTGATTGACATAATTTTTGTATGTCTGTATGATGTATGTATGATGATGGAAAATGTGGTGAATCTTAATATTTTTTTCTCTATCTCGACCTCTCGGCACATACTTGACCATAATATTTATCGACGAACAGATCTCAATATTACATTAATTCTCTCTGTTGAATCGCCTTAGTATGATTTGATTCTCAAAATCACTAAGCCTTCTTTTTTCGACCCTGATGAATATCGGATTTTCTTCATCAAAATTAATTAAAAATTTTAAACTGTGAATGATCGCTTATTTTTGTAAATTATGTGTCTTACGGCTAACCCGTACACAAAAGAAAACAACAAATTTGGAAAAATATGTCTCATCTCTTACTGAAGACAATCAATGAAAATAATCCCTCGCATATCTCAACAAAACTGACGCACTGACGTTGCCTACAGATAGAAAAGTTCCTTTTTTCTTATTTTGCTTACTTGAATGGTTTTAATCAAATATGATCAACGTCCATAACCGTCCATAAAGCAATCTACGACCATAAAGAAAATAAACAATTCTAAAAGAGTACCTTGAAATGTAGGAGATGAAGCACATACAATTACAATGCTAATGAAATCTTTATAAAAAAAATAATACAAAAGCTTTTCGATTTCAAATCGACTTTAAAATACCTTTTTTTTCTCATAATTAAATTTATTTTACAACAAAGTCTCCTTTCGACGTGAAACACTTTTCCATATGATATTCAAAAAAATATGATTTCTCAAACTCTGCAAAATAGGCATTTGTTGCACCGATAATTTCTCCATTGGATGAACAACTTTTTCCGCCGAGACAATTCTTTATATCAGGAAACAAGAATATATGTATATATATATATATATATATATATATATATATATATATATGGTGAATAGGGTTGGATGAGGAAGCAGTTCATATCGCAATTCTGCTAATTTTGCTGTTGCTACTGTCAATAGTCAATGAAGACACCTTGGGATTTCCAGCAACCATTACCATGCCTTTTCTTGTCGAAGGTACAGTTTTTGACTCTTTTTTAGAGCATGTTTGCCTACTAAAGTCCACTCTTTTTATTGTTCTTTTCTTTCTAATGGTTTCTGATGGAAGTGGTCTAACCAGGATTCATCAACTCTTACGAAACGCCATAAATGTGAAATTGAATTATGCTTGAAGAGTTACAAATTCTGTTTTGAAATCGTCACCCGAATCCGTTTTTGGTCCAAGGGACAAGGGAAGAGTTGAAAAAGTTGGACTATAGGACCGATCTGAACGATTTGTTGTTAGAGCGTTCAGACTGTACGACATAGAAAAAATTTGGTCCATCAAGTAAAGTCGGACAACCAAGTCGTGTGACTTGTAATACAGTGTGAACGCTTTTAAATAATTTTTTTCCATTTTGCCCCAATCTCCCAAACCAAAGTTTTTTCGATCACAGTAAGAAGCTAACCTAAGCCATCTTTCAATAAAATTACTGACTTAACAGCCGTAATACTTCTTAGGTTGGCTACAACAAAATGTTTTATAAAATTCGATCAAAAGTTAATTTATGTATGTGAAAGAATAACACCAGAGATATTTTTTATCGCAGAAAAATGCAATTTAAATTTAAATTCCTTCAGTAAAATCGCATTTGTTGTAAAAGAATTATTACGTAAATGTGAACACAACCCAAGTAATTTTTGTTAAGCGAAAAATCCTCTTTTTTCGACAGGAGCGCCATCTGCGTGTGAAATAAAGTCATAGGGATTGAAACAATTTCCTTCGCCTTCTAATTTCATGGTACATCCACTCCACTTACATCCATTTTTGTTCTGTACATCGAAGAGTGCAGAAGTGTGATTGCGTGAATAAAATATTTGTAAAAGGTAAAATTAAGATGGAAGCAAAATCAGAATCAATGAATGGCGGTGGTCCACTCCCCCAACGTAATAAAGGTGGAAACCAAAAAAATCAAAATCAAAAAGGTCATCAGCAGCAGCAACAGCAACAACAACAGCAGCAGCAATCCCAAGAGCAGGATCCCGAGCCTCCACAGCAGCAATCTCAATCTGAAGTAGGGGATGGTGCTCCTATGGAAAAGAAAGCCCGGTACGGCAATAACCAGCAAGGGGGCGGAAATTTTTCTGGAAAATTTAATCAAGGTGGTAATTCAGGTGGTGGCAATTTTGGAAGTGGAGGACGCAGAAGTAGAGATCGCCGCCGAAATTTCAGAAATGAGGTGAGTTATATGTACTACATATTGCAAAGATATGCGACAAAATGGCGGCAAGCTTGGCCCAGATTTTAATAGCTTAATTATTAGTACGTAATATTTAAAAAATTTATTTAGGCCTTCGAGGCAAAGCATGCAATAAAATATTTGGAAATATTTTTGTTCTCTATATTAGCTTAATTTAATTTTTATCGATTTTTCTTTGTTGAAAAAGCCATTTACGTTGCCACCATTTTGTTTTCACATCCATACCACACGTTTTATCTTTCTCTTTTATCTGATGAGGTGGAAAATAATTGTTTGAATGAATTTTATCATGTCTGTCATTACATACGTATATTGAAATAGTATTAATTAAAAAAAAATCACTATTTTAATGATATTTCTTTATATATTTAAACAAAGTGGGGTTAACCACTCAACCAAACAGAATTCTTTATTTAAAAAAACAGCATCGAATATGAAAAGTACCTTGTTAATGGTCCTAGAGACTTTCTTGCAAGTAGATAATAGATAAAAGCTGTAATTTTTTTTTAAATGATTTTGGTATGTGTCGAATTTATTGATTAAGCCGGTAGGGAAAGTTGGTTGGGGAATGTACATATGTGTATATTTATGTATGTATATCATCTTTCCTCAAGTATTTTACGATCTCTGCAGCAAGCTGTACGATAAATTAGTGCTTAAACTCAAGTATTGGAAGCGAAAACATATACAAATTTTGAATTTCAATTGTTTTTCTGCATTTATTGCAGCCTACTATTCAAATATTTAGCTGCGAAACAGTGTACATACACCGACTGAAAACATTTTTGCAGCAGTGCGCTTGCCTGATTTCCTGAAAGCACTGAATTCATGTTATATGTATGTTTATCACAATATTTTTGTCATTACAAGAAACTTCAGCTCATATGACTACAGAAAATTTACTTGCTCAATATGTATGTGCGTCGGCTACTACGCATTAGACTTTTTAGTCTACGTTCAAATTTCAGTATAGATAATTTTTCATTGACGATCCTTAGTGTATAACTCTCCAGAAAAAACTTCTTAAATTCCCTTGTTCGGAGTCAACATGAGAAGCTAGGCCCAAGTCCACCTCAGACTGTAGCCCCACCATTATTTCTAATATTGTAAATACGTATTATATACATAAATGTATGTGTTTATGCCTCTGTTTACTGGTAGATAGTTGCCATATTACTCAAAAAATCCAAAAGCGACATTTCAGTTTTATTTTTATTTCTATAATACTGTCGGCATTTTTCTGCAAATTGGTTCAAATGTTGCTACTATTTTCATTATGTCGTCTATGAAAAGCATATCTCGAAAGGCCATACAATAACAACCCCTTTGCTTCGAGTGCGGTATATTGCTTCGAACCGGCCATCTGAACTGTAAACTTAAAGTGTCAACCATAATGGCCGTATAGAAACTTAAGAGAACTAAAGTAACCGAGCGATTACATTAAAATAATACATTGCGTTTAAGGCCCTGGGTGCCACAAACGGAAAAACACAAAAAAATATATAATCTAATCTGGTTATGTACAAAAACAGCTAGAAGTTGCAATCATGTCCTTATAGCCTTATATGGCTAGCCTGCTCTTGTTCATAGTTCAAATTATGATTACAAATAACAGGTAGTGGCTTCTTCATTGAGAACGAATCCGTTCAACTCTTTCGAAAGGTAGATGTAAGCGATGCGGCGGTTGTTTTATAAACGTTGGGGTAAATATTTTCATTTTTCAAATTTTTACTACAGTAGTACCATATTCAATCTTAAAGTGCCACAGTGCCATTTCAATGAAAAAGTGTCATAATGGCATGATAGTGCCACATCGGCAGCTTGGATTGCGATTATATTAACCGCTTCGCTCAGTTTCGATAAGTTCGTTCACTTTGCCAAAATCAATCCCCATCTCCGTATGCAAATGTCAGCAATTATGGATACTTTGAAATTTGACGATGCATATTTGCTTTGACCGGCGCCGTGGCGTAGTGGATAGGTGCGTCGACTCCTACGCTCGAGGCCGTCGGTTCGAATCTCGAAAAAAAAAAAACATCAAACATTTTTTCACGGCTCCACCTCTTTCGAGTCACTGACAATGCTCAAGGAGTATAACTGTCTAGAAAAATCTTCTCAATCTCGCCGTTCGGAGTCGGCATTAAACTGTAGGTCCCCTCCACACGTGAGAGAACAATAGCACGCACAACACGAGTGGTTGCTGAGAAGCTAGGCCCAGGTCCACATCGGACTGTAGCGCAGCCATTATTATTATTATTTTATTAATTGCTTTGACGGCAATTATGGTTACCGCTTAAGATTCACTGAAAACACGATGTTTGATCCAAAGTGCTCTTGGGAAAATGAGCTAAAGTTGAAAGTAAACCGTATGTGGAACATCTTGATCCGAAGTGTGTATTTGTACCCTTATATGAACATAAGATCATGCATGAGCTAGGAGCATTGTACAATAACACAAGATATATTTGACAGTTGAGCTCAATCGAACCATGACGTTACATGCCGTCGCTTTTACCACTAAAGAAAATCAACGATGCGTACTGCATTGTTTCAATAAGTTCACAAAACACATACGCCATCTGCCGTCACGCATCAGAGACAGCGACGCTGTCAATAATACCTAATACCATGTTGCACCATGTTGTAAGACCACAATTTAGACATTTGTATTTTCTATTAAAGGCGCACTTAAATTCCTAACAAAAGTAAATAATGGCGAGGTTCTGTACATGTAAAAGAATACATCATTAATTTGATCATCATTAATCAATTTCTAAGACCTACAAAGTAATATAATAGAAATATAATATTTTGAAGCGAATACCAAAAATGCTCTAAAACGAAATGATCAACTTCAGAGGTTAGGTTAGTTACCCTCATTCATCGAAAAATACACTGTCCACTGTATATTTGTTTATCTTAAGTTCTTTAAATGTACTAGAAAATGTCGGGAAATGAAAAAAGAAAAAAAAAAAGATAATGGAACTGGGCCAATCCAATTTTAAATTCATCAAAGATAATTTGAAGAGCTTCAAGAATAATCGTACTGTTTTTTTTTTTTTTTCTGGAGCTTCAAGTTTTTCAAGTTTTGAATGGTTGCCTTTAAAAACTTCGAAGCAAGTCATATTTATGACTTAAAGCTCCAGAAAAAAAAAAAACAGTATGTAAAGTAAAATTCGCCAAATAGTTTCTTTTTTTATAAAGCTAGAGACCCGGAAATTGCAAAGGTATGTGGAAAAATGTAAATATTTTATGAAATACACAATTTGTCTTCGACTGGAAATTCCTAATGCATAAAGTGTCTCTTGTCTGCGTTGATCAGTGGTTTAAAATGGTAAGTAAGGGCAAGGAACGAAGCCAAAATTATAAATATTATGTACACAGATGTGTATGAAAGATGTGACAAAAGAAGAAAATTTAAATTGTCCGTACAAATTGGGATGGATGCAAGACAAACAAATTATGGAGAATTACGGGGATAATAACCTCATGCAAAACAAACTTTAGTGCAGCGAACTTTTAAATCACACGACAGACGTCGTGTTATGTCAGTAAACATAAAATTCTGGATAAAACTATGAGGAAAAAAATGTTCGTTTGAGGTTTATTTATTATTTAGTGATTTTTTTCTCTTTACCAACTCAATTTTTTATGAGGATATTTCTTTTATGTCTGCTCTGGATATAAGAGGAACTTGGTTGTAAGAAAAAATGTAGCGTAATGCACTCTAGTAAGTAGTCACATATTTAATTTGACTGCACAAAGTTAAGTAAATTTGGGAAGCGGCATGACATAAATAATAAATAAATAGTACGAAATGAGAAGTAATAAATTCCTAGCTATTCCTTACAATTTCTCGCGTTCTAAGAAGCCGTGGTAGAATTCTCTTACAAAGAAATATAACAAAAACAACTTATAAACTTAACTGTTCGGAGAATAATGTACGGGGAGCAAGTTGATTGACACCCAATTAGTTGCTTGAAACAGGCGCGCATCAAACTGCGTGCAGTAAAAGTAAATAACATAGCTTTATGTATAAATGGACACGTGTTTATTGCACGACCACGCATCGATGTAAGTTGTCTCTATTTCCAATTTTGATGCAATTCACATGTAGTAGATCAGCAACTTGGTATTTAATGTAGTGTTATTCACATAAATTTTGTCACTTCATTCCTATGAGTCGTAGAAACCTGCTGATTTCTTTAGACACCAAGCGACGAGATGTCAAAACTTACAGCACGTCTGTTTCGTTGTGCATTTCTGTACGCATCAATGCATGCAGATTTGCTGCACATCTATTTCAGACTTTATTCTCTAGACCACTGTCTTTTTGCGAGAATTTATGATATTTCTGCGGAATGGAATAATTAATAATTTCTAGCATACTCGAACAGACCTAATTGACAAATATGAAAGATAGTTAAAACCAGCCGACATACATTTTTGAAGCTAAAATAATAAAATACAATCACACGTTGTGATACTCCGAATGCAGGCTTGTTCTTTCGACATGGTGTGCTATACTTCGAGTCAACATAATAATAATAATAATGGCGGCGCTACATACTTCGAGTCAACATAATAATAATAATAATGGCGGCGCTACAGTCCGGGGTGGACCTAGGCCTACCTTCTCAGCAACCACTCGTGTTGTGCGTGCTATTGTTCTCTCACGAGTGGAGGGGACCTACAGTTTAATGCCGACTCCGAACGGCGAGATCGGGAAGCTTCATTTTCCACTTTTTGTTTGCACTTTTTCTAAATATTCCTATATGTATGCTTCTAATTGATATTAAATAAAATATAATTTTTCCAGAATGATAAAAACAATTCGGCCCGTGACGATAGCGGCAGAAATATGGGCGGAGGCGGCGGCGGCGGTGGCGGTAATGACATGCAAAACAACAGAGGCATGAATGATCGTCGAAGTGGTGGTGGTCGCGGCGGCGGTGGTGGCGGATATGGAGGAGGTCGTAATGAAGACTTTTTCATTGGTCAACGTTTAAGAAGTATAACTGGTCCTACACATGAATTGCCAGCCATTGAAGCTGAAGAAACAAAGTTCTCTGGGCGTAACCGTTTATACATTGGTAATTTGACAAGTGACATAACTGAAGAGGAGTTGCGGGAGATATTCAAACCATATGGAGAAATCGGCGAAGTATTCTCGAATCCAGAAAAGAACTTCGCCTTTTTGAAATTGGATTATCATAATAACGCTGAAAAAGCCAAGCGTGAATTAGATGGCACAATGAGAAAGGGTCGTACACTACGCATACGATTTGCTCCAAATGCAACTATATTAAGAATAAAAAATTTAACTCCGTACGTATCCAATGAACTGCTATATAAATCATTCGAGATCTTTGGGCCCGTTGAGAAGGCAATGGTTGTCGTTGATGATCGTGGAAAGCACACTGGCGAGGGTATTGTTGAATATTCAAAGAAATCATCAGCAAATGCTGCTCTACGTTTGTGCAGTGACAAATGCTTCTTCTTGACGGCATCTCTACGGCCATGTGTGGTTGAACCGTTTGAAATAAATGACGATGCTGACGGTTTACCCGACAAATCTTTGAATAAAAAGACACAAGAGTTCCATCATGAGCGTAATGTTGGACCAAGATTTGCCGAACTTGACTCATTTGAACACGAGTACGGAACAAGGTGGAAGCAGTTGTATGAACTTTATAAGACAAAGCAAGAAGCTCTTAAGCGGGAGTTGAAGATGGAAGAAGATAAATTAGAGGCTCAAATGGAATACGCCCGGTATGAGCATGAGACTGAAATGTTGAGACAAGGTAAGTTCAAAAATGAGGGCAAGACTAGGAGTTTTTCTAAGTAATGCGGTATTTTGATTTTTACTTCAGAACTCCGCAAGAGGGAACAGGATAATGAGCGGAAGAAGATGGAGTGGGAAATGAGGGAAAAGCAGGCTGAAGAATTGAAATTGCGTGAAGAGGAAAACCTGAGACGCCAGCAGAGTGATATGCAAACTCGTATGCTACGTCAAGAGGAGGAAATGCGTCGTCGTCAACAAGAGAACACATTATTCATGCAAGCTCAGCAGCTAAATTCATTGTTGGACCAACAAGAAGGCAAACAAGGTGGTGGTCCACCAACCGGTCCTGGAGGAAACGGACCGAATTTTGATAATTTTGACAATGGAAATAATCAGAACAGCAGTCCGTTTGATTTCAGAGGTAAACAACATCTCGGGTCTGTTTTTTCTCGGACTTTTGCTAATAAATTGAATTAATTTGCAGATGCATTGTCGGCATTTGCAGGCAATAATGTTGGAAATGCTGGCAATATTGGCGGCGGTAATGGCAGTGGGCCAAACAATCAGCAGGTACGTTCATTTTTCGACATGTTCAGACAGCAGGGATTTTGTAACAATTAAAGCGTAACCTCTATTTTCCAATCATGGATTAACAAAGAACAATATATACTTGAACTTATAAGTCACTCTTCATAAATGCAAGGTCTTTAACTCTATTTTCTCATTGTGCTTCTGTTATTATTTGTATGTTCATTTCTTAAAGGAAGTAAAAATCGTATCAGATGAAATCAAGTACCGTAATTTCCCTTCTCATTTACTTCGAATCGAATGTTGGTAAATACAACTCTTCTTTTCCAATTTTAGGGTCCTATTTATATGTGTAATGATGAGTTGAAGTGTTGAACAATAATTATTTCCATTTGGTAACCCCCCCAGCTTGGAACGTATTTCTTTGAGTTGCTGATTGTATATCCTAGTGCTAGAGTATTTAAATGATTATGAAGTAACTATCACAATTTAATTTATTTTGTTTAAGAAAAAGAAATAGCTTCTATGTTTATTGATATTTGAAGACTATTAAGAAAACCACGTAAACCAATCCGTCATAATCTGCAACAATTGTGGAAAATTGACAAAGTCACGAATGACAGAACGACTGTGATTTCTCGTTAAATATCGTTCGTTTATTCTTGTAATCCTGTACCTTGACGTTTCTTTCGACAAGTAGTTGACAGTGCCAGTGGTGGATACAGTAATAGACTATTAGAATTAAGGTATATTAAGATCGCAGAGAAACCAAGTATAAATTATATTTAATTCCATCGGCTTTTCACTCGTTAACTTGATCTCAGCATTATATAGCATTTGAATAGGTTTGTCTGATACATTTGTGATTTAGGCTAGTTTATGGAAGAATTAAATGAAAAGATAAATCTCGTATTTCAACGCTCTCTCTTAAAAAATGTCAGTTTAAATTTGGTTAACAAATGAATGACAAATTCCCATAGACTGTTACATCAATCCCGCGGGTTCGATTCAATTTCAACCCGCTGGGTATCTTTCATTTCGTGGCATCTTTGGCAAGGAGGATCCATAAACCTGACGTGACAAAAATACAAGTTTTAAGTAAATGTATTTGAATTGAAGCAGCCTTAATTTGGTATTTATTTATGAAGTATTCCACATAAGGGCAAAACATCGATTGTTTTTAGGAAAATTTTAAAAATGTTATAAATCCGCCTGCCTACACCTTAAGTAAATAAAATGAAAATGTGGTACAGCATTGCTTCAATAGAGTGAAGCGATTCAGTCTCGGACGCCATAAAACTTGTTCAATTATTGAGTAGCGCCCGACCACTTTTCAAGTGGGCAATACTTAATGATTCCAAAGTTTTGATAAATTTACTACAAATACAACTACTAACGCTACTAGTTCAAAGTATTCGACATATTTGACTCGATCTGCTGCGGTCTATCGACATTTCAGATGATTTACAAAATTGTTTCATATTTGTGTGTACATTTGCCTATTTGGCGGGCGGGAAATATGTAATTTGTGTGAAGTTTTAATATTCGTCTGCCGCATTTTCGCAGACAATTGTAAATGTAATAGCCAAGTCGATTACATACACTTTTCTGTTTTGCATTCTTTATTGGTGTTCAAAGGGTTCGTGTTGCAGACAATATTTGCACAGATTAGAGGTTTCACATTTCCTACAATTCTTTCGCACTCAACTCAACGTTTAAAACATAAGAAATAAGATTATAGAAAACAAAACATTGCAAACGATTCCTCAGCAGATATGAAAAGCTGTTTTTTAGTGCAGTGTATAGAAAACCGAAAAAAAATCATTTTTTTGCCAAAAAGAAATATTTAAAATATTCAGACAAGTCCAGACTAGAGCTATCTTATTCGTTCATGCACTGCTTTAAAAAATGATTCGGTCTTTCCAATTAACAATTTCATTATTCTCTGATAGCGACAGAAATGTTGTATTGGTTCAACACTATGATCATCTACTCCAATCAGACTTTTTTTTATTCGAGTGGTTTGCTATCGTTTATTCATTCTCTTGGTCTTACTTCGAAAAGGAGAGGGGTGTACTGCGGGTCTCACTCGTCTGAAAACTCCTTTGTACTAAACTACTGCTATATATGTATGTAGATATTGTATTTACAAAGAGTTAGAAGATAATAGAATTGAACGTATGAATAGCGTGAGAAGCTAAAGCTTTCCTTTCAATACCTTTGTTTCGTTCGTTAATAGCGTTCAAAACTAAATAAACGAGACATGGTTTTTTCTGAGCTGTGAGAAAAGATCTGATTGCAATCATCAATAATTTTCAGCGAACGTGTCAAGTAGATCGAATCATTTACGATCGACACAACTCCTCTAGTGCAAACTTGTTGCGTATTTATATTTGACTGCTCTGGCTGCACAATGCAAAAAAAGTGATATAGTGCAGATTACTTTTCAAATATTTATCTGCAGATCAGGGTATATTGGCAGCAAACTTCAAAATTATGTTTGCAGACGGACGCTCGGCACGTTGCTTGAATTTTAGATGTGGCCTAAATTGATGCGAGTGTATCGAAAAAAAGTTTATTTTATTATATTTTTAACAAAGCAATCTATCTCCTAGTTGTAAGAATGTTTTCATGTAAGTAGCGTTATTTGCTCAAGCAGCCTCCTGTTTGTTACATGTATTCTCTTAGCGTATTTTACGCTAATTTTTGTTTCTTTTATTATCTCTGCCACTGTGTCATCCACACTTAAAAAATAAATTTCCTGCAATTCGTCGGGATAAAAATTAGAATCAATCCGTAGATTTTTAAGAAGAAAAAATGGAACTGTAGACAGCAACTAGGTGTATAGATGATGTATCGTTATGCTAGTGCTTTTAAACATAATTTGTGTCTGGAAAACTACTGCGTTTATTTTCATTCTTTACGTATTCATCTATATTTTGCTTTGACACCATTAAAAACGTTCTATTGGATAAAAAATATTTTATTAAGAAGTATGAGTATGATCATATTATTTTATTATACCCTTAGAGTCTGTGTGCTCTCTGAAACTTTAATGCCAGCATTCAAATACAAATGCAATTTATTCGAAGACTTCAAAGAACACATAATTATGTTTGCTTTTAACGCGGCTAGTATCTGATATCACTGTGCAACAAAAGTTGGCTAATTGACTGTTTGCGGTTTATGGAGACGAACCTATCTACCCGCTTGATGCGTTTGTGTAGTCAAAATCGATCTTGTAAAATGTTCAAAATATCAAAACTTCATCACAAAAACTTCACAAGTGTAAATGGGAAATTACGGTACAGACAAGAGTTATTTTCAACAATGATGTGTATACATACTCTGTTCCGAAATAAATTTAGATTTGTTCAGTAACATTATATTAAAGACTTTCTCTTTATTTAATATGACATTTTTTTCAATTTGTATGTAGTCTTATAAGCGTTTTTTAACACAGGAAAAAAACTTGATTATTTTTTTTTCTAATTGCGATAAATAAAAGTACAACCTTCAAGAGGGCGTAGCTAGCTTTTCGAATTTATTCTCTTAATACGATTTGTCGCAATTGTTGTCCAGGTAAATGTATTCTATAAAGCTTTATCCACAAACACTCAGTTAAATCTATTTTCTTGAACAAGATTCAGTATCTATTTAAAAAACAAACAATCGTAATGTCTCAGTGTTTTCTTTTTTCTACAAAAACTTGGGTTTGGGGAAATATGTAAGCAAACATATATAAAGCAAACGTTTTGAGTAACGTTTATATTGCTATCTTCAATTATTTACTATTTTTAAGTTGTGGAGGATCATCTCAATTTAGTCTGATTTTGGTCGATTGAGCAAAATACGGACACTATCACATAGCAAAGATGTTTTTTTAAGTTACTGGACTACAAATAAAACACGGATGCTTTTTTAATCGGTTGACAATTTTATGGCATTAATGGTGAGAAATGATTTCGCACCACAACATCAGCAAGTTCAATATAGCATATCTCACGAACGATGTGCTCGATCATGAGTGAAGAGTGAAGTCGTAGTTGGCTTGTCAGCAGTATATGTGGTTGAAACTGAAAACAGACTAAAAATATTTGGGAAACCCTGCGGAATTTCGCTGTTTGAAGTCTGCATAGAAACTATGCTGTTCGGGAATAAGTCCTCGCATGGTGATTTCTCAAGCAACATTGAATAAGCGATAGTGTCAACTGGCAGTTTAGTTGTTATCGTGAAGAGTGTTGTTGATTGAATAAATGTCTACTAAAAACATTCTTTACATACGTACTTGTATGATAGTGTATACAAATTTCTGAAATTATACGCAAAATTCTGTTTAAGGACAATTCGCTGATAAGCTCAGGAAACATGTTATTCAAAGAGATTTAATTCTTGTTTTTAATGAACATCATTGATATTGACATCAAAGATCTTGTTCACATTAAAGTGAACGTGAATAATTGCACGAAAGGAGGATTCACTTACAAAACTGAATTTCTGGATGAATCATGCTGATTTGTTCCCCATTTCTTTGTTTCTGATCGCTCAAGCAGCAAGTTTGAAGAAGTGAAGAATGTCTTAGACTTTAGACTTAGACCAGAAATATGCACTGAGATTGTTTAGCGGGAAATTCTTTTTTCCGTTGTACACTACAATATTTTCTCATTTCCACGTACACTTTTTCTAGTGGTTTCGCTTCAGACTTCTTAAATAGACAGCAAATACAAGCTGTCAAAGAGAGTAAAACATTGATTCCCGAGTCGGATTAGAGAAACCACATTACGTAAAAAACAAAATGAAACATGATCGAAGTGTTTTGTTTACTTTTTTTTATGCTCAATGTGAATAGGCTCAAGTAAAAGCAGGACCAACATCTGGTGTCATTGGAAGGAATGTACTCTTTAGATGACTGGACTTGATTCGTTTATTTCGTTTTGATTACGATACAACAGACATATTCTTAAATTACTAAAAATGCGTGTTTTTATTTGATGATAGAAAATCGCTGGAAAATGTTTGTCAATGAATGGATAATTCTTGTGAATGTATTCCTCTCCAATTACATGTTATACGCGTAGCTATGTGTGAAACCTTAGCAATCTGAAAACTGTATTGTAATCAAAAATAATTCTTATTGTACTTAAAAATATGTTTGATATTTCGAAACATTGCATATAGTGGATTATACAATAATTAATTAATGTATAACATCAAGTTGTATACCTTAATACTGTGTTTATATAAAGTGGATCATCAGTATCGGTCTCCGTTCTGCAAATGGTACAATGGTACAGAATGGTGGTAACACCCTTTTTTATGGAAAACATTTTAATATTCATTATTTTATCGATTTTTGTCACCTTATGAACAAGTGATACGTTCAAATACGCTATCTATTACATTAAACCTCCACTCGTCCAATAAATGTCCCGTATTCTGTTGTTATATTTCTTCTTTCACAAGTAAGTAAGTGAGGGAGATTCCCTCTTTCACATCGAGAAAGGCAAATTTGTGATTATTAATATAATATTAACTGTACTGGAATCATCAAATGTTACTTCAATTTATTTGGACTCATCTATATGCATAAAAGGCGTTTTTTTATAAATCTACTGTTGTTCGTCAAGTTAAAGATTAACTGTTAGAGGGAGGTGCAAATTCATGCATTCTATTTGTATACATATTTACGTAAAATTCTTTTTCCATTCGTATACAGCCGTATTCTCAAATCCAAAATCTCAAGACATGCTGCTCGAAAGACATTGAGTTTCAGTCACAGTTGTTGGTAAGACTGGGATGTGAGGAGTCCGTGGTCTACTACGATTCAAATTTTAACTGAAGTTATGTCAAGTGGGGACTCTGTTTGCTTGGGGGTAAAATGTAGCATTCGTGCAAAGAAATAAATTTCTTTGAAAGCAGTAAATCAAAAACTTTGGGTTATCATCATCAAACTTAGGTGGCGCTCCCCTTTGAGGAGAATCAGCACTTGTTTATGTCTTCAATGGCCCTTGAAGTCAATGGAGGGTCATTGTCTATCTTATCTTGCCCTTACTGAAATATCAAGTTATTTTCATTAAACTTACAATTTAATTGATCGTTATATAAATCTTTTAAGACTGATAATTGGGAGAGTATTATTCCCTATTCTCATTGTGCGTGCTCTTTTAACTAACAAAATAAATCGTGTTAAGGATTTTCCAACCTCTGAGCTTTGGGTTAACATAAATATGAGTAAATGGTACCTACAAACTTTTGAGTTTCTTTCGTTATAACAAAAATCTTCGTTTGAAAAATAGATTTTCTGAGTTGTATTAGCCATCGTAGAATACATTTTACTTGTTTACAACTAGTCCCTACTCAAAAATATTGGATTTATCTTTTTTTCACTAATTAATGCTTTATCAGTATATGTTTAATATTTGGGGTATAACAATGATTACGAATCTATTACAATTCTTTTGTTACATTATTCACCCGTTATTAGGATCAGTTCAATCCATTCGAATTTGGTAATAATCAACAAAATCTGAACAAAGGAGGTCCTGCAAATCAACGTGGAAATGGAGGAAACAATAATAACAGTAATAATAATAAACCGTGGGAACGCAGAAGACGTTTTTAAATAATCTTAAGCTAAATCTCTTAACATAAAAAAGCGATGATGAATTTTTTTAAGCAAACAAATTATCTAAATCCAGTTGATAATTGCACGATTAGCATCATCTTATAATTATTTAAATACAACACAACACAGATGTGTTAACTTTTTAGATTATAGACCAAAATAAATATTTCTCTATATCATATACATAATCTTAAAACTATTTATAAGCATTTGGTCATACAATACAGACATACCTGCAAAGGAGTGTACAAAATGTTTTAGGCAAGGTTATTATGAATGAACGAACCCTCTTTGGAAATAAACAAACATAAATACAATTCCTGATTAATCTAGATACAATTCTCTAAAGCTATTATATTAATTCCGTAAAGGACTACACAATGTAAATCTTACAATTTTAAAATGATTGTATTAACACCTTAGGCTGGTCTTTTGAAATATATGTTGTCTGTGTATTTACGAGAATATTACGACTTTTTACTTGTGCGCTATTGAAGCGCATTCTTTTTTTTCAGTTCTATTTTTATTAACATGTACATATTTTTGTGTGTTCATATATATTGGGATACATGTCACGGTGGACATTTTTTGCTCTTTTTTTTTAATACTAATTCAACGTAATAGTGTCATCGGAGATATTTTTTTTAGTAATTTTTTCTTGTTTTGTTTGTTAGTTTGCATAAATTTTTTTCAAAACTGACTACGGACGTGCTTATTTGGCCAACTTCATTTTAATTCTGATCCAACTGAATTATTTCCTTCTAACTAGACATATGATGAATGTCGGATTGACCGAAAGCGTTTGCGTTTATATGGCCAGATATGTCGTTAGAATTCATTTTCAAGTAAATTACAGGGGTGGAATCGGCTAAAGCGATAGTTGATTGTCGCACTTTTGACAATCAAATGTGACTATCAAATACATTAACGTCTGAGTAATGCGGTCGCAAAAAATATATGACAGCTTGGCATCACTTCTTCTTTTTTGAATGTCATGACATGCTTAATCGTTGTTATTTGTATTTTAAATAGTTTATAAATTTGTTTATTGTCTAATTGGTGAATTGTTTTACTGCTAATATATCGTAAACAAGCTATGGCTCGACACTGAAATTGAATTTTCTTAAAAAAACTTCAGAAGATTTTTTCTTCATCGTTTCATGATGAAGTAGGAAAGGTATAAGTAAAATCCGCTCCCATCAATATTGTGTGTAGAATATGTGAAAAACGGAAATGTAACATATTCTGTCAAGAGCCTGTAATGAGTTTGCGGGTTATATAAAGTTATGTTTTTAAAAAACAAATCCTCTTATTTTTCTGATGGCACACTATAATTAATAGCACCGTACTTCAAATTCACCGCCATTCGTATTTTCGTCCATAACTCAAATTGAGTAGTAGTTGTATACATATACATATACATATATGTACATACATATCATTGCATTTATGCTATGTGTTCCTTCAGTGTTAGATATGTCCTTCAAAGATTAAATAAAAAGATGAACTTGCATATACTTACATATACTTTAAATATGCATATTTCACCTACATACATTCATATATTTAATTTTTAATTGTATCATTTAATGAAAACAACTGCAGTAAGATCAAATGATCAAAACAATCGAAGATTGTCCATAAATAATTCATTTTGAATATCCACTCAACAAAAATATATGAAATCGACACCAATTTAGCTGTCACATGAAAACGATCGCAAATTTGCGATTCTTAAATTGACAATCACATTACGCAGAGCAAGAAACTCGAATGTGACAATCAACAATCAACTATCGCATTAGCCGATTCCACCCCAGGATACTGATATATATGTTATATAGAAAAATAAATCAATGACGGTAAAATGGAATGCATTTTTACGGAAGGATAAAAAAAAAAGGAAAATAGATCATCTCTTCTGTTCATTTTATCACCTTTTTTCCCCATTTTTTTAAAGTTACGTTGAGACTTTTTTTTACCGTGAACCATCGCATGACTCTCGTCATGATTACGTGATCATATAAATTTGTCTGACTTCCAAAATATAAAAAAATATTTGATGCTTAAATATTTTTTTATTTTTGCATTCACAATCAAATTTGGGTTCATCAGATCAAGTCTGCTCAACTTTTTGGACCGCGTTGCGGCTTGTAACGTTGTTATGCTTATCATTATCATTAATGCTTCTGGAATGGAATTGACGACATCCTACCCAACATTCTGCTTTTAAGAAATTAAGTTTAATTTGTTATTGCTCATGTAAATTTTCACAAAATGACGTTTTCGAAACAGGGCACTTATTTAGTCTCCGGACAGTCACATCGATTCAATTTAATAATTGCTCAGTCGACGACGGATATAAGAAATATCTAAAATACATAGAATTTGTTTCTTACGCGGATAAGTTTTTCTTATATGAAAGCACGCAATAAGAAACAATGTTTAATATAGTAAAAGAGACGAAATTTCCTATATGAAAAGAATGGATTTAAAAAATAATTACTCCATTAGAATTCGATGTAAACAGAACAGAAAAAAATCAGTTTTTAGCGTTGAAATTCAAAAATGCATTTTTAAACAAAAAATAAAGAAAAAAACTAGCTGTCATTGTCCCTTGTGTCAGCAACATTTATTGGTACTTCAACTGACCTGTTTATACATGCATACTTGGATTGAGATTGCGGTGAAACTCAAATTCAGTTCAACAAAAAAATGTATGTTCCTATTATGGGTTGGATTTTCTTTGTAATAGAAACTTCGTTTCTTATACCCGAATGTTTCTTCTGAACGTTTTTCTTATATCAGCTTTTTTTATATATATAAACGGAGAAAAAAAACCTTTTATTGAACATAACACTTTAAAAATAAAACGGAAAATAGGGATTTCATCGAAAAACATTTCATCGTTACATATACCGATAGCACAAAACAAAAAAAACAATTGAAATCAAAATTACAGTTAATAAAAACTTGTCTTGGATGATTTAGGTTTACTTTGATTTCAAAATGTCAAATGAAATAGCAAATCAAGTTTCCGGCACATAATGGAAATTAAGCACATAAATACTTATTTGATACTTTGCAGAAGAAAGTAAATAAAAAAAACAAAAGAAAAATTGTTTGAGAAACATCATAAACGTTTGATCTCCCATGTCTTCACGAACATGTTACATAGCTGTGGAATTAATTTTAGGGCGAAGGAAGTAATGAAACGGCTATCGGGAGAGATGTGGATGTTTGAATTATACAGACCAACAATAAGCAAACAATCAACGAAATTACATATATATTTACTGCTCGACTTGTCGCTCCAAATCTGCAACATGGATTACAGAAGGAAGTTTTCGATAATTGAAACGGCTGTGCAGACCCTGCAGTATACATATGTGCACATGGTAATTCAAATACAGTAGAATCTCGAAAATATGAACAGATATAAAACAGGCCCCAGGAAAAAAAGTCGTTCATCTTTCCGAATTGTTCATGTTTTCAAAATTCTACTGTATTCAGATTTGAGGCCAACTGTGGGCAGAACAGCTTTCAGACAGATGCGGCAGCCCATGCAAGTTTTTTGGTTGCTCGTTGTTTGCACAAGATAAAAAAAAGTCTGCAGTCTGCTGTTTTGTAAATATTCAGTTGCAACCAACTTACCTGAATTCTTAAAAGCCTCCAAGATATGAATGCAAAGGAAAAAAGCTCCCATTTTTTTAATGAAAAAATATGGATTTTTTTCTTAACTTTTTCTAGAAATATTTTAAATTTTCACTATTTTATTCATACATTTCAAAAACCAGAGTTTAAAATTTGTTTTTTGATTGTTTTAAAATATTGTAAAACTACGAACGATGCTAAGATAACCCCATTCATTAGTATTTACAACTAGTCGTTCGAACTAAATCTTGAAGCTGATATGTTGGTGTTTGTTGGTTTTTTAGAATTGAATGTGCCCTTTTTTAAATAAATTTTACATGAAAAAAAATTATAGAATTTTTTGTTGATCGAATGTAATGAGACAAAAGCGGGCTCTTTTTAGCTCATCTTTCACAACAATTTCGCAGAATTCTGTTGTTATTTCTGAAAATTCAGTTTGAATTTTGTTTTTGAGCTTCGAAGTGGTTTTTCCTCTATAGGAAGAAAATCGAGAGGGTCATGTGAGCAGTCGTTATCACAACTTTGTGACATTCGGTCGGGAAAAAATTTCTCTCGAAATTTGCATCGAAACACGAGATGAATGTGATGCGACGCCGTCTTTTAAGCACATGTTTTGTATTAGGGTTTTTCCGTTCTCCAACATATTCCGATAACGGTACCCATTAACTGCTACAGCATTGCCTTTGTCTTATTTAAAAACAAGACAAGGATGACGCAATCCACCCAAATGGCACGCCATGCAATTTAGAAGGGTGTAGTCGTTTATGTTGTATTAACAGTGCATTCGGTGCCCTAATTGTGGCTACCACGTTTATTAACAAAGCTAGCCAAAGTGTGCTTCGTCACTCATAATGATTTTTCGCTAAAAAATAATGGCCGTCTATACTAAAGTTGGGCACCTCAAGTTAGCGGCTGTAATTGCTCAATAAAATCACTCCTACGATGGCCAAGTGCCATCCATACCCAAATGGCGGCCAAACAAAACCGATCTGGAACATAAAAATAACTATTATTTCGTTATTTTCAACCAACAAATTGGCTTGATCCAACTAAATACGGGCAAGACTGAATTCAGTAAAAAATTGCAACGAATCCTTCAAATATTTGGCGGATTCTAATTTCTAATGCAGTAAATAAATGAACGGCGATTGAAGAAACTTAACTTATTTGTCGGATGTGTAATAAATACAAATGATGGAAGATACAGTGCGATCTATGACGATCTAGTCAAAATGGTGATAGAAAAAAAGGATTTATCAATTTTTATCTTCTATTTGATACGACTGAATGGAATGTTTTATTAACTTAATTGTAACATAAATTAAATAGAATTAAAAAAAAAAATTGTGTTACCTTCTTGATTCTTTCGATAAGTGTCGAGGTTAAAAAAGTAAAAAACAATAACTTTGTTTCTGATATTGCAAGAATTATTTAAGTATTTATTTTTTTATTTCTGCTACTCATTAAAAATATATCCGGACAGTCAGTTGTTATGAAGGTTTTGTTTCTCTAATTGTTAGTATAATTAATATTTTTTATTTTGCGACCGAAATGAATGCGCTTTGGGAACATGGTTGAATTCTATATAAAAAAATTTCAGGCAAAAGAAGCATACAAATAAAACACTCATACAAAATATGTGTTTAAATATACACACAAAAATACTTATTGACTATTATGGAGGTTTTCTTCTCATGTATCCTTAAACGATTGGCAAGCTAACGAACAAAGTGCATGCACAAATACCTATTGTTTGTATGTACCAAAATGTATCGATTTATTCGTTATCTGCAAAATAGTTCGATAAACGCATTTTAATATACATTCATACAAAATATAAGTTTTCAAGAAAATATGAAATACAACAATACACCGCAAAAACCAACGACAAGCTAGACGGAAAGTCTTATGCTATGGAAGAGGAACTGTTTGAACTTTTTCAATTATATTTCGTACTGAGTGCTGTGTTCGACAGAGTAGATTGGAACCGCATCGAGTTGCAACCTTTCCTAACAATTTATTTGGTTCAGCATACTTATGACGGATGGATGGAAAAGTATATATTGAAAGCGTGTGTGTATATCATACAAAGGATGCAAGTTGCAATGTAAGGTATTTATTATATTTTTTCTTTCTATCAATGTTTTTATATTTACAGCCTTTTTTGAGAAGACATGAAGTGGATAAATTGTGGATTTAGTTCCATTTTAACTTCAAATGTAGAAAAAATTACATAAAACCATATCCAATGCGATCACAAAATTAAATTGACGTACAAGTAAAATAATACTCAAATGGGTGCGCTACCTCACGAAAAGAAAACCGACGGTTTGCACATTCTGTCATAAAAACTTTTTTAATTTATTTAATACATTCGATGAACATGGAGAATTTAGACTTTTTTTTCCCTTTTCCGACGGAAGGAAAAATTATCCTAAATTACATGTTCAAGGAATTTGGTATTCCAATAGGATTGTTGCTACCATAAAAAAACTAAAATCATTAACAATTTTCTGAACAAGAAAACATCTACCTGAATGTTGTTTTCGATTAAGGAAAGTATATGTTTTGTAAAACACTTTACAGGTAGATTCTATAGAACAAACATCGCAAGCTTGGGTTTGAGAGATAGATGATTTTAAGAAGATATTCTGGTCCATCGACGCACGGTGCGATTTAATTTGCATTCTGCCACGTTGTGGCAGGATGATCTCTACATTAAATTTCATTTTTACGAAGATGCTATGATTTATTAGTTCCAAAAGAAATTTTCAAGTTTTTCATCTGTTCAACCAAAACAAACTCTCGACTGACTTTTGACTTGATTACTAGTAAATAAACGAACCTAAAAAACTAATTTAACTTTATTGTATTTGCTATGGGCAACAATTAACAGAAGTACAGTCGTGATCGGTTATTTTGCAACTTGAGTTGTCCAACATCCACTTCTAAAAGCAATTTTAATGATTCAATTCTGTTCGTCTGTTATCTAGACCAGCAATCTCCATCGTTTCAACAAGGCATTGTTCACAGCCAGTTATGTACATATCTGCCACTTCCCATAGAAACACAGAAGATAGGGGTGCCATCAAATATAGGATGAGCATTTCAAAGATATGTGGCGTAGTGAATACGTCCATTCTTACATTGAAATTGTAGTTCCTATTCCCGGGACAAACAACTATTTGCAAATTTCACGGCTGCACCTCTCAAGTCCTTGACAATGCCCAAGAAGTATATCCGTCTAGAAAAACCTTATCAAGCTTGCCCGTTCGGAGTCGGGGTCGTAGGTCCCTTCCACTCGTAAGAGAATTTTAGATCGCACAACACGAGTGGTTGCTGTAGAAGCTAACCAAAGTTAAAGTCTACCACCACAATAATATTTCATTAATGAAAATGTTATAGCAAGGCACTTCGCTGAGTCCCCGCATTGAATACGTTAAGGGAATTGAAATAATTGAGAAAAAAAAGAACAAAACAAATACATTACAGAACACGCAAATACAAATAATTTCATATACTATCAATCAAATACATAGCCAATGATAAATAATATCAATGTGTTTACTTGCATTCGTCCCTCACTCATCACGAAAACAAACACTGGAAATGACAGCTCATTAGATGTAAATCGCGGCAAGATATATTTCATAAAGTGCTATTTACTCTTCACTAGAAATTGCTCGTGGAAACCCACGTTTATGATAATACACTCCCCTAAACATTTTCTATCTTATAATAGAATTAATAATAAAGAGAATTGTTTGCGCCTTCCAGGTTGAATGCAATCAATTTACCTAATAGTTTCTCGTAAGTTTAGACAAAGTCTCTTATTTTGTAAAATACCAGAAAAATTAACAATCCAAAAATATCCCTCCCTCTTGTACTTACTTTTTATTTTTAGAAAATACTTTTTTTTTAACATATTCAGCATATTTATCATCGGAATTATCCATACTCATCCCATACTCTTTCACATAAAAGCCTATCACCTCAAATGTTTCAACAACATCCTTTTCAAATATACAGTGCTATCCTTATACTCACATTTCTGAGCTGATATAAAGAAAGATGTTTTCAAAAAATACCTAGAAACATTTTAATGGCCAATAGATCTAATTTCTTTTAGCGGAGTTTTTCAAGCTTTCTGAATATTTTAAGAGAAAGAAAAAGATGACATTGAATGCAACCCTAAAAATACAAATATTTTATATCATAATTTGAAATAAACATCAGTTTACATTTCGGACCTTGACCTTATTTAAAGGGCAAACGAGTATTTTTCCCATTTACCATGGTTATACAGTCCCTGTCTAAATGATGACAGATTTTTGACCAATTAATTAAACGGTATCCACATTACGTTTGTTTTAATTATTAATTTTATTGACAGTCATTCCAACAGCTATTTGTGGATGAAATGGTTGTCATTGTCAAAAACATCCTTTTTTCTTTTTAAGGTTCCGTCTACAAAAACGGAACCTTTATAATTTCGGTGTGTCCGTCCGTCCGTCCATCGTGTCTGTCACACTTTTTTATCTCCGAAGTTTATGAAGATATCGGCATGAAATTTTGGAATTAGGTACTTCAGACCTAGATGTCAATTCCTATGCAGCGATTTTAAAAAGTGGGGCCATTTGGGGGTGGCTCCAGTACAGGTGAAGTTGACATTAATTTTGAAAAATTGTCGCACCCCATCGAAATATATATCAATCGACAGGTCTTTCGAAATGAGGTGGAGGTTTCGTTCAACACTTTTTTATCCAAAATACCGTTTGGAAAATATGGAGCTCTAAAGTTTTAAATGCGTCCCCCCCTGCCATTTCTAAACCAAAGTGTTTAAAAATCTGAAAAAATCACAAAAACTTGGCTTCATTGAGTACTTTCATTTAAAACCATTGCAAGCATTCTGGACTTAATGGTTTTGGAGATATTGGCCAAAAACGGTCAATCATCGACATGCGAATTTTGAAGATCTGAAAACGCAGTTTTGAAGACATTAATGTAAGCATTAAGAAATGATAAATTTCAAAATATCGATTTATGTTGAAATTTTGAGATATCTAAGATTTAAAATGAAAACAATTTCATTTCCACACATAATTTCATGCTGTGTTCGGCCACTTTATTCGTTGCTGAGCGTTATCTTTTCGATCTCACCCTTAAATGCCCAACAGAAATGAATACACACACACCGCAGGCATGAGCAGTGATTGGGTATGTATATGATGGAAGGGATTTTCTGTGTTGGATAAACTTGGATAGAGATATAGGTATATGTAGGGATGAACGTTTGTTTTTTTCGGATGTATAAATGTATGAATGAATAGTTGATTTGAGTTGAAGTTAGAAGAAAATTCAACTGAAATAGTTTCGAAACGTCGTTTGATCTTCAGAAATCATCCATCAATATTATGCGACGGAACCTTACCCGTGCGAGTACAACTCGCACTTGCCCAGTTTATTTCAAATATTCTATCAGTTGCATTTCACAAAGTTCATCAATTTCATGATTTTTCTATAGGAAAAATTTCATTAATAGAACACTTGTTTGGAACTATATGTATACAATTGAATACAAACATTACTGAAGCTGTCTCGAAAATTACAAATTTTTCCTTTGTATGGTTGGTCGCTGTGGCGTATTGAGTAAGAGTGTTGACTCCTCCGCTTACAGTTTAGAGCCAGTTGTTGTTGAAAAGTTTAAAGTAGTAAAAAAAAATTATGGATCATAGATCATAAGATCTACAGAACGGAACATAGCAAACTAACGTCGAATGTTGCGTTGGTTTACCGCTGCGTCCTTAACTGTGTCATTAATGTTTTTTGCTACCAGCCACGCATGATGTCTCAGATTAAATTTGTAAAGGAAGAGAGTCGAATTTGAACGGGCGACAGCGTGATAAACTCGACATCTTATCGCGACCTGAGTTAAAATTTGATATTTCATATGGTACAACCTTATACTTATATTATTGATGATTTCTAATTGCCAGCAAATTGACGATCACTGATAGAAAAAAGTTTAAAATTATTGCAGCGTGTAACCATATGGTTGGTTTAAAGTCTATTTAATGAACCACTATTTTACGGGCGATGATGATTTGTTCAGTCCGGGCCTTAAAGCACATTAGTTCCAGTTTGGTTTCAATAAGATAATTATTCTATTTTAGATCACAAATGCTCTAATCCGAAATGCTGTAAAAGGGTTTAATAAGTCATAATTTCTCCTTTTGTTTTTCGGGTCGAGTTGTTATTCAACTGAGGTTTTTTTTACTTATTTTTATTTAAAAGTATGTTAATTTAAATGTTATTTGCTTAAAATAATTAAGAGTAAAACAGATTCCTCAATCGCCTCATTTCAATAAATTTCATTTCATCATACCAAAAGGATTCAATATTCAGCCGAAGTTGTTCATTCCGCAAAGTTGTCACTTACTTTTACACAATCATATTTTCCCCGCTACATGCTGCAGCACAGATTTTTTATAAAAAAAAAACAGTTTGAAACTAAACGAATGAAATACAATTATTTTGATTTTCTGTTTCTGTTTTTTCAAATACATGCAATTTAAATTCAGCTTTATTTTTTTTTTAAATATTCAAAGATCATTAAAATTGTGAGTGTATGTGTAAACTGAAGGTTTTATATCAGTGTAGGAAATATTTCAAGTTTTTAGCGCTCATAAGAGACTTACAAATTCCCCCATGTTTCTAGTCTTAAAAAATTCTTGGGGTTAATTTAGAAAAAAATCTTAAAAGCGTTCACTTTTAAATCTATTTGACAAATTACAAGCAATGGTGCAAAAAATGCAGACAGTGATTTAACTTTCATTTCACAAATAATGTATTGGAAACCGTTTTCTATTCTATTTGATGTTTAATCCTGGTCTCAAACTGAAGGGATTGATACATAGCACTCTCTAACTTCCCCAATAGCCAATATAATTGTTACATATTTTATAAGAAACAAGATAAGAAGATTGCTGGAAAAATAAACAGAATTGTCCTATATTTAGGGCTTACAGTAGGGTCGGGTGTCATTGGCAAGTTTATGACCCTTCAACGTTGGAAAATAGTTTTAAAACGTGCCGGGAAAACAGATGTGGCAATATGATTCAAAATCATAAAATTAAAAAAAAAGACGTATACATACACTCGTGCTTATACAATTATACAAGGCTGCAAACAAATTGATTAAAATCATTGATCACTTCTGTAACGAAATATATTTTAACTTAAATTCTACGTAATTAATAATTGTATAATACAAAACAATTCATAAGATGAAATTTTGCGATATCGGCCAGATAATAGCCACTGCGCTCATATAACTAAGCCATTTCTAAAAAAACTGATTACTTTAGCAATACAATACATAAAGGGAAACCTTTATTTTTAAGAAATCCCGCATGACTGCTCTACAAAGAGGACACTAGATTCCTGCAAACTGATTGTGGAACTTTATTCCTCTCCTTCTCTTAAATCTCTAACATTTTGGCTCCGCTAGAAGGTTTTTATTTCTTGGTTTCTACGTTACCGAGTTAACCTGTGTTGGAATTTGAGCAAACCGAGTCGGCTGACTCTGTTTTTATCAAAATTTAATATTTTTGCAGCTCGCGAAACCGAGTCAAACACACAAAAAACAAAGCATACAAGAATCAAACTAACACAAATCCCTTCGGTTCCATCGAACCGAATAGATCGAACGGAATATTAGCTCGTTTCGCCAACATTTGATAATAAAGTAATTTGGTTCAAATCGGTTTGGATGTACATAACTCGGTTTGATCCGGTTTATGAACTCGAATTGACACCTCACTACACCAGACGATGTAAAATATCTCCACAACATAACTCAGTCTGCCAATAAAAGTCAATGAAAGCATGGCTTTTATTTTTGCGCATTTCTTTTAACTTTTAAAAACAACAATGCACTGTAAGGTGGTATACTAAAAAAAACAGCTTTAAATTACTATTTCTTACTATATGGCTTTATTATGTGAGTGCAGGATAATATGATAATTCGATAATAAACAATTTCTTATCATATCTATGGTATGTATTACCACAAATGTATATGTATATGCATAAGCGTAAAAAGATTGTTACGAAAGCGGAAAAAAGTATTTTATGAACCTAACGTTCTCTTGATATAGGTCAGCACTAAGAATATTTTTATGATTGCTCGAGACATGGACGTGGGGACATGTAGACTAATTGAACTGTTATTTTGTTCTGACTAATTACTAGGCTTCCAACCCCTTACAAAAGTACAAACCGAAAACATGCGCCCATTCAATTGATTATTTATTTTTTTTATTATTTTTTTTTTGTATTGTCCTCTTGTACCTCGTGTAAATATTTATTTTTGAGCTATTGTCTCATTGTTATTACATATTAACGAAAATTAATAATGAAGGGTAACTGTAAACGGAACTAAACGGTTAAGCTGCAAATATGAGAATGCAACAGTTAATTAACGCCAAAAGGAAAATTATGCTGAGAAAATGAAACTTAAAACTTGTACACCTGCGTAATCGCAATAAGAAACAATGAATTTAACTCTTTATCACTACCGCAATATATGCAATAACTTTTGAAGTCTGTGAACAACAATATTCTGTATTGAGGTAAGAATAAAATTTGATTTTATGTATAAGGGTACTAAGTTTTTCAAATGATTTATTTATTTTATTTTGAATCAATGTGCGACGATGAAATCGTTTGTTTAGATTAATTTTTTACTGCATGCACAATGTGCAAACGAATACATGCAAGCATTTGCATTTTAACTTGTCTATTTGACAAACAATCCTCATCCGGATATGCTTGCCACATTATAAATTAAAGTTGCCATACTGCCAAAATGTAGAAAGAAATCTATGATTAGTAACCGAAAACTTACGAATTGTTGGTACAGATCGTATACAAAATTGATCTGTAAATGATAATCTAGAGCAAGTCATCGAAATTTATTGAATATATTAAAAAATGTACATAGCTGATCAAAAATGAATGTTTTAAATAAAACAATTTTAGGGGGGGAATGTAATATAAAAGGACTATGGAATTCTACAACAGCATAGGCTTACTATGATTGCATTTTTATCTATAATATTTTGTATGTGAAGTAGGGTGAAGGCCTAAAATTTTAACAATTTTCTTTTGAATATTCCATTGAACTTATAACATTTTTGGCGAGCAACATAATATTTTGGCATATCTGGAGCTTTCTTTATTTGAAAACAGCCTTTTCACAAAACCAGACTGAAATACACAAGTAATAAATATTAAAGGAAACCCGAAAGTAATATTCGGTGTTTTAAAAGTAGCATTTTTGACAAGATATCAGTCAAATAAATGTAACTTTTCAAAATAAGTGAACTGTTCATTTAAGTAACAATACTAGCGTCAAGAAAGAACAATAAAAAATAATTCTTTCCTTAAATTGCGGAAATGTTCTCACAATTTTTATTTAATTTTTCAGTATATTTCCAAGCTGGGCATGAATGCATTGCAAGAGAAAATATTACAGTTTCTTTAGAGGTAAATTTCTGAATGCAGTTTGATCATATTTTATTTATATAACGGCGTTTTGTTTTATTTACAGAAAATTCTGAGCTTTTGCATGTTGAAGCAATTGAAATTGGTAAGTAAACGATGAGTTGGTACATAATATAAATATTGATACACTCTCATATAGCAACTTATAGCAAATTAAAGAGATAATTGAAATTCATTTATAACAAATTAATTATTTGTTGAGCAAGAAATTAGTAAGAGATCAGGACCTTCTTCAGCTGACTTACATGCCATTATTGAGAGCACGCCCTGCTTTATGGACGGTTCCCTTTCATTTGTAAATATCGTCAAGCAGCGCTTGATGAAGTTTTGAGTTATCTGAACAAAAAAACATTTTTCAGAGAAATAATTTTTCACGGCTCCACCTTTCTCGAGTCACTGACAATACTCAAAGAGTAAAATTGTCCAAAGAAAGCTTTTCAATCTCATTAGAGAACAATATTAATAGCGCCGTCATTTTTATTATTATTATTATAAGACCATTAATAATTTTTATGTGTTTTAACGATCGGCCGATCATTTTTATATCGCACTTCAATTTTGTTTTTTAAAATTTGGTTTGACAGAAAACAAACGACAGCTGAATTTCCTTTAAGTTTCCTGAAGCAATTATGGACACCTTAAAAGTTGGACGATGCTTCTGGAACTTTTCTTTCGGTTCTAATATAAGCCTTAAATAGCCTTAAATCAGTAGTTGACTCTTGAGTTTTCCTTCTTTTCTATTGGTGGGGCTACAATTCGTTGTGCGTTTGGGCCCTGCTGCCACGAAAATCACCAGAAGTACCTAGAGTTTTATTCTGCCTAAAGTTAAGCTAAGTGGTAAATTCATGTTCGAAGGTAAAAATCGTAGGATAACTGTGATTTTGATTCACTTTGATTATTATATAATTTGTGAATGAATGTGAAGTGAATTCAGGATGATGACGCAAACAAGAAAAAATTTAAAAAAAAAATCTAAATATATTGAAAAGGAGGAACTATTATTGAGGGTGATTCATGAGCGGAAAAAGGCAGGATTGTCGGAGGCACAATATACGATTTTCACAAACGAGAAGAAGATGGCTTGGATGCGCCGAAAAGCAGCCTTCATCTGAAAATTCACTTTCAAAGCGGAATCTCGTGTGAAGCATGCCTGTTTTTATCTCCTTTCATTCCGTTTTCGACAGGTTTTCCTAATTTTTTTGTGAACGTTGATCGAGTTACACCTCACGTATGCTACGTGGCATTTTAGGAAAACTCATTACAGGGACGATTTAAATGCAATTTTAATGTTTTTTTTTTATTGCATACGTGTGGCGCCGTGGCGTAGTGGGTAGGTGCGTCGACTCCTACGCTCGAGGTTGTCGGTTCGAATCTCGAAAAAAACATCAAACATTTTTTTCACGGCTCCACCTCTTTCGAGTCACTGACAATGATCAAAGAGTATAACTGTCTAGAAAAAAGCTTCTCAATCTCGCCGTTCGGAGTCGGCATTAAACTGTAGGTCCCCTCCACTCGTGAGAGAACAATAGCACGCACAACACGAGTGGTTGCTGAGAAGCTAGGCCCAGGTCCACCTCGTACTGTAGCGCCGCTATTATTATTATTATATTATAGTCCTACAGACAAAAATTACTGCTGGACTTAAAAAAAAAATGTTAATCGTCGTTCAAATAAGAATTTAAAAGCGGATTGCTCCCAAACACCCACAATCAGTGTTGCTTTCCTATAAGTTGCGACGCACTAAGATTTTGTTTATACACATAATTTCGTTAGCATCTGTCAAAGTTAATGATTTTTAGAGTGATATATATATTTATTTGTGTATGAACGTGAATGCGAAAAAAATGACTCATTCACGATTTGGCAATTCACGGTTATCTTTTTTCTAAGTTCACCGATTGTGAATGCGAATTCTTATTCACAATGGATAATTCACAGGTAGCTCAATTCTAATCTGGCCTTCGAGCGGAGAATTTTGAAAGTTTTTGTGACTTTTCTACTCTTTGATCATTGTCAGTGACTTGAAAAAGATGGTGCCTGAAATATATAGGGAAGCGATTCTAGACTCTGAACAAGAATAAATCTAGGCCAAAAAAATTACGTCTACCGGGAAACTTAATAAAATTCTCGAATTCTGTGATATTTCGGTTGTGTTTGTAACGTAAAAGTGATTTGGTATGATTCATAATTTGGGACTTCAATGATGAATGAAGTTCTGCTGTTGTTTTAAAGTAAAATGTTTATTTAAGATCATTTCTATTGTTCAAGTTTTTGCATTCTCCTAAAAAGAGATAAAGTTGTCTAATAGTAAACAGACTCGTTGAATACAAAAGAATAGCAAATACACTCAAACGATGAAAGAGTAGTGTACAGCATGGTATTTTGTCGCGACATACACCGATTCGACAGAATTGAAAACTTTTATAAACAACTTGTGAAATCTGGCTAGAAATTGTAGCATAGAAAATCTTATTCCCCCAAAAGCGTTCTCTTCATCGAATTGGAGTGTAACTTAGTGCAAAATAGTTGGCCTTCCGGTTTTCTCGAATAGAAACCTTTTGTTGTTTGAAAGTGGAAAATTAAGAACAGAAGCATAACTTTTCTCCTAGCCCTTTTCAAAATTGTATACAATGAACTATTACTCATTTGCTTCTCTCATCTTTCCTTATAATAATAATTATTTTTTTTCTTCTTTGCAGCCGGACAAAATGTTGCAAATTCAGATGTTTCGGATTGTGATTTTTAGGTAAATATCAATTTTTAACTAACAAATATGTACTATATTTTGCTATGATTTTAAACACGGATCTAATTGCTGAATTTCCTTACCAAACACCTTGTGGTCAAACGCTGTATGAGCGAAATTAATATTTCTACTAACAAAATAAGTAAAAAGCCGCAAACTGATTAATTAATTTTATTTTTCAGGATGACATATCGTTAGAGTTCATTGAACGCGGCCAGGAATCGAATAGAATGGTAAGTCTATTTTAAAATTAGATTGTTTTCGGTTGAAATTCTTAAAGTATTTATGATTCTCCAAAGACAGAGTAATATCAAAGACCATATGATAGAAAGATAGTATAAGTCGCACTTTAAATTGATGAAAAGTGGAAAGCCGTCTCAGCTTGCGAGATCGGCATATGGAGTAGACAATATTAAGGTTTTTGGTCGCCCCAAGTTCCTTCTTTTTTCTTCCCTAAGGTCTCTAAGTTCTTCGCTTAATTTTATTGAGGAAATATATGATCTTCAGAGAATTAGGAAGACTGGTTGAATTTCAAAAACAGCAAGTCATGTAAGGAAAAAAAACTGGTTTTATGCTCATTTATTTTCCTTATTTTCTGTTCTGCAAGAAAAGATATTACGAATTAGCTTAAGCTTAGAGCATGGGGTCGTGTTATAGAACTCCACGTATAAATATTACCGGAATATTTTTCTTTGTATGGCGTGCATTTTGATATCATGTGGTCTCTGGTTAAACAGTAGTAAATACCTATTTTCTTGCTATGATTATAAACACGGATCTAATTGCTGAAATTCCTTACCAAAAATCATGTGGTTAAACGTTTTATGAGCAAATTCCATATTTCTACTAACGAAATGAATGTAAAAAGCCAACAAACTGATTAGTTAATTTTAATTTTTATTCCAGGATGGCATCGTTATGGCTTTGCAAACGTTCAGGAACCGAAAAACACGGTTGCATTCAATCCAGTTGTGGGGTTTATGTTTACTAAAACCGTGCAATCAACTATCCATTGAAAATGTAGGTGAAATTCTATTTTGCATTTGAAAACTATTTTATGATGAAATTAATTACCGTATGAGTGTTACTTTGACAATAACCCAAGGCTGAATTATACTTCTGATCTCTAATTAAATTCTTTAATAATTTTTCATCCATAAAATTGCGAAAATGTGCTGTAACTTAAATTTTTCTTTACAGATGTTATGTTGATGTTCGACGGTGCAGAAGGAAATGCATTACAGGTAAATACTGTTAAATAGAAATTTAATAAGGTTTAAATATTGGGTTGTTATATAAACTCTGCGTTTTTTTCTTGGAAGATTTTTTAAATAATTTGGCAATTACAATACCAGCATACTTTAATATATTTTAGACAAGAAAAAGAGACAATTGACACGGAAATTAAAAAAAAATTCGTCGCAACACAATAATCTATGATGCGCTGGTTGGTGATGCCAAGTGTTTGCAATTAAGAAAGGTCGACGTTGCAGTACTGTTACTGGCACACGCTACAGCGGTGTTTGGTGAACATGTGGTATCAACAATACATAGCACGAACCACAACGTATATCGTGAAGAAAGTGTTTCCTGGTCGCGTAATATCCCACTTTGCCGATTTGACATGGCCAGCAAGATCGCCCTATTTAACCATCCCAGACTTCTTTCTTTGGGGCTACTTGAACCCGCGGGTTTGTGCCAACAAGCCTCAGGCAATCGCCGTCCTTGGCGGATATAATCTTTTCCACTTAGTAGAAAAAAATGTTCCAAATAAAGATTTCCATCACTCAAAATCATTTTTTTTATTTAGTAAAAATGTAATTTAAAAACAGAATTGGATGATTAATTTTGCGTTAGCTTGTATAAGCCCTTGTACCGAAAATGTGTGTTTAAATTTAACCCTAAAAATCCGCAGAACTTATTGAACAACCAAATAGTTGAAAACTGTTTTATGATGATATTAATTACCGTATGAGTGTTGCGTTGACAATAACCCAAGGCTGAATTATACTTCTGATATCTAATATAATAATAATTGTTTATCCATAAAATTGTAAAAATATTAAGCGGTAACTTAAATTTTTCTTTACAGATGTTGACATGAAGTTTTACGATACACAAGAAAATGTATTACAGGTAAACACTCTTAAATAGATATTTTATAAGGTTTAGGTATTTTCAAATGCAGTAGAATCTCGAAAAGATGAACGGATTCGAATTATTCACCTTCCCAAATATCGAAATCTAGTTATGTTAGTAGTGCATAAAAACATTGCATGTATCAAAATAACAATTAATTATATTTTTAAAAAACAAAAATTAGGAGAAACATTTTTCATAAGACAGCAGTGTTATATAGGCGTTTTTCTTATAATCTTTAAAATGTCTCAGTGTATTTAAATATATACAGTAGAATTTCGAAAACATTAACGGTTCTATAACATGAACCGCACTGAGACATTTTAATGATTAGTGCAATTAGTATATTCGTATTACCTTTACGAAGGCTAAAACTAGAAATCCGTTATACCCACAGCAGAAAACTAGCCTTTCACAAAAAAAATAATAAAAAGTTTGAAAATTTGCCAAGACGTAAGTTTCGGATATTCAAACATTGAATATAGACTACTTGTCCAGTTAAGCGAGAATTATCCATTCCTGACATCATCAGAAATAAATGCAGTTATGGAAACGTTCTATGCCGAAAAATTGCGGTGCGATGACGGCTGAAAGAAAATAATTTAGATTTGCTCATCGCCAGAAGAAAACTTAACGTGTAAAAGAAAAACATGATAGAACTTTGAATTTTGTCAAAGAACATGGAAAAATTGAAAGTTCTGGGATTTGATAGTTCGGAGCGATGAAGCGAAGTTCAACATGTTCGTTAGCGATGGTAAACCGTACGTAATAGGTGGAAAGAATTGAAGCTCAAATTCACGAAAAAGACTTAAGTATGGAGGTTATTCAGTCAACGTGTGGGATGTTTTACATCGTCTGGTGTAGATCCTTTAACAAGATAACCATAGAAATCTACAAAATCCTGTCAGACACACATTTAAATGACGATTTTGTCGATGATTTGCTTTTGACTTGGATTTTCCATCATGACAACGATTTCAAAAACCTTTACCCATTAAAAAAATGATCAGCAGTCTTCAACCTTCCACCAGTAATTAGACCCTTCTGTTTCAAACGCTGCAGTACATTACTTCCTTCTTTAGAAAATACCCTGCCACGCTTATATTTAAAATAGAAATTAGGATATATATAAATGTATATTTTTTCCGTGCGCGAATGTGTGTAGTTAGTGCGTCGCCTACTACGAACGAAGTCTGTGATTTATCCCCAAGAAAACATTTTTTCACGGCTTCACTCTTTAGAGTCATTGACAATGCTCAAACTGTCCAGAGAAATTGTCTCAAACTTCGTCGTTCGCAGTTGGCATTAAACTGTAGGTCCCTTCATTCGTGAGGGAGCAATAACGCGTTTAACGCGGGTGGTTGCTGTAGAGTCTACCCAAGATCATCTGGGACCATCAATATTTTTGTTTTTATTGTATTATCATTATATACTTAATATATTCTTCTTTCAATATTTTTTTTATTTAAGTATTTAAATTCTCTTGCAGTTTCATTGGTTTCTTTTACCTGAAGGGATTGTGATTATTTAAACATTTCTGGAACAAGCTTTACCTGAAAATGTAAGTCCAATTATATTTTGTATTTTAAAAACTGTTGCCTTATTCGGAAAAGCAGAAATGGCATAGTAAATTTTGCACAAAGCAAGAGCATGGAAACAAAAAAGCAAAGTTTGCATTTCCGAATAGACCCTTTTTATGATGAAATTAATTACCGTATGAGTTTTACTTTGAGAATAACCCAAGGCTGAATTATACTTCTGATATCGAATGCATAACTTTAATCCTTTCCTCTCCATAATATTGCAAAAATCTAAAGGTGTAATTTAAATTTATCTTTACAGATCGTTAATTGGATTTCACCTATGAACAAACAAAGGTAAATATATTTTTGCATTAACCTTATGATGCGTGTCCTGTCATATTTATGTTTCTTGGGAAAACATTTTGTATGGGATTTAAAGAGTTGTTTTTAATAAAATTGAATTCATTACAAATAAATTTCTAAAACTATCATCGATTATGTTTCGTCCTGATGCTATCATGGAACAACTTTAGGTTTTGATTTAAGAAGTATACCTAATTATGGCTTTTTGCTATTTTGAAAGTCTTGAAGACGAACACTCCCTTACTTCATTGATCAGTGTTCTGCAGATAACAGGAATAAATTATACAGGGTTCTTCCGTCCTGATACTGTAAAGTGCGTGTTTTGAAATATCTCAATCACAGTTTAGTTATTTCTTAAGTGTCACCGAAAAAATGTGTCTATTCGTTGGTTATTGTGATAGAAGACGACCTTTCCTTTTTGCCAAAAATGCAGTAGACTTAAAAATGAGCGTGATGAAAAAGCAGAAAAAAAAATTGTTGTGTTCAAAAATTAGTCCAAATAAAAAATGAAAATACCTAATTATTTTTCCACATATCGACATGAAAATGGCGCATCCTATCTGTAGGGTGTGCACAAACTTTAAAATTGAATTTATATTGTCTCTGTAAGCATTTATTCTAAAATGCTTTGGAAAAAAGCATCGATTTTGATTTGCAAAACGTATAAAATCATTCACGATTGACATGTGTCATGATATAGACTTATAGAATTTCGATAGATTTTTCTGTTATTGGGTGATTCATAATCAAAAGATTTTTTTTTTTGAAAACCAAGTTGCAGTTGTTTTTTAGTTACATATTTATCTTAATTTCTTGCAAAGACCCCAATAAAGAAATTAAGATTTAAAACTAAAACGTATGTATTGTATTAAATATAATTAATAAAATTTGCTAAATTTATAATTTTAGTTGCCTTCTCTGAGAAGAATTGTTGTACTCTGCGTAGTCGGAACTGTGTGGAAGAGGAACGAAAAAACCAATGGGCGGTCAAGTTCGACATACCTCGAAAACAATATACGAGCGCTGGCCTTTGGACTGCAGACTGAAAGGACGCAGTTGTCTTATTTACGCTTTACTAGAGAATTAATGTAAGTCAGTTTTTTCTTTTGCCTAAATAATATTCCTTTCCATGATGAAATTAATTACCGTACGATTTTCAATGACTATAACCTAAGGCTGTATTTTTATACATCTGATTGAAATACAATCTTATTCTTACTCTCGCTCTTGACATTTTTTAACAATCTATATTTTACTTCCCAGGGATTTGTACTTAGCCGGTCATTTTCAATCTATTTCTCAACGTATGTTGAAAAGGTAAGGAAATTTCAAATAAAAATTACTACAATCTTTTTGTATTGATTTATGATGAAAACAATTACCGTACGATTTCAATGACTAAAATTTAGGCTGTTTTTTTTTTACAACTGATGTATATTTTCTACACTATTCATTCTAATCTGTCTTCTGCATTGCAATACTAACAAATAAAAACAATTCTTTTCTTTTCTTAAAGGGTGTCTGAATTGGTGGGCTCCGAATTGCTAATCACCAGTTGTGGATTGTTTCATTGTTGCAATTGAATGAACATATAAGCTCCTTTAAGGGTTGACAAGAAATCAGGAACTAGTTTATATCAACGCAATTCTACGTTGCGGCAGATGTATACAATATCACGACAGTTGCTGACCTCAGTAGACCCCGTTCGCCCAAGAACAAGCGTCGGTATTGGGGGTACCAGTGAAGCAGGCCAATCAAAACCAAAACAACAATTCTTAAGAAAAGGGTGCGCCACGGCGTCCTTGAAACAGGACAATGAAACCGTGTGTTAAAATCCACAACAGAGTACAATACCGAAACAGCAACATGAAAAATATTCAACCGAAGTGATAAAACACCCAATGAACGATCGAAAAAATGGAAAAGCCGAAATCCCGAAACCAACAAAAATTGCAGAAAAGTTTTGGCCACGATAAAGGCCGATAAAACAAAAACAATTAAAAAAAAAAAAAATAAAAATATTAAAAAATAAAAATATTAAAAAAATAAAAATATTAAAAAAATAAAAATATTAAAAAAATAAAAAAATAAAAATATTAAAAAAATAAAAATATTAAAAAAATAAAAAAAAATTAAAAAAATAAAAAAAAATTAAAAAAATAAGAAAATTTAAAAAAAAATTAAAAAAAATTAGAAGAAAATTAAAAAAAATAACCAAAAACAATTAATATGTATATGTATATTCATATATATATATATATATATAACATTTAAAAATATGAAAGAAATTAGAAAAAATTTAAAAATTTTATATTGAAAAAAAAAATTTAACAAAAATAAAAAAAACACTCCAATGGGGAAAATCACACCAACCGCACGAAACCGATCCATACACAAAACAGAATTGAACCAATGCGAACGAATAGGGCTCGACGCGTTTTTTTTTTATACAATCGTTTAGGGCTCGACGCGTGTTTTTTTTTTACAATCGTCTAGGGCTCGACGCGTTTTTCTTATACAATCGTTTAGGGCGTTTAGGACAATCTTTTAGGAGAAGGGCTTCCCCACGAAGAGTTGTTAATATTTTTGTTTTTGTTTTTATAATCATAAAATATTTTAATATTTATAAAAAATAAGCCGAAATATATATATATATATATATATATATATATATATATGCATAAGGAAAAAGATCAAACTATTGTATGTATATACATAGGTCTATAAAATAAATATACTTAAATATAGAAGACAGATTCTTCTGCATTGCATACTTACGAATAAAATTACGTTGATTTTATACAGGGTGCCTGAAATTGTGGACTGCTCACTCACCTATTGGGGATTGTCTTATTGTCTCAATGCTTTAAGGTAAACAAACATCTCATTAATTAAAAGACGTTATCAAATTTAAAATAATTATGATGATACCTATTTATATTGTCTTCTTTTCCCGGCATATCCATTGTTGATGATAAAATTTGATTCTGATAAAGTATTCCTCTCAAAAAAATGTTTTTAGTTGGTTAAACGATTTTAAAACGTAAGCATTTTTACAATTACAGCTAAAATCGTGTTATTCACGGAAAGCTGCCATCAATTAAGATCCGTTCACAAGAAGTGAGGAACGAGTTTGCGAGACTGTTTCACATTATAGGTGTATGCATAGAGTGATTAACCATGTTAAAAAGGACTTCACAAATGGTCTTGTTGAAAGTGATGTAAAAGTTTTGAGGTGAGTAAACTTATTAAATTTAAATACAAATAATTAAGACTATACAGTGGACGTCCAGTTTAACGAATACTCGATTTAACGAATTTCCAATATAACGCATGAGAATTGTTTTCCATTGATGGTTCTATATTACGAATGATGCAAACATTTTACGCTCGATTTAACGAATCGAATAACGAATAAATTCTTGCAAAATATGTATGACAAACTTATGCGACATACATACATATGAGAGCACAAGTTTACTTTTGTTGGATTTTGACTTTTTTCGTGGAATGGAACAATGCTGACTTCGATGAAGATTTTGATCAGTAAAATGATGTCATCGTTAGTGGAAGCGAGGACAAAAATAAACCTTCCTGAGTGCACAAATGTTAAACATTTGGAAGTAATGAATTGCTTCAACAAATGCATCGAGTGGTCTGAACCATACTGACTATTTAAAGACGTTTTGTTTAAGAGAATTGCTGGAGGAAGCCGTTCAGTAGAGCTTGGAGGGAACCAAAAAGCAAACACAAATCAAAGACTTGAAATTTTAATTTTTAGATTTATGTAAAACTTCTGATGAATTTCTCATTTTTTATAAATACATATGTACATATGTATATTTTGTTGTAAAGCTTTCATTACTTCATATTCTTGTATTATTAGATATAAAAAAAGAACGATTGATTTAACGAAAAGCTGTGCTTTATATAATTCGTTATACTATAATTCGTCCACTGTATGTATACGCAAGTGATGAAATTAATTGGTCCGTGTTTATGAATTTATTTTGATTAAACTTTTTCCAATTACTGATATCGAATTAAAACACATCAAATTAACTAGTTTACGTGAATTTGTAATACAACTCAATCTTCAATAATTATTCAAATTTAAATTGTCAACTGCATATCAAATACAACAATAAAATTGTTTTCTTTTCTTAAAGGTGGTCAGTGTCAACATTGAGGCATACCTGAGGTGGCTGAGGTAAATGTAAATTCATAATTTAAGATACGTTACAAATTTAAATTAAAAGTGTGAGGATACTATATTTTATTTGGTCTTCTTTTCCCGACATATTTATACTTGATGATACAAAATATTCTGACAAAGTTTAACTTACAATATGTGCTTCTATGTGCACAAATGATCCTAAAACGCAACAATTTTTTATCTTTGCAGATTCCGTGAATCGCATAACGACTCATTCGTTGAGATCCCTTGACAAGAAATGAGAGTGGATCTACAGCAACACAATTTCTGCGGAAAAATTTGTAGTTGAAAGAACTTCTTGTGGAGCTACAGTCCGCAATGGACCTGGGCCTCAACCAACAGGCCTCTCCAGCCGCCACGATCTTTCGCTAAATGTCTCCAGCTACGCAAACCAAGTTGATTGAAGTCTTTTGTGCGCCACCTTAAACGTCGACTAAAAGAACAACAGCTTAATAAACACAATTACAAGGCCCGTTGCAATCGCCTTGCTTGAAGTAATTAAGAACTGTCAGGTTAGTAAACTTATTTAAATTTAATGAAAACATAATTCAGTTTATAAAACACAAGTGATGAAATTAATTGGTCCGTGTTTATGAATTTATTTTGATTAACCTCTCCAATTACTGATACTTTACAAAAATCAAAAGAACAACAAGCTTTTTTCAATTGTAGGAGAACTCAACTTTTAATAATTAAATTCTTGATATATTCTTTTTTTAGGTGTCACCATAAACTATGTGAAATGAAAACAAACTTCAACTCTAAAAGGTGAGTTTTTTTTAACATTTTGAACACGTTCTCAAAAAAAAAAGAAAATTAAATGATGAAATTAATTGGTCCGTGTTTATGAATTTAAATTGATTTAAAATTTTCCAATTACTGATTTTCTTTTTTCCGTATACTATAATTTTTCTTAACTTACATACGTTTGTATGACATAGTATTTTATTAATAGGATCTAATTTTTTCGTTGCAGATCACGGTTTCGGTAGATGGTTTACGTTCGATAGGGAGTCGAGAGGAATTATTTGAAGATTTAATTTCTAGGATATACAAACCTCATTTTGTGTTTCATAATAAAAGAATATAATAAGAAATATAATAATGAATAAAAGAAATTTATAAAAATAAAACAATAAACATTTTTATATGAATTTCAAAAGTTATGTTTTTTTTTTTTAATCAATGACTATTTTTCTTGAGCACCCTATCATTGCGGTTGTTATTATATCCTGAATAAAAATAAACATCCTCATCATCATCATCATCAGTTGAAGATCGACTGTAAACAGCTAATTTTGAGGCAGCTAACAGGTCTCTATTTGGAATTTGAAGGACGATTTCGGCTACCAAAGTCCTCTTGTGAAACATGCGCGAGGTAATCGCAAAGTTACTCCATGATAAGGAAGAAAATGGAATAAGGCTGCTACAATAGTTTGTGGCCCCTATTGCGATTGTCGATAATCGATTAGGTTTGGTATTGTGATTGTAATTATGATCGACTCTTGTCCAATTTTGTACACAAGAATTTCCTGATCGACTGCTGTCGTGTGTCAGAAAATTGCAAAAATGATCAGTTTTTTGTGAAGATTGCATAAATGTTTTATTCCAACATAATTTTATTCGAATGAGACTTGTTAAATGTTTGCATGAAAATGCCGATTGCTAGAATTATTTGGACATGTTTGTTGTTTAGAGGCTTGTCCTGTCGCAGATATAAGCGCCTGTTAACATATACATGGAGTGAAAGAGTGAGAAAAAAGAATGATGCCTGAAACATAATAGTGCGTCAGCGCGCGTTGTCTTTCAACGCACACAGTTCAATAGCCATGCACACAATATTGTGGCGACCTACGTAAGTGAAAAATGAGAGAGATGAGAGGATCGTAATAAAACGTAAAAAATAATCTCAACGCACGTCGTTATCGAACAAGTTGGATATTTTTTGACAGAGATGCGCCGTGAGAAATGTTTCCCAAATTGAGAGTTTTTTTCCTAAATTGAGATTTTTGTGGCAACTGACATTTGAGAAATGAAAACAGCTGACTAAAATTATTCTAACGACAAAACTAATTTGAATGAATACGCCAAATTAGCAACTAGAAGCACTTTTTTAATTTTCTTAGCATTCATTTTCCGCAATTAACTTTAACGTATAATTGTTTCACCAGAATAATTTTTGATTTGACATTGACATGACAGAAATGAGAATAGCTGACGCAATATTACATCATTACATAATACATCTGGTATTTGAGAGAGAGAGAGGGAACAGCTGATTAACGCAGTGCCTCAACGCGCTCCCTCCGTAACATGAAGTCGGCTGGCGCAACGCACTATTGTGTTTCAGCCATGAATGAGATTGGTTGTATTGCATTTCCAGGCTCACGTAAAGACAGTCCAAGAGATTTGAAGTTTCCAACTGTCAAAACGTAATAAAACTCACAATATGCATGACGTTATTCACAATCACAATTTTTTGTCGACTGAGTTACAAAATATTCGATCGATAATCGATTCGCAACAGGGTGTTTGCATGAGGTAAGAGTGCAGTCTGTAGAATTCTCGAATCGAATCATTTACAATCATTTTTTACTCAGTTCAATCACGAACTAATGCGATGTTGTTTTTTGAATTCGTATTTTTCATGAAACTTTTGAGAGGAGCGATGTACAAAAAATAGCACAAAATTGGATTTTAATTGCATCTGTGATTAATTTTCTTAATATTCTTTTTTCTTATTCAATGATCACCAGCAAATGAGAAAAATATGCTGAAAATCGAACGACATCCAATCCCCTTATGTAAATCTGCTCATATAAACACCGCCACTGTCCACTGTGGTGCTATTTCATAGATAAGCGGATTCCTTGTGACGTCGTAATTCGACAGGAAATGTCAAACATACTTTGTTGAAAAGATACTATGGTTGGTTCCTACCAACGTACATATAATTACATATATTATCTGTACCGTGGGTTCCTACTGCATTCTAGTGATAAGGTTCTAGGAAAAATATCAATTATATAGGTGAGTGGATCCACATTTACATGTACTTGCAGTCCATAAATATATCGGTTAGAGAAAAACAGGAACAACTATTTGACATCAGTATTATTCTTCCACTCAACCAGTGAACATCATAGTATAGTTTTGCATTTACCCTGCTATCTAATTTACTTTTATTTTTCTGATTGGTAGGTAAACATTTGTAGAGCATTTTGTCTATTTCACCCCAAAATTCTGTTTTTGGCGCTTGTACTGTTTTTTATCCACTGATTCAATTGGTTTCAACCAGTGTCTTGATCGCTGCAAAAAAATGTCATTAAGTTCTGGATAACATTAGCCTGGTGTTGCGTTGGACATTTTGTAAACTGTTTACTTTGCGACACGACTTCCCGCCTGTAAACAATGTGAGTGTAAAAGTTCTTGATTCTTATCTCGATTGAAAATATCAATCTTAATGACAACAGACTTTTTTTATTTAAATATCAGTTCTTACAAAGTGGATACATATTACATTTTTGACAGTTTTAGTCAGTGGTTTTTGTTAGTTGGTTCAAACTAGAATAATATGTATTTATACAAAACTTCAAATCACGCACATTCTAACAAAGTTCATAAATTCACCTCAATTGTGCATATAAACATTAATTTACATGTGTCAGAATTTCAGTAAAGTGCTGTACACATGAAACATAACCTGCGACCGCAATTTTGGTGAAATAACAACTTTTCCGCATATATCAACAGAAATACGAGGTGGTCTATACGCCTCAGTATACAGATGGCATCACTCGTCAACAAAACTAAAGGAATGTGTTTGCGCATTTTTTTTTAAGTTCAGCTATTTCGGACGCGCAGTTGTTGTTTGACTAGCGTTTGAGTGAGTTGATGTGAGTGTTTTTGTGAAAATGGGAAAAATCGAGGAGATTTGTCATTAAATACTTGTTTGTTGGTACCTTTAAAGCCCTTTCGATTGACTAGCCGAATTTTAATGAATTTATCATGGACGACGAACCATTAATTTTGCTCCTGAAAATGCTGCCATGCATCAAATGCACTGCGTCATTATGGGGACTATTGTGCCACCCCTCATAAATGACTTAAGTTCAACCTCTTGAAATTATATAACCTTCCTAGTTGGAATCTCGAATCTCGAATGTATTATATTGAATTTTTCTAATGCTAGACTTCGGCACTTGACGAATAAGTATTTTATAGATTCGTTAGCTTGTAGTGTCTAAAGTTTTCTGTATTGATGATAGCTGCATAGACCTTCCTCTTCTTTGGTCGGGGCTACAGTTCATGATCGAGTTGGCCCTAATTTCTATAGCAGGGTTAGAGTTTTGGAGAGCAAGATTAAGTTGTTTCAACAAACCGATGAAGCCGCAGTTGCCAAAGAGCGATTCTACGTCAGACTTCACGTTTTCCCCGAGACAGACAAACTCTTTAACTACCTTAAAATTGCAGTTGTTGATCGCGACGTTTTGTCCTGTGGTAAATAGTAAATACTTGTCCTTGCGGAGATTTGCTACAAGTTTCAAACGGTTCGGAAGTTAAAGAACCATTTTACACCGTGCAACCTGTTTTTTTTTTGGCGTGGTGCGACACAAGCAAATCATTTTTGCCGGGATCCCGAATTCAGCCATCACATAGAATATTTCCTTGCTATGAAATCTGTCGGTTTCAAAATCGATAAAGAGGTCTTTTCCAGCATTCGGCGTAGTATGATGTGATGATGATGATGATGATGATGATATGACAACAATTTGATACGTCATAACACTGATACGTGCCGATTATACAAATAATAATAATAATAATTGTAGCGCTACAGTCCGTGGAGGACTTGGTCCTAGCTTCTCAGCAACCACTCGTGTTGTGCGCGATTGTTCTCTCACGAGTGGAGGGGAACTACAGTTTACAGAACGGTGAAATTCAGAAGCTTTTTATACTCTGAGCATTGTCAGTGACTCGAAAGAGGTGGAGCCGTGAAAATATCAAAGATGTTTTTTTGGGAATCGAACCCAGACTTCGAGCGTAGGAGTAGACGCAGTTACCACTACGTGCCGATTAGTGCGGTGCAAAAGAGCTTTAGACGTTTATACAGTTGGATAGGATATTGTAGGCGAATTAGATCAGGGCTACAACTTTACAGTTTTTTGATGCGTTAAGATCGCATTTTTGTGTGGATGGCGCATGTGGAGCTAATATTACAGTCGTCAGGCATATTTCCAGAACATTGCTACCAGCCTTAAGAAGTTCTCATGACAAACTATCTGAGCATGCGTCTTTGTTCTTCTTCAGGTTTTTGGTCTCTAATCATTATTTGTCAAAAACGGTGGTCGTCCATACTAAGCTGTTGAAATTGAAAACTCCAATTTCAACGACGTTCATGATATTCTTCTGGTCTATGTCGACTGGTAACTCTCGTCAGTCATTCTTTCACTTCTCAGTGTACGCAAATTTTCAAAATCATCCATTACACGCTGGATGCTTGACTAAAATTGCGAAGACGAGACTAAAAATAGTCTTGTAATTTTCTCCGCGTATTCACAACTGAAAAATTATTCAAATTAAATGTTTTAATAATTTGCCCGTATGTGCTAATGCTGAGATGAGGATTAACGTGGATAAGTCCGAGGTTATGGTTATTTCAGAACGCTTGTTCAATGCACTCTACACGTTAGTGAAGTCCCATTGAAACAGGTGAAGAAGTTTAAGTATCTCGGGGTCTTCTTCACGAGTAATGGGAAGAATAATACTGACACCCCTATTGCGGTTGTCGATCGTCGATCAAATCGACAATCGCTGAGTTTGTCGATTAATTTCATTTTTGGTATTGTGTAACTCAATCGACAAACGATAGTGTTATTGTGAATAAACTCATGCATGTTATCACGTTTGACAGTTGCAAACTTAAATCCCTTGAACTTTGTTTACATGAGCCAGAGAATGCAATAAAACCATCTCACTCTTTCCTTTGACAATTTTTTTGTCACGCTCTCATACAATGGACATGTAAACAGGCGCTTGTGCTTGTGACAGCACACGAATACAAACAAATCATATGTGCAAATTATTTTTGCAATCGGCATTTTCATGTATACATTTTACAAGGATTTTCATGAGTTTTTTATTTGTGATTATCTTTAGGATACATTCAAATCTCTTTAGAATTCGACAATTGTCGATAGTCGATCGACAATCGACAACCGCAATAGGGGCCTGAGCTTTCCTGTAGGATTGACCAAGCTGGGTCAATTTTGAAACAGGCGACCGCTTGGCAGACCCAGGACGAGATGGTTGGACCAAGTCCAAACAGCGTCCAAAGCGCCTGGTTGCGCTTGGGCATAGCTCCTGATGAGTTATAGTCGATGGCGGTGGATCGAGTGGTTAGGAGATCTCGCGTGCATGCATTGCCCCGCGACCTCTTTAGTGGAACATGCGGGTCACTGAAGATGAGATGAGATGAGAATAATTTCAACAAATTGTTTAGTTAGTTGCTAGTTTAGTTTAGTTGCTTTATAATAAATTGTTATCTTCTTCTGTATACTAATGTTAAATGCCCACTCATTAATGTCATCCAAACCTAAATGGCGGCTGAAAAAAATCCAATCTGTTTTCGTAGTATTATTAACACAATTAACAACGTATCATGGTTTTCTTCTTTTCAGTTTTATTGATAACTTTGTCCAAGCTAGAGGAAAGATCTTGAAAAATCAAAGGCCTGTGGAAAAAAATGGAGATGGAGAACGTTCACTTGTCCTACATTTCAAATATCTTAATTAAAGAAATTGCCGAAAAGTTGTTACCCAATAAATTATTGGAGCATGATGTAGCTAATGCTGGTGACCTCGATGGTTTCATGTCAGCTTTATATTCTATCAATATTAAAGTTCTAGATGTTGCCACCAACAAGTAAGAAAAAAGGACTTCCGTAGTCATCTATATTTACATACTAAGAACAGTTTGTCAAAAAATTGTTTTGACAAGTCAAAATAAGGCTATATTCCATGGTGTAAGGAAAACTGAAGCTGTGCTTGACAGTTTGTTGAAAATTCGCCATTTTTGAATTTATAACCTCATTTCTTGCAGATTTTAACTATCCAGTGTTAAAACTTGTTTTTTTTATGGCAATTTTATTTTGTGTTTATTGAAATTGAAAAATTAAAAGAGATTGAAATAAAAATTGGTGAAAGTTGAAAACATGTAATTCATTATTTAATTGTGTTATTTAAGAAATGCGAAACTGTTGAGTACAGAATGTTTGCAAAAGTGAAAAGACTTCGAAAAAATTTAAAAAAAACTCATACAAATTGTATGTCGCCATGGTTAAGCTTACAAGCAGGGCTTATTTTCCATACACCATGCTCCTAATCTAGAGTGTTTACCTTTTCTTTGCTGCTCTGCTATTTTTTAAAAATATATTCTTCTTGCATAAATTCGAAAAATATTTATTTTATGGATTACAAAAAGGTTCTTTGCTCGCTATATTACTATTGAAAAAGTTAACCACAAGATTGATTGTTGGAAATTAAATTCATTTTTGATAGGTTGTCGATCATCGATTGACAATTGTCAATAATCGATTAGGTTTGGTATTGTGATTGTCGATTTTGATCGACTCTTGTCGGTTTACCGAGCGAATTTTGTTATCAAAAATTTCCTGATCGACTGCTGCGACGCGTCAGAAAATTATAAAAGTTTCTTCTGATAAAAAAGTAATTTTATTCACATTGTTGTATTATTAATGCAATTTTATTGAAGTTTTAATATATACAGCCCGAAGATAATTACAAATAAAAAACACGGCATGAAAATGCCGATTGCAACACATGTGAGTTGTTTGTATTCCTGTCCGTCACAAACACAAGTGCCTGTTTACGCGTACATGCAATGAGAGAGTGACAGAAAAGAGCAACTGTCAAACATGAGAATGAGTTTATTCACAATAGCAGCCATCAAAATGCCACTGTTTAATACCACTCACCCTTTCGCATCAGCTATCTTGAAAATTATATCAGTAGAGCTAAGACAAGAAGTAGTCGCACACTGGAATAGTTCAAGTTCCTTCTTGAGACCACACAATGCAAACTTAGGACAAGTAACCTAAAACAAGGCATTTAATCGACTACAATCTACACAGCTCTGTCGAGTACGGATGGAACATACACTGTTTAACAAAGCACATCTGTACACAAAACAACACAATGCAACTTCTGTCTAGAAACCCTAACTCTAAAGCACGTTAAAGCACAAAGATGCCCATTAACTAAAGGACACTTTGCAAACAACGTTCCACCATTATAAGAACTCTTAGACACTACTATTCCTCTTCGATTCGATCGACAATCGACAACCGCAATATGGGCCAAAAAGTGGTATCTCTCGGCTCTCCTCCTGGTGAAAAAAGGTGTGCCTCAAGGATTATTCCTTGGATCCAATTGGTGCATCACTTTTTTATTTCATATGATATGGGACTAGACTAATTTAGGTGGGTGTTTTGATAGCGTGACTACAAAAATTAGACAAGATCTTTTGATCAAAATTATTTCGAGTATATTAACTTCTAATGGTTTTACTATATAAAATCTGGTGCTTTTCTGTGTATAAGATCTTTCGATTTAATTTTCTTCTAACATCAACCCAAATCAACTATTTATTACAACATTCATACATTCAAACAAACAAACATTTATTCATACATATACCAAGTTTATGTGTGAAAATGAAAATATGTATCATTTTAAATCTTAGATATCTCAAAATTTTTACATAAATCGATATTTTGATATTTATCATTTCTTAATGCCCGAGCCGAGGTCTTCAAAACTGCATTTACAGATCTTCAAAATTCCCATTTCGATGATTTGCCCATTTTAGCCAATATCTCCAAAACTATTAGGCTCATAATGCTCGACATAGTACTCATTGAAGCCAAGTTTCTGTGATTTTTTCAGATTTTGAAACACTTTGGTTTAGAAATAGCATGGGTTAGTTCTACATTCTTCAAATGGAACTTTGGACCCAGAAATGTTGATGCAAACCTCAACCTTATTTCAAAAGATCTGTTGATTGATATATATCTCGAAGAAGGAGTGCGTCAATGATTTAAAATTCATGGCAAGTCCACCTATACGGGAGCCACCCCCCAATGACCCAAATTTTTAGATTTTCGTGCATAAGGAATGATATCTAGGACTAAACTACTTAATTCGAAAATTTCATGCCGATATCTTATACATTCTAAAATAAATTTCCTGTTTTCTGCTTTTTCCACTTTCTTAGGTTTTTATTAAGGTTCCGTCTACAAAAACGGAACCTTTATAATTTCGGTGTGTCCGTCCGTCCGTCCGTCGTGTCTGTCACACTTTTTTTCCTCCGAAGTTTATGAAGATATCGGCATGAAATTTTGGAATTAGGTACTTCAGACCTAGATGTCATTGCCTATGCAGCGGTTTTAAAAAGTGGGGTCATTTGGGTGTGGCTCCAGTACAGGTGAAGTTGACATTAATTTTGAAAAATTGTCGCACCCCATCGAAATATATATCAATCGTCAGATCTTTCGAAATGAGGTGGAGGTTTCTTTCAACACTTTTTTATCCAAAATACCGTTTGGAAAATATGGAGCTCCAAAGTTTTTTTTAAATGCGTCTCCCCAAAAAAAAAAATCACAAAAACTTGGCTTCATTGAGTACTTTCATTTAAAACCATTGCGAGCATTCTGGCCCTAATGGTTTTGGAGATATTGGCCAAAAACGGTCAATCATCGACATACGAATTTTGAAGATCTGAAAACGCAGTTTCTGCTGATATTGAAAAATGTGATCCATTTCAATCCTTAGTGCCCAAAATATGCACAGCGGGGGTAGTAATTATTATGATTAATGATGGGTATGAAACGAAGGACATTGCAGCATATTACAAATGTCCGCCTACACGAACGAAAAACACGTTTTCTTTTTAAGGTTCCGTCTACAAAAACGGAACCTTTATAATTTCGATGTGTCCGTCCGTCATGTCTGTCACACTTTTTTATCTCCGAAGTTTATAAAGATATTGGCATGAAATTTTGGAATGAGGTACTTCACACCTAGATGTCATTGCCCATGCGCAAATTGGGGCCATTTGGGGGTGGCTTCAGTACAGGTGAAGTTGCCATTAATTTTGAAACATTGTCGCACCCCATCGACTTATATATCAATCGACAGGTAGAGGTTTGTTTCATCAGTTTTTGATCCAAAGTACTGTTTGAAAAATATGGAGCTCCAAAGTTTATTTTTAATGCATCCCCCCTGCCATTTCTAAGCCAAAGTGTTTCAAAATCAAATAATCACAAAAGCTTGGCTTCATTGAGTACTTTCATTTAAAATAATTTCAAGCATTCTTAATAGTTTTCGAGATATTGGCCAAAAACGGTCAATCATCGACGTGCGAATTTTGAAGATCTGAAAACGCAGTTTTGAATTGATCATTTCATAAATTTCAAAATATCGATTTATGCTGAAATTTTGAGATATCTAAGATTTAAAATATTTTCATTTTCACATATAAATTTCATGCTGTATTATCTTTTCGATCTCTTCCCTAAATGCCCAACAGAAATGAACACACACACACCGCAGGCATGAGCAGTGATTGGGTGTGTGTATGATGGAAGGGATTTTCTGTGTTGGATAAACTTGGATAGAGATATAGGTATATGTAGGGATGAATGTTTGTTTGTTTGGATGCATGAATGTATGAATGAATGGTTGATTTGGGTTGAAGTTAGAAGAAAATTTAACTGAAATAGTTTGGAAACGTCGTTTGATATTCAGAAATCATCCATCAATATTATGCGACGGAACCTTACCCGTGCGAGTTCAACTCGCACATGCCCAGTTTATTTAATAACGTTCTATGCGACACACAAATATCACAAGATAAACTTCGTTATATCCGCTATTCCGCAAATTCCTTCTTTGTTCTCGTCAGTGCATGTTCACTAGTCAACGCTCAGCACACAAATGAAAGAATATTGTGCAATATCGCCAATTCAAGATATATTTCTTCAATATTGCACAATACATATCAAAACTATTTTGATTTTCGCGGTGTTTACATGTGTGCAAAATTTCATAATTCTCCGAATGTTTGCTGAGAGATGCGAATTTCTGCTTTTCATATAGCCTATGACTGATTCCTGATCGGTCATATACAAACGAGCCTTCAATGTTATATTCAAAGATAAAAATGGTAAAATAATAATTAAAAATTGAGGTTGGCTTACGTCGTTTCTTAGAATTTGCACATTCGTGACTTCAGGTGACTGTGTGTCGTCTACTTTCGCTTAAACATGATGAATATGAAACTGAATAATGGCATAAGTTGCATAGCTCGAATTCTTATAAACCAAAAACTCATAAAAAGGCCCAAGTCACTCTTGACAATCTCCTCTTCATGCCTGCAAATTTCATTGAAATGGGTCCAGCTGTTTTGGAGATTAGCTTGAACAATTAGACAGACAGACACTATGATTACATGCATACTTTAGATAAACCGACCATACGAACAAATGTATATAGATATGTAAATATATATATAGTGGGCGCCGTGGCGTAGTGGGTAGGTGCGTCGACTCCTACTTTCGAGGTCGTCGGTTCGAATCTCGAAAAAAACATCAAACATTTTTTTACGGCTCCACCTCTTTCGAGTCACTGACAATGCTCAAAGAGTATAACTGTCTAGAAAAATCTTCTCAATCTCGCCGTTCGGAGTCGGCATTAAACTGTAGGTCCCCTCAACTCGTAAGAGAACAATAGCACGCACAACACGAGTAGTTGCTGAGAAGCTAGGCCCAGGTCCACGTCGGACTGTAGCGCCGCCATTATTATTATTATATTATAAATATATATATATTTAAATGAATTTAATTTTTCAGAGAATCCACAAAAGTATTGCTGGCAAAATTTATGAAAGGCGATGATAACTTCCGCGTCTCTACTAAATCGTATATTCAATTTGCCAACGAAATTTGTATCTATTCCAAAGTGATTCCATATTTTTCTGAATTTCTACAAAAACATAAAATAAATCAAGTCGACGTTGAAAACTGGATTCCAAAGGTTTATGTGGCCAAGTACGGAAATATTGATGGGCTGAGTAACTGGTAATGTATAGTATGTCATTGCGCTGGTGAATAAATGTATTTACATTTTTTTTTATTTTTCAGTTTTAAGAGTTCTAATGAAAGTGTGCTTGTTTTGGAAAATCTAAAACCGTATGGATATAGAGGCGGTCCGCGTTTGTATTTAAATGAACACCATTTAAATGCAATGACGAAACCTCTTGCGGAATACCATGCAATGACTTACGCTTTAAGAATAACGAATGATCCCATTCTCAAGCAATTGGAGTCTGCTGTAATTCCGCTTTCGTTTGTTGATGCAGTTGGATCAAAAATTAATTTGTATGGTGTCCTATATCGGGTAGCTTTCGATAGATTTTTTGATTATTTTGAGCGAACAAAGAAGGATCTGCTGAAAGAAAGAAATTCAAATGATTCTAAATTAGAGAAATGTATGTTGATGCTGAAGGAAAAATATGGTCAACATCCAACTAGGTTATTAGAACACATTCGATTGATGGGGAATGAACCTGATGTGACATTTTCTGCAATACTTCACGGCGATTTTAATAGAAATAATGTGCTGTTTCGATATCACTTATCTGATGATATACCTGAAAATGCAAAACTAATTGACTTTCAAGTAAGTTTCCAATATTTCGATCCAATTTAGTTCGAAAAGTTTTAAGCCGAACACTGAAACAGGTAGTTTTTCGCTTAAGAGTTCCTACAAATAGTTGTTACTGTCTTGCTCCGCAAAGTAAGTGTTCACTTATGAAAATGGCGATTTTCTAAGCTTTTCATTTCTAATTGTCAAAAAAACGAACGATTATTACACCATATTTCATGAAAAATGGTCACCGCGACTACGTTTTAAGTGGTCCATATGGAGAGTTATTTGCTTCACCCCGGACTGTAGCGCCACAATTATTATTATTATTAACCTCCATAACTTGTACTTTGTTACGTATCAACGAGGGACATTAATAATAATAATATTAATGGCGGCGCTATAGCCCGAGGTGGACTTGGGCCTAGCTTTTCAGCAACCACTCGTGTTGTGCGTGCTATTGCTCTCTTGCGAGTGGGGTGGACCTATAGTTTATTGCCGACTCCGAACGGTGGATTTGGGAAGCTTTTTCTAGACAGTTATACTCTTTGAGCATTGTCAGTGACTCGAAAGAAGTAGAGCCGCGAACATTTTTGTTTTTGAAAAGTTGTTGCTTGTGCTGGGATTTGAACCTAGACTGTGAAAGTCAAGTGCGTGTGGGACGAAGCACAAACCCACACGGCCACGGCGCCCACATCAATACGTCTGGGGATATTTGGATCCAATAATAAGTTTATTATGGTTTGGCCTACGGTCGTCTACCAGATCGAGAAATCTATACACATATGTATATAAAAAATTGTTGCAAGTTCGTTGTGACTTTATAAATAAAGGACATTTGGACGTCCTGGGCGCTCAGCTCAGTGAAATGCAGTGAACCCATTTGCGTACCGTTCCATGCGAGGGAGCAGAGTCTCCATATTATTATTTAAGTTTGTCCTTAGACTCTTTAATGATTTAATCGTGCAAAAAGTAGTCCTTTATTAAAACACGAAATTCACATCTTTCTCTTTTTGGCCAAATCTTACAAACCAAAGTTCTTACGATCAGAAATATTTGATTTATTTTGTCCTCTATGCAATTCGAACGCAATCTTGCATCAAAGTAACTGACTTGTCGAACAGCCATACACTCATTTTTGACTGTTTTAAATAAAATTTCGTACATAAAGTACGTGTGTATATGCCGTCATTCATTTAACTCCCACATGTATTTAAATTGCAGGAAGTTCGCGTTGGATCACCATGCATTGACTTAAGCTTTGCTATGTACATGAACCTGGATCGGTCGACTAGGGATGACTGTTGGATAAGTGTATTAAAAAATTATCATCTTAATTTATCGAACACACTGGAGGCTGTAGTAAGCAAATGTGGCATAGATAAGCGTATTCTGGAAGAAGAGTATTCGTAAGTTTTTCATTTCCGTCACCATGCCGTATACATATTTACCATGTCTATTTTATTTAGATACGATGCATTTTATGACCACTTTAAGAAATACGCTTTCTACGGAGCTATGGTATGTATGCACTTTCTACCGTGGTTTGTGGGAACAGAGGAAGAACTGCAGCAGCTGTCAACGTGGTTTGAACGTGATATGCACAGCGAAGAGTTCTACAAAATATCCTTCACAGCTGGCGGAGATGATGCCAATCAACGTGTATTTGAAATAGTCAAACATGCATGTGACATGGGTTATTTAGACTTTATTTTGAAAATCTAAACTCATTTGCTGTGAGTGAAAAGAATAATAGCACATTCTCCTTTGACTTGTTGTAGCTTAATTAACTTTAAATATTTTCTTCTTTTATATTTATCAACAAAAATTATTTTTATTCATTTGATACGATGAAGAAAAATATACGATTTTTATTGAATGTCCATTTGTTTTAATTATAAACTGAAATCAACTAAGGGCCGACGTTAAGATACGTATTTCTCTTACTAATACTTACAGTTGGTCAAAAATGAAACTGAAGAACAACTTTTAATCGTTTTTCACGCTAAGATACTATAAATAGAACATTCAAACTATCCCTTGCCCTATTCGGCCGACAAATGACATCAAATATAGGATTTTTAAGGCCTTATCTCAGTGGTCCAGTATTCAATTTGGACACTCAACTATTTTAAGATCAACAGATGTTAGATGGAGGATAATAGTACGTTTACACCGCACCCAAATTCAACATTTCGGCTAGTTTCTGCATTTTAGCCCAAATACATTGCATTTCGCCATACAATTCCTGCATTCTGGAATGTTACATTCCAGCAACAGAATGCAGAATTTCGTCGCTTCATTTGTAAGTTCGACAAATCGAACAATCCTCTTTACAAATTCAACACGTCATACAATGACATTTCAACCCGCTGACATAAACAACAAACAGCTGTTTTCCCATTAGTTGAGAGCTTCGAGTTTCAACGCGAACTCCATACCTTTATATTCAGTCAGCAATATATTTAATATGTCCGAATTAGCACTTAAATTCATCACTAAATTAATATAACACGCTAAATGATTTCCAATCAGAAAAAAATATTCAATAATCAATTCTGACACTAGCTGTCATTTGTAATGCTGAAGTTGCAGTGAGAACGCAAAATTGGATTTCGAATTTTTTTTCCTGAAATGTTGAATTTGGGTGCGGTGTAAACGTACTATAAGGAATCCTCACATTTCTTTGTCAAGGACTGCTGCGCTGCTAGCAGTGAAGTATCAGCTTTGTTCGTTTTAAAAGCCAATTTTCCTACCAACAAATCTTGACCACGATAGATCTCAATACTTCCCCAACAGGAACTTCGAAACCCTGGTCCCAGGTAAGGACTTCTGGAATAGAAATTCCATAGCCTTTGAGGGATTCTTACATCTTTTCACGGATGGATCAACAACGAAGGATAGAGTTGGCGGTGGTGTCTTTCCTAACGAGGACAATAGTAGTCTCTTTTTCGCCTATCGTATTCAGGCAGTGATAATGGTAATTCAAGAAACTCTATCCCGGCTCAGATCGAATGGAACCACTAATGATATTTTCATTTCCACGGACAACAAGGCAGCAATTAGAGCTCTGGAACAAACGTCTCAAAAATCTAAAATGGTGACAAACTGCTGCTGATCTTTAGAAAAATGGCCGAATGGTTTAATATTCGTCTGTGTTGGCTCCCAGGGCACAGAGGCATCTGATGATATGATATCTGCACAGGAATCCTTCACTCAACTCTAACCTAGAGTTGGTCAAAACATCAGGATAGCGGAACATGCAATTGAAGTAGGGCAATACTTTAGCTATCTCGAGTCAATAGCAACGGCCGATAACCATATGAAGGAAGAAATATGTGGGTGATTGCTCAAAATAAACAAAAACTACTACAGTCTGTCAGGGCTCTTCAAATCCAAAAACCTAACCATCAACACCATACTGGTGTTCAAGACTATAATCTTACCAGTACTCAGCAAAAACACGCAGAACTCTTACCCGCATTAGAGAGGAAAGTTCTACAGAGAATTGTTGACCTCCTTTGTTAGGAAGGACACTTTCGTAGGCGGTATAACCATCAGTTGTATGCTATCTACACAAAACCAGACACTGTCATAAAAATTACGCTCGGTAGATTCTTGTGGGCTGAGTACTTAGCCCGTATGGGCGAGAAGTGGTCAGTCCTTTGTAGTAGATAGTGAACGGCGATGGGGAAGACCTTGTATACGCTGGAAGGATATAGCAGACTAGCACATTCGAAGCTTAGGGATGTTCAACTGGATGACATCGGTTTGCGATCTGGATCGGTGAAGAGACTTGTTGAAGAAAGCCAGGACCGGATCTCAGTTGTAGAGCCGATAATAATAATGATTAGCTTAATTTTGCAGTAGCGTAGATCTTGATCCATAGCGCCTAAAGCTCGACGACTTGGACAGAACGTCAGAATGGGAAATTATAATATTGAGTAGGAACAGGACTTTGCCATCCTGAAAATAAAGGCCAACTATAATAATACTAACTATAATGGCCGTACGGAAATGGAAATGGCAGTTGACAACAGAATTCTCCTTAAGTTTCTTTAAGCAATTATGGACATTTTTAAATTTGATCTGGTTACTTTCTTTTACTGTTATGGTTGGCTCTTTCTCCATTCGGAGTGGGCGTAAAACTATCCTCTCAATTTATTTCAGATTAGCACACACAAAACGAGTGTTTGCAGTAGAAAATTGGCCCAAGTCCACCCCAGTCTGCAGAGTCACTCAAAGAAGATAGCAGACCGTACGGATATCAAACAATTTTCGAATACTAGCCAGTCGTACAGCGCAACCGCGAAAAAACATGACAAAATTGGCTCCCGCGAATTTAATGAGACCCCAACCAACCTGATGTGGGAGAAATCGCTTGGGAGCTCGGCAGACTTAGTCCGGACCGTGGCGACACTTAAAAAAGATGTTGCATTGCATAAAGTCAAAGGGATGGAGAATAAATAATTCGCACATTAATGGTTTAGGACGAAGTTAGAACCTTATAAAAAGTTTCTCTTTGAATTTTTACATTTTAACCTGCCTCATATTGCTTGCACCCATTAACGTGGCGAAAGTTTTGTTTCTAGTCTGGGTCAAGTTTGATGAACTTGCCTTGTTACATTGCAATATAAAGTTCACAAAAAAGAATAAGAACTAGAAAATCAACGAAAGCTCCTCTCGTTTCACTCGGCAACATAGAAGCTTTTCAATGTTTTCATTCCATAAGCTTTAATTTTGGAAATTTCCAATATTCCCCTTCCGTGGAATGTTGAAACTTTAAGCTTCACAAAGAATTCCACAATGGAAGACAAAAAAAACAGAATTTCATTTCTTGCGATCCCAACGGTGATTATTTGGTATTGGAAGAATATTATTGATGCTTGAATTGCTAAACTACTGAAATGTCACAGAGACATTTAGGTGCTGAAATGAGATCAGACCTTGACATAATGTATTCAATGGAAGCTCCCAGTATTCCAAGAAAGTCCGGGTTAATATAATACATACACAAGTAAGGAATCAATAAGGCGTGCTAGATACACATCCAAACATACACGGCACGTACATGTGTATGCGCTCGTATAAACAAATATTGAATCGGTAAGAACGGGTACGAAGGTAGTCTCGTACGGGGTTAACACGGAATGCTTAGTAAGAGCGAGCTTAGATGGATACAATCAGGATTCAACTGAGCGTTCTTATGTTTTTGTGTAAATGTAAGCAAACAGTGAATTTATTAGAAGTACGTACTTCAAATACATAAAATCTACCCACGATATGTCGAAAGCCGGTTCCTCGGAAATACTTTCGTATTTCCTCCCATTTTTTTCCCAACGTTCAAGAAAAAAACAAACTTATGGATACACACATACAGAGTTTCACATAACTTCAAGTGAATGTATGTATGCATGTGCTGTTTGTTTGTGTAGATTGTGTTCGTAGCACGGGGGAGAGACTGATGCGGTTGAAATTAAGGATTAGGGACTTCCATTTATGCAAATAGTGGTAAGATGTCCCACATTTTTTTGGGAAAATTTTAAAGTGGACGCGTGATGTACGAGTATGTATTCATTCATGTGTCTGTTTGCTCATGTGCTCCGGATGGGTGGACGTTGCTCACTTCCCCACAGCGATGGATGTGAGTTGAAGTTGAGAGTTGAAAGTCTTCGCTACTTTTGTCTCCAGATAAAGAGTCTGCTTTCTACTGATAGCAAGGTGTCAAGTCGGCAGATTCCGACTTGACGACTTGAAAATATTATTTGTCAAGTTTATAGGTTTCAGTTTCAGTCGTTGGCACATAAACAATGGAAGATATTCACACCTGGGTTTGCACACCCCCTTCCCCAATCAGCAACAAACCCTTAGGCATATGTGATGAATTTTATAGTTACATTCAACGGGGTATTATGTTACTTTTTTGAGAATGAAAGTATTCCCACCCACTGCCTGGTTCTGACTTAAGCGCTCAAGCACATTGAAAGGAGCGACATTAATAATAAACCGTTAGCTTTTCTATTGATGGACGTCTTCTGA